>OW026519.1:206091844-208521844 GCA_932274085.1 Protocalliphora azurea | reverse complement strand
GTGTTTGTTTAATTATCTGTGAGTTGATATCATAAGTATCTTGTTATGTGTTATTTAAAACTAAATCTAAATCAAGCAGATTAAAATTTAGTATTTTTTAAAAAGGTAGGTACAATATTTTTTATTTGATATAGGATAGAAGAGGGTTACTTTTTTCAAAGTACTCTCTTCTCATAACCTTAAACGATTTTAAATTTTGTTTGTATTAAATACTTAGATTTATTGCCTTTTATTTCAATCCAATAGTCCTGATTATTCGTTATTTTTTCTGAATATCTGAAGTAATCAAAAACCACCACATAATTAATGACACTCAGTGTGGCCGATCGCAAAATATTTAGTAATAAATCTATATCTCCTGAACTATTGGTCGGATCAAATTGAAATATACGGGAGAGTTGTAGAGGAGGACCTAAGCTTTTAGAAGAAATTATCTTGCAGTCATCACTTGTTGAGAAAAATATTCTTACCTACCAATTGATATCTATAATAGTTAAAGAGATATTAAATTTGAAATTTTCGATTTTTTACCTTACATTTTATTTCAAGCAATTTTGGTAATATAGGAGTGAATTTTTTTTTAAATATCCTTAGATTCCCAATAAATTAAAAAATAATGTGTTGGATTTTTTTATCTCAATTCATCCAGCAGAGAAATTTTATCAGTTGAGACTCTGAAATGAGTATGAACAATTGTTGTCTTTTTATATATATATATATATATATATATATATATATATATATATATATATATATATATATATATATATATTGGTCGAAAATGGTGAAATTTTGAAGAATATTTCAAGTTCACTAAACCGGTTCCCGTCCACTGCAAAATGTAGAAAGAAGAGCATATCTTATGAAAATAGTAAAATTTTTAGGATCATATTTATTAAGTGCACAAAAATTGTATTAGAGTTAATTTTAATGTTTTAGAAAGATAACGATCTCTTCATGTACCAAAAATTATTTCGATAGCTTTAGCGGGTAACTTTTTATAAATTTTCAAATCTAAACAAATTTTTCTTAAAAATCATAAATACTAAAACATACAATTTTTTAAACAAAACATCTTCCAATTTAATAACAATAGAAACATATTTTTTATATTACTATTATTATTGTTATTATTATTATTATTATTATTATTATTATTATTATTATTATTATTATTATTATCCAAATAAATATAAAATCTCAATCCTTATATCTCGCCCAAAATTCAAAATTCTCTAACAAAAAAAAAACTATAAATATCAATTCATCATTTGAATGCATTTAAGTAATAAACGATTAAAGTGTTTTAGAAAAAGTTTAGAAAACTTTTCTTTAAATCCATTTACAATTGGGTTATTCTTTATTTTTCTATAACTTTTTTTTTCTATGCATCCAAATTTATATTCATATTATTTTATAATTTATTTCCATATGTCCAAGTGTGTTCGAATGAAAAAGTGTGCGTGATTGTTATTTAAAATGTAATTCATATTAAATAAATTTACATATAAATTTATTAAATCAAACAGAATTTATAATTGTAAAAATATTAGTTCTACAAAAATCAGAATAATATATACAATAGTCAGTTCGCCTGTCTGTATTAGTATTATGTATATATTGATAAATCTCTATGAGAGATTGTTTATATTGATACACCGAGGCCCCGGTTTGCGTCGTTAATGCGGATAGAAGAATTGCGACGCAAAATGCAACGACGCAAATCAAATCACTATTTTCTATGTAAAAAAGTAGAAACTAAATTACTCATATAAATTCTATATTGATTTCAATCCATTTTTTTTTTTTTTTTCTATTAAAAAGTTTTCTCTAATACCTTTACAGCCGTTATTAACAATTATAAACTCTTTATATAGCGATACAAATTGAAATATTGAAACTTCAAACAGCGACACAAAGCGAAAAGACTCAAATCGAAAAGATTTAAATCGAGGCATGTGTGTATTTATCGTTATATTAGTAATGTTAAAAATAAATACAAGTCATAGATAAATATAAATTTTCTCATGCATTTATTTATAAAGCTGCATATAAAAACATACAAATTAATATAATATTGTTTATGTACGCTTGTATTTTTGGTTATTGTTGTGTAAGTGTATTCGTTGCAGATAAACAAATTAGAATGTTTTTTTATATTTTAATGATTTGATATTTAGGTTTAATTATTGTATATTTTTTATTATCTTTTAAGATACAGATGTCAATTGGATTTAGTTTAGAAATTGCCAAACATACAAAGCTGCATATGTAAATAGGTTAGAAGAAGGACCATAAGCCATTTTAATTTTTAAAATGTTTTCACAGCCAATAATTGTAAAATACGTCTGTCCTAAAGACTTTAATTTAAGTCCATTTATTCCTAACTAAGGTCTGCGTTTAAATAAAATGTAATATAATTAAAATTAAATCAATTTTGAACTTTTTGATATTGAACCTTGTTGGAATCTTTTAAATTCACTATGCACTTGGTTCCAATTCCTTTCTTATTGTCACAATTTTGGGAATTTAAAGAACTAATACTTTGAGAGGCAAAAATAACGTTATCTATGTGGTTGCACGACATTCAAAATCGCCGTTTTATGGTAGGACTAGGAGTAGGATTAGGTTGGAGTTTATTCAAAATAAATCTGCAAAACAATCACACATCATTTATAGTAAGCCTGCCATACCACAAATTATTTTGTAAATATTCGTTTCTTTTTATCACGATATTATTCAGGTTCTTCTAGGCATCATCATTTTAAACTTTTTGACTTTTGGGGATTAGTTTAAAATATATCAATCTTTAATTTTAAGGACGGACATTTTTAAATTGAATTAGTTAATTATTCTGGGAGTACAACTATTTACACTTTACAAACATGGGTAAATTAGTTTCAATTTAAATCAAAAAGTAAACACGTATGAAATCAAATTTTTACATAAAAAGTGGTCGTGGCAGATGGTATATACGTCCATTTCTCTTAAGAATGTTAAAAGTCTCATATGCTTCCTGTATACCAATTTTTAATTCTTTATCATTAATTTGTAACTTTTGTCATTCTAGATCAGCTAAAGGTCACAGTTGCGCTGGACTTTTTTTTTTTAATAAATTATGTATTAAACATTTTCGACACGAGCTCCCCCTGAGTAACCCGTTGTTTAAAATACAACATATACTCTATTATGTTGTAATACATCCATGTTCTTCCAGTATTATAAAGTCGTTAAAAACGTTAATGAATGCCGTTAATGATTTATTAGCACTCAGAATATAATCTAATATATTTAGACTTTTGTTAATGATAAAATATTATCACAAAAAAATTTAAAAAATGTTTTTGCTTCAAAACTTCACTGGAAATGTCTGCTACATCTGAAATTTACAAAAAGAAATAATAATAAAATAAAGAAGCTCAGCACATTTTTTTTTTTTTTTTTTAGTTATCATAACTTTTTTCGTCCTATTAAAATATTGTACTCAAACTATCATGCATACAATAGTTAATTTTATTACTATTATTTTTTTAATATTTCCACAAATATTCTCTATCATTTAAAACCTTAAAAATTTTTAATAATTATTGTGCTAAAAAAGCAAATATTTGTAACAACCACTAATAATAATAAATATGCCAACAGCCATGAAAAAAATATTTATATTATTATATTTATTTGTTTAATTCACAATCATATATATCATATCATATATCATATCATACTCATATTCGTACATAGAACAACAATTTGGATCAACTATATATTCAAATGTTGCTATGCGTGATGAAAAAGAAAATAAAATAAAATCTCATGCACACACCTTCACACTTCATATTAATATTAATATTAATATTAATAAATAATTTATAAATAATAGAAAAGTCTTTTGTATAGCAGGTGTCTGGAAAAAGTTGCAATATATAAAAAAAACACAAGACGAATATTAAAATTTTAAATGAAAATGTCTAATAAATTTTTATTTTCACAAAACGATCTAATATAGGTTGTAGATCCTCTTGAGGACATCATGGGGATATTTAGGAAACCCCCTTTTAAGGAGAGTTTCTACACCAAAAACGTCTTAGCTGACTTTATACATATTCTAAATAAGAATTTAATCTTTAGAATCCCTTAAAAATTTAAAAAGTTATTTAACATTTTATAAAGTTAATCAGTAAATTGTTCATAAAAGTGTCCCATTGAAAAAAATTGTAGAAAGACCAATCAAACCATGCGTAAACTGAACTATAATAAAAAAATTCATCTTCAGTTCCCTACCAGCCATTAAAAATCACATTAATTTCTTTATATTTTTGCAAAATACATGAAAATATCACAGTTTTGTTAGTTTTTTTGAGTAAAACATTGAAAAATTGTTGATCCATTTTAAAGCCGTTTTAAAAAAATTGCACTAAAAACTCCTCTAGATGACCAAAATACTATAGTGAATATTTTTGAATATTTTTCCATTCGAGAAAAAATTCTAAACGTTTCTATTTTGTTTGGCCTAAATGTATGAGACCCATGATTTGTCAAACTTTGGTAGAGAACTGAGGACAAATTTAAAATTTTTGTTTAATATTTTTTATAAATTCAGCTCATCAATAAACAACTTTCTTTCTTCCTACATCAGAATCTCAAAAAAGAGGTTTCTCGGGACATTATTTTTCATGTATTTAAAGGTAAAGTTTTTTATTTTATGTATTTCGTGCATACTTTTTGGGGCAAAAGTGAAAAATATATGAAAAGTTTTAATATGTTATTCCAAATAAAAACAAATAAGTTGAATAATTTTTAAGATAAGATCCTCTGTGCATTTCTATTCCTACCTATTTATTTTTTTATGCAATTTATTTAATTTTAAAATTAGCTCAATGTGTTTGCCATCAACTGTACATATCAAAATACCTAATAAATTAAAATTAAATCTCATAAAATTCAATTTAAAAACCAAAACAACAAACAAAATAAATTTAAAATAATACAAGCACAATAATCGTCTAATAAAAAATATATGAAAATTATGGAAAACTATTAAAAAATTTATAAAAAAAAATAGAAGCAACTTAAAGAGTTAAACCAAAAAATATGAAAAAAAAATATATAGAAATTAAAACAGAAACGTTAGATAAATAATAAATGTGAATGTATGCCTATTTTTTCTACAAAACAATAAAAACCATAAATTTTAAAATAAAATACAACAGCATATAATATGTTTTTATTTAAAAAAAATCAATCAATTGCTTTACATGTGTAGATAGATTTTTCTTTCAATTATTGTTCTGATTTATTGTTATTAATTTTTTTTTTAATTTTTTTAATTTTAAAAACCTTAATGTCAGTGCAAATAAACTTGAAACTGTTAAAACAAAAAAAATAGCACTTTAGTTTTATATAAAAATAAATAAAATAAATTAACAGCATGAATTAGTACTCTTAACCTAAAAAATTTTATAAAAAAACAAAACAAAAACCTCAAAACATACATAAATATACATAGATAGAAAAGTCACACCTACTCGTAGATATAATTATTAGGGTGTCTCATTAAAACTCGTTAAAAATAAATAAAAACACACATTTTAAATATTTAAAATACTTACGAGTATATTGAATATTTTATTCCCTTCTTTCTTCATTTTATTAACTTAATGCGTTGAATATTAATTTATTTATACATAGAATCAATTTACCGTTTTTTCCCCACTTTTTAAATTTATTATTTGATTATTATGTTATTTAAAGGATACCCTAATACTCATTTATATTTGATATTTCTTTTGATTTTTAATCTCAAGAAATCTTTATTTTAAGCTTAATAAATTGAAATAAATTGATGTCGTCATTAATCATATCATACCAGTAAATACGAATACAAAAATAGTAATAAACAAAAATAACGAACAAGGCCAATTATTTGATTTAATACTAATACATAAAATGAGTAACATACATACATATGTGTATTTTAAATTTAGTTTATTTTTATCCTTAAAATTTAAATTAAAAAAAAACTAATTAAACAAAAACTAAATAACTATAAATATATTTTTTAACATAAACTAACTTTAAACAAAATTAAAAAATTGTAAAATTTAATAATAAATATAAATAAAACAAAAGTTAACCTTAAACTAAAATATTTTAAGGAATAATAAATAAAAACTAATCAAAAAATATAGCAAAATAAAAAAATAAATAAAATCTTTTACTTAAAAAGGAGTTACAAACAAAATATTGATTTAAATCAGCTAACAAAAATCGAAAGAAACAAATTTTGAATCTATCGTTAAACCTCACAAAATATATTCGGAAAGAGTAACTAAATTAACACTGAAATTTGCTTTAAAATTTAACTCAAGCCCTTGACAGAAATATTATACTTTTCATCATTAAGATTAAAAAAAAAATTAAGACATTTAAAATTACAGCAACTTTAGTTCGTATAAAAAAACAATTCGCCAAACTGTCAATTTTAGTATTCACTACGTGTAGAAATTTGTGTAGTTGTGTAGAAATTTTAACGCCACAAGACTGTTGTCCCTTAACAAAATGTAACTAAAGTTTAACCATTATTAACAAGTGTTGTTACAAAACACTTCTTTAGTTGTAGTTTCATTAGCATATTTACTCTGCATACATATAAACAGATACATTTAATTGTGTAAGTATGTGAATGTATTTTGTATTTAAACAAATAACAAACACTCTTGTACAGATATAGTAGTATATACTCATGCCAATAAAGGTGATGACTGACGATGGTGATGGCGATGACGATCAGTGCCACCATTTACATTTCCATTTTCAATAGCACCAGTAAAGGCGAAACCAACCACAACAAGAAAACCAAATAATACACGAAAATATCACCATGATATAGGAATGAAAGAAGGAAAAGAAAAAATCAGACGAATAACCCAGTAAACAATAAAATTAAAAAAAATACTTTATGTGACAACTTGATAGCACCGTGTGACAGTCATTTTCACATATGAAATCCAGTTTTTCTTCATTATATCTAATTTACTATCAGAAGGACTTAAAATTTTTGAAGGATATATATTTTTTAAAAAATGTATAAAATATTAATGAATATTACATCAACTCAAAATGGTTCTCAAATAAAAGCTAAAAATCCCTGCAATATAATATATTTTTTTTTTTTAATGTATAAATGTTGAAGAAAATATTCTGTAGAACCATTCTTACACTTAAAAAATCGTTAAATGCGTGACCATTTATTGAAAAACTGTGTATGATGTCAAATTTTCTCTGAAAAGAACTTCAAAGTTTCGAAGGATATGCAGTTTTTAAGAAAATTATAAAACATTTATGAAGATTATGGATGTCAAATTAAAGCTGCGAATTTAAGAAAATATCCATAGAAAATTTTTCCCTGCAACATTTAAATAAAAAATGTTAGTATATTAAATGGATTCGTATCTTTAATTTTGAATCACATATTGGGTTCACATAATCTTCGTAAATATTTTAAAATTTACTTAAAATTTGCATATCTTATGAACATTTGAAGTCTTTTTGATACAAAAATTTAAAGTCCTAGAGAAAAACTGAGTACATGGTTTTATTATGTACGGTCTTTAGTTTCATGCATATATCGATTTTTTTCTTATGTAAAACAATTTTTGGGAAATTGTTGAACGGTGTAATAATTTTGGTTTATTGGGTTACAAAACTTTGCATATTTTGGTTTTTGAATGTGAGCTTAAAATTACATTTGTATCCATGCCATTGGTTTAACAAAATACACACCCACACATAAAGCAGTTGAAGCACAAAGTATAAAGATGAAAGCTGTCTATTATTGATGAAAAAACTCATGTGCATTTCGTTATGTTTGTACATACTTACATACATATGTATGTAAGTATGAACACTATTTTGTGGTACATTTGCATACGCACACACATGCACTAACTTGCATCTATTTGCCTTTAAAGTTTAATATTTATTTGTAAGTTACACCTATAATACGCTAGAACGCATAACAATGAGCAAACATTTAAAATATCTTTTAAACTAAGAAATTATATTTTAAAGACATTTAAGATATTTAGAAATATATTTAGATTTATGCAATATGGTACTAAAACTTGTACAATATAAATATATATATATATATATATATATACATTGCGTTAAGAAAAAGGGTATTTTTTATTTTCAATAAAACATCTAAACATCTTAAGTACACCGCATAAAAATTTTTGAGGTTAGTTCCTGTACTAAGGATTTTGTACCTTCCTAAATCTTACTTAACTTTATTTTTAATTAATTTACTTAACTTTATTTTTAATTAAGTTCTATAGTTTTTTCCAATTTTTAAATTGTAAATAATGATATGTTTCCTATAAAAATATTCTTGAAAATTATTAACGAAGGAATTATAGAGGTAAAAGTTTTTATATACAAATTTATAACGAATTGTATTTAAACTCGAAAAAATTTGAAAGAGTTATATTTTTAAATATTGTTTAAAAATTTGTGTTTAATTTTTGATCAAAACATGAGCAAATGTATACGGTTGAAAAGCCGAATTATTTTACTTATCAAGAAAGTTTAAAGAAACATAAGAGCATCTGAATTAGGAATATACTCATATTTATACAGAAATCTACCCAAAAACTGTCATTTCTTCTACTATTTTTATTACTAATATGATCTGGTCCTGCGAACATTACTTCAAAGCTTTGAAGGATACCTTTTCACAGGTGAATATCTTTATATTATCCAAACTCAAGACCGCTGCTTTCATTATTCTTTTATAAAAATAAGTAAGTAAGTAGGTAAGTAAATAAGTAAGTAAGTAAGAAGTGGAAAGAAAGAAATGTTATAGTAAGTCTTTCTTTTATTAATTTATCATTTCTAACTAATAAATTGAGGTTTCAAAACCACTAAACTTTTAAAGAAATTTATATAACTGCATTCTTTAGATATATATTTAATACTAGCGCTAATCATATCAACCTGAATTTCTTTTTAAAGGACATATATTAATATAAATCAAAAATTTTAAACTTAACTTCTAAAACGCGTTTTCCTCAACTTTGCATAATTGATTTGTTTATTTTCAAAAAAAAAATCAGTTGAATCATAAAACTTTTGATGATTTCTAAACAAGCAATAAAAAGAAAATAAATAAGCTAAACAAAACCATTATAATTTTATATATTAAAAACAACAACAAATGCATCAAATGTCCCTGAATGTATGCAACACTATATAGTCATACTATACATATAAAGTATAACATTTCTATATATATATATATATATGCATGTATGTGTGTATAGATATGAATTAAAGCAATTTTGTATTTGCATATTTTCAATTGTGGTCTCTTTGATTTTCTGCAAAATTGAAAACCACAAAACCATTGAGCTCAACTTAAATACTAAAATGCAAAAGACAAAAAAAAAACACAGTTTACTCTCATTATATCAAAACTGAATAGAATTGAGAATGTATTGTTCTTGTATATAAAAGTACATAAATGGAAACAACTATTCTTGTTCTTCTATGCAAAACTCACTGGTAAACAAAAGACGATAGAAGATATTTGCATATACATATTAATGTATGTTTATGCATAAATACATATATTCATACACATATGTACATATGTACATCTAAGTATGAAATTATAAATTAGATACATTTTCTGAAACAATGCACGCAGAATTCACCACAGCACAACAGCATCATCAATGAGAAAAATTTTTTAGGATAAATAGACATTTAAATTTGAAATAGTTTTTATGTGGTATTTGTCATTTGAAAACTATTTTCTTTGAAAAGAAATAAAATATAAAAAACTTTGTAAGTATATCATTTATACATATGTAAGTATAGGATTTAATTTATAATTAACACCATATTTTCTATTATCAGTCCCACTGCAAACACGTGGAACTGACATAAAACATACACTCATACTCACTCATCACCTTCATACAATTGTTCAATATATTAATAATTAAGTTAGTTTTGTATTAAATTTTTAATTTAATACAATCAAAATTACAAGGCTATAATTTAAGGGTAGACTGCCTATTTGAATGGTGACAGAATTGTTGTTGTTTAAAATATTGGATAATCAATGGAAAATTAAGTAAAAATTTTTAACTACTTAATAACGGTCTCCATAAAGTATTTTATTATATTTTAAATTTTTATTCGACTTAATATGGGTTGAGTACATCCAAATTTTGAGATATTCTAAAAAAATGTTTTAACAGTAATCTAGATCTTGCTGCACTAAAGATCTTACTACACTACACAGTGGGGCAAAATCGAAATTTTTTGGAAATAAATCTGTAACTTCTGATCGGCCGGTTCGATTTGCATTAAAATTGGTATAGACGTAGCGGAGGAGTGTAAAATGTTATGTTTAGAAGGGGGGCATAACAATTCCCCAGGGGCGGAGCTAAGGGGGCTCAAAGTTAGGTACCTTTGACATAAAAAATTTTTAATCGCTTGCAAAATTTTTGTTTCTCGTCCGATTTCAAATATTTTTATATATAAAACATGTCCTATTTATCTCTTATAGTTATCGAGTTATTTGCGTTTGAAATTTTAAGCACCATAATATTGCATGTTCTTGGTCCAGTTTTTTTCATATATATCCTAATATTTCCGACCGATTTTATTAGTTTTTAATTAGTTAAATTAGTTAAAGAACAAAATTATCTATTGAATAAAAAAAATTTGAAGTCGATATCTTTACCGAGTCCAAAAATAAACGATTTTGAATATGAAAATTGCAAAAAAGACGACTTTTTGTGTTTTTTTAGGCGAAAAAGTATCTACACTCTTTTTATCTAAAATAAAATTTTCTTCAGCAACATATAATAATTTTGCACTTTTCTGAAAGGTAACTTCACAGAGGTGACTTTTGACTATAGAATCCACATTTTTCCGAAGTCCCGTAGATTTTGATTTAAAACTTTTAAAAACATATTGAAGATTCTTAAAACATATTTCGCTTGTCGATTCGTATTTTGGGATTTGAAAAAATGTGGTCTAAAATAAAAACTTTCATATGAAATGGGTCGAATTCGGGAGGGTATGTACCATGACCAATTGAGTTATTGGGCTTGTCTTTAATTTAAAGTCACCTCTGTGAAGTTACCTTTCAGAAAAGTGCAAAATTATTTTATGTTGCTGAAGAAAATTTTATTTTAGATAAAAAAGAGTGTAGATACTTTTTCGCCTAAAAAAAACAAAGATATCGACTTCAAATTTTTTTATTCAATAGATAATTTTGTTCTTTAACTAATTGAACTAATTAAAAACTAATAAAATCGGTCGGAAATACTAGGATATATATGAAAAAACTGGACCAAGAACATGCAAAATTATGGTGCTTAAAAATTCAAACGCAAATAACTCGTTAACTATAAGAGATAAATAGGATATGTAAGCATTTTTTTATAGGTCTTATCAGGGCCTACAACAATATATAAAAATATTTGAAATCGGACGAGAAACAAAAATTTTTGCAAGCGATTAAAAATTTTTTATGTCAGTGGTACCTAACTTTGAGCACCCTTAGCTCCGCTTCTGGGGGGATTGTTGTGCCCCCTTCCAAACATAACATTTTACACACCTCTGCTACACCTATGCAAAATTTCATGAAAATGCAACCGGCCGATCAGAAGTTACAGATTTATTTCCAAAAAATTTCGATTCGGCCCCACAGTGCACTATAGAGCTGGTAGTTTCCCTAGATTTTAAGTCAATTTTGAATTTTAAAATTGATTTAGAAAGCCGAAGAACGAAACTTTTTAATTATTATACGATTTTTTATAGACATTACAAATATGTAATAACCTACGTTTTTGCATTTATTTCTCTTTTGTAAATTTTTTTGATTTTTTTTTTCCTTAAGACTAAACATATTTATACACAAAGTTTTAAATGCTATTTTGTTTACAATTAAACGAAAAATTAACCTTTGAAATCTTTCAACATTTTCTAAACTTTAACAAAAAAAAATCCATATATTTTAAGAAAAAGTATTTTATTTGCTTTTATATTTGATGTATACTTTTTGGTGCAAAAATGAGAAAGTTAAAGTTATTCCAGATAAAATCGAATAAGTTCTAAAATTTGTTTATAATAATTAAAAAAGATTATAAATCTTTTAGTTTTTGTAACAAAAATGTCTTTAAAACGATTGCTTCCTTATAAAGACTTTTATAGAAAAAATTGTAATAAATTACAGTTAAACTCAGACATGTAGAAAAATTGTATAACTTTAATGATGCTACATAAAAAATGTAAACGATTAAATAGCCAGATTATTTTACTTCCCAAAAAAAATATTAAAAAAAAAATCAACAAAAGAATATCAGAAATAGGTACTAATTTACGCAAGAGCCTACCCGAAAACTGTTTTTTTTTTACATAACTCAAAATTTTGAGGGTGTATCGAATCTGTAAAAACTAAATTATGATCGTATCAAGAATATTATTATTAGTTATTTCTCTCAAGTAATTTTCACTGTTAGAGATATTGAAAAATATTTCAAACATTATTTTTTTATCTAGTTTAATTTTTACAACATATAAATTCTCCTACGTTTTTTTTTTTTTTTTTTTTTTTTTTTAAAACGCTGGCAATTTATTACGTGTCAAATTACGCGTAAATTTAATTTTGATACCAATTTATAGTTATAAGTATCTGTGTGCAAGTCTATGTGTGTACTTTCTCATGATTTTCCAATGCAACAATATAATTTAATTTTATTTTCTATTAAATTATCATTTGTCGTTTATATGTGAATATATGTTTACTTGTATTTGTGTTGACGTTTCGTTACGATATTTGGTTTTATTCCCTGTACTCAGACTCATGCAACATGTATAAATGTACAAAAATATTGGTTACTTTTAAAATACTTGAATTTATTTTTAATTTTTTCTACATGGTTACCACCGCATGCGGTTAGTATGAGTATGATTGAATCAAATTGAAAATAGTGGTAATTTGATTGTATTCAGCTGGTAATGGCAGCCTCTAGAACCTCTCTTTATGGAAGAAATTAAACAAAAAATCATAGAAAATTAAAACTGATTACCTTTTGTCTTTTATTACTAGTTTACCTATAATAATTTTTTATCACAAATTAAAAAGGTAAAAATTTTCTATGTCAAAAATACCCTACTTTGAGCCCCTTTAGCTCTGCTCCTAAGAGTACTGTGGGATCCCCTTCCCATACTTAATATTGTACACTCCTCTGCTACGCCTGTGAGGAATTATATGTAAATCCAATCGGCTGATTTTAAGTTACAGATTTATTTTCAAACATTTTCGATTCTGCACCACTGTGCATTCTAAAGGAAATTATAAATTTAAGATGACAATAAGACAATAAGATTAATGTTAACTTTCATATGAATAACAATAAATATATAAAAGTCATAAGAATATTTACCCGTCACTCATTTAAATTACAACACTAAAAAATACTCATTCACGAATATTTACTGATAGTTTTTGTAAAAACATTCAATATTTTTGTAGCAAAAAATGAATTCGAAAATGAACATGATGGTACTCATACAAACATTCGACATAGTGTAACCAGTTGTTCACTATTTTTTCTTTTTTTTTTTTTTTCTAACAGAAAAATAATTCGAAATGAATGTGTTTAACTCTAACCCACACATGAATGCTAATGTCCTAAACTACATATACAAACATACATATTCCAATGTAGAAATTTCTCAGCCTGGGTCTATCCATTCGTCCGTCTATCTGTCTGTCTGTCTGGTTTTCCAATTTGAGCTTATCAACTCAATTGTGGTTTGTACGTACATGTGTTTGTATATGTGTTTTCAAACACATGTGTAGTGTTCAGAGTTAGTATGTATGTAGTCTGTGTATTTCCGTTTTAAATTGAATATTGATACTGTTTTTCACAATTTGTTTTCATTTTATATATGAATATATGTATTTAAGAATATGTGTGCATGTGCTTTTTGTGTCGATTTTGTATTTTGTTTGTTGGAAGTTTAGGTCAACAGCACATGTGTTCATATGTTTTATTTAGGCAATTGGTTTGCCAATACGTTTTTAATCGAATTTAATTTTCTATCCGTATATGATAAATTGTCAAATTTATTATTAACGCTGATCAAATCTTGCAAATAATAACAATAATAGTTATAATTATTATTATTTTTATAAATGTTTATTATGTTTGCAGTAGTATGATACACGTACAGTAAATTACAGACAATTAAATCTACCAAATGTTGCATATAAATTTACCAAAATATTTAGCTACCAAGTTTTATTTGGTTATTTTAAATTTTAAGTAACGCGTGCAGCGTTACTGAAGAGAATTTTCAAAAAGTAATGACCAAGAAAAGGGATTTCAAAAAAAAATCATCAAAAAGAGTTATTTAAAAAAACTACTTTAAATATGTTTATGTGATAAAAATAAAAATAAAAAAATATTGTATTTAACAAAAAACCACTAAACTAAATTTTGTTAATAACAAAATATTTTACTTATAATAATTTTTATTATTGCAAAAATAAACATTTATTTATAAAAATAGTTAACAAAAATTCTTTTTCTATTAATTAAATAAACACTTTTTTATGAGAACATCACTCGGACTCCAGTCTTAGAAATTTACGTCAAGTAAATTTAGGGCTAAGAGCAGAATTCACAAGTGTTGAACTTCTGTTGGACAATTTATTTTTCATTAGTGATAATTAAGAAAAAATACGTTCCACCGAGGCACTGAGCCAAAGTAAAAATATAAATTAGGATATAAATATTCATAAGATCTAGTTGTGAATATCCCCAATCCGCTCCAAAAAGATTCAACATTTGATGCTCCAAATGGTTGTTCATGAACTTTATCATAACTTTAGTTTTTAGCAGTTTCAGTTCATTTATAGATTTAGTTTCTCGTCATTTAGCGCATAGTCTTAACGCTGAATGTGTGAATCCATTATATGGCACAGTGTGGCAGAAATTAAATATTTTGAAAATAAATTTATAACTTCTAATCGGCTGGTTGGATCCCATAGATCCTCCGATATAGTACATTTTTAATCGCTATCCAAATTTCTATTTCTTATCCGATTTTTATATTTTATTGAAGCCCTTGATAAGATCTATGAAAAACGTACTTGATATGCTATTTTATTTTAAAGTTTTTGAGTTATTTTTGTTTGTAATTTCAACTGTGTCAATTTTTCAAAATCTTGTTCCACTTTTTACATATATATATAGCAAATATTATCGACTGATTTTGTTAGATTTTCCTGAAGACAAGTGAATTTATTCGAAAACAATATATTCCAGATTTTCTGATTTTTGGAATTAAAGTAAAATTTTGGTAAAAATTTGTTTTTTGGAGAAATAATAAATATTGCATCTGTAATAAAATCTTTGCTAGTTTAGATTTTAAGAGTTTTCGAAACTGCATTTAATTTGTAGATCCATGTTTTGAGATTGGCTAAATTCAAACTTTCGATTCAAAATAGATTAAATTTGGAAGAATGTGTACTTAGCCCTGTTCGGTAATTGGTCTCGCTTTTAGCTTTAAAATCATCTAAAATATAAAAACGTCATATGTTCTTAAGAAAAATTTTATTGTAGAGAAAAAATAATGTAGACTCTTTTTCGGCCAAAAAAAATCATAATTTTTACAATTTTCAAATTCAAAACAGTTTATTTTTCTACTCTGTAAAGATATCGACTTACTTTATTTGACAGATAATTTTACTCTTTAACTAATTGAATAAAAATTCAGTAAAATTGGACAAAAATGTTAGGCTATATATTGAAAAAACTACACAAAGATTTTACAAAATTTAGATAATCAAAAATTCAAAAGCAAATAATTCCTGCAATGCCTAGAACTAATAGATTCCAGAAATGTATGTTCTATATCCAGATTTCATCTGGAATCAGATATATATAATTTTGATAAATTATGGCTCCAATGAACATAAGGAGGAGACATGATATAAGAGATAAAAAGCACATACAAACATATTACATAGGTCTTATGGAACAATTTAAAATTTTAAGGAGATATAAAAATATTTGAAATTGGATAAACAAAATTTTGGCAAGCGATTATAGACTTTCTATGTCAGAGCTAAACTCGAATATCTCCGCTCTTAAGGGAAGTGCTTCTAAACTTGAAATTGTACACTCCTCTACTATGTCTATCTAACTCTAAATCTAACCAGCCGATTTAGAGTTATAGATTTATTTCAAGAAAAATTTTGATTCCGCCCCACTGTACATTGCTTTAATTTACTTTATATTCCTATTTGTACTTTTAAATTTTCAATATAAATTTCAACACTTTTCAGTTGAATAATTACAATGAATTTCTCAAGTCAAGAATTTTAAATTCTCTGCATATTTACCAAGTTAATGTGGCGCATTAAAGCAAAAAACGTTACACCCTGATAACACAACATACATATATAAGTAGAAGAAGGTCTCAATTTCCTATAAAACATGCAAATACTCATTGATAGACACTCACTCTCCTTTAAAGAAAATGCTAGTAAGTTAAAAAACAAAAAAAAAAAAAAAAAAAACATCAACTATTTATTTGAAAAACTATTTACTTACATACTTGGTACTTACTTGTGAACACATACATTTACATACATACGTACATACATACATACATACATACAGGAACATAAGTAAGCGTGCAAATACTGTGTAGAATTTTAAAGAAAAAGATGAAGAAAAAAAGTTTTGTAATTAAGTCAAGTCATCAAATACTTATAAGAGAAAAGAAAAAAAAGTAGCCAAAACTTATAACTACTCGTATCGACAGAATTGAAGGACTTAGAGTTGCTGAAAACACTTGGTTAAAGGCGCCATCAACACAGCATTACAACGATCATAGCAACGACAAGAACTGAGCCAATCAAATAGAGTTTTGATAAAGACAAGAGGAATCTTTAAAACAGTGACAAATGAAATCATTTTCACAAATTACATAAAGAATTAAATATGAAATCATAATAGTTCCACAAAAATTTATACAAATAAATATAATACAAATAATTGAAATATATTTACTTATTTACTTATAATTTACTTATTCCTTTTTTTTCCCACTAGTGTAGTTTACTAAAAAAAATAAAAAAAAAAACTAAAACAAGAAATTTTTGAAGTGATTTTGCGTGTGTGTCACTATGTCAGTGTTAAAAATATCTTAATGTAAATTGCATTAAACTTGCAGGATCTTAAACTATAACTTTGTTACTTGCATTTTAACTAATTTTTAACAATTTTACCATGAACACTCACCCATACATTTACATACACAGAAATAAAATCTTTAGAATTGTTTATAACTAATACATGTTAAATTTAATGAAACAAACGAACAACTTTACAAAAATATAATAATAAACTTTAATCAAAAAAGATGTAGTATATGTATGATCAACTTTGGTAGGATAAAATAAATGTATAAATTATATGAATCATTTTTTGTTTTTAATTTTCTCATTTATCACAAAGCGTATTTATCACAATCGACACATAAATAATAACAATTAAGTTATAAATAATAATAATAATAATAAAAATAATAATAATAATAAAAATAATAATAATATAATTTAACAATTTAATTGTTAACATATTTTAATGTCAAAAATAAATTTAGAAACAATTAAATATGACTTAAATTCTATAAAAGTCATTTTATCTTAAGGACAATTAACAAAAAGCCTTGTACAATTTGCGGTTTGACTAAAGAATCTAAAATACACACTAATTCATACAAAAACCAAAATACAAATAGATGCATTCATAATTACACACGACTGAATGGTTTACTTAATAAGTTAAATGTTTATGTAATCAAATATGTATTAAGTAATAAATTATAATCAATTTGTTTTGTTGAAAGTGTGAGTAAATGAAAATGCAAATAAACATACATTCACATGAGTATAAATGTTTATAAAATTTGATAGTGATATTAATGTTTATCAAAATTACTACATATAAATTACCACTCAAACATATAAATATCTAACAATATATATGTATATGAATGCATTTGTCCATTGTATGTATTGGTACATTTATTTACCACTACCATTAAGATGATTGTTTTGGTTTATGTTTTTGTGCAAAGGTTAAAATATGTGGTAAGTGGTTTCAGATACAATTTACACGTACACGATTTACATATAATGAAAATTAAACTTATGCACTTTATTATTACACAAATATGTTCATATGTATATGTATAACACAAAATTTGTAAACATAATGTAATAACTCCAAAATAAAATTATTAAATAATTAATAATTAAAATATTATTATTTAAATCATTATACAATTATATCACAGATAAGCCAAGACTTCTCAGCATTTATATATATACGTATATATATATATATATATATATATATATTTACACTATAATATTAGTGTAGCGTCTAATTAAATTTATTTATTGAAAATAATATTTTATATTAATGATATGTTGTACATATATATATATATATATATATATATATATATACATATATATATATATACATATTATACATATATATATATATATATATATATATATATATATATATATATATATATATATATATATATATATATATATATATACATATTATACATATACATATATATATATATTCTAGGAATTTAAATATATAAATTCTGATTATAATGTAACTTAAAAACCTTTAAATCTAAAAAAAGTTATATTACACAGAATCGAAAGTTTTTGGAAATAAAATTCTCATCTGCCGGTTGGATTTACATATAGGCACAACAGAGGAATGTACAATTTTAAGTTTATAAGAGGAATCCCACAGTACCCACAGGAGTGGAGCTAAGGAGGCTCAAAGTAGAATACCTTTGACATAGAAAGTTTTTAAGTGCTTTTCAAATTAATGTTTCTTACTCAATTTGAAAGATTTTTAGATTTTCTTAAAGCTCCTGATAAAATCTATTAAAAAATATGCTTTTAAGTGCTATTTTTCTCTTACAGTTCTCGAGTTATTCGCATTTGACATTTTAACTGCTTCAATTTTGGATGATCCAACATTTCCAACCGATTTAACTTGATTTTTCCAATTTAACTTGATTGGCTAAAGAACAAAATGATCTATCGAATATAAATAATCTATCTTTTTCAAGTCCATTTTGCACTCTTTTTTCTCTAAAACAAAATTTTTCTTAAGAACATATAATGATTTTACATTTTCTTGAAATATATTTTCACGAAGGTAATTTAAAAATTATAAATTCAAAAAAATCTCATTTATGGGATAGATAATTTTGTTTCTCCAAAAAGTCGAACAATCGATCACCCTAATTATAGATAACCATTCCTTTATGACACAAACTACATATGAGTGATATAAAGCCTAGATATTACTCATACGACTACATAATGAAGCTACAAAATAATAAATTTGTTTATTAATCATTTATTTATAATTTATATTTAAAAAAAAAAAAACTAATCACTTTATAAAATTTAGAAAATTATTGACAAACATTCAATTATAACAAAGAACAGACAATCTCACATTAAAATTTATATTGTCTAGACAAAATTTAACAAAATCTGTGTAAAAACAATTTCAAGATGTTTAAAATTCTATATGTATTTAAAGAAGCAAAAAAAGAAAACTTAATGCTAATATTACAATTGCTATACAATTTCTCTGAATTTATGGAAAGACACTATTTAATATTCTTTTTTTTTTTTTTTTTTTTTTGGTTTATGAAACCAAACTTTTCCAATTCTTAATTAGATAAATCTTAACAAAAAAACTATAAAATTTAATGGTTCTCCTGCTAGTTGATTATAAAAATATTTTTTATTTGCACAGGGTGTTAGACAATTTAAAAGGACCTATTTTAAATTTATATTATTCTATTAAATGAAATAATCAAAAATAAAATTAAAAACTAATCAATGAGTTAAAAACTAAATGTTTTATGTATATTTTACAATTTCATTTGTCCACTCCCTGTTAAATTTCATGTATAAACCAATTTCCAAATTCATACCCAAAAAACACACACAAATTCTTATTTCCATACTTCGTTTGAATGTAAAAACTACATATGAAAATGTTTGTATGTATGTGAGCAATGTAAGTGTATGTTTATGTTTAGGCTGTAGTAAGTAGTCTGTGTTACTAATCCTGCATTATAGAGATATGACTATTCTAATGCCATTTAATTTATTTTCACTTGTTTAAATTGCAAACCCTAAAGCAGTAGTTGCAATTCCAACTAATACCTACATACTTATGTGTAGAAGTTTTATGAGACTGTGTGTGAGAGTTTTGTAATCATTATTATGGTGGTAAAAACAAACACACATATGTATAAGAATTAGGATGGTATTAAATGAAAGGTGTCAATGCTCAAATTAAATTAAAGTTAAAATTTTTTAATCAAAGGAGCAAAAGGTAAATTTCATAATAATTTTTTATCACGTCAAATGCTTTTTCATAGCCATTTCGTACAACAAAATTTTATAAATTATTTTTTTTTTTTTTTTTCAAAAATCTTATATCTTTTCATATTGAAAAGTGGAGATTTTTGAAATTGGGCTGTCCTAATATTTATGCATGTAGAAATTGTGCCTGTTAGTAGAGTATTTATGTTTGTGTGCATTTGTCATATGTTTGTATGAGTAGTTGTAAATTAGCAGCTGTTTGTGTGTGTTTTCTCTGTCTCTTTCTTTATGTTTTCCTTTTTTCTCCATCTGTTCCAGCATTTTATTCAGATTTTTTTTTTTGACAAAAATACTAAAAAAAATTAAACCTAATGGCAAATGTTCAAACTCAGAAGTTTGTTGGTTTAATTTTCGTCCTTTTTTCTATATTCAATGTAGAATAGTAGTGCGTGTTTTTCTTGTTGTTGGTGGGTGTATATGCGAGAAGTTTTAAACTATAACATTGGAGTGTGTATTTTTGCATTTAACAAAAATTAGAAAAAGTTTTCTTGTATTAGTTTTAATGGACTTTTTTGTCATTTAATATAATCGTATGTAATCATGAAAAATTATGAATTTAAATGGAAACAAACATTATAATTGTCACACATCCTGGGGTAATAAATATGAATTTAGCGAGTGTTTTTTATTACAAAAAGTAAGAAAAATCTAAATTGTGGTTTATTTTTTTGTATCTTATTATAGTATTATAAATGAAAACATATAATAACACTGTGACACGATATTTCACTATTTTTGAGACAAAACTAAAAATGCTCCTTTTTCTCTTTATCTCTTCTGTTATGAAGCTTGATATATTTCAAATAAATAGTATTATGTTTTATTAAAATTGATGGATAAATTAAGACTTTATTTAAAAAATCTCAAACATTATTTACAAAAATAATAAAAACATTTCAATTAGAGTTGGGAAATGTTCTTTTTTTCTAATGCATAAGGATCGTTTTATTTGCAACATATATGGGTTTGTGATGAAGGATATAAAAAACTATATCTTTAGGTGGTTTTCGATTTTTTACGACCTTTTAAAAAATAAAATATTTGAAATTAAAAAAAAATATTTTTATCACACAATTTTTTAATATCTTCGAAGCTATTGAGCAGATTTGAAAATGATACAGGCATTTGGAGATAATATAAGGATGAATATTTTGACCTATTATTGGATCAAAGCAGACAAATCCTTCTTGAAATATGTTGCACTATAAGCTGCTATCTCAGCCATTTTCTATATAACTGTTAAAATGTAACGCGGTTTTTTTCCAGTTGGTGTATACTCAGTGTCTCCAGCTTCTTCAAAAGTCTGCTTCCTTTGCCTTTTAACACAGAGCTTCCTTGTTCCTTCATTGCAAAAACATCAGGGAAGAGATACCTAACTAAGATAGACAGGAACAGCTTTGCAAAGTTAATTTTCAGTTAAATGTGTTAGCTACTTAACCGGGAAAAACAATTTATAAAACATCATGATCACGTATATCCAAATTGACTGCAAAATCAAGTGCCGTATAAAAAGTTCTCTTTTCGTCGCTTTGTAATATGCAAAAATATGCAAAATCATATTTTTTTTTTGAGCTTCAAATGAACCAAACTGTTAGCTATTTGTCCGCTTCAGACAATTTGAAGAATTTTGACATCGATTTGTTATAGCATGTTTTATGATACTTTCATTAAAAAGTCTTTATTTTGAAGCATATTTGTGCACTTTAAATGTCGCATATTTGCATATTTTACACTTAAGAGCATAACTTTGCATATATTACTTAAATGGGCAAAATTACTTACTTATTTTACATCTAGGAGACATATTTTAATTTTTTTTTTTTTTTTTCACCCAATATAAAATATTACAGAATTTGCCATTAGTGAAAATTTCTTTTTACTGCCACATACGTTTTTCAAATTCGACTCTCTAATAATTTTCATGTTACAAATCGCTAGAAATTTTGTAATTCTCTGATGCAATGTGTTAGTCTTAAATGGTTTTAAATACAAAGAGAATATATATATATATATATATATATACAGCATATTTTTGGCTACCTTGGTATAAATTAATTATCAAAAAGAATTTAAAATAAAAACATGTGATACTACATGAAAACATAAAGCAATCAGATTTGACATCTGCGATTTCATTCCAATTAGTAACTCAGATGGTAAACCATTGGGAAATTTTTAGTAATTTTTGGACTGAAAAGGGCTCTAAGACCAGAAGTTAATGATTAAAGAAACACTTACATTAACCAATGTCTGTAGTAGATGTTCTCTGTCCATTTTTGATATGGAATCACCCAATATTTTAAGAAACAAGTTTACTTTTGGTATTAGCTACACGTAAACGAGTTCTGTATAAATAGCACTTTGAAGAAATAGATTATTTGACAAATATGTTTGATTTTTCCATAGTAAAAGTACAAAAAGTAATATTTGTCCATAACTTACAAATCTGGGACTATAAAAACTGAAACTCTGTAAAGTAATTAAACTGACTTTCCTTAATATTAAGATATTTTAGTAATTACACACACCTCTGAAAAGAAAGATATTTTTTTTATCAGCTCCCTATTAATATATATATATATATATATATATATATATATAAACATTTAATTCATAAAATATTTAAGAAATAAAAGAGCTACTCTAACATTGTTAAGCACTTAGTTCTTGCTATTTACTATAATTTTCGAAAAAATATTTGTGATAAGAAAACAAATGTGTATTATATTTCCAAAAGAACTAAATTCTACGTCATTTATTCCAACTGATTGTTAAATAAAATAAATAAAGAGAAGAGTTGTTCAAAGTTTTTTAATAATTTAACCTTGATAAAGTTTTATTTCAAATATATATATATATATATATATATATATATAAATATACATTATTTAACTTTTCAGGATTAACTTTCGACTGCATTTAGCCGGAGGTCACATGTTGCAGTTTGATGTTGTTGTAAGCCGCTGACTCTGTCATGCTTTAATAAAGTCCGTTTTTATTGCTAAACCAAATAAAACTAGAGAAAACAAGGAACTAGAGAAAAAAGAATCAACAATAAACTAAAACACAATGTCAACATTATTTAATAATAAAAATTTAAACTTCACGAAACTTTATTTATGCTCAACGAAAGGTAAAAATATAAAGTTCACTATAAAAAGAAGTTTAAAAGCAAAAAATGTATATTTACTTATAAATAAAAGGTACCATTATATAAAAATTTTAATTTGATATAATGTTGGTAATATAAAAAGCCAATTTCCTTAAAAACAAGTACAATATTTAATTGATATACGAGTATGTATGTATTTCCATTAATTTTGAAATAGCATTTTTTAATATCTTATTCAATCTCTAAATGTATAATATTATTTCAGCTGCTAATAAAATTTCACGCTATAAAGTGTTATATTTAATACTTGAATAAAGGGTTAAACTCTGCAGAAATAACATAATTTTCTATTATATTTAATTAACCTTTGCCACAAAGTAGGGAGAATTTCAAACCACATTTCCAGCTAAACCTTGATATAAAAGAGAAGTAAACCAACAATTGGTTACGTACATTTTGCATTAGGGGTAAATAATAAAAAGGTAAAAACTTTAATATAAAAGCAAATACTAAAGAAATAATACAAAAAAAATTTAATGAACTTAAAACATGCACTTGCCACATACAAACAACCTTAAATGAAATTGAAAAGTAAAAAGTACAAACTTAAAGTTGTCTTAAAGTTAAAATACAATGAATACAAAATCTTCAATTATAATATTACACTACTAGAATTTTTTTTATAATTTGCTTACCTGCAAAGAGATTAAGTGCAAAAAGTTTTTAAATTATTGTATACAAATCATTTATATAGAAATACACTTTAAACCTAAAATAAAATTGCGTAAATATAAGACCTTCTACAATAGCAATAATAACAATACACACATGTGTATGATGACGTTGATGGTAACAAAATCATATGAATACTTACCACACTAATGTTAATCATACGTCTTGGTTTACCACAAAATATAAATTGAAAATTGTGTGTAAATCGGCTTGTTTCACCTTGTAAAAACATTCAATAAGTATGTATATGAATGTGTATAACTACGTTCCCTGCAAACATTTTCTATTTCGGAAGTCACTAAGAATAAAAATAATCTTCCATCGGGAACAACTTCTAGAAATCTCGAAGAGGACACTTCTAGAAATGTCGAAAAAGGCTATTTTTTCTTTAAAAATACAATCAGTAAAAATTTTGGGGAGTAAATAACCAGTATTCATCAGTTATATAACTTTTGAAATAAATTATTCCTGATGACTTTTATCCCAAGGCTCAATGCATGTTTACTATAGCATCTCCAATACTTCTTACTTGAGATATTGTTTTAGATGGATAATGAACATAGCTATGCTAGTTTCCTGGAAAGCTTCTTACAAATATCACTTTTAGAAATACTCACATATTGCTCACCTTTCATTCGCTTTTTATATCCTACACCAACATAGGTGGTTGAGGTATTATGCGTTTGCGCTGATGTTTATAACACAGAAAAATGATGGTCTTAGATCATCCTTTAAGTATACCAGTTCAATCGATTTAATGATATCCGTCTGGTTGGTTGACCATGTAAACTTTATAAACAAAGTACAGTTCACAATTTTAAAGATATCTTAATGAAATTTGGAACAAATAATTATTTTGGACGAAGAACGCAGTTTATTGAAATTGGTTACGATTATTATTTCAGCTGTCCTCCCGACATAAGAGTTTTATGATTATAAATGCCTTTAATATATTTTAATGAAATTCGGTGCAAAGAAGTTTTGTATAAGTATCAATCTTTATGCCAAATTTCATAAAGATCGGTCAATAATTGACCATAACTTAAACATAAATCTCTCTTCTGAAGATTATTTATATAATTTTCTATGGGTTTTCATATAAGGACCGCTTTCGGAAATCACCCTAAAATGCATAAATTCATATAAGTATTATTATCAACGTAATATTCTGCATTAATATGTTTTATTATGTTAATTTTACCCTAATACAAGTATTGCATAAAAATAATTTATATTTAGGGAACTCCAAATAAAATCTTCATAAGAAACTTCTGCTGAATTCCGGTACATTTAAAGAAAAGAAAATTAATAACAATTTTTATAATTAAATTATATTTTGATTACCTTTTGTGCAGAAAATTCACTAATACATTTTTACAAGCAAAGTTTTGGACTTTTTTTCTAATATGAAAAAATTTATCTGTTTGATTAAGTTTTTCCTAAAATATTACTAAATAAAAGTTTAATAGCATTTACTTGCATTTTAAAATATCGTTTGTTTATTAGTTATAAAATAAAACTTTAAAGCAATAAAAAATTATTTTCAGGAAATTTTTTCTTCTTATTGCAGTCAAACTGTACCTCTTAAATTATTACTGATGTATATGATTTTGCTAGCTTCTTCATTGTGTTGTTTTCTTTAAGTCAAAAAAAAACTGATAATCTGCGAAACACACGTCGAGAAGATTAATGCGCAATAGTAATGTATTTTTTTGTTAAATTCAAATTATCGTCATATTATCTTCCAGAAATGACTACAAAGTATACTTTTGTAAGATGAAAAGACGATAGTAATGTAATTTGTGTTTGCAAATTTGTTACACACTTCTGACAATTATATAAAAGTCACTGGAAGACTAATACGCAATAACAATGTATTTTGTTTTTGTAAATTTCGAACAATCTTCTGACAATCACCTAGAAGTCACTAAGAAGTGACATCTGAACGATTGGAAACAAATTTATCTTCCAAATGTTTAAAGGATATGATAGCTAGTGCCACTACGAGTGTATGTATTTTTGTGTATACATAACAGAGACCTGCGCCGAGGAATTTTATCGGCGGCGGCGGCTTGTGTTAAAAAGCTTCGGCGGCAGCTTAAAATCGGCTGTCAGCCGGCTGATACTACACACATATTTTTCTGATTAAAAATTTTATATTTTCATGCCCCATTGATTAACATTGTTCATAAAAATAGGACGAGGTTTTTTCCAGCGAAAGTATAAACAGAATTATTAATTTATTGAAAAAATATAAAAAAAAAATATGCGAGTGATCTAAGGATATTTTTGGATTTTTACATAAAATATTAAAGTAATTGTTTGCATATTAGAAAAAGAAATGGTCTGTTCCGATATGAAAAAATATCAATTCTTAAGATATGCTAAAGAAATAAAAAAGTACAATAAATAATGGAATTTATATCAATTATTTTGATAATTCCCAACCACATATCGTTAGTGAATAGAAGTAATTTATTAGCTGACAAAATCTTGTGTACGAGTTTTCTTAGATATCTCGCAGGATGTCGATTAAGGCTGATTAAAATTTATTAGCAACTGATAATATTAATTTTTACAGTATTAGAATAAAAAATAATCAATTATAAGTAACCAAAAATACTTGATTGATTTATAATTATTTGAAGTTCAAAATGATGCAAATATTTTTCTTTCATATTTAAATACGACATAAATGGCAAATACTGCATTAAAATAATAAAAAAGTTTCGTTTTTAACATATTTTTTCAAAAAGAATTTAAAAACGGCGGCTGCTTTTAAGCCGAGTAAAGCCGAAAATTTTACGGCGGCGGCGGCTTCAAAATTTTCCTCGGCGGCTCGGCTTAGCCGAATTTCAGCCGTTCGGCGCAGATCTCTGATACATAACACGTAAAACATGGTTACTTTGCAACAACAACTAAAAATACGCATCACACGCTGGTATGTATTTCATACTAATATGTTATTAACATAGTTTTATATGCATACAGTATCTAGCAAAATATAATCAGTAAATCAGTAGCTACTTATTTATTTTACCCTCCACTATTACTTATTTCTTTAATTGAATATTTCCAAAACTTACAGTTAACTTTGTTAAAAGGACAATAAATAGAGTGCTGATATTAACTTAAATGTAAAAAATAACTAAATGAAATGAAAGTAACTTTATCTGAATAAATGATAATATAATAATCTAGTCAAGAAATCTATTTAAATATCTGCAAAAACATTGAGAAATTAGCTTCTTTTATTCCAAATTTTATATATTAAAAGATATATTTCAATACTTTACTGTCACTGTTTCTGTTTACATGTTGATATTTTACGGATGTTACAAAACATTATTACTGTCGTACACTATATAACACATATACACTCTCTAAATACATATGTAAAAATTCATGTTGACATGAATACAAATACACATATGTACACACAAAACGACAGACGAACATTTATAATTCCGGAAATGCATAGAACATTCAAATTTCCCACTGATATCCATCGCTGACATGCATCAAATTCAAAAACTGCCTAAAGAATACACAAATTGTAAATTTCTATGAGTATAACAGCAAGCATAAGTAAAGATATACGAGTAGACATTTATGTATATCTTCCAAAAGGTTGCAGATAAGTGAATGATAAAGTTTATTTTTATAAGTATTTGTATAGACTGAAGCATACAAATATTAAAACATACTTGTGTAATGACAGTTTATGCAGGAATCTGTTGTAGTCGAGATATATATATTTTTTTTATAAATTCTTAAAATTTTAAAACTGCGTTTTACCTCATGACATTTATTTAAATTTTTATATAATTTCATGTTAAAAAAATTCCTCTTTTCGTAAAAAAAACTCACGCAGTCAGCACACAAACACAGTTTTTAACTGTGAATATATTTGTGAGTGTTTGAACACATACAAGTTAAATTGTTGATCATAAGAGTATATGACTGATTTCATGGTTGCTATGACTTCAATTTAAATCCATTTAACAGATACAAGTATGAAGTGAACCTATACATTTTCATTTTCACACACACACACACATATTTATAAATATAATCATACATAATGTATTTCTACAGCACTCACACATTCATACACGTATTTATATTTATATAACTATATACGTGTGCAAACACAGAAAACATGTAACAAATTCTGAATGTCAAATGCGCCTTATAATGCACTGTGGGAATGCATTAAAAGGGAAACATAAAAAAAACATAAAATTAAATTTTTTAAAGAATTTAGAGGCACTAGGGGAATAACGAAAATCTGTGATAACTTATACTTTGCACTAAAATTCGACTTTTATATAAAAACTAACATATTGAATTTCCTGGGGAGGGCAGAAATCGTTTTATTACATAAAAACAAAAGAAATGAGAATCTGTGATCACTTATATTTCTCACTAAAAATCAAAAATTAAAATTTCATTACCTAGGAAAACTAGAGATGTTAGAGCAAAAAGAATGAAAATTGTGATCACTTAAATTTCATTAAGAGCTAAAATTGTATTTTCTGGAGAAAGTAGAGGCGCTGGAGCAAAAACAATGAAAATCAGTGATCACTTATATTTCTCACTAAAAATCGATTCTTTAATAGATTTTTCTAGCGCACGGGTTCCCACACGTAGATCCACGGACCCCTAGCGGTCCGTACTAACATTATAGGGAATCCGGGAATAGTTCTAAAATAGTGTATACATTTATTTATTATTATTATTATTATTATTATTATTATTATTATTATTATTTTTAGTAAGAAGGGGAAATTAAAATGAAGAATTGGAGCCCTTGCTCGATAATGACTAATGCCAAATGTTAGAAATTCTTATGTAATCAAGCAACATTTTAAAAGTTTTAAAAATACTTGGAAAATCGACAACAAAGCCAAAGCCAAATAGCCATAGCGCACAAAGAATGCTACGTATTTAATGGGATCAAAAGTGTGTCATTTATTATGCGATGCTAAAACAGATTGAAAAGATTATGGGAGACCTGTGCTGTACACATGATGAAAAGAGCTGCAGATTATGCGACGAGACACGAACACATTCCTTTTTGTCATGACTATGCTCGGCCTCATGTTGTGTGACCACTTAAAAAGTGGTTGGAATATATATATTTTTTTAAATAAAAAAACAATAGGAATTAAGGCATATACCAGCACATTTTCTTGATGACCCCGCAAACATTTTTTACTCATAAAGAATTCAAATAGGTTTGGGGGTCCGTAAGTAAATGAAAAATTCACGCAAGGGTCCGCGAGGTGAGCTAATATGAGAACCCCTGTTCTAGGACAATTAGAGGCATTAGAGCAAAAAGAATGAAAATCTGTGACTTTTATTTCTTACTAAAAAATTAATTATTTTGCTAGAGCAAAAATAATGAAAGTATGTGATCAAAAGAGATGAATTTTTAACATAACGAATTAAAATTGCGTTTTCCAGGGAAACTGGAAGCGCTAGACGAATAGAATAAAAGTCTGTAATCACCGACATTTTTCACTAAAAATCGATTTCTTACATAAAACATTATGGGAAAACAAGAAACGCTAGAGTAAAAAGATGAAAATCTGTCACTAATGGCGCTTGACTAAAAATAATTAATATCTGTGATCACTTATTTTTCTCACTAAACATCAATTTTTTATATGAAAAATATAATTTTATTTTCTGGAGAAACTAGAATCGCTAGAGCAAAAATAATGAAATTTTGTGAATAATGGTACTTTTCATTAAAAAATAGATTTCTTATATGAAGAATTAAAATTGCATTTTCTAGGGAATCTAAGGCGCTAGTCAAAAAAGATTGAAAATCTCTGACCATTTATATTTCTCATTAGAACTCGATATTTTATATGAAAAAGTAAAACTTCATTTTCTGGGAAAACTAAAAGCGCTAGGTGAAAAATATTAATAATCTGTGATCCCTTATATTTCCCGTTAGAAATTTATCTTCTACTTGAAAAACTATAATTCCTGTTTAAAATTTAAAAATCTGTGACCTTATATTTTATATGAATAAATTTTAAATGCATTTAATAATGTTTACATAACTATTTGCTGTTGTTCACCCATTGTGCTTGCAATGAAAATATAAATAAATTTATTTTCGCATCATTATATTTTTGCGTGTTTTATACAACAACTTTTTTGCACTTTGCAGAGTTTTTTAGTTGTAAAAATATAAACCAGGTGAAAATTAAATTCAGTTTTGCTTTTACAGTGAAACGCTGTAGATAAAAAGAAAAAAAGTTAAAAAGATTTCTAGGTAAAACAGAAAAACACTTTATAAAATATAAAATAAAAACAAATTTAATTTACAAATTTTAACCCTACGAATTTCTGTAACGAAAAGGTCAACATTTAGTTTTTTTTTTATATTTCTGCTCTCGTTAAAATGTGTTTGAAATAAAATGTTTTTCAATTAATTTGGGTTTCTGGTGTCTTTCGCAACAACAAAAGCAGCAACAATTTTAGGTCATAATTTTTAATTTCAGATCCTTTTTTAAGATAATCATATAATTGTAGATGTGTTAGTTTGTGAGTATCTGTGATTTTTTATTTTTACAACATTTAAAGTTAATTAAATTCCTGCATAATTATTTGTACATTATTATTGTTGTTGTTTTACATTTTTTTTTTTCATCTCATCGTATTTAGGATGTCAATAATAAACAAATGTTGTTGACTAAATATTTTGCCAACCACAGAAATAAACAAGAGTGTATAAAAACAACAACTAACTATATTTTTAATTTACTTAAAGAAATAAATTATTAAAGTGGTATGTAAATAAAGAAGAAAAATTAATTATAAAAAACCTAAAACGAAATTAAATAATGGGTTTAATTTTCTTTTTTTTTTAATTTAAGATTCAACATTATTTCCTTTTTTGGTTTTTCTTTGTATTAATATATACTTTTGTTTTTGTGCATTAGAAAATGATATTTAGAATTAAATTTAATATTTATTTAAGACTTTTTGATTACTTAAACTCAGCAAAATATAATTTAATATTGAGTTAATAACAAAAAATGTATAACAGAAAAAGTAATATAGTTTAATTTAAGCATTTCGTAATATTCAAGACGAGTTTAACTCGGCCAAAAATTTTTAATTCAACTGTATCAACCGGAAGTTTCTTCCCCAGGAAGTAACTTTTGACTGCTGCATAGATCTTACAATAACAAAAATATTATTAAGAATTGTTGGCATCTCAGTTCTTGAAACAAACAACCCTCGTATATTTTTTTTGAAACCAGCAATAGTTCAACTATTTAAACATTAATTCTAATCTCAACTTCAAGGACTTTATTTATTTTAATTATATGAAGGGCAAACACCCACACATTTAATTTAGTAAATAAGTATGTATGTATTTATAGCATGTTTTGTAAATAGCTAATATTACTCGTAAACTTAAATGCTAACACATGAATACATATAAATGTGTATTAAATGCCTTTTCGTACATATATGTACGTGTTTATTTAAAAAAGTTTTTCAAAAGTACCACATTGTAAATAAGTACTTACTAATATTACTTATTAAAACACTAAAACTTTATTTTATGTCTGTGGTAGTAAATTTTTAGTTATAGTTTTGAAAGGATTGGAATATATTTATGTTTTATAAGTATTTGGTAAAATATTCACATAAATAAAAGTTTTTATATTTTACATGCATTTATCTCTTTTATATTTGCCAAATTTTTTGACTTAAAATACGACTACAAATATTAAAGTGCAAAGTTAGGTAGAATTTAATTGTTAATATTAAAAAAAAATTAAACAATTGTTAATATTCATTTAAAGGAGAAATCAATATTTTTTGTTTTTTTATTATTTTTACCACTCCTTGATTTTAATTTGTATTTTAGTTTAACTATTTTAATAACAGTTAAAAAGACCTTTCCCCAACTTAAATCGCTTCATGCACATAAACCTCTTATGAACGAAATTACATTTCAAAATTTGTTACTCCTTATAAAAGTTGTATGCGAAATGACAACCCTATTTGTAGCTTCTTCAGCCATTCATGGTGATGGCTATAACAAGATGACTTAAAACACAAATAAATGCAATTTGCCATACAAATAAATACGCATTATATGAAGTGAAGGGTCCTTTTTTCCCAAGTTATTCCTTCTTATCAGGAAAAAAGGAAACAGCAAAAAAAAAGGCCAAAAGATATGTTGGTCTATGGTGTTATATAAATGTGTAAAAAGTAAGTGCTACACTGATGTGGTTTACAATATTTGCTGGTCTCTCGACTCTAGAGTTGTATATGATTTTGGATAGCTAGCAATAATAACAGCTACATAATACAATTTCAGTTTTTTTTTTCATTTTGCCAAATCACTCAATTATATTTTGGCATTAAAACCACACATTTGCTGACAATCGTTACAGCGATGACTACTGCCATTATTACAACAGTTTTAAAATGTTGTACACCGAAAAAAAATTAAGTTAGAGTAAGACTTTCACTAAAATTTAGGCAAGTGTGAAGAGGTTATAAACCACATTTTTTAATTGACTCTAGTTCTCAAAATAAACCATTATATACAAAATTAATGAGGCTGCACCACATATTACAAAGTACCTCCAGAACAAATTGCCTGATTTGGTTTAATAAAATGCCAAATAAATTCAAAATATTTCCAAATTATACTAAAGTATTTTTTTAATCTGTTCAATAGTTTCGAAAATATTGAAAAAATTGTGTCAAAACAAATGAAATTTCTCGCAAAACTTAAAAAAATAGTTAAAAAAAAATTAAAAAATCTAAAACTATCAAAAATACTCATATTTCTCCCTTATCATAAAGCTGGATAAGTTACAAATAAAATGAGCTGTATTTCCTTGAAATCGATGGCTAAAGGACAACTTTATTTCATAGGTATCTATCTCTTTTATAGATGTCTGTCATAATAGCTTACTTCTAAGTACTTTGGATCAATTTTAAGATTTAAACTTCTTTATTTGATATGATGTCAAACTAATAGTTCCTCTAAGTGTAAAAAAGAAAACTTAAAGCAAATAAATAGAAAAGCGAATTGTAGCCAGAGATATTACACTTCTGACCACTATTTAGATGCCGAATGGCATTTGGTCTACAAAGCAAATGGATTTCTCTTCATCCTTACTTGATTTATGTCAAACGATACAAATGTACCAGCAGCTAAGAGCATTTGGAAAATAACAGCAACAACACTACTATCGAAAAATGTATAAGTTGAACGTGATTTTAACAGTTTCAATTTATTAGGCAAACAATAGTAATAAGCATTAGTTGCTCAAAAGTACTCAAAGTGTAGTTTTGTTAGACTAAAAAAAAAATCTAATATAAGTTTTCTCTCTAATCATAATTACATTTGCCATTATTTGCTTTTTATGGGTTGGGGAGGTGTGGTTGGTGTAGCATATGAGAAATAAAAATTTATTATTTATTAAATTCGTATACTTAATACTTATCACTCATGCGTAGAGTTTTTTTTTTACTAGAAATCCCGGGATTCTTGGGAATTCTTCAAAATTTTCAGTCCCGTAATCCCGGGATATCATGCGGAAATTCCCGGAATTTTTTGTGTATGCAAAATGTTTATATTTTCTATATTTTCTATTATATTTTTGTATAAGAAAAACCATTTTCCGCAAAAATGAATTATAAGCCTGGAAATAATAGGGCTTCAGAAATCTGTAGAATTCTTTGGGGCTATCTTAACAACAAGCTTGCTTCCATAAAATTAACAAGGAAAGTTTTACCCACAGGGCAATATTAAAACCAAAGTAATGATTCGACTTTCGGATCAGTATATAATAAAAAGTGTTCATTTAATTTTCAAAATATTAATATTTCAAAAGGAACTGAATTAATTAGATTATGTTAACATTTTTAATTTTACATTGAACTAAATTATCTTATAAATAATTTAAAACTTTTAATTATTTGTTTTGACGGGAATTCCCGGAATCCCGATTTCCCGGGAGCGGAAAAACCCTAATCATACCCTATCGCAAATATTCATATTCTCTACTCATTCCTATTCTCTTAAATTTGCTTATGAACAGAGTATTTGCTAAATACAAATTTAGTTTATATTGTATTTGTATGGATTTGTATGTATTTGTTTTTGATGCTGTTGATGTTAACGTTGACGCTGCTATTTGTATTAGTAAATTTTGTTTACAAGTTTGTGCTTAATACTTCATAAATATTAATGACACTTTGGTACTCTCGTACTCCATCACTTGTTTCAAACAAATAACCGGCCAAATGACAAATGACATACACATAAATACAAAACACCAACATATACACCTACATTCACCCAGCGGTTCTAAAGATGCCAATTTGCCCTTTACCAATAGATATGTAACTGCTTAGACGATTCACTAGTTACTTTTGGTAGTGCAGTGATTACTCAACGATCACCTTATGCACTACATTTCGGTAATGAAGTAAGTAATAAAGAATGTTAAATGTTTTAATTAGAAAATGTTATTCCATAAATGAAACTGCCGCTGCCATGTTTACATGTAATGCATAGAATTGCAAAATTGAGAAATTTAAAAGTATCCTTTCAGTAATTTCACTATTGAAATTTAATGCAATTGGTGGCTCTTCGTCTTCAGAAATTCAAATTTATCTATGCGAATTCGTTACAACTATTAATTTGTTGAATTCACTATTGAAATGTAATACGGTTATAGGCCAATTGGCAAAAAAATTATTCATTTTATTTCTAGAAATTCCATTGATTACATACAAATTCGCTACAACTAATATTTTAGTGAATACACTATTGAAATGTATCGCAATTAGTATCCAATGTACTTCTGAAATTTACATAAATATGCCAGAAGCTACAAAAGTACTCTTTAAATTTATTTAGAACATTTTTGATATTACTGATGTCATATATTCGTCCGTTTTTATTATATTTTTAATTAATTATAGTCGATCATACCCTACACCATTATGTATGTGCGTACAAGCAATTTTCTGAAAATGTCTTATATGGGAGCTATGGTCAATTATGTACCGATTCTTATAAAATCTGGCGCCATGCTTTTTGAATACATAAAACACAATTGTTTCAATATTATTATGATACAAACATTTATGTGATTAAATGATTTTGAAAAATGTACCTTGAATGGGTAAAATTATCAATTATGAACTGGTATTCATAAAATTTGGAATACTGATTGAAGCTTCTATCAATCTTACTTATGCCGAATTTTATTGAAATATTGAAAGAATGACCGATGATAACAAATTTCAAAATGTTTCGTCATACTTTACTCACAAGATTTATATGTACAGCCAGTCAGTCAACCAGCCAGACGAACATCGTAAAATCGACTCATAAAGTGATTTTGAATCGATTGATATACATAAACGATATTATTGTGCGTTACAAACATCAGCACAAACGCACAATACCCCAATATACCAAATGATTTTTGATAATATTTAATATTTTTGTTAGTAATGTTTAAAAATTAATATTATAATTATTTTTAGCTTTAAAAAATATTTTTCACAAAATTGTTAAAATCATAAACATGCATATATGCCGACCACTTTATATAAAATAAATATTATTATTACGAGTATTTACTAATTTACTATGTTTAGGATAACTTTACACTTAATACATTATAATATAATGAGTTACATCAATTACTTTTGATAATTCAACTGGTTGGTTCGCCGTTAGTAGTTTGTTAAATGATATATTTTCTCTAAATTCATAAATTTCAAATTCGCTAAATACTCGTACATATAATGCGAAATTCGCCGCTTATGTTTTACTATAAGTTTTTGGCACAAATGGTGCATAAATTACGACAAATATTCACATAAAATTGAAAACAACACATAGCAGAATGTTAAATAAGGAGATCAATAGCCCAATGGTTAATGAGCGTACCTACCAACCAGAAGGTTAGAAGTCCTCAAACACAACTGAAGACATCGATGGAGGAAGAAGATTTAATTAAAATAAAACATCAGAAATAAAAATATTTTTGATTATTAAATAAAAATTTCTAATAAATTAAATAAATACTCAATAATAAATAGAAAAAATGGTATAAATCATTTATTTTTTTAACTTTTTCGTTCCAAATACTAGATTTTTCGTACTATTGAAAATACAAGTCACTAGTAATGATGGTAATGCTAGTTTTCGAACAGTGTAAGGTGTAGCATCATATTACATGCGAAGTTACTAGTGAACTGTTATGTAGTTTGTGTCAGTTGATTATTTATAATGACATATTTGGCTTCATCCAGTGTTGCCAGTTTAACCGTTTTAAGGCTTTTAGTCTCAACATTTTTTTTTTTTTTTTTGATTTTGGTATTTCAATAGCGAACAAAAAAATGTCTTATTGATTTTTACAGAATCGTCAATTTAAGCATTTTTGTGTAAAATCAAATATAGTTTAAAAGTTTCGATTTTTATTTTTCTGGCAGCTGTTCTATGTTTTATTTATAAATTTGTTACAATATCTTTAAAGAAATATCAGAAAACTAATGAGAACGAGAAAAAAATGTTTTTATAAATTAAAGAAAAAATGTTCGCTTTTTTCTGTCCATATTTTTTGGGACTTTAGCCTTTTTGACCATTTTTAAAGCTAAAATTAGCCTCTTTTTCTCGTTCTCCTGGCAACACTAGTACCATTCAAACTACTAGTGAAAAGTAATGCAATGGGTCGCAAATTGGTTACCTACAATGACATCTCCATGTCAAATTCACCAGCTAAAAACATTGCGAATAGGTTGAAGAATAACTAGATGTAGTTCTTAGTAGCTAACGAATTCCACGTTATGGAACTATTTCGGCGAACCGCTGGGCATATATAAAAACACATACATAAGCACATATGTACGTTTTGGATGCTGCTTAAATAGACATACAGACAAACAGGTTAGATAAACATTTGTTGGCCAGACGGACAATTTTACATAATAACAGTTACACCTTTAATATTATTGTGACGGCTCTTTCACACACAAGAATAACACACAGGAACAACAACAACAACAACTTTAATGCTTAGATAAAATTCATACCTTTTTACTTGTAACTCAGTTTATAGCAAGCTCTCAACGCCTCATCATTGTCATCAGAAGCGCCATCATTATCATCATCAACACAATAATGTTGATTATTATGTACATTATTAAATCACATACACTCTCACATTACAAATGTACACATACACACGTACATCTATCTGTACGTCTGTGCACACATATAAACACATTTTGGCAAAACTCTTACACACATTCAAACAAGTTAAAACTGAACTTTTAATGAAATTTTAGGATGTATAATTTTGTTTTTATCGTTGTTGCTCCTGATGTCTCCTAATTACCTTAGACAATATGACGTCGACAATATGTGACCAACAAAAATTATTATATATTTTTAGGGATTCAAGAAAAAAAGTCTGAAACCTATAAAACTTGAAGTTTTCATTGTTGTTGATTTAAGTAATTTGAGTTTTTTGTAACTTGAGGAGTAAAGAGAAAATTAACTTTTAAATTAATATTATGTAACGTGTAATGAACATACATACACTTGTGGCAAATGAATTTAATTTCTAAAACTTCTTACAGTGGGCTCCATCGTATAATAAATGGTAATGTGATTTTATGTACATTTTCAATTCGGTCTGTTTAAATTAAAACAGTTCTTGACAATAAACCGCTATATTGAACATTATTGAGGTTTAACATATTACAAATTATATCTAGAACGATTTAATAAAATATCAAAAATTACATTTCAAATTCTCTCTACGTTATACCTACATCATTTTTTAATCTGCTCAATAGTTTTTCAGAAAATCATTAAAACTTGAAAATGGTAAAAATGTAACTTATTTTTTATAATTAAGCTGGATATGTTGGAAGGTAACTTATTCAAAAATTATACAAAAATAGTAAAAATATTTACAAAAACAATATTTTAATAGAAAAAAGTTTTTTTTTATAAAATACCATCACTTATTTCTGAATTAAGTCGACATTTATGGATCGTTTCTAATAAAATATAGATTTATTAACAAATGAGAAAAAATAATAATTTTTAACTTTTCGATTTAAAAAAATTTTTTAAAAATAAAAACGTTTAAATTTTGCAAAAAAAGAAATATATTAATAATATTTATAGGCAGTGTTGCCAGTTTAACCTTTTAAAGCTACATTGTATTGATATTAATTTTTATAAGGAATTTATATGCTTATGGGTGATTTATAGAAGGGTGCTTGTATGGGAACTATGATCAATTATGGACCGATTCTCATAAAATTTGGTATTAAGATTTCTGTATATAAATATATAAAACATATTAATATGGTATTCAAATTTCTATGGAATTTATATACGTTAAAGTGCTTTTCGGAATAGGGGTTTATATGGAAGCTATGATCAATTATGGACCAATGTTTATGAAATTTAATTTCATTTTCGCGGCTTCGCGATAATCGATCACTCTATATAATTTGCAAAATATATTTTTAATATCCAAAGAACAAATTTATAGGGACTTAAAGTAAAATTTTCATATTTTCATAATTTTGAAAGTCAGTTTTACAATGTTTTTGCGAAATAACTTGAAATACCTAAAAAGAGCACAACATATGCGCAGCATTTTATTTTTTTTTTTTTTAACTTTTTTTAAAATATTAAAAAATATGTCTATACAATATAAAGAAATAAGAACCTTTTTTTTTGGATAACAAAATACCTATGTTTTGACAATTCCATCATAAAAGTTTAATTTTTAGAAATCTTAAATGAAAATATAGACAGTCGATTTCAGTGAAATATTTGTAATATTTTGCCAATATTAACTGCTCACTACAAATAAGCTATAACACAGATGTTTGATTTTAATAATTAATGATGGAGAATTTGACAAACACTAAACATTATTATTAAAACTTTATTTAGAACCATAGTGCATCCGTCTAGCCAGACGGAGGGATGGACGGACATCGTTAAATCGTCTTTAGAAGTGATTCTGATTCGAAGTAGCTGTAGTAGGTGTATATATATATATCATAGTTATTTAAAACTATTTTTATATATTATAGTTTAGTTGACTATAGGACACACAAACATTTATGTTCTTATTCTTTATTCATTGACATTGATTTGTTTTCAAACTTTGTAAAATTGTGGATTTTATTAATAAAAATGTTATATATTTTTTTTATTTCTTATTTTGGCTTTTTTTAATAACATTTCAGTATAAAGGTATTCCAAGACTTTAAAAGCAATAAAATGGTAACAGAAGTTGAAAATGTTGAACAGTTGACGGGAAAACAATGCCGCGAATTATTGTTTATGCGTAGCAAAAAGGTAAATTAAGAGCAACTTCTCATATATCATTTCATTATAAATTTCTTATTCTCAATAGCCCAAACGCATTGTGCCAGCATTTACATATCAAGCTCTGCAAAACAATACTATGGTAGAGCCGCCTAAGAAGTATTTTACTAAACAAATAAATAAAACTCAATATTTATTAATACTTTATATATCCATTTCCAGAATAGAATTATTTAAAAAACGTCCTGCTAAGGATACATTTTTCAAAATTTATTGGCGACGTGGTGATATTCCCGTGACCTTTTCCGGCAAAATATTAAGCAAGAAAAACACCAAAGAATTTCCCTTGAAATGGTATTGTAAACCGCAAGATTTGGACTATTGTTATTATTTGCCCATATTTGTGGATGGGTAAGTTCAAGTACAAACATTTTTTCTTTTTTTTTTAGTACATTATTTAAATTTCCCAAAATAGATTATCTGACAATGATGTTGAAATACGTAAATTAGCTCAATATGGTGCCATGGATTTAATATTAAAAGCTTCTCACAAAGTATTGCCCGTTTTGCCTAAACTTATTTTGCCTCTGAAAAGAGCTTTTAATACTCACGACAAGAAAATCATAATTGGTGCCTTAAAAGTTTTACAATTAATGGTTTTAGTAGGTAAGCGCAAAATTTCTTGGTATTTTATATAATTTAAACATTATTATTTTTTTTTAATCATTATTAGGTCCTTGTGTGGGCCAAGCTTTAGTACCCTACTATCGTCAAATTTTGGCCGTTTGCAATTTGTATAAGAATATTAATGTTAATTTGGGTAATTTTATAGATCCTGATCGTGATTGTCGCATTGGTGATGTTATAGAAGATACTTTAAATATTTTGGAACGTTGTGGTGGACCAAATGCATTTATTAATATTAAATATATGATTCCAACCTACGAGAGCAGTGTTTATCCGCGTTATAAAATTCCTGCCGAAAAGCATATTAATGATTCTAATAAAAAATAAAAGATTTCCTAGGTTTTTGTTGTTCAATATCGAACTTTAATAAAATTTATTTACGACTGTGTATTGATTATTAGGGCACTTGATAGAAAAGTTACAACTTAAACCATTGTATTCATTCAGTTATATATTTTTTTATGTTTAAAAGATATTTTTATTTTTGTAAATTTTGCAAATTCGAAAATTTTTAAGATAAAACTAGGACATTTAATAATTTAAACCCACTTTACATTTTATATTTCCGTTACCCATAATTTTCTAATAAGACTAAATCAGGGATGGAAAATTAATAAAATTTTCGGTTTAGAAGATCTTCATGTGGTACTTTTTTTTCATTCACAGAAAGCGTATGCCAAACGGTAGCAAAGTTCTAAAGAAATTTAAAATTTTCCTATGGTAAACATAGGAAATAAAATATTGCTGTGCCAATTGAAAGCTTTTCAATGGTAAATTTGGACAATTTTTAAAACAAAAACACACACAATTTTATATAATTTTTTAAATATATTTTTTGTAAATACAATTGGTTTCTATTATAAAATAAAAAATTAACAAGTAAGAGTGCCATATTCGGCTGTGCCGAATCTTATATACCCTTCATCCGTTCTGAGATGTGTTATATGAAAATGAAATGCATTATACTAGATGTAATTACAAATATATTTACCTTTACTAGTTCTAAAAACTTTAAATAATTTGCATTTTCATATAAAGTTGAAATGGAGTAAAGATTTTATAAATCCTTATTTTATAAATCCATATATATTATATAATTGAGGTAGAAGTTTGTTTGTTTTACGTTTTTTTTTTTTTTTTATTCATCAATCAGGTCTAAACGGCTGAAACTATTTATATGAAATTTGAAACGCAGAATGTAGAATGTTATAAGTTATGTTGTATCTAGATCGGACTCCACGCCCATATTTATGCCCACTTTTTTAAAACTATCAAAGGGGTGAACCGACTAGCTTAAAGTAGATCCGAGCAGGCGGTATATGAATTCGAAAAATATATTTGTAATATAAAAAAAATCGAATAACACATTTTGGCCCATAACTTGGTTAAAACTGGATTTACTTAGGTCATTTTCAAAAAGTCTTTTAAAAATATCCGATTTTTCTGTGAAAGATCGAGGTCTCTAACTTACATAGATGCTTTAAAAAATTGAAACATATTTGACAACATATTGTGATTGAAATCAATTTCGAAAACGAAACGAATTGAAATGGAAAAAATGTGTAATGTATTTATTTTTTTCACCTTCTTTTTTGATGAAAATTACAGTAAACTCACATTTTATTAGATTTTTTTAAACAAATTTAAGTTTTCCACTAAAATTATTTCATTGGTTTTCAATAGTGATGTATCTTTTAAAGGAAAAATTAAGCATTGTTCCAAAAATTATTCTTAAAATCGATCGAAAAGCATCACAACCGTTCGATTTGAAAACAATCGACTTCCATCACATACCTTTTTAAATTAAATAAATAAAAAGCCGTATAACTCGGTTCTTTATAAGGCGATTTGATTGATTCAAAACAAATGGACCAAGATTTCTTTAGCATAAAAATTAAGATTTTGTTTTGCAAAAACGAAGTCTCTAGCTTAAATAGGTTCTTTAGAAAATCGAAATATCTCCGCTATTTTTTATCCGGATTTTTCAGTTTCGGAGTAAATATATATATATATATATATATATATATAATTCTTTTTTTAAAAATTTAAATATTTTATACAAATAAAATTAGTACCTTTCGTAATTTTTGTTAAAAAAAAAAAACTGTGTCTCAGATTTTTTGTTATTGTGTTTTTGAATCTAAAACTTTTTAAAAATATACCCAAATCTATTGAATAAATTTCACTAAATAGCTTGCGTTAATTCCACTTTTTTACATTACATTATTATTATTATATTATTATTATTATTTTTACTTAACTCATTTTTACTAAAATAAACAAAAATCTGGAAAATACTAAAAATCGTCGCAGAACAACATTTTTTGGATCAATCATCCATTGCTTGGATAAGTGATGCTGTTTCAAAAGAAAATGTTAGGTTAGAAAGAAAATCTCAAAAGCAAGTAATTTTTTTTTAATATTGAGTATTTTCGAAGTTCAACTTATTTAATATTTATTTCCAGAAAGAAAATACTTTTAATTTTGTTTCCATCTTTTTATATCTAATTTAAAATATTTGTTAATCAATTTAATAATTTTTAAATAAAAATACTAAATATTTCTTTTTATACTAAATCAAATGAATATTTTTATAATTTTGTATAGATTAAAAAAGAAAATATTTTATAAGATAATCAATTTTTTTTTTTTTTTTTTTTTTTTTTTTCTTTATGTATATTCGAATATTCCAACCTTGCATAATATTCATATATATTTTTTAATACAAAAAAGTTCAACAACTTCTTAGGATTTTTATTTCAAATTGGAAATTTTCAAATAAATACTTTGATATTTTTATAAAAAAAAAAATAAAATAAAATAAAATAAAATTATTCAGCCATATAATGTTCCTCGTGGTTTCTCAGACTGTTCAAAAAAAATCTAATAACTAGAGTCGAGTAAATAACGCGACCAATAGTCATCGAAATAAACTTATTCAAATATAGTAAATAATTGCAGTATTAAAAAGAATATTGCTTATTTTCCTTTTTCCAAGCATTTAAAATTATTCAAAAAAATTTTTTGTTGAATAAAACTATTCAAAAATTTTCTAGGAATAAAAAAAATATTTCAAATCAGATTTTATTTCATTTTTAAAATATGAAGTAAAATAAAGAATATTTGTATTCCAGTTAAAGAAGTAAAATTTATTTTCAAATTAGTCGAAGACTTTGGAATTTGACTTAAATTTTATAAAATCGTATTCGAATACCTCTGTTGAAATATTTTCTAATCTGACTTGTTAACAAATGGAATAATATTTAAATAATTTTATTCAAATTAATTTCAAATATCTGAAAGTGGTATTATAAAGAGTAAAAATGATTTGAAACTATTTTATTTCTAAAAATATAAATTGAATATAAAAAAATATAATATTTTTAATTAAAATATTCATAAAGAAACAATAAAACTAAAATATCTGAACTTTTAACATGAAAAAATAAAATTGATTTAAAATTTCATGTGAAACAACTTACAAGTTGTTGATTAGTTGAACCATAAATAAACAAATACATAAATATCTGAGGGAAAAGAAAGCCTAATTCAATAGTCAAAAACCTAATTCATGCCAAAAATAACTCCTCTCAAATAACGTTCTAGTTGTATTATATGCGTTAAACTCTTGCAAGTACCATGTTTAGAGTAACGTCAATTTTGCATTGATATAAGGTGTTAAAAATAGCAAAATGTTTGCTATATAGAGAATATTTTATTTCTCGTTTTCCCGGGAAACTTAAAAAAAATCCCGGGAATTCCCGAGAATATTTTGACGGGAATTCCCGGACATCAAACTGTACATATATGATAAAATAGTTAATATATTTCGCCATATATATATCCATATATTGCAAAAATTTTCAGGTATGATTATATTATCATACATTAGTTATATATAAAAATATATAATATAATATAATATAATATAATATAATATAATATAATATAATATATAATAGTTGGGTTTTCAAAAATTTATGTAGCCCTATGATCTAGTGAAATATTATTCACCTCTTACACTTTTCTATATAGTTTGCTACTGTTTGGCACACACTAATAGTATTAGAATTTTTAATATTTATATTTTACTAGCGGACCCGGCGAACTTCGCCTCGCCCCAATTTTAATCCTTCAGACAAACTTTAGAGTAATAATACAACACAAATAAAATGCGATTTTTGAATCCGCTTGAATTGGAATGGAAGGTCAGTTGGAATAATGGGAATTCGTGGGATAAGGACCTCTCCTTTGAATTTGCCCTTGATGATTGTCTCCTGAATCACATTGTTAATTAGCTTTTTGACGGACAACCGCATACCGTTGCACAATTTTGGAGGATTGAGATTCTGACAGATTTTCCAATTTTCCAAGATTTACACTAAGAACTTTCTATTGTTTGATTTGGAAAGCCATTAAGGAATAATTTCACACACACAAAATTTCATACAAAAATTCGATTTTCTATTTTTCCAATTTTCCGACTTTTCCGGAGGGATTTTCCAAAATTTTCTTCCATATAAACCTTCTCCTCAAAAATCCGAACAGCTTACAACAAATTTTACAGAAATCGGCCCAGCCGTTCTCATTTTATGAGTTACTATACATTTTTACGCCATTTTTATATATATAGATTTATTGCACAGAAATACAGGAATAAAATACGATACCAAATATTGAAACTAGAGTATTCATTGTACTCGATATTTTCTTATTAGATTAATCAAATAGCACGAAAATGCAGTTTTTGAATTAATCGAATAATCGAGTTAACCTTTTAAATTATTCAAGTTGTTCAAATAAATTATCCTTAAATAGTTTAAACGTCAAAAATATGCTTACATTTATTCATAATTTAAAAGAAAGACCTCTCTCTTTTCTTCTCATAAAGCCATTTTTATTTATTTATTTTTTATTTTATTTAATTTGTTTAGTTTATATATTTGTTTAATTTTTGTGATTGAACTACGCGTTGCAATTTAGATATATATTCGGTTCTTTTTATCATAAAAATTTCTTTAATATAACTCAAAATTGTGGTGTCACTTTTAGATTCTACATTCTATAAAAATTTTAAAATAGTTTTAAAGTAATTTTTTTTTTAAAAAACTAATATTAAAACATTTTTAAAATTTGTTTAAAAAAGAAATCTTTAAAATAGTTTTTACTCAAATTATTCCATTAATCAGCATAATTTATTCGAATAAATCTTTACTCGAAATTCTTGATTTTAATTTAATCGAACAATTTTAATTTGTCGATTAATCGAACAAACTTTATTCGAGTGTATACCTTAATTTAAACTTAATAAATATAGCTTACTTAAAATAAATTATATTATTCGATCTTCATTTTATTTTTATTCATAGAAAATAATAGAATAAAATAAACGCAGACCTATTTTTTATCAAGACAAACGTAAAATCTTTGTCTGCATTGCAGGTAATTTTTTATCTTTATCAACAACAATCAAAATGGCGTCTTTTATCAAGCAACGTGAAGACATACTACTAAATTCAATCTAGGCAAGGCAAATTTGTATCTTGATAAAAATTTGTCTTTACATAAGTTTGTCTTTCCGTTTGTAATTTCTACAATATTAAAAAAAAAAATGTAATGTATGATAATGTAATCATACCTGAAAGTTTTTGCAATATATGGGTATACATATATATTATCATATATGTAGTTTGATGTTCGGGAATTCCCGGGATTTTTTTTAAGTTTCCCGGGAAAACGGGAAATAAAATATTCTCTATATACATTTTACTATTTTTAACACCTTATGGTACTTGCAAGAGTTTAACGCTTCACATAGTTAAAAATAGACCATGCCTTAAACGCACAATTGTGACAGGTTCCTTTTTATAAAAATTTAGTTCTCATAAAATCTTAAAAATTTTAATAGATTAAAACCTACTACCTTTCTATACAACACTGTTGATAATTTAATTATATTTCTTTATAAAAAAATAAATAACTGTAAATTATTACTCTTTTTTGTACTCTTCTATTTCGCGCTCGTTTATGACAGCAACAGCTGTTATATTCTCGATCCAAGTGAAAGCAAATCAGAAATTTGCTTAAAAAATGTATAAATTAGTAAAATTTGTGCTAAAATAACTTTTATATTGTGGAGAATATTAAATGTAAACATTTAAGTGTAAGATAAACTATTTCATATTAAATCCTATAAAAAAGTCTTAGGAAACTAACTCCATAAACGAAAACAAGGACCTGGCCAAACATAAAAGAATAAGTTGTAAGTAAGCAAAAGAATGAATTGTAGTTCACGTAAAAAGTTGTGAAATTCTATATAACATAAAATAGGATGATGAGCTGATAAAAGGTACTCTTGGACAACATTCCAGGACAAAAAAAAAAATTATTTTTTGTATGAAACCTAAAATAATACATTAATTGTGAGCTAATTCAGATAATTCAAAAAATATTAAAATTGAAAATGCACAGTCAATAAAGCTTTCAGATGTTCCAATAAAAAATTTGGGAAAATTACAAATAGTCTTTTTGTCAGCGCACCCATTTTATGTATTTTCCTCTGATTTAACTTTCCTTAAAATCAGTTAACATATTTTCTTTTGTCATTATTATAATTTAATTTTCTTCCATATATTTCTTATTATTTACTTCAGACGATTGACATTTTCCAGTTCTTAAACAAAAGCAATCATCTGTGTTAATTACAAGATCGTGGAATTTATAACCTCAAAACAAACATTTAAACGCGTTAATAAAAATTTAATCTTAAAAAACAAAGAAATAATAAAAACAAATTTGCATCGTAAAACAGTGTGTTTAAAACATTCGCCTTAATATTAATTCGCACAAAAATGTTTCATTTAGTAATCATTTAACCAAAAAAGGACTAAACTTTAGCTCTTTACCGCACATCGACCAGCTAGAAAGGTTTTTCGAAAAATTCTGTATATTTGTATATTATTTCTAAACGTATCCCCTCCTCCCAGTGATTGTTTATTTTATATTTGTATTTTTAATTTAATTTAATTGCAAATTATTATTTTTGCTTCACGTTTTGTGCTGCAATTTTTTTTACACTTTCAACTCAATTTTGTCTTCACGTGTGTGTAAGTTTAAATTTAAAAAACTGTGTCGCGTAGTGTGTCATTTATTTGTTTACACTTAACAAATAGCATGGAATCGGCAGCTTTAACACCTTCCAGCATCCATATTAATAAAAACGAAGAATGGAAAAATCTTAAACGCCTTTCGGAACGTTATTTAGAAACGGATGATTCGTCTTTGTCTGGCGAGAGCGAAGAAATTTTAACTGATAATTCTCAGTCAAAACGTTTTAAAGGTTTGGGTAACTCCACCCTAGAAGATTCTTGTTTTGAATCGCCTGTTAATGTGGATGCCATGTTACGTCCCAAACGTATTTTTCAAAATGAAACACAATTTCAAGAAATTCATAATAATCATCATGGAATTTTATCACCCATAACAGAAATTTCGATGAATTTAAATGAAACTTCTTTAAATTCTGATAACGGTATATTGGAAACGCAAAGTGGAGCAGATCATGGTTTTGACGATGGCACAACGCCCACCAAACGTTTTCACAATGGTGGTTTACCGAAATCAAAGCTGTTTACTGGGTTTCCGCTGTATAATGAGGGTGAGTTTTGTTATAATTATTAATATTATTTTACGAATTACGTTTGCTAATTTGTAGGGCTCATTTTTTTATATCAAATAAAACATAAATATTTATGAGAAAAAATGTGTAACTGATTGTAACCTATATTACCTTTGATGCATTACTAGAAGATATTCAGGTTATAGTCAGAATTTATTTACTCGGAGTAAATAAATCCTGACTATAACCTGCATATCTTCTAGTACTGCATCAAAGGTAAGATAGGTTACAATCAGTTACACATTTTTACTTCTAAAAATAAATTATTATTACATTTTTTAGGAATTTTTAAATTAGAGATAGAAATTTATATTTTTATTTAGAAATGTAATTTTCAAAATAAAAAATAAAAATAATAAAATTATAAAAAAATTAATGTTGTCTTATAAACAAATACTTTGTACTTTTTTAATTTTAACATAAAAATGTGTATTTTTCAAACACTTTTTGGTTAAATATATATATGATCATATATTTTTCTTAAGATGTTTTCTATTTGTATTTCAAAATTTTTAATTATATTACAGAAATGTATATGTCTATCTCAAAAATTTTCTTTAAAAATTTTAAGCAAACAAATTTTAATTTAATTGTTAAATTTTTTGATTAATCAAGCACTAACAATCGATTTCAGTATAATGTTGGTAGTGTAGGATCGATCACAAAATAATCGTTTTTTAAAAGTGAGAATTCTCAACCATAATCGAAATCGATCCTGGAGTATAGATTACTTTGGAAATTGGGAAGTGTCGCTCAGATTATCGGGGTCTGGGTTATGGAATTTATACTGCATTAAAAATGTAAATACCATAGATCAAAAATTATAATTTTTCGAATGATGAATGTCTTTCAATTTTTTGGATATTTTAGATTTTTTTCATAACTTGACTGTTGTAAAAATTCCGTCAGTGCGTACGTTATTACCGTCTTAATAATTTTCGCTCTTGCTGCCCTCCACATTTTTTTGTATCATTCCTATCAGAAATTTCTTGTACTTTGCCCGTCTTTAGGGCAGATTTTTTAAACTTTTCTGATTCAGAGTAATTTAATAAACAAGCCACTTTCAATCCAGAGATGTACGGATTTTCTCCTTAAATTTGTATTTTGTTTTTCTGCAGTCTGCTGTCAGATTTTATTTCAGTGATCATGAACTCTTTTTATTATTTTATGACCCGAGAAACCTTACTTCACGATACAGCTACATTCCTATCAATTGCTCTATATACAATATATAGGGTTTTTTGTATGCCATGAATTCTAGGAGAAATCGATAAAAAAATACCGGTTTTTGACTGTGGAATAATTTTTCTAAATTTCGAAAAACTCGCGATTTTTCAATATAGAAAATAGTCAAAAACATACGAAGTATCAAATATTCATAACAAATAAAAAGCGAACGAGAATAAATTATGTCCATTTTAAATCCCATAATTAAAAAATAATAATGGTATAAAATGTGCATTATAAGGGAACCGCATATTTCAGATGCTTTTTTTGAAAACGTTCTTCCCCTTCGATTTTTAATTTCTTCGCAAAATCTTATATTATTATGATTTTATTGATTTAAAAAGTCAAAAATGTAAAATTTTTTAGAAATTTCATCAGATGAATTAATGCTTTTGCATATTTTGAAGTGCATTTTTTTTTTTTGTAGAATTTCTTCATCAAAAAAAAAAAAAAAAATTAAAAATATGGTGTTAAAATGTTAGTTTTTTTTTTTTTTATTACACATATATGCATATTCATTTCGGCATATATTTTTTACAAATAAATAAAAAACACAAAAATTTTGTATATTATTTTTATTTGAAAAATAAAAACTCTTAGGGGGAGAACGCTTCCAAATGTGAATCGAAAAAAAATGCATCAGCATTGGAAATGCATGGTGGGACTTTTATGATACAGGGACGAAGCTTATTGAAATTAGTTGTGATCGGTCCATTATTTCACCTAATCCCCATACAAATGTCCCCCGGAATAGAGTTTAAACATTCAAAATATTTTAATAAAAATATTTTAATTAAGTTCGGTTCAAAGAAGTTCTGTAGAAGTATCAATCTTTGTACCAAATTTTATGTAGAGTTAATATCAAGTTAATATTCGACACAAATAAGTTTTATGTAAGTAGAAACATAATTGCCAAATTTTGTGAGAATCGGTCCATAGTTTTATCATAGCTCTTATATAAACCCACTTTCAGGAATAGCTCTATAGTGCATAATATCTTTTAGAAGTTAGTATCAACGCATTATTCTGTATTTGTATATTTTATTCTACATTTTATTTTATTTTACATTTTTTCCCGAATTTTTATGATCGTGCACAATGGTGTAGGGTATCATATAGTCGGTTTTGACCGACTATAGCTTTCTTTCCCGTTTTTCTATTATTATGATAGATAGTTAGAGAAGAATAATGCCGTGAAAAGTGAAATCGGACTTCAGATACAAAAGATATGGATAATTTAAAAAAAAATAAGACTGTGGAATATTTTGATTTTTTATAGAATTAAAATCGTGAATAAAACGGAGAATTTTCTGTCATTCTAAGAAAATAAAACAGTTATGTTTTTTGGTAGTATTGCGTGTGTGTATGCCAAATATGAATGAAATTGAAAGAATGGTTTTTTCATATTTGATGTATTTGATATGGAATTCATATTTAATACAAAAAAAAACATTTCGAATTGCATTTTTATAGGAAAATCCATTATTTTGTTTAAGTATTTTTCAGAAAATGTGTGGATGTTGCAAGCAAAAAGTAGTAAACAAAGTTTTAATACAGGGTACATCAAATATGCCATGGGTTTATGTCTTCGCTAAGCTGAATACCTTCAACAATGCCTCTCAAACTTTATACAAATGTGTGCAACATTCTAATTAGAACCAGTAAACATATAAAATGTCATCAAAACACTACAGAGAGCGCTAGTAGACAATTGGATTTAAAATCTGGTTTTCGGAAAATATAAAGGAACAAATGTTCAACATACCATTTCCTAACATTTCATATAATTTAATTTTAAAATCAGAATTATACGCTAAAAATTCTCATTTTAAAATTAGAAGAGATTTCCATTCCCCAAATTAATAGTTTTAAGCACGTGTTTAAAATTAAAATTTTTTTGCAGGGTCAACAAAAAATAAACCCTTAATTAAAAATGTCACTCACTCATATGCGTTGCATTGATTCGTTTGCGTCTGAATAAAATCAGCAGGTATTTAAATTTTCATATTTGATAGAAGGTTAGCTGAATGATATTTATTACCCTCTATTAGAAATCTATAGAAGTCATATAATCAGAGTTTAAACAATCCTTTATACAACCAACGACCACATTCAAAGTCACTTTTATATACAAGTCTCCATATTTTAGTATGTGTGTAGTTATATTACACAGCTGGACAACCATAAGAAACAAAAAATAGTGTAACGAAAGGGTGCCTCACTCTGTGATTTCATTTCTTTAAATTTTAAATTGACATACACATCCGCTGGTCGCATAGTGTGCTATGCTGTGCAAGACAAACCAAAGACGTTGACATTGTCGCACACACTTGAATGCATTTTTAGCAAAATGTTCGTACTCATAAATAGGAACACGAGTTAAAGGCACATGGATAAAACTAACATCGGAATATATTCTGCAAATATATAAAGAAACCTTTTCAATTTTATTCCTCTTGTTTTCGCAATGAAATCAAATTGACATTTAGTGGTTTTCAATATTACAGCGGGGGATGATTTTTCTTGGCATAAAAGACAGAACTTTAAAAAAATAATTCATAAAGAATTAAATTTATCGGTGTAATAATTATAATAATGGAGAAATTGTGTTATTTTTTGATACGAATTTTCAATTAGCTATATTACATTAAATTCAATATGTTGTAGGAGAAACAATTGTTACAGCATCAGCGTTTTATTTTACTATAAAAATTTTAAAACTATAATTTTATGAACTATTAATTCAACGAACTTTTAAGCTAAAATAACTAGTGATGTAAAAGTGAATAATAAACTGGTGAAGCAAAATCCCAGATGATTAAGATTACGCATGTTGATTAAAAGTATGTTCATAAAATACATAGGATCAGATTGATGATTAGTTTCCTTAAAATGTGTGATATTGAGCTTGTAAGAAAAGTCAATTGTTTTGAAAATAAAAGTTAGTTTTTTTTCTTTTGTTTTCTTTAAAAGTGTGAAGTTTGTTACAGACAGAAAATTAACTCCTGCTGACTTGTTGTTTCATTTCATTTAAGACTTGAAACTTTCTTTAATAAACGTTGAAGAATTTAGCAATTTATTTTTAAAGAAAAGAGGGTAATATCTTAAAATATTTATAAAAAAATTTCGCTCTAAAGTTAGTTGTGCAAAAATGTATAGTGGTTTTCGATACTTTTTTTAGAGAAAAAGTATTCATCTTAAGATTGTGTTCTTTCACTTGATTAGATTTTTAAGCACTTGATTTATTTATTATCTTTCATTTCAAATTACCTACAAGTCGATAGCTATTGTCTGTCTCTTAAGAAGCAGTCATGTGTAATGCATTTTTTTTTTCATTTGGTTTAAATGATTTTTTTTTTATTCTTATTTCCGCTTTAATATTTGATGACTTTTTTCAGTTTTCTTTGTAAACTATAATTTTCTATACATTTTAAGCTGTTTTTGAAGGGTCATTTTCATTGTTTCTACAAGATTGTCGGCTTTGATGTCTAACAATGAATTTAGCAAGCAAATGTTTGAGTGTATTTGTTGTCCATTCCCTTTTGTAGGAAAGTTAAACAATTTTATAATGAATGCAAGTAAAAGAATTTTATAGAAGTAGGAGTGTTATTTCATCATTTTATTTTTTCCCCGCGCTACTCAACAATTTTTTATATGTGTAATTTTATTGTTTTACCGCTCATTTTTTATATTTTTTTTATTTAACTCGGTTTTACAAGAAAATAAGGGAACTTTGTATTTTCGTATGAGTTCTTACATACATACATGCATTTCAAAATCGCTAGACCAAAACGTTGTTCAATTGTTGTTGAGCATTTGCGTATACTTTTCCGTACTCTGCATAATATTTGAAATGTAAAAAATGTTGAGCAATTTTTATATTGAAGTAAATAAGGTAATAAGGATCTTAAATAAGATTAGGATTTTAATTTATATCACTAGTAATATAATATGTTGAAAAGAATTTTGGTTTTATGTTTAGCAGCTTTAAATTTCTATATTTTTATAAAATCTGAAGAAAAAAAATCGGGGTATGTCACATAAATAATACCATGGCGTAGTGTGATTACAGTAAATATTGAGGACCTTGCAAAAGTCTTAGGAGCAGTTAGGTTACGAATATGAATTTTTTATTGTAACATGGAACTGAATATCAAAACTATCGTCTTCTAAAATTTATCTATAGAATTAATAGGCCAACAATTTTTCTGAAATTCCTTTAACGTTCACAGTATACATTCGATTTTAATAAAAATTTACCATTAAAATTCAATATTTTAGAAGTTATAACAAAAAACACACATGTATTTTTATCAACCTCAAACAAAAGGGCAACGATTAAACTCTCTTCTACTCTCATACCTATCATACAACTTTCTCAACAACAAAACAAAAACAAACTAGACATGTTGTAATGAAATGACAAAAGTAAGTTAGAGTTTTTGTCTCATTTTTAATTAAAAGAGTTGTATCCTTCGTTTAAGTCTTACGTATAATAACAAACGTAGTAGAAAAAGTGACTATTTGGGGTTTTATTTTTATACCATTCCCTTTTATTTTAATCAAATGAAACTTTCTATGCAAAATTAATTATTTTACTTGCGTTATAAAGATAAGCTCACTTTATTATTCTCTTATTTTTTGATATTTAACATCAGGGGCCGGAACTGCCATGACTTTTATCAGAAAAGTTGAAGGATTATTATTTCACTCTTGTATTTTTGTAGTAAACATCTATGATTTTTATTTCTTCGAGCTGAAATAAGTTATTTTGTGATTTTTTTTTTTTTTTTTTTTCTATGAAAAAAAATAAAAAACGAATAGCCAAAAAATATCGTGAAAATAAATAAAAAATTGTCAAAGTGAAAAAAATGAATGCAAAAAAAATCTCCTAAACGTAAGATAGTTGTTACAGTTATTCAGAGTTTTATTCGCCTATAAAATGGAAAGAAATTTTAGATAAAAAGTGCACATTTCAAAATGTTTCAAAAATGTAAAAACTAAGAGAAATAACTTTCATTCATTTGAATTATTTTACAAATAGAAACAGAAAAGAAACTGTAAAGAAATAATTTTCATTAATTTCGATTCAAAGAGGAATTTTATATTTATAGTTGTTGTCCTTTTTAACATAACGTACACATATTTATTGAACATAAGTAGCTAAAAATAAAACTGAAATTATAAGAGTATTAAAAATTAAATATTAAAAAATCGCTATTCATCAAAGAGTAAAAATCTCAAAACATGTCAACTTTAGAACCTCGGTAATAAATTAAAACATCGAATTAGTATAAAAAATATAATTAATATCAATTTGCAACTTGTCAAATGACTGATGATTTTCGAGTTTCGTTATAACCGTGTTTGACTGTATTGTGTACCAATAATAAATTTTATTTACACTAAAATTTGGGTATATTTTACTTTTATGTTAAAGCTCCAACTCAAATCAATATTTTAAAATAACAAAAATATTTTTACTGCTTTCTTTGGCAGCTGCTTAAAGAACCATCCCTTGAGAAAACGAAAAGATAAGAAACAGCTTCCATTAAATAAAAAAAAAAAAAAAAACTTTGCAAATACTTTAATTTGATAATATAATGTTTTTCTTAAAATTTTATCCGCTGTTAAAGGAAATGATGATCATCACAAACATCACAACCCAAAGCGTCACTTTAAGTTGGAAGTGAAAAATGATAATAAAAGATTTTCCCATTATCTTATGGGAAGATGCTAAAGGTAACAAAATGCAATACGAAAATGAAATAGTAATATTCATATCATCAATTTTATTTAAAGGGTGATTTGTAAATTTTATTTCATTTCGTTAAGTTAAAACCTGGGTGTGTTAAATCATTTATTTAACGCTAAGAAAACATTAAAAACTGAAATTTGAGAAACTTTTTCAAATTCAATATGCCAAAGAGTTTCATTGAAAACTTTTACTATTTCTGGGACTTTTATTTTGTTAAATTAAGAAACACACACTCTTTCTTTTAATATTTCTTAATTTTTTTAAGCAACCGGCTTCTTTAATCAAACATTTTCTGTGAAATAAATAGCTCGTGCTTCTTAACCAAAATCATAGCAACTGTCTGAAATCATAAAAAATAATCTTAAACGCCAACTAAAACAAAATTTACTTACTTACATTAGTAGCAGCCGCAGCAGTTGCAGTTTTATAGCACCCAAATAAAGAAAAAATCAATAATGAGCATTATTGTCACAAAAATGCAATTATTTCCGATTTAGTTGTTGTTGCTTTTATTGTTTTTAGCTCTAGAAGCTAAAGATCATTTAAAAAATACAAAATCTAAGAAGAAATTATTACGCAATAAGAAGGAAAACAAAACAAATGCATCCCATTCCATCTTGACAGCCAGACAAAGATTTTTTTGTGCCTCGTACTACTGCTGCACGGTTTTTACATATATGGCCGGTGTTCTAATGTGTCGTTGACACCTGGATATTTTGCAATATCTTTGCAGAATCAGCCACACAAAACATCGAAATTCTCTAAACTAACATTTGCTTTTATTTCCATTTCAAACTGAATTCAATTCAATTCCCTCCAAAAACAATCTCTACTTTAAAGTTAATGAACACTGTTTAAAACTACACAGCCCTCAGCTTCAAAGACACACACACACACATATGTATACAAATGCCACAAAGAAACAAAAGCAATAAATACAACAATGTAAAATAATAATGAAAATGTAGAATAAGAATAAGAAAAAAATCGTACTTAAGATTGTTTTCGGTATAATGAAATCTCCTTAACGTCACATCGCAATTTACACTTGAGCCTCGGGTGGGTTTCAATTCGAAAGTAAAGGTTTTCGATTTATCGTGTGGAATTCAAAGGCTTTCTTTTCCAATAAGCACTTGGTTTTAAGTTATTTATAAAGTACAAAAATACTTGATTTTCTGAATCTGTGCAACAGTTCTGAATAATAATTATGACTTAAACTACTCTTTGGTTTTTGTAATATATATATATATATATATTCATTCTAAAATCTACTGAAGAAGTTCGATTTTTCAAATTTGTATGTGTTATTATTCAACTACCATTTCTCTTATCTGTTTAACGAGGACCTGGTGTCTTAATGGATATAAATTAATGTTAAAGTGACGTTATGACTGCAGTTTGCACTTTTATTCTTCTTTTGGTTTCTTTCTATTGATTGTTTGTTGCAAGAAGACATTGGCGCATAGTTACTTAAAACTGTATCAGGGTGGATGTGTTGTGTGTGCAGTTGTAACTGCTGCATGAAGTTAAAAATAATTTGATCAAAATAATAATAGTCAACATAACACATGCTATTCGACTTTCTTTTATTTCAAAAATTTGATATTAGAAATTGCTAAACTAACTCCTCAGACTCAGTATGTATGCAATCGTGGTGATAATTTCGTACCAGACTAAGAGGGAGTTTTTTCCTTCATTCTTTTCTTTAGTTTTTCTAATGTTTTCGTCTTAGAAAATTATTACTAGATCCAAATGTTGATTAACGTAAGAATGAGGGTGAAAATATGTCAAATTTATATGCGCACCCTCTCATTCTTCTACAACTAATGTAACAAGCGCAAACGGTGGCATAGCCCGTTAATGAGTTTGAAAATAAAGAAAAAAATGTAAAAAAACAGCGGCTGCGTTTTTTTTAAGATGTTTTCGAAAGTGTTGACGTTAGCACGCGCCAAATTTAGAGGTTTTTATATAATTTCGAAAGTAAAAAAAAACATGTAATAAAATTACAATAGAATAAATAAAATTCTTCTCTTCTTTATACAAATTTATGGTAATTATAGTTTATAAGAAAATTTTATAACGGTTGTTGTTAAAAAAAAAGAAAAGAAACTTGAGACGCTATCAGTAGATAACTGTCAAATTATAGTCATTTGTGTCTAAAATTTTAATTTTAGGTATTAATTTTAAGCGAAAAATTCACATAAAGTTCATTTTCATAAGTTTGTCAAATACCTTGATAAGGTTCCGATTTCTTAAAATCTAGTTTAAAATATTTTTTGTGTAGTTTTTCTTTGATACAATATTTGTAAATAATTTGGTCTGATGTTCTGTTTAATCGAATAACTTCACATTTTCCTATTATATCAAGCATTAGTAGGCAGTGCTTTTTAATGTGTGTGAAGATAGATTCGAATTTAACTAGCAAAGACAGAAAGCTAAATTTTTAACTGAACACTGTAAACAAATTAAAAGGGTTACTTACATTTTCATAAGAGATGAAAATCTCCTAAGGTTTTGTGGCCATATTGGATTTAGATGAATGGCTGGGATATGACACTAACTGAAAATAGTGGCCCACTCCATGGAAAAATATGTAATATTTGGACTAATTTTGGAAATTAAGAAAGTAACATTTTTGTGAAAATTCAAATCTGGACAGGATTGATGGCCAATTCTGGAGTCAGGTGAATGACTGGGATATGATACCATGTGGAAATTGTGGTCCAGGGGCCACTCTATGGAATAGTATTAGTGGTATATTTGAAATAATTTTGGAAATTATGAAAATCAAATTTTTATGAAAGTTCAAATCTGGACAGAGTTGTGGCCAATTCTGGAATTAGGTGAATGACTGGGATATGGCACTATGTGGAAATGGTATTCCCGGGATTACTCTATGGAACCAATGTGTGTGAAGATAAATATGCGAATTAAATATGTTTTTGACGTAACGACTTACGTAATGATATATGTTATGACGTAACGACATATTTAATTATGGCATATTTAAATATGACTATTTGGTATTAAAAAAACTAATAAACCGAATTTTGACAAAATTTAATGAAATATTAAAAGCTAATAAATTTATAATAATAAAACATAGTAGTAGCATATTTGAAATAATTTTGGAATTTGAGAAAATTAATATTTTTAAAAATAAAAATCTGGGCAGGATTGGTGGCCATATGGAACAGTATTAGCGGTATATCTGAAATAATTTTGGAATTTGAGCATATTAAACTTTTGTAAAAATTAAAATCTGGATTTGAAATTTGATTATGAATAAGTCACTATATATTTAAAAATATTATTGCTTTAAAAAAATATATATGAGGAATTTCAAAAAGTTTCCAAATTGTTTGAAACCTATTTTAAGTGTCTTGTATTGCCAAAGTTTGTTTTAAAATTAGGGAAAGTGTTGATGGCTTTTTGTAGATCTAACAAAATATCTAAAAATCCTAAATTTTAAATCATTCGAGTAAAATCTCTCGGAAATCCAGGCATTTAAAACTAAAAAATGTAAAAAAAAAACTGAATAGAAACTTTCGAGGATTTTTGTATTCATTTTAATTTTGCACTTACAATTTGCTTTTTTTTTATTTAAACCATTAACCAGTCGAAAGTCAAGATTAGGAAATTAATTTGCTGTATAGCAAGTATCCGTTGAAAAGTTATGCGATGATAAAAAAGGAAACCAAAAATTAAAAATTTTTGAAATTTTGCAGTTTTTTTTTTTTAGAAAATTTGCGGAATTCAGTGAATTTAAATTTAGAGGGCAGAATTTTAATGACAAAGTGATTACCTACAGTTTAATGTATATCTCGTTGATGTCAGCAAATCAGACATGGGATAGCATCTTCACAAACTTTTATATAATTGGCGTAAATATTTGTAAAAGTATATTTTTCGCCATTGACAAATTTCCCTTTTATAGATATTATCCAAAATATCGAGTAAACCGGATTTATTAATAAATGAAACGTCCGAGACAAAATGACGTTAAAAACAATTTTATGTGCAAGAATTTTATGCAATTTGGAAAATTTTCACTAAATATAATTTTGTTCTGTATTTTTTTAATATAAGATATGACTTTAGATCATCGAAAAGTGTCTAAAGAATGCTTAAGTTGATATTATGAAAAAAAAAAAAAATAAAGAAACGTCATTTAATTGGGCTACATACAAAGGTATTCATCTCCAAACACATTTTAGCTTGCTGACAACTACCGCGAAGTAGAAATTACGTTGATATTGGAATGAAATGCTTTCATTTCATTTGTTTATACTAAAATTCAGGTTGCGTCAGAATATTTTAAGGACTTATAATTGTATGGACTAAAAAAGATGTTGTTAGGACCAAAAATCAACCCCACAATAAAAACTATTTTCCATATAAAACTAAATGAGATTCATGTTTAAAATTTTTCGAAAATTCAATTAATAAAATAAATAAAATTGCGCTTTTTATAAGGAATATTATCACGAGTAATAAGGTTTAAACGACTATATTTTTGAAACCATTTTCATTTTGGGCTATTTAATGCCCACTATTTTCAGAGGTTTTTAACCAATAAACATTTTTTGTTATTTACAAAATTGTGCAAAACGTAAAATTATTATTTTTTTTTTTCTTTTCAGTGTACACTATAAATATTAAAAATATGGGAATAGTTTTGATATATGCTAATGACACTTTAGATTCTTTATGAAATCGCGGTGTTCTGGTTTCGATAAAGTAAAACCTCCATTTTTAAGATTTTTTTGAAAGTTTCAACTTTAAACCACCACAACTTTTGGTTGGAATTGATAAAAATTATTAACTCGAACAGACTTTGTATGCATAAATATTGGTTAATAAAACCAAAAATCGGCGTTCGCGTTAGAAAAAAAAGAAATTTTGAATATTTTTACTCAAAACTAAATTTTTTTGAAATTTGAAATATGTAAATATACAAATTTGTTAATTTTTTTTTATGAAAATATTATAAATGTCTGTCTTAATCATAATAAAATTTCTTCATCTTTATATCAGTTCAATAAAACAAATTTTATATAAAAAATTAAGGCTTCCCAATAAACCAAAGAACGTTATGATAACGAAAACGATATAATATGTGCCAATTCTAATATCATATATTGCAGAAAACGATATTATGATATCTACGTTGAAATACATATATCTAAAGATAACTTTTAAAATACACGTTCAGAAAAGTTCGACGACTTGAAGAATATTTTATGTCATTTCCACAATTATTTTCTTAGTTTTTGCAAAATTTCTTGTAGAAATGAATAATTTTTTTCCAATAACATACTTTCATGAATACCTAAAATAATGTGTTTGTTGAAAAAATAAAGTTGAAAATTCAATAATAGCGATTTGTCAACAAACCAAACAAAAAATAATATATTTTTTTTTTTTTATTTTCTTTAAACAATCATATGACTGTCGAATTCGTCAGATAAATTTGATCGTCTAAAATGGCCTATAAAATAAAAACAAACATTAGAAAAAAAAACTTAAAAATAAAAATATTAAAGTTAAAAAATTTTTCAACAAATATACAGATGCTGATTATAAAGAGAATAAAAACTTTAACTAAAGGATTTTTTCTTATTGCTGATTATGTTTCTTTATAATTATCTTAAGTATATAGTGGAAAAAAACACCAAATGTGGTCCATGACAATTTTACTTAATTTTGGAAATTACGATACCGAAACCGATATCATAATTTGTATAATTTTTATCACCTAGATGATACCGTTTCGATATCGTTATAATATCGATTTGTTTATTGGGTTTACTTGAAATTCTGGAAGATAATACAGTTTTGACGTTATTTATTTCTTAATGAGAAAATTAATTATTTTACTACAGAATTTTCAAACATAGGTATTTTATGCACGCAGAGAAAAAACATGGTTACAGCATTATCACTACAACAATATTATGTTCTCATTGTTAATTTTCTTGAATTTTAATAACTCTGTTTATGATAACAATGTTTTTGTTTAAATTTTGTCATTTAATGTTTACACTCAATAAAAAAATTTTAATATGGTTAACCAGAAACATAATTTTATTAATATGAAAAAATCATAATTTCTACAACCATTTCTACAACCAAATTAATATTTGCAGTCTCTCCTTGTTCTTAAACCATATTAATATTATTATTCCCATAGCAATAAAATGTTTCTAATAAATATAATACTTATCCTTTTCTCAAACTTAGTGGAAAAATTCAAACTGCTTTGCTATTGCTTTTAAATATTTTAATATATGTTTTCGAAATTCATTGTAATTCTCATTTAGTTCATTTATGAATAAATATAAATAGCAAGGTTTGGTTATACTAGGTGTGATTCAAGAAATATAAAATATTGATTAATTGGGATAACTATGTAATAAAATGGAATAATAATATGAAGAATGGCATAATAATATTATAAAATGGAATCATATTGCCATATTATGGCATATGGTATAATAAAATAATAAGATAGAATAATAATATAATAACATCAAATAATAATCTGATAGAACGGGATAATCATGTAGTAAGATTGTTCAATTATATGTGTATTATGACATGAAAAAACAAAATAAAATCGGGCACAAATGACAAAACGGGATCATAATATTTATTACTTATAATCATTTCTATTTTTCGCTGTGATCATATGTTCCAGTCATAATATGTTGTTCTTAGATTATGATCACTATAAGTATAATTTTTTTGTCCGTGTGCCATTGCGTTATTTTCAAAATACTAACGGCATTACATTTTCAGTATATCAAAATAAATGATAAATAACAAATTAATACAATTTATCAATTGGGAAATTATATTACAGTAAATGTAAATACAATTAATTTTTCATTAAACCGTAAAATTTTATCCAACATTAAAAAAGAAACAACTAAAAATAAGAACTATGTATAAAACTATAGTCGGCTTGCTTCTCATCGTAGACAAATTCCAGTCGAAAATTTCCCTTATTGTCTCTGTTGAGGGATATCAAAGAAAAGTTTTTGAACTATAATTTGACATCAGCAGAATGAATGGCTTCGCTTTACAACACTTTTATTTATGCAATAATTCCCATCGTTTTGTAATGAAATATGATGCAGCATTTTACACATGCAAAACTGCCTTTTGACGTCTCTGGATTCAGTTCGTTTGTCACCCAAATTCTTTGCTTTTGGATGAATGCTTTTAAATGTCTAAACAAATTTTGCTTGACTTACTCTCAATGATTCTGCAATTATCGCGTATGGTCCGAGGCTTGATCAAGCAAAGCCTCTAATTCTTTATCTTCAAACTTTTTCGGATGGCCGAGACGCTTTTTACCATACACATCATTAAAAAATAAATACATAATTGTTTTTTTTCACATCATTCAATTTTGTAAAGATCGGTGTATAAATGACTTATATGAATATATTAAAAGTCCCTATATTTTTTGGAACTATTAAAAAAATATTTAAACAGGAAAGATTCGGGCCAATTTAAAGTAATGTCCCAAATGTTATAGAACATGACTGGATCATAATCATAGTTGCCGGATAAATTTTGTGCAAAATCATCAATTTTGAGAAAAAAATCATCATATCGACTATCTGAAATCGTCAACATCAAAAATTAGGTTTTCTATATGTTAATGAATATTTGTTACGCTTCTTTTTTTAATAAAAAGTTTGTTTCATTTATGACTAAATTTTAAACTAAAAAGAAATTAATAGAACACAAACATTAATTTTATATTGTCGGCTTATGAAAGTCAAGTAATATCTATTAAGTCTGATGATATACATATGCATAAGAATGATGAGTACAAAAAATAATTTATTTACCTTGTCTCTTTAAAAGTTATAAAAAAAACACACAAAAATTCATCAAAAATGTCTTTGAATACTTAGTACTGCTATTTAAGGATTTCCAGTGCCTTGATTATGAAATTAAAAGTTTTTATTAAAATTGCAAAAGGGTTTTAGCCGTTTGTAAAATGTTTATTCGCCATTTCGTAATAAAAGGTTACATAATTGAATCGAAATAATATTATATTGGTTAATTTTTGGGATAATCGAAAAATGACGATAAATTTTCAAATCGGGCAACAATAGGTTGAAGAACGACTTATGCAGACAACATCTAATAAATATGTATTTTTGTCGCTCTGTGAAATATATCTAAATATTATTGAACTTTAAAAAGTTTCCAACAAAATATATTGCACTAAATTACGCCTCTTCTTTAAAATGCATTTTATTAAAAATGCAAAATTATCCCTTTTTCAAAAAAGGAAATAAAATCCTTTTGTAAAATATTTAAAATATATTTTGCACGACTCAAAGGCATTGAACAAAAAATATTTAAAATGCATTCATGAGAATCAATTGATTTATTTCCAATTTATGGATCCTTTGTCAACCATCCACAGATACGCCCCTCAATATTTGCATTATTATGATTATTATTGTTGATTTTTTTAAAAGGTGTTGAACATAATTTTAGCATCTAATTAACAAACCTTAGGTGGCAAACTTAGCAAAATAGTTTTCTTAAAACGAATTTCTAAAAGGTAAAGAAAGTTGCCAAAAAGGAAAGAAACAATGCCGAAAAAGTCACACATAAATCAAGCGACAAAACCATAATCGTAGTGGCATTTCTTAAACAAACTAAGACTAATTGCATTAAACACTCACTACACATTCGTTTGTATTGTAATAAATCAAAAAATTGCTACTAACTTAAAAAATAAAAGAAAATGAAATGAAACGAATTCCCAAACCAAAAAACTATTGATTCTTTAGAAATTGCAATGAATTTAAGAATTGCGCAGTTTCATTAATAAGGATGTTAACCCCTTGCGATAAGTTTTTTTTTTTTCTTTTTTCGGTTTCAAATGTTGTAGTTTTGTGCTTCCAAAACTCTAAAATTGTGAAATTAAAATAACCATAAACGATTATACAATTTTTTTAAATTTTTTTTTAAATTTATCACAATGTTTGAAGAGAGAAAATATTATAAAAGGATTTTCTTAAAACTTTGGTTTGACCCTTTATCAATATCGTTTTTTCCTCTTTGTATAAAATTATGCGCTTCAATGCTATTTAATAGAGTTTGGGATTTTTTTTTTGTACTTTTGGTGGATTACTAAAAAATATTCTATATATGTTAGTCATTTGATTTATACGAGTATTTCAACTTTTTCTTTTTAAAGTTAAACCTCTGCCCCGCGGAGATTTAATGGTGGCGACCCTTATCCATATTTTGTTACAATTTAAGAGTGAAATTTTTGAAAGCTCCTCATACGAGTACACCAAAATTTCACATATGTAAATATAATAATAGAAACTATTGTTAAATAAACTCAAAGATATCATATGTAACGAATGTGTTTATACGAAAATTCATGCATTTTTCTTATGCAACCTAAATTGCGATGTAAATCATTTGTCTTCATTTACATGTCATAAGTAGAGCGTTGTCCACGACATCAAGAACATTAGAAATAAAGGGGTTGTGTCCCTAAAGAATTATGTTATTTGATAGTACCACCACCATCTACTTATCTCTTTTACTATTTTAATAAAACACACGTTTAAGCAATATTTTCCAATCTAAAAGTTCAAGTATTTGAAATTCATTTGCATATTGTTGTCTCAAAAGATTATTAAATTCTATTGTTTTTCTTAATTTCTAAATGCAAGATAATGGTGTCCTTCTAACATTCTAAATCTAAACATTTGTTGCATTAAACGTACGTTATTCCCTTCACGTTATGAAAATGACCAACGGTCAAGTTTTTCCTGCTTCTCTTTGTTCATTTAAAATCAAAATCTCTGCAGTTGTGTGATTATTTTATTTGATTTTTTTATAAGGGTTTTATTGTTTCGGTAATTTATTAAAGTCGCGTCGAGTGGTCAAGTTTGACCTTTTTTTGATCACAGTCGTCTCAGTTGTTTGATCAGTGGTGGTGCAGTTGCTATTTTTCCTGGCTATTTGTTTAATTTTTTATCACTCGAATTTCATCGTTCATGCCAAAGTAAACAAATTGTTATTATTGCTCTTTGGTGTGGTCACAAGGTATCAAATCCTGTAATATTGTTACTTTTTTGTTTTTCTTGTTTTTCTAATACTAAAACAAACATTTACTTTAGAAGAAAATCCTTTTAATATTCGCTTGACTTAAACATGGTCAACTGAACTTGATTTAATGTAATTTAATGAAAGAAAAGAAAAATATATCAATTGTAGTTTATTGCTTTTTTTTATGAAGTAAGTAATATAAAAGCTCCTTGCTTATGTTATTTTTGTAAGCGATTAAATTCAGGGCAGCGGGCAGCGCAAAAGAGTTGAGAACTTGACTTTTTATTACAGTTTTAATTAGGAAACCATTGCAAAAGGATTCGTTGTTTGATTTTTTTCCCTAAAATCCTATTTGTTCTGGTTGACCAGTGGACAGTTAATAAAAAAAATTTAAGACTATATTCGTTGCATATTTTTAAGTCTTTCATTGCTCTATTGTTATTTAAATGGAAATTTTATTATGATTTCTATTGTTTTCTGCCTTTCATTCACAGCCTTTCTGTACAAATGCAATTTGTTCAATTGTCCATTGGCGTATTAATTCATAAAATTTTTGTTTATTTTTAAAATTATTTTTTTATGATTTAAATATTTTTTATAGCGTGTAGTAGTTGTAATGCAACTTTAAAATAAACAAAATTATCAGATTACATACTTAAGAGGTCCTTTTTCTCTCTAGGCATAAAAGTTATTGGATTAAATGTGGTTTTTCAACAGCGGAAAAACAAAAGGTCATGTGGTAAACCACAATTTTTTAAAAAGGATTTAATTAAAAGTATTAAGGAGTTTTTTTATAGTGACCGTTAGAAATATAAAGTATTGGTTACATGTTGCATTTGTCATTTACCATATAAACGTTACAAATGTTACAAAGTTCAAAATTGTTTGCCACTTTAGTTTTACATTTTACATTCAAAATAAGGAGATCATTCTTTGATCAATATCGATTTTTTTATAAAAAATCATTAATTTTAGTAAAAAAAAAAAAAAACTAACAATTTGACGGGTGCATAGATTAATGCCCTGCGTTTTACACTAGAGTGCGTTAATCGCCACATGAAAGTAGTGTCATAATTCCTTTTTTCAGTTAACAACCCAGTTTTTTAAAGCTTTGAATATGGAGATTTTTATACAAAAAAATACACATTTTTTGAGAAAAATCTTTGCGGAAAGCTATTGTATTTTTGTGGAAGTTTGTGAAGAATTCGAGACTGCCAAATACAAGGAACGCATGCAAAATCATTGGGAGTAGATTCAGCAACAATTTTCAGACGTTTAAAAGTACTTGGATTCACCAAAAAAAAAAAAAAAAGGAAATTGGGTGCCACACGAACTGAAGCCAAGAGTCATCTAAAGACGATTTTGCATGTGTAAAAAGCTGCTTCAACACAACAAAACGAAGTTTTTTTTACAACGAATTGTAACCCAACCAGAAAAATTGACACCAAAGCGAATATCCCTGACGCCAAGGTAGTGTTCTGTATTTGGTTGGTTCAGAAGGGTGTTACCTATTATAAGCAGTTAAGAGCGAAGTGATCATGGAAGACTTGCACCGAACACAATTGATCAACTGAAGAGAGCAATGGGGGAAAAACGGATAGAATATGCGACCAGACAAGAAACCATAATTTTCCATCTTGACACTGTTCGGCGTCATGTCGACCAGTTAAAATCTATTGGAATGTAACGGATAAAAGTGTTTGCTCTCCCCGACTTATATACCTAACATTTCCCTTTCCGACTACTATTTCATTTCATTCAACTCTGAATATCCTAGCTGGAATACGATTCACCTCAGAACAAGATATTAAAAGTTGGTTTGGATCGTTTCTGGCCTGAAAGTATAAGAAGTGGTTTTGAGGTGGAATAAATTGCTAGAAAGAAGCTTCGGATGCACAATAATTTACGTAAAATATTTTGGACGTTTATCATGAAAGAAACAATTAAAAAACTAATAATCGTTTAATTATAAGATCGGTGATAATTTCTGATCGTGAATCTATTTTTCATATGAAACTTATCAAAAGCAACTTGGTAAAAAGTTTTTATTTGAAAAATGTCATAATTTTTAAAAAGAATTTTATCTATGATATAAAAATATGTTCTAAAAATAGAGAAATATGCTCTTAAAAAATTATTCATTATTTCAATTTTTAAACAAAAATAATTTTTTTTCTTTAAAACGAAGTGTTTTATTAATATTTAAAATTTATAAAATAAGGCAAAACTAAAATTTATATATCAACTGTGTCGAAAAGACTTACTTTTAATTTTCATTTTCGTAAAAACTATATTGATCTAATTCTGAACATTAGTATTACCTCAGAAAATATCAAAAAGATTTTTACCTAAATTTACAAATATAAATTTCATTAAAAAAAAAAATATATATATATATATATATATATATATATATATATATATATATATATATATATATATATATATATATATATATATATGTTGTTTAAAAGCTAATACCTCATCTATATAAAGTTTTAAAGATGACTTAAAAAAAAAATATAAAATAATCTGTTTCTAAATCATAACGATTTATATTTTCTGGATTTCAACCGTCTGTCTGACTTTTTCTAAGCTCCTATATAAGATAGCGTTCGTTCTTGCACAGAAATTTTGGAATTTTTGCGGAAGAAATGAACAAAATCGGTTCATTTGTAACTGAGATATTGGTTAAAACGCATTTTTGGACCTTGTGAAGCTTCTATATAAGCTTCCGAATTCGTTTTTGTACAAATCTGTTGCAAGTATATTTCCGACCGAGTTATAAAAAAAATTATTAAAAATATTCACACACAAACATATATAAAAAGCATTGCAATGACTTTCAGTGTTGTTGTTTTTGTATAAGCAAGCGGCAGTTGTTTATATATATATGTATATATATATATATATATATATATATATGAACGTTTTTTAGTTGGAAATAGAAGCATTGCAATGACTCAGTGTTGCTGTTGTTTTTTTTTGGTATAAGCATATATTTATATACAAAACTTATGTATATAAATTTAGTAGTCATCTGAAGCTACCAGTATGTTTGTTGTTTTTTATATCATCCACCACAGGTGTAAAGAATATATATAAATTTGTCATTCCGTTTGTAATTTCCACATTTTTCGTCGGAGAGCAAAAAGGTTTATATTTTCTGGATTTTTATACGAAACGATGTCGATAGCACGATGTCGGTTCGTTCGTTTGTCGATTGAAATTACGTTTATGTACGCACCAGATATCGTAGATATATGATATATATATAACAAACGATCGGTAATCCTTTCCAGAATTTACTGTCGAATTTCAACAAAATCAGTTCAAAAATAGAGGAGATATCTTAAAAACGGATTTTAGAGAGATTTTTTCGACTTTTTGAAGTTCATATTAAAGCTAGGGACTTTCACAGAAAATTTGTAAAAATTTTCTGAATTCTTATGCAAGAAAAAAAAAACAAAATGAAAGATCGTCCCATAAATATTCGGGATATCGCCTAAAACGAGTTTTTGTTATTTTTGGATCTCTTATATAAGCTACGGTCTTCGTTCTCATATAGATCGGTCATAAAAATTTTTCTAACATTTCAGTTTATTGAATCAGCCAAATCGGTCTGTAAGCAACCGAGTTATTGGTAATAAACTGAAAAATCTAGTAAAAACAAACACACACAAACATTTATATTTATATAACACTTATATAAACTAAAGCATTGGAATGACTATCAGTGTTGTTGTTTTTTGTATAAGAAGGCAGTGGTTGTTTGTATACAGCGTTACCATTGAGAATTTTTGAAAAGTGTCCAAAAATAGGGATTTTTTGAAGAAAGAGCCAACTGTTTCAATATATAAAAACAACTTAAAATTTATTTATTTTATAAAAATAAAAACAAATCATATTGTGTTTTAAGAAAAACAACTAAATTAAATTTTATTAATATCAAAATAATTTATAAATTTTTTTATTATTGCAAAAATAAAGATTTATTTATTAAAATAGTTAACAAAAATTCTATTTTTATCAATTAAATTCTTAACTTTTGTACCACTCGGTATCCAGTTTTACAAATCCTCGTCTAACAAATTTAGGTCTAGAAACATGGATTCACAACTGTTGACCTTAAGTTTGTTGGACAAATTATTTTTCATTAGTGAAAATTTAGAAAAAAGGAAGCCAAAGGAAAAATATAAATATAAAAAAAATTAAATTTTTTATTTCTCCCAATCTGTTTCAAAAATAATTCTTAAATCTTAACATTAGTTTTAGTTTTTAACAGCTTCAGTTCATTTATAAATTCTATTTTACAACACTATATTATGAAAAAATTTCAAAATAATTAATTTCTTTGCTGAAATTAATATATAATGGCTCGAGATATTTCAAACAACTTAGTTTCTCATCATCTTAAAAAGGGTCCATAAAAGTGGCAAAATTTTTGAAAAAATAGCAATTGGCGAGTAAAGTCGCCGAACGGTAATGCTGTTTGTATATACACATTTATTTATGTATGTTTGAAAATTATTTAGTTGGTGTTGCTGTTTTTTGTATACGCAAGCACAGATTCTTTGATTTGTATATACATACCGCATTTGGGACTAAGAGCAACCTGAAGAGATTCAAGAACTGCCGCTTCATCCAGAAAAAACAACGGTTTGGTGTGGTTTGTGGGCCGGTGGAATCATCGGTACATATTTCTTTAAAAGTGATGCCGGTGCGAACGTAACAGTCAATAGCGACCGTTATCGTGCCATGATAACCGACTATTTGATGCCTGAAATTGAAGCTCGTGATCTCGTCGACATTTGGTTTCAGCAAGACGGCGCCACTTTCCACACATCGCAACAATCAATGGATTTATTTAGGGAACACTTCGGTGAGCGCATAATTTCACGTTTTGGGCCGGTCGATTGGCCACCAAGATCGTGTGATATCATACCGTTAGATTTTTTCCTGTGGGGATATGTAAAGTCTAAAGTTTATGCGGACAAACCCGCTTCGATTCAGGCCTTGGAGGAAAACATCACGCGTGTCATTCGCCATTTACCAGCCGAAATGCTCGAACGAGTCATCGAAAACGGCCAACATTTGATAGACATAATCTTCAAAAAATAATGCCAAAGAATGTTCTTTCAAATGATAATAAACATTCCGTATTAAATTCGAATTTTCTGTTTTTTTTTTTTTTTTTTTTCTTTAAAAAAGTTGGGAACCACGAAATGCATCACGCTTTACATACATACATACATATATACATCGTACATACATACATACATACTCACATACAAACATAAAATATAGCTTTATTTGTAGCTGGATATTACATTTATAATATTGCATACGTTAGGGTATTTTTTTTTATTATTTTTGGGTAAAATGATGAAGGGTATAAAAGACTCGGCACAGCCGAATATATCGCTCTAACTAGTTTTTATTTAAGGAAGGAACGCTTGTAGTTTAGAAAAAATGTGAAAATATGAAAGCATAATCAAAAGCGTAAATTTTATTATTTGCCGGTAAGGTGGCGAAGGGTATAAAAGATTTGGCACAGACGAATATAGCGCTCTAAATTGTTCATATGTATATATTTAAAAAAATCCAATGAAAATTCTGAAACGGATAAGTATTTTATCGATGGTTTCATTCAACGTACAGGAAAAAACAATCCAATTGCATATTTGTGGTTTCCCTGATGATTACTGGTGCTTTGGACCAAAATTCTCTTTTTTATATTATGGTAATAGCAATGTTTTGTTTGCAATTTACGTAAATTTAAACTACTAATATAAGATTATTATTCCATTTATAATAAATTAAATTTAATCTTGAATCAATGATTTTCGATCAGTTGCTTGTTAAGCCAATATTTGCTAAATTGTTGCTGTATAAAAAAAAGAAGTAGAACTAAAAAATATATTTAGTCAATGTTGTTACAAACAAAAAGGCGTGACACATTGCCACAACGATCAATAATTGAACAGGATGCAATGTCGAAATAGAAATTAGAAATAATGTTAAATTTTTGAAAGGCAAAGACAAAACCAAATAATCAGAACCAGGTGATAATTCTTACACTGATCATTGTTTAAGGAAGTGTTGGAGTATCTGTGTGTACGCATACGCTCAAACACACATAGCCAAATACAATTGCCAATTAGTTTAGTTTAGATTGAGTATGTGTATTTGTGAAATAAGGATGTTAGGACGCGTGCCATCCGCAAATTACAAAACAAAAACATCAGCTAACAATACACATTGACATTGCAATACAATAAGAAAAATAAGGAAATAATAAAAATTATAGTGACAATAGAAAAGAAAATATTGTCCTTTAACACCTACATTATTTGGTAAAATATTAAGAAAGACCGAGTATCTGCAACAAAAGGTGGTAAAGCTGCAACAATTGAAAAAATTAAAAGTCACTTTTTTTCTTTCTTTGGATACAAGACACCAACTAAGATCAGCCAGCAATAGTACTTCTACTAAGTGGTCAATCAGAGATCTTTGATTAAGAAAAAATTAAGAAAAAAAGGATACATTTAGCTAAAAGGACATAAAGAAACAAACAAATAAATTAACTTTATCTTTGACTTTTCAATTGTTGCCAACAAAGGACACCTAATGATGTTGAGGTTTTGCCCACAAAAACCAAATGTTAAATTAACCCTCTAACGGTCGAAACAAAAATGTATTATATCGATTTACAGAATAAATATATAACTAGTATACAATTTTTGGAAAATTTAGTGTCTAGATATTTAGTTTATTATGTGAACTAATTAATCAAAGGATTGGAATACGAAAAAATGTTAAAATATAAATTATTTTCAAAAAAATAAAAATAAGAAGAGATGCTATGAGGCAGCATTGACTGTTAGAGGGTTAAAACCAGCAGATGCAGAACTAATTTTCAATGTTATTAGTTAAGATATGTCTAGGAGTAATTTTTATATAGAATTATAGCTAAACATATTGATTGGCAAAAATAACAGCATTAAAAATAATCTTAATCGTTAATATTAATATGTTATTCAATTTTCTTTTTATAACAACTTTTATTTTTTATTTTTGTCTTTATTGTTGTTGTTTGAGTTATACCTAAAGGAAAAATACAGACTGTATTTTGCCTCCTGCAGCACCTATTTCAAATCAAACTAATTCATGCAATGTACGAATATGCAGTCTTTTTTGTCACTTCTCCCTTTCATTGTATATAACTCCCCACAAAGTTCTTTTTATTTTTCTATTCTTAAAGGCACTTTTTCTGTGTTAAAAAAAAATGAAAATAATGATTCTATAGACTTGTACCAATGACTATTGTAAAAAGGTAATATTCTGGTTGTTCAGGCTTTGCTGGTTGTTTTGCTTTTTTCTCGTTAATAAAATGTATTTGTTCCTTTATTCATGTTTATTTTGTTTCCTTCCTTTTTCTTTTATTTCTTCTCTTCAAATCAGTTTGTAGTTCCATTTTTTATGGGTGCAGAAATACAAAGAAAAATTTTTAAATTGCAGCGACATGGTGGAGAAATCAAGAAAACTATGAAATTGTATATTAAAGGAATGATTTCTTTTAGAATTAATTTCATTATATGATAAATAGATTTAAATAAGAATTAATTCAATAATTTGTAGCTTGTATTTAAGTTGTTCTTTTAGTTCATTTAAATTTATGCTTATGAAAGTATATTTAAAAGTCGAATCAAATATAACACACAAATATTGATATGAAAGTTGATTGAATAAGTTAAAATTATGAATGAAACAATATATTATAGGGTTATTTCTACAGATTTATCACGTGTAACAATAAAGGATAAATTGTTGATTAGATATAATTTTTTTATTTTCTCTGAAATACCTTCCATTAGTAATTCGATTGTACTTTGCTTAACTTTTTTGGAACCAGCTGTCCACTTGTATTTAAAATTTGTCAATGTTTGGGCGCAGCATTAGTCTTCCTTAATTTCCTTTTTACAAGGGCTTAACATCTTTCAACTGGCCGTAGTTCTTGGCAGTTTGGAGGGTTGGCATTTTTCAGAAAAAATTAACATTACCATTCTCAAGTACTTTTACTGTAATGGCACGATGTCAAATCAGACCAAAAGAATGTTCTTACAAATGGAAGCAGTATTTTTTGTAGACTCTCCTTGATATAAATGTTCGAATTTGTTGTTCCCGATGTTATTACAATTCACTTCTTTCACCACATCTGCATATAGCTTGCCAAAAATATAAACTTTTTGGGAAATTTTGATCGCTTTTTGGTATGGTACTCTTCTTTGTACAGGAAGCTGTGAGAAGTCAGAAATGTCGTACGTTTTATCATCCATTATATAACATTTAATTTTTTTTAATTTTTTTAAGGGCTTTACCCTCTTTTTAGCTTCAGAATTCTTCTTTCCTATATTTAAAGTACTTTTTGCACTTTAAATGTCTTAAGTCCAATATTGGCTTTAACTATGCGCGCATAGCGTTCTGAACATTTGACACATCTAGCCGCTTCGCATCCAGAAATGTTTGGAATACTTCTTAAGAACCGATTTTGTCTTTGTGTTCGTTTCTTGATCTTTTATTTTTTCCTGTTCCAGGTTTCCGATCAATTGTAAGGTCATTGTTTAACATTCTTAACATTCTAGAAATTAATTGTCTGCTGATACGTAGTTCCTTTCCAATTTTTTGTAAGTCCAATTTGGATGAGTTAAAAACTCAAAAAATTAAGTGTTTTCCTTTGACTCCATCGTGAAACAAAATTCGTATCATTATAAAATTTTGAGCTTATTAATATATATTGATCACCAGTGTTGCCAGGAGATGAGAAAAAAAGAGGCTAAATTGAACTTTTTCACGTTCTCATTAGTTTTTGACATTTTTTTTTTTTTTTTTTTTTTTGATATTGTAAGAAATTTATAAACAAAACAGAACGGATTGCAGGAAAATGCCCGAATTAAAATCGTTCAAAAAATTCACTAACAAATTTAAGTTATGTTTCATATGAAAAATCACTAAATTTTTTTAAATGATTTGTCGTCATTTTATAGAACTATAATTCCTTTTTGAATAAGCATTTCCGAATTTTTAAGTAGTTGTTGGCTTTTATGAGATTTTTTATAAATTATATTCATAAATAGTTCCGTAGTTAATGAAGTATATTAAAATAATATTAATAATTATTATTGTAATAGATTTAGTAATTTCATAAAATTGGTTAAGTTGTTATTTATGTAGAGAAGGAATCATCGCAGGCGAAAATTTTTGTTAAATATAAAATAATCTCTGTTTTTTTGTGCGAATAAATACACAAAAATGATTAATAGATTATTCTGTAAAAATAAAATTTGTAATAGCAAATAAAAACCTAATTTCTTCATTGTTAAAATACCAACACTTTAGCCTTTTTAAAGCAATTTTAAGAAAGAAAAAAGGTTAGAAAAAAAGCTAAAACGAAAATTTTGAGGCTAAAAGCAAAACAAAAAGACTAGATTTAGCCTTAAAAAGGCTAAACTGGCAACACTGTTGATTACAAAAAAAAAAAATAAGTTATCGGCAGAAAAAGTTGTAAACAAAAATATGTGTTACATTCTATTCAAACGCACACTTTATTGATATTTCAAAAATGTTTTAAATTCAAAAGATTTTAGGGTGTCTCGGTAGGCTGGTTAGTAGTTAGCTAATATATCAGCCTAAGAGTTGTGAGTTCGATTCCCGCTAGGGACCATGATCTGTTTCAGTTCAACGCACAGTGGAAAATTTTCTGATCATAAGTCTGTAACTTTTCTTTAATAATAAATTAACAAAATTTTTCAGCAAATATTGATAATATTTTCCACAATTGATTAATATGAGCTAAGTCCTTTTGTTAATTATTTGGAAAACTCTTCTTGAATTTGAAATTTATTGTTATTTGATTAAATATTATTGTAAGCCACTTTGGTTGTATAATTTCGTCCGTACGTAAAGGAGCAACAAATACGGATTCCACATTATTTTTTACCCAAAATATTTAAATGTAATCTGTCGAACAATTTTAACTACGGTTCATTGTTTTTGAAATTCATGATTAAAATATCTACGCAAAGTTCTCCATCTAAAATGGTTTCAATTATATTCCACAAAGTATAAGATACTTTAATACTCTTTAAAATATACTCTTTAAAATGTGATAGCTTTTTGTTAAAAAATGTGTTATTTCAATATTACCAACCAGTAATCATTACTTTGTAACGTATTAAGTAACTGCAACCTATTACCAAAATTTGTTCAAAATAGAACTTGTACAATGCAGTCTTCACCACTAAACGATTTTATTCTATTAAAACTCTGTTCACGACTAAAAAAATTGCTTTTTATTTAATGTTCTTTTTTTCTTTGTTCTGTTCAAAGACCTTAAGACGAGCTACAAACGGTGGTAGGGTAGTAGCATTGAAGAACATATAAAAAAATCATACATAGAGTAGGGTGTTCTTATATACAATATTATTTCTTCGACATCATTGCTATCAACATCAACATTATTATTGTTGTTTTTTAGACTTAAAAAAGTTATTGGGGGAAAATCACAGAAATGGCATTTGCAACACAAGACGCAGCACTATTAAACACCACATCAGTAGTATTAGTCTTTAGAATTTTTTCTTCTACTGGCAGATGCGAAAAATGTGCGCTCAAAAATTACAAAAAAAAAAAAAAAAAAATACAAAAACAAAAGGTCGGTGTTGGTGACTTCTATTATGTTATTGTTTTTGTATATTTTTCTTTTTAAAAATTAAAATTTTTGAAGTAGTTTTTGTCTGAAGAAAATATTACCCAATACTTAAGGACATTCTTTACTTGTACTTTTAATAAAGTAACTTTTTGAATGAATTTTGTTTTATGCAAAAAAGCTGAAGCATGCTTAAAAACTGTTACTTTGAATGTAATTTTGTGTAATTTTTTTAGTTTGAAACCAGAATATTTCCGACATCTTCGGCTATGGTACGTACCAATTTGAAATTTTAATTCTCTTAAGTTCCCAACGACATCCGAGTGGAAAAATAAAAACAAACATTCTATTTTGTTAGTTTAATATAATTTTTGGTGCCATCAAAAAACAAGAGTAATTAACAGGACAACCAAAAATATGCAAAATATATTTTTTCCTGCGCTTGTAACTGTTATTTATTTATCTATTTCGGACAATTTTAAGAATTTTGGCATAGTTTGTTACAGCATATTTTTGTATGTTTCTCTTATTTTGTCATATTTTCATATTTTAGCAATTTAAATGTCATTTTTATACGATAGAATTTTTTACATAATTTGTCATTAGTGTCATTTTCTTTTTGCTGTTTTTTAAATACCATTCTCCAATAATTTTCATCTTATAAATTAATAGAAATTTTTTAATTTCCTGATACAATATATTAATTAGCTTTGAATATTTAAAGCAAAGTAAAAATATTTTTAGTAATTGCTAATAGAAACCAAATTATTTTTAGCATGAGTAGAAGACAATATAAAATTAAAACAGATATTAATATCTTTTTAATTTTAAGGGCGTATTTTCTGATTTTAAGAACATTTTTTTGTGCTCATAAAATACTTTTTTAAAATATTTTTTTGATTGCCCCGATAACTACCGATTACAGGTTATTTATGGTCTTTCGAACTGGAAGCTGGTAGAATAAGTTCTCTAAACAATTTAAAAATTTAAAAATTCTTGGTACTGTCTTACTCTACTTAATTATGACAGGTTTTAACATAGTTCTTATCAGCTGTTTAAAATCTACTATTGTCCTTCAGTCAAATTAGAACCAACAAAAAAAACTTGTATAACATTTTTTGCAGGTTAAAATATTTTGAAATTTTCTAATCCTCTACTAAACATTTTATATACGCCAATTATTATTTTTCTTTTTCTATTTTCTAAAAAAAGTGTCATTTATTATTAGTTAAAAATAGAACTTGTTTTTTTTTTTTTTTTTTTTTTTTTTTTTTTTAATAAATAAAATATTTCAGACATCATGTTTTTAATATTAAAATCACAGACTCTTTTTATATTTCTTTGATAACATAAGAAATAAAAAAGAGGAGGGAAAAATATTTTGCCGCGCGCGCGTACTTTACAAATGAGTTTCAATTTGAATACAGCGGGAACAAACAACAAAAAAACTACTAAAAGCAAATAATAAAATAGTTGTTTAAGCGCATAAAACAACACAACCCCATCCTTCTTTACAAATATATAAAATATTGTTGTATGATCAGTGACCTCTTAAACAACAAAAATTAATGAAAAAACTAATGAAAAAAAAAAAACAGCCTGATAAATACAGCATCCAAACTTGTTAATGATGCAACTTAACTTGTTTTCTAAGGACCAAAATGTAAATAAAAAATAAGTAAAATTAGATGGATTTAGAAGGATTTTCTTTGGTGAAAACAAAACATTAGTGTGGGTTCAAAGGTTAAAAACGCTAAAAGGAAAAATACATTATTTTTCTCATTATTTACGCTTTTTACTTGTTCTTGTTATCTTAAGTATTTAACAAAAGATCGTGAAAATTTTTTAATGAATAAAAGTAATTTTCGGTTGAATAAATAACAATTTAAAAATATTTACGAGTAATATTTACATATTCAAATTTAACTATTTCATAATAAAAGTTGAAAATATAAAATGTATATGAAACGATTTGGTCGTGAACATAAGAAATAAGAATATATTATCTCTGAAAACGGTAAAATAATTGTTGTCTTCGTTCACAAAATTTATATTTTAACTAAATTTTGTAAACGAAGACAAAAACGACATCGCAAAAACGTAGAAATGTCCCCATCTCATTCAAAATGCCAGTCACACTACATTATAAAAAATTTATTTACTCCATAGTGTAAGTCGCATCTGAGTTGAATATTGAAAATCATTCTCTAGATACAGAAACATTAAAAAATATTTTAATAATTTAGAAGACTTTCAGAATGGACGTTTTGTCAAGTCTAAGGTAGTTAGCGACCGTAGAAAGGCTCTTGGGGACCTAATGAGATAGATGAGATTGAGATAGAATCAATCATAATGTCTATTTGTTTGCTTGCTAGTTTTACTATTTTCCAATATTTTGTTTCTTTTTTGTATTGAAAAATTCCAAAGAAAGTAAAAATAATAAAAAACAGCAGGCAAACGAACAGACATATATATAGAACGGACTGCAAAATATCAAGTACTTTAGCCTAAACTTAATATGGCAGGTACTAAGCTACATAAGAATGAACGGGAGAAATCTGGTGACCATGATAGGCATATTGACAGGTCATTGTCTAATAGGGAAAATGACATGCTATAGGAATATCGTTTCTTCAGGTGTTTGCAGGATGTGTGAGAATAGAGATTGGACATATTTTGTATCACTGCCTACAACGCCTACAACGGCTTAGGTAGAATGTTAGGCAGTCGATTCCTCGACTGATTGGAAGATGTTTTCAAGATTGATCTAGGTAGCTTAATAAGATTCGTATTATCTTGAAATGTGTTGTGTCTCTATATCTGACCTAAACTCGCTCCTTTGGCTTTTCGTCTATTCTATTCTTTTCTTTTTGAAGGGAGTCACAATGTACCAAATAGGTCCTCGAGTGGGTGTATAGGGTTTTCTTTGAAACTTATACAATCCTTCCTAATCTAACCTAATCTCGAATGGGAACTTAGTTTCAAAATTTAACCTCTTGAGAATTTTATTGGCATCCTAAATATAAGTCGGAAAGTCCTTGAAAAGGACCCAAATAATTAATATATTGTTGACGGTTACTCTGGTTGCTCGTTGTGCGAACTATTAAGTAGAATTAATATGATTTGATTTAATAGGACTACCCACTAGGAATAAGAGAGCAAAATCAAAGAAGGTACTTTTGAGAGACAAGATCCGACCCTTAGCTTAAAGGTATTTAATAGGGTTCATAAGTCTTGAGACCGTTACCTCTGAAAGGTTTCAAAGACTTATTATAATGAATACAAGATGTAGGAAAGTTTTCTTCGTTTTATATTTAAAGTGTGCCCAAGTTTAATTACATGTTTACTGATAACTCTATCATTAGTCTCCAAATGTGTCCGGTTAGGGTTTACATGTTTTTGATTATACATTTTCTTGGCAAGACTGCATACATTTGATTTGCATTTGTAATATTTAGAGAATTAAATTTGCCGAAAATGCAAACTTTCAAAAAAAGCCTGTGGAAACCCCAATTTAACATTTTTTTTTTTTTTTTAATTTTATCAAACATTTTAGTTTAAACTTAACTCTTGAGTATTTTGTACTTGTCAATGCTGAAAACACACACATTTTGGCAAATTTATTATTTATTTAAAACATTTGTCTATAAATTTAACATGTGAGCATTTAAAGGAATTTTCATACAAAAATCCAAGCTAAAGATAAAGGGTCCTGTTTTGTAATCTCACGTTTGTGATTAATTTCTCACAGTGATTTACGTGCAAATTGATTTTTTGCAATATTTAATTTTTTTGTTTCGGTTTAAATTTATTTTGATTAAGCATTTCCAAAAAGAAAAAGAAACAACAAAAACAATTATAAGAAATTGCAAATGAAATACAGAACAAAATTAATCCTCTTGTTTTGTGCTCTTCAATTCCCGTTATTATTTGTAAGAGTATGTAGTAGTAGTGTATGCAACACATTAAACATTCAACTTCAAATTCATCATTACTTTTCAATAAAACTATATGAACATCATCAAGATCATTTTCAAAAAATTAAATAAATAAAAACAACAACACGATTGCATATGAGTATCATTGTATCATTGGCGCCAAAAAACGCACATGACGAATTGCTGTTTCTTCAATGTTGCTCAACACTCACAGAAAATATCAATAGGCATATCAAAAAATGAATTGCAATTTTTTTTCATTTCTTTGGATTTAAAGTTGTTGCTGTAAGGATTTTATTTTTCATTGCAGATTTGATTTGTTTTTGGTTGCTTTGATGTGAATTTCCATTTCACACATTTGCATTTTATTATGATTTTTTTTTCTTCATTTCGATCTGTTCTTTTTCTTATTTGTTTTTTTTTTTCATGTACAAGTGTTGGTCTTTTGTACCGTGTTCTCTCTATTATGATGTGATTTTCTGGAATTATTTTCAATTTGTATGTGGTTTCATTCATATTGTTGCTGTTATAATGCAATTGTTGTTGTAAAATACGAATTAATCTCAAAGATCTTTGCTAAGTCTTTGTCTCGTGCTATGGAAAGAAGGTACTAAGAAACGAGTGCATAAATTCGCAATATGATCATAGATGGGGAGAGCAAAGATGTTTTATATGTGTATTTGGTTAACTGAGAATGTATTTCACGTACATATTTATGTATGTCTGTATTTGTATCTATATCTAAAGGTAGGAAATGATTTCTTGTTTATTTTATTTGCATCGGGTAGACGACGTTTTTATTTTTTTTTCTTTATTGTTGTTGTTTTTATTATTTTTTTGTGAATTCTTATTTTTGTATGGACGTATGATTTTTATTATTTTTTCTTTCTTTTGGTTAATTTGCGCAGCTGTGATTTTAGTAGTTGAGCGCTATTTTTTCAATTCAATTTGATTTGATTTCTTATATTCCTAAATTATGGGTTCATATAACAATTATTTGTGCTTGGTTGTATGTATATTTACTGTTGTTGTTTCTATTTTTTCTCTTGAGGAATACAAGTCAAAAGTAGAAATGCAAAAAACATTGCGTTAGGTTATGGTTTTGTGCCAAAAAAAAAAGAAAACTGTTAAGGGCGTAATGTTTAGCAATATTTTTTTTTTTTTTTTTTTTTTTTTTTTTTGAAACGCTATTTTTTGTGTTTTAGGTGAATTACTTTTTTATATAATTTATTCAACGCAGTAGTCCTTGGATAATTATTAAAACTTTTTTGCTTATTACCATATATGTATCTAAATGCTTTTAAATTTAAATTTGTAAAGCATTCAGACCCACCTTAATCCAGGAAAAATTTAGAACTTGTTCTAAAATCGTTAGTTCTAGAACTGGTGCAATCAAAACCACTTCAGATTCTTTAACAACATTCTTAGAACTAGTGGTACCGCAACCAATTCTGACGTTCATAATTAAATTTATTTGAAAAAGTGGCCCTTGGGCTGATTAGAATGAAAAGTAAAATCAAACGAAAATCGTTGATTTTATCAACTGTTTATTGAACTGTTCCCTGGCGCTTCTCTAGAACTGAAATCGACAATTTAGAACAAATATCATTGATTAAAGGACTAGTTCTAGAACAGTTCCATAGAATAGGTACTGGCTAGGTAACATTTCCACAGAACTAGTTCTGGAGGTGACAATTTCGAACAAAAATCTTTGGTCTCAACGCCAAACTAAAACGAGCACAGGCTATTTTCATACGCTAAGGAACTAGTAGTAGAACTAATACTTTTTCCCCTGAGAATATTTATCTTTAATAACTAATTTCCAATTCTGAAGTTAGGCTTTTTCGTTTCCAAAATTGAATGTACCAAATAGTCAGTTCGATATTACGAGACGTTATTTAGACGATGTTCACGTCCAGACTCTTCTCCTTCCTAATATATATTTTTCCAAATATACTATACTATACTATATTTTTCTAGAATATAAATAATTGTACAACTAATAGCTTAGTGACCTCAATTGCAGGTTATAAGTGAGTAGTGCGTACGATATATAGAATTTCCTACTTCAGATATATAGAATTTCGTACCAAAAAAATAAACAGAACATTTGTGAGAAGTTTAACTTCATTATTATTATTATTTTTTATTTTATTTAATTTTTTTGTTTTGAAGAAAACTGCTGCCGAAAACCATCATATTTTGGTGGTAGTTTACTGTTTACATCGTATTTTGGTGTCAAGCGTAATAAGTGCTTCCAGAATCGTAAGGAGAAGATCTAGCAATAATTTCCAGACGTTTAAAAGTGCATGAATTTATCTAAAAACATAAGAACGTAAAAAGGCTATTTTGTATGTCTGAAATTCTGTGAAAAAAATTGGAAGTAAAGCACAAACATCGAGCGAAATTGACACCAAAGCCGAACATCCCTGTCACCAAGGTTATACTCTGTATTTGGTGGAGAGTGTCATATAAAATTAAATATAGTGTCATTGAAATGACCATGGACCTGTACGGGACACAATTTGTCCGTTTAAAATGGCCTGTTGATGATCATATCCCCAAATATCAGATTTTCGTCCCCAAAATTCCCCAAATAACTGCTTATATTATCCTCAATAATCCCCACTAAAATATGAGGTATTATTATAATGGGGATTCCTGTAGAAAAAATTAGATTTTATGGAAATCTTAACATTTATATCAATAATTAATAATTTATGCCATTTTTATAGTTAAAGCATGGACCGAAGATTACGTTTTTATTTCTTCTTCAAAAGTATGAAAGTATGAATAATTAAGTTCCGCTGCTTTAATTATTTTTAATATATTTTCTTCAACTTTTAAACAACTATTTATTGAAGGCAGTAACAATAACGGAGAATCAACTACTCAAACATTAACCTCACAGCCAATCCGTGCAATAATCATTTTGTTGCGGAGATTTTAATTAATTTGTTTACTTTTTGGTACCGTATTCAGTATATTTTTCATTGGACTGTTATTGTTACTAAAAACATATTCATAATCATATTTATATCCAGCGGAAAAATATGTTTTTTTTTTTTTCTTAAGTTAAAGAGAGAAATTTTAAAACTAAAAATCTTCAAAAATCCCTAAGCCTTAAAAAGCATCCCCAATAAATCCCCTAATCTCCAAACCAAATCCAAAGATAAATCCTCAATTTGGGAATAAATCCCCCAATAAGACAACACTGATTCAGAACTTATTTAATCATTTTTTATATATTTTTCTCTTCAAAGCAAATTAATTCATACATAAATAATAACAGTTAAAATAAGAATCTTCTTAAAGTTGTCAGTGTAAATTGTTTATTTACAAGAAAGTTTTATGAGAACCAATCTATTATCATATTTGATTCAATAATATAAGCTTTTATTATAAAATGCGAATAAACACTTACAAAATCTTGTGCAATTTTTATAAAAAAAATGAAGTCATTAGAAATCCTTAAATTGCAGTACTAAATATCACTTACAACAAATTTGTTTAAAATTAAAATTTGCATATCGTCGATGTGCTTACAAAAAATTCGAAGTGTTTTTAATAACTTTTCAAGAGATAAGTTAAATAATTAATTTTTTGTTTGAAAGTCATTTTGATATGTATATCTTCGGTAATTGGCCGACAATATGAAATTAATGTACATATTTTTTTTATATATATAAAATTGGATCATAAATAAAACAAACCTTTCCTCAAACAAAAAAAAAAAAAAAAAAAAAAAAAAACAGACAATTAACATATAAAAAAAAACCTAATTTTTTGATGTTGACGATTTATTGACGATTTTAAATAATCGATTTGACGATTTTGTACAAAATTTATCTGGCAACTATGTTTCACTCGTTGTCATTATAGAAAAAATAAATAAATAGAAAATAGTGGTCAATCCACAAAAATGTCCAGAATTCATTCTATTGGGCCTTAGTCACAAAACATTTAAAAGAATTTTATCAAAAAGTCTGATGAAATAATTTTTCCTCAAGTTATAAATTATGTAATTAAAAAGGGAACCAAAAATATGCAAAATCATATATTTTCCTGTGCTTCAAATGAACCAAACTGTTAGTTATTTATCCGTTTCAGGCAATTTTAGAAATTTTGTCATGATTTTGCATATTTTGGTCTTAGAAGCATATTTTGCCTTATTTTCATAGAAAATCTTATTTTAAATCATATCTTAGCAATTTAAATGTCATATTTTTGAATATTTTATATTTAAGAGCATAATTTTGCATATTTCACACTTAGGAAAACAATTTTGCATAATTTTTACATAACTTACCATAAGCATTTTTTTTATTGTTTTTCAAAACCGATTCCCTAATAATTTTCATGCTATAAACTGATACAAATTTTGTAATTTCCTGACGCAATATATTTTAATAAAAATCATGTTATTTTTAACACGAATAGTTGATAACTTAAAATTAAGCTAGAAAAAATAATACATATTTTTAAATTTCAAGGGTATATTTTCCGATTTTAAGAGCATTTTTTATGAGCATAAACACTTTTTTAGAACATACTTTTTGTTGTCCTTATAATTACGATGTGGAGTATGAAGTATGGTCAGTACGCCATATTATACGAAACAAAATTAATCGACACGGTTGAAACCCAAACTGAGTCGATCGACTTTCGAATTACCCGAACGGCATTCTTGCTCTGTTTTTAAAATTAAAAGGAGGATTTAAGTGCGTGTTTAGTACAACAAGCTAATTTTATGAAAATAAAATTTGTATGAAAATTAATATTTTTTTAAATGTTTCTTGAGTAGTTTTCTTACAATTTGCCTGTTGACTGAATCGGGCCCTAAGTATCATATAACGCTATTTTGACTATTAGTAAATATTAGCAATAGCTCTTGATTTTATATAAAAACCAAAATTTCCAGAACAAATAATAAAATCTTGTTTAAATAAATATCATTACCGCCTTGTCCTTTTAGTCAAGCCGTCGAAGATATGCCTCCTTATTGTCATTTTATTATCTTAAATTATACTTATCAAGTTTCTTAAATACTTTATTTAAAGAAAAAAAAAAAAAAAAAAACAATAGTGGTGCACTAAAAATTAAAGTGTGAAACTTTGATATGCTGGTATTTTCATTGCATTTACAACACCATCATGATCAATGTATTCTAGAGCTCCCTATAGCAGATTGTTTATCTAACACTTTATTCTTAAAAGAGAGAGAAAGAGAGAGGGAGTTTTATGAACACCTACCTTTTTTTCCAAAACGTCTTTGGTTTCGAAATATTTTTATGCAGGTTTAATAATTAAAACCAGCAGAGTTTTTAGCTGCAACTTACTTTATTTTTATATTAGTTCTCACAGTTGATATTAAGAAATTTTCACAAATCTGTGTAAAATTAAAAGCATAATGTTATATTAAATTTAATTACAACATTTATTTATTAACATCTACTGTAACATTTAATTATGAAGAAAATTAAAAGAAACACGAAAACAAACCCCTCTGATGTATTAAATTTCTTAAGAAATCAAAAATTGTCACTTTAATTAACAAAAGGTAAAGGCAATATTAGTAATGGAAACCTTTTTAAGGCTCGTATTTATGCGACCACTTGAATTTTTATGTACAGGCAATTACATGCCACCAATAAATAAAATTTAAAATTATATTTTTACATTTGTTCCCAAAAAAGGAAGGCGTAACCAATAATATGTTTTATTGTTTGTTGTTTGGACCCTGTTTTTAAAAATTGTAATTGAACAATTTACCAAACTACTAATTTGAAATTTTGAAGTGGTATGAGAAAAAGTTTTATAAATGCATACAAATCATGATTTATTTTATGCGTTTTTTCCCAAAAGCGGAACCAACTTTTTTATTCGTACTCTCACGAAAATACTTTTAATATATTTCTAGCAATATGTTCAAAATGTTTTTACATTTACAAACTAAAATTTCACAGAGGGTGTTATATTCTTTTCAAAAGTATTTAGGGGAAAATCAAAATTTCAATATTAGACTTAATGACGTTAATAGAAAATAGTCAACATATGATATAAATGTGTAAAATATGAGTAATTGAACTATTTTTAAACTATGATTTTCGGAAATGTGTGTAGACATAAGTGAAACTTCTTTAATTTGCCATTAATTTGTAGTTTTTTTTTTTTTTTTTTTTTTTTTTTTTTTTTTGTATATTTGTTTAAGCTGTCAATTTATTTATTTATTTTTTTCATTCTTCTATATACTTGATTTATTTTATGTATTTATTATATGTTTTTATATTTTTTTGTAACAAAATAATTTGTCCTCATTTTTTTATTATTTATATTTTAGGGTTTTCGTTATAGATTTTAAAAAGTTCAGAATACTGTGCTAAGCCAACATTTCAGCAAGAGATTTTTAAAGCACTAACTTTTTTACATCTAATACTTTTTTTTTTTTTTTTTTTCTTCAAATAATATTTATGATTTTTATATTTTGATTTCCCCAGAGTAACAACTTAAATCCCTAATCATTATCTACATATGGCGCCAATTAAGAGCAGAATAGAAATAAAAAACTATCGACCACGACCACAAACCTTCTGGCATAAATTTGCCAATTTTAATGTGTTTATTACTTTAAAAATAATAATTGTTTAAAATTCAATCTGAAATTTGTTATTGTAGTTTTTTTTCGCGGTTATTTATTAAAATTTTATTTGACTTAATCTATTGGTATGTGTGAGTGACCCCATTTCTTTATCAATTTAAATAGTGATGTCTGTAATGCTAAATTTTTAATAAACATAATAAAAATATATGATAGGATAGTCAAGTGAGAACTGTAAAATACCCTATAGCAATTGAAAAGTTAAAGAAAAGAAAAAGTAAGTAAAATAGTTGTCGATAGTCGATTATTTATTCCATTGTTATTTCAAATTTCTTTATTTTATTCAAATTTATTTAATAATACTTAATTTGTATAAAGTGTAATTAGCGGATAATAATTGCATAGACTAAAAGGAAAAAAATATTTTGTATGTATTAAAATGTTTGGGTTTACTAGTAAACTGTTTGCAATTTTTTTATTAAATCTGTTTTAGAAGAAATTTATAACGTTTTCTATTAATCCCAACATTAGGTACATTCACAATGTGTAATTCTACTGCAAAAAGACCGCGCACGAAAAAATTAGTGCATATTTTAACTATAAAAATGAAAACATGTGGAGAATCTTTTTGAAATCAGGTTTTTATTAAGAACTGTTGTATTCAAGTTTTAAATTTAAAAGAATATTTTTTATCAACTTTTAATACAATTTTTAATTTAGAATTATTTGAAAATTATTCAGCCTTAACAGTTCCTTGAAATAATGAAGGAAGAATAGAAACAGAAAAAGTTGTGAAAATGAGAATTCAAAATAGTTATAAAGGCTTTGTCGTAAATTTTCCATCTAATTCATTATATATAGGGGAAAAAGTTGTGAGTTAAATAGATGATGTTTATAGAAAACATCACGGTGCATAATGGCGCCAAACGCAAAATTTTTTGGTAATAAATCTGTATCTCCTAAACTACTGGTCAAATCGAATTAAAATGTATGAAAGAGTTGTAGAGGAGAACTTAAGCTTTAAGAAAAATTATCTTGCAAAATTATGAAATAATATAACTTTTTATCGGATCCTTATGTTTATATTATTCTTCCAGCAATATTATTTAGAATTTTATAAGGAATCTAGTGTATATTAAAAAAAATTGTAGGTCCCAAATTAAGCCCGTTAAGTTTAAAAGAATATAAAAAATGAGGCCAAAAATAAGGGAAAAATTTATTTCGACCTAAATATCTCAAACTAAATAGATAACCTGCACATGTAAGTGTATTTTTTGTATATTTTGCACATGTAAGCGTATTTTTTGTTTAAAATTACTTTTCAAAAAAAAATGTCATACCCGAGGTGAACAACTTCGGAGGTCCATCCATTGTCCCTTGATCCGCAAGGGTACTGTGCTCTTCCAAATCAACTCGAAAAGACCTCAGCTATTGCCATGTCAAAATTTATTCAGATATCTTTAACGGATTATTATTTCTAAAAAAAGCGTCTTGAAGAGCATTGATTGTGATTAACTAGAAAATTCATTCTATTCTATCGGGAGTAAAATAAACTTTTACATTAGTTATTAATTATTTCAATGAACTTGAGCCTGAATAATTTTCAAATAAATCTAAATTGTAATAAGTTCGACTAAAAATTAAAACTAATTATTATTTTTTATTTTAATATTTTCCAGAATACCTTCTATAAGCACTTCTACTTCCTTCTCGATTAATTTGTTTATTGGAATGTATTCAATTATTTTTAAACTCTATATCATTTTTTGCTAAGCATTTATTTTCCTTTAAATATTATAAATATTATGTTAAGGCCCAATACCTTTCCAATAGATGGACTTTTGGACAGTTTGATAAGGCCTGTCCACAGAAAAAATTGTTCTTTGCATTTTTTATCATAAAATGGGATCCTGCATTTAAATCTCAACTAAAACTTTAATTAAATTGTAGGTTTTGTACAATCTTTTATTAACATTAGAGCAGACTCTTCGCCACTTTTTCTGAAAATTTTGGTAACTTTGTGCTATCTGTTTGCTCTTTATTAATGGTATTTTCATTAGCGCCCAATATCTCTTAAGTTGGCGGATCTCCGAGCTCTTTGTAGAATTTACTTGCATAATTTTGATTAAATTACTCAGCATAGAACCATTGTGTTGTTGAATAAAAGACCTCTCTAAACATTTCGATATAAAGTTTGGTGTTTATTATTCTTTTTACAACCATCTAATAGGCACCAAAATTTCCCAAATATATGGATAATTTTTGAGAAATTTAAAAATGTTTGTTGTACGTATTTTACGCAGACCCCTTAACTGAATGGACACATAACTGAATTTATTGAAACCTTTACATCCAGATGTACTTTATTATATCTTCAGTTTGGATTTGGATGTATTTTGCACAAAATTGTTTCTCGATTTTTTTCTTGCACCGACGATAAAAACTAAAAGTGTTTTAACACAGACAAATTTTGCTAAAAAATGACACTTGTTTTGTTTATGGTTTATGGCTTCCAAGTAATATTAGTTTTAAAAAATATAATTTTTTTCATGGACAGACTTTATCTTCTTTTCGTGGACAGGCTTTCTCTTCCCTTTTGCTTTATTGAAAAAGTAGCGATATCTGGTGAGGAAAATGAGATTTCCTATGGCACTCATTCACTTTTATTTCTGTGTTAATGAAGCCAATATGTTGACTAACAAATATAATTTTAGGTACATTTTAAATGTGCGGTACACTTCGGTTTTCTTCATATAATGTTGGACCACCCTAGCATAGGGGCTCAGAAATTACCTACTTTGATACTGGTAAAAGGAGACAACAAGGCAATATTCGATTACAAACTTGCTTAAACGGTATTTTTTCCATTTTTTAATCTAATAAAAGTTATACACTATAAAGTTTGTATAAATTTTTTTCTGGACACCCCACATTTTGCAATTTTTATGTAAATACTATAAAAATCTGTTTGTTATTTATTTAAAAGTAATAACTTCTACATTCACTACGTTTGTACGTATTTCATAAAAAAATGTACGAAATGAAGATTTTTCCACATAATTTATTTGCAAATAGCCAGCTGATAAAATTTGCAAATAACGCAAATTTTATTAGCTCGCAAATTAATTTTCCCTGTATGAAATCTGTCGTATAAACAGAGAATTTTTTTCAATTTTATTTGCAAACAGTTGTCGTATAAACATAGCAATTGTTTGAGTCATACCTACATACATACATACATACATGCATACATACATATTAAAAATTTTTAAACACGAGCTTAATTATGCAGCGCCTTTTTGTGAAACCCTTCGTATTTTTTTCATCACAATAAAAATTTGACCTCTCCCACTCGAAAACTAAAGGCACTTAGCTCTTCAGCAAGAGCAATTAAATATTCTCAACCCCCTTCCAGATCTAACAACATAAAGTTTTCTTAACAAACTGACTAAATAGTTGAGAGACTGTTTGCCTGTACGGCTGCATGTAGTTAAATGTTTTAAATTTAGAAAAAATTTGTAATGAAACATGCATTTCATTTTCAAATTTGCACTTTTAGTTTGATGCGTTTTTGTTTTCGTTGCTCTTGATACTATTTGAATACAATTTTTCTTATGGGTTCATGTGTCCCTCATGTGGTGACATAAATATAAACTATTTTTAACTTTTGACTCATTTAATTTTTATTGTATTGTTGTTGTTTCTTGACAAATTTTACGCTTCAAGTGTTACAAAAAAATGTGTGCATAATTCCAAAACATTGGAGGAGGTCGGTTGGTCGCTCAATTGTCCATTTGCTGTTGGGAAATTATGGCGCGTACTATTTTTTTTTAACTATTATCCTTTTGTTCCTTTACATATGTAAAGAATGTGTATATTGTTTTGTATTTGTTAAAACTTCGGCTGTTTTTAAATGTCACATGTTTATTGTAATAATTATACGTACATCATGTTAGTTTTAACTCTCATACGACTAGTGGTAAATGAATTATAACCTACTAAGTTTAAATAAAAGGAAAAACAAATAAAATTACTCCCTACAGTTAGAACTGCTTGTTATTGTAAGCAATTAGAAAAAGGAAATTGCCAATATTAGTTGATTTCTTTTTTTTATATCGCCTAATGTTTGTTATTTTCAGAAATAGTAAAAATTTTCTTCGATATTATAACGCTTTTTAATTATATAAACATTATTATATTATTTCAAATGTTTTTTAAACCTTTTATAATAAAAATTTTTAATTTAGGTAATAGTGCTATAATAGCAAAATTCGGTATATTACTTGACACAACTTTACTAACGCCAGATAGAATATCGAGAATTATGTTTCATTTGATATATTTTCCAGTAAACATTTTCCATTCGTTTCTAACAAGGATGTAAAGTTCTGAAATGAAAAATTAAATTTTGTACTTCTAATTATATTCTGAAAGCGATTAATACCATTTAAGCTTAAATATAAATAGAAAAAAATTAGTTTACAAATTGATTGTCTAGGAATAACGTTTGCTCCTTCAATATAAATAAATGACAAAACATGTCACTAAAAAAATACGTTACAATTACAAATAGAAAATTTACAAAAGAAACATTTGCTGGCATTTCAAATTAGTTGTAACATCTTTAATTCTATTTTTTGTCTTGAGTTTATTCACCTTAAATTTTCCAAACCCCCCCTAAAATCCCCTAAAAAAAAACATCAAACAAAAAAATTGAAATGACATTTGTTTAATCACATTAAAATGATCATTCTTACTAATATAAAAACACAACAAACAAACTGTAAAACATACAACAACTATAGGGAATTCCCTAAGATGAAGAAAAAAAACATAACTTAAAGTATGTCATTATCAAACACCTTGAGTAGAAAGAAGTAAATGAACTACAAATGATAAAAATAGGAGGAATAGTTAATATACATTTTTTGTTTTAGTTTTAGTAGGACACCAACACTATATATTTTTATTGTTATTGTTGTTATTATCCTACATAATTATAAGGATGGCACGAGCCTTTTTTATTTTACTTCCTTAAAAATATCTTATTGTTGTGGTGTAAGTTAAAAGTCTTTGAATGTTGGTTTTGCCTACAACATTTGTAAACTTCATTGTGTTGATCATCATCACGATATATTTGTTGTGGTAGCTTCAAATTTATTCGTTTGTTTGTGCGTCCATATGTTGTTTTTGCTTCGTTTTTTTATGATCCGCTGTTTTTTCTTCCTTTTTTCTGTTGCATAACACACGAGCTATAAACGTCATTATCTCAGAGTTTTCAGTAGTGTAGTGTAATTTACGCCCGCTGTTCCTTTTTTTGATCCTTTAGCTTACTGTGTATCTATATGTGTGCATAGTGTGTGTGTTGTTGTTGTTAGCATGTGTGGTTTGGTGTTAGAATTTTCGACAATTTTAGTTTCTTCTATTGCTTTAAGGTGATAAATTAATGTATATGTTTTTTATTTTCAGTTATTTATTCACCCAATAAACATTATTATTTCAAATGAATTAAATATATATATATATATATATATATATATATATTTATATGAACTCTATTTCGTTTTTTGTTGAGCTTTTAGTGTCCTTTTGATTTTAAAGATTCTGAACAATTTACTGAGCCGCCTTCCTCGCAGAGATGTCGGGTTTGCTCTTAAAATTGTTATTATTATCCTTTCGGTGGTCCTGAACTTTTTATATTTTTAAGACCCAAGAAATTGTATTAACAAAATCGTACAGTTTTTCATAGGAATGTCATTAGAGGCCAATATACAAATGATCAGAAATTTGATTGATTTCTCTGAGATCAGTTCGAGGTCAGATATGTGAGGAATCGTTAATTGCCTTTGTGTCAGTATGGCGGAACTAAAGCAGTGTTTGTGGACAACCAGAAATGGAATGATTATTTGCCGCAATACACTTCACCGGTATCCTTGGTCTACTTACCATTTAAATTTCAATGATACCTGAACATGACGCACGACTTCCTCTGGGTGCAATTTTGAAGAGCTAAATTGGGGCTAGTTATAGAACATAGAGTCAGTCGTAAATGTAAAGGTTAACGATGTGTTCTATTGTATTCAAAAACCGGCCCCGGAAACCGGTTAATCGATTTTTACATTTTAAAAAACCGACCGGTTTCGAATAATTTTTATTTTCGAACAATTCGACAGGCCGGTTTTTTTCTATCGGTTAACCGGTTTTTTATGAAATGCTCCTTCTTTTATTTTTGTTTACTAAATCAACCTATAATTCCCAAATCTAAATTAACCATACCTTATGACCTTTTGCATTAAAAGTATCAAATTGTTTAAAAATAAAATTTTTATGAAAACTTACAAATTATATTTCTAAACAATTCGCTTGTTGACTGAATGAGGCCCTTAATTATTTGAAAGTATTTTTCTTTTCCATTAAGAGCTAATAAAGCTTTAAGATTAGTTTTTTAAATTTCTAATTTGGGATTTGAGTAGCACCAGACGTACTGAGTACTGAGATTTCTGTATTTTTTAATAGATTTAAAATATTTTTATTTTTTTAACAGTATCCAGGTAAAAAATAAATTTTAGTTTTATCGTTTGTCAAATGAATAAGGTGAATTTAAATAATAGGCACATAAGAGCGATATGACTTTTTATATATATTACTTGTCATTACAAATGTAAAAATAATAATCTTTTAAATATTTGTAATTTTAATAAAAATCGGTTAACGGATTTTTTCGTGAAACCGTATTCGAAACCGGTTTTTAAAAAATGCTATTTTTTCCGGTTTTCTGAAAATGCCGGTTTTGGAATATACATCGCGGTCCTCAGACATCCGACTCGAAGGTGAAATCAAAAATATTATGTTTGAATTAATATCTCAGGTACACAAGGTTTTAGACATGAAGAACCAAAAGTGGTTTCTAAGGTTATTTAGAGCGCTGAATTCGTATCTTTTTTCATATTTTTAAAATTGGTTTCAGCTTCCGAGATATCAACAAAAATAATTTTTCTTATATTTAAGATCTGATATAAATTGGTTATTCAATAAAAAGTATTAAAATCGAAATTGATTTTTTTTTTAAGATTCCGTCGGTTAGTGGTTTTCTTTAATTTTTGTCCTTTGCGGCTAAGTGTTTTGAGGAAGTTCTTGATAAGGTAAAGTTCTGTGTGAAGATCTAGCTTAAAAGGATTCTATGAACGTAAAAGTTGAAAAGGACACGTGTATGTATGAAATCAAATAATTCGTTGATATCATCGCATATACTTACATATGTTGTCTTTCTTAAGAAACGAGAATAGTGCCTCATTTTTGATCCCGTTTACATTAACGCTTGCTAGAGTATCCAACTTTTGTTTACCCCTGCAACTATGATGCGATCAATTCTGTCAACTGTTTAAGTAAATTTAAACCTCGAGTCAAGTCACTCAATTCAGTTAGTAAAATGCATAAACGAAGGTAATGAAAATCAAGGACCCGATTTTAATACTAAAATCGAATTTTTAATATTTATTTCAATTCAAATTCTTTTAAACTTTTTTCAACGTATGAAAAACAATAACAATTAAAAATTAAACAATAACAATTTCATTGAATAACAAAAAATATTTAAAATGTATTCAAACAATACATACAAAATTCAAATAAATAAAAAGAGTAAATTTTTTAAAGTAAAAATAAAAGTATGAATATAAAAATAATCTTTTGAAAACATTTTCATACTGATATTTATTTTAAAAGATATTTTATATTTGAAAATAAAAAATCTCTAAAATGTTTTTTTGAACTAATTCAAAAAATTTTAATCAGTAAAAATGTTTATATTGATTGAAAAATTAAAATATAACATTTTCAGTTTGCCCATTTTTCTGAAAAGTTAACATTCATAAATGCTTTGTAATACTTTTTTCTATACAATTTAGAATAGTGTCCAACATTTAGAATACGATTGAAATCCATCTTTTAGTGACGTTAACATCAAAAAATCGTTATGATAGCACATTGCTCCAACACGTGAACTCAAAAACTAGAATCAATCTTGAGAAATGAATACAATATTTAAATTCAGCTACCCAAATTACATTAAAAATCATTTCTCATCTACTCAATCCGAATTTGTAAACTTGTGTATCTAGATGGATTTATGAAAATGTGAAAATAAATTAAAAAATTATTTATTTTATTTTTATTCGTTAAATGATCTAATTTCGAGACACCCCCTAAATTTCGAGATACTGTGAAGAAACCGTTTTTAGGGTAGTTCCTGCACTATAGATGTCGTGACTTGATAGGTTTTAAGTCAATTTAAGATTTTTAAAGCAGAAGGACGTAGCTTTTTAACTATATTATCATCTTTTATATACAATCGAATTAAATAATTAATTATTTACCATTTTTTAAATTTAATTCACTTTTCTTTTTCGAATTTTTGACTTTGATGTAAACTTTTTGATTTTTTTCTATTTGTTTACAAAGTTTGAAAAGTTATTTCGTTTAGAATGAAATGAGATATCCCTATATAAAATCGCTTAAAAACTCAAAAAGTTATTAAGCATTTTCTAAACTTTATTAAAAAATTCTTCGTATATATATTTTTTATATTTTTTTTTTATTTTTTGAGGATAAAATTAAAAATGTATGGAAAGTTTTAGTAAGTTATTACAGATAAAATCGAATAAGTTCTACAGTTTTTGTCAAATTAAAAAAAAAAAAATTAAGTTTGGTTATGTTCACGGGCAAAAATGCTCTTAAAAATTATTGAATCGTTGCATAGGCTTTTATAGAAAAAATTGTAATAAACCACAGTGAAACTCGAACAAATATGGAAAAATTTTATTTTTTCTAAAAGTTGTTTGAAAATTTGCTTTTAGTATTTGACCAAAACAAACCAAATGTATACGGTTGAAAAGCCGGTTTCAACAAAAAAATAACAGAATTAGTCCTCAAGAAGGCCTATAACCTACACTATACTGCTATTTTTCGAGTGATTTTTCACTGTAACGGCGTGTAATTAATAAATAGTTTCTGAAAAATATTTTAATTTTTATCTTTACTTTTCAAAAAAAAAAAAAAATGTTTATTGTGTATATAAAAGTTAATACAATCATTTTTATTGAATTTTTCTTTATAACATTTTTTTTTTCTTTTTTTCAATTCAGTAATTTGTAAGTTATTGTTGTTATTATTGCATTCAATGTTTATGTGGACAAATTTGGGGGTTGATTTTCCATACGGAAGTTAAAAGTAAAAACAAATAAATGTAACGACGTTTGTGTATTAACTAGAGGGTGCTCTAAGAATTGAAGAAAATTCAGAATGAAATGCAATGTCTTAGGTTCACTGCACCTTTAACAGAATTATATTACATTCATATACATACATCCACATATGGAGTTATAGCAATGAAAGTCTTAGAATATTGAGCTAAACACCGTGCAGCGTAGCGCTTCGATGATTTTTCCTCAATTATGTAAGAGAGTGTGTGTGTGAGTTGCTTGGCAAATAGCACGCGCTTCTTGAACGGATGGTTGGATGTTGTTTAGAGCGACATTTAAAGAACAAGTGTTTTTCCTTTATTTTTTTATATTTTTTTCTTTTGGTTTTTGGCGGGGATAATTTAAATTTTTTCCGTCAGTATTTTATTCATATTTTTTTCTTCGTTATATGCAACATAATGAGTTCTATGACACAAGTGTATGTCGGAGAGAGTACAGTAAGCAGTTGACCTTATTACCTTAAGGAATATATAATTGTTGTTGTTCTTGTAGTTTTTATTATGTTAATAATGCGCGTAATTATACAAACTACAGACGGTGTCTATTTACGAAATGACACAATGTTGTTCACTTATGAAATTCCTTTACATGGTTGATTATCATGAAGGTGGTGGTTTGGTTAGGCTGGTTGGTTGGTTAGTTACTTGTTTGGTTCAATGGTCGACTGTTTTATTTGTGGTGGCAATAGCGGTTGTGTCCCCTATTTTGAATATTTGTATGGCAGTCCATTAGAGCATGTCTTAGTTTTTTGTTTTATTTTTATAAACAAAATATAGCACGAGCTTCCAAATTTAACTATCGGTATTTGAATACAAGTATTTTTTTTTATAAAAGTCAAACACCATTTGTCTCCTGGACAAAGTTGATTTGAACCTCTTTTTAACAACACACATTATGTGTGGGTTGTCTTTGAGACTCGCCATATGGTGACAGAGTTTTTTAAATATTCAAAAATTTTCTTTAGGGTTTATATATTGTTCGTTCATACTAAAAAAAGACATCTGTTATAAAATACTATCCAATATAAAAGGCTTATCGTAATAATTAATGTGTGGTTAAAGAAAAAAAATTAACTGTAAAGGCGTGATTATTACAAAAACAATTGTTTACAAATGTATAGAAAATGAAGTAATACATCAAATTTGCTATTTACTGGTCTTATTTTTTTTTTTTTTTTTTTTTTTTATTTCAAATAAAAAAGTCAACTAATTGACAACTACTAAATAATTTCAAAATTATTTTCAAAGGTCCTGTTATAAAAATTTCTTTTCAGTATATTTTTAAGACAAAGAACCCAAGCTTTTTAAAATGTTGTTGATCGTTTATTTTTGATTATTTATTTTACACTCATTTACAAATTTGCAGTTATAAATCTGAAACCACTATTGTACGTGATATTTTGCATATTTGAAGAAAATTACAATAAAACAATAATTTTGAAAGATTCATTCATAATTTTGATACGATCCTAAAAACAAACAAATAATAAAAATAACAAATTGAAATAATATTAACAAACAATAGACCCACACTTTCTTTGCAACTTTCGAATGTATAAAATTCAAAAATAAAACAATATTCTTGTTTCTTTTATTTACGTTACATTTTACGTATTTAAAGGAAAAATACACTTTAAAGCATAAAAGGGAAATAAGCTTGAATAATTTTAATGCTGAATTTCTTTAAGAGTAACGAACGTTGTTTTACATAAATTGAAGTTGTTGAGTTGAAGTGAGTTTTTTAAAGGAGCGGTTGAAATTACGTGACACTATCACTGCCAATATTTAATGATACAACAGCAATATGTACAACATTACAGTTGTGAACATTTAAATAGCATTAAAAATGTTGTTATTGCCGAAGAAGAGTTGCAAAACTAGAGATTTTCAACCATTAGAGAATTGTTGTTTTTTACGATACTTTTGATTTTTTTTTTTCACTTTTTAAGAAGTTCTTGCTTTCAAGTGCTGAAAAATTTAATATTTTAAAAGTACTTACCTTTTTTTCTGGGTAACGAATAAATAATTTTTAAGTTTTGCGAACATTTTTAATTAGTCTTTGTTGTTAAAAAATTTCTACTACATTTCTGTCCATAATTAATTATATTATTGTTACACAGGAAAGGAAATATATCAACACACTGTTGCGGTTTAAATATGATCGATCGTAACAATCGCTATTGTCTGTCCTTCTGTCTTTCGATAGTTTTTTTTTATTTTATTTAATAACAAAGGACCACCCTTGTTATTAAAGGATTTAAACTAAATTTTTAGTTCTGATTTTATATATCTTTTTCTTAAAATACCTAACAATATAAAAAACAAATTTTTTTATTACGAAAAAAAGTTTCGAATTACAATTTTATAAGCAATTTAATCATAATGATGTTCAGCAACATCCCACATATTATTTACATATACAGTGTCACATATAATTGCACAAATATTAAATAATTTTGGAAAAAAAATGCTCTTAAAATCGAAAAATATGCCCTTAAATTTAAAAAAATATGCTCTTAAAATAATATTTTTCTGGCTAAATTTTAAATTATTTACTACTCCTGCTAAAAATAACTAAAAATATTTTCTTTTTGCAATTAAAAACTTTTAAAACCAAAAATATTGTATCAGTAAATTATAACATTTCTATCATTTATAAGATGAAATAACGTATGTGACAGTAAAAAGGAAATTTCACCAATAACAAATTATGTAAAAATTCTATTGATTGGGTACAAAATATGCAAAATTATGTTATTAAGTATAAAATATACTATTTAAATATGCTATTTATTTTCTATGAAAATAGGACAAAATATGCTGCTAAAAAATATGAAAAAATATGCTGTTAGGACCAAAAAATGCAAAAAAACAAATCGATGTCAAATTCTGTTAATATTGTTTGAAACGCCTAAATAACTTATAGTTAGGTTCGTTTAAAGGCCAGAAAAAAATATGATTTTGCATATTTTTGTTTTTCCTGTTAATAAAATAAAAAAGCCGAAGCCACTATAAGAGGAGTATGCAATTTTTTAAAGAAAAATTTTCCAAGATATTATCGAGAAAAAAAAAGCACAATTGTTCCTTTATTTAAGATGGAATAGTATATATCGACAATTCCATGAAAATAGTCCACGGATATTTATATAGATTTCAGTTTTCCGTTCCGCCGAAAACACGTCATTTTATTTAGCCTTTTCACTTTCTCAAAAACCTAAAAAATTTCAAAAGTATACAATTTTAAATATCAATATCTTAGAGGTTTTAAGAATTTTAATGATTTAAAAGGCGTTTGAATTTTGTTCATGTTGGTTTTAATACGAATATTTCAAAAATGAAACAGATTTTTAAAAAGTGCATTTTAATGCAATTGTATTTTTAAATACATTTTGCGTTAAAATGCTGTTTAAAGTTTTTGATTTTTTTAACATATTTGGAAAGTATGAAATCTTTACATTAAAATAAGAATCCAAATTATTTAAGACGCACACATATACTATGCACAATTTCGCTTTTTCTAAAACATATTGAAAATTTTTCATACTAAATTCTAATTTTCTAATATTATTTTTAAATATGAGTAGGTTTACACATTTTTTAAGAAAAAAAAAAAAAAAAATATTAGATTACTTTTTGAAAATTTATTAAAAATAGTAAATCTTTATGTACTAGACTAATTAGTATTGCAATTTATAGTAAACAATACAATTTAAAATACATCTTAAGAAAATTTTAAATTTAACGAATTCACAATTGCCAAAATTCATCTATAAATTGCGTTTATATTTTGCAAATATTTTTGAACGAAAAAGATATTTTTAAGATGCTGACTGAATTATTCAAAAAGAAGATAATAAATAGCCTTTTATATGTTTTTTAAATTATACAAATATGTTAGTAACTTGAAGAGATATGAATATTTAACTTTGCATACTTTCTGTATTTTTTTAACTTTTATACAAATTTAAACCATTTTTCCAAAAAATAAGAAAAAATATTTTTATATGAAAAAATTAAAACATGTTTTTTGAAAAATTTTATTATACCTAATAGATTTGCGCGTCCCAAAAATTTGAGATTTTTATTTTAATATAAAGATTCCATACTTTCCAAATATGTTAAAAATCATTAATTTTAAATAACATATTTAACGAAAAATATATTTAAAAAATGCAATTGCATAAAAATTCTTTTTTTAAAAAATCTTTCTTATTTTTGAAATGCTCGTATTAACACTGACATACGAAAAATTCAAATGATGTTTAAATCATTAAAATTCACAAAGCTTTCTCAGAGATATTGCTATTTAAAATTATATACTTTTTTTTTTGTTTTTTTGAGAAAGTCAAAAAGCGAAATAAAATCTTGAGTTCGCAATTTCGCGAAACTGAAAACTGAAATCGATAAATGGTTTACTGGAGTTTGTGTATATAAATTTTAATGGAAATTAAAAGGCACCAGGCAAAAAAAGTCCTTTTCCGGCCGTTCTTTCTTGGAAATGTCGATATTGATTTTATCATTCCGTTTATAACATGAAATGTGTATTTTTAATTGGCCCTCGTGAAATTCTAACATGATCGTCTTTCTGTCTGTTCTATTCATTATGGAGCTGGGGCGAATTTCTTAGGGGAATCAAATTTGGCTTAAATACTAGGGGGTTATTATGTAAATGAGTTCAAAAGAACATACTTTCGTATTTCAATGTAAAAGATACACAAATGATCGATCGAAACGAACAATTTTCTTTCCCGTATTGGATTACAACAGTAAAAATTCAAGATGCCCTCGTTCCAAAATCCCTGGTATTATTTACTATTACTTTTTTTCGATTTTCGCCAAGTTTTTGTATAATTGCTCTCCTTTCTCATTACTCGTACCGACAAAGTTTTAAGAGAATAATCGAAACGGATGTAGAAAAATAAGTATAAAGGAAATTCGAGCTCCCAACTTCTGGTATATAGCAAATTGTGTTCAGCGAGTCAAGTTAGTATATAAAACCATGTAATGAGCAATTCTCACCAGTTTGCCCATCTTTCCGAGTATGTAACTTTCGTAAACGTAATAAAAACCCTTAAATGATTTTTATATATTTTTACAATATATAGTGTAAAATCCAACGACGTCAACATCTAAGTCGTTATGACAGCATATTGCTCCAACACATCAGAATTCGAAAGCCATAACCAATAAAAAAAACTAATAGAATATTTGAATTCAGCGCCCCAAATTCTATTGTGTTATAAAAACAGGCAGTTAATTTCAGTTCCCTGACCGCAATGGAGAATCAGAAATCCAGTACTTTATACAGTACAGTATAGGACTAAAAATATTTATAATTTTCCTCCTATCCATTGATTCATTTCGAAACAAAAACTTATTTTTTCTTTTGCTAAGTGTACCAAACCCTTGATTTATGATCCCTTAAATGAAGATGGGGTTTTACTTTTTTCCTACTTTGATTAATATTAAACGAAGTTTGTTGACGATTTTAATGCGATTTTTCTTATACAATTTTTTAATCGATACTGTAAAGCTGTTTTCTATGGTTCCTGCTTTCATCACATTTATTAATTTTATGTGACCACCTGACACACTCATTTTTAATAAAATAATAATAAAAAAATTGTAATTTTTTTATAGCCATATCCTTTCATATAGAAGATTTCAAATAATAAATATTCAAATTTTTATATGAAATCAGGCGTTGAAATTCTAAATGAAATCGAAAAAAGTACAAGGGGCTTTAATTTTCTTAGTAAATTTTTTAAATAAAACAAATTTTCAATTTTTAATTTGACTCGTGCTACAAACATATATTTACAACAAACAGTTGGTGGGTTTTCCTAAAAATTATAATAAAAAGAAAAATATTACAAAATTTTGTTTATTTCCTGGTGTCCCGGTGAAATGCTTGAGTGATCAGTTATGTATTTAGTTGAGGGTTGCAGCGGTGTAAAGTCCAAGTCATTTTCAGTTGTCCTTAACTCCATGTATTTATTCACTCACAGTAACTCGTATACTGAAAAGTATGACGTATTTTTCTTAGACAGTCAAGTTCAAATAGGGAGTAAACCTTATGTTACACTAAATGGATCTTTGAGTTATTAATTTACTCTAGTCAGGTGCACAAAAGAGAAACATAATTAACAGCTTGCTTTTTTTTATTGTGCTGTTATTAAACAAAACAAAACTAAAAAATATTATATCGCGGTTAATATTTTGTTAGATAGAAAGAAATAGAATTAGATGAATTTATTTATGGACTTATAACTTAATGGAGTAGAAGAGCGTTTTCCCAAATACATGAAAATGTTATTAAAAGAAAAGAGCACCAAATCCTTAATAATTAGTTTATATTTAAAGTATACTTTTGTGTATATTGAGAGATTGATATTTTTTATATTCTAACATACAAAATTTACATGACATTATAATTTACCTGAATTACATTTATCATTTAATATGATTTTATAGTACGTGTCAATGTGTTTGTATTCGGCACTGTAGGAGATCTTCCGCTCGGAAGTGTTTGGCATAAATTTGGTTTTCTTTCAATAGATTTTTTCAAACGTATCCTTGCGAACATATCTTGTTTCATTTTTTAGTGCGATCTTTTGTAAGCACGTGTCCTACATTTTATTTCATAACTGAAAGCACTTTTTAGAAACTGTCTCTTTTTCTATTTTGCATTGATGATTTATTTCCTTTTAACGTCTTTGCCATTATGAATTTATTTATTTTTTTATTTTTTTATTTTTTTTTTTTGTTATGTAAATAATTTTATCTATCGATTGAATTATATATATTTTCTTTTTTTTGTTTGTATTGTGATCCTTTTTTCCAAATTGCTAATATTGTTATGATAACTTTATTATAAAATTTATTATAGGTTTGTAAAAGGATTGTGAGATCATGTGAAATCTTGATAAATTAGTTTTGACACAGTTATATAAATATTTTTTTAGTTTGTGATTAAAAAAGATATTGTTCAGTGGTATAAACTTAATAACTGTAATAGAACTGTGAATAGAAATAAATAAATACACTTAACGTGTGGAAAAAATTACATCCTCTGTGGATCATTGGCCAGACTGGTGGGTTGCTGCGTGCCGCATACATTAGTCCTACCAATGAGCTTAGCTAAGATGTTGATATGTCACTGTAGCAAAAAGACTAAAGAGTTTATAAAATTGGAGTTTAATGTCCCGATTTTTGATCTGTATTATTTTGTATACTTTTTTTTTCGAACTTAAATTACATTATTTTTTTATTTAATTAAAGTATTTCTGACAATTCTTCCACACTTACTTGGCGTATTTACCCCATAGATGGGTTTAGTATTGTGATTTGGTACCCGATGAAATGGGTACCAAAAGGAATTAAATTAAAGCAAACATATCGTAAGTCTATAGAACCAAAAAATCTTGCTTACAGTTATAAGTGATCCCTTAAAGTGGCGAACGATCCCCTTTTACCATACTATTCCTAATATTAACAAAAATATTTAAATAACAATAAAATTTTTGTTGTTTTCCCAGAATTTTTACCGTTTTTACGATGAGCCAAAAGTAGTTGGTTACTATCAATATTGAATACATAAATATTCTTGAATATTTCTTAAAATAGAAAGGAAATATTCAATACAAATCTAATTTTTCAATAGTTTCTTTAATATTATGTTTTATTTGTTTCAGATGCCAAAATAATTTCAACAAAAGACCATTGTATGGATGATGAATTAGGCGACGAAGGGTAAGTACCACTTTGACCACAATCTGTAAAAACTTAAGGCGCCTTTAAGAAAAAAAATTAAAAATTCTAAACAGTTTCTCTCATACTCATAATGTCGATGATGATGATGATTCTGAGGGTATAAAAACACAAGTGCCAGAATAATAATGACTTTTATCTTTCCAAGATTTTTATGTGCATTTTTTAAGTAGCTAGCATTTTCTTAATTTGGACACAGACAAAGGAAGTCTATGTTAAAAAACTGCAAACAATTGCTATGTCCTTTTTTGTTTCATTGTTAGCGACCGTTTGTATGTTTCCTTTTGTAATATTTTTTCATATCATTTTCTTACCATCTAGATGATGATTGTACCTGTTACAAAATCTTTTAAATTGTATTGATTTTTTTTCTTCAATTTCCTAGAGTTTGAAATTGAAAAATTGCACTTATTTTATTTGAGAAAAAATTTGATATTTTTATTGTTACACTTGTACCAGTATATCTACATATTTTGCTAAGATTTCTGTCTATGTCTCATAAATTGAAAATCTGTTATGGACCTCAATTTTTCAATTGTATTGTTCTAGATTTAATGGTTTTTAGTCATGTATTAATGATTGACTATTGTTTTCTCTCTCGACTGTTGTATGTAAAAAAGCAGTAGTCTTATCTCTACCGTTATCAGTTTTTCACTCTAAGACGTAATTTTTTTTTTTCTTACATATTTTCTAGAATTTTGCACACAAATATCAAAAGATCAGTGAGTTTCTCTCCTGTGTATAGATTTTATGACTTTTGTATAAGTTTTGTATTGTTTGATATGGTCTTTGTTTAAACGGTTGTCTATTTTGATTGGAATTTTTATTATATTTTTACTAGTGGGTGTTACTCTGGTACTTTGTCCATCATCTGGCTGTAAAGATGAAAGAAAAGTTAGAACAAGTGTTGAGACCACCATCAGTTGTTATTTTTAATGACCAGCTACTGTGGATTAATGTTCACATCATTTAACAGGAGATCCTTTTATTTTATTTGGTCTGTCGCAATTGAACTTCTAAGTTAGATTTTCAATAATTTAATTATTTTGTGTGGTCTATTAATATGAAATTCTTCGTATATCGCCCGGTGATCAAACTAGAAATAAAATAACATTAAAAAATTTGGACCATATCCCCTGTCAGCAAATAACTTTTAAGTTTATAATATTACTACTTACTAGTAAAATGAGATTAAGAAAAATATATTAAAATTTTGTTCTTACATTTTACAATTTAAAAGATATAAAAGTACATTTTCTATCCGTTTTTAGCTTTCCAGTCTCTAAATTTCTAAAGGAAATTTTATATGTTGCTGTTAACAACTTTTTATATTTTAGTGGACAAAGAGTAAAATTTTTCCGTTTTAACTTCTGATAAAGAAAGAATACGATTCAAAATTCAAAATTTATCTCTATATTTTTGTATATGATTCTTCGGGTATTAAGAAAGTACCAAAATGCAAAATACTATTATTTTTTTTTTACCAGAGAATAATGTGACTAATTTCTTCTTTGTGTTTGTTTGTTGGCTTAAAACACATAAAGTGTACCCAAAAAGTGCCAAATACCTGTCTAAAAATTTTTTGATAAGAAAAGGTTATGATTGAAATATTATTTCTATTTTTATTGCTTTGAAAGATACAAAGGATAAAAAAGTACCAAAATAAAGTATTTAATATAATTTTAAATTGCACTAAACTCCTATCTGTTAAATTTGCTTTTCTACGTTTAAGAGTTTTAAAAATAAGAATAGTACCAAAAAGTAGCACAACATTTTTAGCTCCTAAAACTTCGGATATTCAAAAATTGTAAAACAATTATCTGCTGTTTTCTATGTCGAAAAGGATACAATTTGTTTCTACATTTGAACATTTAAAAGTTATAAGAAATATCTATTTTACCCGTCTTTGTCCCTTTTTATCCCCTCTTTTTAATTTTTAAAAAATATGAGGGTAAGAAATCTAGAGTATAAATTTTATGTGCCTATGTTTGCTTTTTTACATTTATATATAAACTATAAAGGTATATTTTTTAACTCTTCAATGTTCCAATATGTAGCAAAGGAATATCTGATTTGTGATAAGCAGGGCAGCCAAAATTATGCACCAAAAAAAGTGTTTCATGGACATAAAAAATTCTCTTAAAATCAGAAAATATGCCCTAAAAATTAAAAGAAAAAAAATATGCTCTTAAGATATTTTTTTCTCGCTAAATTTAAAATTATCCACTATTCATATTAAAAATGACTTGATTTTTTATTTGCAATTGCTAAAAGATATTCATCCGTATTATTAACTTAAATATAAAAAAGATAATTTAAATATTTTAAAGTAGGGATGAACCTACCTACATTAAACCTACTTTAAGTGACATGATTAATTTCCATTTTTTGTTTTTGTTTTGCAAAAAATATTTGCTTTATTTCCCCATATTCCAGGCTTTCCTTTTGGATCGTTATTTTGATTCATTATAGACAAATATTTAGAGGAAAAACTGAAAAATGCACATAAAAGTACATAAAATAACAAAAAAAATATAAAAAATGTTTTAGTGATGTCAGAATCAAAACAAATATTCAAATAATCAAGTAATCAAAATAATCAAATATTGATATTCGAATAATTATTTTATCCGTTACCGAAAATTAATCGTATTTATTGTTTTTAACCTCTTTAATATCCTTTATTTTTATACTTTAAGTAATAATAATAAAAGAATTAATTTTATGCTTAAACATTAAAAAACTTTTTTATAAATTTTAATAATCGAATGAATTAATACAAGTGTTGCCCTTATCAAAACTAAAAAAAATGTTAAATCAGTGTTTTTGCAAATGTTTTCTTAACAAAGGTTTATTAGCCTCAAAGTGTTGGGTAACTAATATATATATATATATATATATATATATATATATATAATTTATTTATATTTATCTTATTGTCCTTTAGCAAAATTTTTCCAAAAAGAAACAATGAATTTCAATAAAATTCAACCTGTTTTTCTAAAACGATACAAATTGTTTACGCTGTTTGTATCGAATTGGCAAAACAAAAGTCACTTAATGACTTTTTCCAAATCTTGAAACTGCACTTGAAAAGAGAAACAAATATTGTAATTGAAATCCAACCAAAAAAGTCGCAACAGGATCGGCGCCATCTCCCACATAGTTAAATCAATAAGTCTGATGACTACCTTTTTTACATTTCTATACATTTTCACCCAAATAATAAAATTCTATTGTCACAAAAACAGCATGACAAATATTTTCTTTTATTTGCCAAAGAAATATTGTAACCTCATTGTATCCTTTTTTCTCTTTATTTTCCTTTCCTTCTTCCTATTTTGTTGTAGTTGTTAATATTTCTAAGCCATGCATTTGCACGATAGGTTACAGGCAAAAAATGAATAATATTCGCAAAAATGCTATAAGTTGTCAGTGGTACGAGCTCAGAAAGAAAAGAGCGTAAGAACATAAATGTCAAGCAGCGAGTTTAACAGAACAAAAGTGCGCATGCTCATTGCGTTATAACGAAAAAAGAAAAAAGGTTTTAATTCCATTTATATTTATTGACATTCACGCCAACCTGCTGGCAGGCCAACAATATTGGTGCACCTTACACGATCTGCAATACCTTTTTAACCCCTAAATTTAAATGTTAAATTGTAAATTTTCATATTCTCTTGTTATTCGGAATGGCAAGTGCCATAAAAGAATGTGGTGTTTGAGTTTTTAATATAAACAGGTTGATTTTTTCTCTATTGTGCGTTCCATTTAAATTCTTACAGGACAAAACACCCACAGAGCGAGCTATCGGTGACTAGAGTAGAGTTACTTCAGCAGCATTTTGAAGACATTTAAAATTGTATATATTCTAATTTTGTTTTCTATTTGTTTCTCTTATAATATACGTCCTTCACGGAAAAAAGTTTTTATTGCGCTTTTTTTGGCCTCGAAAGTCATAAATTTCGTAATTATTTTGACATTGACTTCAAACACCTTAAACCGTCATCATGATCATTATTGTTTTGCCGCTTCAGTATGATTACGATTTGTATTTTAATTTTTATCATTTGCATATCCTTCAACTTAATGGCCATTTGATGTTACTTGGTGTTTGTGTTCAATATTCTTTGCTCCGGATAAAACTGACATAACCATAAAAGTATGTCTTTCGTGCATTGAACAAAATGAGTGTGAAAATATTTGGGCAATATTTAATAGTCACGAATTTTAACAATATTAATCACTAAAGTTATAAAATAATTTAATTTTACGTGCTACTCCTGAAGTGTTATTTAGCAAAGAAATAATGTAATAGTTTATAAGAACGTGTTAATAATAAAATCTTTTTGTTTTCTTCTCTGTAATGGTAGACATTAGGTCGCTATTCTTTAATTACTTTTTAGAATTTAGGATTTCACGATCATTTGTTTGAAACATTTAAACAGCAGCTGTCCGGTTTGTATTAGACGTTCTATTTAGTATTTCAATTAAATTTTAACGCAAACTCGTTTAATATGTATTGCAAAGTAATTAACTAGTATAAGGTTATTTTTATATACATATGTATTTTCTTTTCATTATTATTTTTATTTCTATGTCATATAATAGTTTCTATATACAATAATCTTTTGTTTAGATTCGCAATTGTTTAAATTTATCAAAATTTATTTTAATGTAATCGTCATTGATCTCATAGCTGTTTATTATGAATATTTTAATTCAAAATATTTGTTAAAAATAAATTATTTTTATATTAATTTTATATTTTTAGAAATAAAAAATTTCAACAAAAGTATTAGAATAAACATTTATAAAATTTAAATCAAATTCCAAAAGGTCTTCAACTAATTTTAAAATAAATTTGTTTTTTTGGCTTTAATACTACTTGACAATAAGGTCTCTTTATTTTATTTCCTATTTTAAAAATGAAATAAAATCTGTTATGAAACATAGATTTTTTTTTTTCATAGAAAATTTTTGAACAATTTTATTCAACATAAATTTATTTGGAAAAAGAAAATTATGTTATATATATTTTTTTAATGCTGTAATTATTTAAACGTATTAAATAAGTTTATTTCGATGACTATTGGTCGCGTCAAAATAATTTTATTTCTTTGATTTTTTCTTTTTTAATAAAAATATCTAAATATTTATTTGAAATTTTTCTATTTGAATATATTGTATTCAAATAAAAATCCCAAAAATTTACTGAACTTTTTTGTTTATATATGAATATTATTCATGTTTGGAATATTCAAATATAGAAAAATTTGGTTATCTACTTGTTAAAAATAAAATAAAAATAAAACTTTTGATTATTTTTTTCAATCGGATGCAAAATTATATAAAAATTTAGTATAAATAAAAATAAATAGAAATCCTTAATGTTTCTATTTAAAAATTAATAAATTGATTACAAATATTTTAAATTAGAAATAAAAAATGGAAATAATAATATAATTTTTTGATGTCTAAAAAAATAATATTTAAATTTCAGTCTGTTGTTAATGTCAGCTATTAATTTAAAGTCAGAAAATGCACTTTAACTTTTAAGAGCCCATCATGCTGTAAATATAAACAAAATATCGAAACGACATGTAAAAATAATTAGTATGTAGTTTTTTTTTTCAAGTCAAACAGTCTGACAGTACCTTCTTCTAATTCTTGACAAATAAGTTTTAAGTGGTTGTCAAGGCCAAAAAGACTATTCTAATTATCTTCAAATATACTATATACTTAAGTAACGAAATATCTTCCTTTTCAACTAAAGCCTCAGTAAATCATTTTGTTCTTTGTAATTTTTTCTAAATCCTAAATGTAGTTCCGAAATTAGATTTTTATCCACGACTTTCTCATCACTTTTTGATTCTCTCAATATATTCCTCCGATTTAGGATATAAAAATGTTTGCAGTTTTGATAACGATTAAAGCCATAATAGTTCGCGAAATCATTTTCAGTGAATGGTTTAGGGATCCCTAAATTATTTTACTTCACTAACCATTTCAGAAATTAGTTTTTAAAAAATCTAGTTAATAATTAATTTACATATAAAATGATACATCAGAAGAATCTGCAAAAAAATTTTACAATAAATTGATTTACTTTAATTTCTAGCCTATTTTGTTCATCTTTTATTTATATTTTATTTAAACCCACACCTTAGTCCTTCATTGGGATGGCATAATCCATGTGTTCCCATGTGAATTCACCGATGTAATTAAAGTCTGAACGTCGAAAACCTCCACTGCACATTGGTCTGGCAGAGCACTTTTTTTTTGTCCAAAACTACATAAATATGCACATACGAGTGTTTTTCGCATAGAATATTGTATTTTTATCAATTTCTATTAGTTTTATGTCAATTAATTTTTTTTTTTTAAATCTTCTGTGACCAAAAATTATAATTTAGCACCAATATTATTTTCTAAATTTTAATTAATTTTATAATTCATCACTTTGTTTTCCAACTTCCTTCAAAATATTTTCACTAAGAATTTAATTCTTTTCCAATTTTGAGTGAACTTTTAGCCAAATTTAAAAAATAATTCTTAAAACAAAAAAATATCGTGCACAATGCCACTTCTCTACTTACTAGGTCAGGGAAAACCCGAAAACATTCTTGTAACATAATGCGAAAGCTAAATAATTGAAACCTTACATAGAAAATCTTGAAAAAGTTGCTTAAATAAAAATTTTTCTAAACAATGTAATAGATTAGACTTCCTTGTAAAAAAAAGTAAAAATTAACTTACTCTACATTAGATTGAAGATTTTTAATTAAACTTTACAAATGAAATTCTTATTTCAACAATATATAATACAGGATATTGTTGAAATAAGAATTTCATTTGTAAAGTTTAATTAAAAATCTTCAATCTAATGTAGAGTAAGTTAATTTTTACTTTTTTTTACAAGGAAGTCTAATCTATTTCATTGTTTAGAAATCTTCAAAAGAATCTTATATTAAAATATTTTTAACATTAAAATACAAAAGTAATTAGTTTCCAATTTCGTTAGTTTCTTATTTCTTCAGATTTTACACTAACATTTATTTCAAAAATTTTCCAAATTAACCATTAAATTTCTAATGTCACCAACTTTTGTCAAATTTCTTTCATTTTTCTCATTGTTCAATTTCTTCTTTTTGGCCATTAAATTTCACACGGTCTTCACAAGTTTCAATATTTTTAATTTAAACAGAATTTGATAATTTTTATTTATATTCTCCTTTATTCTATTTGGGCTAGAAATAACAGACAAAATTAATTTGCGGTCCACTTTTATTATTATTTTTGACTGACCTAAAAAAATATTCTCTATTCGTGGAAACACGAAGTCATTAGTTGTTGCAAGCAATGAAATAAAAACAAAAATCTTTAACTTTTTCACTTGTGTTGTGCGTTTTGTTGACAATTATTTATGAAGTTGCCGAACTGACTGGCTGACCGATCGACCACACACGCACCTTAAGACATTGAAACGACCACGAAGGATTTGTGGCATAAGATGACGACGTTAAAGTCTGTTAGAACAATTGTAACTGTTGCATGTTCATTGCCGCAGGATCATGAACATGACTTTGTAATTTTGCTGCCAAAATTGTTGCTGTGTTAAGTAATGCCACCGCCAGTGATTGTGGATTCATTATGATAATATTATTCTATTTATTCTTTATATGATTTTCATTTTCTTCTTCATTTCAATTTTTCATTTAAATTATTTTTGTAAAAATTTAACAAAACAAATCCTTTCTCTACAAAAGATTTTTCCAAACAAATCTTAAGGATCGATGTACTCAAAAATTTTGTTCTTTTATGATTAATGGTTAAATTACAAACTGTTTACAATATTTTATTTATTTAATGTTGATGATTTTCTGTTGGAAAAACATCACTTGAAATTAAAATGAAGTAAAACTAAAAAAAAAAAAAAAAAAAATAATAAAATAAAAAAAAAAATTAATAGAGAAACATGTGTGTGAAATTATAAAAAACCTCCAACCTCAACTAGTTAGTGTCTTTGGTTTTTTGTAGTTGAGAGTAGTGTAATAATTTTTCTTCGTTAAATCTTGCCATTGGTCTTGTTTATGTCTGCAATGGCTTTACTTGATAATTGAGTGGAATCATTGTAAAAAGTCTAGTCTAAACAAATCAATTAAATTAATGTTCTGTTAAAGAGAATAGAAATAATAAGGCAGATTTCAACAAGTGCTACAATGTGACGCGACTTGACCCAAACAACATAATTGTTGTCATTTGAGATTTAGGAAAACATAATTATAAACCAAACAACAAGGATGATCATACTCGTTCTCCTCTTCAATTTTCTCATAGTTGAATAAATTTCATTAAACCCAAAGAATTATTTTTTATATTTTGTTTTTTTTTATGGAAATTTGATCTTGGTATACTTAAAAATATTGTGGAAAAATATTACTAAAATACAAAGATGCAGCACTAAACCATCGTCATAAATTATAACCATTCTACATACCCATGCGTAGTATAGGATACATAAAAAGTAATATTCAAGGATCTTCTCTGAAATGGTCCCATTTCTGTTTTTTGTTCTTTTATGTTGAGAGCCAAAAATGTGAAGGCAGTCAAAATATCCTGTTTCATTATGTGTTTAACAGTTATTTTGTCCAATTATGTAAACAATTTAAACTGTCAATAATAAAATGACAAACACAAGAACAAACTTATTCCTTTTTTTTTAAAGAGTTAGCGGCTTCTGTTTGCCAGATTTTCGAAGTGCTTCTTTTGTCTAGAACATCAATCGGTAGTTAATGTTTATATAAAATTCGTTTTAGGTTTGTTCGGTTAGAATCTTAAAACATGCAACATATGTTGTAAGTTTTATTGTTGTGATTTTATTAGCTTCAATAATCAGAATACCATCAACACCAAAATTTTTTAGAAAATAACTGTATCGATTTCATTAAGCTGTTTAACTTAAATTTAGTTGTTTGTTTAATCATGTAGAAAATTATCGCAGATGTGATTTTTAAATTGTATTTTTAAACTAAATTTGAACGTTAAAAAATTACACTCAACTTATGCTTAATTTTTTTTTTTAATGTATGAACGTCATACATGGTAAATATGTGGGCTTTTAAAAATTATGTTTTGCTTTTATGTCAACTCCGTAGAAAAAAAAGAAATAAGCAAGTATAAATGTATTTTGGACCTTTTGGAAGTAATCAATATTATTTCCAAGAAAATTTCAATTTCACCAAATAAAAAGCACTTCTATTACCTTTTAACAAAACTAAAATAAAACTTTTATTTATTTTATTTGAATATATAAACATAGCTTTAAGAGCGTTACCTACCTCAAGAGCATATGACATCTAAAAACATAATAAAAATGCCTGAAATCAACGTATTAATACTCTTTCTGTATTTTTACACGATTTGAAATAAAATCAAACCTTAAGAATACAATAGAAATTAATCTTTTGGCGATGCTAACAACTGAAAGACGTTATGACAGTGCACTACAGCCATATGCAAGAACTAATTCGAAAACTATAATCAATCTTGGGATTGCTATATTTGAATTCGTCGATCAAATTGCATTAAAACTAATTCTCATAGGCTCTGGTCCAAATGTTGGCCCGAATTGGTAATCCAGTGTAATAGAGTGTCCCGCTGGAAAAAATTGTTTGATGAGCTAAATACAGAGGATCAAAATATGATGAGGAAAAATTTTAAAATACTTTTTCGACAACAAGTTCAAAATTACGAATTTCTTGAGACCCATTACGAGAAAAAAATCGAAACTTTTTTTGTCCTAAATGTATGAGTACCATGAATCATTTTTTTTCCAATGTGACGACCACTAAGTTCAAATAATTAGCTTTTGTAAACACATTTTATATAGATTTGTGGTCGCTAATTCCAAATATTAAATATTAAAATTGAAAATATTAAAAATTTCAAATGGTTAATTAAATATGGCGAAAAATATTTTTTATTATATTTAAATATTAAATAATTTTTAAGTATTTCAATATTTATAGGGTTTAAAATTTGCAAATTAAAAATCTGTTTTATTTCAATAATGATAAAATAACATTAAAATGGGAACTCAGAATCATTTTCAGAGTCGATTTAATAATGTATGTCTGTCTATCTGGATGGATGGACGGTTAGCTGGTCACAATTTTGAAGATATGTTAATGAATTTTTCCACGAATAATTATTTTGGTATAAGGACGAAGCCTATTGAAATTTATTATGATTTTGTTACTTAAACCACTGGTTTTATATGAGTTTCTTCAATAAAACAGAAAAAACTCGAAATTTTATTAAAAGGAGCAAAACGTGTTTTCTTTTCAACAGCTAAAAACAAAAAAAGTTCTCTTTTTCGAATTTGAGCTTCTTATGAAGTAATGCTATCGAGCACAAACAAAGGTGTCTGCTATCCAAAAATAAAGTTTGTTTTCTATTTTACCTGAAATGCTCTATTAGCCAAAAAACTAGGTTCGTGACAATTTAGCTTCAAAACCTGCAACAATTTTCGTGTTTTGAAAAAAAAAATTTGCTATACTGTATACTGTGGGTAAATGATTTTTGCATGAAAATTATTTAGAATTTTGTACAGAATCCAGAGCATATTAGAAAAATTTTAGGACTCAATTTGAGCTCTCCACGTTAAAAAAAGCTCAAATAAATCCTTGAGCCTTTCCGCCATTCAAACGTTAGCAATGATTATAGATATGGGTTTATCTACACATGACTATCAATTGTTAAAGGAACACATATCCCAGATATCCTTATGAATCTATAAAAATGTCCAAAAATGTTTGTGATCTTGAAAAAATAACTGTAACAGAGAAATCAATCTTTAAACATTGATTGTTCACACAGTTTTGAGACTTTGTTTGACATTAAGAGATACTTTTCTTTCGACAAATGTTGATTTTAATCAAGTAACTTTTTTGATAAAATGGAATTGTGATTACACAGCTAATAACCGTTATAAACAAAAATTTTCTCAAGACAATATCTCTGATAAAAATTTGTTTATTATATCATGCAAGGATTCGTTTAATGTAGTCTCTGTTGCATATTCCATTCAGATTGGCTATCAAAAGTTGGCAAATAAGAGGAGAGGCTAAAAAAGTAAAAATGGTGGAGCGAAAAACAAGTATATTCAAGAGGGTTACTTGTGGATATTTCGAAACCGAATTCAGAAAATTATAATGATGGTAATACTGCAAAGCGTTTTTACGTAATGCAGAAAAGGCTGCAGAAATTATTGGCCTCGATGTAGAACTGGTAAAGCATTTTCACATGATTTTGGAAACTTTCGGATGTGGGCATGGAATCGATTCTGTTGCCTTTGAAAATTATGCCATAGAAATTAGGAATATTTATCTGCAAAAATATAAACGGTTTTATATGCCCGCTACTCTACATAAAATTTTATTCCACGGGAAAGTTATCATCGAAAAATGTATTGCACCTATTGGCATATTATCCTAAGAAGCTCAGGAGGCAAGAAATAAAGATTGTACAAACTTCTGCAAACATTTCACAAAAAAAAAACACCTAGAGGGAACTCTAATACAGATTTGCTACATAGATTATTAATATACATACATACATACATACATACTCATTCTTAACAAAATTTCATTGAATTATATGTAGTGAGTAGGCGTGGCAGTTGTGGGATAATTTTTTCATTAAGCTAGCTTACTGTTACGAAAATGGCTTGTGCCAAATTTCATCAAGATAGCTTTCTTAATTACTAAGATATAGACTTTTGATCACTTAGAATACGAAAATCGCACACTGTGTGCTGGTAGGGAACTAAACACCAATTTTTATTTTTGCATTTTTCCTGCAATCAGCTCATTATTTAACAAATTCATACTTTACACATTTAATTAACACAAAAAGTCAAAGGCAGGCGTACTTTTTTCCTCTTTCCTGGTAAGATACTACATTCATATGCGTACTTTTTAATTGAGGTAAAGAAACTAAACGTTTGTCGAATTTTCGATCGACCGATATTTAAAATAAATTCAAAATATTTATTAAAAATCGTATTATTGTAATGATTAACATTACCACCACCAGCATCCACGCTCATTTTCTATATTTTTCTTACATTTTCCTGTGATTAATTTTTCCCCTTCCTTTTTAAAACTACAAAACCCTTACACTTGTCCACTTCTGATTAGTTTCTTTTATACATCTTCCTAAGCTCTCACTGATTTCCTTTTATTTCTTCTATACATTCAACAGGTTCCTGTTAGAATTTCTCCTAACAGGTTCATCTTTTATTTTACTACCCCTACTTTGATTAGTTATCACTTGATCCTCTTTAAACCTACAAGTGTATTAGTGTTGAGCCAACTGGAGAAATCAGGAGAAATTCTTTTATTTATTTCACTTTCATTCTCTTTTCCTTTTTCTGTTTTGTTTTGATTTGTTTTGTTCTAAGACTCAACAAAAATGTACCTGTTGGATGTTTTTTGTTGTTTTTAGTTTGATTTTTCTTATTTTCTTTTTCTACTTGTATTTTACAAATTAACACAGATTTTTTAACGTTGTTTTTACTGTTGTGATTTTCAATTTGTAGTCAGTCACATGTTTTTATTATATTTTGAATTGGTTGAGTAGGTCGAAAAAGGATCACTAGAGGGCGCCTTCTTATATAGTTTACAAGTGTTTAGTAAATTAAAAATTTTCATTAGTAAATAAACTTTGGTTTTAAAATAATATCTAATCTAATAATACCCATCTAGTAATAAATTAATATGTGTATTAATTCAACTTGGTATATTTTCCAACAAAGAATAGTTTTTTTTACTTTAAACCCAACGCAATTTATTGACTTTCTAGGGATCGAAAATTTAAAACCTATCTGTTTAATAAATTAAAAATTCTACATAATTTTTTGAACTCTGAAATAATCTTCCATTTTTTTTTTTTTTTTTTTTTTAATTTAATACATATTATTATTCTTTTTAAACCAAAGTAAGAAAATAAAATTATTGTATATCTATCATAATTGTCGGCTTAAATCAAAAAATTGTGATTAAGATAATTATGTCTTTCTGTATGTCAGCCGGCAAATCTTAGTCTTTAACTATTATATTTCCTACTTGACTATTTAAACCAAAAATTTGCCAAATCACTACAATTAAAATTAAAAATATATTTTATGTAGCAGCAAAAACAGAATCATTGTCGGTTTGATCATAGTATGGCACTCTTTCCTTCTTCAATAAATATTCAAATTGTTTATTGTCCTTACAAGTATATGAAAAAGAGTTTTTGTTACTTTGAGAAATGACCGCCTGCTTAAACTAATGCTTATTCTCTTCTTTTCACTTTTTAAATCCTTGTTCAGTTAACACCACTACCACTAATTATAATTAATGGTTTTTTTTCTGCAACCGTCTTGATTGTACTAAGTATTCAAACATATGATTTGGTCTTGCTGTTGTTGCAACTCAGCTGACCGCCCTTAATACTGTTGCAAATTATTGTTGACCACTAAATCATTGTTGTCCATTCGGTCATGCTTTGAATGTCCTCCATTCAAATGTCAAACTAATGAATTTCAATTGCGCTTTCCTCTCTTTCATTCCATTACCCTAGACCATGTGTGTGCGTATCTTTATGGTGGGAATTGAAATCATAAAATTGATTAAACATGGTTTGCATGATTTAGCAAAAAGTCTCTTTTCCTTTCTTTCTTTTTTTTACTACGAGAACGACCGTTACATTTATTGACGAAACACAAATTTTGTATTCTTTACAAAATTTTGTTTTGAACAAAAACTTTGTTTGATTTTTTATACATATATATATATTTTTTGTAAAATATACTCCAGGGACTAGAGATATTGCAGATCTATTCGAAATTTTGTTTTATTATTGCGATATTTAAAATGCAAAAACAGTATGGGAAATTCGGTATTTTTAGCAAATCATTTGTGAAATTTTTAAAAAATGTATTTTTTCTAAGAAAATTTATTTATTTCCAATCATGAATTTTTTAAAAGTAATTGTACTATTTTATGAGAATTTTGTCTCTAATTTAAAGATATTTAATGAAAATGATATTAATGCTTCCTTTCCAGTAGAAAACCTCACTGTTGTAGATTACACAATATTTTCATAGACGGAACATTAAAAGCTCTTGTTTCATTTATATTTCTACCACTCAAGATTTTTCTGTCAACTTAGATAGATTAATGAAGTTCTTAGCCTATAAATCATTTAGTATGCCCTACACCACCATAGGTGCTTGGGATATTATGCGTTAGTATAGGTGTTTGTAACGTACAGAAAAAGTCGTCAGAACCTCTACCTTAAAGTATGCCGTTCTTCTCAGAGTCACTTTGTGAGTCAATCTAACGATTCCGTTCATCCATCTGACTTTCTATTTATGTAAATTTGTGCGAAAAGTACAAGGCACAATTTAGAAGATATCTTAATGAAATTTGGCACAAAAAATATTTTGGTAGAAGGACCAATCCTATTGATTTTCCTAAGTTTCTTTCAGCGAGTGTTATACATCGTTGGAAAGAACAAGGTAAACGCTTTCAATCAAGCTATAAAAGCAAAAGAAATGTGAAAGATAAATGCAATCAATTATCAATTTATTTATTTATAATCATTTATTTATAATGAATTATAATCGGTTTATTTTTCCTTTTGAAAACGACATTATTGTTTACTAGAGTAGTATTCCTGACTGTAAATACCTTTTCTGATAGGTTTGAACCAAGTCTTAAACATTTTTTTCACATTGATATCAGATTAAGCTTAGTTCTGTTATCAGTTTACGCTGATAATATTGGGGGTTTTTACAAACAATGCATAAAAGCTAGAATTATCGAGTTGGGGAATGATTCGAGTCTTGTTGGAAGATATTTGGCAAACAAATGGTTGCTTAGCATTCACAAATAACAGTACTTAAATACTCCAAACGTACACTAGCGAAGTGTCCGAATTTCTTAAGAAACAAGCGACCGTTTGACTTTAAATACTTCGAAAGGGTGCAACTTTTATGGGGTTGGGCAAACTTTGAAGGAGTAATACTGCTGACTGAACTTACGTATAAATGCGCATAAATACCCATAAATCCAGATTTCGTCATCTGCAACATTCTCATAAGCACGTTTTCAACAACATAGGCCGAATTTTTCCTGGTTTCCTTGCAAAAATCAATATGCATCACTTTTAAACGATTGTAAACTTATATGAGATTAAAAGATATTTTTTTTTTCTGGACGCTCGGACATTTTTGCAATATTGAACACTTTTTAGTGGAATTAATATTCAGGAATTTTTCGATCTCACGATATGTTATATGTTGGTGTTGCATAATAAGTGTACACACAGCATCAGCGATTTTTAGCAAAACAACCGTTTTGAAGAGGCCTTCACAAAATTCATTATAGAGCCAAGAGTGTCCATGATTTGATTCCGCCTACCACCGATATAAGATGGGTCCCCATGGAGCTTCATTTTTAAGTGTATAAAAATAATATGCATACGTATATTTTAACGGTTCACAATTGGCCTCAGGTCCCACAAAAGACCTTCTCTGAAAATCTCTTTAAATAAGTGGTGCAGGTTCGGACTTAACCGATACATAGCAATTAAAGTGTTGTTCGAAAACCACGACTTTTCCCCATTTTTCTGGCAATTTATGGATTCCATCCTAAAACCATTTTGCATCTTTTGCGGCCAGAAAGGAATCAAACTTATTTTTGATACGTTGTTCAAAGTGAAGCATATTCCAGCTAGGAAATCTTGAATCGAACGAAACAAATAGCAGTCAGAAGAGGCAATGTCTGGGCTATATCTCGTGTGAGCCGAAACTTTCCATCCACTATTTCGCAAATAGTTTTTAACTAGTCGCGTCACATGAGTCCTAATGGAAAACTATAGACTCGTGTCTGGTCGCATATTCTAGCCATTTTTTTTTTGTTTTTGTTCAATGTCCTCTTTAAAAAGATCGTGATCGCTTCATCCGGTTTTAATAGTCCATAATAAGAGCATTACCTCGGAGCTGTTAATATTCGAACCTAATGCCAATTTTCTTGCATTATAATAGACATCTAACATTTGTCACGAGTTTTGACCGCTTTGAAAAATACTTTTAACTCAATCTATTTAGTGTAAAATGATGCGAACTAATGCTATTAACTCCTATTTTTCTAAACGATTCTATTTGATCAATATTTGACATAATTTTCAACCGATTTGCAGATTATGGTTTGATTGCGAGGTTTACAGACATAATTTGAAGAAAATTTTATTTAAAATTTTGGTTAATTTTCAAATATGTATTGTGAAATTTTAGAACTCGACTCATGCAAATCAAAATCAAGTCACATTTTTATAAAGTCCCAACATTAAATATTTCTAACCAATATCAAATCAATTCTCAACATTCTTTACAAACAATCTAAACAACTTCCAATACCTTAAAAATACAATGTAGAGGATTATTTTAAAATAACTATACAATTTAATGAGATCAAAGAGCAAGAATTTCACTTGAAAAACATGTAAAGATTATGTAAAACATTTGTGCAACATATATTTTGTAACGCAAAAAAAAAAACAACAAAAAAAACGAAACACTAAAAAGGTTTTAATATTTTCACCTCAAGGGGACAATTTTTATGTTTCTAGTTGTTGTTTACATTTAAATTCCTTAAGGAAATAGTTAAATAAATAATAAAAAACGAATAATTATTTGCAAAGTATTATGTATGTTAGTTGTATTTTGTAAATAGATACATTGTCACAAAGGAATTGAAGAAAAATAAAATAAAACATTTCCGGGAATAGTATATAATATTGCAGTATAGAATAAATTTGCATAAATATGCACAATGCATTTTTTTTTTTCTTTTTTAGATAAGACTTGTGTAAAGGGAATAGGCGACGCAATGACAGATAGACAGAGTGACTGACAATCTTTTACATATTAAAAACATAAAGAAAACATTTGTATAAACAAAAAGAAATAAAAAAGAAGTATAGTGACGTTATAAAGAGAGTATTTAAATGATCTATTGTATGAGTGATCAATGGTAGACAAAATAGATCAAACCAATCAACAGATATGTAAAGTGACAATAGAGACGATCAAGATCATCTTGATCTTGTATGTCAACAAAAGATATTTTCGCACATTTATCTGTAAAAATGACATAAAATGAGTTCAGTTTAATGAAAAATAGATACGATCATCATCACACATGTGAAATTTATTTTCTAGGGAAAGAGGTCAAATTGTCTTGTGTTGTGTGTCTTACTTGTAATGATTATTTTAAATATTTAAATCTGGTTAACACGACAAAACAATTTTTCAAAAACAAAATATTTCTATAGAAAGTTTCTCTTGTATTTGAATCATTCTTTCTGGCTTAGATTTTAGATAAGCCCTGTTTATCTTGAAAATATTTCAATTTTCCAAAAAGAGAAACAAAAAAGACTGCAAAATATACAAGAAGAACTAAAAATAAATACTTAAAAAACAATTTAGTTAATAGAGATAGAGATTTACTATCTCGGTTGAAAAGATAAATGTAGAGTGTGTGTGTCCGTTTGTGTGTCCTTTAACAAAATAAATAAATAAATGTATGGACAAATAAATAACCATCAGCAAGCACACTTGGCAATAACTCCCATTAAGGAAAAATAAGTTATTTTAACTCTACCAACTGAGTAAGATGTCCTTAGAAAAGAATGCGCGCGTAAATGAGAATGCAAGTGAGCGAGCAAAATTTGTTTAATCCCTTTTTTCTATTTATATATATTGCTTAGCATGAATTTTTCCTTCCTTCACTATGGGTAGATGATACGATATCTTTAGTTTTAGGTTTTATTTTTCTTTCTGAAGTCAGGCGTATCTTATGGTTATTACAAGACATATATGAAAATCACTTATTAGTTATTAGTTTCCTATTGTTTTTAGATCTTTTTGGCAGATACACATATGGTTACAAGATTTGTTTTTATTTTTTTAATCTTCATTTTTTTTTTTTTTTTTTGTATTTTTTACCATAACTAAATGGACTTTGAATAATAGTATATAGTTTTTAGCAACGTCATAGTTTATAATTTTTCGGGGTATAATATCATTATCTTGGAAGAGTGATAACTATAAAACAATTGATCAACAAAGGAGTAAGTTTCCGATCCACCTGATCTAATAGTGAAGACACATGTATCTTCGCAGCATAGTTGTCCATCGTCAGATAAATATCTCCTCTCCAATCAAATAAATTTGTCGCGCTCTTTAAAAATGTTTAAAAGGGATTCAGTGCAATTGTATCCCCATTATCTAGTCAGTACAATAAGTGACCAACATTCAGCAAAATCCAATTACGAAACTAAGTTCGAATTTTCGAAAATTTCTTAAAGAGATAAGAGATGAAATATTTGATCAAAACTTTATTTACTTATGATAAAAGAAAAAATTTTTATTGACATTTTTGTAAATGTTTGTCTAAAAAAAAAAAAAATTAGAAATTGAGTTGGAATTTTCGAAATTGAGTTCGAATTTCGAAATTAGTTAAAAATGTACAGAATTAAATTTTTTATTAAATTTTATTTAACAAGGTAAGTAAGCAATTTTTATTGAAATTTGGTAAATTTTTGTCTAAAATCCATTTTTAAACTAAGTTTGAATTTTCGAAATTGTTTCATAAAATAAAAACCTTTATCAGAAATTTTATTGAATGAAGTTAAATAAGTAGTTTTAATTGAATATTAGTAAATTTTTGGTTTGAAATTTAATTACGAAATTATGTTCGAATTTTCAAAATTGCTTAAAAACGATCAGAAATGAAATGGTTTTCCGAAAATTTTATAAAATCAAGATAAATACATAATTTTTATTTAAATTTATGTAAACGTTTGTCTAAAATCCATTTTCGAAGTAAATTTTGGGTATTCATTTTTGGAATTAAGTTTGAATTTTCATAGATGTATAAAAGTGTCTAAACGTTGTAAAAAATAATGATATTTTCTTGATTTAAAATATTTTGAAAATTAAATTAATAAAAATGTGCCTTTTCGAAAATTGTGTAAATTAATTTTTTATAAAAGTTGAAAAACTTTGAAGTTTATAGAATATTATTATTTATACTTTGAAATGTTTAGCATTAAAGAGCCTACAAGTATGCAGCAATTATGTAAATATCAACTAATAAACATTAAAGGAAAGGAGCATGGCCCCTATAAACATAATAAACCCAGATCGATTTACCAAAACTGAAAAAAGGACATAATATTTTCATTTACATATATTTGAATAAAAACGAGTAATTTCTACACACACTAATTTGTAACAAAAAAAAAAAAAAGTCTTAAAAAAGCGGGCAAAATGTGTTCAAAATATTTTTGTGTTTCCTTTCATTTTTCTTTGTTTCCTTTTAAATTTGATCTGCTGAAAGTGGCCTGCAATGATTTTATCTTCCTAATTTAACTTTAACAAATCGCCCACTCTTTTCTCTGTAGATTGAAAATAAACTCTTTTTGGAAGCTGCCTGTTGTTGCAATTAGTAATTTGTATTATTTTAATCTTTTTTCTTCTCTTTGTTTAGGAAAGTATGAAAGAAAGAGACTGTGTTTTATCAGAGTAGAGTTCGTTAGGGACGAACAGTTTCAGTTCGAGATAAGATTTATTTTATTGCAGCCTTTTTTTAAACTAAGAAAAACCATTAATATATTTTTTTAATATTTTCATTGAAATTTTTTTACATCATTTTTATGCGCAAAATAATCTGTTAAATGGTGTTAGTTAATCACTCATTCAGTAATTTAAAAGTCTATTTGATGTTTGGTTTCCATTTTAAGAGATAAGAAGACGAGGAAAAGTATGTCGAAGTCTTCTGTTTTTGTTGTTTATTTTGTTGCATGTGGCAGGCAAATACTTGAACTATTTGTTCATCTATAGTTGTATAGAAAAATCTATAAAAAATAATATAAATTTTTTATGTTTATATTTCAATATCAGTAAACGGAAATTTATAACAAAATTTAAAGCAGAAAGATGTGATAAATAGACCGCCTTTGTATAAAATGTATCATGCTTTTTAAGAGGGAATTGAATAGATGACTTTAACACGTTTTTAAATATTTAGTTAAGAATATGTGTTTGTGAGATCTAATTTGACTGCTGAAGTGTATAAGAGATAATTTAGGCACAAATGGATCTTCAGTTAGTTTTAGAAACTAAAGAGCAAAATTATACCCATCTGAGTTAAAAAAAATGTAACTTTCAAAATAGCTCATATAACAAAGGGCAGGTTAAATGTACATTAGAGTGTCCCATGGAAAAAGAGTCGATTCTAACGAACTGTATTGATAAGATGAATGAAAAAAATTAAACAAATTTTAACATCTTAAGGTTGGCATATTTTTTTTTTTTTTTTTTTCAATGGAAAAATATGTTTGCAGCAATAGGAAACTGAAGTTGAATTTAAAATTTTTTTAACATTTTTTATTTTAGTCAACCATAGCTATTCCTTTCTGCCGAGTATCTAATAAACTTTCACAATGTATTCTTGCATAATTATTTCATTGAACTTGAGTCCGAAAAATTTTCAAATAATTCTAAAAATTCTAAAGTTTGTCTAAAAATTAAAATTAGATAATTTTTATTTTGTTTTATCATGACAATCAAAAATATGCAATATAAACCTATAAACTTATTTATTCGTTTTAGACAATGTTAAACATTTTGACACCGACTTGTAACAGCATATTGTGGCGTATTTTAGTCCTAACAGCATATTTTGGGCTTAACAGCGTATTTTATCATATTTTCGTTATATACTTAAGAACATAATTTTACATATTTTACACTCAAAAAACATTTTTTATTTTTCGCTCTGAAGTTTTTTTCCTTTTACTGCAATTGTTTTCATCTTATAAATATTAAGAAGTTTGTAATTTTATTTTACAATGAATATCTTTAAGTGAAAGAAATATAATTTTAAACAATTGCTATTCAAAATTAAATAATTTTTATCTTGGAAAAGTAGATAATTAAAAATTTAAACGGAAATGATATATTTATATTTGAAGAGCATATTTTTAGGTTTTAATAGCATATTTTCCAATTTGAAGAGCATTTTAATGAGCATAAAAGCTTATTTTAGAGAATATATTCAAAATCTCTCAATAAACTCAATGAACAACAAGGTTACTCAATGTTGGGTGCCTGGTCATGAGGGCCACCCTGAAAACGAAAGAGCTGACTGCTTAGCAAACAGAGGAGTTCGAAGGGTTTTCATTGGGATACCACATAGGAAAGATCAACTTATGAGTTAAGAGAGAATTTGCACAGGAATGTGGGAATGCCCCTGGACTGAGGCAAGCGAAGAGTTTTGTTTCATTATCTTTTGGTAGATCTCGGAGGCTGCTATTGCTCAATAAGAACAAACTTGTAGTACTAACGGGTATATTTATCGGGCATTGTGATCTTAGGTACCATCAACATATCTTAGGAAATGTTGAAACTAATCAGTGTACGATGAAACATCTGAACACGTACTAAGTGAGTGTCTTGCTATTTCAGCTCACTGGATAAAGTTCTTAGCGGAAGTTGTGGTAACTCCAAAAGAGGCATATGTTCTCTCACCAAACAAGATTACTGGCTTTGTTGGAAGCCTCAACTTGACATGGAGAACATAATAGGCTGTACAAAAAATCCTTTGGGTCGTAGTGCTTATGGCCTATTCAATCAATCAATATTTGGAGGGCCGACCCACCTTATGCTCCAGTAACGTCGCAATCAGCTACTAGATAATAGATTAATAAGTAGATATTTATGTGAGAGAAAAAACCTAATTCAATTTTCAAAAACCTCATTCATGAAACAACAAAATATACATAGTCACATATATTTTGTTGTTGTGTTTTGAAAAAAATTAGTATTTTTTTTTTTTTTTTTTTTTTTTGAAAATTTTGCTCCAAGTGCCTCTCACATAAACTTCTAGTTGTATTCTATGTACGAGTTATTTAATTTTACTATACATATAGACTCTTTAGTCACTTGACGAATTTACCCTATGGGTAGTTTCGCCGTTTTTGATCACGTCAGGAATTCATAAAAGATCGTAACGGAGAGATAGTTGGGATCAAAAGGACTTAAAGCCAACATTTAAGAATTTAGTGCAAAACAAAGTTTACAGAGATCGTTCCTGGTTATGAGAATAGAGCACTTTAAAAAAATGACGAATTCTTCCTCTTCTACCCTACTCATAAACGTAAATGTAACGTATTAATCAAATTAGGTCACTCTACGTATTTACATTTACGGTAGAGCAATGGAGCCTTTACATCAGCTTAGCATTATTACTCTCTACAATCTTCTAGTAACATCAAAAAGCTGTTAATACTTATAAAAACTACATAATACAAATTTCTCACTAACACTTAAGCAATAATTTGTAAAAGTTTATATAATACAAGCACTGTTGCCAGATTTGACGATTTTTGGTTCTAGAAATGGCCTCTTGACGATTTGATGATTTATGTCCCAAATTTGACGATTTTTTATAAAAGGAGATTAAGATCTATTTTCACTATTTTTTATATATTTTCCTTTAAAAATAAATTGTTAAATATTAACAATTTAAATAAAAATCTTCTTAAAAATAGTCAATGTAAATGGTTCATTTATAGGAAATTATTATGGGTACCAATATAATATTAAATTCTGTTCAATTATGATGTATACCTTTATAATGAAGTGGCGAATAAACATTTTACAAAATGACAAAACACTTCTGCAATTTGTATGAAAACGTTAATTTTATAATCAAGGCATTAGAAATACTTCAGTAGCAGTATTAAGTATCCAAAGACGTTTTTGATGAATTCATTTAAAATTGAATTTCGTATATCTTAGATCAGCTTATGAAAGCGCCTATATGTTTTTTTTTATAACTTTTCAAGGAACTTATTTTTTTTTTTTTTGGTTGAAAGTCATACAAAATTACATATTAATTATTTTATGCTATTATCATCAGACTTAATAGATACTACTTGTCTTTCATAATAGGCTGACAATATAAAATAAATGTAATTTTTATTAATTTCTTTTAAATTTGAAATTTAAAATTTCATCAAAAAAAAGCATAAAAAATGTTGGACTACTTGGCAACTATGAATAGAACATCAAACAATAATCGTCAAAAATTATCATTATAACTCTCTTATATAATTAAGATAAATCAAAATTAAGAGACTTCAACCAAATCTAAATAAACAGATGTTACAATCTAGAAACTTCTAATACGTTACAAACTAGAAAATTCGTTATTTTAAATATATAAAACTGATTAACAACTACCCAAATCACAGGGTATGTATGTATGTATATTATTTGAGTTATTTTGTTATATGTTTTATATGAAATAACACATCATTTAAAATTTTTTGATAATTTATATAAAAATTTAAAATAACATTTTAACATTGTGAAGCCTATGTTTATCAATTATGTTAAAAATTATTATTAGTTTTTTTTAATTTTCTGATTTCTTAAAAAAAGAAAAAATTTTTCGTTAAATTTTTAACTGAAAATCCGATTTTTCACTAAAAATTTGATTATTCATAAAAAATTCTACTTTTCACTTAAAATTCTATTTATCATTAAAAATTCTAAAATACTAAAAATCCAAAAGTTCACCAAAAATGCACTAAAAATTAGATTTTTTACTAAAAAATTTATTCTTTACGAAAAATTCAATATTTCAACAAAAATCCAACTTAACCATAAAATTAGATTTCTCACTCGTTTTTATTTTGTTTATTTCTTTATTCAGCAAAAAATTTTATTTTATATTATTTATTAATTAAATATTAATTCTTAAAAAATATATATATATATATATATATATATTAAGAAATAAATAATAAGAAAAAATATATTGACGTTTTTTTGCAAAATTATCATATTTTAATACATTTAAAAATAATACAGATCCTTATTTACAAAAGTTGTTATTTTTTCAAAAAAGTTTATTTCTTCATACAATAACTTTAACAAATAACACAATGACAAGGTTTTGAATTAGATAAATATTTTAAATTTGAAAAATGTAATCTTGGTATTTATACATATTTTAAAATTACCATAAGTTAATTCAGTTAAGCTAGACTATTAATATCCCACTCCACTGTGCACTATGCATACGCTTTAAAGTTTTTTTTTTTCGGGTCTTCTTTTATTGTGGCTACGCTTAAATATAGACCGGCCCTATGAAATTTTTGTACTTTAAATAAATTTCTGGCAATGGGTCATAAATAACAACTGAGGTATGTCATACCGATCCTTGTTAAATTGGGTCATATAAAAAGTATCCGCATTTCTTTTTTTTTTTTTTTTTTTTTTTTGAAATGTTTAAACTAAAATTTTCTTTATTAAAAATTAATTTTAACCAAGTTCACCATTGTTATCTTTTGCCAATTTTAATGTAGCTTCATAATTCCATCGCCGTAAAACGTCTATGGTTTATCGATGAAAAACTTGGCCAAGTAATTTTCAGCGGCTCTTCTGTTGGCCAATTTTTTTTAACATCTAGAGAGTTTTCCAGAGACCGAAAATAATAGTCAGAGCCAGTGTTGCCAGTTTAGCATTTTTAAGTCTAAATCTAGCCTTTTGATTTTGCTTTTAGATTGAAAATTTTCGTTTTGTCTTCTAGCCTTTTTTGATTTTTTAAAAAATTAAGAATATTTATATTTAATAAAAAATGTCGGCTGCTTCGCTTTATTCTCCAAATAAAAGTGCCTTAACTAATTTTGTGGTGTTGGTAAATCATAATAAAAATTATTTTTTAATATTCTTCATCAAAAATAGAAACTATTTAAGAAAATAATTTAGAAAATATCTTATTAACAAAAAAAATCACTAAAAAATTTGGAAATGCTTAATCAAAAAGAAATTATAGTTCAAAAACTACGAAAAATCACTTTAAAACATTAAGTAAATTTTATATGAAATATAACCCTAACTTGTATGGGAATTTTTTGGGCGATTTAGTAATTTTGCTGGGAGTTATTTATAAATGTAATTACAATTTCTTTAGATAAATTTCAAAACCTAATAATGAGAACGAGAAAAATTAAGTCTCTATATAAAAAAAAAAAAATTCTGAGCTTATTTTTTGGAGCAATTAGCCTTTTTGACCTTTTTTAAAGTTCAATTTACCATCTTTTTTCTCATCTCCTGGTAGCACTGGTCAGAACTATTCAGTGGGTGCATCAAAACTTCTTGCCAAGTGCAGTCAATTTTTGGCGGGCATCATTTTGTTCCATCATGCCATGGCATTTTCATGATGGAACACAACCCGTTTTCTGTGGATCAATTCTGGTCGCTCCTTTTTGACTGCTTCGTTCAAACGGTCAAGTTGTAAACAGTAAAATTCATAATTAATCACTTCGCCATGTTGTTGCAGCTCATATGGATAATTCCTTTCCAACTGTCAAACTCCATATAAGAATAATTTTTCAAACTTCATGTATAAAAAATTAATAACTTCGCCGTATTGTTGTTTTTGTAGAATTACTGCCAACTGTTTCATTTCACTATATTTATGATATTGATTTTCATAGATTTTATTTTATGAGCAAAAATAATGATTTTTATTAATATTTTATCGAAATTTTCTGATTTTTATTATTATTATTATTATTTTATTTTATTTATTTTTTTTTTTTTTTTTTTTTTTCTACAAAATATAAATTATTTTTTAATTTTTACTATGTTGAAAAATCATTACGGTCACTGTACAAGTACTAAACAATTTTTCAGTTTTTTTTTTAATTTTCAGTATAGCATTTTCTCTTTATTTAGAGTTATAACATAAAACTCTCTTTTCCTAAATATTGTTGCTTTATAAAATATTTTTAATACTTTCACATTTGTTTATGTCTTTAATAAATCATTTGTTCATTTTACTGTTTTCTATATTTTAAAAGTTTACATTTTACTACCGCCAAAGGATCTAATTTAATCTTAGCATTTAGATCTAAACTAAGCCAGACTAATATTTAATTAGTTTCTTGACCAAAAACAGGCAACTAAGGAGAGATTAAAAAATATTAACTATCAGTTACTTTTAGCAAGATGAACAACTACATTTGTCTGTCCGTCCATAAGTGTAGAATTACAGTTAAAAGTAGCGGCTTTAACCTTAAAGGATTTATTCTGCACAATGTCATTATCCTTTTTTTTTTGGTAAAAACTACAAAAGTGAAATAGAATTGCATAGTTTATTTTTACAAAAAATATTTTTGAGCTGGTGTTTTGCTAAAATTTGTGGTTTAATCTAAAATCTTTGTTCATTTTTAGTTTTTGGAAAACATATTTAGCATGTCCTTTTTTCGGCAATTTTTTTTTTAGTTTAACAGAGAATGAGCAAAAATAAACCCGTAGCAAAGAATATGCTGCTGCTATTTTGTTTTTTTAAAAATAATAAAGGTTTTTTTTTTTAATGAAAGAGTTTCAAATTTCTATACGACAAATATTATTTGTGCTTTAGAACGAACTTGTGTACCAGAAATAGGAATTTATTGTTTCTTTATATTTGCAGTTGTATATTTAATATAAACTAAATCCTAGATTTTTTATTTTTTAGCATGTGTGAGTGATTGAGCATATGTATAAGTAAATTTGGTATGCAAAACATTTAATAACTTTCAGCTGCTTTTAAACAAAACAAAAAAAAAATTACAAAAAAAAAACTGAGTTGACCAACCACAATTTTAATTTTATTTGTTTTTTGCTTTAATAATCATTAACACCATCTCAAATGACTCAACAAAACAGATCACATACATGAACAAAGATTGTGGAAAACATTTCCATAAAAATAAATTTTCATAATAAATGAATTTTTCTCATTGCTCTGACATGAATTATAAACTAAACTGACCATTTTGCATTAATCTTCTTTAAGCTCATCATAGACAACCCAATTTTTCTGCAGCAACAGGAAATAAAGTTTCTCACTGACCATCAACATTTCCAGCATTATTTTGGCAGGAATAGAAAAAAAAAGAAAACAAGAGCGTAAGTGAATGGACGTTTGTCCGTCAAGTTGGTTGGTCGGTCAACATTTATGATGTGTGATGTAATGTTGTCACTTTGACATTTATTTCTTTTTTTGTTTATTTATTTACAATTTTGAAAAATTATTATATGATGACGATAATGATAACTAGGACAACGACAATAACGACTTTTCTTTGGGTGACTGGATTTTGCAAAGAAAGAAGCAGGAAAACAATTTTAAGTTTCAAGAAATTCTTCTAATCAGGGGTTGTCCAGCTAGAAATCATTATGCTATGGAAATGATTATGATGAGGACGATATGATGCTTTTGCTTGCTTCTCCGTTCATTAAATTACAGACAGATTTCAAACCAAACCAGTATCAAAGTTCGTTTAGATTTTTTTTCTTCCTTTGGCTAAAGTTCATACGCCCCTCAAATAAATCAGATAAAAACACATAACGCACGCACCACATACTAAGATAGAAGATACTCGTACACTAACACAAACTTATGCCAACTTTTTTTTTATGGAAGATCAGCAAAACGTTGTAACCACCACAATTTGGAATCATTTCAGATGCACTGAACAATTTTATTACATCTGCTGTTTTCTGTAAGCGATTCACTCGTACCCAAATTATAACTAACAAAATAAAAAAAAAATAGAAAATTGTAAATCCTGTCTATTTTATAATGAATTTTTCATATTCTTGTATTTTCTTGTTGCTGTCATTCAGTTAATTTTGAAATAAATGTCTGTCTTTATAGTGTGTATGCTTGTGTTGTGTTTTTCGATCCATCCATCTATATCATCATGTTGTAATATGCAAATTTCCCTCTGTACTGTTTGTATGTTTGTAAGTGTTTCGTAAAAAGGGGTCTAATAATTATTATGCATTCATCAGGATACCTTGAATTTATCCTACTAAAGGGATTCATTTATTTTAAAAACACACAAACATACAGAAAAATATAAAATCAAACCAGTTTCTAATTTAAAAATGCTGTAACGTTTTACTGGGTGTTTTTTTTTTTTTTTTTTCTAATGCAAAAACAAAAAAACTTGATTTGAGTTTTTTTCACTTTTAATTTTTGTAATTAATGAATGTTTTGGCTAAAAAGCTTTTAAGAAACAATTTTCAAGAATATATATATATATATATATATATTTAATTTATGGAACAGAAATATGTCGTATCTGTTTGTTAATATTTCAATGGGAAATTATTGAAGGAAATAGAAATAAAATGTTTTCAAGACAGTATGAATATAATTTCAAGGAATTTAAAACTTTCTTCAGATCATTGTTCTTTTAAAAAATCCTTATATTGACTTCCCAGAAAATAAAAATTTTATACTTCCTTCCCCATGATATTTTAGTTTTTATTCATAATTAGTAATCTGAAAACATCTCTGTTAACAAGACATCACCAAACTTACCAGCCCATAAGAAACGTCCTTCCAAAAGATTCAAATCAGTTGCACACGAAATGAGCGTAAAATCACCAAACTACTGCGCAACTAAAGTGATCATATCATTTTCTAGTTAAAAACCTGTTAACATTTCATCCAGCATATCCTACTCTCTGTTTGTCGATAAGTTGTACTGCCTGCTTGCCGAAATGTCTGTCCCAATTCAACTGTCATAACCTTCAAACAGTAAGATTTGCACATCCTTTTAAGAACATTCACTAATACACATACAAATATAATTGGCGCTAAAGTATTTCTTGCAAATATCTCTTCATTTTTTTCCTTTTAAATAAAATATCCTTTTTTTTTTTTTCTTTATTCATTGTACTACATAATGCACTTGTTGTTGTGTGTGCTGATTTTGTGTGTCCTGCTGTGAAGGGTTATTGTCATGTTAAAATTTGCCATCTAACTATTGTTTTTATTGTTGTCGGTGATTATGTTATTTTTTATATTTATTTTTGTGCATTTGAGCAGAGAAACTCATATTATTGTATGACAAGGATTAAATTTTCTTTAAGGAAGTAAACTTCCCGCCTTATTTTCGGAGATTTTTTCTATTAAAATGTTAAGAAAAAAATCCACATATATGTGGTTTGGTATTGGTAAAGGATTCATTACATACTATCTATATTGTATATCACCCACAAAAAAAACAATAACAATAATAATAAATAATAATAATAATAATAATAATAATAATGACAGTACAATACCATCGCTGATTAGTTCAAATTATTTACATTGTTTATGTTTTTTGTTTTCAACATAAAGGATTCAATGTTGGTTTATTTTGTAGAAATTTATAAATCCTTTTTACGTTAAAAAACGAAACAATGAATTCATCATGAGTTTTTAACATTCATACTTTTTCATACTTTCTAGAAATGACCATTGAAAGTGTTGACAGTTGGTTGATGGAAAGATTTCATGCTGTATTCATTTCCAATTTTTTGGAATTCTTTGTTGGAGTTGCTGGGTTCTATGGAAAAAAAATGTTATGGATATTTTGCGAAATTGTTTAACAATTTAAAATTCACTAGAGTTTTCCAGATATTATCTATGAAATTTTAAATTGTTTGCATTTAGTTTTGAACAAATTTTTATATTGTAACAAATACAAATTTCACTGTAACATTATGGATGACTTTCTGGCAAAAATTATGAAAGTCTTTGATCACTAGTTTCCCTACCAAGAATCGGTTTTCATATGAAAAAATCTAAAAACCGATTTTATAGTTGAACCAGAGAAGATAGAGCGAAATCACTCATATTTTGTTATGAAAAAAGGAAAAAAATAATTTTAAATCGATTTTACAACTAGACCAGAGCAGATAGATCAAAATAGATGAAAGTTTGTAATCTATCTATCTATATATATAAAACAGGATGTGTGTATGTATGTAACGTATGGACTCCATTTTGATGAAATTTTCAGAGAATCTTCAGAATATTCAGGCAGTCTGATTTTTAATTTTCGGTCTGCGGGCGGAGGGGCGTGGCAAAATCCAATTTTCATATTGCACCACAAATGACATATACGTATATTTATTTTTTTGCTTTTTTTTTATTTTATTTTTTTTTGTCATGCCGTTGTCATGTTTTTCAAATCGAGATATCAAACTCTTAAATCGGATATGTGGTTCCGAAGATATTTACAAAAAAACCTATGTTAATAATGATCCAATATCAAAATTTTAAAACTTTCGAAATATTGCATTCAAAAATCCGATTTTTCGGTTTATTTACAAAATATTTACATCATTTAAATCGTGTGGTAATACAACACTAGTCTATTATATTTGCTACTAAAAATAAAATAAATTTATATAGAAAAACAATAAAATCGATTTTGTAGTTAAACCAGGACAGATAGGACAAAATGGACGACCATATTTGATCACCATTTACACCATAAGGTATGTATGTGCATCGAAGTGATTTTCGAGATTTTCGGAACGGGTTTTATATGGAATCTGTAGCCAATAGTGGACCGATTGTTGTGAAATTTGGAAGTGGAATTTAACGTGCTTCGCTAATCCTATCATATTTAAATACGAGTATAACAAAAGTATTGAAATAAAATTTTAACTGTAATGTTTTTTTATGGGTGCTACGACTCTCCCTCTTCCTTTTCATATCATAAGGAAGCTATTTCCAAAAAGTGTTAAGACTTTAGTTAATCTTTAGTTAATCCTTTTATATTATAAAAATGAGGGGTTAATTTCTTTATTTATTTATCTGTTTGTTTGTTTGTGTAAATTTTGGATGTTATTAATGACGTTATTTATATGAAATTCGACACACAGTACTTGCATTGGATAATGTTATAGGCTATGTTGGATCTTAATCGGACGCCACTCCTACTTTATTTAAAACTTAAACGGCTTAACAGCATCATCCTGTTTGTCCCAAAATTCAAATATGGTAAATATAGTCGAGGGTAACCCCCGTATAAAGTAAATATTAATTATCTCATTAAAGGGAGTAGCGAAGTGCAGCTAGTCGTTAAATGAAATTTACTTTATATGAGTATTACGACTCCCTCTAGCACCTAGCCCTAGTTATGCTTCAATTATTTCACCAAATCTTTTGATTTTCACTCTAAATTGTGTGTTCCCACAAAATCTTAAAACTTTCATTATAAAAATTTTTTGGATAACCAACAATAAATAATTATTTAGTAGTCTATTGAATTTCGGAATTTCAAGAAAATCGGTTTATCGGTTTAACATTCTGTAAAGTACAAACAAATAGACGAATAAACACAGATTCATTCATTTTTATAATTAAAATACCTGTTTTTAACCAAACACTCCAAAATTGTTAAAATTTCAGAAAATGTAGAAGGGCACTAACTATCAGTGCAAAGTTTATATTTTCAATTTGAGTCATTTAGTAACGTTAATCTTTTTTCATTTATGGTTAAAAAACGCATCTCGGGATTCCCAGAAAATTTGTAATTTTTTATGTCCCGCTTTAGCTGGAATTTTAAAAATACTTAAATGTAAAAAACTGCATGAATTTTAACAAAAACTTATATATTTTAGTATTTCTTTTAAAGGAAAATTATACTAAAAATCTAATCTTAACGACATTAGTAGGTTTTTATGTGCAATTAATTAGATGATTTTTATGGAAAATTTATGGTATGAATTTAATTAATTATACATCTTACTAAAATGTCAGCAACAAAAACCAGCAAGTGAAAAAGTGTAATATATATATATAAAAGTATAACTGGTGGAAAGAATCTTCTAGACATTTTAAATATACGTTATAAATTTGTCGGTAGTATTGACAACATGAGGAATTTGTCGCATAGAAATTTGATAAAACATGAAGAAATTAATTATTTATATAATTTTAACTGGAAAGCTACAGAATATTCTCCGATATGAATGAGAACGTCTGATCGGATATATAACATGAATGCGAGTGTTTTGTAAGGGATATTGTTTGGAAATTTTATAAAAAACCGACTGATGCTTACCCAATAAGCCAAACGATATTATAACGATATCATCTAGGTGATAAAAATTATCACTAGTGATAATCGTTTTCGAATCTAAAGCGATAGTTTTTACGATCTAAAGTGTTTTTCCATAAAATTATGATATCGTTTTTGATATCGTAATTTCCAAAAATAGCGATACTAAAATCGTGATAATCCACATTTTGTTCTGAATGCTATTTAAAATTTATGTTTTATTATGTATTTATTTAAAAATTATGTTTTTTTTTTTTCATTTGAATATACTAAATCAGCTAAAATAAGAAAAAAATCTTAAATAAATATAAAATATATAAAACTTATCATACATGACATATTTTATGCAAATATTGTCAATAACAATATTTGCAAGCATGATTTTCCCTTATGGATAAGTTTTCACAATTACGTACCTAAAAAGTTTAGTTTAGTATTAGAAAAGCTGTTAACAAATGATTTTTTTGTATTGATTTTAAATATTTTTTTATTATTGAAATTCTTATCAATAATTTTTGTATTTTTTACGATACAATTGATCGGATTCGTTTTCTCAGTACACTAACAATCCTGTAATACAGCGATTCATATCCTATTTGATAACTATAGTTTTTAATCCGGTAATCCCGGGAAGTAGAAAATTTTTCCCTCTGTCCCGGGAAATCAAAAAGTCTGGGAAATTGTGATCCCAATGTATGATTAAAAACTACCAAAATGGGAAACATTATCAAAAATATTTAACATTTTTTGGTTAACATTTTCCCTTTAAATGTAACGAATTTCCAAAAAATACTAAAAAAAAAAGTAAAAGTATATTTTCGCTGAGAAAAATATGCGACCAAAATTTAACTTCTATGTTTATTAGCCTAGGATTTACACGGGATAACAAAAAGTACGAAAATGCAGTTTTTACGCCCCTAAATGTTCGAATTTTCAAAAAGTACCAAATACTATCCGCCCCTTATTTAGAGAACGATTTAATAACAATTTAATTTAAATTTAATTTAGTTTAGCTTATTATTTCTTCGAGTAGTGAATAATGCGATTAACTTTGTTTTGCCATGTTTGTTAGATTAGAAGATATAAAAAGTACTTAAATGTACCTCTACACCGATTTTACCCATTTATACCTCCTATACCGCTCTGAAACGTTAGCGTTTTTAGATTTTGGATATTAAAGGTAAAAAAAGAAAGCAATTTTTATCCCTTAAGTGCCCTAATTTTCTCAAATACGAAAGACGTGTTTAGTAATTTTTTCATAAGAAAAGCTTTCAGGTAAAATTTCACTTCTATGTTTATTGATTTAGGATTTACATAGTGCACCAAAAATATACCAAAATAAAAGTTCTACCCATTTTTACCTCCTAAATGTTCCAATTTCTAAAAAGCACCAAGCACAAAACTTATTTATGCCGAATTTTATTAAAATATAAAAAAAAAATTTTAAAAAACGTAAAATACAGCTTTATCCAGTTATTTTCAAATATCGATATATGGTTCTTCTATTAAAACTTCCAATTTTAACGAAAAAATATGAAAAATTTAAAGTGCGAAAATTAGTGATATTTTCGCCATCCTATAGATCTCTCCACCTCAAAAAAAAAAAATATGTATATATAGATATATATATATATATATATATATATATATATATATATATATATCTATATATATATTTAAAATTTCATTACAAACAATCACACACTTAATTTCAATAGGCTTTGAAATATTTTTAAAAATATTTAATTTAAAATATGGTTGATATTATAAAGTAAAACCTTTACGACTTTTTCATTAAAATTCGTTAGGGTTAAAAATTTAAATAAAGTATGTATAAAAGAAATTCTTTAAATTCATTTCATTATACTAAAATCGTGACAAAATTTTTATGCAATTCACTTGCACTCACCTTTCCTTTCTTTGATGTATGTAAGAGTATTTCTTTTTTTTTTTTTTTAATAAAAATAACATTAAGAATGCTATCAACATGTTAATTCCCACATCAACAATTACTAAAAAAAATCTCCACATTATTATTACTTCCGTTGTTTCCTCGAAAAAGCGTCAAAACACGTTCAAATTTTTTTAAAATCAGATAAATACTTTTCGTTTTGTCTTCTTTATTTCTATATTTCTTTATTATAATTTCATCACATTCTTACTACTTATTTCATTAATTTTTCGTTAAAGGATGAATGACATAGATTTAATTTCGTTTTCAATGTAAAATATGTAAATATTGAATGGACTTAATGGATGTTTGTATTTTATGTAAAATACAGTGGAGATTACAATAAAAAAAAAACACTTAATTTATATGATATAAAATATATTAAGCAATAAACATAAAGTTACTTTATTATATCCTTTTACATTAGCATTATCCTCTAAAGTGGTTTAAGGAATGTTTTTATTTTAAGATTTTTTAATGATCATTTTAATGATCATTAAAGCCCTGCTTGTAAATAATTAAGTAATAATATATTTTCATTAGACATTATGATCACTACTGTTAGTTTAAGTAGTAAATATTCAGGTATTTATTTCATTTAGTAATTTTATAATTTTTAATCTTGTTGAAAATTCTTTGTGGTTGAGAGACTCTGATATTTTAAAACCAGCTACGATCAGAACAAAACTTTTTAATTCATTCTCTCAACATATTAGTGACTGTATGTCTTTGTGTCATACGAAATTGAATTAAGAATTCAAATTGCGTTTTAACAATCAACCAAAGATATGAAAGACTGCGAGCAAAGAAGAGTGAGAGAGAAGCAGCTAAAAAAAACCACATTATTGTTGTTCGATTTCAAATTCAAATAATTAAGTTTAAATAAAAAAAAAAAAAAAAAAACAAATGAAAAAGGATAGATAATTATGTATTATATAAAACGTAGGGACGGTGGAGAGGTAAAGAAAATGGATGGCTGGATAGATGGATTGTTTTATGAATGGAATAGGAATATAAATGCGCTAAGATATTTATACATTTATATTTATTTTATTATAATTCTAAAAATGTCATTAATCTAAAGTTAAACATAAACACACACCGACTTTATACAAAACTCTCTTATGCCAGACAAGTGGCCAGAAAGAGGAATTTAATATAAACAAAAATATTTATCAAAAGAATGTTTACGATTCTCAATCCTTTTTTTATTTGTTGCACATTTTATTTTTTTTCATTTGGATTCCTTTTGTTACAACATTTCCCTATTTTTTTAATAATATTTTTGTATTTTTGCTTTTAACCTTTTCGTCATTATCTTGTAGTTTATGGTTTTTATTTACAAAACCAGCAAATCAATCTAGGCTTAAATTGTTGTTGGGGTTACAATAATACAGGTGATTGACAACAACAAATACAATGCTTATTATTTACATTTGTTATTTATACTTTTTTTTTTGATTATTTTTATTATTACTTCTTGGACATATTGTAGTTATTTTTGCCTTTTTCAAGCCTTCCTAGAGCCAACAACACTAAACAATGGAGATTTATTTACACACGTGTAATAAACCATTCAATAATTTTTATACTCTATACGTTTCTAGTTTTGTACTCTTTACTCTGTCGTTTATTTTCAAAGGGATCCAAATAAAGAAAAGGATTGTTCTGTCTATCTGACTTGGCTCAAAGTCATGTAGAAAACCTATTTACAATGTTAAGAAATTCAATCATGATTATTGTTTTCTTTCTTTTTTTTTTATTGTTGTTGCTTGTATTTTTTCTCTGTTTTACGTTGAGATAGCTTTATTGTTATTGTCGTTTTACAAACACCAAGGTTTTGTTTACAACTTCTTGGCCCTGACTTGTTTTGGACTTTTTTCCCCCTTTTTAAGATATTTCGTGGTTGAGTGTGTTATTGTTGTTGTGGTTCTTAGACATGTTCTTAGATTTAGTGATAGAACTTGTTGTAGTTTGGTAGAATCCAGCAGGCTCCAACCAATACACAATTTTCCATTGACTTTACGTTGAGAAGGATGGCCGTTACAAAAATAAGAACAACAACAGTGAGTATTAAACTAACGAAAGTACAGTCTTAAGACCAGTTTTTCTTCCCACAAAGAAAAACTTGTTAAGTCAACTTGTTTTTCATTTTTTCTTTAGATTTTCTATTGAAATTATGTAATTTCAATAAAGGTCTTTGACTCGATTAGTAACTAGATATTTTTTATTTATTTATTTATTTTTTTTTTTTTTTTTTTCTTTTTTCTCAAAACTTTTTTTAAGAGAATCGAAATAAAATTTGTGTTTTAGCTCAAAATTAGAAAATAATTTTATTAAGACACAGAAAGTATTACTCTGTATTGAATTCGTTATGCAGCGAAAATAAAAGGTGAAAATGTGATTTTTTTTTATAAACCGATTAATGTCATAAACGGAAGGAAGGAAACATAGATTTAGGAAAAGGAAATTTAGGTGTTTTTTATATTAGAAACAAGTGCATTAAATTGCCGGTAAGAATAATAAGAACAATAGAAACTAAATGTTTGCATAAGACTTAATCAAAATGCTTTGTTTGTGTTTGTTTCTAATACAACCCTAATAAAAATGTCATATAAATACAAGTATTATAGTCATATTTAATTGGGTTAAATCACTTATAAGGGTAAGAAAATATGGTTACTAAACTAATTTTAGTTTTTTTTAAGATTTTAATTTAAAACTTTAATCACTGTGTAGTATCAAATTTTTTAAGTAAAATTCCAGTATTTTTCCATGATAAAAGAATTTTAAAGATTTTTAATAAAGATAAAGATTTTTATTTAAAATGTATATTTATATTAAAATGTATACGAAATGGATACTTTATTAATTTAAAGGCAAAGAAATGTTCATTAATATCTTATTTATGTCACTATTTCAATAAAATTTGATACAAACATGTTTAATGAAAGAGTGAATCAGATCATGAAATTTCATCAGTTCATAATTAATTTTTGGTGAAAAATCGGATTTCTAGTAAATCAAATTTTAGTAAAAAGATTTTTAGTGATAAATCGGATTTTAGTAAAATTTTGGATTTTTGATGAAACATTGGATTTGTGGTGAAAAATTTTGTAAATTTTTTTGTAAGAAATCAACAAATTTTTAAACAAGACAATTTTTAACAGGATTCATAAACACAGGTTTCACCATGATATAAATATAAGGAGGTAATTCCACTTCACTCTCACATTTTCTTTTACTGTTAAGCCAATTATTTGTTCTTTTGTAAATAAACAAAAAAGCGTTGCCATAAAAATAAAAAGGGAAAACTATTTTAAGAATATTTTTTATTATTTGTAATTTATAAATTGCAAATAACCACTTTTGTCGCATATGTAATATTGTTGGGGCTTGAAAAACGTCCGTCTGCGATTTTGCTGAATGAAGTACCCAGTGTTATAGCAGTTATTGAATATTTAAAAATTTTATAAATCTTTTTAATAAATATAAAAATATACTATTTGCATTTAATGAATTCTAAAACTTTGATAACTTTAATATTACCTTTATATCGATATATTTCTGGGTTAATAGTACTTTTATGAGCAAACTCTGAAAAAAAAATAAACTATTATATACTGCCATTTAACAGATCAATAAATTGGTTTATTTCGATTATAATTTAAAGACATTTGAAAGCACTCTCAAAAGATATACATTTCATTCTGATCGGTTTACAAATAATAGATATATAAAAGTTTGTATAACGATGCTTTTAATATTCATATGTTTAAAACTAAAAATTGCTTAGCTAAAAGAAAATTTGTCAAGATCGGACATATACATATAATTTTGATCATTTTCAATAATTATCTCAATGTACCTGAACATAAAAACAAGATAACAAAAACTCGGAATTTTTTTTTAATAAGGTAGCGATTTTAGAGATTTTAGAGAATAAAATTAGTGTTGGCTTTAACGTCAGATGGTTATCATGGCGAAAAAATGAGAGAGTGGCGCTGTCTTATTATTTTTATACCATGGGTTTTACAATGTTATACGTTATTTTAAATTTCCATATAAATTTTCAAAAAATGTTAAATAATAGCTCTGTTCCAATACTTTTCAAACTTGCAAGTTTTAGTCAAAATTTACGAGAAAACGTTCCTGTACTAAGAATTTATGTGTATTTATTGCTGTTTTTCTGACTAATTCTGACTGAAGCCTGTAAATTTGACAAGTACTAGAACAGAGCTAATGTGTTATTTCAAATAACATAAGTATGTATAACACAATAACTCAAATAATATACTTTGTGAATTGGGGTAAATGTTATTTTTCTAAATATTATGTACAATTAATTTTTGTTTTTTAATAATTTTTCAAAATTTGTATTCATTTGTCAAAATTTCTTCTAACCCATGAGCTAGAAAAATTTTATTTACCTTATAAGTGTCTAAAATTTACTAACGAGCATAATTTTCTTTTGTTCCACACAAGCCTTTAGAGCTCAAACTCCTTCAGCCGAGTTTTTAAATTTAAAAATAATGGGTGTGGCTTAATCTGAGGAATATCTTAGTTGGAGTAGCAGTTTCTAGTACAATTCATGTATTTTTGCTTAGACTACTATACATATTTGAATCAATGTGGATTATGCCTTGTGCATCGCAGATAATTTTTCTTTTGACTTTATTAACTAATAAACATATCGTGAAGATTTTGGCGTCAGTTCCACCCAGATAAAGGACAAAATTATCATACGATTTTATCGTTATCTTGCATACTGTTTTTTGTAATACAATTAAAAATTTTAAAATTTAGTTCATGTCTTTGTAAACTTAAAAGTCTTGAATGAAGTCATCCCCCCCATATGCCTTACAAGTTCTGAAAAAATAAGAGTAAAACATCTAAATTGATGGCGCGGTAGTGCAACGCACTGGAAAAGAAAGTCAAATGTGTCCTCCTTCTCCTCATTAAAAAAAAGTGGTTCGTTGAGAACTTGTAGATCTCACCAACAAAAATTTCAGCACGAAAAATACTGCAAGCGTTGTTAAGTCATGAGCTATGTTTGATACTTAACTATTTACTCCAGTTCCCGTTTCATTCTCTTTCCTAAAATCGTCAATAAAAACATTTTTTAGAAAGCTTGATTTCTCGCCTGTCTAAAGTCGTTAACAATTTAAAAATTAGTAAAAAAAAAAGTTCCTTCAAGTCGTAGAAAATTTTTTATCGATAACTTAAGATTTTGAGGGTGTATCGAAAAATCTAAAAATTACAAAATTTTTACTCAAATAGAACTACAGCCCACACTAGTTCATTTCAAAAGTATATCCAACTTTTTTCTATTTTTTCACATAATATATTTATATGCAAGCCCCACTTTTTGGAACTATTTTATTTTATTACATTATTTTATAAATTATGCCCATTCCATTAATATCTCTTACAATTACCTTTATCTCCCAGAACTAGTTTAAAATTATTTTGGATTATAAAGTAACATTTAACTTTTCCAAAGAAATTTTAACAAAGCTATAAAATACCTTAATAATTAATTAAATTAGTATAAATTTTTTTCTGAGCATTTGTTGTTTGTTATTTTCCTTTTACAAAAATTATTTAAATTATTGCCTATGCATTCACTAAATTTTAGCTTTGTTTTCGTTGTAAATTCCCTTTTAGGCCTTGTATTAAATAATAGCTAAATATAGGTATTAAGATGCATCAAATCAGTGTATTCATTTATTTTTATGATTATGATTTCTAGTTAAAACAAAAATATTAATGCGATTATTTGCGTAACAAATCAATTGACAGCGTTACCAACAATAATAATTGTGAAAGACAGCCTTTATTTTTACTGACTCGTTTTAATACCGAACCGCGCCAACGTATTCTTGTTAAGAAAATATAATGTATGTATGTATGTATGTTGTATGTAGTAAATGTACCAAGAGAAATAACTAAAATTAAGGAAAATAAACATAATCGACGAGACGCGCCCACACGTTTTGACTTCGAATACAATTTAATGGATGTTGTGTGGTACATTTTTTCTCAATTTCTTCTCTGGTGCATTCATTTGTCTCCTTTATTATTTGTATAAATAAAATGTTGAGGCTACATTTCTCTTGTGGCTTCTTTAAAGGCGATGAAGGTGATAATGATGATGAGCAAAACTTCATTGTTATTTTATAATATTTAACATCATATTTTTATTACAATTTTTCAGTTTATCTTTTTTTTCATTATTTGTTATTTTTCTAAAAATTTCTCTCTCTTTTAACAAAATGTTAAATCACGGTTAAAGGCTCAATAATCAATAGGACACACATACCATAACGTGTTAACTTCTTCTGCTTAATTCTAGATATTTGAATGGTTGAATTTATTGGGTGGAATGTTAAATAATTTCGTTTGTAATTTCTTTGGATAAAAGGAAAAACTACATAACTTAAGTTATGTCGTTTTCCATTTTATTAATTTTTAGAGTTGTTGTATTTCATTACATATTGTGTAAATTTTTTAGAAAAATCTTTTCATTATTGTAGAACATATTGGTGTGCGTAACAATATAATTCATTTGATTTTGATTTAGAAATTCTATAAATTAATATATGTTCCTTTTTTCATATTTCCTATATTAAAATTCATGATTGAAATAAATATACTTATTTGAAATATGACCACAGATTTCAATTATTTGTGAATATTTTTCTTGAATCTGTATTGTTTCTATTCTAAAATCGAAAGTTTAATTGAAAAGTCTACAATTTAATGATAAATCGAAATAACTTTCTAACATTATTAATATTTTTTAGTTGTAACGTATGTTTTGAATATTTATGTAAGAAACACACACACAAATGTATGTACAAACAGTCAAGCAAACATTCAAACACCAAATATCTATAGAAAACTAAAAAGTGCTTTGGAATTTCAATAAATTTTTAGAGAGATAAAGCAATGCAGCTCAAGAAACCCAAGCAGGCAGGGGCAACCAAGCGTATTCGAAGACAAGCCGCGAGGCCAGACAAATAAAATAAATAAACAACTTTAAGGTGACTGAACTTCTACTACATCTCCTATACTAACCACTCACTACTACTAACATCAGTGACTACTTACTAACTATGGCAACGAGCACAACTACTATTAAGACTAACATGATAACACTCTTGAAGGCTCCAAAGAAAAAAGACTCTCCTTGCCGTTTTACAAATAAAACTAAATCGCAGAATTTCTAAGGAACTTTGAAGGAATTCGTTGATTAAATAAATAAGTTGGTAAAGAAATAACGAAAGATTTTAGAACAAATATCTAAATACACGGTTTAACAGGTTTAGAATTTATTAATAATTTTCCATAGCATTTACTTACTGCAAGATAATTGTGTTATAAATATCTTTTATAGATCCATTATCAAATTTAAACTTTTTAAAAAATATGAAATGTCATCTATGGAAAACGTTAATAAAAAACATAACTTCTTCGCAAAGTAAATTCCTGAAAACCCCTCATATATGCTCTCAAAGATGTGGTAAAGTTTTAAAAAATAAATATATCATTCATTCAATACACACCTAGAGAAATATAGATCACATCCGTGTACAAAATTACATCATTCAGAGTCAACAGGCGTCAACCCAGTATTCGTTTGAATTATACACTGCTTTACAAATTGCAAAACGAAGATTTGTTAAAGCATTGGTATTAAATTGACACCTCATCAGTGCTGAATTATCAAAGCAACTTACATTCTGGATTCCTTGTATTTAATAGTTATAAACAAACGGCATTGAAAAATCAAGAATGAAAATTGTCAATGTAACCACAACTGTTGTCGATTTTGCAACGTAATTTTTTCCCTCAGTATTTTTATTTGTATAATGTTTTACATTTGAAGTACTAATTGCAGTCTTTAAATGCCTGCTTTAAAGAGAGTGATAAAGAGAATCTTAAGAAAAATTATTGATTGGCTCCTTCCAATGTTTCTCACTCTTTCAAAGCCGAAAATAATAACGATTTTTATTCTGTTTTTAGCACATAAATAAACTAAACTGTGTATGTCTTTTGGTATATTTTATTATTGTACGTGGGCGGATCAATAAGTTCGTGACTTTCCCATCAAGTACCACCTGTTAGTAGACCACTGTCAAATTTCGAGCAAGTGTCGTCATTTACTTTGCATTTAACAGCTGTTCAAAACATACAACCTCGTGTATTTTTCTAAAAATGGAAAAAAGTGAATTTCGAGTGCTCATTAAACATTATTTTTTCCGGAAAAAAAAACCGTCAATCAAACTAAGGAAAAGCTCGATAAATACTATGGGGACCCTGCACCATCCATTTCAATGGTAAAAAAAGTGGTTTACTGACTTTCGTTGTGGTCGCACAAGTACAAATGACGCTGAAAGTTCTTTACGGCAAATTGAAATCAGTGCACCCGAAAATGTCGAAAAATCCACGATATAGTGTTGGCCGACTGAAGAGTAAAAGTGATATTGTTGATGCCATAGGCATTTCATATGGCAGTGTGGTTTCGGTTTTAAATGATCAGCTTGGTTTAAGAAAGTTGTCTGCAAGATGGGTACCGCGTTTGCTCTCAATTGACCATAAATGTAAACGTTTGATAACTTCAAAGGATTGTTTGGAGTTGTTTTGTAACTATGGATGAAACATGGATCCATTACTGTACTCCACATCGATTACCTTCAAAAGGAAAGAACAATAAATGGTGAATATTATGCCAACTTATTAGACCGATTTAATGAGGATTTAAAAAGAAAACGATCCCATATGGCCAAGAAAAAGTTCTTTTTCATCAAGATAATGCACGGTTGCACAAGTGTGCAGTCTCAATGACAAAACTCTATGAATTTTGCTACGAATTGGTACCTCATGCGCCATATTCTCGGGATTTAGCCCCTAGTGACTACTTCCTATTTCCAAACGTAAAGAAATGACTCGGTGAAAAGAGATTCAGCTCCAACGATGAAATTATTGACCAAATAAATGTTTATTTTAAGGACCTCGAAAAATCCTATTTTTTACGCAAAGTAAATGACGACACTTGCTCAAAATTTGACAGTAGTCTGTTATCAGGTGGTACTTGATGGGAATAGTGTTGCATTTCATATAACTACGAGGGAAGTTTGAAAAGTCACGGACTTATTGATCCGCCCTCGTACTTTTTCATCAAGAACAGATCACGTAGTACAAAAAAACGAACTCTGGCGGTTCGAGCAGAAGTTATGTTAGTGGGGAGTTAAAATATTATCAAAATCATGCTGCCTCACATATACGAGAATTTCAAATACCAACCACATGGTTTTATTAGTTATTAGATGCGTTGAATAGTTAGTTTTTATTTCTTTTAGTTTGTAGCATTTTTTAGTATTTGTTTTTATTTGTAGTTGTTTCTTTACTTAAGAAAAGATAAGTAAATTTAAAAGTGAAACGAAGTATAAACCAAATATTATTATTGTGTTTGTTTGTATGCGTTAGAATTTAATTCCTTTTAATTTTTTTTTTTTTTTCTTTTTTCATTAAAAATGTTCTCTTTTTCTACAAAAATAAATATTTATTCTGATAGTGTTATTTTTGTTTTTTTAAGTAAATACAGTTTTTTTAAGTTTTATACTGCTCAAACACTGCAGGCAATCATGAAAAGAGCACTATTATTTTAAGTTCTACTTATATATAAAAAAATGTTTTACTATAATAAAAAAAGGAACAAAAAATTTATAAAATTTGATAATTTTTTGCCTTTAATTAAATCTCCCTTAGTGTAGTTGTAAAACCATAACTAAACTTAACTGTCTATTTGAACTTAAAATTATTTGCATCTTATTTTTTTATAGTTCCTTTTTTACCGTTAAGGTCTATTCTTTTAAAAACAAACTTAAACATGATTCTAACAATTATTTTTTTTTTTTTAATTTCCTTCCTTAGGAATCTCGTCAATATATACATAAATACATATTTCATATCATTTATATTTACTTATTTTTTTATATGAGTTTTATTTACTTGTAGTATCTTTATCTCCATACAATAAATATTTATTTTGATTTTCCTGATAAAATCTATATAAATTTCTCTTTTTGTGATTTAAATCATTTGTTGTCTTGTAATAAGAAACTATTCTAACGACTAAATTGTTTGTTTAGTATTTAAGTATGTGTATTCAATTTATTACAGATATTTCCAATTTATCTTTTTTAATTAAACTTTGTTAAGACAAGGTATTTATAATTTTTGGACTTTATTCTATTAAATTTTATCATGTTTATTTAACCAAAGATAGTAAATATTTGGTACAGTTTTTTTCAATGATGATTTACGATTTTCCTACTCTTACGGCATATTAAATTGTAATTGATCCGTATTGGAAAAGTTGCTTAAATCACAAATCCCTAAAACATTATTTTCCAGATCACACTCAAATTATTCGATTTAATGTAAGTGCTATATGTTATTTTATTTTTCTTTTATTACTTAATAAAGAGGTCCCACGCACTGTTATCCATAGGGATCTTTTGTGCAGCCCTATAAAACCAGAATGAAGTTGATTGCAAGAAACCGTAAACTTGATTTAGAGAAAATACGCACTATATTGACATTTCCTTACTCTTGTCATTAACTCCTATTTAGCGTAATAATCCGCTTGAGTCCGGATATAGAATCTCATTGAATGCAGAATAGCGATGCTACCCACGATCAAATTTTTACCCCGACGTAGATTAGAGGCTGCGCAAAAGTTTTCAGCAGAGTGATCGTCATTTCAAAAGGTGTCCAAATTCTTGTTCTCACCCTTTCCCTCAACTTTGGTTGAACTTTATTTAACTGAGACATATCTGGTTAAAGATTTCGTACTTTCCTTTAAATTTATTTTACTAACTAGTTCATTATTTGAGTTTTTTTTTTGTCATTATAGAAAGGTAATAAATTGTGCAATTCGAAAAAAACCAATTCCATTTGTAATTAATTATTTATGGTTGAAAAAAATTGAGAAAAAAAAATTCAAACTTTTAATATTTCAATAGTTTTGAACCACTTCCAAATCAATCAGTCTAAAACTTTGTATTTTTTAGTTTTTAGGCTATTCGCAAATTTCTTTGGACACCTTTTATTTCATCCATACAAAAAGAGGTCCACTCTCTTCAGGCAATCAGCACTAGCAGTGTTCTTCGTAGTTAATTCATCCATTAGCAAACATTTGGCAAACATAAAGTTGTGACTCTAGATATTTCTAGCGTGGCATGGTGGACTTCACTCGATTCATTTCATCCCAGCAAAAAAAAGTTATGATTTTAATATTGTGTTGTCATTGGAAGGCAGTACTTAATGCTGAAAAAGAGCTGCAGAAGTTCTTTTTTAACCCATGGTTGTTATTGGTAGGATGTTATTGATCATTGCTTAAAACTATGTTTATGAAATTTTTTAATAAAAATACTGTTTTAGCTTAATTAAAAGATAATAAAAATACTTAAATTTGTGAAATTTCAATTCTCTTCTCCTGCTAAAAATACTTCCCAAAATAGTACAGAATATGCACTTACTTCTATTTTTGAAATGATGAAAATGTTCTTCTTTGGAAGCAATTGACAGTTTTTTTTTTTCTCAGAGATTGTACTATACAAGTTTTATAGGCGAAGTCCCATCAATTAAGTTCAAGATTAATTGAAGACCACCACTAGGCTTCGTTCTTTCTTGTGGTAGGGTATCCAATTCTATGGACTCACCGAAGTGTTCTATTATTATGATATTTGTTCTGATAATATTTGGAACTTGTTGCTGATATTTGTTCATAATACACTTTCATCCATAAAAGCACATCCATTTATTATCGATTGGTCGGTCAGTGAACATTACACATTATATGGAAAATACGTTCTATAGCCGTACAATACCTATGTGGAATAAACATCTTGCAGAAGTCTTTCAGTCACATCTAATTAATTTAGAGAATTTGAAGTCTATTGAAAATAAACACTACTCCCTCCATCATGCACAGCTTCTCCTGAGTGCGGGTTCAACAAGAAAAACACATAAAATCATGAAATCTAAATTGCCTTAATATAAGAACAAAATGTAATTTTCCTTTCTAAAAAATAGTTAAAAACAAATTGGATTCTTTGTAAAAGCATCGATGCAATATTCTTACTAAATCAACTGAACTGTGCCAAAATTTTTGGCTCAAAATTCCTAATTATATCTTACACAAATTAATTATTTGGTTAACTAAGTATTCCAATATCAAAAAGAATCTTAACCTCCCCTGTTACCACTAAATAAAAACAAAATATGTCTCTTTTTTAATTATAAACTATTTGTCATTAATATTTCCTTTCAAAATTTAATTCCAGTATTTATTTTTTTAATAACCGTTCCACTTTAAGTAATTTTATATAATTTTATACAATTTGTCTATTTTCACAAAACCATTACCATTCCTTCACCAAAAAAAAATCTGTATCAGTCAAATGAAAATACACATTGAAAAATCAAATCAAAAATTAAACTATAATTAAAAACACATTTTTTACATAAATTAACTTAAAGAAAAGTAACGATTTAAATTTGTATAAAATTACCAAATTATAAAAACATATGAACAAGTATTGCTTAAGTAGCATGTTTATGACTTAAAAGGCTTATTCTTCATTATGATCATGATAATAATCACGTTCCTCATCTATAGACCAAATAATAAAAAATATCCTGCCTACCAACAAATACATAAAAAAAAGAACATGAACCGTGAGAATTAGTTCAACGGAGCAGCCAAACAAAAAACAACAAAAATCTTAATAACTACTACCAAATAAAACTAAAAAAAAAATTATCAGAAAACATAAACAAACATAAGAAACAAAAGCAATTCAAAAATTCTTTTTAGCCTTTTACTCTTTCTTTTATGTGTAACAGAGATGTGAAGTGAAAAGTACAAATTGTACCGATGTACTCGTATTATAAAATTTGTACGTTTTCCTCTTTTATTGTATTAAGTTTTTGCAATATTTTCTTTATTTTTATAAATTATAAAGCAAAGTTTATAAATGTTTTGGCTTAAGGTATTCAATAAATATAATTTGACAATCAATAAAATTGTTTTGGACACGGGATATATATATATATATATATATATATATATATATCACCGAAAAAAAGACTCAAAAAATGCTAGAAATATATGTCCTTTAGTATTTACAAAATTTTAATTGTACGATTTTGGGTTTTAATAGTACCAAAAAAGTACCGATACCTGTGATAATATAAGAATGTGATTTAATAATGAGTACGAAATATTGTTTTTGTTATTGTTTTTCTTACATAATAAAAAATCTGGTTTTAAAATATACAAATATGAAAGAAAGATTTTCGAATATTATTCAAATAAACTACTCACATTGAAAGAGAAAATAAAAGAAAAATCACCTTCAACTTTACAAGGTTCCATAAGTGGAAAATTATACCAAGAAACCACTTGTTAAGAAGCTACAAATAACGAATACAATAAGAACAACATTTAACCAATCCTAGACTGATTGTTACACACACAAATTTTTCATATATCTGTGTTGATTTGATTTTATATGTGTATGTAATTATTTTTATTATATTTAAATTGTAGAAAAATAAATCCAAAGAAAGGGTTTTTTTTATTTTTGTAGTTGTATTGATTTTATAAATGAGAAACCTGTTTCGTTAGTGTAAATGAATGAATAATATTTTTATTGTTGTTTTTAATATTGATCCTACAGTTCTGGTAAATGGCCCCACTGAGGCACCACTAATAATTTTAAAATGTTCGTTCTACGATTATTTGTGGTCTATTGTTCTATGGATCACACATTACATTATAGGAAAAAATCATTAAGTTTTGATCACATTTAGCAAATATTTCATTGAGGTTGCCTCAAACAAAATTCAGATGTCAGATGTGATTTATTACCATAAGTAGAATATGTTTTCCTAACAAAAAGAAATTATGAAACATTTTTTAGTGGTTTGTTCTTTTCCTCAAATGTAGTATGGACGTGTGTAAGGGCGTATAGACCTGGATTTTCAAAACGCGTTTTTTTTTTTTTTTTTTGTATAATATTGCTTTAATAAACAATTTACATCTATTTATACAAACATAATTTTAAAAATCTGTCAATTTCACCGAAAAAATTACTTTAATTTAATTTTTACTTGAATTTTTATGTATATTTGAATATATGGAGTATAACCCATTGTTAGAATGATACATAAATTTCAGAATAGGAAGAAAATATTTAAAATTTGTGCAATATTTTCTCATATTGCATAAAATTGTATTGTCTTGTGAGTTTTAAAGTATCAGATTAAGGGCAAGTGAAATGCTATATATCTATCATTTTAATAATTATTTTAATAATATCTTTTTATGCGATTTTGTTAATAATTTCAGCAAATTCATTTTATGGCATTTATTTATATGGAGCCTATAGTGAATTTTGGACCGACTGCGATAAAACAAGGCACTATGTTTTCTACTCATATAAAACTTATTGGCGTCAAATATTATTGTTATGCTAGCATTTATATGGGACTTAAGCACTTTAAAGTGGTCTTCGGAAGAAGGGCTTATATAGGAGCCATGTTCAGTTTTCTGCCGATCTTTGTGAAATTTGGCACACTGATTTATGCTTGTATACTGCTCACTTGGTCCGAATTTAATTTAAATCGTGATCAATATAAAGTATTTACAAACATATTTAATACATACATAGCCAAGCATTACTGAAAGTCTTGCCAAAATTTACGCTGACACCATCAGAACTGTAGGGTGATATTTATTAAGTATGCGTTAGTGTTTGTATCGGTCTTAGCCACTAATCAAACTAAAGCACTGGGGCAGCAGTGTTCCTTTTGTAATACTTCAGGGATTTTTTATGATTCTCTTTTATTTTATAAAAATTTGATCTTTTTTTTATTACTTATTAGGTATTGCGTGCGTGTGCGTATGAGTATGTGAGTATGTGTGCGGATTGATTTGAATTATAAAATTATAAAGAAAAACACATAGAGGGATTATATTCAAAAAGGGCTATCTGTAAAACCCCAATTGTTTTTGAGAGCATAAAAACTGTTTCTTTCAATCATTTTTCAACATTTTACAATCCGATCTTCTATGATTTATTAATATTAATCTACTAAACCTCACGCTTGAAAATAAATCTTCTAACCCAATTATTCGCGAAGTTATGATAGATATCCCTTTTTTTCTTAATTTATTTTTAATGTGTGTTATAAAATATTCAGATAGCCCTTTTTAAAATTTTGGATTATACTTGTGGACTGTAAAAAAAATAAATCTAGTTCTCAATTTTTTATGGAGTTACAAATAGAAGAATCGTTATAGAAGATTCAGAAATTGATTCTGAGTCGAATGGTATATGGATGGATGTTGAATAATTTGTTATAAGTTTTTATATTACATTATGAATGGAACAAATTCTGTGTTGTTTATGAAATAAAGGTAAAATGGTCTAGAAAGTGACAATAATTTATATTTTACATTACCTTTGTACATTCTACATCTCTAAAAATATTTAACCGTTTTTTAAGTTTATCGCACTTTTTATTTAAATATAACTTTTTTAAGAAACTGCTTTTAGTATTTAAGATATTTTGCTTATAATTACGAGTTTAAATTTAAGGTATGATGCACTTATTTAGCCCCATAAAATGTTAATGGGAAGTTAAGTTAATAAGAAGTTAACATCTAACTAATGGCTTTTTTCTTCACACTGTAAGATAACATAATTTTGATGAGACATTTTAAGATTTCAATTCGAAATGTGTAAAAAAGTTTAAATCGCAAGGAAAGTTCTTATTATTTACCAATTTTTAATTTCACACTACTTTGAAAATCGAACAAAAAATTGTAGATAGCCCGTTTTTCCTTTAAAAAAATATATTGTTTGTAGATAGCCCAAAAACAAAAAGTGAAAAAACTATTGTAAGAACTAACTTTTGGCTGTAGAATTAATACCGCAGATAAAGAACACAAAACTAAAGAGTTTCACGCGAAATCTTCAGATAGTCCTTTTTGAATATAAGCCCTCGACATACAATGTATACAATATCTACTTGAAATTATAAAAAAAAAAAAATCTTTGTGTCTTTTCATATTTTGTTTTGCTTTTTAGTGATTGTGGGTCATTGTTTGTGTGAACCCCACAGCACCTTAAATTTTGAAGTATCCTAGCATACCAACACGACGTTTGAATACTAAAAAAAAAACCGAAACAAGTGTTCATTCAGCAACAACAATAATTCAAGTCATTATCTAATAATTTATCAATCACAGCAGTCAAAGGTAACAATTCTTTCTCTCTTCAAATGAATTCCTTAGAATTGGTGATTACAGAGTCATCAAAGAAAATTAAATTTGAGAATTCTTTTTTATTTTTTTAAGGAGTGGCGCATAAAAATAAATTAAATGGAAATTTTCACAACCTAAACAATCAACAACTCTAAACAATCAAATAATAATTTGGGAATTAATTCTCATGTGGTTTAAATTATTAAAATAGTTGAAATTTTAGAAGATATTTTAAAATTCTTTAAAAGTTACCAGCGAGTAATAAATACTTTATTTGGAGTTCGAATCTGTGGTAAATTAATATTAAATAATGATTTTACAATATTAAAGAACTTTTGTAACAGTTAAAAGAAGAGATTTTTATTACTGTTAGATCACTGCCTTAAGTTTGCCACCAGAAAAACGTGAAAAATTTAATTTTTAAGCTATTAATCGCCTGTAATCATTTGTAATCGTTTTCTAAATCTACTTCTTGTATTTAGAAGTTTTTTTTTTTTTTTACTTCTCTAGTATTTTAAAAACGCAAAAACTTTTTATTTAAATGTTTATTTTAGTACTTAAAACACTTACATATTCTTTTTTTTTTTTTTTTTTTTTTTTGTATAAAAATCCTTTAAAATAATTTCAATTATTTTCTTTGTAACTTTTAAAATTCTATTGTAACTAAATCCATGTCTTGTCAAGCAGAACATCCCTTTTTTCCCTTAATTTACCCACAAAATATCGCAACTTTTATTTTAATTACTTTTAAAAATAATAAAAAAAAAGAAGAGAAATAAAAAGACACTAAGCCATAAATTTTCTATCTCTAAACTTAAATTATTGCATAAACATTTAAAGGAACAATTGAAATTGTGAATATTTAAGGAATAATTTTTTTATAGAACAACAACACTTAGTGCAACAAACACTCCTTAACGATTAACTGAAAATTACATGATTTTTTTTATATATATGTATTTTGTTTTGCTTAATGTTGCATCTTCTTTTGGTACCGATCCAAAAGCAGAAATATAAATAATTTTTGTCTGTTGTTATGTTCTTTATTTTAAGAGCAAAGATAAATATTTTACGATCTTTTTTTTATGATGCATAAATAAATTTTTAATTTTCAAGAGTTATTTTTTCGTTATTTTTTTTTTTCTAACAAATCTTTAGTTTTGTTTACCCTTTTTCTGTTGTTGATATTTCCCTTGCTGAAGTCTTAAATTTATGAGCAAATTCTTTATTTAAAGTGTTGCAGGGAAGATTAACAAGAATAATTCCAAAGTCTTTTATCACTTTATGCTAAAAAAAAATAATAATAATAAAATTTAAGTAAAAAAAAAAAACTATTTCTAGAGCGGATTAAATTTAACCTTCAAACGTTAGCTGTAGGGTTAGATTAATAAAATTCTCGGAAATGCATTATGTATTAGCTTTAAAATAAATTGGAAATATCACTATTTGGAATGAGTGGATGTTGTGATCATAATTTTCAGTAAATGATGAAGTATGTGTTAATATTTTCTTCTAATGTCAAAAACATAATATTGTTAAAGGGGGACTCTAGATTAAATCTTAGCTATTCTCCACATAAGATCGACTGCAGCAAGAGTTTATGTCATGTTTAAAATTATTTAAAATTACCGTGTTTATAGCAATGAAATCTTTCATTAATATCAGGTGTTAAAAATAGCAAAATGTTTGCTATAGAATTTTAAAACTACGAGAATATTTGATTTCTTGTTTTTCCGGGAATATTAAAAAAATAACGGGGATATAAGGAACCCAAACCCTATATCCAATGGATCGTGTATCGTACATAGGATTGGCACATCATGTTGCTTTAGCTCTTTTTTTGTAGTGTAAATGTTAAAGAATCAAAAATTTTTAATGCTCTGGAGATGGAAACACTGTGCTGATTCTTCATAGAAATCAAACCAACTTCAACATATGCCCGACTTGTTCTGTCGATCCCACTTCATTTAAACTATTGGAAATATCCTTTTGAAGTGTTCTTGATTTAGTGAATCTGAAATGTTACAACAACTATAGCTGCTCATTTTAAACCTATAAAACGGCTTCAATTATAATTTTTTAAAATTGAGATTCGATTCAATCATGGGATTTTTAAAATCTAAAAACCTTCAATTCAATTTTAGGTATTTTTGGAGTTGCAAGTTTGCTTTTTTTAATTGTAGTTGTTTTCTAAGAGACCCCAAACAGATTTAATCGTTGGTCATTTTAGATTTCCCCAAATAAGGCTCTATTGCAAATTCCCTTCAGAATAACAAAATAACTCCAGTATTTGGATTTTTTAAACACAAATTAGCTTTAATAGAACAGAATTTTAAGAGCCGCGAATGAGCTTCAATTGTATGTCTTTCTAAGGATACAAATCGGCTTCAATTGAAACTTTCAGAGCCATAAAATATTTTTGATAGAAAGAATTTTCGGAGTCCCAGTTAAGCTTCAATTGAGGAACTTTCTAAGGTCACAAATTGTACCAGTTTGGCCAAGTCTTTTTATAATCCGAAATTATCTTTTAATGTTGGTATTTTCAGAGCAAAAATATAACTACAATCTTGGGTATTTTTACCCTAACAAAGTAGCTTTAAGAGCACAAATTTTAGGAGTACCAAGTAGACTTTCCAGAGTCTCAAATTAGCTGTAACTGCAGGTCTTTTCAAAGTCTTGCATTGTCTTAAATCGTGAGTCATTTTAAAGTCCAAATTCTGATTTAGTTGTTGGTCTTGTTAGAGTCTTAAATTAGCTTCAATTTGAGGTCATACAGAGTAAAAAATAAGATTTGATTATTCATGGATTGAGAATTGTTGATTGTTCAGGAATTAAAAACTGAACTAAATCTCAATATACTGCACCAAACGTTTGTTGCATAGTGTTGCATTTCATATAACTACGAGGGAAGTCCGAAAAGTCACAGACTTATTGATCCGCCCTCGTAAGACACCAACAGAATGGAATTTTAAACACACCTCATCAGCATTCTTGATGTGAACTCAATAATTCTTATTAAGAGGAAACATTTTAAGTTAAACATTTTATGAAGCCTTTATTAAAGGATATACGCAGTGCCACATGAGATATTGTTGATTATTTAAGATCTGAAAATTACCTTCAAATCATAAGACTTTAGAGTCTATAAATACCTTCAAATTAAAGTCTCACATTAGCTTCAGTTAAAGAACTTTCAGAGCTCCAAATGAGGTAGTGAATATGTGAAATGTATGAATAATGAATTTGAATTGACTAAACATTTTGCAGAAAAAGATGTAAATATCATATGCCAAATTCTTTTCACTTGCCTTAGAAATCTTTCAAAATTTAACATTCATTAAAAATTTATATTTTATTTTAAAGGATGAAATTAATTTCACACGCTTATACTACCAAAAAAAAAAAAAAAAATCATAAAACGGATGTGATTTTTCAAATTGGCAAAATCATAAATTATACTCAAAAATTTTATGTTGTCAAACATTTTTAATTTCCAAGAAATTGCAAAGCACGTCCCAAAAGACTTTATTATTTTTAATTTTAACAACAAAATTGAAAAAAAGTATTAAATACAAGGAACTCATTCAATCTTTAAAAACTAATATTGAAAAGGCAATCTTTTATGCCGGGATTTTCTCAATGAGAGAAAAATTTATTTGTTTAAATAACATTTGTAATGCTTAATAAAATTAACATTCATTGATTTATTTCACCCATTCATGAAATAGGTGATATTCATTCGTTCATTCATGCATAATTCTTGTTGCAAACAAATTTTGTATGACACCTCAGGTGACAAACAGAGAAAATATCACCTTAATCATTTTTGGTTGTTACAAAAACGAAGGCTCAATACACAAGTGCTGAGAAAATTTACCAAAAATCCGCAATGAATGACGCGGCAGGTTTTCGAAAATATGTACCAACTGTTTAAATAATAAACATACGTAATTTTCATACATCCTTGCAATTGATTTGTTCTTTCATTCGTTCATAATATACACTTGCCTGTTGTATTTGTTGCAAGAAGGTTAAACACAATATATAATAACATACAAATTTTATAGAGGTGTGAAGTGAAATTAAAGAGTTAAAGTAATCACTATTTAAATCCTAGAAATCCTGACTATTTGAAAACAAGGTGGTCGCTTTTCATGATTTTACAATGGTCAGTTGTGAGTGAGTGAATGGGCAGAGTGTTGCAACCTTGATTTTGTTGCATAATCTGTTGTGAAATTGAGGTCATTAAATGTATAATAAAATTAAAAGCATTTGCATAGATGTTCCAAAAGGAAGTTATATATGTATATGAAGTAGAAAGAATCCAATGTCATTTCCTGTCCTCTAACAAGTCTTTATTTAAGTCTTGTATAAAATTTTTTTATTATTTTGTTTTTATATTATTTTTGATTTATTTTCAAATAACCTTGTCTGAATTCCCGCCAAAACTCTTGAAATACAATGAACAAAAATAAAAATAAATAAAACGTGACTGCCAAACATCCCGCCCAAAAAATTTATCCGTTTGAATATTTTTCTCTATGACTTCATGCTAAAAAAATATTTATATATGTAGAAACAATTTTTCTTTAATTTTTTTTTTTTCCTTTTTATTTCAAATACAAACATTGAGACTCTCACAAAGTATGTCCTGCATACTGAGCACGTACATTACAGTTTCAATATCCTTTCCCAGCCACCGACACGTACGTACATTGGCACTATGACCAGTCCGTGAACGATAATTGTTATATTGCAAAAGATTTAGTAGAATTTATATAACATGTGTTACACATATTTATTTACTTATTTACTAGTTTTTTTTCCTTTCTTATAGTTATTTCTATGTTTTATTCTATACACCATTTCTATTTAAAATTGTCGGTGGAATTTGAGCTGTAATTTTTATTAAGTTTAACTGGTTTGTTAGTGGTTTGTTTAACAAAAATTATTTCATAATTTTATCACATACAAATTGGGTTCCATTGCAAATGTTATATATTTTGTATGATTTGAACAATTTTGACAAATCTTTAGAATTATTAAATGAACAAGAGCAAATAGCTCTTGGTGTCTGTGGCCAAACCAGAGGAGGAGATTTTATGGAATATGTTAAGACACTTACGAAATTGAATAAATACGTAGTTTTTATGACGAAATATACTTTCTTGATGTCTTATCCATTTGAGTTTTTCTATTCAAGTTATTTGCGTTTGAAGTTTAATTTTTCTCATTTTTGCAAAATCTTGGTCAGTTTTTTTCTTCCGATTTTGTAATTAAAAATTATATATCGCATATAAAAGTGTTGAAGTTGATATCTTTCCTGATTCCAAAATGAAAAGATTTTAAAATTAAAAATTGCAAAAATTTTTTCGAAAAAGTTTGCAATTTTTTCCCCAAAATAAAATTTTTTATACTTTTCGAAAAGTTATCTTCTCAGAGATAACTTTCAAGCTGAGAACGGGCCAAATTATCCAGTTGGGCTAAGTTTACCTCCCCGAAATTGACCTACTTATGTGGTTAAATCCTTGTTTAACGACGTCAAATTCGAAGGACCATAAACAAGTTTCAATCGTCAATTGCCCTTGTTGACTTTATTTGGCATAATCTAAGCAGAGAATATAAATTTTTGCAGAAACAGAAAATTCATTTTATTAGCGTTTTTTGGAGTCTTCAATGAAAGTTTTAATAAAAGCAAAACAAATTTTGAAATATGAATTAAAAAATCTGTCTTTCTGAAGTCTCAAAATCAAAAATGTTTAAAAGTCACACTTTAGTTTCCAATACAATTTTTTAAAATTTATAAAATTGTTAAAAAAAAATCTGACCTACTTGTGGATTTCAATTTGAAACTATCAATGAATTTTTGATTTTCAAACACATGTACATATATTCCTTCTCTCCTTCGAAAACACTCAGGGAAATGGTGTAATTCAATTGATTAAATATATTTTTCAATTCTTCAAAGAAGTTGCGCTAGCTTCCTTAGTAAAAAAGCCTTTAATTGTTTCTTATAAATCAAAAACATTGTCAATAGTAGTTTTAAACTAGGATTATCTTGTATAGACGTGATGTATTCAACATTTTTACAACGCTGTAGGTGAAATTTATTAAGTATACACATGTGAGTTTTCTTCATCACTCCGAAATTATGAAGAAAGTATTGAATAGCATTTTGCACCAATCTAAAATTCTCTGTGATTTCTACCGCCTCTATTATTGTTATTATTTATATATTTTCACTTGTTATTTTCCTAAAACACACAACAAACACTAAATAAAATACAATAGAATACTTTGGAATTTTGCGGAAGTCCTTTTAAACATGTTCATTGATAACTTGTTAAACAATTATTGTTTTGCACTTGAAATCTCAATTTGTAGAAACAAATACTATTGCTTGGTTCCAAGAAGAATTTGCCAAAATCCTAAAATATTTTTGAAGAGAAAAATGGACAGAAGACCACCTTGTAGTATTTGGTTACATTATTAGGAATTTTTGCGGCATAATCTTTCTTGTACACACAGTTTTGTTTCGTTGAGCGCGATTATCACTTACTTTAAACGACTTATAGAGTGTGAGTTCCTCTCATTTAATGAGAAAATATTTTCCCATCCTCTTGTTTTGCGTAATATGATGCTAAAAAGGAATTTTCATCGTAATAATTTCATTGGAAATATTTCTGCAAAATATTATTTTTTTTTTTGCACACAAAACACTATATATTCCTAACAAGGATAATCACTAAAATATTCCATACTCAAACATACATTCACACACAAATTACTTTACAAAGGACCTGTTTAGGTTTTTGAGCCCATTCATAAATGCTTGTTTCCATTGTTGCCTCGTTTATAAATTGTTTAACAACAATAGTGATTTTTTCTTTATTATTTCGTTATTATTTTTTTTATTTCATATCTTTGGCGTTTTGTTGCTTTTGCAAAAAAAAAAAAAAAAAAAAAAAAACATGAAAACCTCAAGTACTCATTTCCAGGATTATCCAAAGGACTACAAGCAAAAATGAATAATTATAAAAACCTTAAGATAGATTGGAGATGGTGGTAGCTTGATATTTATTGGGTGTTCGGTTCGGTTCTCATCAATTTTTTTTCTTTTTGCATTCATATCATGTCATAAATATTTTATAACGTTTTTTTTCTTTTACCAATTTTGTGTATTTTCTGGGTATTTAGTCGGCATCCCTTGTTTAAGTAAGAAAGAATTACATGAAAAATTTGGCGCCTCTTTGAGTTGCATTGATTTCCTTGTGTTCTTTGTTCAAATTCTCTATAATTTTTGTAATAAAATTCAAAATTTTTTGTGTATTTTTGCTAAATCAAAAAATGTTTAAACGTGAGAATATTTTATAAATATCAACGCACGATTGCATTTTCATTGTATGAATATTTTTCTATGTCTTTTGTTTAGAATTTCATTACAAAAAACTAAAATTGAATGGAAAAGATTTCAGTTTAATATAAAATAATTGTTAGATAAATATCTCTGTGTTGTGTGATTTTTACAACAAGTGTATTTCTGTGAATTGAATAAAAAACAAAACGAAACATTTTCTTAATCGATATATTAAGACTGTTTTTATAAGTTAAATAGAAATCTTAAATTAGATTTAGTTTATTGTAGCCCGTTTACTGTTTTGACTCATATAGCCTGTTGTAATGTTGAAAAGTATCCTTTTTTTTACTTGTATTGTTATTTATAGAGTTAAAGGACATTTTTGTAAAACCTATATTATTAAATGGTGTACACATTACTTGTTGTTATATAAACAATTTGGGGTATAGTTTTTACCACAAATTGTATCTATTGTCAAAGTATTACCTAAAAATATTTCTTAACATTTATTTCATATTTTCAAAGAAATGAAATGTTAAAAAATATCTAGTTTTATAAATTTTTGTATAGGCATCTATTAGACATAAACAATGGATTTAAAAAAATATATTTTCATAGAATTTGCTTATAATTAATCAAACCTGACCTTCCATCCAAACTAAATAATATAGAAAAATCTTTATATCATCAAGTTTTTTCTTGCCCTTTGTTCTCTGGTCCGTTCTGAAAAAAAAAAAAAAAAAAAAAAATATGAAACTGTAAATGAGATGGCTGGGAACTGAAACTCAATTTTTATATATTTTGGTTTAAGTGGTCATCCTACGACAAAATCGCAAAACAAAAAAAAAACACATTTTTTCAGGGACCAGACAATTTTCCGAATAAATCCATATTTCGAATTATGTATTTACCAAAGTTTTGAAATTTTATAAAAATCCAAAATTTTATAAAAATCCGAATTTTTGTCCAGATATCGAAATATTATTAATAAAATATCAACGCAAATTTTGTGGGCTTATAGTCCAAACTAGCAAAGAAGAAATAGATTTTCTGTGTCAGATATTCATATCTCTTTCTATTTGTACAATTTTTACGAGCTCAATGTGTTGCACATAGTAGTTCTAAAACACATTTTCTTTTGAAAATAATGTAAACCATTAGAGATATTTAAATAAAATTTCACATCACCTAACTTGAAATGTTTTCTAGTTAATTAGAAGGAGCACAGATACTTATCTGTTCAGGGAGATATTGGGAAGATTGGAGCTCTAATATGTAATTTAAAAATATGTAGATGGTCCTTGGAAATCTCAAAAAAAAACTATCTTTTAAATATAAAGTAAAGTAAAACTGGTGGCGATTCCGATAACAGCCTCCCTTCAAGTCCTACCCAAACTTGGGAAATTTTCGAAATTTATTTTTTATAAAATTCTGAAAAGGCAAGGATGAAGGAAAACTATTTTAACTATGTTACTTAAACACACAAAAACAATTTTAAGAGCCACGCCACGATGTAAGAAAAGATTTTCTTAATTCTCTGATTTTTGTTTATATAAATTACAAAAAAATATTCCGAACACCCGACGAAAATCACCATGTCCGATTTCGTTAAAATTCTAACGGTTCACAAGTTACAGCATTTAAAAAAAGAGAAAAAGAAATTTTTGGAAACATCGTGCATTATCGTTAATGCAAAGGTTATAGATATACGTGCTGTGCATTACAACTAACATTCGACTAGAAGGGCCATAAACAAGTTTCAATTGATAACTGTACCTATTTTCTCTATTTGGAGAAAATTTTATTAAAAAGTTACCCATGCTTTCAAATCAAAATACTCTCACTGATCATCTTCAAATCCTTTTGCTTCTTTCAAAATCCAGTTTATGTTTTCAAAATAATTATTTAAATAAGATTGTTGTATTAAAGCACAAAATAACAAAATAGGAATATTAAACATGTCAATAATTGGATTAATTATAATTTCCACCACATGTTGCCTATTGATTTTTTTTTTACAATTTCAAAGATTCTCAGACTTTCAAAGACGTGTTTCCACTAATTTGTATCTTTTTGTATATTTAAATTGTTCCTCATGAATAGACAGACATTTGAACGAGAATGAAGAAAATATTTTATCAATATTCATAAATGCATGTGAAAAAGAACTAAAGATGATTTTTGAACGAACACCTTTTCCCTTGAACACCTTTCAAAGAACAACTTAACTTGAAACCCAACCTGGGGTGGCATTTGTTATGTTATTGGTTTTTCCTCGTTGTCTTTGGTGGGAAAAACAATTTAAAATGAAACTTAACCATTTATTGAACACAAGCAGCTTAGCAACCAAATACAAAATATTTAGTTATAATTTCAATTTTAAATTTGAACTTATGCAAATTAAAACCCAACTAAAAAAAGGAGCAAAACTAGAGTGAAGAATATTTGATGATGGTGTTCGTAGTAAAGAAGAAAATCTAAACTAAAACACACAAGTTGTGTAAAGTTGGAAATTTTTAAGGTTGTACAACGAAGGTAAAACTTCCTTCCCTTGTTTAAGTTTTGTTTAAATCAACTAAAAAATCTGGCAAAGTAGAATAAAGTAAAAGTGTAAATAAAGTAGTAGACCTTGAAAATTGTCCTTTTTTTTGCGCTACATCAATAAATATTTCTCAACAACAAGGTGTTGTAGTTGTTTTAAATAACAACAAATATATTGGTGATATTTTATTTTTTATTTTTGCCTTTCTTGAACTAATTTTGTTGCCCTACCCTAGCAATACATCCATCCATCTATCCCATGTGAGAATAATTAAATTTTAGAATTTATCAGTAAATGACAAAATACAAGAGAAAAAGGATATAATGTAGTGTAGAACATAATAAGTGTAAGGGTAACAAGCGTAACAATTATTGCACATGTCCTTTGCTTTAATGCTTGAAGAAAAAAGAAAAATTGAAATTTCTCACACAAAACTTTAAATACCTTCATGTAAATATATTAGTATTTATAAATACATATATTTTTCATGTTTATGTATTAGAAAATTAAAATTTAAATGAAAGAAAAACGTGCATTTCAAGTTTATTGCTAGATCAACCGCTTTAATAGCTACCGGTTCTTAGTTCTTAATTTGTCATAAAAACAAAAATCATTATTTATCAACGTAATTGCTAACAAAAGCTCACAAACTCATCAATTCTTCAGAATTTTCTTTAAAAATCTTTGAAAAAAGAAAAAGTAAAAAATAAAACAAATAATTACAGAAAAAGGTCCCAAAACAATACATCATGTGTCAAATTTGCTTAATATCCTCAAAACTGACCACTACATCATTTTCTTGACAATAAATACCAATAACGACAACTAAGACGACAAAAAGTTGACCACAATATAAAAAGACATTGGTAACCAAACAAAGCGCGTGTGTAACTAACTATCCCTGTCTCATTTGATATCAGCCACTATCAATCAGTTGTAACACGAAATTTTGACATTTATCAAAGAAATAAACAGCGATTTCTAGCAAATGTCCATTCAACAGTTTTAATCCTTTTTCTACTCTAATTTCTAAAACACCCCTTTTTGCTTGCTCCCGCTTAAGATTTTGTCATTCAAATCCCATTTGGGTATGTTAATAAATTTTTAGTGTATTTTCTTACCCATTTAATGCGAGTCCTTGTGTGTAAAAAATATGCGTCAATGTTTGACAACATAAAATTTTTAATTTAATAAAGAAAAATTGTTCACATTTTCTTTACAACTTTCTTTAAATCTTAACATGTGTGCAAGTTGTCTATCTTATCCTTTGTTTTTTTTTTTTTTTTTACTTCCTTGTGACACTCATTAGATCAAAGTTCAAATTTGTGTATTTGAGTTTTGCACCGCGTTTGCATTTCCCTGTGTATTGTATCGAATTTATAATTCGTTTTTTTCGCATTTTCGTCCTTTTTTAGTGGCATTGCTATTGTTATCCTTAATGAAAATGTATGTTTTCCTTTGTATTGTTTTTGTTTATGTTTGGTTGTCTTGTCTTGCTTTTCAATTGTTATGTTTTCATGTAATATTTCAGTGTAATTAAGTTGAATATTTATGTTTTCACATTTATTTTTAATGCCTTTTTGCCTCTGTCCCATCCTTGTATAGTTTTATGATTGCGATTTTATTGTTTTGCCTTTACACAAGGAAAACTTAAATTTTGAGTAAACTACGCAGTGTTTAATTTTATATTTTATAAATAAAAGAAGTGATATTTAAGAGATATTTTTTTCAAAATTTTCGACTTATCAATATATGCAATACTTTCAAATAAATTGATAAATTGGCAAAAAGAAAATCAATGCAATGAAATATCGTCGGTGCACCGATGAAAACTCATGAGTTTGTAGACAACTTTTCAGAGATCGAAAAACTATTTTTTTAAAGCTATACAAATCGATACTTATATTACATATTAATAATCCAGATATTTGAAAATAAATTAAAATATAAAATGGACGATCAATAAAGCATTCAGAAAATTACACAAAGGATTTTTCGTCAACGCGAAAGTGGGATAGTTGCAATTTTAAGTTTAATTTGATGAATTTGTTACATAGCCCTTATATGACCCAATGAGGTGAGGAACTCTAATGACATTGATTGAAGTTCGTCCATTATTTTACTTAGTCCCCATACAAATATCTTCTTTGAATAGGGAGTTGATGCTCATAAATCTTAAATATGAACAATATTTCTAAAACACCCATCAAATCATTCCGTAATTATTCAGAAAAGGTTTTTTTGCCATAAGGACATATAAAACCACGTTTTCCGAAATTTTTCTATGTGATCCGTTTACACCACTCCCACCTACATATATTCAAAGTTGAGTTTTATCGAAGGTATTGTACGATTACTTATACTACATATACGCATACTTGTTTCAACACTTATATTTTGTAAATGATTTTAAAGTAAAAAAAATCTTAGATATCATGACCTAAAAAATCTGAAGACAAAATGAGTAAAATAATCAAAATAAATTTATTTTTATTAAAATGGAAAATATTGATTCCGCCATTTTGTTGTATTTAAAATTTGTTTCCTAATTCAGAAACCCAAAAAAAAAAATTAGTAAGATATGACAATATAACATATTGTTTCCTTCATTTCGAATTTTTAATATTTTCGTCAAGTTTCTAGAATGCGGACCCTTAGAATTTTTCTTGTTTACGGATTCATTGCAGATAATAAATATTTTAAAAAGTTATAAACTTTTAAAAACATATAGAATCCGCCATTTTGTTTTTAGATAAGTTAGCTCTGAAACCGCCTTTAAATTAAATTTGAGCTGGATCAGAAAATTAAAAAAAGCTATTTGGTTGGCGCTTTTGTCCGTTATAAGCATTATTAAAAATACCATAAAACAGCGCGTCTTACAATGATGCAAGTTATAATTAAAAAAAGAAATCTTAGTATATTTTTACATTTTATTTCGGTTTTTCAAATATGACAAATAACTTTTTTTTTATTATTTTTAAGATAAATAAAATACCATCAATATTTATTTATTAATATACCCATTATTAATATTTATGTCTGAAATCCTATTTTTACTCAGCCAACATAAACAGTGTAATTTAGTAATTTAGTAAAACAATTTCACTAAATATTTTCCCACATTTTATAATTCCTTTCTTAATAGATTAGTAAATAAACTTTCACATCCTCAATAACACTAAAATTATTTACCTATAAAATTTACTGCCATAATTTCAGCTTATTTACACCAAACCGTTTTCCATTTCCCAGTGTTTTTAGTCCTTCAAGCATTTCCTTAAATCTAAATTTTATAGATCCTTTAATAAAGCAAATAATTCAATGGCCTTAAAATGTTTTTAACAAAAAATAAAGAAAACCTTTCCTTATTCCCTGTCGGTAAGTTTTTAATAGACAATAAGATCTCACTCTCTGTTAACGAACGCTGAATCATTTTTATCATTTAGGCTATAAAACCAAAATCCTAAACAAAACTTTCCCATAAAACCAAAATAATAAGGAAAAGCAACAAAACAACTAGAATGTAGAAGTGTTTTAATTTTTTTTTTTTTTAAAGGAGAAAAGAACCGCTTTCAAAAGAAATCTATTTAATGCAAAAAGTAACAACAAACATCCTGATACAAGGAATCCAAGATTTAAAGGTCTAACGAACAGGTATCGACAAAAATCAGCTGATTTATGCACTTACTCCATAAAACCTACATTAAAACCTTTTAGTTGTGTATTAAAAACTAATAAAAACAACAACAATAAAAACAAAAACAAAAATCTAAAGTCGAAATAAAGTACTTTTTATACAAATCCAACATCATGATCAACATCATCATTGCCGTCTGTGGCAACAACAAAAACACTAGCCTACTTCGTTTTCAGTTTTACACGTGCAAGGAACGAGTATACAAATTCATGACTGAGAGGAGTAGACCCAAAGGATGTTATATTGATAAAACGAATTAGTTGTTAATAATATCAACTAAAACAACAAGAATTATAACAACAACATGCAACGTCATTTGATTTTAAGGTTTTTCTTTGTTTCAGTATTCAAACAAACACACACAGGTTCATTTGATGATAATAATGATGATCTCTTTTAATTTTTTCTATTTGCTGTTGTTATTGTAAAGGCGAGATAATTAATAGCAACAGGTACCAGCCCTGTATTTGTTGTTCCTTTTACAAATCTTGAGCAAATCAGCTGAGAATCTGTTGTTGAGGTTAAAAGGTCATAAAATCAGCTGATTATAGCAACAACGATTTATTAGTGAACGATTTTAAACAATAAAATTTTTTTTTTTTTATACGAAGATCGCGTCCGTGGGAGCGTAGTTGGGTTATTTGATTTCGTCTTAATAGTCTCTTTTTGTTCTATGAAAAAAATAAATAAATAAAAAAGTAAAAAAGAGGAAACATTTATTTGTGTTTACTGTAGAGCAAAAAAAAAAACACGGCCAAATACTAAGGCACCTTGCTCTTTTTCTCACCCACAAAATACATACAGACAAAAGCAATGCAACAAAAATTACTTTGTTAAATTTGTAATAATCCTTGGATGGGAACAATTTCTTGTTTCTTCCCTCTAACCTAACCCATGTATCTAAATTAAATGACCTATAAGAATATTGTTACTTTTACAAATCCCACAGTTGTCTTACTTCATATTTCATTTATAGTCTTTGTTACAATTGTTGTAATTCTGCAACAAACACTAGCACCTTAAAAAAGGACGTTTTTTTAGTTTTAGTTCCTTTTATATCCTCTAATTCTCACAGTCAGTCAAAATCATTTGTTGACAACAAATAACGACTCTTCAAGAGGCTCAAACATTATTAATTTTCTTAAAAAATAAAAAGTGGAGTATAAGAACAAGAAAATATTCTTAAACAGAATTATAACAAATTTTGTAGAGAAATCCGTCTTGCATTGTAATTTTTTTCATTTTCACTAAATATATATTTTTTTATTTATTTTTAGATGAAAATTTCTAAACGTTTAAAAAAGAATTTAAAAAGAAATCAAGTTCATTTCACAATGCTGGGAACGTTTACTGCAGTTGTCGAAATTGTGAAATGTTCTTACAACAAAAAAAACAAACAAAAAACAGTGTAATTACATCAAAACGTGAACTTCTTGCATTGAAGTCCTGACGTTTCTTTAAGTCAAAATCTAAGATGTTTCTGATTCCATACATTAAGAAAAACAATACAAAAACCTATATACGATTTGTCAGGTACAAATAAGTGACCACTTCTTTATGGTCAATTGTTGTTGTCACCTTTTTTGTTGTCTTTTATGTGTTGTGTAAAAATATAATTTTTGCATTGATTTGTGTGCGTATGTATGTCCCTTAACGTTCTTTTTTTTTCACTGATATGATTTGGCAGTTTGAATGACAATTTTTCGTTGTTGCACCAACAATAATATACACAATTATTGCTGTAATTTTTTTACCAGAATTTACGTGACAAAATTGTTTAGAATTTTTATATTTCATTTTTGGTTTGTTGGTTTTGTTGTTTTGTATAATTTTGCATTCATATGTAGAGGTTTGAATGACTTTTTGTTGTTTTGTCTTAGACTCTTTGTATATGTTAAATACATGTCTTTTACACCTAAACACTCTTCAATGGGACACACCTTAATACTAATTATTACTGTTCATTTCGAACTGATCTTTTTTTAGTCAAATGTTATAGAATTAGATTTTTATGAAGATTTATGGTTGTTTTTAATTGTTTTTATAGTCAAAAGGAAAATTAGAGAAAAGTGTAGATTTTATTTACAATTTTGGCGCCAAAATGTACTGAAATCTAAAAGAGTTTTTCTCTTAGTATACCGATTTTTTATATAGCATTTGACACAATAGAAGAGTTTTAAAAAAGAAATATAAAATATATTAATTAATGTTTTGTAGAAACCTAAGAGGAATATATAAAAAATCTGTGTGCAATATTCGTTGTAATAAAAATAAATGTTAACAATAAAGGGATTTCATTGAATTTTCCAAGTTTTCTGAAGCGTTTAAAATAATTTTAGACTAAAACGTTCGTATAGCGTCTTTCATGTTGTAACGCTTTCATATTGTTCAACATTGACATATACTTTGTGTTCACCATGCTCATTTAACGATGCTTTTCGCATTTCGAAATAAGTTTCGGATACCATTCTGATTGAAATTCATGCCAGTGAAAACTGACTTTTCATATCATAAGCCACTAAAAAGTAAGTATTTCTTTCCATTTTTCGTCCTAATTCATGTTTCTTTTTTTTTACCAACACAAAGACTTATCTCTGTGATAAAAGTTACGCCATTATTTTTGTAAAAATAAAGTGTTCTGAGCTTAACAAATTTTTTTTGAACTGCTCTAGACGTTACTGAAAATCAAAGCAGGTGATTCTTTGATTGAGACCCAAATTAAAGCTAATGGTGTGGCGATCAATTAATAACCCATTTATGGTTTAAGAGGGGCCACATTCGATATCGGTCGGAACTCTTTTAATTGGCATAACTATTTTAATAAAAAAAATATTCACTACACAAAAAGATCTATATAATTTTTGTAATAAAAACCAAAATTTTTCCTTGTTCTTCTGTAGACAACGGTTTTCCATTAAGGTTTTTAAAATAACGTGTACAGAAAAAATTTTAATGCAAATTATTATAACTAAAATAATAAAAAAATTTAATACTTTAAAATTAGCAAGAACAGGAAAACCGATAGTTTCCTATGCTTAAATGCTAAAATATAAAAAAATATAATGGCATATCCATTTCTTTCCTAAAAAATGAAATTTTTTAAGGTGGCTTTTTCGGTCAATCTCTGTTAGGTAATGAGCGGCAGTCACCATAAGTTTACCTGACTGGTATGTTGCAGTTTTCCTACCAATCAGCATTAAATTTAATAGATTTCCCTAATATAGTTTTGTAATAGTTTCTCCATTGTCTCTAGGAAAAACGAGATGAGGCTTATTTTGGCAATTGTTCGAATTTGTCACCAGACTTAGTAGGTATAAAGACTACATTAGTCCCACCCACTGAATCTAAAAAAAGGATTCCTTCTGGCTTTGGAGATTTAAAAGAGCTAAACTTCGATAAAGCTCATCTCACATCTTAGAAAATCTTACCTGTCAATCGTCGCTGCCTAGAAAATTTCGCACATCGTCCTCTTTTGTAACGTCCTATATTGACGTTTGAAAGCATATTAAAGTTAGATGTCGATCATTTTCTGCCAAATCAATTCATAAATGACTGTAACATTATTAAAAATTCGAAATGGCCAGTTATTTCTGTTCTCAAATATTTATTCTCCCTTAACCAACCAAATGTCCTTCGACACTAGCGAATGGAACAATATTACTTGACTATATTAAAAACAGTGTGATTATATATTATTGTTATTGTAAATTTGCTTTATTCTTGTTGTTGGTTAAATAACTGTAGACTGTCAGTCGAATTCTTGCAATCTGTTACAAATAAATCCTTATATTATAACATTTGGTGCTAAAACAAATGTGTTCATAATCTACTTTCAGTAATAACAAATTTAAACAAATTTCATCATCAAACATTGACATGGTGGTCATTTTTAAATAAATAAAATTTATCACAAGATTTTTTTCGATTCCTTTTTTTTTTGTGTTAGGATAATAAACCTTTTAACAAGGTGTTTTTGTGGTTTTTTTATGTTATTGCTGCCAAATATAAAACAAAAACTATAACACTTTGCAACATTGTTCCATATTTTATATATTGGTTATATGATCAAATATTTGTCCACACGTTCTTATATCAGTTTAAATGCACACATGAGCGCATTGAGCCAACTTTTAATTTAATATTTGACAATGGATTATTGTCTTGTTCGAGAGGTGGTTGCTGTTGTCATTACATTTATTTATAACCAAATGATATGTACCTTTCGAATGCTTATCATTTATAATCGTACATATGCATTGTTACCAAAGATATTTAAAAGATCAAACAACCACAAACAAAATGTCCACAACTACAGTAAAAACTACTAATAAATACTAGATGACCGCAAGGTAAAAACGGACAATTTTTTAACTAAAAATCAATATGTAGTAAAAAAAATTTTTGTTTTTTTTTTTTTTCAGTAATGACTGATAGCTAAAGCAGCACTTCAAACACTCGTTCATTCACTTATTCTTTCTACTCTCCACCAACAATCTTATCAAATATTCTTAAATTAATATGTTTGTCTGTTTGTTTATTTGTTGTAGTTGCCAAAAAAAAAAATCTACTGAAATTTATTTATTTGTACATTCTTTAAACGAAAAAAAAAACTAAAATCAATAAGAAAAAATAATGACGTAAATTTAGCGGAGAACAGAGATATACACACAAATGAATGAGTATTCACGTGCTTCCACGCATGCGCGAAAGATTGTGTTGATTTGAATTTTTGAATGACATGTTTGTTTGTTAGATCCACACCGGAAATTGCACTGAAGTGCTAAGAAACAGCAACATTGTAAAACATTCATTCCATATCTCTGATTTCTCCTAAATATTTACGTTATACAAGTATAATCACCAAAGAAGCGCCATATGTTGCGCTGTAAAAGAAAAGAGTCGTCAGCTTGTATTCGCAGTAAATATCTTTTATTTACATAATTGAAAATTTTTATTAATTCTATATAAATAAATGTTTATTGTCACTACTACACTGTTTTTATTAAACAAATATTTGAGTGTAATAAAAGCTAAATTCTAAGTACTTGAACTGCCAAAGTCATAGAGATAAAAGAATAATATTAAAAATAATTAAATAAAAAAAGGCGCGAATTTTTCATTGATAAAAATTTATATTTGCACTTGAGGAATTTTATGAATGAAAGTTATTTTTGGTTGTATCTGCTTACTTTTTTTTAATAAAATTAAAGTTAGTTGTTAAATATTTGTTTATTATGAGTCATTTAAAACACTCTACAGAGTACTAGAGTACTCAGTAGAGTATTTTAAATATGCTATTAAACTATAAATGTTAGAATTTTAATTGTTATACCCCTTTAACAGAAAAAATTTAAATATATATATATATTTTTTTTTTACAAGTTGATAAAAAGGTTTCCATAAAAAAGCTGATTAATATATAATTTTGATATTGACTGTAACCTCTCGAATTCAAAATTTTATTACAATAACTTGTTTTATTTTTATTGTAGTTTAATTTATTTATATTGTTATGCTTCGAACATAATAAATCAATGTTACCTAATATAGCAATTAATCCATTTTTTTTAATAATTTTACAAATATATTTATTATTTGCAACAAACAATTTTATTTGGTTTCTTATCAATGCAACCAGTGGTTTACTATAAACTTCCTGCGTTTTCTTAAGAAAGCAAATGACCTTGGATTATTTACTTTTAACAGTAATGACGCTGGATATAGCACACATATGTGCCTAACAGAAACAGATCTTCAGAAGTAATGAAAGGAAGTACTCAATGCTGAAAAAGGTCTGCATAAATAATGAACAGGACAATAAAAAATAGGTTTAAAAAAGTGTTTTATGTGCATAAACAATACTCTTAAAATCGAAAAAGTATGATCATAAAAAGATATGCTGTTAATATATTATTATTATTTTTTTTTTCTTTAGATAAATTGAAAATAATCTGTTATCCATTAAAAAAATAACTAGTTTTTTCCTAGCAATTGCTAAAAAAAAATATATGATTTTTTGTAAAAGATATTAGCGGTAAAGTATGAACTGGAGTTATAGCAGACACCCTGTTTTTCTAGTATTTGGCCCATAACTTTTTTATTTATGAGACGATTTCATATCCTTCCTCCAACAGACGGATGTGCATTGTTAGATCAACTCGGAATCTTTCGAGGACTCATAAAATATATATATATATACTTTATGTGTGAAATTTAATCTAATTATAAGTCATATAAAAAATTTTATTGAGATAAACATATGCAATATATGCCTCTTAAGTGTAATACATGCAAAATTATACTCTTAAATATAAAATATGCAAAAATATGTCATTTAAATTGCTAAGATACGATATAAAATAAAATATTCTGTTAAAACTAAAATATTCGAAAATATGATGTAAAAAATCGTTTAATATGATTTGACATATGGTTGTTCTGTTAATAGATTTTTATCCATGGGTTTCATTAAATTTGTTAAAAGCTTTTCTAATATAATTTTAAAATAATAAAATTTTTTTCACTTTTTGGAAAGTTTTTTGTTCAAGGTGCTCTCTCCTCATAACGATATATGTGAACTTTCTTTCTATGTTGGCTTAAATTTAAGACCTTTTGATCCTAACTATCTCTGTTATTTTTTTATGAACTTCCGAAGTGACCAAAAACCGTGAAACTACCCCAACCCATGGGATAAATTCGTCAAATGATTGGGGCAGAATATCTTGCCTATGTATGTTTTTTTTTTCTTACTTTAGCACTTTAATTAAAAAAAAAATATAATATATTTAATTGAATTTTATGTTAAATATTTAAAAATTTAGTTAAAATGCAGATCCAAAATCAGTGCATTGCGAAAATCACTAAATTATTTTTTTAAATCTGTAAACACCAGAGAGTCTATATGTACAGTCAGAAATGTAGAACTAGTAAAAATCTCGTAGCTGATTGCCACGATCGTGGAGAATAAGTTGGGTGCGGCCTACCAGCAGTCTATCGAAAGCTTCCCAGGAGGAGTCTTATGAACCAATGATAATTTCTTCACACTTTAAATTAATTTATTAAAACACTTGTCAATTCTTGTTCATTACTACACAATCTTTATTAAATCCAGAAAATTAAAAAAGTTATCACAGAAAATACCCGCAGAGAAATATTTGGGAGAGTATTAAAAAACAATTTCATAATCACTTCTACCTCTGTTTAAATGTAAATTGAAAATATCACAATTTTATGGATAATGAATCTGCAAATCAATTAATGCTACAAAAATTATTACTTCCTTTTCAATGTAATTGGTAATGGAGCATATGGCGAATGCTTCCCCTTGGACCATACCTCTGAATAACTTCCAAAAAAGTGCAATAGTTTTACTTTTGAAGTGATGAAAATTTAACTTCTTTAAAGTTTTTTTTTTTTTTTTTTTTTTTTTGGTACAAATTAAAAAGTCTTTCAAAAACATATAGGAGTTTTCGTCAGCTCACCAACGATATACTAGTATGTATGTACATTTATTTTGCGACACAGAATCTTAATCATATAATTATTAAAACCATGTGCTATTTATTTTCCCAACAATGTATTTTATTTATTGTGCATTGCAGTGACCAGTCAGCGTATGAAAAAAAAAATATTTAGAAATTTTAACCGTTAAAGATTTAATCTGTTTTTATTAATATTTTCTACATTTGTGGTTTTATTTCTTAAATTTATCATGGTTTGCTACTGAAATCTGTACAAAATATTTTTGTATAACTTTTGCAATATTTATTATTTATATTTCTAAACCACAAATTAATTATATTGTGTTTATTGTTTTCAGTTGAAAAATATACTTAATGCTAAAAAAAAGCGCAATTTAAGAAATCTATAAGTAAAAAGGGTTAAACTAGAAGAAAAATTATACGCAACTGTTGATATATATTTATTTTTATGTTTATTAAAATTGTTATTTAACAATTAATGAAAATTCCCTTTAACATACAGTCATTTATGAAGAAAACTAGTTTTTTCGGTGCGCTTCGCTATCCTTTTAATAAGATAAATAACATTTACTTTATATGGGGGCTACTACTTCCCTTGGACCTATCCGCCCTATTCGAAATTCGATATGAAAATTATTTCTACCAATTTTTAAGACTTTCTATGTAATACTCCTTTACATGTGCGAAAATTAATATCTACTTTGTAAGGGGGCTACCGTAAAATGCGGGCGTGGCGTTTGATCAAGTTCCAACATAACCTAGAATATTCTCCAATGCAAACAACAAACAAACTTACATTTTATTTTTATAATATATATAAGAATATGATGATTTTAAAATATTAATTTATAACTTTTAAAAGGTTTCTTCTCTTTTGTATAATAAAGTTTCGTAACATTATTTGACTTTGTTATCTTTAGTCAATATATTTGACTAAATAACTTGATTTCTATGACCAACTATTTTTCTAAACATCTGCCAAAAATTCTACGAATTTTAATTTTTTTCATTAATTTGAACTAGAGTAGAGTTAGTATTTCTTTCTATCGGTAATTTTATACAAATAAAAAATAGTGTCAAATGTATATACATATATTTTTTTTTTTTTTTTTTTTTTTTGCAAACAAAGTGTTCTTGGAATATTAGAAAAACAATCCATAAAAAATCATTGAATCTTATTAAGATTTTATTTTATTCTTTTATAACTAAAGCATATTTCACCACATAATCCTGTTAAGGATATAGTCATCCTTAATCTAAATATGTAGTATAATGAATATATTACTCTTGATATTTGATCATTTCAAATTACAACCAAAGAAATGATAGTTTAAAGAACACTTGTAAATAAAAAACTACATTAAGAATGAGAAATAATTCGTATTGTAAGAATATCATAAAACAAATACAAGTGACAACATGTTACCGCATTTGTAGGAAGAACATTTTCTTTAAATCTAGAATAAAGTGGATTTCCATGGAAAAACATTTTTAATGCGATTAACCAACAAAATTTACCAACAATACTTGCAATAACCGCAATGTTTCAAATTTCAAAGAGATGCAAAAAGTGGTCTGTAAAAATAAAAAAGAACCCACACTTAAAATCATATGTAATGAATAAATAATGAATGAGGATATGATTGAGATTTAAAATATATACAATTTCTCTGGTAAAATATTCAGTATCAGATCAACCATAAAACAGCAAATTATAAAATTCACGCCTCTTTAAAAATTGTCAACTAAAATTATTTTTTATTTTATTTTTAAAACATGTAACCACTTTAAAATCGAAATTGCAATTCAAATACTCCTTTAGGACTTTTAATACTCTCTTTTTATGGAGCTCTTTCGATACAAGTATGTGTAGGTATTTGTATCTTCAGTCTTGATTTTTTTGTGTTTCGTAAAGAAATTTTTCGCGCCAAAATTTGGTTTTATATTCAAGTGTCTTTAAAATCCCATCATTCGTTGTGTTTCATGCAACATAAATACTTTTTTATGTTGTTCGTTTGCTTGTTTATATTGGCAGTTAAATTTTAATGTGTCTGTCGATCGGTTTGGTATATGTGCCTGTCTGTCCGTCCTTCTGCCACTGTTGGCCACTGATATATTCGACTTGTTTGTGCACATTCCTTTTTTAATTCATACAAATAAATTACATTCAAATTGTTGTGGGGTGCTGGGGATTTATATATATATATATATATATTTCGGTTGGGAACAAATTATTTTTAGTATTTATAAAATTTAAAGTTTAAGTTTCGTGTCGACCGTTTGATAATGATTTCTGAACTGTTGAAATTTTGAATTTATGGAATGTAAATTAACTGAGAATTTCTGCGAATTTTAAACGTGTTGTATGTATATGCATATGTTACAATCTGTTTTAATCCTGACAATTGATTAATTTGTTAAACAAATGATGTTTTTAAATTTTAAATCATAAGCTAAAACTAAACGTTATTATAATGGTGATATATGGTTTCCTTGAAAATTCATCTTTATAACCAGTTGCTCTGGTTGTTAGAATTTGACTCTTCGTATTTCATACTTGATTTTGATAAATCCACTAATTTTCCAGCCAAAAAATTTGGTATAGATTTTTTGTACCCTTCCTAAAATTAGTTCGCAATTTATTTCATTAATATTTTCTAATCCTTCTTTTTTACCTAAAGCAATAAGTTTTTCTAGAATTTATGTCGAGTATTCTTTATCTTTTTTTACAATTTTACTTTAGAAATTTAACCAATAATTATTTAATTTTTCATACTGTTTTTCCTCTACACAATGTTCACACTAGCAAAACGACTATTAAGCCACGGTCACACTTGGCAAATATTTTATCTTTTTATTTATTATTTATTATTATTTTATTTATATTTATTTATTTATATAATAACAATTCAATTACCAATTGAATTCTAATATTAGATAGACCATAGTATATGTATGTCGGTAATCGAACCCGCAACCACCAGACTGACAGACTAAAAATCACAATAGAATCATTACGTGTCGTTGTTTAAACTTGCAATTGCTTTGTAAGGGAAAACAGCGTTAAATAAAATTCAATAAAATATCAGATGCGGTTAAACTAATATAAAATTAAGAATAATTTTATTTAGTAGTTAAGTCTTTTTTAACAAAATATTTGACTAGTCTGACCGTACCTTTAGGTTATAAATTTAAAATAAAAGAACGAAAATAACTCTCCATTATTTTTGATGAATTTAATTTATTAGTACTTCAAACTAAATCAAAGATAATTCGAAAAAAAAGAAAGAAAGGTCACACAGGTACTCAAAACAGGACTATGTGTTTAAAAGAAGTGTAGAAATGAAGATAATTAACTCACCTGAAAGTGAGTATTTAGCCTGTCAAGTGATTTTTCACAATAATAGTGAGTTATGTTTTTTAAAAATGAGAGTAAATATCACATTATCATGTTCAACTCTTTAAATGTTGATTCTTTAACAGTCAGTTCTTGTTATTAAATCACTTTTTGGGTGGAGTGAAAAATTGGTATATCAGATTTATTTCATTCGATTTTGAGATAAAAAGTCTATTGACCCATTTTATTCCAAAAAAAAAAAAAAGGATTTATGATAGCAAACTTCTTTTTTTTATAACACATGCAACACCCTGTGTTTTAAAAATCCGTGTTATAATGTATTGTATAAATAATATTTCATTATACTTCCATGTCCACATCCTTTTAACCTCGAAAAATTGTCTTTGGTTTTTAAATAGATGGCCATTGAAAATTCTGTCATACAAAGACCAAAAACAGCGGGTTGGTTATATTGTCGAAATGAGTTATTTTTTTTTTTCACACGAAAAAAGTACTTGAGCATTTATCTATGTATCTGAACCCGGTGAGCCATTGTAACAATCTACAAATATCACTTACATTACGTGACAAAAACTACTGAAAGTGTTAGTGAATGGCTTAAACCATTGTCTAACAAAAGAGGACATAAAAAGGAGGAAGGAAAAAAAATATGAATTCATAACTGTTGCCAAAACGGTTGACATTCATAAAATGCGCAGAAAGGAAATCCTTGACCATCGTAAAACTACAAAAACTAAACAGGTATTGAGAATTGATACAAAGTTGGTTTTTTTTCTAATTTTTTTTTTTTTTTTTTTTTTTTTTTGAGGGAATTGCTTCATACTGTGGCAAAAATTATGAAAATCGCAGCGGTTTTTTTATGACCTCTCATTGATTCATACTTTAGTTTTCAAGTGAATGTAATCACTTTTCCGACCTTAAAACCTTTATTTTGATCAGAATAAAAAATAAAATGCTCTTGAAAGTATTGCTTAAGAACAATAAGATTTTAAGAACGAGTTTAAGACCCAGTTAGCTAAATATCCTTTTTTTGTGTTGAAACATCCTGTAGTTCTTTAGTTTTCTTTTCAAAACTCTTCACTCGGTTGGCAAAAATCCATCAATTGGAAGTCTTCACACTTAATTTCTTTATTATATAAAAAGTGATTTTATAATAATTTTCCTTGGAAGCAAAACAAAGTAAATCCGAGAAAATTTTATTGGTAAAACAAAAATTTCTTGCTTCAAAACTGTAACAAATTTCAAGGTATTAAAAGAGCTATTGTAAGTAGAAAAAAAGTCAACAGCTTTGTAAAGTGGTAACCTAACACGGAACTAACAAAAGACGTTTTCTTTAGTATTAACTTTTAATAATATTGTTCATGTTTGGAATTGGAGATTTTACCGCCTTTTTTCTAAAATCTTCAAGAAACATCAACAACATAGAAAACATGACAAGAGTAGTATTTTTATGTTTAAAATTATATTGTAGACTAAATAAATAAATAAATAAACCAAATATTTCAAATATCTTCCTCTTGGTCCAGGCCTAGTCATCGGACAGTGATGTTCGCATGTTAATGTTAGTCCTCATAAAAAGGCCGCGTTAAACAACCAAAAAGAATAAGAAATTTCAATTGTTTTGTTATAAAAAAAATGTTTATTTTACTTTTAATATTTATTTAACGAGTCAAGAAGATTTTGAGGGTCAGTTGTCTTGGTTTAGCTAGACATTTGCATAAACATCCACACACACATAACAACTCATCCTGCACAATTCAAACTCTAAAGAGTTGTAAACTTTAATTTTAGAAGGAAAATAACACTAAATCTAAATAAAGTAAAAGGTTATAGATGATTTTTGTTTACATAAAACCTCATTAACGCGGTGTTAAAAATGTCCATCTCATCATAAATCGTGGGTATTGTTTTTAATGCCAACAACAACAACAAAGTCTTAGACCAACAACATCATCATGATCAACATATGGAAGGATTTATGTGTTAAAAAATCTTGTTTTTTTTCTCATACAATTTATTTTTACCAACAATTTATTGCGATTTGATACAAACTATTTATAATTTTCGTCAAAATCTAACACAACAATTAATTGACTTCACAAGTAAATCTAAATTTCACATAGATATGTTACTCTTTTTTTTAATACACTTACTGGGTTTAAATGGTTTTCCAATGAACTGATCAGTGCATACTTTCATTCAAGAAAACCAGTCCATGTTTTTTGAGATTCAATCGAAATATTTTTAAAGAAATAATTTCAATCAAAAACAAAATTGTTCCAGTTGGTCATGCACGACCGTGGACGGACTGAAACAAACGATTTAGTTTCAAACTTCGGTAACTAATTTTATTATCAATTAATTTATAAATAAAATATTTCATTTGTTTGTTAACAATTTATTTACTATTATAACAGCATCCTTAATGATTTCCTTATAAGAAAATGTTTCAAAAGAAATTATTTCATGAACAGGAAATGTTTGCTCTATGTTTTATAGTAAATATGAAACGTTTTCCGCAAATCAAAGCAAACACTTCCGGTAAGCATCTATCAAAAGAAAACTGTCTACGAGACATTAAAAGTCAAGACAAATATTTATAAAATTAAATGGTTACTAAAAGGGAAATTTTCTTAAAAGTCGTTGAACTCTGTTTTTCTCCATTCTATTTGATCGTATTTGATAACTATTGGACTAACGGTTGAAATTAAAAAACGGAAATGGCCAGTCTACTTGTACTGCGTGGAAGTTTTAAATATTTCTAATTAAAAACATCAAATTTTTATAGGAAACGGAAGTTTTTTTTCTTACCAAAAGATTTGTAGAAAAAAATATACCACTATTAAATTCATAAACAAACAAAACAAAATCTCTATGAAAATAAACTGACATCTAGACTATTTTTATGAATGAATTTAATGTGAAGAAGGATATAAGAACTTTATCAATAGAATTCTAAGGAAACTTACAATTGTTGTACTTTTTTTTAGCTCATTGAGCTTAAGTAACACGAACGTTTGTTTGTAGAAAGGTAAAAGCTTTATTATCTTTATTTTGTGCTTTTATTAACAATTTTCTTAGAATATGTATGATAATGAGCTCAAAAAAAAAAAAAATGCGCTGATGAATGTTCAAAATAAATACGTTCATCATACATACGTATCGTCTTCACAATTTGTTGAGAAACTAAACAATGTCTATAAAAATGAAAAAGAAAAATGTTATATGCACCATTTCCTAGAGGTGTTTTTGGGAATACTTGGAAAATGTCTTAAGTAAAGGTAAAGGCCAAGAAATTAATCTACTTCTACTAGATGAGTCAAGAAATCCGCAGCCGATAAATTGGTAGCGTCTCTATGAATGTCGTTCAAAGCTGTCATATACAAGCTGCGTTAAAGTGGATCCTGCACATTCATCGTATATGGGAAGGTCTTTCCTGATATGCCCCTGAGGAGTTTTCAAATAAGCCATGTTGCTAATCGATGATATCCCAAAATGAAATGCTGACTTAACATTATATTGCTTAACGGGAGCAACTTTATTCCTCCACTAGATATCACTCAAAAAGAGAACCTTGATTCTACTTCACAATTTGTGCGTGAATACTGTACCATGAGCTGAGAAGGTAAAAAAGCTATCAAATGTAACTCCCAGGATCTTCGAATGGTTTACAGTCGGAATCCACCACGGTGCCCAAGTTCATTTTTATATCCTTGTGGAGGTGGTGACGACTGATGCTATGGACTTCAAGGTTATAATATCAAGTCACGCACATTATAGAAATTATGTATTTAAAATTGTGCAGTCGTCGATATAAGATATCACGTCAACCCTTGTAGAAGCGCACAGAGGGATGGGATTTAATAAAAATTGGCAAAAAGTCGGTATTGAAAAATTAGTTTTTTGCAAAAGTTTAGCATGACTGAGAAAAGAAGACTTTTCTTCATATAACTATTAGTTTTTTTTTTTTCAAATTTATGTTTATTGACCCGTTTTTTATATTTTTTTTATTTAACATCTTTGTTTTTAAAGTTAAAAAAATAACACAGCGTGTCGTTTTTCCGAACATTTTTATTTTTCCTATTAAATTTATGTATACTTTCCACTTTGAAAAAGAAAAAGTTTATTTTGGCTTCTGTTGGTCTATTAACGACCGTATGCATTTGAGGCGCATTTTCTGAGTCTAAACACATTTAAATATTTTGCCTCTTTTTGCCTCACGGAAGTATCTAACAAATTTGTTTACTATTTTTTATAAATTTTTCAAATTTGTTTGCATAACATTTTCGTTATAGTAGCATTTATGACTTTTATAGATGCAACTGTGACTCTCGGATGGGGGTATTACATAAAATGTATCAATCGGCTTTAGACTTTCGTTAAAGCATTTATGAGCTTAAGACCACATTTCGGAGGGACATTTGTATGGGGGATAGAGGAAGTAATGAACTTTTCCTACCAAATTTTAATCGACTTCGTCCTTATATCAAAGTAAATCTTCGTGCGAAATGTTATTACCATATCTTAAAAATTTCAACCTGCACAAGGTTTATACGAAAAAAAAAAACATCCAGCCAGACAGAAGGACGCACATAGTTACCTTGAGAAGTGATTTTAAGTGGAACGATATACTTTAAGGTGAGTGTTGGACCAATTTATTTATGCATTACAAGCATCAACACAAACACATCTTTGCCCAATGGTGAAGAAAGTTATACAAATTTCAATTCAGAAAAGACTTCCTCTTTTCAAAGACATCGAACTGTCATAAACAAACTTGCTACTTTAGATAATGCAAAGTTTTGTGCAGGGCTACCTAAGTGCGGCGTAGAAAGTGTCGAGAAATACAAGTTAAAATGAGAAACTTCTTGTTTAACTCTACGGAGTTTGGAGCACTTGTCTCGAAACTCTACGAACGACTGACCGTCACTCAAATAATTCACTATCCATCTCTTTTGTTTTTTGTATGGTATTGCGGACTGCAGGGTGTCTTAGAAGAGTATGACGTGAGTGACGGTGACGAAAGCCTTCGACAGATAAAGTACCACAAGAATGGCGCTGTCCATTTTATGGAATCAATGGATATCAGCCTGAGCGTGAGTTTTAGTATCGCGATGACTACTAATTTTCCAGTCATTTTGTGTAACCAGGCTCTTAACTGATAGGTTAAGCACCATTATTGGATAGTCGACTCCCCGCTCTCCAAGGTTATCAGAAAGGTTTATTATCCTTGCCACCAACTCTTGATTCCCGGTAGATATTCCAATTTTTGAAATGGTGTATAATCCAACCAAAATATATCGAAATGAGCAAATCTCAATTAAGCTCTTGTGCGTATGAGTGTGCCATGTTGGTGTGTATTAATGTTGTTTTAGTCGTAATAGTTGTTTGGTAAATTTATTTCGGTTTTATTAAAATAAAACGTGTATTTATTGTTAGACTTCTTGGAATTTTACTTTTGACAACAACAGAGCTCAAAAACAAAAACAACTCCACGTAGCCAACCAACCAAACATACAACCTGATAAAAAAAAAAGTAAGAAAACAAGACGCATTTTTCTCATGATTTAAATGTTAATTCTTCTCAAACAGGATTCCCTTTCAACAACTTCTCCTTCTACATATCGCTATCGCTGTTGTTATTCAGAAAAATATATAAATGAACATTAAACTACTTGTTTTTTTTTTTATTTTATTGTTGAATCGCTAAATTAAAAGGAATCACAATCTTAACACGCATACACTTTTAAATACATGTGTATGAACATAACATTGTTCATTCACTGATTACACCAACAGTATAATGAAATAACGGCTAAAACTGACATTAAATACAACAATAACTGCAAGTTGTAAACTAAAAAGGATAACTAAATAAACGTTTTTTTGTAATATTTCATTTCTTAAAATAAAAAATTAAAATAAAAAACAAATATTCCTTTACTATGACGTTCACCTCATTTGTACCTGTCGTTAGTTCTTTCTTCTCTTCCTCTGCTCATATGATCTGAAATGTGAGTATGGGGTGTTTTGTTTTTTACGAAATTATTTAGGTTTTTTTTCGAAATGATAAGATTTATGAATGATATTGATGTTTAACTTTTGATAAATCTAAATCTTTATTGCACTGAATTATTTTAGTGTATTTTTCTTGTTGTTGTTCTTAATGTCAAATTTCAAAGTTAATTCATGTGTTGTTTACCTTTGTTTTTAGTTGAAATTGTATTTTTTATAAATTTCTTCTTCTGATTTGAGATTTTCAACAATTTATTTATCAATTCTTAAGGATCAGATGATGACAATATAAGTGTAAGTATGTGTTATATATGTATATCTATGTGTGTACGTGTCTCATGTACATATATACGTTGTGTAATCATTCATAATATTTGTATTTACAATTTAAACGTTCCTTTATTAACCTTGACTGTGATTAGAACCTAAAATGTTTCCATGTTCATTTGGTGATATTTAATGAAACCAAATTGAAATACAAATAAATTTAAACGTACATACTTTAGATAAGAATTATATACAAACATCGTTGGTCACAATCATTCATATTTTTATCCGCTTCTTAGATCGCATTCGGCATCTCACGTACACAATATTAAGTTTGTTTTATTTTTATTTTTTTTTTTTATTTATTTATTTTATTATTATTTTTTTATTAAAAGAAAATGTATTTCAATTTATAAGATCGAAATTGTATTTCTTAAATACAATACTAGGAATACTAGGAATTTATGTTATCAATTGATGTGTTTATTCCATCTCCCTCGAATAGCTGCTACCTTGGTACTTATAAAATGATAATTATTAAGATTTTGAAAGAGTTTGTGTTGTTTCTAACCTTTAGCTGAATCTATGAACAAAGTGTGCTAGTTATTTATCCTTGTCTGTATTTTAAAACAATTAATTTGTTCCCAATATTGGTTTTAAGGACTGCTCACGAAAAAATCCGTGCACACTTTAAGGTTTATATTTTTTATCATAAGGTAGGTACCGTTAAATTATTTACATTTATTGTTATTCTCAGTACCTATGTGCTAGATTTTGTTGTAATATCATAATTAGTTTTTCTTTAAATTTAAATTTGAAAATTTAACAAACGCATAATTCAAACTTATAATCAAAATAATACATGTCGATCATATTAAACAATTGCTAGAAGTGCAGGTGAGTTGGGAAATTCAATTTTTTGAGTCATAAAAATACAAAGAGTTCATGATAATCGTAAGGAATCCTAATAACCGAAGAAAAAGTTGATTAACAGACTGTAGAATCGCAGACGAAATAAGAAAAATTTTAAGAAAAATTATTTACATCTCTGGATGGAGTGTGACTTATTCTTTAAATTGCTCTGTATCTTTTATCGTGACCTGAAGACGCACGAACGTTCCTAATAGAAACACTATAAAAAATGGCAAAAGAGTGGACGAAAATTACTGAGATTATTTTTTTTTTTTTTTTTAATATGAATGCTGCCTGAAGGGTCATGAATATGAAATTCTCAGATCACAGATAACACTCCATTCATAACAAATGAAACTTTTAACAGAGAAATGTATGCAAGTGAGCGCCGTTAAAAAAGATTGCTTCCTATCATTAGAAAATACAATGAATTCTAATTTATTTGGTCTTATCTCTTTTCTCTAACTAATAAATAAAATAGAGTATAAAAAGAAATTGACCCATTCCAGCAAAAAAGTAACCGAAAACACAATAAAGCTCTTATGGAGGGTATTCCAGAAAATATTAAATATTTTATTAAAAACGAATAAGGAATTAATTTTTCCTTTAAATTTAAAACTTGAATATAACAGTCTAACAAAATCAAAATTTCTAAACAGAGACCGGATTTTAATACTAAAAAAACGCCTTCATATTTTTATTTAAATCGAAAAACAATCTTTTGTGTTCAAAAAATAATAAAAATTCATCATATTTTTTTATTTTCATCAATAATTTTATTGTTTTCATTTTTAACTAAATAAAAAATAAAAAAAAAAATCGCTTGGGATATTTATTACAAAAGTTGAAAATAATTTTTAAGTTTTTTCATCGAATGAAAAAAATCTAAACGACAATTTCATTGAATAAAAAACTATTAAAAATGTATTCACACAATACACTACACACGTACAAAATTCAAATAAATAAATTAGTAGAAAATATGTTTTGAAACAAAAACAATAATATGAATAAAAAAAATCATTTGAAAAATGTTCACACTGATATTTATTTTAAATGATATTTATTTTTTCATCGTGATAAATGAATATTAGAAAATAAAAATTCCTCACATATTTCTTTCGAACAAATGAACAAATATTTTAAGCAGATAAGATATATATAATTATTGAAAAATAAAATTAAAGAGTTTTCGAGTGCTTGTTGCAAAGAGATGGACCCATTGGTTTCATTTGTATAAGTTGAATTGTATGCATAAAATTTTTCGTGCGCATGTATCTCTAACTAATCTGTTCTAATTATTACCCTAATTATTTCTTTTTTCCTTTTAAATAATTTCATAGTATTCATTTACATTTCCATTACAAGGACAATGATAACACCAACTATAAACATCAGCATCACATCATTTTTTAAACAAAAAATAATAATGTTTATAAACAAATCTAATGACCACCTTTACTCGTATCATCCCAAGAAATGCTCATTTCTTAGTCAGAGCACACATTCATTAATATCGTCTTGGAATTTTCTCATGCTCGAAATAGTTTCTTGAAATTTAAGAAAATAAAATAACATTTATTATTTAGTTTGTCTTTTTCTTTTTAGTGAAAGATAAATACTGTCGTAAGGATGTCATCGTCAAACGGTTTTATTGACATGCGATACTTTTAGCACCACAAAAATATATATTGTATACAGTTATAGAGAGACTTGGCGCAGTATTCTCATATTGATTTTTGTTGTTGTTGTTGACATTTTGCAATTGTACTTACTAACAACAAATAATCCAAAACAACATAAACACTATCTTAAATAATGTCCTTTTGCCTAGAGTACGTCGAAGATGAAAATAGAGGGTTTAAAAGATAAGCGTAACTATAAAAATTTAAGATTTAATTTTTAGTTCTTTTTTTCCCAGCACAGAGAAGAAGAAATATGATTTTTCTTATATTCTAGATGGTCAATTAATAACTGACAAGTATCTTCTCTTATCCCAAGCAATCCCTACCTCTTAAAATGTCAGAGGGAGATCATAACGTTATGCCAAATATCCTGCTGATGTTGGCTGTTGTGCATTTTGTGTAAGTAGAGACCTGCAACAACAACAACAACAACTCAAAAATGTCAACGCACATAAAGTCATTTAATATTTGCCCAAGCCACTTATACGGTTTATTATATATAATTTTGTTCATTCGTTCGTTCCGTTCATCAGGTTGACAAACGTATCAGTTTTCTTTGTAAGGACAAGTAAAAGATTCCTTGAGCCAACAACAACACGTATCCTGAGAAGAATTTTCTTTACACTAATCTTTACCAAAGCAATATTTCTTCAATATTGTACTTGTTGTTTAGTTAACAGAACCTGTCTGTCCATATATACATCCATCCGTCTGTCCTCCTATTATGTCTATAGATTTAACTGTTTAAATGTTTGGTTTAACTGGTGGCTCAATATGGAACTGCAACAACACTTTTTTGAGCATTGAAAGCGATGGGAATTTTTTAGGCAATCAGCTGGTGTTTTAGTTTCCTTTTTCCAGGCGATGGGAAAAAATCAGAATCTGTGCACATGCAAGACCAGAGAAAGTTAGAGTATGTGTATGTGTTGAGCCCATAGAATTAGATGAAAAGTCAGTAGTTGGTCATATAGTGAACTCAAGATGGCTCAACAATAAAAATACATTGATTGTAATTGTTGAGCCATTGTTTAGTTAGTAGAACAATAAAGTCAAACAATGAGCCACATCATCAAGTGCTTATAAACCACTTTGTAAATATTGCACCATCACTTTCATTTCTCATTTCACCTGCAATTTTTCTCATATTCTGCTCTGAATAGAATATATACTAAATGCTCAAAAACCCAATATGTTGGATTATTGTTGGCCGTAATGACAATGATTACCTGCTATCCATGTGCTGATCTCACGTTCAGTTTGCCATATTTTATTACAACAAAAGACCAAATCAAATGTGTAATAAAATTTAAAATCATAAAAAAATCTATTTGCCATTAAAGTAATAAATAAATAAAACGAGAAAATATATTGAGGGTTTAAATGAAACTGCCTTAAATGATTCCTAAATAACCTGTCTAGTATTGCAATAATGTCATGGAAATTTCGGCCCTCTTTTTTAAAATTAATTATTTTCCTTTTTTTTTTTTACTTTTTAACCAAAAGAAAAGAAGACCTCCATGAATTTGATTTTATTGTTCAATTAATGAGGTAACATAAAATAATCACCTTAGGACTCCAGTGTGAACATGATCTATTTTACAGATCGATTTAGAATAAAATTTAATTTGTACGATTGTCTCACCTTTTGAATTCATATGAATTTTCATGTGAAATCTCTACCAGATATCCAGCGAAAAGTATTTACCTTTTAAAAAATGTTCTAAAAATGTTTTGGCATTCGAAAATTTCCTGAAAGTTGTGCAATATATTAGAATTAGAAGAAAAATTTTATTCGCTCAATAAACATATTCATATTGAGGAAGTTTCTCCCATCGAGAGAGATTGTACGTCACAGGCGATACATCTAAGCAAATCATAGAATAATATAATAAAGAAATAAAATAATATAATAATAAAGAAAACATAAATATAACTTTTCACATTATAAAGCACGAAAAATGAAACTCTCAATATTTTTAATTTGTGGACATTTTTTCGACAACTGAAAAAATTGTGACTGAAAAAAAAGTATTGCAACAATTTCTTCCAAATGATCTCAATGGGATATTTATTGTGGAGGTGATAATTACCTTACTGAAAAAGGGCGAATATTTTGAGGATAAAATTAAATGTTATATTTTTTTTTTTTTTTTTTGTTTATTGCCTCATTTTCTTTAAACTGATATAAATACAATATTATAGAAATATTGCTTTGATGATTTTCGTCCAAATAATAAAAAAAGAATAAATTTCTTCTAAGAAGACATCTTCCAAATGTTTGTAGGGATAAAAATATTTTCCTGTTTTATATGTATGTAGTATTCGTAATACACGATTTTTTTTTTTTCATAATTTATATTCATCTAAATTAATTGAAAATTTAGCGATTTCCTTATGATTCTTTCATTTTGTGGAAAATAATTTTTCTCTAACATTAAATCCAAAAATTATACCAAAATGAACCCAACTAACTCATCAATTGTTCTAATTTATTAAATGCTCAACAATTGATAATTATGTATGTATTCGTTAATTCGTGTGTATATCAAACTATTTAACAATAACAATTATTGAGCATAAATGAGCTCAACAACGTCTCTTCCTATTATTGCGAATTTGTTGTGATATTGAGCCCATCTACAAAAAGAGAGGGAAACAAAAAAAAAAATCATACTGGTTTTACTGGCTGGTAGAGATTTTTACATAAAACAAACTTTGATAACAAGTCTTCCATATACTGTGCTATGGAATAGGGAGAGACATGGAGTGAGAGAGGAGTAAAAAAAGCGCGGGCGCCAATAGAACTTGTCACACGAATGAGTAAGTATTAAAGATATGGAATGGGGGGAAACCATAACAAAATCAAAGAAAAAGTAACGGCCGTTAAAGTTTTTTACTTCTTTTCATTTCAAGTTGCTCAAAGAAATAAAAATAAAAACAATTATAGTGCAAGGAATCGGTGATAGAGAACTAACAAACTTAAAGTAGTACATAATAATATGAGAAAAGCATTTCAAAACAAAAAGTTCATAGTAGGTTGATTTGAAATTTATTGAAATTGTTTTAAATTTAAGTATCAGGGAGGGGAAGGTTTTACAAATAAGAGGGAAAATGAATTTGCTAGAACAAAGAGAGCAATGCAAGAAGCAATTTTGCTGGAAGTCAAGTTGAAACCAAATGTATTTTAAACCTTGAATCCCGTGTCAATCATTGAATTAAACTTGTCTAGTCGTTTATGTAAAAGGGTTATATTTGATGGCATGTCAGGGTCCGACTAGTATAGGAAATTCGTACAGTAGCTTAACGTAATAGATTATTCTGAAAAATACTCGTATAACAATTTGACGTTTATCGCATTGTTCTTACAGAAACAGATTATGTCGGTGGACATTTTGCATTTGAACAGCTCATCTGAGTCCACGTAAGATCAATCGCATTAAGTTGTACTAGAAACGGCTCAACAGTTATCCGAAATTCACAACTTGAATTTTTGCTTCAAATGCTCAGTAGCAGATGAAACAATTGTTTGATTCTTTTCTTCAAAAAATTTCTACAATATTTTCACTTGAGCTAGTTGATATGTACCAAAAGTGACCAACTTCATCTTCTATGCTATTCACCTCATTTCATGATACACATTAAACTATTTCTAGAAACAGTTGTGTTTGAATCTCTAAATGTGAGTCCCTGACTCCACTCCTGTTCAACATCTGCTTCTCAAATGTTCCTGCTCGTCAGAAGTACTTAAAAGATCATACCATTAGGGCGATAGCTATGCTCTCATTACAATTTGGCCATTTGATAAATGATTTTCTTAGCTCAATCCAAAATTTCTTTACCTCCTGAACGAATGAGGTTAAAATTAACCTAGACATACATCTTAGGCAATGAAACCCAAAATCTAGTGAACAAATGTTCAAAGCTGTCAAAAATAAAACCTCAAGGACCGTAACAGGCAGCCTAACAAAGTTATTTCTTTTTAAGGAACTTAGATAATGCTTAGTCAGTAGCTCTTTCTGGGATATCATCGAAGGCGTCATACAAACCTCAAAATTATACAGTTGAAGACTCTCCCGAGGCATGTCATATATGAGGTTGGATGGAAAGACGTACCATTTTGTTGGATACTCCTCTATGAGGGCCATTCAGGAAACGAAAGCAAATTGAGGAACTCGACGCGTTTTCATTGTGCCAGAACCCCTCCGCGATACCCAGGGAAATGATTAACTCCTGGGTAGCGGCGCAATTTGGTCGTTTATGGGTCAATGTCCCGGGACTAATACAGTCAAAAATGCTTCCTTATCTCGACTAATATCCCAAAAGTTGCTGTTGCTTGAAAAAAGTGATCGTGGATTACTAGCGGGGTTACTTCTCGGAAATGCTGATAGTGGACACGGAAAATTCTGTATGTTGCTAGTCGAGACATCAGAGCACATACTATGTGACTCCTCTGTTTTGCCATCTCACAGGGTCAAGCTTTAACATAACTGAGAACGGAATGGAGCAGTTGGCTTAATGTGAATTATAGCAAAATTAAAGAAACTGGAAAATAAAATTCTACTAAAAATTTCGAAAATATTTGTCCAATTTATAACCTCTGTTGTATCGTTATATCATTGTATATCGTAAAATTTTTTCAATTTGACTTTGCTTTCAAAAGTTGTGAATTGGATAATTAAAAATATCGATTTGACTTGGTATAAACTATTAGAAAGTTCGCAAGGGCCTTAAACTCGTAGATAATTTTCAATTAACCCTCTAAATAGTTATATGGCTGCTCCCTCCTATACCTGCCACAACTACAAATATAAGAGTATTATGTGAATAATATATTGGATTGGTTACGAGGTTTCTTATTTTTTCGAGAAAAATCACATATTCATGTTGAGCCAAACCATACAATCGAATTATTTATATTCCTACATGAACTACATCAACAACAATAATTATATGAGTATTTATATAAACGAGTAGATGCATTTACCATGGACATTCGAAAAATTGAAAAAAAAAGTACGAGCAGTTCAGTTCAGTGTACTCGTAGAAAAAGAAGAGGTTAAAGTTAAAAAAGAAAAAGACAAGGCGCAAAGAATATTTTTTTAACGTTGAGTTTTGTTTTTATTTTATAGTTTTTGTTTGTTTGTGTTTTTGAAAGAACTTCTTTTTCTTTTTAACTAATGCACAGTGAAGCATACTGACTGTGAGTGTGAGGCTTGAGAGGAGGAAAAACAACAGAAAAATAAACGAAGAGAAATTTTGTCCGTTACAAAAGTTTATGCTTTTTTTTCTTACTTCTTTATATTTTGTTTGCATGTACTTTAAACCACCACCACTAAAGCAATTATGAGCCGACACACACAGATTCTCAACATAATTCAGAATCTGGAATTTTTTTTTTTTATATGAGGAACATGAGGCAAGAACGATAAATTGAGTTGCCAGTTTGATAGTGTATGTATGTGAGTGTATAGTTGAATATGTGTGCTGTCTATTAAAGTTATAAAAATAATGCAAAAGAAAACTAAATATGTATGTATGCATGTATTCTTTAGATTTTTATATTGAATTTCTGTTCGTATGTCTGTGCTCGTTGAGCGTTGAGCCGCCAAAGCCGTTACAAATGCATGCATATCCATATGACTTTTTCCAAATAGCTCTGATGTTGATACTTAAAGTGTCGTGTTTTTGTTTTTTTTTTTTTTTAGTCTTAGCTGTGGGTATCATACGAATATTTTATATTGTTTGTATTTTTAAGAATTAGTTGAACTTGGTAATGGTGGTAGTGATGGAATATGTGGGCTTATCATGAGCTCAACAATAGCTAAATATAATTGTGGAGGGAGGAAAATTTCATAAAAAAAAATTCGCGCAGTGTTGTTTTTATAATTAATGTTGAGCTCTCTGTGTATATTTCATTAATTGAGCCAAACTCAGACACCCCTCGCACTAATACACACATGCATAGATTTTAAACAACAAATACTAACAAATATTTTTATTGCAACGAGCAATGTGACTGCAGCTCATTGTGTACGGCAGCAGCGACAGACTACTCCTTGAAATTTGTTGGGTTGTTATTGTTATTGTTTTTTTTTTTTTTTTATTATTATTATTAAATCGTAACGTACTTTTTACACTCAATAGAATTTCATTAAAAGCATTTGAGGCAACTTATTTGGAGTGGTTTAGACGATTTAAAAGTGATTTCCATTTGCATGATATGGAACGTCCCGGCCAGCAGGAATAGATTACAGAAGAAGAATTGCAGGCTTTGCTATATCAAAACTCCTACGAAACGCAATATGTGCTTGCAGAATGTCTAGAAATAGATCATGCAAAAACGTTGCGATGTTTATAAGCGCTTGGATTCATCAAAAATCTAGGAATTTGCTGCCACACGAACTGAAGCCTAGAGACGTCAATAGCGCGATTTTGTATGTCTGAAATGCTGCTTCAGCGCCACAAAACGGTCTCGTTTCTACATGAAATTGTTATGTGTGATGAAAATTGAATCCATTATCATAATCCAAAGCTCAAAAATCGTATGTAAATCCCGGCCAACCAAGAAAATCGATTCCAAAGCATAATATCCGTGCCGATAAGGTATTCTTCTGTGGGATCAAAAGAGTCATAATGATTCGTCTATTATAATCTGTTACAATTGGACGAAACGATTACGGGAGAAAACAATTAATTGTTTGAACAGATTATTGAACAAAAACCAGACCGAATATGCGACTAAACATGAGTCAATAGTTTTCCATCAGGACCAATTAAAACTTATTTAGTTAATGGTTGCTGGGAAGTTTTGCCCCACCCGCCGTATATCCCAGACATTGCCGGTTCTACTTACTATTTGTTTCGTTCGGTTCAGAATGTCCATCCTGGAATATGCTTCAGTTCAGAACAGGAAATCAAAAAATAGCTTGATTCTTTTCTGACCTCAAAACATGAGAAGTGGTTTTGAGGTGGTATTCATAAATTGCTTTCGATAGATAATGCTGTGAAAAAATATCTTGATTTTGGAATAAACACTAACTTCTCATTAAACACTAACTATTATACTAACTTTTCGATTTTTTTATGGAAAATTTTTGATAAATTTTCTTTTTATAGGAAATTTTTGATGAATTTTCTATTTTTAGGAAAATTATCGATAATTTCCCATTTTATAGAAATTTTTTGATAATTTCCCATTTTGAAAAAAATTCAATAATTTCCTATTTTTAGCAAATTTTTGTAAAATAAAAAATTTTTCACTATTTTTTTATTTGAAAGAAATTTTTATAATACTCTATTTTGACAACATTTTCAATAATTTCCGTTTATTAGAAAAATTTTCTATTTATTGAATCCCGAAAAGAAATATTATTTCTTTAATATTCTAATAAAATAAATTTCTATTTTGCCTTTAATTAAATTTCAATGAGTGTACTTTACAAAAAAAATTTCGTGTATATTAAATAGCTCAAGAAAGTGGCAAAAGTAACGTATTTTTTGACACATTACCATAAACAGCAACAAAAAAAAGCCAAAAATAAAAAGCAGTGTCTTCACAACTACAACTCTAATCTAAACAAAAAGAAATGCTGGATAGATTCGCTCGTGTTAAAGACCTCCATAATCACACAGAGACTACACAAATGATATTGTTTGGTGATAAAGGAAATACATAATCAGGAAAATTCGAGATAAATGCATTGATACTTATTTTCAATTTGAAATTCATAAACAAATTACCAATGTAACGCATGTGTTATTGTTTTTGATAGAAATTTCAGAAACAAAATTTACATAAAAATTTAAATTTTGTATTGTTTGTTATAAATTCCGAAAAAAGAAATTTTAAAAGGAATCAATTAGTATGAATATAGAAATTAATAATTGTTTGGGTTTTTGGTTCGTTTATTATTTTCTACAACTAGAAAATACTGGCCTCAAATAAGATGACAACACTTGAGCATTGTTTAAAAAAGGATCAGGCTCATTGTCGTCATGTTCCCAAAAAATAAGAGGCAAAATATCTTCCCACGATTTTTCTTTTACATGTTGAGCAGCACTTGAGTTGTGTTAAAAGAAAGAAACGTTTAAATCTCATCCATTTTTTTTTTTCATATTTCTACTTTATTTCTTAAACAAATATTAATTTGTTATTTTATTTCTTAGTCTTAGCCACTTGCTCATGCACATGCACATCCAATGTGTCCCGGCTCAACACGGTCCCTTTCTTTCCAAAACGAATGAAAAAAAAATATATTAAGAAATGTATTGTCTTGCGTATGTTCTTTCTTATTCGTATATGAGAATGTTTGGCTCAGGCTCAACAACAACTCGTGTGTTGTTTTGTTGTTGGCACATGGTTATAACTCATGTTCTTCACGTTCATAACCTGTGTCTGGCATGTGCACCTACCGATCGTCCAACTCTTCTGACTGCATTGCAGTTTTTTTTTTCTTATTTTATCTTTCTTTAAAATGTCCTGTTGTGTTTATTTTTCACATTATTTAGTATCCTGCTACATTTTCAATTTTGGTTCCCACATTTAGTTAGTTTTTCATTAAACTACCAACATCTTAAAGAAAATCTATGCAAATTGTTGTTGCCTGAAAAAATAAAATGAACCCGTGCTCAAAACGACGCTACTCGTTCTTATGGAGCAGCACTTTGGGATGTGTGTCGTCATCTTATATTAAGTTGGTGCGGGTTACACAAATAAAAACTCTTACTTTTTACCCAAAGTCAAAGATAAGGTTGCTTGCGCAGTTTTCTAAAAAAAAATCAATTCCCAGGATATTAGAAAATACTAAAACGGTTTGTTGAAACTTATTAGGAAAAATTTGTCTTCCAAGAAATATTCCTCTATCGTGCAATCAATTGATGTAATAATTTCAATATAATTCTTTATATATATATATATTATTTAGCTTCATTTCCAAAATTATTTGCCAATTGCGTTATTGGTACCATTTATTTTATTTTTACTAATTTACTTTTGCTTCATTTCTTTTTAAATTATAATTTTTTTTTTCCTAAATTGCTTTATTACCCCACACTAAAAGTCTTCAAAGATAATTGTAATATTTATGGAACCTCAACCTCCACACCATGTACCATGTGGACAGACAAACTTTTGTACACAAATATTTTTACCCAAGAGGGTATAAAATGCAAAGGATGCCTGGATAATCATTGGAACCACACACAGCGTTAAAAGCAAAAGAAAATTAAGAACATGTTAACTAAAGAGTAGGACAAGAAAATAAAAATATAAAGTCATCTGAAATGAACAGCAAAATAAAATAAAAGTTATAATTCTTTTTCAAAACCAAGAGTCCAAAAAAGAGAAAAATATTGCAAATTATATCGCAGCATATTCTTTCTACAGAGGTTCTTTAAAAAATTCTTAAAAGTGATTATCATGCAAACAACGTTAAGATAAACGATCTAATAAAAGCAAAAAAATATACAAAAAAAATCATGAACGAAAACTTAATCAACTACACCACAAGGCAGTGGTTCCAAAATGCAGAGAAAAAAAAAAACAGTCAAATTCAAATCGAATTTGAAAAATCTTTATTCAATTAAATTTTTAATTTGTGATGGAACACGGTAAAAGTTGTTCCAAATAATTTTCTAATAAAATTTTATTATATAATTAAGTTTCTAATTGGTTTAAAGGTTTTTGACAAAAATCGACAACTTTTAAAAAAATGTACAGAAAAGAAAAAAACTTTTCAATAAAAGTATATAAAAATAAAATAACATAATATCAATTTTCAACTATTTGGGCTTATTCTATCGTTTAAAAAACTGTAATACGAAATATAAACATGTTGCTTATATATATATATATATATATATATATATATATATATATATATATATATATATATATATATATATCGCAGATGGTCCATCTGTTGAGTCCAATTTTCCAAACCGTTGTTTTTTCTGGATGAAGTGGCAGTTCTTGAATCTCTTCAGGTTGCTCTTCGTCCCAAATGCGGCAATTTTGTTTGTTTACATACCTATTGAGCCAGAAATGCGCCTCATCGCTGAACAAAATTTGCCTCGAAAACCTCGGATCTTCTTGGAACTTTTCAAGAGCCCATAGAGCGAAGCGATGTCGCTTGGGAAGGTCGAGCGGCTTCATTTGTTGCACAAGCTGTATTTTGTATGCTTTCAATGCGCCAGGTCGTTCCATACGTCAGTCCGAGTTGCTGCGAACGGCGCCGAATCGACTCCACGGTCTTCGTGTACACTCTCAGCTACAGCCGCTATATTTTCTTCACAGCGTACTGGACGTGGTCTATTCGGTCGAATATTATCCAATAATGAATGCTGGGTCTCAAAATGGGTGATGGTGTTGCGAATAGTACGCTCAGTAGGCCGATTATGTTGACCTTAAGTTGAGCGAAGTGCACGAAACACATTTCTCACAGAACGTGAATTTTCGTAATAAAGTTGAACGATTTGTAAACGTTGTTCAGGCGTAAGTCTTTCCATTATGAAATGATCTGTAAAAAAAAGGCTATTGAAAAAGTATCTACTTGAATCACTCATTATATATGATGAGATTGTTAATCGTTTCAATGCTTTTGCAGATGTTCCCGTCGTTGGTACCGGCGGTTATATTTAATTTCAAGATCCAGGTATGTTTCAAAACTTCTCTATGAAAGATTAATTTTATGTCAAAGATATGAAAATCTTTATTGGAAGGAGTTCAGAATTTTAAATAGTCTAATTTGTACGTACGATTTTAACAAGATGTATAAGACACCAAGATGAAACTATCTGCAAAGTTTCATTTCCCCCAATCAAATTTGGAGTTTTATTATTTCTTTCGTTTAACTTTACTTAATAAATGATTTAGTTAAATGTAGAATTTAATTAGTAAAATTTTTAGTTGATTTTAGGCAAAAATTCGATCGTAATTCTAATTAATTTGATAAAAAAAATTAATTGAAATTAAAACAAAAATCAGTTATTCTCTCTTAATTAATATTATCATTTTGATGTTTAAAAATTTAATTAATATAATCAATTTCGTAATTGAGGTCCATTTTAATTTTTTTTTTTTTATATATGTAGCAATTAATAAAATTGTTGGGTACATGTCATTATGTCCAGGGACTTTTTGACACTAAAAGGTTTATCAACCCATTCCCTATGCAGGAACCATTTTTATCCTGAAAGAGGTTGATTGTGTCCATAAATTTGATCATATAATTGAACAATTTTCATAATAGAAAGTGTTATTTTTGTCGATGGTTTTTAATTCACTTTCATAAGTTTCAAAATGTAAAAGTGAAAACATTTAATTCATTCAATTACACAAATAAAATTAAAGCTAGTAATGGCTGAAACCAAATTTTTCATGTCGAAACGAGATCTAATAAATGTTTTTTTATGAATTACTTTATAAGCCAACATTCTGCTGGTGTCTAATTATAGTCCACAAACTCTGCTTTGGTACCGCCAAACAGAGGCAAGACAATTTACGATTACAGACTTGTTTAAGTCGATTTAAACATATTCTTCCATCTGGACGGTTGCCCGATTGTAAGCCTACTAGTTATTAAATTTTGTTTTAATCGACCCATTGTTTCACCTAGACCTAGAAGTTTTTATAAAATAAGGTTTTAACAACATAAATGTCATTAATGTGGCGATGTTCATTAGGGATGTTGAAAACATTTTATGAAGAAAACCATGTGCATCACTCATTTAAAAAATCAAAATACTCATAACAAACTTGGTAAATTAAAATACACGTAATAGAGATTCTATTATTATTAATATTATTATTATTATTATTATTATTATTTCACATTGTTCGAAAAAGTATTTTGAGAACTTAGTAGAAAAATGAATTATGTTACTTCTTTTAACATTCAAGAGAAAATGTAGTATTAATTATTATTTACTAAAATAATTGACCATTAACAAAAAAAAAAAATAAATAAATGTAAAAAGCGCTAAAATGACTAAAATAAAATCGTTAAAAGTTCTACATTTGTGACTTTTTTAGTTTCGGGCTAAACAATATTTTTCGAGTTTTGGAAAGCTAAAAATGAGCTAAGTTGGCATTACTGCCTAAAATTATGAAAGGAGACATCATTTAAAACATATTTGCCAAATTTCTACTTCAACTTTGATGTATATATCATTAATATTGGTGAGAAAAAAATTTTAAGATTTGTTCTAGGATCATCGACACAAATGGCCGTGTATCATTCTGTTCCAAAGGAATTTTGGACAACCCTAGTGTTCATATTGAATGAATTATAAACAAGAAGAATTACAAACAACCATCCTAAAGTGAGCATCTCCAAATGATTACTTCATTGGTATGCGGGTAATATTTTATGCCCATCTTTTTTTAATGAAAAACTAATGTTTATTTCGAGATAAAGGTACAATGTATTTTATTAAAAGTTTTGTCCATAGGAAATAACGAATTTTGAGGCCAAAAACGAATCAAGATAATTTTTTATATATTGTTTTAAAGTAAAGCATATTCCAGCTAGGATATTCTGAATCGAAGGAAACAAAAGGCAGAAATTTTCATCTACTATTAAATAAATTTTAAGCGGGTCGCGCAACATAAGGACTCGTAATCGTTTCACCAAATTAACAGCTCATAATAAATGACATTATTCTGATACCACCAAATACAGGGTATTACCTTGTCGCCATGGATATTTGATGCAAAAACTAATTCGTTTTGTGATGCTAAAGAAGTCGTCTATTGGCTTCACTTTGTTTGGATGCTTTTTTCCTCGCTTCTGGATGAAGCCGAGTGCTTCTAAACATCATGTTTTTTGATCTACTTGTTTGGACTTGTGATACAATATGCTACTTATGCAATACCATATTTGTCCAAAATTACCAAAAACTTTTTGAAGAAATTTTAAAAGATTTTTTCAATTATATATATATATATATATATATATATATATATATATATATATATATATATATATATATTATTCCTCAATAAATTTGACTTGAAAAGTATAATTTTTTAAGTAACTTTTTTAATTTTTAAAATTTGTTTAATGTAGTTTCATTAAGGACTCTTTACATGACGTCATGCACATATTTTCCCAAATTGACGAAAAATATTACGAAGAAATTTTTTTAAAGGTAACTTTTTGTAAAATTCACTTATTGCGATTCTGTCTTTTATTCAATGCTCTTTTCAAACGGATCAATTCTATACTATAAAGGTCTCCCATGATCGTTTCACCCAGTTATAACATCTCCTAATAGATGTCAACCTTCTTATCCCCCCAACTACAGGGCATTACTTTGGCGCCATGGATATTTAGCTTTGGTATCGATTTTCCTGATTGACTTTTTTGTAACCAAATGTTTAGCATCTCTGTTTAAGAAAAATTCCCTTTATAAGGCGTTTACGAGCCAATAAAACCCCCCAAAACAAAACAAAAAAAAAAAAAAGAAAAAAAGACGGGTTTAAGCACAACTAACTTGTTTCGCCAAATATTCTCAGGAATATTTTTCTTTAAATTTAAATAAAACAAGAAATAATAAAAAACTATATATATATCCTTTTAATGAATGAAATTTGTTGTTCACGAACCACGATTAAATAAAGATCTTTTTTGACCATGACTTTGAAAAAAAAAAAAAAAAAAACAAAATTACTAAAAATGAAAAACGCTATAAAATACAGGGATGGGTGTGGTATGATGTTAACTTTTGCAGATTATAATTTTTTTCTTTTAGCACATCTTGTGTTTTAATGAGAATTTTTTTAAGTTGTTAAATTTACATACTCTTTTTGGTTTATGTTTTTGTTGGTATTTTTATTAACCACATACAATGAGGTGACAAATGACAATATGTCAGTGAGTACGCAGATTACAAACGTGAGACTTTTTCCTTTAAGGTATTTTTCGATTGCAAAAGAAACTTAAAATGACAAGAATTTCGGTGCTTTCAAAAGGTTTCTTTAGCCAAACCAATATTTGTGGTTAAATACCCATATTTTAAGTTTACTTTAGTATGAATTTCTTTTTTTATTGTGTTACTTGTTTTACGATCAAGTCTGTTCTGTGCTGTTCTGTTCTGTTATTTTCTTTATGACTTGAGATATTTTGTCTTAAAGGATATTTTCTCTTGATGGAATATTGTAATGTGTGGTTTTGCATAAGATTGAATTGTAATTTATACTCAAAGGAGAAGGAGAATCTCGACCTTAGCTTACATAATAAGACTTTTGATTGTTCAAATTAGTGAATGAATTGCATGTTTGACGTTTAAAGTTAAAAAGTTGCAAAAGAGTGCAAAAAAACCTTACAAAGTAAGAAGTCAATTTAATGGTATTTTAATGGATTTTAACATGTTACTAAGTGTTGAAAATTATCCATGTTAATCATTAGGAGGATCATAATTTCAAGCATAGCACATATAACAGATTAAATAGAATACATAATTTTTTGGGTACGGGCTGTAAATTGGACTAGAATTTTAAAATTAACAAACTTATGTTAAACTTCTGGTCCATTTATTTCAAATTTTATCAAGATTTTATACCTACCAACTTGTTTTCCACTAATCTTTACAAGGCATTAAAACTAAAAAACCTTGAATTTTAAAATTAAAAAAAGACAAAAAGTTACCCGCCTTAGTAAAGAAGAAAATTAAACGCCGCCGTCTGAAAAAAAAAATAAAATAATTCAGAAAAGAGCATGATAAAATGTCAGTTGTTATCACATTAACACAATTCACGTGTATGACCCAAACTCAAAACATTAAATAAAAACTGGCTAAAAATCCTCTATGGCCATCTTCTCTCTTGTTACAGAAAAACACAAACAAGTGATCGAGAAAAAAAAACTGAAAACAATTCAGTCAATGAATCCGTCTGAAGTTCACAGCCACTAAACGAACTCCAGCCACCAAAAAATAAAAAATTAAAGAAACGAAACAATTTGAATGTCTATAAGTAATCGAAGACCATAAAATACATTTTAAATGGTGCCATTATTGTCGACTTCAAGCGTTTAAAACCGCTGTCAATTAACTTATCGAATGGAGGTAGGCAACAACAATATTTGAAACATTAATGTGTAACAACAAAAAACATCGTAATAAAATCGAAATCAGAGCAAAGAATTTAATTGTAATTTCTAGAGAATTTATAATTTGTTTTTGTCATTTCAGTTTTTATCACAGCAAGTGTCCTTCTCACGGTCCGAAACAAGTAAATAATGTAACAAATATTAAATTCCTTAATCACAAGACACTTGTTGTTTTTGTCTTATAACCTCCAATAAATTTTTCCTTTAGACACATTGGGAAAATATCCTATACTCCGGGTAATTATTACTTTGTGTGTGGATGTGTGTTTATCTCTTGGTTAGGAAAAAAAAGAAAAAAAGAAAATTATTTAAAATCTAAAGGTCGAAGACAAATTTAAAATCAAAAAATTCTCTATTATCCGAAATAGTTTAGGGAAAAAAGCGGTAAAGTTCAGTGAGTTGATCTCAGCTCCGTTGTGTTTTCTTACTCAATCTTTAGTTGGTTTGGTTGGGTTTAATGCATTTCCAAGAATTCCATCATATTTTTTTTTTTATAGTTAGTGTTTGTGTTTTTATTTTTATATTTCTTATTCCATTTCTTTGAAGACTGTCTGTATTGTTTTTACTGTTTTCTGTTTATATTGCAACAAGTATCCTAAAATATTGTTAGAGTACGTAATACAAACACACTTTAGTTGTTGGCCCGTCTTTTTAAGATTTTTTTTTTTATTTTTTTCCTTGACATCACCATCTCATCATCATCATCGTGTACATTGCGCTCATTTGAGGCAGGAGTAGCTGCAGCAAAAACATTCGTGTGAAATGTCGAATATTTTTAAGATCGAAGGTAAATATTTATGTTGTCTTAACACAAATACTCATTGTTATCGTTCGTACTCTTATACTAAAATAATTAATTTTATATACATTTTTTATGGCAACACTCACAGTAGGACTTGCATTAGTTTTCTTTATATTCAGTTTCTTTGTTTACTATTATTTTTCATTCTTGAGAAAATTTTGATAATTTTAAAAATTTTATATTACAATAGGTAGAATTTTTAAAATTATCAAAATTGTAGAATAATTTATAAGATTATAAGATCAACTAATTTTTTTTTTTTTTTTAAGCCAAAAATTTATTTACATTCGTATTTTGACATTTGTTTGATTACAAAAGGAAAGTGTTGTTAGAAACTATTTTTAATTACAATTCGTGTGTTTCTTGTTATCAAAAGCAATTTGAAAAAGAATCGTGTTGTTAAAAACAATTGAATAGTTTCTGTTTTTATATACATAAAAATAAATAACATATTCCTTTGAAAATTTTAAAATTACATTTTCCGTGTTTTTGTTAAAAAAAAAAAAAAAATAAACATTTAATGTTATTTGCTGTGTTATTATATCAGAATATATTCCATAAAAGTAAGTCAAAAATTGCGACGTGTATTTTGTTTGGAAGGATTACATGGACAGCTTGCCAACAAGAGGATCATCGCTAAGGATCACTTTCTGAGTCGATTGGAAACAAAACCAATTTTTTTTACTGTTACAAACATCTACACAAACGCATAACATATCTCAACTTGTGATACGATAGTATAAATGAAATATTTTGTCCATTTGATAACTATTACAAAACATTGCTTGGCCAAATAATTTTTTATATTGACCCCAACATTTGCGAAACATTAAAAAAATAACACAAGTTTTATAAAAATATTTACATATTTTATATAAATGCGCATTTGAGTTCTTTCATGATTCAAATTAACTTAGAGTGTTTAGTGAGTTATAAAAATTTCATTAAAAATCTAAAATGCCACTAAAAAGTTTATAATCTTTCTCAAATAAATATAAATGTTGATAACAAAACAAGAAGCACAATAAAATGTTCACAAACAAAAATCAGTTGTTTTTGGCGTTGTATTGCACTAATGAAGTTGCGTTGTTGTAGTTGTTGTCGTTCTGCATATACTACATTTTATTAATTGTGTCATGGTTAGTTAGTTCCTTTTAAATTCTAGCAAAACTAGTAAAAAAAGATGAAATTAAAAAAAAATTCTCAAAAATAAACTTTTATTTGAAAAGGTAAGAAAACGGAAAATAGTAAAATAAATTTTAGTGTCAATAAAAAAATAAAATTTTTATTTAATTTGTAGAGCATGCAGTTGTGAGGATTTTAAAGAAATAAAACTTCTATTATTTACTTTAATCGAATGCATTATTACACTGTTTATTTTTATACACTATTGATGCTGATAAAAACTACCTTAAAATAATCACCAGCTGAATAGATTTAACTTTGTCCGTTTGTTCGTATGTCCGTCCATGTAAACTACAGGTTGATTTTGAAGATAATTTAATGCAATTTGGTACATAGAATTTGTGTAACCCAGGAACGAAGCCTATTATTCAAAACCTGCCTATTATTTCACCAAACTTCCATACAAATGTCTTTTCAGAATAGAATTTAACTCCTATAAATGTCTCAAATGTGTCAGAATTCAATAAATATAAAATCTTTTGTAACCTTAAACCAACAACACACCAAAAAAATTTTTAATATTGGTATATAATTAACCATTCCTTCCCGAAATTACTTAACGTGCATTAATCAGTCAAAAATGTCAACATGTAGGCAAATGTAAACAAATTACCACATCTTATTTAAATACAAATCAATGTAGCAAATTTCAAAACAATCAGTCTATAATTGACCACGACTTCCATTTCCCTTTCCGAAAATCACTTAAAAGTGCATAAATTAGTATCACAATACAATTTTTTGCACGTAAGTTTTATAAAAGTATAAATCATAATTTCAAAATTTGCAAGACTTCATTCAAAATTGGCCACAGGTTAAAACAAAAAACGTTGAAAAAATTAAACATTCAATAGGAATTTGAAAATAATATTTGTTTCAAGTAAAATATAGCAAAAGAGAAAAATATTTTCTCTGGAAATATTTACTACTTTTACTATTTTTATGTGCACAGAAACACTTTTCGAGTAAAATATTTACAAAAATAGTAAAACTAGTAAAAAAAAATCATGCAAACGAACAGACCTAATGTGTAATAAATTGCTCCTTTTTATTATTACTTAAATAATTCATTTGAAGATCAAAATAGAAACTCTATAAATAAGTCACATAATCACACAATATAACAATTACAGTGGGGAGCACTAATGAGTACGTAGATGTAATTCTCGTACTTCGGAATGCATAAAAAATGTAATAATAAATATAACAATTTTTTTTTTTTTTTTTTTCGTTTATTTGTTGTTAAGTCGACTTCAATTTATTTTAAATACAATAAAAAAAAGTATTATATTCTAATAACAAATTGACAAAAACCAAAAACAACCTGCATGTACTCAATTTTGCACCCGTTATCTTTTCAGCATAATATTAAATATTTACCGTTATTTTTCCAAATTGACTGTTTAATTTGTTGTTAATTTTAATCAAAGATATTATTTTACATATTGTGGACGTATTTTTAGACGCTTTCAAGATCAATACAAATTAAATAATAAATAACATAAAGAAAAAATATTTTAACAAATAAAATTTAAACAAAATGAAAAAAATTCTCACGAAGTTGAAGACGAAATTGTTTCAATGACTGAGAATGGATTATTTTCTCGAAAAATTGCTGTGAAACATCACTTGTGATGAGAGTCCATAAAAGACGCGATGTAAAATCTGACGTTAATCTAAAAGACTTTTGACAGATGCGGACGCACGCCTTATGATGATAGATATGAAATATTTGACTCCAGGAAATGCAGCTTTGGCAATTGGAATATCTGTTTTCCGATGGCCGATGAGTTGGACTGAAGACGACTGGAAACGTGTCATATGATCAAACGAATCGAAATTCAACAGATTCCAATCTGATGGTAAGCAATATTGCTGGCACCGTCCCAATGAAACCATAAAAAGACATCACGTAAAGGAAACGGTGAAACATGATTTTGGCAACATCAATGTGTGGGGCTGTTTTACAAGGTGGAATGTTGGGCCACTTCAAAAAATTGATGGAGTAATGAGAATACCTGAATATTTTACAGAGCCATCTTCCCGATTTTGTTGAGGAAGAGGTCATATTTCAGCAAGATGTTGACCCTAAACATACGTCCAAAATCGTGAAGAAATGACATACTGAACAAAAATTTCAATTGATGGAATGGCCGGCACAAAGTCCTGATCTCAATCGAATTGAAAATTTATGGTCAATTCTGAAAGAGCAATTACGAAAGAGCACCAACAAATCTGGGCGAACTTTGGGAGCGTATTGCCAGGTAATAACAAAATATTCCTCGAGAAAAAGTATTGCAGAATTTGGTTGAAAGCATGCCAAAGCGCATGAAAAATGTTATAAAAAACAAAGGTCTATGGACCAACTACTGATACTTGTCGCTCAAATTGAAATATTTAAAATAAATTGAAGTCGTCTTAATAACAAATAAATGAAAACAAAAATTGTTGTTATCTTTATTATTACACTTTTTATGCATTCCGAAGTACAAAAATTACATTTATGTACTCATTAATGCTTCCCACTGTACAGATTAAATTAATTTTAAGGATATTTGTCAATTTTAGCCTCAAAGGACAACTCAAACAAAAAATAAATACTTTAAATTAATAAAATATAATATTCCAAGAAATTCATAAAGTATTTACAGTTAAATCTGTTTAAAAAATGTTCTTTCCTTATTAATAATTCCAAACATATTAAGATTCCTTTTCATTATTCCACAATTTTTATCATTTATTTTTAAAATCAATAAAGACAAATATTTAATTAGGGAAAAATAATATTCTCACATTTCTTTGTTGCGAAGGATAATTGCTACTTTTGTTAAGACAAAAGGACATTGTCGACATAAATAATTCAACAGGTTGATTTTTGTCCATCCAAATATTCTAAGAAATTCACATAAATATTATCTAATGTAAAGGTAAATTAGAAATTAACAAATCGAAATACACAATTTTAAATATTTTTAAATTATACATTTGAAATTAAATCCAAAATAAATAAATTGTAAATGCAAAATGCGTTTAACAGCAGCAGGACTGAGAAAAAATGTGTTTAAATCTTTAATATTTTTTTATGTCTCTCACATTTCACATTTCAAATGAAACTTATTAGTTATAATTTACATTTTCCTAGGCAGGAAATTTGCCAGGATTCCACTTTGTCAAAGTTGAGGTGTTAAACTAACACCTGCATCATTAAAATAATCTAAATATTATTTGTAATTTGTAATTTGCATTTTAAGTTATTAAGAATCGGATTTCTTTTTTTTTCAAAATTTACTTAATGAGGTAACTGCGCTGCCACTCTTAGTTTGTCTGAACATTCAGCTAGGAGACGAATATTATGGCCAGAATTTTCAACCTAAATTGGGACAATAAATTACATATCAGTGCAATCTTCTAAAATTCTATCTACTCAAACAATATTTTGAAAAAAACTGTAAATATTGTAATCACTCTTATGCACTCTGGACCACAAGCTCGATTTTTTTGGCAAAAAGTCAAATTCAGGTAGAGGGAAAAATTCATGCAGATATGTAATCTAGAGACTTTGAACTTTATATCTATAAATTTTTATATTAAAAAATGTAACCACACATTTTTTAATGTAATAGGTCGAATTAAAAATATCATATTTCTGAAATGTTTTATTTAATATAAATGGTGTATATAATTCATTAATAATTAAAAGGGTGTTCGTAATTGGTCTCAGGTTAAAGAGGTGAAAATAAATACTTAAATGAAATAAAAAACATTATAAGGCAATTTCATATGAAATAGTAATCCTTTTTGTCAGAAATATGATTTTTCTCGAACATCATGCATTTTCAAAGCTTTAGTGCCAAGCACTAATTATATTATATTATATTATATTATATTATATTATATTATATTATATTATATTATATTATATTTATTGGCCGCCATATTCAATCCGCGATTTCATTTCTTTATTTAAATACCTTAAATTTATAACTAATAACTTCTTAAATATATGAACAATATGTTTTCCATTTTTTTTTGTTTATGGGACGAAATATTCCCGTTTAGCTACTTATAATCCGCCATATTGCTACCTCCTCTCCGGGTTGGGAGAATTGAAAAACAAATTCTTGTTCAAGAACTACAAATCTGTAACATATGCTTATTTAAAATTTCGTCAAATAATAGAAAAAAATTTTTAGCCGTGTGTAGGCATAACACAAGGATCATATCCTAAGATTCATAAATCTGTAAAATTTGATTGTGTAAAATTTTGCCGAAAAATAAAAAAAATTTTTTAGCCGCCATATTGGGGCCGCCATCTGGAGTACTTCTGGATCAAAAGTTCAGGATTTATTGATATATATATATATATATATATAAAGTATGCTGCAAAGTAAAAAAATTTTAACAATGTCTAATTTCAGTGAGCCTGTATTTCTAAAAATTAATATAACTTCTTATTATATCGAACATTTCTGATCTACTTGAAGTGTTTTCTAGCACATATAAAAAATTTGGTTCCATTGGAAAACTTTTATTTTTCGGCTTTTGTCCCGCTAGATTAGCCAAATGTCACAGCTTGTACTGGTATCGATTATGATAACCAAGGCTACTAAAAATATAAAATAAACAACACAAATTAAAAGAAATATTTTGTACTTAATGTGAATATTTTTAATAACTCAAAAATTATGGCGAGTCCCAGCATGACACTTTCTTAAAGTTTAGAAATCAGTATCGACATTAGAATTTGTTTAAAAGAATTTAAAAAAAACATTATTTGAAATATTTTTATACGAATAATTTAATACCTTTAACATGAGACCTTAATGAATCTTGTAGCATATTTATCTTGAAAAAAATATGTGATATTGTGAAGATAACTTTGTTCATACTTATACATTTTTTACATTTTTTTACATTTTAAAAATAAAACTAATTTTGTTTGAGTTAGTTTTAATATGGATAACGATTGTACTAAATATCAATAAATTAGGAGAGTTGAAGAAAATCAGTTGATTGATTTTCAATGGAATGACTCAAAATTTCTCAGTCAACTTAGATACTCATGATTATGGTGTTCTATAATTCAATATATCTTAATTAACTCTAGTCCAGAAGGTAAACCTATATATAGAAAAATTATGAGGTTGCACCACATATTGCAAGATTTATCGAAAACTATTTGTCTAATATGGTTTAATAAAATGGCAAAAAAAAAACTAATTACATTTATCTCCAAGTTTGAACCAAAAGATCCAATATTTTCAGTTTTTATTCTCTTTGGCTCTAAGAGTAACAATATGTATTCAATTTTATGATATTATCTGTGAATTTTTTTTTTTTTTTTTGTCCCAATTTCGAAGAAAATTTTTTAAACCTATTTTTTTAACTTAATATTAAAATAAACTTTTCTCTACACATTCAATTCGGTTTTATAAAAAAGTATTCACTTTTTAGTAAAATTAAAACATTTTTGATATATTTGATAAAAAGTGACATTTTCTTAAACGCAATATTTTTTTTTTATTAAGTTAAAGAAAAATTTTAAAACATTATTTGAAAATTATTAAGAAAGCATTAAAAATTAATAATCTGCCATATGGCAACAAAATTGCGAAATTGTTTCGGAAATATTAAAAAATTGTGTCGAAAAAGAATTTACAAAATTTTAGGAATTTTTTGTTATTAAAAATTAAATCGAAAACGGCCAAAAATTATTATTTTTCTCCATTATCATTAAGCTATATAAGTTACAAATAAAACGACCATTATTTCATTAAAATCGATGAAACAAAAATTAACATTGTTTACAAAATCTATCTATCCATTATGAATTGGATGACATCATTTAATTGTGAATATTTTTTTTTTTTTTTTACATTAAATTAAATCGAACAATTGGTTCTCCAGATATGTTGCAATATACGATGCAACCTCATTAATTTTCTATATAGCGTTGTATCTAAAGAACTAAAGTCAACGTAGTGTAATTCAAAATGCCGAAAAGTTGCAGCATTAAAATTATTTCTAAATTTTTAAATATTCCATAAGAACCTACTGACTCAGCAGGCTATAGGTATAACTTTTATGACTGAATACTGATCGGGCTAAATATTTCTTCCTATGGTTTTCTTTATCGCATTTCGCTTAAAATTGGTAAGAGTTCATAAAGATAAGGATTGTTGCCAAATGCAACAATAAAATTTCTTGTGTTCAATCTTATCCACAATTACAATGAAGCGTATAATGTGATGATAGTTTTGTTATTTGATTGATAAACTCAGTTCGCACGGTCAGCTGTAGGTCTTCTCGTTTTCATATGATTCCTTCCTTCAAAAGGAAGAAAAATATCTCAATAAGAATATGAAGGAAAATTGTGTATGATCGATAAGATTATTTTTTATTATTTTTGCTGATGAAAGAATAACAAGGATTTATGCTTTTCAAACAAATTTCTGTCTGTTTTGTGTCTGGACATCTTAATCTTTATTAGCCCTGGTACGGCCAAAAATTATTGCACAAATGGCAACAACAAATGCAGTTTTTTTTTTGCACAGGAAGTTACCTGTAATTTTACGGATTATGAGTTTCTTTCCTCTCATTCAATTACATTTTTAACAACACATATACACACAATAAATTCATTCATAAAATTAACAAGTGCAAACTATAGCCTGTTCCTTGAGAATGTTAGTGGGAAGATTTACTTGCACTTGTGTGGCCTCGTTTGATGTGTTATTCTTCAATCAAAAAAACCTTAAAAAATAAGCAAAGATTTTGTTAATTTTGATTGCAACATTTGTTGTAGAATAATATTGTTGTAAAGAAATATTTTGTGGTTCATGTTGTGGGGATTAGTATCTTTAATTTCAATGTATTAATTTTGTTTTATAACTTAATCAGTAGAGTAATTGATTGGGTATCATCTTGTTTTTATTGTTTCTAATAGCTTCCGTTTTGTATTCAATAGAATTGCATAAGAAACATGTGTTCTATATTTTTTTTTTTAACTGGACCACACCTCATTAAAGAGTGACATTATTATTGAATGATTTCCTATTGAATGTTTGGGAATTGCCTTAACAACCTTAACTTTCTTTCCATTTATTTTTCATGACCTCCCTTTTTTTCCAAATTCACTTTATTCAATATGAATTTTTGCAGCCCCACACATAAAATACTTGTTTGTGTTCATATTCATTCCATACTTCAACTATTCCTACCCACTTGCTTTTTTTTTATTTTATCTTTTTTATTTTTTTACCTTTTTTTTATTTTATTTTATTTTTTTGTTTTTGCTGTCTGTGATTTTTTTTCTCAATTCTTATTTAAGCATCCTCTTCAATGTCTAAGAAATTGCGTCAGAGGAGAGGGGGGGGGGGGATGTTTTGAATGTGTTGGCTGGTGATAAGTTGTTTAGTAACCTGTAGAAATTTTGGCGCCAAAAATTTATTTTACTGCTTATCATATGGAAACCTGTATTTCAGCAATATGATCACTACTCCTCTTTTTCTTTTTGTCTCAGTAAAGTCTCACACATCTCACAGTATATTCTCTTAATTTTTGTTGTACTTTGTAAAGTACGATTCGTTTAATACTTAATTCATTTGACTTTATTTTTTATATTTATGTTATTCTTCTCGTCTGTGAAAGGCGGCTTTTTCCATACATTTTTTTTTTTTTGTTTTTTTTTTTTTTATATATCCTTTAGGCCAAACACTTCTCTTTGGTTGGAAATGTAATCATTCAAATTCTTGCCTGCCCCTCTTATATATCCGTTCCTAATAATCAACTGATTTGTATTTTTTTATTTTGGGAGGTTAATTTTTTTTTTTTGCAACCCAAATGAATTTATAATACTTTCCTGGGAATTTGCCAAAATTACAAACGGCCAAAAAAGCAAAAACTTGCATTTCTGCATTCCAAGGGAATCTACATAAATAAACAACAACAACCCAAAACCAATCTAAATCAACCGTACAGCCAGGCCATCGAATAAACCAGCTATCCTACCTACAAAACAACTAAATGGCATTTCTTCACATAACGATCCATTATTCTCTCATCATTCTCCTTTTTCCTCCCTCTCTCTTTCATTCGTGATAAGTTGATGGTTTTATAACTCAAGTACCCGATAGAATACAAATTTTTATACGCGGGAATGTATTCTAGGCGTTAGAGAGTGATTTAGGTTGAATATTAAATTTTGAACCTACAAGAAACTTGTTTATTTATATATATTGGACTTAAACTGTTATCCGACAATGTTAAACCGCCTAGTGTTATTATAATCCACTTTTTTGAAACAGTTTTATATCAATTAAGAGAAGACAACATTTCATATCAGACTGGACAAACGCTTATTTTTGCAGTTTAAAAATACTAGAGTCACAAACAAAACACGGGAAAACACAGATTTCACATGGGCGTACAATTTTGAGTTTGAAAGGTGGGACCCATAGATCCCTCAGGAGCGGAGCTATATGGACGCAATGTAGGATACCTCATACATAGAAAAGTCTGAACCGCTTGACAAATTTTTGTTTGTTATCCGATTTTAAAGATATTTATATCCTCTTGAAGCAATCGATAAAATCTTCCATCAAATATACATTTATTGTAAGTCCGGTGAAACACGCTTTCAAAATAGGTCAAAATCAAGAGGATCTGTACTATTATGTAATTTGGATCGTTTTCTATTTCAAAAACTTCTCTTTTATATATTCAAAAGGAAAATTTTATTCTATAGAAAAATTTTGTGTAGTAACTTTTTCCTCCAAAAAAACAACTTTCAAATTAAAAATTGTTTATTTTTGGGTTCTGTAAAAGTATCGACAAACTTTCTTTATTCAATAGATAATTTTATTCTTTAACTAATTAAAAAAAAAACTTGATTTTCTCAATTATTTTCTAATGCTCTTAGATTTGGTAGAAAGTTCAAAATCCTTTTTTAAATCCTAACGTAGTCAGATTTTTAATTTCAATCAGGGTGCACACTTTAAGGTTTATATTATTATACATAAAAATAATTAACTTTTTTACTATTTTTGTTACTCTCAGTAACTATATTTTGTTAAATTGAACAGTATCTTGAATCATAAAAAATACAAAGACTTCACCAATGAAGTAAAGAAAGTTTCTAATAGGAACGCTAGAAAAAATTTGAAGAACGTGGCTTTTTAAATATATTATAACATTTTTATATATTGCAAAAAAGTAATGACAAGGGAAATAAATAAAGCATTTTTTGACCATAAAAAATATTCTTAAAATCGGGAAATATGCACCCATAATTAAAAAATATGCTCTTAATTTTTTTATAATTATAAAATTTAAATTATCTATATATATATATATATATATATATATATATATATATATATATATATATATATATATATATATATATATATATATATATATGAGTAAAATATGAAAAACATTCCATTTAAATGCTACGCAAATATGGCAAAATATGCTGCTAAGCTCAAAATATCTAGTTTGGACCAAAATATACTGTAAGAAATCGATGCCAAAATTCTAAAAATATTAAAAAGTTTGATTTTGTATATTTTTGGTTGATTTGTACATGTGGGGAAAAAGCACTTCATTCATAACAAATAACACTTTTAGCAGAGAAATGTACGCAAATAAGTGCCGACAGAAAAGATTCCTTCCTATCATTAGAAAACAACAAATTCTAATTTTTCCAGCAGGATCTCTATTCTCATTATTACAACAAAAAACTAGCTGCTATGCACCAAACGCCTATCCACTAAACTGTCCAGAACTCTGTCAATTTGAAATGACTTAAAGCTGACTAGAGGTACGTTCAGACTACTCAAATATTTGACCAAACTGACGTAATCACTATATTTCCTAATTTCTCTTTTTTTTAATCATGCTGATATTTTATCGAATTTTATTTAACGCTGTTTTCTCTTACGCAATATTTGCAAGAGCAAACAACTTTACACAATATTTTTATAAAACTATTTATTGGTCACGCAATTTTGATGAAATATTTTCCAAATGTGAACATAGCTTAAGAAATAAAATAGAATTTAAACAAAAAGTAATCAAAAAACCTGCCGCAGCCTTTAAAAAAAATCAAAGAAATTTGGTTTCATTTTTATAAGCTGAATTCGATTCACTAATTTCTTTGTGCGCAGTACATATACGAAAATTTCAATTTTTTCCCCCTGAGCATACATTCCCATCCCCCATATATATAATTTCAATTTTATTTATTTTAACACACAGATTTTTAAATTCAACAACACTGATTTGCCAGTCAACCCTTAGCCAGGTACTCGTATCAAGCTCATAATACTGAATGGTTAGTTATTAGAGACCACAATAAAAGCTCAAAAAAAAAAACATCAAAAATTATTTTCAGACCCATATAACATGAGTTTTTGATTTTGAAAATTTGGCGGTATAAAAAAGAGGAATTGCTAAGAAGAAAAAAAAAAATAAATGGTTATTTTGTTGTGTGCCATTGATTAAAGTAGACATTAAGATTTTAAATTTAGTAAAATGTTGCATTCGATTCATTGCATTCCTCTCTCACTGTATTACTTTTATGTCGTAAAGAGTCGATGGTTAAAAAGCCAAGATATAAAGGAGATGAAAATAACATTTTAAAATCTGTATCGCTGCAAGTTATAAATATTTTATGTAATCACTCTGTTATTTTTTTTTTTACTTAAACGTTATGTCCTTTTATTGGCATTTTATTTTGCTTGTTTACTCCTGCAGCCTAAGGGATCGAAGATATGTAATAAATTTGTCATTTGTTTAATGACATTTCGATGCTAATATTTAGATAACAATACATTTACACTTGTATGATATAATAGCCTGCTTTCATAAAATTCGAAGTTTTTAATGCCTCAATGTGCAAAGTAAAAATAAGTTATAATTGTATCATTCAATTATTACATTTTCTTAGTAATACGTACTTTAAAATTAATATTAATAAAAATATTCATTCAATATTTCTTTATTAAAATGAGAAATTTTCTCTTGCATTAGCTACAAAGGATAATAAATGAAGGGTATACAAAAATCGTCTTGACTACTTTAAAAATACTTTATTCATATCTTGTATTTTATTTCAATTATTACCAACAACACTTCGTTGGAGACAAACAAATGGTTCAAGCAAAAAATACAAGAAATAATAATTGCATACTTTAAGCGCCGTAAAATTATAACCATGCAGACAAAAAGACAGACGGACAGACAGACAGCCTAACCTATGGACAAACTGTGGCTGACAGTTTAACTTTTATTAAGTATGTATTATTGTTGCTGTTGTAGTTGTTAATATTGATGTTGGTGTAGTTATTTTTAATTTTACTGTTTTGTTCACTCTTACAATCATAATTTGTTAATTGGTTATTAAGATGTGCAACCTGATGATGCAAAGAAAAGGATTCTTTCTTACATTTATTGCTTTCAAAAGCGAAATGCATAAGAAAATAAATTTAATATAATACATTTTGTTTAAACATCAAATAATTCTTACCCACCTCTTTAATTTAGTTTTTTTTTTTTTTTTTTATTTCGAAATACAAATTTAAAAAAAGCAAACCAACAAAAAATTGTGTCATTAAGTAAAATGTGAATGTAAAACGTGTGATTTAAACAAATTAATTAACTTGGATGTCAATTTTTGTCAATTATATTTCTTGTTTAGTTTATTACTCATACGCTAAGTTGATGTTGAGGCAAAACTTAAATTAGATTGTTGTAAACTGTTTTCTCTTTAATGAATATTTCCCTGTTTCTCATACAATTTAATTTATATATTTGTATGTACTGTATATAAATGATAGTGAAAGACATTTATGGCCATTCAAAAAATTATTTAAAAAATCTTTTTATAGATACATATTTATAAATATTTTTGCAATTTATTATACAATATTTATTTATAATTTCAACAAGACATCCCAACTCAACATGTAGGGCAGCATCAGCATAAACATCAATAACATGGTTACTATCTTTAGAAAAGTAATGCTAATGTTGCTTTTTTTACTTATGTACTTTAATTTTTTTTTTTTTTTTTTTTTTTTTTTTTTTTGTGGCCGAATTACTGGCCACAAATTAAAAGAGAAATCGATTGCTAAGGAAGTTAAAGTACTAAGTCGGCTGTGTCGAATTTTATTTATGAATTATTACCATAGCCTCATATTTTCTGATTTTATGGGTACCTTTTCGAGAATTTTTTTTTTTATTTATTTGGAATAATGAATACGTTTTGGAAACTTAATTAATTTAATTGAAGTTAATTTTTAATTTTTTTTTACTACATATTTTTTGTAATTGGGAAATTGTTTAATTTTTTTTTTTTTTTTTTTTTGCACAATTTTAGAAATTAGTATTATTTAATAAAATGATAAATTTTTCAAAATCCATTAATAATTTTTAGTTTTTAAATTAAAAAAAAACGCGTTGTTGTTAAATTTGATCATCTCACAAAATATTGAGAACAGTAAACGAACAAACCGTGCAAACATTAAAAATTCTTTTGGATACAAAAATTCAAATTAACCAACAAGCAAACAGGCTGACAGGCAGGCAAATAACAAGAGACAAGAAAAGCAACAACAACTAAGTGTATGACTGAAACTAACACCACAATACTATTTCGTACAAGATCAGACGGCCGCCAAATAACTAACTGATCTGCACACAACAACTTCGCGTGTTAGTGTGAAATTGTTATTTATCATTTACGCAGAATATTAAATATTTGCAAAAATGCTCTCTATATCTCAAATGCATGCGTTTGTTTAAATGTGTTTAACTACATTCAAAGTTCTTTCTGAATTTTCTGTATTCTGTTCGCTATTACAGTTCATTCGAACAAACAATATCCATAAGTTTTTATTAAAACTTATCTCTTTTTATTAAAGTATGTGTGTGTTTATTTATTTATTTTTTTTATGTTTTAACACAAACAAGTATTGGCGTGGGAATTAAAACACAGCTATATTCTGGTGGTACAACTAATAAACAGAGCAACAACAGAACAAACAGATCAAACTAGATGATCTCTAAATATGAAATGTTTTACATAATATGTCACACACGCATATACTCATAATAACCCATATATATACACACGCACTTACACTCCCGTTTTATTTTTAATTAAACAAAAAAGAAACCCTTTGGATATTTTTTTTACGGTTTTGAATTTGGTCAAACAATAATTAACACAAATTGACAAATGACATCAAACCAAACTTATAAATCTATTTAAATGAATCAAAAATGTCTATGTGTACAGTAATGGTCATAAGTATAAATAAAAAATTAAATTTTATTTAATCCAAATAATAAACCCATATCGATTTTTTTAATTTAGTTACAATAAAGACATTTTCAATATAAAATTTGTAGAATAGCCAAACCAAAATGTAAAACGCATAGAAAAACAAATTTCAGAACTATCTTACATTCAATGTATAGTAAGTACATGCCGCAATTTGAATGGATTTTGAAAAATATACTTATTAAAACGACGATTTCATGTATGTAAATATCCCTTAATCCCTACTACATAAATACGGAAATAAGTTTAAAGTTATGATAATTCAATATAAATTTAACAAGTCGGACCCATAATTTCTAAGTGCTATTTTCGCATAAACGTAAATTTTTTGTTTATCCTAAAAATTTGGATACGTTAGCTTTAATCTTTTCCAAAATCGGTAGACTGTGAACCGATGACGAATGGTACCACTTCTTCCATACTTCCAAGAGGTATTTCATAAACGTTTAGAAATTTCAAAATCAGAATGTAGTTACAAACATGCATCACAATACCTATTTTTATGCGCCTGTAAAAAAAAAATCATAAAATATATATTTTTCTGATAATTTTGTCACACACTGTAGTTAGTTTTGCAGCAAATGTTAAATAAGAATAAGATGTTCTTCGATAACAAATTCCAAAATTATATTTTATTAATTTACAACAATTCCACTTCTTTTTCTAGATGATCCATGCGATTTAATTTATTGAATCATTTTTTTAATTTTTATTTTTGAAAAAATAACAAATACAATCTGTGTCGTAAACGATTTCTAAATACCAAGAATATAAAACATTAAATCATAAAGAATTCATTATGTTTGGGGATCTTTTCAGTGGGTCTTTAGTGTGATAGTTGTAATCATATATAGAAACATTCTTACGGGGAGTAACATCCGCGCATAATTTCTAAGAAAACTATTTGAGAATAAGGCGCGTCTTTTCTTTTTCCTTGATTCTCTGCTGCGGCTAACTGACTGACTGCTGATCGCTGCTAATGTTTATTTATTTTCTACAGTTCCTATTTTATTCTCAGTAATTGTAGTTTTTTATTATTCCCTTGTTTGCCTCAACGCATACAAAGTGTGAGTCGTTAGAGTCAATTGTAAGTTGGAGACTTTATTGTATAATGTCTGTACTTATGGTGGATGCTGTTTGGAGGGAAATCCCTTCAGAGTACTCGTTACAATAAACAATTGCCATTTATGTTGTTGTTATTGTATACAATAACAACAACAAGTATAATTAAAGTATGAAAAACTCTTTGTTGGAGAGTTTCTTGAACTTTAGACAAACTTTAGTGCTGAGTTAGTTGGATTTTTTTTTTTTTTTTTTTTTTTTTTTTTTTGTAGACTCAATGTAGGGGGGTAAATTCTTGAAACTTGTTTAACATTTTCTTGTAACCCCCTCTACATGCCCCTTGTTCTTCACTTTGTTATGGCGGCTTGTTCAATTATAAGACATGCATTTACTTGGCAGGATGTTTTGCATCATTATTTTTTTCCATTTTTAGTTCTTTTCTTTATTTATCTGCTCTGTACATCTAATAGACCATGATTAGTTGAAACTTCAAGTGTTTGCTCTATTAAATGATCATTATGAGAGTTAAGTCTTTGCACATATAAACATATGATGTTTATCTAAATCTTGGGTATCTATTTATTTAAAGTTTATTGAACTTATCTTTGTTCGTATTAAAGGATTCTATTTAAAGAGTAGGTACATTTAATAATGATGATGTGATTTCTACACATCATGTAATATAAGATCATTTTATTTTTTGTATTTTTTACTGTAGGGGAGCTGTAGTACTGTACATATAGAGATACAATTAGAGTCAAATTGTTTTAAATCACGTAGTTGTTGTTTAAAACTCAACTGCAATGCCATGTTTGGGGCCGTATGTGTTTAATTTTTAATAAAATTGTAATAGTAAATGCTTTTGATTTAAATTACAACGAATACAAGTATGTTTAATAATAAAGATAATATTTAGACATCACTTAAGAAGCTTAGTTTGAGTAAAAATAAAGTTTTCATTAAATTCATTTAGAAATTATGTGTTTAATTAATTTAAATTTAATGATTGGCACAAACAAACAAAAATTTAATAAAATGTTTGAAAAAGAATAAAACACGAAAGTTTCGATACGAAATAGAATAATAAAAAAAAAAACAGTCAACTCGCGGAAACGTGAACTAATTTTGACCAAGACTGTTCACGTTTTCGAATTTATTCTTTTTTTCAATAGTCAAGATTTTTTTGCAATAAATAATATTAGCAATATTTTGAAAATTGAAATTATTGAATAAAAATTAATTACATAAGTCAACAAGAGGGTAGAAAAAATGTTATCGTAAATAATTTTATGTAATTCATGTTCCTTATGCTAGATATGCAGTGGTGGTCACGTTTTTAGCCCACTCATCGCACAACGTTTTTTTTTTTTTCCCTTCATTTTCTCTTTCTACAAAAACGTTTCTAAATATTTTATTATTTATATATAAGTATAGCCAATAAAGTACTAAATACAAGGCTCGAATTACTGATGCAATTATTTGCATGAAGTCGTCATTTATAAAAATATATATTAAATGGCAACAACTTAGCCCACTCTAAAATATATTTACAAAAGTGTAATTTTCCTTTGAAAAAATGTATTTATAATTTTGATTCCATTTATAAAATAAATTTAAGTAAAGTAAGTCCACTTTTGTGTGACCATTTGGTGTAAAATTGGGTAAAAATTTCAAAAATTCATACATTGTTGTCAAATATATTAATCACGAAAAATTCGAATATAACTATTACAAGAATCAGCTGAAATATTTAGAATCCTTCAATTAAGTATTCTGATTTGAATTTTATTATTTTAAAAAAATGTGCTCTAGTGTCTACATTTTTAACCGGGCGAAAACCAGTTTAAGGCTAAAACGGTCTTTATATATATGTGATTATCAGGGAATAATTGACTGCAGACCACAATCCGGATTATCGAATTATTCGGATTATCAATTTTTTTCTTGAAACTATTATAATATATGAATCAGTTAAATTATCAAGTTCAAGTTTTTCATCTAATAATATTCCATATTTAAAGTTTTTCATCAATTTTGAATTTATTTAAAAAAAAAATCCTTTTAGCAATACTTAACTAAAAATGGGGGTATTCAATTACAGTCAACTTTTACATAGTAATTCTTATTGTATTTACCAATCTATACTAAAATTTATTACATTCAATCCGTATTAAAGAGTTGCAATCAATCTGGATTATAGTGTATGTAATGTGTTGGAAAATGCCGAGTTTATACTGTACTTTATTATCTTAAAAATTTTAACGGCTGAAAAATATTCAAAATTTTTCTCTTTTGTAAAAACTGCAAAAATATGCTCTTTGGTGTAACATGCAAAATTATGCTCTTAAGTACTAAAGTATGTTCTATAATAAAAATTTTCTGTAAAAATATGACAAAAATATGCAAAAATATGCTGTAACAAATCGATGTTAAAATTTTTAAAATTGAGTGAAAGTAATAAATAATTAACAGTTCGGTTCAATTGAAACAAAGGAAAATATATGATTTTTCATATTTTTGGTTGGCCTAGTGATTATTAAAACTGTTTTATTTTAATTAAAAAACCTCGCGTGACTTTTTCTAGCCCAATGAACTTGAAATTTCGTATAAAAATTCATCGCTTTCGACCAATGCTGGTGCAAACTGAAATTAGTTTTTCAACAATTTCTGAAACCTTATCTTTGGAAATATGTAGAAGATATTTTTTTAGTAACATTGAAAATAAAAAAAAATAAAAATTTAAAATAATTGCCATTTTTTCACTTATTTCAAAATGTCTTGACTATGACAATTTCTAACGGCAAGATAAATTGAGATAATTAAAAAAAAATCAAGATATTATTTGGGAATATATGGGGATTTATAGGATATATTTAAAACATTTTTCACACCTATTCTACGAAAAATTATTCACAAAAATCAAAATAAAAAAATACCTATCTTTTTAATCGTAAGAGTTAACTTGGTTGTGCGATTTTTCTCTGTCTTTTCAAACTATACAAAAATGTTAAAATCATTGAAATGGACTTTAATTTGTACATGTTACGAACTTTTCAAGCTTATTCATGCTCGAGGCGGTCAACATTGACCCGTATAGATCATCTCGTTTTTAAATAGCGTATCTACATCATATTTTTTATTAAAGCTTAGATGCTTCTCTACAACTTTTCTATACATTTTAATACGATCCAACTAATAGTTTACAAGATTCCAATTTATTACCAGTTCTATTTGCCCCAGTTTTTTCAGTTTGTTAAAATTTATGGAAGTAGTAACATTTGTTTATGAAACCATTATACTTTCCTTATGCAGCCTTATTTATCCATGTTTTAATAATATATTCCAAAGTTCAAACAATTTTTTTGGTAATTCAAGAATATACCTACTATTTTTTTATAACAAAATTTTTAATTTTATTTTTTCTTGTAAAACAAAAATCACCTTAATTCGTTCTGTTTTGAAACGTTAATTTCACGAATATCGCCAAAATAACAAACACTTTTAGTTCTTTATATATATATATATATATATATATATATTATATATATATATATATATATTATATATATATATATATATATATATATTATTATTATTTATATATATATATATATATATAATTATAGTTTCATCTTAAAAATCTCATTCATTGTTTTCATGTTAATTAGTACATTTTTAACATCGTTTTAATATGTTTGTCAAGTCAATTGACAACGTCGGCTTTTAAACGCAAGATAAAAGTGTTAAAATTAAACAAATTTTAAAAGTTTCTGCTTTATTTGCCCGTCATTATTAAGCATAAAAAGTAACAATTTTAAAATGAATGTGAAATGAATTTGAAATTATCAATGAAACAAAAGAGTAAAGCAAAAAAAAAAAGACACAAAATTAGCCAAACTATATTCAGAAGTTTCAAATTAAAATTTAAATTGTAATAAAAAATATTATTTAAAAATCTTTATTAATAATAAATTATTGATACAAATTAACCCATTAGGTGAGCTATTGCTAAATGATCTAATAGAGATTTACAAATGTTTGTATATGAATAGAAAGGTGAAACTTTAAATATGTGTTTAAATATGATAATTTAAATATTCTACAACTATTTTAGTTTGTGAATCTGGGCAATTCAAAAAATAAATATTTGTCGCATTTAACTTATTGTGTAATTACTAATATTTTTGCGAATTGCTATTATGGGTTAATTTACTCTTTACTTTATGAGGCTTATACATAGTGTATGGAACTTTTTCGTATGTGTTATTTTAGTTATAAAACCACAAACGAAGTCAACCAATAAAGATCAAATGTCCATTAATTTATATGTTAAAAGAAAAAAAAAAAAAAAACTTCTACCACTACTACTACATATCATATATCAAGCCAATAGCTACTACTTATGCAGTATTAATATGTCATCTGTAAGTAATACTGCGATAACAAACAAACGAACTCGCTCATTGACTCTCATCTGGACACTATGCTCATGTATTAATAACCTTGACAGCTTTAACCAAGTCCCACTGCAACGGAAGTCATTAAGGAGTTAAGAAAAACACAAAAAAATAAAATAAAGAAAATAAAACCAAATCACATGAAAAGGCATAACAAATACATAATAGTAATAATTATAACAAAAACAACAACATTAACTTCAAAAATAACAATAAAAAATATATCTAAACAATGAAAATGAATAGTTGTAGAGAAGAACTCAAATGATGAAACTTTTAAATCTTCACTAGGAAAAACAGATACATACATGAAGGCGAATGAACGACGGACGAACAGACAGACTTACAAATATTTTCAATGTTTATAAACTTTTCAAAAGGTCCTTGCTCTCTAAAGATATTATTACATCTTGGAAAATATAGATTTAATATACTCAATAGTATTTTATTAGGCGCACAATTACTTCACTTTTATTCAAGTGAAGAACATTAGAAGTGCTTGAAGAATCACTGGGAGAGTAGATAATGCAACAATTTCGAAACGTTTAAAAGCACTTGGATTCATCCAGAAAAAAAGGATTGAGTGCCACACGAACTGAAGTCAAGTGGAAAAGTGGATATAAGCGCAAAAAAGCATATGTAAGCCAGGTTAACTGTATTTTGTGGAATACAGTGTTATATATTACGAGCTGTTAAAACCGTGTGAAACGATAACTGGACACCTCAACTGAAAAAATTAATGCGTTTGAAAAGAGCACTGAACGAAAAGTGGACAGAATATGCGACCAAATATGAGACCATAATTTTCTATCATGACTTTGTTCAGGCTCATGTTGCGCAAGTAGTTAAAAACTACTTGTTTGGTAAATAGTGGATGCAATGTTTAGCCCCAACTGCCGTAGCTAAAACAAGGTATCAAAAATTGTGACCTTAAAAGATTAGAAATGGTTTTGGGATAAAATACATAAATTGTTAGAAAAATGGCAAAAAGTCGTAGCTTCCGATGGACAATTTTGAATAAAACATATTGTACCTGTATCTGGAAAATAAACAAAAGAATTAATACATATAATGAATCCTATTGCTGTATACACATTTTACTCTTACTACGTTTATACGTGAGTCTTATTGGAAAACAAATTTTACAATTAATATTAGCAAGTAAAACGTAAAGCGTTTCTTTTAACGTTCACGTGAATTTCGTCCATATTTCTATATGGGGAATTATATTAATTACTTCAGGAAGCAAATCCACAAAAATTTAAAACCTGAAATGGTTGCATACTGTACCGACAAGAACTGTAAAGCTTAAAAAAAGCCAAAAAAAAAAAAGTGTTTGAAAATAACAAGTTTTTTTTTTCCTTTGATTCCTGTAATCGCGGATTTTAACATAAGTGTTAAATTCTTCTAATGTAAGCTATAAACACTTGACCAGTGTTAAATTAAATTGTGTAAAAGTGAAACAAAAATTTTCAAGAATTTTAATTTTTGCAATTTTCTTTTTTTTACGCCGTATCGAGTATTGCAAAATTAAAAATGGAGGTTAATAGCCTTGGTAATTATGCATCGTTGTACTAGAAATTCAAACTTGAAGAGATAAAAGCGGAATGAAATGTCAATGTAGCCAAAGTATAGCGTAATAAAAAGAGGTTTCAAACTATCAATTGAAAATCATTACGGAACCATGAAATATTAAAGTATAAACATAAAGTTTATATGACAAATGTTATGTGTGTGAGGCTATTTACTACTATATAATTTAATTACTTATTTCTAGGATAAAATGCAAAATTTCAGTTCCGATTGGAATGCAATTACTAGTGCCTCTATTTTAATCATTTCAACTGTTTGTATTTTCTAGTAAAATATGTTTGTAAACACAAATTTGTTTTTCTTTTACTACGAATACGTTGGACAGACAGATCTTGTGTAGGATTCTAGATAAATAGTACTCGAACGTACGATGAATATAGTAAAACTAAAACTTACTTAACTGGTTTGTAGCGAAACTAAAAACAAAATACTAGTTGCCTACCTCTAAAACAGCTACAAGTCACGACATTTAAGTTTAGACATCCTTCCACTTAGATTTTACCTCCTCTTATACACATTCATCTCTACCTTGCTCCTATCCTAGCACAATATAGCTCATAATAACCCTGTTAAGCTGTGTGAGCTCGCAACTGTTGTCGGTTTTGTATTGGTTATTTGGTGTTTTTGGGTAAAATGAAAACAAATCTTTATAATATTTATGCAACACCAACGTTTTTTTACTTAAGTATATAAAGATATTTGAGTATGAAGTTTGTTAATGAGTCTTATTAACATTTTGTCATGCTTTCAACTTTTTTAAGATAAATGTCTCTGGTTTTAAAGGGAGAAAAGCAGCAACAAATTGAAAAGAATTATGATAGAAAAAATTAAATTTAATTGGTTGGTTTGTTGGTCTTGTTCATCGTTTTGTTTGTTTTGTCGTTGCCTGTTTGATCAACTTTATTACAACCAACTTAATCTTTTTGAATGAATTGTAATTTGCAACAACAAAATAACAATGAAAAAGAAATAAAATTGATATTAAATGACAAAAAAAAAAAATGTTAAAGAGAATTTTAGAAGGGCAAGGAAGTCATTTTGTAATGGTTTCATAATAACTTGAAATATTTTTTAAGTGACTTTTGTTTTTGTCCAGTGAAATAATTTCCTCAAGAAATTTCCTCAGATATTTAAAAACAACTTTCTTGTCACTTGTTGCCGCTGTTTAAGCGCCCTTGCAGTTTTGTTTCTTTGAGAAAAAAAATTTTTTGAAATTTGTCGGTAAAAATTTATGGAAAAACATTTTAACAAAATTATTTGGAAAAACTTATTTTATAGAAATAATTGAAATTGCTTAAAATTTGGGTTGCATTTCAATTTAAATGATGTAGTGTGTACACGAAATGATTTAATCGTCAAAAAATATGCATATGTTTTAACGTCTGGTCTGCGGTACCATTGTTATAATTCCATTTATATTAATTTGTTTTCACCATATAAATAAACTATCCTACAATGTCTTGAAAAATCTACATTTAATATTTTAAAAAACAATAAACAATTTTACGAGTACGAGAACAAGAAACTAAATCAAATTGCAAATGTTTAAGCATTTATGATGCATAAATTCGATTTCAGACTTCCTACATTCACTATATTTATTGTGGAGTACTTACTCTGCCTCCGCAAAGAATACATTTTGAATACCATGGTGTAATGTATGTGTATGGGACGCAAATATATTAAATACTTTTTTACATATTCGATGGTTCGTTCAGACTTTAAGTACAAATAAAAAAGAAGGAACAAATAACAAATATTTCCTGACTTTGTTGTAAAAAGACAAACAAACAGACAGGAGTACAAGTTTGTATTAAATTGCTATATTTTATGGCGAGTATATTTTTTCACTTAGCTTTTGCATGTTTATACAGTTTGTTATTGAAATTAATGTAGAACTTTGTATTCATTATTTGGTATACATATTTACTTATTTGTAAATAATGCATTGAATACCCTACATCCTTCAATATGAAGAATGCATTTTGAAACTGGTACTGCGACTCATTTGGAATACTTCAAAACTTTGGCTGATCGCTAGCTGTTTACTAAGTATAAATATTTCGGTGCACATTTTTAATGTACTTTCTTATTTGAAAATATAATTTAAAAAATAGTGTTAACATTTTTCGACTAAACCTAACATAAATATGTAGACATTTAAATCTAATATAACAGTGCAACAAAATTGCACTTGAGATTGTCACTTGAGTAAAATGCCACTCTACTCTTACTTCGCCGGCATAGGACAAGAGAAAGGTGGGGGAATTAGACGGATTGATAGTATGGGCTGATATACTGATATTTTGCAAAGTTTGTAATTATTTCTGGCAATGTTCATGATTTTACTTATTGCACAAAACAAACCCACAGAGAAGATTATATTGCACAAATAACAAACGTCGTAGGCTGGCTAAACGAAACCCACGATCTTACACATATTCGTATTAAAATGTCGAAATTAAAAACAAAATAAGAAACAACGAAAAATTCCTTGGAAATCGAATAAAGTTAAAAATGCAAAGAGACAGACAAAGAATAAAGCATGCAACGAACAGTGGTGTTGGATTGAAGACTTATTAGCTGTCTGTCTGATCCTTATAAAACTAGAAATATTATTAAACTGTTCATGATCGGATATCATGATTTTTTTCTTTATTTATTTAAACTGTATAATATATATATTTTTCTTTTTGATAGGAAAACTTATCGGTATAATTATTGCAGAGAAAAAAAGGAGTGGTCAAAATTTTTTAAAATTAAAATGGAATTACTCTGGGATATCTCAGATAAATCGCTATTTGTAAAATTAATGATGTTGCACCATATATTGAAGCATATCTCGAAAACGACTTGTCTGATTTCGATCAATAAAATATAAAAAAATCTAATTTAAATTCAAGGTAAATTCACATTATTTCAATGAATAAAAATTTGAATTTTTGACATTTTCGATCTTTTTATGATTTTTTGAAAAACTATTATTATTATTATTATTATTATTATTATTAATTTTGTACGAAATTTATTTTATTTATTTTTTTCACAAAATAGACTAATATTTCCATAACTATTGAACGTATGCTTCAATATATGATGCAACCACGTTAATTTTACAAATAGCGATTTATCTGAGATATCCTTTTTTTCATTTTTTCAACCTGTGTTATGCTATTAAAATTTAGCACATAGTTACTGAGAATAAAAACAAAAACAACAAGTTAACGGTACTAATTTTTGTACGTATAATAAAAGTTATAAGCTTTAAAATGTGGATGGATTTTTTCGTGCAAACTTTAAAGCTTATAATTATGTCAGCTAGACAACTGTATTTAACTGAAGATGTTTACAAATGACTTCAAACGCATTAAAGTTTCTGAAACCCTGCTAAGATTGTTAATTTCGGCTTTGCGATTTTAGAACATAATAGATAAAGTCAAAATTTTAATTTAAAATAGGTTAAATTCGAAAGTATTTAGAGAGGTCCTATTAGAAATTTGAACGTGATTTATTTTCATTAATGGTAGATTCTGCAACACTGTGCAGTGCAGCACAACACGGACAAAATACAAGAGCAAGAAGAGTGTTAAAAACCGTATCAAAATAAGCCACGCAAAATATTTTCATATTACATTGCCTCATATAAGAATGTGCATATGTATGTTATGCACTTATGTATGCCTATTTAGATGTCCGTCCCACTCCTTCTGTGCACCCCTAAGCCCAGTTTATTTTTTCCTTGTTGTCTTTAGTTTTAAAAAGACATGATCATTATTATCACCAGTAACATGGTAATGATGATCATCATCATTAACATTAAATACAAATGAAAGAATAGGATGCCTTAATGAGTTTTAAGTCATAACAATCATTGAAACAAGAGCTAACTTTACACTTATCATTTCATTGCTCTTATTTAAGAGGTCACCAAAGCGGGGAAAATCCCCCTCACGCTCCGTCTCAGTAAGGAAATTTGTGTATGTTGGTTCAAAGAAGGAGGTCAGTATTAAGAAAAGTACTATATACAACTCCTTTATTTAATTCTTTATATGTTTCAACATTAAAACAAAAACAGTGAAGTTTATTTTACACTTGGATTTGGAGTAGAGTAAATAAAAATCAACAACAACAACAACAGTAACAAGAAGAAAAAAAATAAATATTACTGTTGTTTATTGTTGGGCAAATTCATTTTTTCTGCTCTGTTTAAAATTTGTTGCAGTTAAGTAAATTTATGTTTGTGTTTAAGTTTGCAACTTTTTCTTATTATTGCTATTTTATTGTGTGTTTTTTTTGTATTTATGAGCAAAAATAAATGTTATTTTTAACATTAAATAAGTTCGTTTGTCCGTTGTCGAGCGTGTAATATTATTGTTGTGTATTTAACAAATAACTGGCAATTGTCGTTTTGTTCAGTCAGTAATCATTTCCGTTTGTTTGTTGTTGAGTTATTTAAAGTGACGAACAACATTCATTCACAACAACATACACACGTTCATTCACTCACTCATTTAATGTTGTTGTCGGTCAGCATCTTTTGTTGTAAATAAATGAAATTTTGTGCAAATTGTCTCCACTACATGACTCTTTTACTTTAATTGGCTTTGTTCAAAGTTTTGTATGAAAAATTATTTAGTTTTTTTTTTTTTTTTTTTTTTTCGTAATAGTACTAATTGACTTTTTCTTTTTATAGATTTTTTTATACTAGATTTAAGGATAAGGCCAAAAAGGAGACCAGACCCTAGATAATTGCTTGATAAATTGTGCGTTTAAATAAAACACAGCACAAAATTTTTATAATAGCTCTTACTGCAGTTAATTTTAAATATATTTCTTCTAGAGAAATCTGGTCGTTTGTCCGCATGTAGATGGCAGTCAAAGAAAAATGTACAAAATAAAATTTGATTTTTTTTTTTTTATCGAACTAAAAACAATAAAAAATGTCAAAACAATTGTCGTAATGCGATAAGATCTATTTGTATATACTCCAATAATCATAACAAAGATTGTGATAAAAGAAAAAAAAAAACATTGATGACACTCGTGACATTGATGACACCCACAGAGTATTAGTTATTTAAACCACTCAGAATTTTTGGAAACTGTAAAGGAATTGGATCCAATTTAAAAGCGAATTTTGATTATTAATTTTAAATTCTTATAGAGAGATACCGAAGAAATGATACAGTTAGTTTAATCCTAACTTATTCCGTCCATCTTTTATTTGAAAAAGAACATGTTGTGTTTTATTTGAACGCACACCTTAGTACTAGATATTAATACACATTTTTTGTTAATGATAATAAAGCTGTACGAGAGTACATAAATGGTAAAAAGAGTTCATAATTGGAACGCAAGAAAATATGTGAAGGCAAAGAGGAGGAAGAAATTACTGAGACTAATTTTTTATTTTTTTTTTTTTTTTTTTTTTTTTTTTCAATAATATTAATGCAGCCTAAAGGGTGACATACTGGCCATATCACAGATGTTATGGAAAATGTATCAGATACCATGTAAAAAGATCGAAATGGTTGAATAAACTTTTAGTCTGGCAAGCCATTTTTACATGTGGGGAAAAAAGCATTTCATTCATAACAAATGGCACTTTTAACAAAGAAACGTACTTCTTATGATTCAAAAACAAAACAATTTCTAATTTGTTTGGCATAATCCAAAGTGACCTCGAAAGCCCAGCTGATTTGCAATTTTTTCAAGTCAAATTGTTTTTGTAATATTTTTGATCGCATCCATTTACTCTTCTTCATTTACTCAATTTTTGTTTGTAACATTTTAACATTTTGTGCTTGGAATTTTTATTTAATCTTGAAAAGCCCTCGTAAAAAGAGAGATGCCTTTAACAAAAGTTTTACATAATATCTAAAAGAAGCTTTGTACTCTATAAAACAAAAAATTTAAATATTTTGTTACAATAATCAATGGCACACTTTCATTTCGCGTTAAATTTAAATTTAAAACTTTAATATAACAGCCTTTAACAAAATCAAAATTTCAAAGAATCCATTAGTTTAATTTCTATATAAGCTGAATTGTATATACTAAATGATATATTTTTAAGTTTTTTCTTTAATATTTTAAGAGTTACAAAAGTTTAGTACACTTGAATTTCGACTTAAGATATTTTTTTGCTTGAAATAGATAAAAAAAATATTTAAACGGTTTTTATTAAAATAATAATTGTTTATAGGTTTTTAGATGCTAATGTTTTAGCCACCATGTTAAATCCATTTTTTTTTTTTTTTTTTTTTTTTTTTTTGTAGTTAATTTATTATATAAATAAGTGAATTTCTTAAGTAAACGTAATAAATAATAACTTTCACATAGCAATTTTATTTTCCTTCATATGTATTTCTATATATTTTTGGAATTGTAGATCTAACCTTGACAAAGATTAAAAATGAATTTTAAACATCTAATTTTGTAAAAAAAAAAAAAAAAAAAAAAAAAAATTAAATCGATTTCCTTATTATCATGTTTTGAACAAAGAATGTTTCATATTTTTACCACAATACCCTATAAGTAACAGTAAAAAAATACAGGGATTATTTTGTAAAAACTATTAAACAAAATTTACATAACTTTGAAATTGCCATCAGCAAAAAAAAAAAAAAAAAAAAAAAAAAAAAAAGCATCAACAAAATTATGATATTCTGTCAAAATAATAAATGTGAAACCATAAATTCTTAAAAAAAAAAAAAAACTTTAATTCATAAAAGAATAAAAAATGCCATTAAACAAATCTTAAAAAAAAGATAGAATTTCATTATAATATTACAGCGTTTTCCCTGAGTTTTGCATATTAGTTTTTCTTTAACAAGATAATTTTATTATGATTAGCTTAGATGGGCTGGCTGCTGTTAGATGTGGCCCAGTTTGTAACAAATATTACAAACAAAAAAAACATGTTTCATTTAATTTGAAAAAAAGTACATAAATTTTCTTTAGATTTGTTTCATGGACCAAGAAATAATTAGATGAGGTCACATCCTTAAAAAAGTAGAAAAAAGATATTTTAAGAAAGTCCTTAGAGATTTTATAAAGATGATTTTCTTTTTTTCCGGAGTGAGTGACGGAAAAGGGGTGGTGGTGGTTTAATGATCGACAACAATTTTTACAGACAGACGTACGCACATATTTGTAAATATCCCGGATAAGAAAAAGAAAATACCGCTAATTTTCCATTTGGCGGATTTTGTTGTAAGCTTCACCAGTCAAGGGTATCAACAATCAAACGAACGATCAAAAATAACACAATAAGATTTAACGATGGGAATTATTTTCGTTCACAAGTAAAAGGGGTGTGTAGCAATGTGTGCAGCATCACCATCATATCAAGCCTTATGAGCGAAAGATATCGGGCTAAACTCGTTCACATATGAATATATGATTCTTTTATCTGTATCTATTTGTAACTGCATCTTATTGTCGTTTGTCATTTGCAAAGGCTAATGAGTGCATATTTAACTCTTGGTTGTTACGTTGGTTTGGTCAGGGTTACTAGGAGGACGGCAACGTTAACAAAAGGAGATTTTATGTCCTTTTTTAATGTCGCTAATTTGCATTTTAAATCGCCTTACAATATACATGAAGATGACTATTTATCTTAAGCATCCTTTAGAAAAGGAAAATATTTACAGGACAAAAGTCTTTGTTTCTTTTTGGGCTTTACAAATTCTAATCAAGTGTTTGTTTTACGACTAAAATTTTTTCTTTATACTTTTTGCAGTTATTCATAAACAAATTTTATTCTTTGTGTGGACATGTGCGGACATTTTTATAGTTCTTTGATGGGACTTTTCTTAAGATAATTGTTACAAAAAAAAATTCAAAAATATGCTGCGCAATTTATTTGATGTGTATGCTTTGTTAAATAAATACTTGACCTAATTTTATTTTCTTAAGTGTTTTTGTTCAACGATTAAACTGAATGAAAAAGGGTTAATTTGTTGTTTTTGTTTTATTTGGTCCAGTTAATTTAAAATTTTGACAAATTGATAATTTATAACGGTTACCTAAATGTCACATTCGATTCTTTTGCTATTTATATAATTTAACTACATAGAGAGTCGTCAAAGGTTTAACTATAATTGCAATTAAATTGTAATTTATGATTGAAACAAATGTTTTATTTAAGTGGATTTTCTCGAGTTTTATTTAGTTTAGATGATGATGATGGGGATGAGGAAGAAAATTTACGTTCCTGAGCACGCGCCAACTAAAACAGACAAAAAACCGGAAGTGGTATGTTTTTCATTTTGTGTTTTATTTTTAAGATCTTAAAAACATTTATAAAACACAATTTAAATCTATTTTTATATCATATTCTCTACTGAAGGTGGTGGAGTTGTATATTTGGGGAGTAGAAGTGATATAATGAGTGAGATGTTGCAATGGATGTTGCGCATGTGTGGTGGCATTTGTCATCACAATTGTTGCTTAATAATGATTATGTGGGTTTATTGAAATCATGTCCTGAGAGGCTTTAATGTAAATGTGAAATTGTTATACTCATTTTTGTTTTTCCTTTTTGATTAGCCCCAAAAGTTATATACAAAATTATTCTTACATACTACATTCACATATCACCAAGATATAATGAGGGTGAAATTTTATATTTCATATTACTTATATTTACACTAGAACCAACCATCTGTTTTATATATTTCTCTAGTGTTTTAGTGAATAAATAGAGAATTGATTCAATTTTAAAAGTTAGTTTTAGTTAAAGCATTATGATTGATTTTTAAATATTTATCTTGAATGTAAACATTTGTTTTATTGAAGAGAAAAGACGTTACAATCACAAAATGTAATTGGAAAAGTCCAAAAAATATGATAAATTGTTCTACAACATATTTTCATATTTTCGCTTACATCATTTCTTATAAAATTGAGCTCAAATGATAACTTATAACCCAAATTTCTTTAGAATTATTTGTAATATTTGCAAATAAAGTAAAAAGGTGACATTAATTTATAAATTCTCAATGTATTTCTAGCACTGAAAGTGCGAAAATTACAACATTGCTTATAAGGAATGCGCACCAAAAAATCCGTGCACACTTTAAATCATACATTTTATTAAAAGTGACAAAAAGAAATAGTACCGTTAAATTGTTTATGAAATTTTAACAAAATACATGCAAACGCATAATTCAAATTTATAATCAAAACATGTCTACCATATAAAAAAATTGCTATGAGTGCAGTTAAATTGGGAATTTTTTTTTTTTTTTTTTTTTTTGAATTATTAACACTACAAAGAGTTCATAATCAAAAATAAAAATATTTTCTAGAGAAAATGTGAAAAAAGTTTAAATATTATATAAATGTGCAGATTGTTTTCCAAAAACATACCAATGTGAGTATATGTATGGTATGTAGGGTGATCGATTATTCGACTTTTTGGAGAAACCGGTTTTCGAATAGTTGGTATTTTGAAAAAACCTGTTGCGCTTTTTGAAATTCAGAAAAAAACAGGTTAACCGGTTTTTTTAAGAGAAAAACAACTATTATACGTGTTTTACTTTTTTTAAACCAACAATTTATTCAACTTTCTTCTCCAGAATTACAATAAAATAATATTTTATAGGTACATAAAATTAATTTCAAATTTAAAAAATGTATTTAAAAAAATAATAATAAATAAATAAAAGTATATAAATATCATTAAAATAGGATAATAACCTATATTGCTTATAGGATGTATTAATTACTGTTGTTTAGGTACTTTCTTTAAAATGATCTCTTAAAAATAAAATATAATTTAAATTCTTTCTTCTGTTCTTTTCTTTAGTTTTTATAAAACTACACATAGAAAACTCTCTTTTACTTAAAGTGCTAGTTAGACATACAGTAATAAAGCATTATATAATTTCTGCAGTCTTTTTTAGACTTTTTATTTCATTTGTCTAAATATATAAAATCAGTTAAAATACTTCCTTAGCTTGTTTTATTTCTTTTAGGATTCTGTATATTTTTAATGGTATTAATTAATATATCTTCCAAATACTCGGAATCAGTCATTGTTACATCGTCTTCTTCATCGGAACAACAATTCTCCTCTTCGCTCAATAAGCGACCATATAATTCACAGGCAAATTCCTTGTTTTCGGTCGCAGAAGAGTATTTGAAAAAAATGATTGATTTTGGGTAACTTTATTGTATTTAAATATAGCGATAATGTATTTAAAACTTTAAAACTTGTTAATCGACTTTTTTGAACGTTCAAGTAAATCTTCTGCCAATGGGTTTTCAATTTTTGAAAGGCTTTTAAAGAGAAATATAAAAATACCTTCAGTTTCTAGAAGGATAGTTAAATTCTTAGATAACTGTTTAACTGTAATTTTTAAGGGCTTCAGAATATTATTTAATTCTCTCAATATTTTAATTTTCTTTTCATTAAAACGATTTACGCACTTATAAATTCTTAAGAATTAAGAAATCATTTTCGCCATGGAATTCCAAAGGTGCTTCACATCGTGATTTAGTTTTAAGTTCCCTCTTTTCTTTTTATTTAATGTAAACCTGTAGCTTTTTCTGTTTTTCAAGCGATTTATTAAAGGTTTTAACACATGATCTAAGTCGGTCTATAATTGTTTTTTAAACAAACATTATCGCCTAAATCAAAAATATTGGTTTCTTCGTCATCTTCAAAATTATTAAATAAAATGCTCAAAATTCAGTTTTTATTTAAGAATTAAAATTTTCACCAAAATTCAGTATTTTCAATTTTTTTTTTTTTTTTTACTAAAAAAAACTAAAACTATTCACTAAGAATTTTATTTAATAATAATAAATCTGTTTTAAAATTTTAAATATTGAGTTATAAACACTTATTTTGTTCTCTCAATTTTTATCAAAATTCAGTAAAAACTTTTGGTAAACGAAAACTCTTTTAAACCCTTTACGTAAACGAACGCACTTATTATTCATCATATTTTTATAATTTATTATATTTTTATAATTTATATAATTATTTATAAAACAGTGTTGTCAAAATTAAAAAAATAGTATTTAAGATATAATCAGCTTTTTTATAATACATTTTCAAAAACTTAACAACATTATTGTTATCGTTATAGTTTTAAGACAATTCTTTCTTTCTTTGTAATTAGCTTCCCAAAACTTATCGTTAGCTACCGATGTGTTAAACAACAAAAAGTCGGTAAAATTTTAGTACTGAATAGCACTTAAAGACAAAATTTTTTAACTAACAAAATAATAAGAATTTTAAGTGAAAATCTATAAATCTCTATATAGAATGTGACTCATTATCTGAATTTCTCTGCATCATTTACCAGAAGAGTAATAAATGCTGGCCTAGACCCATGATGTAAAAAAAGGCTAGAAAAAATGTGAAGGCAAATTAGAAGATAAAAATCACTGAGAATAATTATTTTTTTTAAATATGAATGCTGCCCAAAGGATGATAAAAACTACATACTAGCGAACTTTATTCAACAACCTGATCATGAAGTTCAAATCACAGATTTTATGGTAAATGTATCAGACAAATATCGTATACAAAATTCGAAATTGTCGAATAAGCTTCTATTAATTAAATTTTTAATTGATTTTGGTTTAAATTTCAATTAATTTTTTAATCAAATCATTAGAATCATAAATTAATCAAGAATTAACTGTACAATTCATAACTACAGTTAATTAAGTCCTTCCATTTTATTATATTCTTTTGTTTAAAATATTTAAATGTAATTGAAGTAAAATTAAACCAAATTAATAAAAAAAAAACTTATAATTTCATCTTGGCGTCTTATACATATTGTTAAAATCACTGATAATTGAGTGTAAGTAAGATTTTTGAAACCTTTGATTTCGTTCCAATAAAGATTTTCATATAATCGATACGATCTAGAATGGTATCTCATCTTATTAAATTATTATATTAATTAAAACATTAAAGGAATATATCAGACGTCTAAACAAATCGCCAAAAACAATAAATATGAAGTGACATTTTACACACAAATAATCTTTCATAGATCAGTTTTGACACAAACTTTATTTTTTAAATTAAATATAACCTCCATGGGGTCCCGGTATCAATGATGGCAACATTTACAAAGGCATCGAAAGGATTAAAAATCTAATAATACATTTAAAATTCGTAGTTACCAAGTGATTATATATTAAACGCTCCTTTGAAGACAAAGCAAATCTTTACTGCATGTTTGTATTTCATATTACAGTTTTTTAAACTATAATTAAAAATCGATTTTAAGTTTCTTTTTTTTTACTGTACATTTTTGTAAAAGCTGTCGATTTTTGTCAAAAACGTTTAACCAATTAGAAAATTAATTACATTAATTAATAATATAATTAAATTTCTATAAAAAATTAATCAATAATTTTATTAAAAAAAATTACTTGAAATAAGTTTTTCTGTGAGCAATTAAGTAACCAAAGACACAGTGGATGTTATTCCAGAAAATATTCAATATTTTGTTCATAACGAATAAAAAATTTATTTTTCTTTTACATTTAAAAGTTGAATATAACTTTAACAAAATCAAGAAATCATAATTTAATTTTTATAAGCTGAATTGTGTGCATTCAATTTTTCGTGAATTTCGTAAATTGTATTAAAAATCGAAAGTCCTGATTCAGGACAAACTACTCAACATTTTTATACAAATATTATTTTCAAACAATTTGATTGTTGTACTAAAATAAGGTGATTTAAAATTATATTCTTAATTATATGAAAAATGTAATATTTTCAAAAATTCGTTGATCAGAGTTTTAAAAAAATTGGGCTGATATTTGGTTCATTTACAAGTTATTTTGTTTATTATTTCTTATTTGCAAAGAAAAAAATTTGCAAAATGAAAATGTTTGGCTCATAAACTCCGGGTATTTTATTTTTTTTTTTTAATTGTGTCATTGAAATTTGTCCCGTTATCTGATATTCTAATTTCGAATAGATGTTTCGTTGTGAAAATAAAAGTATTCAATTAAAAACTGTTCTGTAAAAATAAAATTCATAAAAGTGAGGGCGTTAAACTCTATCTAAAAATAGGTGAAATTTATTGCAACTTCAGACAAGCAGGGGGCAGACAAAAATACAACTTCGATACATTTATACAAATGTATGAGTATTTGTACGCATGAGTATTAACGGTGGAAGGGTTGTTTTTTCTCTTGGTCCGACTAAGACACCAACGCATATGCAAAGACAGACAGACAGTGATACGCAAAGATATGTAGTAAGAATACCTTTTCTTTAACAATATACAAAGAACAAACATATTTCATAGCCTAGCTGTTTTAATAATGAAAATATAACTACGACTTTAAGGTTGTTGTACTTTAAATTGATCGCTTTACAAATGGTTTTCTATGCTAGAAAAATACATTTATACATACAAAATACATTTCAAATATAAATATTTATTCATTCCACATTTCAATATGCGAGTCTATGTATGTACGTATGAGAGTATTTTTTTTTTTTTTTTTTTTTTTTTTTTTTATCAACACCATTAGAAGGTGGCTCATGCTATTGTGGGTTCACATTAACCATGTGAGTTATGGAAAACAACAACCATGGAAATTATGGTGAGGTGGATGATGATTAAGCAGCCTTTAATTTTATGAAAACAACTGTAAATTAGACCAAAAAGTGGCGCATGCGCAAAAGTCTTTATAGGTTTATTGACAGGCCCCTTTTGGTTAATTTCTTATGAAAATTTAATTTTAACTTAAAATGCCTTTTTTTTTGAAAAGGATTCTATTACAGGACATATGGTTTAACCGTTATATTTTCTCTTAATTGAGGCTCTACATATAAAATTACTTATAGCAAATTAAATTCATAATTTATGGCTAGGTATAATTTTCTTATACGAATTCATTAAACCAGAAAAAATACGTTAAAATTTACTGAAGAAAAAAAAGCAACAAAAAACTCTAGTAAGGCAAAAAAATTTAAATAAGAAATTGGGGACAAGGTTAAAAATATTGTTATGAAAATATACATATAATTAACAGAAAAAAAAAAAATAAATAAAAAATACTAAAAATGGAGACAGACTAACAGCTAAACTAACAACAGCACATGATATTTAAATTTTTTTTTTTTTTTTAATATTTAATGGCATTAAAACCAAAAGTATCAAAAATCAACTCCTTCACAAATTCATTTAAAAAATTAGCGAAACAAAAACTCAATATTTAAATGCTGTCGTCTGTTATATATTCATTCTAAATTCTTGGTTTCATTAAATTGTTTTTTGTTTTTTTTTTTTTTTTATTTTATTCGAGTAATTTTTTTTTTTTTTTTTATATTAAATATTCATATCTAAGCGACATCCGTTTCTTCTTAAATAAAAATCTCTCTAGAAAAAAGAGAGAAACAAAACAACGTGTTGCTTTTCATTCATCATAATTTCTAAAATAATAAATATGAACAACAAAATCCCTATTCAAATTATGATTTTAGTTTTAACTCAACTTAAACGAAGGAACAACAAAAATTTGGTTTTAATTATCATCGGAAATCATAATCATGTTTTGAAAACAATTTCCAACAGTTCATAAATTAATAAAATAAAAAATATATATAGATTGTATGTATCGTTGTTGTCCCCCTTTTTTTTAGAGCCAAGAACACCAGACATTTTTAAAGAAAAAAAAAAGAACAATATTTTTTTAACTGTAAAGAAATCTTAAGACAAGGGCATATTACGTACTCTGAGTCCTCATTTAACTAAGCAAAAATATTAAGTTGTGCAACATTTGGTCTCGCTTTTGCATTAGATTAATTAGACCTACGGGAAGATCGTCCCAACATATAGAAAATAATTTTATATAGTATCCACTTGGGAATCTAAAAACCTGCTAAACTTGTGGTAGTCGCAGTAGTACTGACACTGTGGTGAAAACATACCTCTTAATTTCAAAAACTGAAATATAGAATTTCACGGCTATCCATAAAATAAATCTAGTTATTTTTAAATCATAGCTTTAGTTTTCTAATATTGACTTATAATCAATATTGGCCGCACAACAAAGTTGAAGTGTAATTATAATTTTTAAATTTAATATTTTTATATTGTAGAATAAATATTACCACATACATTTATACATACATACTTACATACATACATATTTCTATATACATGTCTTATATATAAGATTTAAAAATAAAAACGATTGGAAGTTCTTATACAAGTACACAAATACAATACAAGAATATTGAAGCTCATAATCTCAAGTAGGCTCAATATTTCTTTTCTTTAGCTTAGAAAGACTCAACAAACAGCTATACAGCACTCAACCCTATCTTAAGTGCATCCAGACATATAAATAAATGAATGAAATGTTGGACGTACTCTGCCATATGTGCTTTTTCAATTACAAACAATATATATATATATATATATATTCATCTTACTTAGATGCTTAAAATCTAAGACGAATTTGAAGCTTAAAATTTGTTTCTTTTCAATTCTTTTTTTTTTTTTTATTTTTTAATAAGCAACGAAATGACACTTGTTATTTCCTTCAATACAAAACCCTCTTAATGTTCTTTTTTTAAGATTTCAGTCGAAATTAATTGTTTTTTTTTTCTCTCTTTTTTTTTTCAAATGTATTTTATGAAGTGCGATTTATTAGTTCAAAATTAAATTTTATATATTTTTAATTGATTTAAAAGCAAATATAAATTAGAAGTGTTATATATTTCTTTTTAAATGAAAATTCACTTTAAATAGAAATTATTTTAATATGTATTGGAGATTATAAAACAAAATAGATTATTAATCTTATTGAAGTTTTAAGTGCGTAATTGAACCCAAAATTTAAGGTATGGATGTTCCCAACACAAATGAAAATTTACTTCAGTTAAAATACTATTTCTCAAAATTTTGGTCTCTAAATTATTATTGCGCGAGCTTGATCAAAATAAAAAAGGTCCTTTTGTAAGTTTTCACAAAAAAAAAAAAAAAAATACATAATTTATTATTTTATTTTTTTTTTTTTTTTTTCAATAGAAATAGAAATATTTGATAGAATCTGACCAAACTGATACTAATGTGTTCATCTAGCAATTATACCGAAACGGTAGAGAGGAAATATTTTTCGAAAAATTTAAATAAGAACTTTTTATACCCACATTCGATTTGAAATAAAGACTGCGCACTAAAAATTTCGTGCATACTGTTCACCTTATAAAAATGAAGGCAATGCACTGTGGGAATGCTACAATACTGAAATTATATATATATATATATATATATATATATATATATATATATATATATATATATATATATATAGCTAATAATATATCACGAACTATTTTATATAATTTAACAAGTATTACTACACGCTGCTATTTTTACTCGGACTCTTGAGGACATCACAAAACAATTTTAAAAAATTCGAAACTCCCCATAAATTTCGAGATGTTGCGAGAAAAAAAACGTTTTTAGGATAGATCTAGTAGCTTATTAACTATATACTAAAACTCATATTAAATAATAAATTTAGTTCCATTTTCTTTTTCGAAATTTTGATTTTGATGTAAATTTTTCTGATTTTTTGATCAGATTGTTTACAAGGTTTCAAATTTTATTGTGTTTGATATAAAATGAGATATCCCTATATAAAATCGTCTAAGAGCTCAAAAAGTTATTAAGCATTTTCTAAACTTTATCATATATTTTCAGACAAAATATTTTTTATATTTTTTTTACTTGATTTTTACTTTTTTGAGGATAAAATCAAAAATTTATGGAAAGCTTTTAGTAAGTTATTACGGATAAAATCAAATAAGTGCTACAGTTTTTATTTAAAAATATTATTTGGTTATGTTGACAGTAAAAATATCCTTAAAAATTATTACATCGTTGCATAGGCTTTTGTAGAAAAATTGTAGTAAATCGCAGTTAAACTCGAAAAATTTTGGAAAAAATTTTTTTTCTATAAGTTGTTTGAAAAACGAACCGAATGCATTTTATTTTTTTCAGAAAGTGAATTTTCATAAAATTTTAAACATGATACATGTTTTATTGATAAGTTTACATTGAAAATAGTTTTTAATTTTAATCAAAATATAATGCGAAATATGTGGGGCTGATTTTTGAGTTTAAGAACATCTTTTTTGGTCTATACAATTACAAGTCCCTAAAATATTTTGACACCCCCAAAATTTTAGTATTAAGCATATAAAATGCTTTCATTTGACATCAATAGAAAACGTAATTTATACTTCGCGGTAATTGTCAGTAAGCGAAATGTGTTTGGAGAAGAATGCCGCTGTAGCCGATGTAATTTAATTTATTTTTTTTTTTTTTACATTATCAATTTTAACCATTAGATGATTATTTACAGATACTTTTCGACGTTCTAAAGACATATCTGGTCTTAAAAAAAATGTGGAATAAAATTTGAAAATTTTTAAAATTGCATAAAATGTTTGCATTTAAAAATTTTTAACGCCTCTTTGACTCGGAAGTGTCATTTATTAAAAGATTCTGTTCTCGCAATATTTTGAGTTTGTGATGATGGTATCCCATGCCTGGTTTCCTGACATCAACGAAATATACCTCAAATTGTAGATAATCACTTGGCCTTTAAAATTCTATTCTCAAATTTCACTTATGCGCGCAAATTTTCTATCAAAAAAATTAAATTTTAAAAATCTTTAACTTTTGGTTAAATTTTTTATCACCAGATAGTAAAACGGTTAGTTACTTGTTACAACATATGAATTTCCTGAGTGTTGTTTCTCGATAGCTTAATAGTTTGAAAATAAAAGAAGAAAATTGTCAGTACAAAACTGAAATAAATCAAAAAATCCTTGAAGGTTTCAACTCAATTTTTTATATTTTTTTAGTTTCAAATTGCAGATTTCCTTGAGATTTTAGGTGAATGATCTAAACTTTTGCATTTCTTAGTTATTTTGCAATACCCACCGAAATGCATGAACAGTTTTTCTGTTTATAAAATAAAATTTAGAAACATAAAACACATAAAGTCGGTTTGAAAGAGTTTCGAAGATTTTTCAAATCTGTTATATGTGACTCGCTATTATAACCGTAATAGTTCTTTTAATTTTCATCATGATTACTTAATTGATTTCTGAGTTATTAATAAAAATGACTTGGTATCTTTGCATTTTTTTGTACTAAATATTTTGTTTTTTTTTTTATTATTATTATTATTTACATTTTTATTAATATCTCAGAATCCAATTAATCCATTAGAATAACATTACTTAATAATGCACCATTTACCACAGATCATTATAAAATTATATGGTGGCCATATTATGTCCGTCCGGCTGTCCTTCCGGAAAATTAACAATTAACCTCAAATAGTGTTCTATTATCATGGTTTAAATCAATTAAGGTATTTACACTAATTTTTTAAGCCAAGGGCTTTAATTTTCCTACTATCATTTTTTTAATTATCACACATTTTAATATAATTTAAACTTATGTAAACAAATAACAATAAATTTAAATTTAAAATTCAAAGAGAGTTTGCAAAATAATATGCAAATAGATTTAGCTGAATTAACTAATATTATGGAAAATATTATCAAGATTATTGGTACAAATTTTTGTTTATTTATTATCAAAGATTAAAAAGTTACAGACTCATTAACAAAAAAATCCCAATGTGCAATGTGTTATATTTAAGTTTTAAATTTTTATTTGTTTTTAATAAAATATTTCCTCTAATGTCCTCCATAAGAGCTTTATTGTATTTTCGGTTACTTTTTTTTTAACTTTAAACTTGTAGACAGTTTTAAGTATTCTTTAAATATTTTTATACTATGACACAATACAAATAAAATGATACCACTCATTTACTGTTTTGTTGTAATAATGAGACTAGAACACAACGAATTCAAATGTTAGGAAGGAATATTTTCTGACGGCACTCATTTGCGTACATTTCTCTGTTAAGAGTGTCATTTGTTTTGAATGAAGTGCTTTCTTCCCCACAAGTACAAAAGTCTTGCCAGACCAAAAGTTTATTCAACAATTTAGATTTTATGAACCATATTCAACAATTTATTTTTATGACTCAAAAAACCTGCACTCCAAACAATTGTTTTATATGGTCGATATGTGTTTTGATTATAATTTTGGTTTATGTTTTTTTTATGAATTTTGATAAATTCTCATTTAAAGAAAAACTAAACAGTTACTGAAAATAATAACAAGTATAAACAAGTTAACTGTACAAATTTTTTCACAACTTTGATGGATTTTGAATCGAATTTTTCCCCTCAATGTATAGTCTGGGTCCTCATTAAATTCTAAGATGATTTAGATGTCCGCCTGTCTGATAAAAGCACGATAAGGTGATTTGACCATGCTGCAGCCCGCTGTGTACAATTTAAACACATATGTGCTTGATGCATTATTGACACTGAACATGGATTTAGTCAATATTTCTTTAGGTGTGTTGTAAAACATTTTATATTATTAGAACCGAAATATTAACATGTACATAAACCTATCTGCAGATAAATCATATAAATTATAACTGCCTTCATCCAAAAGGCTTTTTAATATTTTGCTATCAATAAGAAAAAAAAGAAGAACGTAAAATAAAGCTGATATTTTAATTTTGATCTTTAAATGGATTGAGATGTGTATGTAAAAAAGTGAGACATTGTTTTGCATATTACTAAATTTTTACAGTCAAAACTTTCGTTTAATTTTGAGAGTTTTTAATACATGTAATTGCCGCACCCAGGATATATAAATGCGTACATGCAACATATTCTTATGACACAAATTAAAAAAAAAACTATGAATTCCCGATAAGAAAAAATTATAAAACACGGAGTTTTTTTCATGTTTTTTTGTCTACTAATTCACACTTACCCAGCTGTGAGTGATGGCTTTCTTTACAGTATATTGAGTAGAATTTTACTTACTGGGTGCTAAATTTGCTGCTGTTGATGCTGTCGCTTCTTAAGGTATTTTTTGTAATAATACATTCATATAGAATGTATGAAAAAATTCAAATGAAATGTAAAAAATGTGCGTGTGAAGATCTGAGATGATGAGGGTATTATTCAAATTTTTTTTTTTTTTTTCTTTAGATTTTTCTTGCTGATGGAAGAAATGAATTGTAATGATTCAACGAAGCATCACATCATAAAAAGGGATACTGCTATAAATAACATTATTACATCTCAACGCCAATCCCAAACCCATATATATATAATATAAAAAGTGCAACTTACTTGTCTAACACCAAAAAAAAAAAAAAAAAAAAAGCAAAGAAATAAATCCGTGCTGCTATTGTATTTTAAAGCAAGACATTCTAAAAGTTTATGACTTTCGCTATTTACCATTGTAAACTGTGCTGCGTTGAATTGTAGTACTGACGTGTGAAATGGCTTTTTCTACAACATAATTTTTCTATTCTTTTAGTTCTATTATACTCTTTTATACGTAATTTTTGTTAAAGAAAAATAATTAATGAATAATAATTTATAATATTAGAACCACTGTGCAGTATATACGATATTTATGGTAAAATAAGCACCCTGAACAAATTTAATACGCTTTACAGGGGGTTATATTTAAGACACTGGGTGATATTTTTATATATATATATATAAAAAGTTTTTTTCTATTTTCTTCATAAACTCTATAGTAGAACGTCTTGTAATTTCAAACCCTTTTTTTTGTTTTTTTAAATTTTTTATAAATATTATGTATGTGTCTTAAGCCAGAACATTTTGTAATCATGTGGTTGCAACGTATTTGTTTTTCACACCAATAGTTTTTTTTTTACCCCTGAGATTTTTTTAAGGATTTATGACACTTTTTTTGTGTAAAAAAGAAACTTTTATTTCTAAATTACATTATACTTGAAATACGATTTTGTTTAATTTATTGAAAAACTGAAGAATTTCTATAGTTTTTTTTTTATGTTTTTTTTATATTAAATTGTTTTGTAACCGATATATGAACACAATTTTTCCCATTTTCTTTCAGCTATTTTTGTTTTTTTTTTTTTAAGTTTTATTTAAATTAGCTTTACAAAATGCTTTAAGGTAAAAATTAAAATAATAAAGGATTTTTTATATTAAAAATATTAAGAATGAAAAATCCAATGAATATTTAATGTAAATGATCCATTTTGTTTATTAGGGCGTTTATCATGTTGCGCAGTAATTGTGCATTAAATATTTAATTTTTTTTCTGTGATTGTCTTACAGTATGGTTCATAAGAAGGTTTTAGTTTTTTTTTTTTTTTTTTTAATTTGTTGTATTTGATAAATGAAATATTTGTAAGCATTTAAAAAGAGTCTTTTATTTATCTGAGCCAAATCTTAAACACTTCATTTTTAGCGAATTATAATTTTTTCGAAAAAATTATTATTAGTATTTTTAATTAAAACTTATTGAAAACTGGTTTTTCGTATAAATCTATTCTTTTTTTTTAAAAAATTATATTTTTTTTAAAAATATGTACTTTTTTAAATTTGTTTTTTTTTTTTTTTTTTTTTTTTTTTTTTTTAATTATAACATTTTAAATAATTAGTATTTTTTTAAATAATCCCAGCAAAAAAAGAACTGATAAAGTTATGATTTTAAGATTGTGTTGTCATTAGAAAGAAGCACTTAATGCTGAAAAAGAGTTCCAAAAGTAGTTTTAAAATCCATGGTTGTTATTGGGAGAATATTATTTTATTTACTGCTTTTGAAGTTCTTTTGTTATAAGTGTGTTTAAGTAATTCTTTTAAGAAAAATATTGTTTTAGCTTTGTTAGAAGAATTTTCATTTATTTTCACTTTTTTGGAAGTAATTATTAATAACTTCCAAAAAAGTAGAAAATAAGTACTTGGTTCTACTTTTGAAGTGGTAAAAATGTTAATGCTTTGGAAGCGCTTGTTCGTTTTCCTCGAATACTCTGTCATAGTGACAAATCTTCCATCATAAATTACACATGCAATCGTAGAAAATGCGTTTTGAATTTCGTAAGAATACTCATTCCAATCATCAGAAGAAAATATATTTCCGCAAAGAATTTTATTGGTTGGATAAGAGCTAGAATAAATATGTCAGCTATGTTTTCTAGAGGATAAATAGTTATTCAAGAGTAGATCACTATTTTGGTCCATTTAGCCCCTAGAAGATTTTAAAATTGAATGATTAAAAATGTCTCTTTTAGTCCGCACACAACTTTGGCAAAATTAGAGTGGCAAAGAGAGGGCGCTGAGCGAGAATTTACATATGATATAACAACGTATGACGTAGATCACAGAACAATTACAAAACAATTAAAATTTCGCTATCAAAACATGTGGCGACCATGAAAAAGAGGTCAAAATTAAAAGTCATTTTCCCATTAAACTCTGATGTGATTTTTTGTTTTTTATATATACTATCAAGTACAATCAACATTTCGATTAAATTTTTTCTACTATTTTGCTGTGTTGTGTTATTATAAACAACAACTATTTTAATAAATTCATTCAGTGAAGCCATCTCATTTAAAAATTATACAAAAACAATAAACTCCTGGTAGGCCGGACCTAACTTATCCTCCAACAACGATTCAATCAGCTACAAATTAATGTAGAGAAACCGTCCTTTTGCTATTCTGATGTAGGAATACCACTCAAAGAATAAAGAAAAAATACAAAAAAAAAATCAGTTCCCTACCAACGATTGAAAATCAGGAGTCTATTACATTTTACGCAAAAAAAGTTTTAAATATTTTTTTTTGGAAATAAGTCTCCAAAAATTTTTAATATTGAGTTTCTTATGCAAAAAAAAAATATTTTTAAAATTTTCCCCATGGGAGAAATTCGACAAACAAACATTTTTATAAATTTTTATCAATTGCAAAAAAAAAAATAAACTTTTTTCCCATGATGTACTAAAATGAGCACCACTTATGGACTAAAATTTTCGCGGCAAAAAAAAAATATTTTTTTTCTATTAAGCTGAAAATTACGATTTTTGTTATGCATTAGAACTCGAAACTTTTTGGACAAAATAATCTAGCCTGGGGTTTTTCAATTGCTGGAAATGAACTGAAGATCCGTTTTTAACAATTACGAATATATTTTCATATTTTTCTCATCAATGTAAATCGTTTGAGTGGTTTTTCTAAAAACCCATATTTTATTGATTTTCACATTGGATCGATTTCGGATCCACATTATTCTATTGATTTTTTTTTTTATAAAATTTGCCTAAATGAAAACATATTTTAGTCATGTCCAATACAATAAGATAAGATGGACGAACAGACATCCATAAAATTGATTTTAATTCGTGTCGTATACTTAAAGTTACTTTTTCCTCAACTAACAAAATCCAGTATACCCATCGTAGCTATAATGGCATAAAATATAAATTTATTATAATAAATGAAAAATCTAATTTGCAAAAAAAAAAAAAAAAATTTTCCCACATTGGCTAGGTAAGAAATTTTATGAAAAATGAAAATCTTTAAGCCTAACCAAAATTCTGTTAATATTATTTTTTAATTAAAAGTACTCATTTACATTTATAGTTTTCTATCTTAAACCAAATTATTAATGAGCATCTTCTCTTAATTTGAATAAAAGCCTGCTGCATGAAGCAGGCAATTTTCTTAAAGATTTCTTAGAAATTGCATTACCAGGGGAGAAGGTAAAAAATACATTATCTTCATTTCTACCCCCACCCTAAATAATGAACATGTAAGAAGTTCGATTCAATGACCCCGAAAAGAAAACAAATTCTTAAGACAGACTGACAGACAGAAATTATTTAAAAGAAACCTCTCCTCTAATCAAAGGCACAATTTGTCGTGTATGTGTGCACGTATTACAAAGACGGACACCTCTCTCCCTATAGTGAATAAATAATTATAAGTAAGCATAAAAGTACATACATATATTGATCTATCGGGTGGTTGTTGCATATAATAAGGAATACTTTTAGTTTTCGTAGGCTTATTGGTGGTGCTTTCGTTTTTCAGTGTTTTCAAGGAGGCTTCAGAGCAAAACCTGCACAACTTATTGTTTGTTCTACGAGTTGTTTGAGGAAAAATGTGCACAGCTGGCGCTCTTTCAAAGAAATTCGTATAAAATAAAATCGATATTTACGTTTCATGTTTTTATGCACAAAATTGAAAGAGAGAGTAATAATATGACTAATACTTATAGGCAAGAGTATGTGTGTGTTATTATCCTTATTTAAAAGTCCTGGTTTCTTCACCCTACATGAATATAGTGTTTTTCGTCAGATGTTTGTTTTTGATTTGAACATAAAATGCATGAACAACAAATATTTTTACTTCTACGCTTTTAATTAATCGTTGCTTAAGTAAAAGTAATTCTTTTCTGAATTTGTATTAATGTCTACTGCAATAAACGTTCAGAAAAATAAATCATATACTTATAGTAAATGAGCTTCATACTACTTAGTAAAGAACGATTTTAAACTTATTTTTATTAAGTTTCCAGATTGAGTCAAATTATAGTTAACTTGTGTAAAAAAAATTTTGGATAAACTATGAAAGCTCAACATATGTACTCAAAAAGTAGTTAATATGATATAGGTATTATTACATCTGTTCTCTTATAGAATTCTGTAAAAAAAAAATAACTCCACTATGTCAAACATCAATAAGAATAAACTCCTACTGTTTTTATAACACGTTTATGACAAAACTCTCTTTCATTTTACAGAATTTTCATAATCAAGTGACAATAATTAATTGAAATATAAATTAAAATCCTTTATTTAAAGTTTTTGTTTCATATGCAAATTTTAGCGATAATAAAACTCTCACTAATTAGGAGCTGTGAAAAACACAGCAAGGCTCCATTTATCTTAAACAAAAACAAGCTAATCCGCTTGAAGCAATACGCATGCCTTTAGATCCTGCACGAAAAAAAAACAAATTAGATGAATTTAACTAGTCAAAGGAAAAACTCAAGTGTGTCAAAAATACCGTTTTGAAAAAAAAAATTCAAAACTATGGATCTTATAGAGCGATAAGCCAAAATAAGCTTTTCGTTGTATTGAATTTCCATGTAAAGAAAAAGTCAATCAAATTGTCAGCTTTAATAAATTCGTTTGTAAAAGTTTAACGAATTGGAAAATGCAAATTTTTCAAAATACACAAAAGAAATCAGCATAAAATTCACTTTAACCTTAAAACCCTACCAAGGCGTTATTTGAATTAATCCTGCCCTTTTCTATGTCAACAACAACGACAATAATATCATTTTTGTTTTCTTTTTACACAATTAAAGAATTTTCCATAGATTTATAGGCAAATGTAAGCCAAATGCTGATGCAGAATTTTAGGGAAATTTTTTGTTAAATGGCAATAAAATTCATATTTTGCACAATTAACATGACAATCATTGGCAATAATCAAAGGCTTGCAACAGTCGTAAATCTTTCTTAGTTTTCCATCTCCTTCTAACGATTAAGAAGGGTTACAAGAAAAATCTATACATTAAGATTTTATTGAACTTCATTAATTTTACATTTCTGTTTGAATTTTTTTTTTTTTTTTTGCAAAAAGGGTTCAACGCTTACATAAGTTGCAAGCACATGTATACTCTTATTTGCTAAATGTGGTACGGCTGCATGTGTGTGCTGTGCAAATAATGTGCAGGCAAGCGCAAACGTTTCAATTAAGGAAAATCTATTGATACATTTGTTTCTTTTCTTTAGCTTTTTATTTGTTTTTTTATTTCACTATTGATTTTCTTGAAGAAACCCTTTTTAAGAAATTTCGTGCCAAATTTTTCATTGTGGTAAACATGTATTTATGGCACTGAATGTTGATGAATGGTTCAGTAAGGGAAAGAAAGGTTTCGAAAACAAGATTTTTCTTTTAATTGTTTTTTTAGTTTTAGTTCTTTTCCTAATGAAAGCTGTTTGTAAAAAACATAGAACTCCTATGGTTTTGTTTGTGTTTTTTTCGCAATTGATTTGCGGAAAAATCAAAATGATTGAAAAATATAAGAGTTGCAGGAAGTAAACACAATATAACACATTTTTCTTTTTGGTAAAGTTTAGTGAAATTGAAATATAAATATTTAAGATATATGTATTTAGTACAAACGAATTTGATTTACCCTGTTTATCCTAAAATGAGCTTTGAAAAATTCCAAAACAACTCAAAAATAGCTGAGAATATATATAAAATATCTAAAATACCCATTTGTAAGTTGCAAGCTCTACTCAGAAAATATTCCATAAAATGTTTCATATCAACACTATAGTTTGGATTTATATTAAAATTTAATTAAAATATTAATTGATTCAATCATTTGTAAATAGGCTTCCAATATTTTTGAAAAACAAATAAAAATTTTGACTTTTATAAATAATTTAAAATAAACAATTTTAATAAAACCCCTACAAAAAATTATCCGAGTACTCGGATTTGAAATTGTTCTTATTTATTTTAGTTTTTGTTGCTTACGAATTAGTTTACTTGTATATAAAAATGTTTAAATTTTTTTTAAATTTCTATTTTAACTTAAATGTTAGTGTATAAAATTATAATTGCTGTATTTTACCTGTGTAAGTAAGCTAGGCTGTGTGTATATTTCGAAGTAATTATCAATACAAATTATCAATATAAATAATCAATACTTTATTAGTTGTGAGTACTTCGAAATATAAATTATTTTCTTACAAAATTTAAAAATTTGTATTTTTCAAAAAAAAAAATCGTCAAAATATATTACAAATAAATAATCCATATTTCATTAAAATCGATCCTTAAATATCGACTTTATTTACAATTCAGTGAAGCCATCTCATTTAAAAATTATACAAAAACAATAATATTATTTGTGAAAGCAACAAAAACATTTCAATAGGAGTTAGGAAAATCGGCTTAGGATTCTATGAATCCATGCCCCAGAATCATAGTTACCCTGTGGTATGTTTAAGTCACCAAATCTTTATCAAAAGTAAAAAAAATTTTGCTCATAGTAGCGTGCATGTACTTACAACAAACAATTAATCTCAATTACCCATAACTTAAACACAAACTTTGAAGTAACATTTTCAGTTACACATATTAAAAAAAAATCTTTATTGAAAATTCATTACACCACTAAGGGCAGATGTTGAAAATTCAAATCTTTTTAAAGAGATTTTTAAAGGAAATTTCTTGCTTTTAATGTTTTTTAATGGAAATTTGCATTGTCTATATTTGACAACCATTCATCTACCATTTTTTCTATTGATAACTTAAATATCAATAAATATCAAACTTCTAAGGTAGAAAAAAAAAAAATATAAAGAAAATGTTCTTAACATTATTTTATTGTCTCTGCCAAAATGTCTGACAAACAAAAGAAGGCTTTGCTGTTGCTGTCATATAAATTTAAAATGGGTATAATGAAATTTCAAACGACCCCTTTTTTGCAAAGATCACAAAAACAAGAACATATTTTATATATTGCATTAAAATAAATGTAACTTTTGGCAAAAAAGGATTTATTCCAAATTTACCTTAGGGTACATGAACATATTTATGCAATATGCACGAATTAAATAATTTCTAGCATCCCATAAGTTCTAACAAATTAGCACCACTAAACCATTTTTGTTTCCATTTACTTTAAAAAGGTACTGAATATTTTCCCATCATTAATTAGAATGATCTGCTTGAAGAAACTCACCCTTCACTGATCTATTAAAGATTTCTTTAGGTATTTACTCTAATTTCATTTAATTTATTAGACAGTTTTGTTAAGCATCTTTTTCTTTTTTTAGATCCTTTTGCGAGGATGTTTTGGGTGATATTTTACCTTTTTTGGCATTTATTTTTATTATTTTCTTTCGTACAGCAAAAAAGAAATTAATTTAAATCAATATTTGATTTTCAATTAAATCTTTTACTTGTTAATTTTTATGGGAATATTTTTTTAAGTAATAAAGTATCATATAGTTAACAAAAGCGAAATGTTTTAGAGATCTTTCATACCAAATGCAAAGCTCAACAGTTTTTTTTTCTCTTCATAACGATTTGAATTGCGCTATATCTTAGTAATGAGCTATTAGTTTTACTGTCTTATCTATAATTAAAATGATAATTTCTAAAAATTTTATAAAGCTAGATTTCCATGCAAATTTGTTCAAAAAAGAGTTAGATTTTATTAAGAATTTCTGAAAAAGAGCTGCAGAGGCAATGATTTTAATCCACAGTCATTAAAAAGGTATTATTTTTTCATGAATTTAATTGCTTAAAATAAGTATAATTTTCTTTGTGAAAGATTAAATTAAATTAAAAATTAATTAAAACTATTAAATATACGTGATCATGTACCAAGTTTATAAGCCACTATTTCTCAAGAAAAACCATTATGTGGATAATTGATGAAGTTGCACCACATATTGCATCTCGAGAACGAATTCTCTGATTGACATGATGTAGGTTATGCCTACATCATATTTTAGTCTTCTAAGTAGTTTCCAAGATATTATTAAAATTGTATCGAAAAATAAAGTCGTTTACAAAATTGGGAAATATTGGAAAATATTTTGTTTTTCAAAAAAATCTAAAAAAAAATAAAAGCAATTCGATTAAAAATAAAAATAAAAGCAATATGTGGCGAACGTTCATTAATTTTCTTTATAACAATAAGAATATTTAGAGAATTAAGTCAGTTCAAAAAAGTGAATTAAAGGCTTAGAAAAAAAAACATACAGATTCTTAAAATTGTCTTAAAAAGGCTAAAATGTTAGTATTTCGACAACGAAGTAAATAATTTTTTATTTGTTATTATCGACACCATTTATATTTAATAAAAAATAAATTTATTCTCCAAATTAAAAGTGCTATAACTAACTTTTTGCTGTTAATAAGTCGATTATTATTATTTTTTTAATATACTTCATTAATAGAAGAAACTATTTATGAAAATAATTGAAAAAAGATCTTATTAATGCGAAAAATCACCCAGAAATTTGGAAGTGCTTAATCAAAAAGGAATTCAAAAATGACGAAAAATCATATACATATATATATATAAAAATTAAATACATAATGTCTGCAGAGAACAGTCGTGGCTGACTAGAAAATATATTCAATTCTGCCCCGAGTGTCGAATAAACTTTTACAGTGTATTCTTCTATAATTATTTCATGAGGTCGAATAATTTTTAAATAAGTCTAAAAGTTCTAAAGTTCCACTAAAAATAATAAATATATATATATAGTAATTTTTTTCTGGCCTTATTTTTTGGGACATGTTGCCTTTTTTGATTTTTTTAAAGTTCAGTTTAGTCTCTATTTTTTTCCATTTCCTGGCAACACCGCACGCGACAGAAGAAAAATGCATCTCTCTTTCAGAAAATCAAATATATTTTAATATTTCCGAAAAGCATTTAATAATCAAGGACACAAAGAGTTCAATAAAATAATGTTGTGAACATTATTTCAGCATACGAGGGGAGAAATTAAGAACATTAAACTCTGCGCAGGCGTAAAATAAAATCACTAATAAAAAGTTATGAATGAATACATGTCAGTATTTTGAAATGAAAAGAATGTTGAGGACCTTACTGTGATGGTGGTAAAGTGCTGCTGGTAGTAATAGTGATGGTGGTGTTGTCGGCTGTAAATCCCACTATATGCTTTACATGTATTGCACACATTAGAGTAGAATCATATAATAAAAATAGCACGTGATATTTGAAAGAAAACTATAACCGCTGCCTCTTCAGCGCTGCTGCTGGTGTATGAAATCAGAAACAACTGCAATGATGTGTTTACTTAAATAACAAACGATTCATTTGGCAATGCTTTCAAAAAAGGATATTTTATTACAAACACATTAAAAAGGATCTAAATTGAATAGAAGGCCCTTATTTTTGCATTCAAATATTACAAACAACAATAACATCAAAAACTTTACTACCACCACCACCATCATAATGATCGTAAAAATTTACACAAATACAAACAAAAAACATTAAAATTTTAAATGGGGAGTTGAGACAAACAATTCTGAATTAGAAATAACAAAAAATAGTTGAAATACAAATCATAACAAGTGCTGAAGAGCAAAGGCAGCTGTTACGCATGCCATCTTTTGAGACAAAAACTACATTAAGTACAGTGCACACACTAACAAAATCCTTGCTTAACTCAGCTTGATTATTGTCCTGAACTCTGGAGGGTGGTGGTGGTGGTGTAGTTTTTGTTATTGTCGCTTTGCTGGTGTAATTCAATGCATTAGTATTCATAGTGATTGTGTGTGGTTCGCTTACAAATTATATTATGGAACAGTGGTGGTGAGTTGTGGTGCAAAAGCAACCCCAACAAAAAAAGTATCACAAAAAACAGCTTTTTTTTTCTATACAACAACAATGTAAAAAAGGACAGGTGATAGCGAAAAGCAAATCTGTAACGCGTGCTTATAAAAGTTGCCAATTAATGTCGAGTGGTTTACGACTAGAGGGATAATGATAATGCGCTTTTATATATATATATATATAGCGTTTTACATAACAAGTTCATACAATCCTTTCAATTATCATTTCGAAAATCTCTTACGGTTTTTTAAACATGTTTACAAATTTGTTAGACCATTGAGAGAGATAGATCTGTAATGATTTACAATCTAATTTTTCGTATTGTTTGTTAGAATATTACTTCAATCAAGTGTTGTCAATGGTAATTAGATGTAATTGTGGTACAGTTTTTTGAAGCTTTTCTACAGCAGCTGCAGGGATTTTACTAGAAATAGTTATAGCTCATTAAAAAATAGTTTGCTATTATAAATGAATTATTATCATATAAAGAGGCATTTATATAAATGTTTTTAATTTTCATAAATGCTTTATTTATCAAAAAGGATGTTTTAGAGCTGATGACCACAGCTGCCTAGTGCTCGTTATATTGTAATTTAGTCTTAGAATAAAGTTCCTTAAGATTTAAAAAAATATTAATGAAATAAATAAATATTTAGCAAAAAACGACCAAGTGCTCCCAAAAATTAAGATTACCACTTCATAAGTTGAACTAAGTGCACATTTTGTAATTTTTTGGAAGCTATTACTTGTAAAGAAGCGAAAAAAAATTTTTTTTTTTTTTCAGGAAAAGAGGTTAATAATTTTGTAAGAAAATTGAAATTGTACAAATTTCAAAGTATTTTTATTATCCTTTAACAAAGCCAAAACAAAAGTTTTATTAAAAAATTATATAAAAATAGTTTTAAGAGAAGGACTTCAAAAGCAGTGAACAATAATCATAATAAAAAACATCCTAGCAAAAACAACCATGGGTTAAAAAAAGAACTTCTGCAGCTTTTCTTCAGCACAAACTACTTCTTTTCAATGACAACACAATGTTGAAATCATGACTTATTAAGCTCTTTTCGTTTCTTTATTGCTGGGTAGATAAATAAACAAAAAGGATTTTTAAAATTATTTCAGAGCGAAATTAAAGAAAAAAAAAAGAATATTAGAAAAATAGTTTTACCAAAAAAGGTAGATTCTTTCGAAAATGAACTGAACACTAAAAGTTTTATTCATAATAAAAGAACCCGAACTAAACCCGAAATTTTTGTTGTAGGACCTAAGAAATGTAAAAAAAACATATTTATTATTAACTAAAATACCGAGAATTACTTTATGGACGCTGCTTCAATATTTCAAAATGGAATAGAATTTCTAAATTTATATAATTTTTATTTTGAAATGATGTAGTGAAATAAATTTATTTTACTTTATTAAACTTATTTTCAAATTTTGCTTTGTATTTTTTCGTAGTTTTGTTAAATTCAGATTTTATAAAAAGTTCGGTATTCGATAAAGTTCTGGAAAAACACCGAACACTTTTTAGCGAACACCATAACCGAACGTTCGTTCGGACACTACCAACAACCCAAATTTACACTAAAGATCAAAATTTTTGCTAAAATCCAATTTTTCACTAAGTATTCGATTTTTCATAAAATATTCAATTTGTCATTAAACATTTAATTTTTCACTAAAAATACTAAAAATTTGATTTTTCATTTAAAAAAAAAAAAATAAATAAATAAATTTACACTAAAAATTTTTCACTAAAAATTGCTATTCTATTTCACTTTCATATAAAACTTATTTGTACCAAATTTTATTGAGATAATGACATAAATAAGGCATTTATGAGTATTAAAATCATATAAAAAACATTTGCATGAAGGCTAGGTGAAATAATGAACCTATTTCAAGATGCCCCGTTGCACAGTCACGAGTTTGGTCAAAAATTACTAAATTCGACGTCAGAATTTTAATATATTTTTTTACATTTATTTATTTACAAAAGCAATTCAATTAGATCATATGTAAAATATTATTTCAAAATCTTAATTGATTTTTTAATGATTAATTTTTTGATAATTTATGATGCATGGGAGGTGGCCGAGGCCTTGACTCATAAAACTTTATTGTTTTTCTTTCCTAAGCACAAAAGCTAATAGTGTGCATCGTTATGCCAAAATAGTCATATTTGTGGCCAGGTGATTATCGTGCAAGGCTATAAAACATGACATAGACATAAGTTAGATATACGTGCGTTCGATTCGGGATGTCTCCACCTCCAATGACAACACCATGTAAAAGTGACAGGTTCTTCTCATATAAAGTTCCGGAACTAGAACAGGTCTCAAACCTGATGACTAATTGTCTTTTATCTTCTGTGCACAAGTTTTACATGGACAGAAAACCAGCCAGCCAGAAAGCCTGGCGGTCTGAAATCGTTAAATCGACTCGGAAAATTATTCATTTTAGAAAAAGCAAAAGAGGAAAATTACAAAACAAAAAGTTGAAATTTATTCGAAAATTTAATATTTTGAGGGTAGGGTTAAGGTAACCATATAATATGTAAATTCATTGAAAATAGCACACTTTTTCACGAAGTGTATTACTTTTTAAAAAAATTTATTTTTCTTCATATAATACTTTAACAAATAACTCAATAACAAAGTTGTGTATTGGGTAAATATCCAGCAAAAACTTCGTAATGGCATGTAGCTACGTATATAGTTAATTTTCAATGACAATAACATACCGTCTGCATTATATAGAAGTTGTTTAGCAACTATTTATTTGTAACCTGGAAATTCAGTTTACCAATTCATATATTTTAAGAAAGGATAAATATATGAAAAAGCAAATAATTTTTAATTGAACGAAATAATTTTCAATGTTTAATTTTTGGTTATTTTTAAGCTTTTGAAATTAAAATTTATAAAATCTTTTTACGTTTAAAATAAAATAAAAAACAGCTTTTATATCCTGACATTTCATGAGTGATTTGTAACCTATAATGTAACTAGTTCATATTGCTCTTACTAATAATGGCTTCAGTAATACTTTAAAATCAATGAGTAATTGAACAGTTTAGAAGTAATTAGTTCTTGTAATGACATTCTAAAATGCCTACTTGTAATAATATGAGGTAATAATTGAGCATATTAAAAAATTATGTAAGTGTGACTTTGAGATAATTCGAATGAGAATCAAATTAAACAATTCGATTGCAAATTAAAACTAATTATAAAAACATGAAAAATTTTAAACTTAATACTTAAAAACAGCAAATTTAATTTAAACTCCCAAAAATTTCATTTCTGATTTAAGCTTAGTCAAATTATTATATTGAAAAAATGCAACAACTTATAGCACTCTCAATACTATTCTTTATCATTTTACTATTATCAGTTGGTGTCTTTTACAAATTACAAAAAATGTTTGAAATTGAGATAAGATGTCTCAGCTGGCTAGCTCTCCATTACTGTGGCTAATTTTATATTAAACTTTGTAAAATTATTTTTAAACATCTTTAGTACAACCGTATGATAATTAATAAAATATTCATACAAATCACAAATGACCACAGCATCAGCGGGACATAGAGAGGATACATTATCCCTATATTTTTAAAGTGAATGAAAAAGTAAAACACACCTTTAATTTATTTCAAAATATGTAATAAAGAAAACACCGGGCCTCCACGCAAGAGCACGAGCTAAAACACACAACAACAATTATAATAAATAAAAATCTTAGAAAATTGTTACAATACCTTAAATTACGCAAAAATTGCGCTGAAAATGCAACATCTTGCATTTTCAATCGAATGTTTGACTTTCTACATCATTGATTTCGAAATATGCGCACATATCCATACGCTTGCTTCATCGACTCATAATTTTTTTTTTTTTTTTCTATTCTTCCGGCTATCTTTTGTTTTCTTTTTGAATCTACACAAAATCTTAAAGATTTCTTCCGTTTATTGTTAATGATTTTTTGATACTAACGTATATTAGGGGTGGATTCTTTCGTAAATGAAATAAATTGTAACTTTTAATACTCATAAATAAATACAAAATCATAAATGGCAAAGAGATATAAAGGCGGACACAACACCACCGGTCCACGGCTGATCATTGATGATGATGTGTCTCATATATATATTAGTGTGAATAGCTAGCTGGCCACTTGGTTGTTTTACTATAAGTATCAATATCTATAATATTTGCAAATATTTTGTTGTAAATTTTTTTTGCTTCACCTGGTTTTGGTTTGAATTTTTTTTTTTTTTTTTATGTCTGCTCTATATTTTTCAAAAGGCCGAAATAAGAATGTGACACATTTTTACTTAAATAAGAACTCAATTCAACCCCTACATTAATTACATTTATAGATTTAGCTCGTGCCATTTAAAGAATCAGACAAATATCTTGTTGGTAACGAAAATAACAGCAACAAAAAGCAAATAAGAAATGAAACCTATTTAAGAAATATTTGTAATACCCGTTAAGCTCTACTATACATTTTACAAAACATTACAAATTGACGCCACCACAAAGAACCAAACAGCTGATGATTAAATTTGTTGTATATGGAACCAGTGTTTACTTTATTTAGAACAAATACCTTGATATATTGATGCCTCTGGCTCTTTACATTAGTATTTAACCCTTATTTTTGATTGTCGCTTACATTAAGCTCCAATGCTTTAAAAAAAACTGTCAATATTTACTCAATCGTACTTATTTCATTTTCAAATGAAACTGTTTGTAAATTTGTTGTAAAACAAACCCCTTCTTTCAACCAAATGCCAAATAATCAATATTTTAATTAACATCTGCAAACCCCCACCACGTACCTCGCGAACCTTCTATTCCCCCTTGTTTTGATCATGAAAATAGTAATCCAGCTGAAAACTGTTTGGTCATATCGTTTAGCACCATAAATCTTTTAATTAAATCGATGTTCAATTATTCAATACTTACTCGCACCAACCAGTAAATAATATTGAGAATAATAATTAATATTCATAACTTTATTAAAAAGCTTTCAATTTAATGAGTAAGTATTAGCATAAAAATGCTCATCATAATCATTTACATATTTGAGGACTTAAATTATGTTTCATTTATGACTTTTGATGATTTTAAAGGGTGTCATCTTAGTACTATAGTTTGTTTATAATAGCAAGTGTTTTAATTATTTGAACGATTTTTTGTAATTTTTATTATACTTACTTATAAATTCCACCTGAAAGTTTACATAATGAGGTAAAAAAAAAAAAAGATTATTTTGAATTTTAACTTATATTAACCTAAATTACGAGTATGATATACAAACTTACAATTTTTATACTTATATAGAACCTGATGTTAATTGTGGACCGATTCTTTATGATTTCATATAAGATTTACACACTTAAAAGGTTCTCACAACCTTTTGCTTTGCAATCTCCTAGAGACATTACAACCTGTTATATGTACTTGAACCACTATTAAAGAAATCATTGGAATGAATCTCTTTTAAAAAATTTCTAAATAGAAATATTTTTTTTCTATTTCTAAATAGAAATAGAAAATAAAATTTTACAAATAGTTGTAATTAGTGTGTTTTGTCAGTTTAGTTTTCTTTTTTCAATTCAATGAAATGTTTTTAACAAAAATGTGTGAAACTTTAAAATGTTTATACTTATATCAAGAATGTCTGTATTAAAGTCACATCAGCTGAGATCATACTTCCAAATTGTCAAATTGTATTTCGATCTGGAAATGGAATAAACGACACAGCTTGCTTGTGTATGTGGTATAAAGCGGCTTACTGGCATACACCTGAGACTTCTGAAAACTCCATACGAAAAAGTGTTGCGAGGTCAAATCGCACGATCTTGGTGGCTAGAGATAACCATACCCTCAAATAGTTCATGTGAAATGTCCATTACGGAGTTCTCTGTGTAGCACATATGATTATCCTGCTGAAACGAGATATCAGCCACGGGACATATTAACGCTCTTGGGTTCTTCCTGGCCGATCTGGCGTTATTTTAACGTACAGTTGGCTGATTACAAACTATAAGGGACGACTTGAATTCGAACGACAAACGTAGTATTGTTTACTTCGACGGGCCACCGCGTCAGCCGTAAAATTGGAGAGCAAAGTTTGTACTAGCGAACACAAAATTTTATCATTTATCAGTTATTTATTTATTATATATTTATTTTATCAGTTATTTATTTATTATATATCTGTATTTACCATTGACATCTGGGCAGAGATTATTAAAATTTGAAATTTATAACAATCAGCTTTTCTCTCGGCCACTTAAATTGATGTACACTGAGACCCCGGTCTATGTCGTTAATGGGGATCGGGGAGTTGCCACACGAATCGAATAACTATTTTCTATGTATTTACACTGTTTTCTTAATAATTTGTTCCAGAATAAAAATGTTTGAACAGAAAAGAAATTAATTTTTAATTAAAAAGGAGAATTTTTTGTAAAAAGAAGTGAAATTAAAGTACTTACTTATATAGGGACGCAAATCGAAATCATGACGGCTCAAATCGAGGGCTGAGTCTATAGTAAATATTTTAAATTTGTCTTCACAATCCCTCTACAATATTTGTTTGGACCACTTGTGGGTCGCGGAGCCATTGTCAACTATGAATCGATCTTTGCAAAATTTGGCATTCGGAATTATACTCGTATAAGATTTATTTATGCATAATTTTAATACATAATTTTATGACATTTACGTTAGAACAACACCCATGTAATAAATGTTTGCTGTTCTACACAAAACTTACATGGATTCCAAGTAGAGTTGAACATTAGATCAATACCACAACCACATATGGTATGATGGTGTAGATTCCCTAGAGGAAAGAGAACCGGTCCAAAAATAGTCACGTGATAGATTCTTCGTGGTTAGTAACCGATTGTATGAGAGGAATCTGTCACTTTTACATGGCGTTGTCATTGAAGGTGGCTAATTACCGCCGTTTAACCACCTTGGGGCAGGTCACAGAGCATAACTCAAGAGGCCATGTTCAATGTCAATTAATATAATATAAATTTGTAAAAAATTGGGTAATTTTTTAATTTTGAGACAATTTTTCAATTTTTTTAATTTATATGTATATATATATATATGTATTTAAATATATATATATATATATATATATATATATATATATATATATATATATATATATATATATACTAATATTAATTTTCCGGGATCGAACCCAAGTTCCACTGATCTCACGTTTTATAATCTTAAACGCTAACCACATAGTCACAGATTGTTATTACGCGCGTGTTCCTAAATAGTGGTGATTTCAATTGGTTTTAAACTTGAACTTTTTTGAGCAGTTAGGAGTCAATTGGTACTGAAGGACCGGTACTATGCGACTATTGCCACCAATGAACTACAGGGTATTTCAAAAAATAAATTTTTATTTATTTATTGGGCTAAAAAAAAATAAAAAAACAAGAACTTAAAAAGTAAGAATTTTGTTTTCGGGTTAGTAAAATTTTTAATACCCATAAGCTTTTGTTTCGATTTTATGGCTTGGAGTATTCTAAAACTCAAAGCTCAGTACACAAATAGCATTTAATCTTTTATCAAATCCTTTTTTATTTTATTTATTATTCGATTTTATTTCCAATTAATAGGAAATCATTTTGCCAAATTTCATCAATTGATAATTATTCATGAGATATCGGTAGAAAAATAGGAACCGGAGTTACGACAAATACTGATTTTTCAGGTTTCTGGCTCCATAACATTTTAGTTTGTAAGCCCATTTTCAATACCAAGCAATTTTTATCAAGACTGAATATTTGAGTTAAATTTGGTCCTCTATCTTGCTTTCAACATGCTACATTTAATATACCCATATTTTTGGATGGTGAACATTTTTAAAATTTGATTTAAGTTACTTTGTCAAAAGTCCTAAGAATTTTAATATTGTATAGTTATTGTGTTAGAATGACAATTTAAAATAAATTTCAAATCGTTAATACAAAAGCTTTTTGAGGAAATTGTAACCAAACGAATGGAACTTAAACCTCATCAAAAATTCTAAATAATACTAAGGTTTCTTAGTTTGAATAGAAATTAGGATAATTAGATTAAATTAAGTTAATTTTTATTATTTAAACAAATTACATTTAAAAAGAATATTCTAAGAAAAATGATGAAAATAAAAAAAAAATACAATTAGGCTAACTAACAATAAGCGGACAATAGAAACCGTCAAGTGTTGTTTTGTTACAAACTCTCAAGGCAACATTCACAAAATGCTGAGCAGAGTTTTTGCATATTGTCAAAGGATGTTAGGTACAATTCATAAAAATAGTTTAACAATTCAAATACTAGCAGTCATTTATAGCTTTTGTTGCAAATAATTAAAACTGCAGTGATAGAATTTAAAAATAGAAAATTTAAGAGAATGTCTCTCAAGTGGTTTAACTCGGTGGGGTAGCCACTTTTAAACTCAATATAAATAGAAGATCTATTATTTCGAAATCAAAAAGATAGTCAAGTGTCTTTAGTTTTTAGTTTTGTATAAGAAAACTATTTAACAATAATTGTCAAATATAAAAATATTCAACAGACTCAAAACTTTTTAAAACAAGGAAAAATAATATAAAAAATTTGCGAACACAATGTGTTGTTCAAGTGTTGGCGATTGTCCTTTTTCTTTTGTTGTGTATTTTATTCTGTTTAGGAAGTATTTAAAATATATTGACACATGTTGTGTGATATTTAGTTGAAGACAATAAAAATGTCCTTTTGAAATTATCAAACAATTGCCTTGTTAACTTGGATTCCCACACAGCAGGTTATTGTATATACATTTTTGGCGGGTAATTTACTTCATTCTTCAATCTCTTTCTTTTTGAATATTATCATTGTTTAAAGATTTTTCATTGCGACTAAACACTTCATTCAATAATATTAAAGAATGAATTAAACTAAAATGAAAATCAAGCTGTGTTTTAAGTTTAAATTTCAATAGTACTTTTAAAATAAAATATAATTGCTAAAGAAAATGAGTGAGTTTCATAAACTGTTATGGAATATGTTTTTACAAGAATAATTAACAAATTTAGAGGAAACTAAAGCTTTGGATGAATACCAAATTAATGTACTCTATAACACAATTTACAATTCAGGAGCATATATAATACCATAAATTATCCAATTTGTTCATAAAATCCTATAGATTTCAATAATCTCACAACAAATTATTATGTTTTTAAATCTCAATTTTCTGCTTATATTATACAATTTATAAAATCTTTATTATTACGGTGTTTTGCTTTCTTTTTAAAGAAATATATTATGACCATTAAAGTCGCATACTTTTTTTGTTTTACCATTTAAGGTAACTAATAATTAAATATTAAAAAAATACATATTTATATTTTACAAATGAAAGAGAATAATCGCTTTTATACCTTTTTGTGCAATACTTATCATTAACAACCAGCATAGGATCTACTTTAATATTTTTTAATCCTTGGCTTCCACGTATTCTTATTATTGACTTTTCACCAATGTTTTGGTAAAAAAAAAACATGTGTGTGAAGATAAATTTTAAAATTTATAACCCCAGACGCAAACCACGTTAGTTAACAGAGGTCTGTTAACTCGTTAACATAGCTCTGTTAAGCATGGAAAAACTGATATATTCAATAAAAATGGAATTAGGAACACATTTTTGGACCAAATGGGTCCAGAAAACCGTTACCATTACGAAATACACTCACATATCTTAAATTCAGGCAACTTTCTCAGAATTGGCTTTAAAACATGAATTTCACGATCATTCAAAATTTGGGATTCTGAGTGGGATGAATCCAGATTCCAGGGAAACAAGGCAACGTGGGCGGACAAAACTTTTTGGAGATGATAGATAAGGTATCCCACTATGTCCTCCACTTTTCAGATCCTTTAACAGTGTGAGTTGGAAGGAGTTATACAAATTTTTCAAAAATTTAAAATTTGGGATTCTGAGTGGGATGAATCCAGATTCCAGGGAAACAAGGCAACGTGGGCGGACAAAACTTTTTGGAGATGATAGATAAGGTATCCCACTATGTCCTCCACTTTTCAGATCCTTTAACAGTGTGAGTTGGAAGGAGTTATACAAATTTTTCAAAAATTTAAAATTTGGGATTCTGAGTGGGATGAATCCAGATTCCAGGGAAACAAGGCAACGTGGGCGGACAAAACTTTTTGGAGATGATAGATAAGGTATCCCACTATGTCCTCCACTTTTCAGATCCTTTAACAGTGTGAGTTGGAAGGAGTTATACAAATTTTTCAAAAATTTAAAATTTGGGATTCTGAGTGGGATGAATCCAGATTCCAGGGAAACAAGGCAACGTGGGCGGACAAAACTTTTTGGAGATGATAGATAAGGTATCCCACTATGTCCTCCACTTTTTAGATCCTTTAACAGTGTGAGTTAGAAGGAGTTATACACATTTTTCAAAAATTTAAAATTTGGGATTCTGAGTGGGATGAATCCAGATTCCAGGGAAACAAGGCAACGTGGGCGGACAAAACTTTTTGGAGATGATAGATAAGGTATCCCACTATGTCCTCCACTTTTCAGATCCTTTAACAGTGTGAGTTGGAGTTATACAAATTTTTCAAAAATTTAAAATTTGGGATTCTGAGTGGGATGAATCCAGATTCCAGGGAAACAAGGCAACGTGGGCGGACAAAACTTTTTGGAGATGATAGATAAGGTATCCCACTATGTCCTCCACTTTTTAGATCCTTTAACAGTGTGAGTTGGAAGGAGTTATACAAATTTTTCAAAAATTTAAAATTTGGGATTCTGAGTGGGATGAATCCAGATTCCAGGGAAACAAGGCAACGTGGGCGGACAAAACTTTTTGGAGATGATAGATAAGGTATCCCACTATGTCCTCCACTTTTCAGATCCTTTAACAGTGTGAGTTGGAAGGAGTTATACAAATTTTTCAAAAATTTAAAATTTGGGATTCTGAGTGGGATGAATCCAGATTCCAGGGAAACAAGGCAACGTGGGCGGACAAAACTTTTTGGAGATGATAGATAAGGTATCCCACTATGTCCTCCACTTTTCAGATCCTCTAACAGTGTGAGTTGGAAGGAGTTATACAAATTTTTCAAAAATTTAAAATTTGGGATTCTGAGTGGGATGAATCCAGATTCCAGGGAAACAAGGCAACGTGGGCGGACAAAACTTTTTGGAGATGATAGATAAGGTATCCCACTATGTCCTCCACTTTTCAGATCCTTTAACAGTGTGAGTTGGAAGGAGTTATACAAATTTTTCAAAAATTTAAAATTTGGGATTCTGAGTGGGATGAATCCAGATTCCAGGGAAACAAGGCAACGTGGGCGGACAAAACTTTTTGGAGATGATAGATAAGGTATCCCACTATGTCCTCCACTTTTCAGATCCTTTAACAGTGTGAGTTGGAAGGAGTTATACAAATTTTTCAAAAATTTAAAATTTGGGATTCTGAGTGGGATGAATCCAGATTCCAGGGAAACAAGGCAACGTGGGCGGACAAAACTTTTTGGAGATGATAGATAAGGTATCCCACTATGTCCTCCACTTTTCAGATCCTTTAACAGTGTGAGTTGGAAGGAGTTATACAAATTTTTCAAAAATTTAAAATTTGGGATTCTGAGTGGGATGAATCCAGATTCCAGGGAAACAAGGCAACGTGGGCGGACAAAACTTTTTGGAGATGATAGATAAGGTATCCCACTATGTCCTCCACTTTTTAGATCCTTTAACAGTGTGAGTTAGAAGGAGTTATACACATTTTTCAAAAATTTAAATTTTGGGATTCTGAGTGGGATGAATCCAGATTCCAGGGAAACAAGGCAACGTGGGCGGACAAAACTTTTTGGAGATGATAGATAAGGTATCCCACTATGTCCTCCACTTTTCAGATCCTCTAACAGTGTGAGTTGGAAGGAGTTATACAAATTTTTCAAAAATTTAAAATTTGGGATTCTGAGTGGGATGAATCCAGATTCCAGGGAAACAAGGCAACGTGGGCGGACAAAACTTTTTGGAGATGATAGATAAGGTATCCCACTATGTCCTCCACTTTTCAGATCCTTTAACAGTGTGAGTTGGAAGGAGTTATACAAATTTTTCAAAAATTTAAAATTTGGGATTCTGAGTGGGATGAATCCAGATTCCAGGGAAACAAGGCAACGTGGGCGGACAAAACTTTTTGGAGATGATAGATAAGGTATCCCACTATGTCCTCCACTTTTCAGATCCTTTAACAGTGTGAGTTGGAAGGAGTTATACAAATTTTTCAAAAATTTAAAATTTGGGATTCTGAGTGGGATGAATCCAGATTCCAGGGAAACAAGGCAACGTGGGCGGACAAAACTTTTTGGAGATGATAGATAAGGTATCCCACTATGTCCTCCACTTTTCAGATCCTTTAACAGTGTGAGTTGGAAGGAGTTATACAAATTTTTCAAAAATTTAAAATTTGGGATTCTGAGTGGGATGAATCCAGATTCCAGGGAAACAAGGCAACGTGGGCGGACAAAACTTTTTGGAGATGATAGATAAGGTATCCCACTATGTCCTCCACTTTTCAGATCCTTTAACAGTGTGAGTTGGAAGGAGTTATACAAATTTTTCAAAAATTTAAAATTTGGGATTCTGAGTGGGATGAATCCAGATTCCAGGGAAACAAGGCAACGTGGGCGGACAAAACTTTTTGGAGATGATAGATAAGGTATCCCACTATGTCCTCCACTTTTTAGATCCTTTAACAGTGTGAGTTAGAAGGAGTTATACACATTTTTCAAAAATTTAAAATTTGGGATTCTGAGTGGGATGAATCCAGATTCCAGGGAAACAAGGCAACGTGGGCGGACAAAACTTTTTGGAGATGATAGATAAGGTATCCCACTATGTCCTCCACTTTTCAGATCCTCTAACAGTGTGAGTTGGAAGGAGTTATACAAATTTTTCAAAAATTTAAAATTTGGGATTCTGAGTGGGATGAATCCAGATTCCAGGGAAACAAGGCAACGTGGGCGGACAAAACTTTTTGGAGATGATAGATAAGGTATCCCACTATGTCCTCCACTTTTCAGATCCTTTAACAGTGTGAGTTGGAAGGAGTTATACAAATTTTTCAAAAATTTAAAATTTGGGATTCTGAGTGGGATGAATCCAGATTCCAGGGAAACAAGGCAACGTGGGCGGACAAAACTTTTTGGAGATGATAGATAAGGTATCCCACTATGTCCTCCACTTTTCAGATCCTTTAACAGTGTGAGTTGGAAGGAGTTATACAAATTTTTCAAAAATTTAAAATTTGGGATTCTGAGTGGGATGAATCCAGATTCCAGGGAAACAAGGCAACGTGGGCGGACAAAACTTTTTGGAGATGATAGATAAGGTATCCCACTATGTCCTCCACTTTTTAGATCCTTTAACAGTGTGAGTTAGAAGGAGTTATACACATTTTTCAAAAATTTAAAATTTGGGATTCTGAGTGGGATGAATCCAGATTCCAGGGAAACAAGGCAACGTGGGCGGACAAAACTTTTTGGAGATGATAGATAAGGTATCCCACTATGTCCTCCACTTTTCAGATCCTTTAACAGTGTGAGTTGGAGTTATACAAATTTTTCAAAAATTTAAAATTTGGGATTCTGAGTGGGATGAATCCAGATTCCAGGGAAACAAGGCAACGTGGGCGGACAAAACTTTTTGGAGATGATAGATAAGGTATCCCACTATGTCCTCCACTTTTTAGATCCTTTAACAGTGTGAGTTGGAAGGAGTTATACAAATTTTTCAAAAATTTAAAATTTGGGATTCTGAGTGGGATGAATCCAGATTCCAGGGAAACAAGGCAACGTGGGCGGACAAAACTTTTTGGAGATGATAGATAAGGTATCCCACTATGTCCTCCACTTTTCAGATCCTTTAACAGTGTGAGTTGGAAGGAGTTATACAAATTTTTCAAAAATTTAAAATTTGGGATTCTGAGTGGGATGAATCCAGATTCCAGGGAAACAAGGCAACGTGGGCGGACAAAACTTTTTGGAGATGATAGATAAGGTATCCCACTATGTCCTCCACTTTTCAGATCCTCTAACAGTGTGAGTTGGAAGGAGTTATACAAATTTTTCAAAAATTTAAAATTTGGGATTCTGAGTGGGATGAATCCAGATTCCAGGGAAACAAGGCAACGTGGGCGGACAAAACTTTTTGGAGATGATAGATAAGGTATCCCACTATGTCCTCCACTTTTCAGATCCTTTAACAGTGTGAGTTGGAAGGAGTTATACAAATTTTTCAAAAATTTAAAATTTGGGATTCTGAGTGGGATGAATCCAGATTCCAGGGAAACAAGGCAACGTGGGCGGACAAAACTTTTTGGAGATGATAGATAAGGTATCCCACTATGTCCTCCACTTTTCAGATCCTTTAACAGTGTGAGTTGGAAGGAGTTATACAAATTTTTCAAAAATTTAAAATTTGGGATTCTGAGTGGGATGAATCCAGATTCCAGGGAAACAAGGCAACGTGGGCGGACAAAACTTTTTGGAGATGATAGATAAGGTATCCCACTATGTCCTCCACTTTTCAGATCCTTTAACAGTGTGAGTTGGAAGGAGTTATACAAATTTTTCAAAAATTTAAAATTTGGGATTCTGAGTGGGATGAATCCAGATTCCAGGGAAACAAGGCAACGTGGGCGGACAAAACTTTTTGGAGATGATAGATAAGGTATCCCACTATGTCCTCCACTTTTCAGATCCTTTAACAGTGTGAGTTGGAAGGAGTTATACAAATTTTTCAAAAATTTAAAATTTGGGATTCTGAGTGGGATGAATCCAGATTCCAGGGAAACAAGGCAACGTGGGCGGACAAAACTTTTTGGAGATGATAGATAAGGTATCCCACTATGTCCTCCACTTTTTAGATCCTTTAACAGTGTGAGTTAGAAGGAGTTATACACATTTTTCAAAAATTTAAAATTTGGGATTCTGAGTGGGATGAATCCAGATTCCAGGGAAACAAGGCAACGTGGGCGGACAAAACTTTTTGGAGATGATAGATAAGGTATCCCACTATGTCCTCCACTTTTCAGATCCTTTAACAGTGTGAGTTGGAGTTATACAAATTTTTCAAAAATTTAAAATTTGGGATTCTGAGTGGGATGAATCCAGATTCCAGGGAAACAAGGCAACGTGGGCGGACAAAACTTTTTGGAGATGATAGATAAGGTATCCCACTATGTCCTCCACTTTTTAGATCCTTTAACAGTGTGAGTTGGAAGGAGTTATACAAATTTTTCAAAAATTTAAAATTTGGGATTCTGAGTGGGATGAATCCAGATTCCAGGGAAACAAGGCAACGTGGGCGGACAAAACTTTTTGGAGATGATAGATAAGGTATCCCACTATGTCCTCCACTTTTCAGATCCTTTAACAGTGTGAGTTGGAAGGAGTTATACAAATTTTTCAAAAATTTAAAATTTGGGATTCTGAGTGGGATGAATCCAGATTCCAGGGAAACAAGGCAACGTGGGCGGACAAAACTTTTTGGAGATGATAGATAAGGTATCCCACTATGTCCTCCACTTTTCAGATCCTCTAACAGTGTGAGTTGGAAGGATTTATACAAATTTTTCAAAAATTTAAAATTTGGGATTCTGAGTGGGATGAATCCAGATTCCAGGGAAACAAGGCAACGTGGGCGGACAAAACTTTTTGGAGATGATAGATAAGGTATCCCACTATGTCCTCCACTTTTCAGATCCTCTAACAGTGTGAGTTGGAAGGAGTTATACAAATTTTTCAAAAATTTAAAATTTGGGATTCTGAGTGGGATGAATCCAGATTCCAGGGAAACAAGGCAACGTGGGCGGACAAAACTTTTTGGAGATGATAGATAAGGTATCCCACTATGTCCTCCACTTTTCAGATCCTTTAACAGTGTGAGTTGGAAGGAGTTATACAAATTTTTCAAAAATTTAAAATTTGGGATTCTGAGTGGGATGAATCCAGATTCCAGGGAAACAAGGCAACGTGGGCGGACAAAACTTTTTGGAGATGATAGATAAGGTATCCCACTATGTCCTCCACTTTTCAGATCCTTTAACAGTGTGAGTTGGAAGGAGTTATACAAATTTTTCAAAAATTTAAAATTTGGGATTCTGAGTGGGATGAATCCAGATTCCAGGGAAACAAGGCAACGTGGGCGGACAAAACTTTTTGGAGATGATAGATAAGGTATCCCACTATGTCCTCCACTTTTCAGATCCTTTAACAGTGTGAGTTGGAAGGAGTTATACAAATTTTTCAAAAATTTAAAATTTGGGATTCTGAGTGGGATGAATCCAGATTCCAGGGAAACAAGGCAACGTGGGCGGACAAAACTTTTTGGAGATGATAGATAAGGTATCCCACTATGTCCTCCACTTTTCAGATCCTTTAACAGTGTGAGTTGGAAGGAGTTATACAAATTTTTCAAAAATTTAAAATTTGGGATTCTGAGTGGGATGAATCCAGATTCCAGGGAAACAAGGCAACGTGGGCGGACAAAACTTTTTGGAGATGATAGATAAGGTATCCCACTATGTCCTCCACTTTTTAGATCCTTTAACAGTGTGAGTTAGAAGGAGTTATACACATTTTTCAAAAATTTAAAATTTGGGATTCTGAGTGGGATGAATCCAGATTCCAGGGAAACAAGGCAACGTGGGCGGACAAAACTTTTTGGAGATGATAGATAAGGTATCCCACTATGTCCTCCACTTTTCAGATCCTCTAACAGTGTGAGTTGGAAGGAGTTATACAAATTTTTCAAAAATTTAAAATTTGGGATTCTGAGTGGGATGAATCCAGATTCCAGGGAAACAAGGCAACGTGGGCGGACAAAACTTTTTGGAGATGATAGATAAGGTATCCCACTATGTCCTCCACTTTTCAGATCCTTTAACAGTGTGAGTTGGAAGGAGTTATACAAATTTTTCAAAAATTTAAAATTTGGGATTCTGAGTGGGATGAATCCAGATTCCAGGGAAACAAGGCAACGTGGGCGGACAAAACTTTTTGGAGATGATAGATAAGGTATCCCACTATGTCCTCCACTTTTCAGATCCTTTAACAGTGTGAGTTGGAAGGAGTTATACAAATTTTTCAAAAATTTAAAATTTGGGATTCTGAGTGGGATGAATCCAGATTCCAGGGAAACAAGGCAACGTGGGCGGACAAAACTTTTTGGAGATGATAGATAAGGTATCCCACTATGTCCTCCACTTTTCAGATCCTTTAACAGTGTGAGTTGGAAGGAGTTATACAAATTTTTCAAAAATTTAAAATTTGGGATTCTGAGTGGGATGAATCCAGATTCCAGGGAAACAAGGCAACGTGGGCGGACAAAACTTTTTGGAGATGATAGATAAGGTATCCCACTATGTCCTCCACTTTTCAGATCCTTTAACAGTGTGAGTTGGAAGGAGTTATACAAATTTTTCAAAAATTTAAAATTTGGGATTCTGAGTGGGATGAATCCAGATTCCAGGGAAACAAGGCAACGTGGGCGGACAAAACTTTTTGGAGATGATAGATAAGGTATCCCACTATGTCCTCCACTTTTTAGATCCTATAACAGTGTGAGTTAGAAGGAGTTATACACATTTTTCAAAAATTTAAAATTTGGGATTCTGAGTGGGATGAATCCAGATTCCAGGGAAACAAGGCAACGTGGGCGGACAAAACTTTTTGGAGATGATAGATAAGGTATCCCACTATGTCCTCCACTTTTCAGATCCTCTAACAGTGTGAGTTGGAAGGAGTTATACAAATTTTTCAAAAATTTAAAATTTGGGATTCTGAGTGGGATGAATCCAGATTCCAGGGAAACAAGGCAACGTGGGCGGACAAAACTTTTTGGAGATGATAGATAAGGTATCCCACTATGTCCTCCACTTTTCAGATCCTTTAACAGTGTGAGTTGGAAGGAGTTATACAAATTTTTCAAAAATTTAAAATTTGGGATTCTGAGTGGGATGAATCCAGATTCCAGGGAAACAAGGCAACGTGGGCGGACAAAACTTTTTGGAGATGATAGATAAGGTATCCCACTATGTCCTCCACTTTTTAGATCCTTTAACAGTGTGAGTTGGAAGGAGTTATACAAATTTTTCAAAAATTTAAAATTTGGGATTCTGAGTGGGATGAATCCAGATTCCAGGGAAACAAGGCAACGTGGGCGGACAAAACTTTTTGGAGATGATAGATAAGGTATCCCACTATGTCCTCCACTTTTCAGATCCTTTAACAGTGTGAGTTGGAGGGAGTTATACAAATTTTTCAAAAATTTAAAATTTGGGATTCTGAGTGGGATGAATCCAGATTCCAGGGAAACAAGGCAACGTGGGCGGACAAAACTTTTTGGAGATAATAGATAAGGTATCCCACTATGTCCTCCACTTTTTAGATCCTTTAACAGTGTGAGTTAGAAGGAGTTATACAAATTTTTTAATTGTAATAACATATTTGTTTATAAAGATATCTTAATGAAATTTGCAGGAAATGTGGATCTTATTAATGTAAATAAAAGCGCGTTGACGAAATTTTATTCAGGGGTACAGTTTTCCTGAATTCTCAAAAAAACTAATAAAAATTCACAAAAATGGGCTTTTTACATTTATAGCTATAGAATCCACATTTTTCCGAAGTCCCGTAGATTTTGGTTTAAAACTTTTAACAACATATTGAAGATTCTTAAAATATATTCTGCAAATCGACATTGCGCTTTGGGATTTGAGAAAATATGGTCTAAAATCAAAACTTTCATATAAAATGGGTCGAATTCGGGAGGGTGTGTACCATGACCAATTGAGTTATTGGGCTTGTTTTTTATCTTAAAGTCATCTCTGTGAAGTTACCTTTCAGAAAAGTGCAAAATTATTATATGTTGCTAAAGAAAATTTTATTTTAGATAAAAAAGAGTGTAGATACTTTTTCGGCTAAAAAAACACAAAAAGTTGTCTTTTTGCAGTTTTCAAATTCAAAATCGTTTATTTTTGGACTCGGTAAAGATATCTACTTAAATTTTTTTTATTCAATAGATAATTTTGTTCTTTAACTAGTTAAGAAAAAAAACTAATAAATCGTTCGGAAATACTTGGATATATATGAAAAAACTGGACCAAGAACATGCAAAATTATGGTGCTTAAAAACTCAAACACAAATAACTCGAAAACAATATATAAAAATATTTGAAATCGGACGAGAAACAAAAATTTGGCAAGCGTTTAAAAATTTTTTATGTCAGAGGTAAATTTGAGCCCCTTAGCTCCGCCCTTGAGGGGTTTTTTGTGCCACCCTTCCAAACTTAACATTGTATACTCCTCTGCTACGCCTGTACCAAATTTCATGAAAATCCAACCAGCTGATCAGAAGTTACAGATTTATTTCCAAAAAATTTCGATTCTGCCCTACTGTGCATAATGGGAAAGTTCGTAGACAAAACCAACACAAGAGTTTCCAACAGACCTGTGGAGAGCTACTTTAATATAACAAAAAATGTAACCTTACAAGGGAAAAGTTTGGTTGGTGCCTACAAAATACGTCCGAAAAAGCTATACATATGTCAAAGAAAAAATATCTGATGCCGAAAATACGTATGCTTGTATTCAAAGTACCAAAAAACAAAGTAAGACTGTTCAAAAGCCAATTATATTAGAGGAAGACCAATGGAAGAGGACTCAAAAAAAAAAAAAAAAAAAAAAAAAAAAAAAAACGGAAAATTAACCGAAAAATAATATTCGATAAAGTATTATTTCAAATCTCCTCGTGGCCAAGGGATATGAACGAAAAACGCTAGATATTGCTGTCATATAATAAGGTATACAAAAATTAGATTGCTCCTTATCCCTTAACAATCGATTTGACACAATATTTCAACATTTTTGGATAATGTAAATGATAAATCGTGGAATTATATTGAAATTGAACATGACTATCAAAATGATAGCTACAACTGGGGTGTTTTTATTGAAGTTTTACTCCATGACAAGCCCCTAACGAATTTACCAAACCCTAACAATTATAGGGAAACAATTAAAAAGTGTCTAATAGAATATGCCGATAACATGAGTGAAATTTGTGTCCATTGCGGTGATAAAGTTCTAAACCCTACATTTCAATGTTCTGAGTGCAATCGCCCTGCATGTTTCGACTGCATTAAATACCATTACATGTGTAATGAAAAAGAAAAGCTATGAATATTTTGTAAAAAATAAAATATAATAATGTCACAGGATGGCAAAGAATTTTGTTTCCCTTTATAAGTCATTTTAAATACACGTAATCATGGAGGACGACACACGTAGATCACCGCTTTGAAATGACAAGTAAAGTACTAAATTTTTTTGTAAATCGTTTCACTTCGATTTGAAAATTTGTCCGCAAAAATTTTTTAAAAACAAAAACGTATGAAAAAGTTTTCAAAGTGAAGTGTTTTACAAAATATGCCTCGTAATTTCACAAAAGTAAGCACAGACTTAGTACTCCCTGATCACGTGTATTAAAATTCGCAACCCAGAATCAGCGTCCTCTATTTTCATTAATCCTATATTAAACAAATGATATCCATGCGCTTTAAGAATGTACAAATTTTTTTTATTAACAACTCGGTGCTACAGAATAAAAATAAAAAAAAATAAATACACTTAACATAGTGTAATAAATATTTAATATTTAATATTTAAATATTTAAACATTTGATTTTACCTTTTATTTTTAAGCTTAAGAATAATGTTATGAACAATAATAAACTATTATTAAATTATCAATTAAATTAAATTTTAAACTCTTTATTTCGCATGAAAGTTAATTAATTTGATCGTTTTGCAAATATGGATGCATATGTATGTGATAATATAATTTAAGGATTTTGTTTTTATTCAAGTCGAAATTAAATTAAATATAATGAACTTTTTTTAATAATAAAAATGTAGCTCTTTTTTACTTCTTATTTACAATTACTTTCCTGGAAATAGAATTTTGGATTCATCCCACTCAGAATCCCAAATTTGTATAACTCCTTCCAACTCACACTGTTAAAGGATCTAAAAAGTGGAGGACATAGTGGGATACCTTATCTATCATCTCCAAAAAGTTTTGTCCGCCCACGTTGCCTTGTTTCCCTGGAATCTGGATTCATCCCACTCAGAATCCCAAATTTTAAATTTTTGAAAAATTTGTATAACTCCTTCCAACTCACACTGTTAAAGGATCTAAAAAGTGGAGGATATAGTGGGATACCTTATCTATCATCTCCAAAAAGTTTTGTCCGCCCACGTTGCCTTGTTTCCCTGGAATCTGGATTCATCCCACTCAGAATCCCAAATTTTAAATTTTTGAAAAATTTGTATAACTCCTTCCAACTCACACTGTTAGAGGATCTGAAAAGTGGAGGACATAGTGGGATACCTTATCTATCATCTCCAAAAAGTTTTGTCCGCCCACGTTGCCTTGTTTCCCTAGAATCTGGATTCATCCCACTCAGAATCCCAAATTTTAAATTTTTGAAAAATTTGTATAACTCCTTCCAACTCACACTGTTAAAGGATCTGAAAAGTGGAGGTCATAGTGGGATACCTTATCTATCATCTCCAAAAAGTTTTGTCCGCCCACGTTGCCTTGTTTCCCTGGAATCTGGATTCATCCCACTCAGAATCCCAAATTTTAAATTTTTGAAAAATTTGTATAACTCCTTCCAACTCACACTGTTAAAGGATCTGAAAAGTGGAGGACATAGTGGGATACCTTATCTATCATCTCCAAAAAGTTTTGCCCGCCCACGTTGCCTTGTTTCCCTGGAATCTGGATTCATCCCACTCAGAATCCCAAATTTTAAATTTTTGAAAAATTTGTATAACTCCCTCCAACTCACACTGTTAAAGGATCTGAAAATTGGAGGACATAGTGGGATACCTTATCTATTATCTCCAAAAAGTTTTGTCCGCCCACGTTGCCTTGTTTCCCTGGAATCTGGATTCATCCCACTCAGAATCCCAAATTTTAAATTTTTGAAAAATTTGTATAACTCCTTCCAACTCACACTGTTAGAGGATCTGAAAAGTGGAGGACATAGTGGGATACCTTATCTATCATCTCCAAAAAGTTTTGTCCGCCCACGTTGCCTTGTTTCCCTGGAATCTGGATTCATCCCACTCAGAATCCCAAATTTTAAATTTTTGAAAAATTTGTATAACTCCTTCCAACTCACACTGTTAGAGGATCTGAAAAGTGGAGGACATAGTGGGATACCTTATCTATCATCTCCAAAAAGTTTTGTCCGCCCACGTTGCCTTGTTTCCCTGGAATCTGGATTCATCCCACTCAGAATCCCAAATTTCAAATTTTTGAAAAATTTGTATAACTCCTTCCAACTCACACTGTTAAAGGATCTGAAAAGTGGAGGACATAGTGGGATATCTTATTTATCATCTCCAAAAAGTTTTGTCCGCCCACGTTGCCTTGTTTCCCTGGAATCTGGATTCATCCCACTCAGAATCCCAAATTTTAAATTTTTGAAAAATTTGTATAACTCCTTCCAACTCACACTGTTAGAGGATCTGAAAAGTGGAGGACATAGTGGGATACCTTATCTATCATCTCCAAAAAGTTTTGTCCGCCCACGTTGCCTTGTTTCCCTGGAATCTGGATTCATCCCACTCAGAATCCCAAATTTTAAATTTTTAAAAAATGTGTATAACTCCTTCTAACTCACACTGTTAAAGGATCTGAAAAGTGTAGGACATAGTGGGATACCTTATCTATCATCTCCAAAAAGTTTTGTCCGCCCACGTTGCCTTGTTTCCCTGGAATCTGGATTCATCCCACTCAGAATTCCAAATTTTAAATTTTTGAAAAATTTGTATAACTCCTTCCAACTCACACTGTTAAAGGATCTGAAAAGTGGAGGACATAGTGGGATACCTTATCTATCATCTCCAAAAAGTTTTGTCCGCCCACGTTGCCTTGTTTCCCTGGAATCTGGATTCATCCCACTCAGAATCCCAAATTTTAAATTTTTGAAAAATTTGTATAACTCCTTCCAACTCACACTGTTAAAGGATCTAAAAAGTGGAGGACATAGTGGGATACCTTATCTATCATCTCCAAAAAGTTATGTCCGCCCACGTTGCCTTGTTTCCCTGGAATCTGGGTTCATCCCACTCAGAATCCCAAATTTTAAATTTTTGAAAAATTTGTATAACTCCAACTCACACTGTTAAAGGATCTGAAAAGTGGAGGACATAGTGGGATACCTTATCTATTATCTCCAAAAAGTTTTGTCCGCCCACGTTGCCTTGTTTCCCTGGAATCTGGATTCATCCCACTCAGAATCCCAAATTTTAAATTTTTGAAAAAATTGTATAACTCCCTCCAACTCACACTGTTAAAGGATCTGAAAAGTGGAGGACATAGTGGGATACCTTATCTATCATCTCCAAAAAGTTTTGTCCGCCCACGTTGCCTTGTTTCCCTGGAATCTGGATTCATCCCACTCAGAATCCCAAATTTTAAATTTTTGAAAAATTTGTATAACTCCTTCCAACTCACACTGTTAAAGGATCTGAAAAGTGGAGGACATAGTGGGATACCTTATCTATCATCTCCAAAAAGTTTTGTTCGCCCACGTTGCCTTGTTTCCCTGGAATCTGGATTCATCCCACTCAGAATCCCAAATTTTAAATTTTTGAAAAATTTGTATAACTCCAACTCACACTGTTAAAGGATCTGAAAAGTGGAGGATATAGTGGGATACCTTATCTATCATCTCCAAAAAGTTTTGTCCGCCCACGTTGCCTTGTTTCCCTGGAATCTGGATTCATCCCACTCAGAATCCCAAATTTTAAATTTTTGAAAAATGTGTATAACTCCTTCTAACTCACACTGTTAAAGGATCTAAAAAGTGGAGGACATAGTGGGATACCTTATCTATTATCTCCAAAAAGTTTTGTCCGCCCACGTTGCCTTGTTTCCCTGGAATCTGGATTCATCCCACTCAGAATTCCAAATTTTAAATTTTTGAAAAATTTGTATAACTCCTTCCAACTCACACTGTTAAAGGATCTGAAAAGTGGAGGACATAGTGGGATACCTTATCTATCATCTCCAAAAAGTTTTGTCCGCCCACGTTGCCTTGTTTCCCTGGAATCTGGATTCATCCCACTCAGAATCCCAAATTTTAAATTTTTAAAAAATGTGTATAACTCCTTCTAACTCACACTGTTAAAGGATCTGAAAAGTGTAGGACATAGTGGGATACCTTATCTATCATCTCCAAAAAGTTTTGTCCGCCCACGTTGCCTTGTTTCCCTGGAATCTGGATTCATCCCACTCAGAATCCCAAATTTTAAATTTTTGAAAAATTTGTATAACTCCAACTCACACTGTTAAAGGATCTGAAAAGTGGAGGATATAGTGGGATACCTTATCTATCATCTCCAAAAAGTTTTGTCCGCCCACGTTGCCTTGTTTCCCTGGAATCTGGATTCATCCCACTCAGAATCCCAAATTTTAAATTTTTGAAAAATTTGTATAACTCCAACTCACACTGTTAAAGGATCTGAAAAGTGGAGGACATAGTGGGATACCTTATCTATCATCTCCAAAAAGTTTTGTCCGCCCACGTTGCCTTGTTTCCCTGGAATCTGGATTCATCCCACTCAGAATCCCAAATTTTAAATTTTTGAAAAATTTGTATAACTCCAACTCACACTGTTAAAGGATCTGAAAAGTGGAGGATATAGTGGGATACCTTATCTATCATCTCCAAAAAGTTTTGTCCGCCCACGTTGCCTTGTTTCCCTGGAATCTGGATTCATCCCACTCAGAATCCCAAATTTTAAATTTTTGAAAAATGTGTATAACTCCTTCTAACTCACACTGTTAAAGGATCTGAAAAGTGGAGGACATAGTGGGATATCTTATTTATCATCTCCAAAAAGTTTTGTCCGCCCACGTTGCCTTGTTTCCCTGGAATCTGGATTCATCCCACTCAGAATCCCAAATTTTAAATTTTTGAAAAATTTGTATAACTCCTTCCAACTCACACTGTTAGAGGATCTGAAAAGTGGAGGACATAGTGGGATACCTTATCTATCATCTCCAAAAAGTTTTGTCCGCCCACGTTGCCTTGTTTCCCTGGAATCTGGATTCATCCCACTCAGAATCCCAAATTTTAAATTTTTAAAAAATGTGTATAACTCCTTCTAACTCACACTGTTAAAGGATCTGAAAAGTGTAGGACATAGTGGGATACCTTATCTATCATCTCCAAAAAGTTTTGTCCGCCCACGTTGCCTTGTTTCCCTGGAATCTGGATTCATCCCACTCAGAATTCCAAATTTTAAATTTTTGAAAAATTTGTATAACTCCTTCCAACTCACACTGTTAAAGGATCTGAAAAGTGGAGGACATAGTGGGATACCTTATCTATCATCTCCAAAAAGTTTTGTCCGCCCACGTTGCCTTGTTTCCCTGGAATCTGGATTCATCCCACTCAGAATCCCAAATTTTAAATTTTTGAAAAATTTGTATAACTCCTTCCAACTCACACTGTTAAAGGATCTAAAAAGTGGAGGACATAGTGGGATACCTTATCTATCATCTCCAAAAAGTTTTGTCCGCCCACGTTGCCTTGTTTCCCTGGAATCTGGATTCATCCCACTCAGAATCCCAAATTTTAAATTTTTGAAAAATTTGTATAACTCCAACTCACACTGTTAAAGGATCTGAAAAGTGGAGGACATAGTGGGATACCTTATCTATCATCTCCAAAAAGTTTTGTCCGCCCACGTTGCCTTGTTTCCCTGGAATCTGGATTCATCCCACTCAGAATCCCAAATTTTAAATTTTTGAAAAATTTGTATAACTCCAACTCACACTGTTAAAGGATCTGAAAAGTGGAGGATATAGTGGGATACCTTATCTATCATCTCCAAAAAGTTTTGTCCGCCCACGTTGCCTTGTTTCCCTGGAATCTGGATTCATCCCACTCAGAATCCCAAATTTTAAATTTTTGAAAAATGTGTATAACTCCTTCTAACTCACACTGTTAAAGGATCTAAAAAGTGGAGGACATAGTGGGATACCTTATCTATCATCTCCAAAAAGTTTTGTCCGCCCACGTTGCCTTGTTTCCCTGGAATCTGGATTCATCCCACTCAGAATCCCAAATTTTAAATTTTTGAAAAATTTGTATAACTCCTTCCAACTCACACTGTTAAAGGATCTGAAAAGTGGAGGACATAGTGGGATACCTTATCTATCATCTCCAAAAAGTTTTGTCCGCCCACGTTGCCTTGTTTCCCTGGAATCTGGATTCATCCCACTCAGAATCCCAAATTTTAAATTTTTGAAAAATTTGTATAACTCCTTCCAACTCACACTGTTAAAGGATCTGAAAAGTGGAGGACATAGTGGGATACCTTATCTATCATCTCCAAAAAGTTTTGTCCGCCCACGTTGCCTTGTTTCCCTGGAATCTGGATTCATCCCACTCAGAATCCCAAATTTTGAATGATCGTGAAATTCATGTTTTAAAGCCAATTCTGAGAAAGTTGCCTGAATTTAAGATATGTGAGTGTATTTCGTAATGGTAACGGTTTTCTGGACCCATTTGGTCCAAAAATGTGTTCCTAATTCCATTTTTATTGAATATATCAGTTTTTCCATGCTTAACAGAGCTATGTTAACGAGTTAACAGACCTCTGTTAACTAACGTGGTTTGCGTCTGGGGTTATAAATTTTAAAATTTATCTTCACACACATAAAAAAACATTGGTGAAAACAATAGAATGTAAAAATAGCAACAATAAGTAACTAACGTCATGCAAAAATAAAGAATAGGATAATAATAGACAAATATAAAGTATAGGAGGTGTATTTTGTACAAGAATTGATATCAAACCAAAAAACGCCCACAATTGAAATTCTAAGACAAAAGAATTAGAAAAACTTAAAAGATATGCTGCAAAAAATATACTTATAGTGTTTGAAGGTTTGACAGATGGTAAATCTGTTTTTCTTTTCAATGCTCCTCAAATATTTATCACTTGCAGTTAGTATGAGTTTGAAAATTTAAAAACTTAATTAAAATAAAATTCAAACTTTTTGTACCCCACATCACCATAGGTAGTTGGAGTATTATGCGTTTGTGCTAATGTTTGTAACGCACAGAAAAAATCCAATACCCACCTTAAAGTATACTAATCACTCACTTTTTGAGTCGATCTAACGATGTCCGTCCGTCCGTTCGTCTCGCTGGCTGTCCATGTAAACCTTGTGCACAAAGTACAGTTCGCAATTTTAAAGATAACCGAATGAAATTTGACACGTGGAACTTTCATGAAACAAGGACGAAGCCTATTGAAATTGGTTATGATCGATCCATTATTTCACCTAGCCCCCTAACAAATGTTCTCCCGGAATAGGGGTTTAACGATCATAAACGCCTTAAATATAGCAATATTTTAATTAAATTCCGTTCAAGGAAGTTTTGTATAAGTGTCAATCTTTGTGCCAAATTTCATGAAAATCAGTTCATAATTGACCATAGCTCCCATATAAAACTCTCTTCCGAAAATCACTGTCCATGTAAAATCACTTTAATGTGCATAAATCACATACACATGTTAATATCAAGTTTATATTCGACAGAAATAAGTTTTATTTAAGTAGAAACAACATTCCCAAATTTTCTGATAATCGCTCCATAATTTACCATAGCTCCCATATAAACCCACTTTCGGGAGTCACCCCAAAGTGCATAAATTCATATAAATGTTAGTAATATATGTTAGTTAGTAGTTAATATTCAGTATTCGTATATTTTATTTTACACTTAGTAAAAGTATCACATGTCTAATATAAGACCCCTCCACGAATTTTGATGGACATAAACTATGGTGTGGGGTATCATATGGTCGGGCTTGACCGACTGTATCTTTCTTACTTGTTTTTAATAACATAGCATTAAAATATTTAGGTTTTGGTAAATTTATACCTTCGGTTTTTTTTTTTTTTTTTTTTTTTTTTTTTGTTAGACTACTGATTTAATATTTGTAAATATTTACAAATGTTTATGTTCAAGACTTTAAAATGTCTCGAATATAATCCGCTTTATTAGATTTTGAAACAGAAACTATTTGCAGCATTCCATGAAGAGATTCATTTGATTTTTATCATACCTGGGACATTTTCCGTACAACATCTTTAAGAAAAAAACATAAATTTTTACAAAATATTCAAGTTTCATTGGAAATGCAAAAAAAAAAAAATAAAAACCCTTGTCAAATAAATTTGTAATTGAATCACCTACGGGAAGATAGAATTTAATAATTTCCCCTTTTTTGCTCCCTCCCCTGTAGAATGGATTGGTTGGTGGTTGAGCAAAGCCTACAGAAAGTGAACATGCGATGACTGCATTTGAACCTTTATTCTTTTGATAGACAAAGTCATGTCATAACTTTGATTCAATTTAAAAAACTGTCATCTTTCTTCAAAACAATAGAAATAAAACAGAGACAACTTACAATATACAAGATATTCGTCTGATATATTTCTGTGTATCTGTAGGACTAAACTGTCCCCTGACTATGTTATTTTAGATTTTCTCATCACTTAAAATCTTTCTAAGGCTGAAAAAGGATATGACTGACGACATGTTTCTCATCTTTAATTTAATTCATTCGGTTTTATGAATTTTTAAATATTTGTTGTTTTTATTACTTACAGCAACAGATTTTTTAATTTTCATTTACATAATTTTGTTGAAGACCCTAAAAAAGGCTGACATGCAAAAGTTCAGCATGTGAAATTGTATGCATTACAAAATATTCGTGTAGAAAATCGCTCGAATTAAGTTTATATTTCGAAAACCGAAAGCGATATTACTTTATTTAAATTATTTGATACCAAAGGAGACACTGAAAAGTGTTGAAAACTTAAGCAATTTGGCGGAAGATGTAAATTTTTTGATATCAAAACAATATTATTTATAAAAAAATTTCATCGCGTTTGTTGTGTGAACTTTTTTAACGATCGCGAAAAATTAGTACAATATTCCTTTATAATATTCTATACTCTACAATACCTTGCTATGGTATTTTTGATATTTGCAAAAATTTCAAAAAGTTAATACCCTACTGTGCACATGCATACAACTCAGCTTATAAAAATTAAACCAACGGGTCTTCTTTGAAATTTTGATTTTGTTCAAGACTGTTATATTCTTTTTTTTTTTTTATATTTAAAAGAAAAATTAATTTGTTATTCGTTTTTAATAAAATGTTTAATATTTTCTGCATTATCCACCATAAGAGCTCTATTGTGTTTTCGGTTACCTTTTTGTTGGAATTTTAAACTCTATTTTATTTTTTAGACAGCTATAAGTATTCTTTAAATGTTTTTTTTACTATTACCCAATATATTTAAAATGAACAGAGTTCTGGACAGTTCGGTGTATTGGCCTCTTTGGATACATAACAGCACCGTTTGTTTGATACCACTCTATTTTTTTTTTTTTTGGTAATAACGAGAAGAGAGATCAGTCCAGAAAAAGTTTAATTCATTATGGTTTTTAATGATAGGATTTGCGTACATTTCTCTTTTTTTCTCTCATTTGTTACGAATGAAGTGCTTTTTTCTCCACATATACAAATGTCCTGCCAGACCAAATGTTTATTCCAAATTTCGATTTTTTTACGTGATATTTATCTGATACATTTCCCGTAAGATTTGGAAAGGTGAATGTACGTACCATACTTTTTATCACCCTTTGGGCAATATTTTTGAAAAAATTAATCTCAGTAATTTTCGTCCTATCTTTTACCCTCACATTATTCCTAGCGCTCCTATTAGGAACTGCTTTTACTTCGTGAAGTCTTAAGGCCATATTTTCTTTTTTTTTACTTTTGACTACAGAAACTGTATTTTTCAACTCACTTGTGATCTTAGCAATTATTTTATACGATCGACATGAGTTTCGATAATAAATTTGAATAATATGTTTGGACGAATTTTGTTCAATTTCTATTTTAAGAAAAACTAATTAAAACAAAATTTAGCACATAGTTACTGAGAATAATAACAAATATAATCAAGTTAACGTTACTAATTTCTTTCACGTTTAATAAAAGTTATAATCCTTAAAGTGTGCCTTAAACTTTGTTTAAATTAATTAATATTTTTATTAATGAATTTTAAGGAAATATGACTAAAAAGTAAAAATACTGTGTAGAATAAGTCAGTGCAAATTTCTAGTATTTCTTATATATTTTTATATATTTTTAAACTGAAAACCAGGACAACCAAAAATATGCATTATATTTTTTCCTACTCTTCAAATGTGCAAAGCTGTTAGTTATTTATCCGTTTTTGGCAATTTTAAGAATTATCGTTACAACATATTTTGAGTTTAATAACATAATTTAGCCTATTTTACTTTTAAATGTACATTCTGTCATATTTTCATGGAAAATCCTTGTATTAAGACATATTCTACACTAAGAGCATAATTTTGCATACTTTGTCATTTTTCATTTTACTATTATATTTAGATTTGAAAAACAAAATTTCTTATTAAAACTCGATACAATGTAGAAATAGTTTTTTTTTTACAAGGGAAAATCGACCATTTAAAATTTAACAAGATTTTGAATATACACATTTTTAATTTAATCAATTTTTAAGAGTATATTTTTGCGTGCCCTGCTGATAACAATAACAAATATAAACTAGTGCATTTTCTAAGCAAAAAAAAACAAAAAAAGTTTTATTTAAAGTAATTTTTTTAGGAAATGCTTTACGTGATATGTGTTTTGTGAAGAATATCTGGAAACTAAAAACAAAATAAAAAAAATGTTGATGTTTGCACTTAAAATAAGAAAAACTTTGAAATTTTACAAAATATTTATTTTCATAGAAAAAAATGGAAACTTGAAACATAATTAAACTAAAATGGGGGGAGGGGGGTTTTTAATTTCCAAAATGTTTATGCATTTTAGATTATTTCAAATAGTGTTGGTAATTATTTTATTATTGTTATTTTCCGGAAGTTGTGAGGGAGTACAAAACAAGAAACATCATCATTAGCAGCAGCGGGTACATACATATATTTTATGTCTGATGGGTTTTAAATTCTGTTTATTTCATTCTATTTTTTTTTTTTTTTTTTTTTTTTTCTTTTCTTTAATTCTTTCATAAATTTAATTTGTATATAACAATTCAATTGTAAAGTAGAAACGCACAAAATCTCTTCATTTAAATTTTTTTAAGATTCTCTATTGTATTTATTCTTTTATTTTTCAATTAGATGAAGTCTTCAGATCTGCTACTACGGCTGCCCCTGCCTCTAGTGCTGCATTGTGGAATAGCAGACTGTCGAACTGAATGACTGACCTATGACTTCATACAATTGATTTTGTGTGTCGTTTAGTTGATTTTTTTTATGGAATCTTTTTCTTTTTTTAGTCTCAGTGATTGGTTTTTTTTCTACTGCACTTGGTACTGAAACTAAATTTCATTGATAAAATTGTGTGCCGTTAAAAAATGTCTTTATAATTTTATTTAAATGTTGTCCCCCTTCTTCACTCATTTTTTACTATGTGAATAATATTCTTTGGAGGTTTTTCTTTTGTCCACTGATTGTCGTATGAACTATTAAAATGAATCATTTATTTTGACATTTATATGAGATTTCAATGAAATTTATGAAAATAATTTAAAATATCACGTATTTGGTCTTCAACATTAAATAATACCCTACACACAGAAAAAATCACCAATCACCAAACATATTAGTAAATAATTCATTCAATTAAAAACTTTTTAAATCTGCACCTCTCACCAAAATAATTGTATCAATTACTAAAAACTATAAAAAATGAAAAACAGGACAATTTTTTAATTGAAAATTGATCAAATCAATCAAGTATAGATGGATGATTGAATGAATTAAAAATTTAAGTGAAAAATAAAATTTTACTTAAATTTTATTTTTTTATTTACTTGAATATATTTATCTGTGCAGTTTACTAAATATTTAAAACTAGTTATAGATATTGGTATTTAAGACTAATTATAAATATTGATAACTTATTCAAAATTTATTAATAATTCTTTATTTTAAATAAAAGCCTTATAGTCAACTTTCTCCTATATCAGGATAAAAATAAACAATAACTTTCTGTAATATATATTAAATGATTTTAAATACTTGTTGTCGTGTATCCTAATCGTAGGGTACACAAAAAAAAAACGCTGTGAATGGACACAAATCAGTAGACACGTTCTTGACTCGACCGTTGCTGAAAGAATGAAAGATAAGAGTAAAATTTAAGATTTTTCTAATCTTTAAAGTTGCTCACACATACTCTCACTCTATTGATTTCCCAATCGTCTGCTATTTAATATTTACAACTAATTAAAAAGAAATATTTCAGTTCTGTTATTTGTTGCTTTTAGATATCTTCTTGCATTGCACAGATTTCTTTTTCGTTTTTAATTTTTCTTTTTGGCGCAATTTTCTTCGTAGCCTCCTTACACTTGGTTGATAGTTCTCCGCTCGTCCTTGTTGTCTCGTGGTATTGCACTTTGTATGTGCATTTGTTTGTGTGAGTTTAAACACCCCTCCTAGTGCTGTTAGATGGTCTTCTGATGATTTGTCTTGTTGTCCTTTGAACATATTGCTTGAAATGAAGTAAAATTTGCGCGCGCTATACATTTGGTCCTTTTTTTCTTGTACATTTTTTTTTTTTTTTTTTTTTTTTTTTGAATCCTCCTCGTGTCATCTACACAGGCACACTTTGTATATTGTCACGTCTTTTACTCTGATTGTATTGTAGTATTTTTTTTCTGTTCTTTCGTTTCTTCTTTAAAACAGAAAAAAAATCATGAACAACAATGTTATTATTTTTGTACGATCCTTTTATTTTTTCCAATCAGCTGATTCAAGGTTGTCCTTTTTTTGTTGTTGTTTATTTTTGTACTATTTTGAACACTGAGTTTTTTGTTTTTGTGTATCCTTAAATTCTTTTAGGTATCTTCAATTTGTTTTCTTAATTTCTGATTACTTCCATATATTTTTCACTTCTGCCTTATATATTTTACTTCTCCTTATTTTTCTTATTAGTTAGTTTAGGTTTTATGGTCCTCTACTATAAATATAAACATGTATTAAAGTAATATGTTGCATATTGTTAATACTGAACTGGATATGAGCCATTCCGTTTAAAACCAAATAGCTGATTTCCTCACTTCTTCCGAATTTGATGATATTTTATACAATTATTATACTCGTCAAAACTAAGACTAGAACAAAATTTCAGATAATTTTATAAAGTGGTTTGCGAAATATAGCGAAAATAGCTTAAAAAATGTACAAAGTTGTATACAAAATTACAAATGTTTCTCAAAATATTTATGGTAGAAGATTCACTGAGGTGTTATATTAAATGTATCAAAATTACTTTTAATATGACTTACAACATTAGTTTTTTCTCAACATTAAAATTGTCCATATCTCGCGATTTATAGTTCGTAAATATATCTAAAATACCTAAAAAAAAAAAAAAAATGGTATTTTTAAAAATTTTTAAAAATATATGTTAATAGTGAAAATGTGAAAATAGTGAGATATTGCCTTGGAAAGTAGTATGCTGGGACTCGCAATGGTTTATGAATTATCACAAATAATGTCATAATAAATACGAAATATTTATTTCAATTCGCATTGTTTCGATTATAATCAATTTGAAATTTGGTAATACAAATACCGAATGTAATCATGAACTTCGCGATGGTTCTTAAAATATTTCGAAAATAAGATAAATTGTGTTTATAAAAATACGAATATCTTCCAAAATATGTACACAATATTTATCTGATACATTTCCCATAACATCTGTGATATGGAATTCATGACCGGGATGTTTAAAAAGTTCTCCAGTACATACTTTTTATCACCCTTTAGGCAGCAGTCATATTTAAAAAAAATAATAATAATAATAATCTCAATAATTGTCGTCTTCTCTTATTTTGCCTTCACATTTTTTTCTAGCGTTTTATGAAAAAAAAAAAATGCAGAGAAATTTAAAGAAAGTCAGACTCCGTCCAGAGAAGTAGATATTTTCTCTTAAAATTCGTATTATTTTGGCAGCGATCCTACAGTCTGTAAATCAGGATTACTTCGGTGTAAAATAGAACATGTTTTTTAAATAAAAGTTGAACGAAATAAATCAGAATCAAAACTAAATGAACTACTTGTAGCATTTCTTTTCCAGATTTTTCTGATATATCATTTTATATAAAAACAAGTAAGAAAGATATAGTCGGTCAAGCCCGAACTTATGATACCATACACCATTGTGTATGTCCATCAAAATTCGTGGTGGAGTCTTATATTAAATATGTGGACAATTGTGGACCGATACTTTTACCAAATGTAAAATAAAATATACGAATACAGAATATTACGTTAATACTAACATTTATATGAATTTATACACTTTAGGGTGATTCCTGAAAGTGAGCTTATATGGGAGCTATGGTAAATTATGGACCGATCCTTATAAAATTTGTCACTGTGATTTCTACTTATATAAAACTTATTTGTGTCGAATATAAACTTGATACTAACATGTGTATGTGATTTATGTACGTTAAAGTGATTTTCGGAAGATTTTCATGAAATTTGGCACAAAGATTGTTACTTACGAAAAACTTCTTTACACCGAATTTCATTAAAATATTGCTATATTTAAGGCATTTATGATCATTAAGCTCCTATTCCGGGACGACATTTGTATGGGGGCTAGGTGAAATAATGGACCGATCATAACCAATTTTAATAGGCTTCGTCCTTGTGCCATGAATGAGCTAAATTTCATTGAATTATCTACAAAATTGCGACCTGTACTTTGTGCGAAAGTTTTACATGGGCAGCCAGCCAACCAGACGGACGGACGGACATCGTTAGATCGACTCAGAAAGTGATTCTGAGTCGATTGGTATACTTTAAAGTGGGTGTTGGATGATTTGTTTCTGTGTGTTACAAACATCAGCAGAAACGCATAATACTCCAACCACCAATGGTGGTGGTGTGGGGTATAATTAATTGCTAACTAGATTATCTTTAGTTTTTTTAGGTATGACTTCTGAAAAAATTTAAAGTACTTTTACGATAATTTTCGCGAAATCTCTCTAAAGAATTTAAAATTAGTAACCACAATTGAGCATTGGGGCCTTCTTAAATTCGCTTTTAACTTGGATATAATTGTTTTAAATTGTCAAAATTCTGTGTAGTTTAAATAACCAATACTCTGTGAGACCAAAATAACATTCCAAATTCTGGGTACTTCTACTGTAACGACAAAATTCTAAATCTGACCAGAAAATTTTAAAAACACTTTTTCATGTTACGAGTGTTATCAATTGTCTTTTTATAACACTCTTTGTTGATTTGATTATTCGACTTTATTCAGACTAAAGAAGCAACACAATCACATATCTTGTCGCATTTTGAGTAAACTTGTCATACGACAAATTGTTTTGTAAACTTTTGTTGTTTTTAGTTCGATACGATTCAGATTATTTGGTATACGAAACTTGTACCTTGGAACATGAGAAAAATCAGCAATAACGTACAAAATAATACAAAATATTAAAAATAAAATATTTTATTTTAATTTTTTTTTTATTTTATTGAGGAGATTTGTTCATTCTTTAGTTCCTTGATAAGTTTTTTTATAACTCTGAAATGTAATACTATTGTCAAAATTTACTCAATCAACATTTTGTTGTAAGTTAAAAAAAAAAAAAAATTATTTTGTACATTTTTCTTTGAATGTCACTTACATGTGGGCAAACGACTGGATTTCTAAACTTCGATCTGCTGTTGACATATCTCTAGAAGAAGGATATTTAAAATTAACGGCAGTAAGAGATATTACAAAAAAAAAAAAAATTTATTCGAACGCACACTTTAAGAAAAAATAATTATGCTATTACAACGAAATTTTGCAATAACAAATATCTATTTTTTTTTTTTTTTTTCTAAGTTCAGAAAAACATATTTCAATTTTAATTTCTTTGTATGGGGTTTAAGTTTATTTTGTACTTAATGCATTTGCAATTAAAATACATATGTATGTAAATGTGTGGCATGTCGCGTTATTGCAGTCTTCACTGGTGTTAACAGCTTTAGTGTTTCACAAAATTAATTATATTATTTAGTAATTTACACATTGAAAGCATTTATTTTATTGTCTTGTGGAGCCTTTCTTTATAATAATCTGCCAAATATGTTTTCTTTAAATACAAATTTTATTTGTTTATGTTAATACACTACATACACAGTTTACTTTTAAATCTCTAAGGTAAACGACAAATACTAAAGGGGATCCTATCAATGATCCCCAATGGTAATTAATTAAAAGTGCTCAAAGAAAAATGTTTTTATATATTGTCATTAGATCCGTTATTAAAATATTTTTTAAAAACAAAGAGTGTGTGCCAAACCGTAGCAAAGTGTGTAGGAAACTAAATTTTTGACACATATGAGGTGAATAAAAATTCATTAGCCCATAGGGCTACATAAATTATTGACAAATGAATAGAAAATTTTGACAATTATAAAGTATAACATGAAATAAAATCTTTGAAAGTCATTGGCGCAATTTAATGTTTATTTTATAAAAGTGTTATTTTTTATAAAAACAAATAATTGTTAAAAATATATTAAGTTTTCTAAAAGCCTGTGAAGTTTTGTTAAAAAATATATGTCAAATTTTCATTTGGCACAGCAGAAGTGTAAAAAATGTGCCATTTGCACCGAAATTTGCTACCGTTTGTTCTTTTTTAACTAATTTTAGAATTTTAGAAAAAAAAAATTATAAAACAGCAAAAAGTCAATGCTTTGTTTTTGTTGTTTCCATTTTTATTATGTTCATAAATATTTTTAATGTTATCGTTTATAAAAATCCTAAATTAGTTAGAAAACCATAAATATTTGGTTCTTATGAGTATCATAAAAATTTTAGAAATTTAGGTTTCTAAATTGACACTAACATTAAGTTTGATTGTAAAATGTTTTTAAAATATTAATGTAAATTTTCAGTAAATTTATGATTTTATTTTGTTAATCACTTAATACACACAAACAAATAAATTTTTACTCAACAAAATCTTTATCTGTAAAATATTTATACACTCATATATATGTACATAAATACGTATTAATACTAAAATAATAAAGTGCTCCACTACGACATAACTTGTTTATTTCAAGTATTTTATTAAGTATATTCACCAAATATCCATCCAACCAACCTCCCATTGTCGGTTAGGAGAAAAAAAAAAAACAAAAAATCCTTTGTTATTCTACAAAGTTTGCCGCTTTTTTTCTTTTAGTTAAAATAAAAAAAAAAAAAAAAAAACTTTTCGCAGAGATTCAGATTATTCGCATGAACACACATACTGCCGCACACATGTAAGAAGCCACAAGCATAACAAGAGGAACTCCTTCATTGTGTGCTAAAGAGGAATTTCTTTGTTCACATATGAAGAAGTGCAAACGACATCCACAATAACTAAAAGAGTTTAAAAAACCTAAAGTATGAGGACAATATACATAATTCCTTTTGCCGGTTACCTGAGCTCCACTTTAAAATTTTTTTGTTTGTCTTTTTTTACTCCCCAATAGAGTTGCAAATATTCACCAATTCACTTTAACCGGGTTATAGAAACATCGCCTAAATGTATTATTTTATAATTTCAATTTATCCAATTTCTTCAGAATTAATATGTTCAAAAATAACATAATAATAATTCTTAACTTTTATTATTTTTCAAACAAAGAAGAAATATTAACTTACGGATAAAAAAAATCAATAAAAATAACAAGCAATATTTTGAAAAAAAAAAAAACCTTGAAAATAGCACATTTTGTGGAATTTAGAAATATTGGGGCCACTCTTACATACGTTTTATATATCAATGGATGCGCCTTCTAAATACCTTTTAAATGATACCATATTTTTTATGCGTCGCCTTAATATACATATGCATAAACTTTAGATTAATTAAGTTTAAATAGTAAATAGTAAAATCTTTTAATAATATTTTAATATGCCCCAATAATCGTCAACCATTTTTAAAAACCTTTTACATTTATAAAATATGCACAATTGACTACCCTGTCCCCCTTTCAATTTGTTATTAATATGAAATCCTCTCTGAGAGTATTTCTTTTTTGCACATACACTTAAATTTATTTATCTTTTTATGATATTTTGTTTTTGCATTGTTTGGGAGCTTGGGGCTATAAAAGCTTGCGCGCCAAAACTAAGTTTGGTATTTAATATACAGCCTCCAAAGTGAAAAGAAGACAAGAATTGAACAACCAATATTAAATTCTAATTGTGGAATTTTCCGAAAAAATACGTAATAAATAAATAAATAAATTATTTTAAATTTAATACTGAGCCCCACCTAATTATGAAATTTTTCGAAAAAAAAAAATGTGAAGCAAAGGGTTCCCCTACCGAGTAAATTAAAAATAATCCTAAAAATCTTTTGATGGGTCACATACATACATACATACATACATATATTCATACATACATACATACATACATACATAAATATACTGAAATTAAAAAAGTCTTCAGTTTTTTCATGGTGTTCGTATCTTTGCCATGGCTCAGCTGATGACTTGCTAAGATTTGTTTTATTGTTATTGTAGTTGCGTATTTGCCTTAAAGGTAGAGATTTGAAAAAAAGAAAAAATAAAGAAAGAACATACTAAGACCCCCGGTGTAGCTGGAATACAACAAAAACAACACCTTAAAAATTCCTTCAGAAATTTTTTCGTATTGAATTTTTTCCGGTTTTTGAATTTCTCCTATTTTTTGAAGATTCTCTGTTATACACTTGTTCTCTTACACAAGGAATGACAAGAATACTGAAAGGATTTTTGTAGGGATTCATGAACAAAACTGAGTACGAAAAATAAATCTCATATATTTTGTACAATAACAAAAATCATATGTTTTTTGTTATTGGATTATTTTTTTTTTTTTTTAAGATCTCTTTTAATTTTTCTTCAGTTTAGGCTTCTTCTTCTAATGTATACTTTTAAAATATGGTTTTAGTATTTGTTCTTTTTATTATAGTACTTCTATCTATGAGATTGTTTTAGTGTTGGTTGGCACGTATTTTGTTGTTTTTTGTTGTTGTTTATTTTATATCTCAAGATCCTTTTTGGGTATGGCTTTCTCATTTATTCTTGAATACGATCTCTTTTTTTGTATTTACTACCCAGCTGATTTTGATAATGTGATTGTTGTTGCTATTGGTAGTCTTCTCTGCTTTTATTAGCAGAGAGAGATTTTGTTTTTGCTGTTCGGTTTTTGCTTCTTGGTGGCGGGTTTTGAGCAGGAATATTTTTTTTTGTGCTGCAGTTATTTTTCGACGTTGACGTCGTGTATATAAACTCGGTGTTCTTCAAGAAAGTCAGTCATTCGAGTTCTACTCTTCTCTTCGTCATCGTGTAGTGGCAGCAGTAAAGCAGATTTTGCTTTAAATTACTACTGCTTACAAAAAAATATTAAACAAATAATTAGAATATAAAAAAAAGTAATTAATTTAAATTGTACTTAACTAAAAGTCAAAACATGAATTTGTTGCAATATGAACATTAACTATTATAAAAGACATTTCTAACAAAAAATAATAATAATTTTCGTAACTAAATTCAAAATTTGTGCATTAACAATATTTAAAAAGTGTAAAAATTGTGTTTTAGCAATTTTTTAAAACAAAAACTAAATTTTAACTTCACACACGCATACACACAAAATTCTTTCAAAATGATGTGGGAATCAATTATTGAAGAATCTGGAGATATTGTCATGGATTGCCAAAGGTAAATTGATATCTTTATGCTTTTGGTGTTAAAACGAAAAAAATTTATGTATATCTTTTATTTTTGCAAAACCGTGGATTACCTGCAAAATAAAAATAAATGAAAAAACCCTTTGATATTTGCGACCCTGTTTGCAAGAAGTGAACTTGAACTGTTAATTATTTATTTATTTTTTTTTTTTTTTTTTTTTTTAATTTTATTTCTTGAATTCTACTTCACCACAACCTTCAAATGAAAGCAAAAGTTTGTTGAAAAAAGCTTTTTCCCATACGCTCTTCACAAAAGGGGAGCTTTACTCATTTTTATGTGTTTTGTTTTGGGGACTTCATTCATAAACATTAAACAGTGAAAAAAACAAGAAAAACAAACAAAACTTAATAATAAGAATAAAATGAACCGGTGTAACATTTTCGCGCACCGTTGTTTCACAGTTTCGACCTGACCCAATAATAATAATTGTTTTGGTTGTCCATTTTTGACCAACATTCAGCCATCAAAGCGTAACATTTTCATGTTATGAGGCAGATGCTTCTTGCCTTACAAAATATTCTTTTTTTTAAACTTCTTGCTTGAGCAATTTTTTTCTTTCTTAGTCACATTCACACATTACTTCCTTTCAAGGAAGACTTTCCTACAAAAAACAGAACGAAATAAAAATATTTTGTTTACATTCTGTACATCTGCATTATATTGTTTAGTTCCCATAACACGTTCTGTATGTTTTCGTATTATTGGAAACCCCTAGTATTTTTATTTTTCTAATTTACAAAAAATTTAAATTCCAACTACTCTTGAAAACGCCATGTGCTAGTAGAACATATTTTGTATTTTTGTAATACGCCAACCAAACACCAGCCAACAAACCAACCCTCCATACGATAATACATATATAATTTCTAGTTGTTGTGATGAGTTTAATGAACCTTCACACACACATAACTCACACATGTACTAACAGCAATGTAATTGAGTTACTCCTGCGCTATATGTTCAATTCATTTGTATTTCTACCCTCAACATGGTTGTACAGTTTTCCGTTTTTATATTGGAAGAAAATCCTCTTAAAATCTTAATGTAAATTATAAACTATTTATTTGAATTTTATATTTAAACAATTTATATTTTTATTTTCTTTTCATTTTAGCTTTCAAATCCAACGTTCAGGACGTAATCCTTCTTCACGTCGTTTGAACTTAGATGCTTCCATGTCCGATATGGCTATGGAAGAATTATCGTTCTACGATGATGATCATGTCACACAAAATCGTCATTTCACTGCCAGTCCCCAGTTTATGGGTTTACTCTCACCTGAAGGTTCTCCTCAACGTTTCCAAGTTGTAGAGAAATCAAAATTCTTGCAGCCACGCAAAAATTTCCCCTTGACTGCAAAAAATATAATTTCACAAAATGTTAATCGTAGCACCACACTTAGTACAAACACACCCTCCAAAGGATTCCGCCTTTTACATAGTATGTCATCTACAGGATCCATGGAATCATCCATGGATGATGAATATATGGAATTCTTTGATATGGAGAATTTAGATCAACCCACTCAATCGAATGGTATAAGCTTGCCCAGCGATTTGAGTTCTTTAATTTCTGGTCAAATAATTAAAAATTCTCCCGTCAAAACACCAGAAATGCGCAGACCTTCAGTAAGACGATGCCTGAGTATGACTGAAAACACTCAGTTCCAGCCAAAGACACCCGAGCATGTTAAAGATTCTAGTGTCAGCACCACCTCCACCACCCCCTTCAATACCCGCTTCAATGGCAATTGCTGCTTTAAGCGTCCAGAGCCACCATCCACCACCTGCTCGCCCATACAATCGAAACGCTACCGCGGTGCCGAAAAGGAGAATCTCGATGGCTCATTTATTGCTCCCAGCAAAACATCTCCCGCCTCTTCATCCTCCTGCTCTGCTTTGACTAGCGCCAGCACAACTACAACCCGCCCTACCTTACGAAAATGTATGTCAATGAATGATGCTGAAATCATGTCCGCTCTAAATCGTTCCGAAAACAAAGACGAACCCGATCTAATCGGTGATTTTAGTAAACCTTACGTTTTACCTCTAATCGAAGGACGTCATCGTGATCTCAAATCTATTTCCAGCCATACCGTAGCCCGTCTTTTAAAGGGTGACTTCAATGACAAAGTAGCCAGCTATAAAATCATTGACTGTCGCTATCCCTACGAATACGAAGGTGGTCACATCGAAGGTGCCAAGAACTTGTATACACAAGAGCAAATTATCGAAGAATTCTTAACTCAACAAAAGACTGAACAAGAACAAAGCAAAAATGAGGCATCGGGCAACAAACGCAATATAATAATTTTCCACTGTGAATTTTCATCGGAACGCGGTCCAAAATTGTCACGTTTCTTGCGCAATTTAGATCGTGAACGCAACACAACGTCCTATCCTGCCTTAGATTATCCTGAAATCTATTTGTTACACAATGGTTACAAAGAGTTCTTCGAAACTCACATTGAGTACTGCACTCCTCACGCTTACCGTCCCATGTTGGAACCATCATATAATGAGGAATATCGTCATTTCCGTGCTAAGTCAAAGTCATGGAATGGCGATGGTTTGGGTGGTGCCACACAGCGTATTAAGAAATCTCGTTCAAGACTTATGGTTTAAAAACAAAGCTGAAACGCATCAATCATCAATTTGCCTGCCCTTCAAAAAAAAAAAAAACAACTTTATGTAAAAAGTATTGTCATTGTTATTGTCATTTTTAGTTATAATTATTTAATTATTAGTTCTTTTTGTTGATTTTTATGTTTTGACCCCTAGCCCCTCTCACGCACAGACCACACTTGTATTTTTTTATATATATATTTTTTTTTAACAATTATTTTTTTGCTTTTTTAATTTATTGAATGTTAATGTTATTAAATCTATAATATATTCAATCAATTCAAATCCAGACAAGCATTTGAAGGATTCCCAAAAAAAAGCAACAAAAGAAGCTTATTTATGCATTATAAACAAAAACACAAAAAAAAACAAATTGTAATTGAATACCCTTTATAGTTTCTAACAATTATTATTACTTATTATTTATTTTTTTATAATTGAATTTAGTTAATTTATAAATTTATAGAACCCTTCACTTCTTATATTTTATATAACCATTACTATCAGTTATTTTTTTATTTTTTTTTAGTTAAATTTGTATACAATTTAAAATTTTAAAATTGTAATTTCTTCAAAGTATCATTTTTAAATTGTGTGCATTATACTATAAATACCATGTCTGTCTGTCCTTTTGTCCATCTGTTTGAATATTTCTCACCCTTATCGTCTGCTTCTTTTAATTTTAAAACTAACAATTAACAAACAAAAAATTTTTTCGTAAAGTTGAAAACTTTTTACGCACAATTACGCTTATTTTTATGTTAACTTTTATTTTTTATGTAATTTTAACTTTTTTATTTAAAGCAAAGCTTTTTTGTATCAAAAAATGCAATATAAAAAAATTTTAAAAATCTAATAAAAAAGCAAAAAATTCGAAAAAAAAACATTAAAAATTTTTAAAATAAAACAATGTGTTATGAAATTTACATAAATTGTCTTTTTGTTTTCTTACTTTTTTTTTAATTTTCGATAAAATTTATCATAAACTATCCCAGTCAAAAAAATGTATTAAAAATACATTGCTTAATTATTTCAAATATTTCCCAATTCAGATCAATTGCCCTGGTCCAATTCAATTACAATTTTGAAAAAAATACACATGAACAAATATCTTATTTTAATACATGAAAATATTATAATAAGTTTTTTTGCTCACATATGTAACTGGTCACAAATTTTCAACGTTTTTTTGCTCTAGCGCCTTTATATTATTTAATTTATCCAATCAAAGTAATATTAAAGCATTCATGGCCAATAAACAATATTACATAGGTAAAAAAAAAAGTTTAGAGTCCTTTAAAAATTCAAGATTATCATTATTTTTGCTCTAGTGCTTCATTAGAAAATGTAATTTTAATTTTTCATATAAAAAAATTTATTTTTAATGAGAAATATAATGACCTGATTCAGTACGACAATCAATTTGTTTGAAAATAAAATTTGTATGAAAATTACTCATTTCTTCAAATATTTTTTGAGCATTTTTCATACAAATTTTAATTCTAAACAATTTTCTTGTTGTACTGTGATCACAGATTTTCTTCCTTTTTGCTTTGGCGGCTCTAGTTTCATTAAATAAAGCAATTTTAGTTTTTCATATAAAAAAAAAATTGATTTTTAATGAGACATATGACTTCATGCTTTTTGCAGTAGTGCCTTTAGATTCTTTATAAAATGCAATTTTAGTTTTTCATATAAAAAATTTATTTTTAATGAGAAATAGACAGTAAAAGTAAAAATCTATAATAAATTTTAATGATTTTTTGTTAACAAAAATAAGTCTCATTTTCAAGCACAGTGTTATTATAATTAAGAAGTAACAACAAAAATTGTCCTGAAATTGTCATTCAAAAAATGGCGCCTAATTCAGGGAAGGGGTGTAGGCTTCAATTATAATATTGTTGTAATAATTGGCTCAAAGGCAGATCAAGAAAATATTTTTTTTTTTTTTTTAATTTATAATATTTGTTTAGTCTAAACCACTGTCTGTTCGGCTGTTTGGGCATTAAAAGTAGTTCATCGTTTTTAAGATATCTTAATGTAATTGCTTATATGATCTTTTCTTGGACCAATAATATAACTCAGTGAAATATAACATTATTTCACTGAGCCCCCATACAAATTTTTTCCAGGAAATACTTCAAACGCTTAAAAAAGTCTTAAAAATATCTGTATTTACCTAAAATTCATAACAGCTATGTTGTTATGACCACTATCTCCTAAAGTAATGGACAGATTTTTGTAAAAAATTTACACAATATGTAATGAAATACAAGAATTCTAAAAATTAAGAAAATGGAAAACAACATAAATTATGTAGTTTTTCCTTTTGGCCACAGAAATCATGCCACTAAATTTTATAAGGATCTGTCTATAATTGACAATAGTTCCCATTATAAGACTTCCTTCCGAAAATCACTGTCACGAGCTTATTTCCTATATAAATGTCCACATAAAGGTAAATACAAATAAATTTTATTTAGTTATAAATCTTACTATTACTAGCTTAGAAATCAATCATTTGTTTATAAAAAATTCACAAAGACAATAAGCGTCAAAGTTTAATTTATTTTATCTTTTTTATATGGACCGCGTGAGAAAACAAGATCAGCTGATTTCCTCCCGTAGCCGTGTGCTGCGTATATTGGCCTTCCTCCATTTCTTATTCGTTTTCGATATTTTATTTATTTATACAATTTCAAGTAATCAACTTTATTTTTAAAAAAGAAGTTTTGCACTTTTATAATATTCAATCTATTATTTTATAAATAAAATAACCATATAACGGATTTTGCAATATAAAAAATACATTTAATTACCATTTAATGTATAATGTTTAAAGCTTTTAAACTAGTTAGCGATGTAAAAAATCAACATAATTCAAAAGGGATACTTTGCTTTGGTATCGGAGCAGGGTGAATGGTATCCTATATACGAGCAAAATAATTATTATTATTGGAGTAAAAATTATTTATCTCTTAAATGAAAAATTATTAGAGCAAAAGTTTTAAAATTGAGTGGGAATATTATCCTTATCAAGAATGATAGCTGATATGAAAATAAGGCAGGCAGCTGTAGGAGAAGTGTTAGCTCCCATACAAGAAAAATCTCAATTATCGCATATTAAACTATTAAAAAGAGTTTCGAGATTTTTTGGGATTAATTTTCTTGTCAAGTTCCACAACTGATGTGAAAATAAGCTTTACAGGGGGTAGAAGCCGCCATACAAAGTGAATATTTAATTATTGTATATCTTAAGAACTATTCAACCGAATTAAATTTGTTGACCAGGTTGGTTCAGCATGTATAAATTAGTCAGGATTGGTATATGTTATATTTTAATTGTGAAAAAATAAAATAATTACTCAGAGGGATAAAGAAATTTACAAAATAAAAATAAAATATTTATTTTGTAATATAGAGGTTTACATAAACGTTAATAAAATTGGAAAAACTATGAATTTTCATTTGAAATTTATATCATAGATGAGCGTTGTTCAAAAACATTGTGTTAATTTGTGATAGAAAGTGTTTTTAAATAAAAAGTGTAAAAAACCTTATAATTTTGTTTAATTTTCTTTTGTTTGGCAATTATTGTTCAAAAGAGAAGAAAGCGTTGGGGCAGTAGACCTAAATTCAAAGTGCCAAAAATTTTAGACGGAGCCAGCACAAGTCCCATCAGATTTAAGGTACTATCTGAAGACAAAGAAGAAGCAGTTGCTTTTAAAGACAAGATTCCTCCTATAATTGTGGATTCTACGCACAGTTTTTCAACTGTGATTGGATTAATTAGCGAAAAGTATGACTATTGGAACGAAATTTTTATCCAGCTCTCTGTCTCTGTACAATGAAGCTTTGAGTGTTTTTAAGGACAAAACAATTCCTTTTTTATACACATGAGTTGAAAGATGCAAAAAGTTTTAAATTGGTTTTACTTGGCCTACCAAAAATGGATATAAATGCAATCAAAAACTACGAATGGCATAATAACGATCACATTTCAAACGAAAAACTTATGCAAATACTTTTTGATGCTGTCGATGCTTTGCTATAAAATTTATAGATAGGATCAATCTACGCATGGCGGAGAAGTCCTAATTGCAATAAAAGGTAATATTAAGCATATGTTGTTAACGAAGATCAAAACGAGTTCTGCAGAGAGCATTTCAATACAAGTTGTGATTAGTGGAAGACCAGATATATTTACTTCAGCTTATAATCCAGTTCACACTTCCAATTTCAAGGCTGATTTGGATAAACTAACTTCATATTCGAACGATTTTTTTATTTTCGGTGATCTGAATGCCCAACACACACATTGTAATGGGGTGTTAAGCAATAATACTTTTAACAAACTCATGTCTCCTTTTTTCAAACCTTGAGAGACATGCAAATGTTTTACAGTCGTACTATGTATCAATAACTTGTGTTATTTCTTGTTACATTCAAAATATGATATATTCAGTTTCTTATAGTATTATCGTGCAAACTGATTAGCAATCAGAATCTGGGTGGAAAATTAATTTAGGAGTCAGATCATCGATCAAACTGTTTCTAATTCAGGTAATCTAGATTTTTATTTTAATAAAATAGCTGTCGGTCGTAAAAATTCTTGAGAAATCTCTGATGTTAGTGAAATGTTAATTAGTCAGAGAAATAAATACAAACGTAAATTTCAAAGATGTAAGGATTTAAACTATAAAATCAGTTAAAATGTATTTTGAAGCTATGAAATAAACTTATTGATTTCCTCACTAATATAGACCGAAATGAATCCTGATCAAAATTTATCTCAAATTTTCCTCCGGGATGTAAAAATTTTTAGAAAGTAACAAAAGTAAAAAGAGTCGTTAATTTTCTTGAAACACACAAAAGAGCACTGTAGTTTATTTTTATTGAAAAAGCCTTCGATTCAATGTGACATTGAAGGCCTTGTTCTTAAAATAAATTCATTCAATTATCCAACGAACCTGCAAAAGATAATAAAGTTTTTTAGTTCAAAGCTCATTTTTTGTATCTATTGATAACACGATATCTAGTGATAGAAAAATCCCTGCGGATTTGCCGCAAGGATCGGTCTTATCACCTACTCTTTATTCAATATATATTTCCGATTTTACTGTTCGCAAGAATCAAGAAGTAGCTTTTTACGTTGACGACAGTGCTTTTATTTGCTGCGATAAGGTGTCAAACGCAATAATCAAAAGAATGGAAGAAAGTTTAAAATCTACCCACAAATACTTTGATAAATGGAAGATAAAAGTTAATGTTAGTAAACCACAAGCTGTTATATTTTCATATAATAGGTCACAGAAACGTATTCCTACAAAACAATTATGTATATTCTGAGGGAGTTTTTATTTCTTTGCAGGATAGTGTATCAAATATCTAAGAATTATTTTAGATAAATAAATTTGGGAGAAAGCAATCAAATGCGACTGTGCACTTTACCCCTTACTCAACATAAGATCTAAACTTAATTTAAAAAATAAGATCCTTATTTACAATTTTTACCTACGGATGCCAAGTTTAGTTTTATAAAGCTGCTGAAACCTACACAAGAAAATTACAGATAACACAAAATAAAAATCTGAAAATAATTCATAACCTACAGCCTAGATATTCTGCTGATCTACTGCATAGAATCTGTAATGTTTAATACATTTGGAACTGACTATGTCATTTAATGAAAACTGAGGAGCATCTACATACGTAAGAAATAATAAGAAATTTGCTAAACGGTCACTAAGAATTAAAGAGTAATAATTAGTTGTTGTTTTTAAAATTTCTTATAATGTTTAAGTATGAACAGGGTTTTTGACTTTTCCTTAATACTGCGATATTAGTAGTTTCCTTATTTAATTGTTTAAATGTTAATTATTGTAATATTTTTAAGTAAATCCTCATAACAATGTAATTAATTATTTTATAAAGGTTTCAATAAAGTCAATAATAATAATGTTTTGCTTTTGTTCAAAAACAAACATATTTGGATTTTCTTTGAATTTCAAATTAAAAACGACATTAATAGTGAATTTTATTGTACTATTTATTGATTTCGAAGTCCTGAAAATGGCAACCACTTTGTACCAGTTAAATTTATTTTTACTGGTTATCTCTCTCAAAACTCGATACATAAAAAATTTTATTTTTTTTATTTATTTATTGAAAAATCCTCTAAGAACTGCTGTTACCTTGTTAAATGTGCCTTGATTAAGTTACAGATTTGTAACATCGAGTCTATACTAGACAATTTTTTATCAAGACAAGCGTAGAATTTTTATCAGGATAAAAATATACAAACATATTATAACAAATCCTATAAGATAGCATTATTTTCAATCAGTCACAGAGTAAACATAAAAGGACATGTGTATTTAAGAAATTCGCACTTTTTAGTACAATTTTTATAAAAGTACTTTTTGAAATGCAAAACAATCATTAAAAGGAAACAATTTTACAAAAAAATATTTTTAGTAATTTTTAAAATACTCACGCGCACACACAAACAAAATTTCGTTTATGTCTATTTTTTTTTTTGGCAGTTCATCTTACGAGGTAGTTGTGTAGATAAATCTCATGACAACAGTCGTATAATAAAGTCGTATAATCTTATAATACTAGTATTTGAATCTACACGTGAAATAATTTTCTCAGAGAGCGAATTTGACGCTCTCGACAAAAAATTCTTACATATTATGTTACGTCTAGATGGGCTGTAATGACACAGTGTCTACATTAGAGAATCTTTTATCAAGACAAACGTTAAACTTATCGCGAATTTGTGGAAGGTGGCAACAGCTGCACAAAATACAACAATATGGCGTATTCATTATTGTTTTTTATGTATGCAGTTTGACAACTGTAACAACTGAGATAATAATCAGCTGTTTAACTAAGGTTACCTTATATATATTCGCACTGATTTAGACGTTTGTTTTGATAAAAATTTGCCTAATGTAGACACTAGGTGAGAATTAGCTGCCAAATTTATGAACTTTGTAAGTTAATTTGGTAGCACTGCTCGCGAGTGCCAATTATTCAGTAAATTTTCCGCTATTTTTTTTTATTATTCATTCTTCGATTTAAAGTGCCGTTATAAATACTGACGCTTTGAATTGTTTGATTTATAAAGAATTTAATCACGTTTTTGCAACGGGTTTTATTTTAAATCATTTTAAAAATAAAAATTTACAATCGGAATGGATGAAGTAATTTGTTCAAAGTGTGGTCAAGCTGCCCAATTTAAATGTGAACGTTGTTTAGAACCGTATTGTAGTTCTCAGTGTCAGGTGAATGATTGGCAAGAGCACAAATCGAAATGCTACAAGTTTCCGTAAGTTTTATTTTTTCTTTTGTGCTCTTATGGGAGTGTTTTTTACATTTTTATTAAATTAAATTTATTTCCTTCAGTGATTTAGTACCCATAAATATTTTAAAGTCTGTCTCTAGTAATTTACACTTGGATAGAGTTGGAAATAATCTACGACGGTCTTATGGATCTACACACAATTTCAATGAATCACGCCGCTCAAATACTCCTGTTAACGTCAGCAAAGCGAAACCAAAAAAGCTATTAAATGATGACGACTTCAATATGGTGCCAAAAGCTCCATCATCTACTGCATCCACAGTTTCGGTTGTGAAGCCACTATCCGAAAGATCCTGCACTTGGCGTGTAGCATTTCCTCCTTCAAAGGGATTTTTTGAAGCTATGGTTCAATTTAAAGAGGAAGTTGAAAGTGAAAAGCGCATAGTTTGGATAACTGATTTGCAATATGATAATTCTCTACGCAAGCTTTTGGCGGAAATTAATAGTACAATAAATCAAAATTGCCCCTGTAGTCCCGCCGATATATATGAAGGAGCTTTGGTAGCTGCACCTTTGAACAAAATATTATACAGAGCTGAAGTTTTAGAAAACAGTCCTGATGTTAAAAAGGCAACAGTACGTCTGATAGATTATGGTAATGAGCTTCGCGTTCCTTATTCGCAACTTTTTCCGCCTATTCCCATTATGTGCAACTTGAATGCTTACGCTTTTCGTATCTCTTTGCCCAATGATTATGGACTATTGGAAATAGAGAGTATTATTACAATCAGAGTTTTGGGTGAAAAACAACCTGAAAACTATTATAATGTTGAGTGTAAAATGAAATCGATACCTTTGCATTTACCCATCGAATTATTAAACAAGGAGCCGGTTTTGGAAGTGGTGAAATGTTTCTCGGATGGCCGCAATGCTCTTGTACGTTTGTGTAATGGTGGCGGCGTTGATGATCAGGGATTTAATAATTTACTCAATTCACCACAAAGTATTAATTATGAATTCGAGTCTACACCAAAAGTAGGTGAATTTGTAGCTGCCCGCACCCTAAACGGTTGGAAACGTGTGCGTCTCTTGGGTTTTTATGAGAAGCAACATCAATATCTCGTGTATGCAATTGATGAAGGCGTAATTAGTTTTTCTCCTCAAATAAAAATTGTTCCGGAGTCCTTTATCAGCCAGCCCATGCGCGTATTTGCTATATCTACAAATTCAAAAAATTGTATGCTTTCCGAAGCCATGCTTACAACAGCATACAAGTTGACATTACAGTTATTACCAGCAACCAGTTCAACAATTAATAAAAGTCAATTACCTTGTAGTTTGTTTGAAGAGAAACGTAAAATAATGGATGTCGTAATAGCATCTGTTTTCACTGGTTTTCTTAGTGAGTTGTGTATTAAATTGTGGCACGAACGTATACCTGAAGGTGGCACCGTTATTGTTTCACATGTTCTTACCTATAAAGAAATTTATATTGCTTCACAACTTAACAGCGAATATCCCAAAATATTAATGTCGGAATATTCGAAATGTGTACCATATAGCGCTGACGAATCTGTTGAAAAAACGGATATTGTTATGTACTCTTATAATAAGGGCGAGGAGTTGAAATATTGTCGAGGAGAGGTATTTAAATATGTCATTTTCTGCTTCTTTTTATATTGTTTTTTATTTTTATCTTTAATCTTAAATAGGTCATTGGATTTGAAAATAATGATGTTAAGCTAATGGATATTGATAGTGGTTCTGAACACATGATTGCTCGCCGTTTTTTACGCAAACCCACTTTGCTTGCATGTTCTTTACCCGTACGCTCTTACCGGGTTATTCTTATGTTTTTGGAAAGCATACCTACACCTATTGCCTATAATAAAGCTTTAGAGGCCCTCGAAACATGCATGGAAAATTCTGTCGAATTTGATGTTACATATAGTGAAAATAATTCTGTCGACTTGCTCTTTCGTACTAAAGAAAAACAATCGCTTTGTAAGAAATTACTACCAATGGTATTTGAACCAGCTACAAAACAAACCCCAACCGCTGCTTCAGTTTCAACGTTACCCAAAAACACTTCAGTTACATTATCACCGCCTAACACTCCACTTGCTTGTCAACCTACAAATAAAGTACCTGAAGTATCGGGTGCTGGGGCTATTAAACAAAACAAGGTTTTTACAATTGATAATATAGAGGTGATACCAATTATATGTGGCGACAAAGTTCCATTATTTGTATTGGATCCAACGACCATACTTAATCTCGAAAGTCCTTATATAACAGCAGCAGATTACAACAATAAAGAATTTTTGTCTAAAATGGAGCAATATCTTAGAGTTGTTGCTGAGTATTGTAAAAGTAACAAAGCGCTAAAAAATGGATATACCCCCAAGTGAGTATCTTTTGTAGAAGTTTGTGTATAAATTAATTATTGTTATGACTTTTTATCTATTAGAAAAATGGAAATTTGTTTATCCATATTTGCGGAAGATGGTGAATGGTATCGAGCGTTATGTGTAGATCATAAACCGGATGATGTTTTTGTTGTCATGTTTTTGGATTTCGGCAACATAGCTAAAGTAAACAAGAAGGATATAATGCCCATTATAGAAGATTTAATGTTTCCGTCAAATGCTAATATGGTGTATGTGAAAGGTAAGTGAAATAGAAATGTAAACTAATATAAATCTTCGTATCATATTTTATGTTTTTCTTGTAGGCATTACTACTAAAGAACAGGGACTAGCATTTATAAAAAATATTCAAAAAAATCCAGTTATTTATGCCAACGTCAGCAGGTTAGAAGAGACTGATGCTTACATTGCAAAAATATGTTCCTAATTCAACCTGAATCAAAAGAATACCCATATTAACTATTTTTTATCGTTGGAATGACCAAACCTAACCACAATTAGAAAAATAAAAATGTGAATTTTGTTTTTTTAACTTAAAAAATACGCTTCTTTTAAATTTATTTCAAAAGAGATTTAAATGTCTGGAGATATATGTATAAAAGTATTTTTTAGTGTTCTATGAATTACGTATAAAACCTATTTTAAGATTATTCGATAATGAATTTCTCAACATTTAACAAAGTTAAATATGTCATAATTTTGTTTACAAAGTCGATTTTTTTTATCGAAAAACAAGATACTTGTTATTACAATCTAACACGGTTAACGTACTCGAAGGGACCTCAAATTTAGTTCGTTATAAACGTAATTCGTTATATCCGTCAAATATCAAAAAAACTACGATGCTAATATTTGAAATTAATGCGTATTTCTTTCTTCCTTTAAAAATTTAAAACCCTAAAAAGTACATGTTTTCTGGATCCTTATTGATAGGGAAGTCGACATATCGATGCCCGTCTGTCTGTTGAAATCACTTTAGAAATCCCCAGTTTTCGAATATATATATATATATATATAATGTTAACTCTTGGAAACAAATTTATTGCCAATATTAACACTGATTCATTAATACCACATCCATCCGCAATTTACACCATTTCAAGACATTAATAATAAAAGTAAAATAGTCCAAAAAGTTTTATAGTTTTTTTTTTTTTTTTTTTTTTTGAGTTAGAATTAGAGTTTTAAAGTATTTTTAATATTTTTTTAGTTCAATAAATAATATTTACATTTTAAAGGCGTCTGCATTATTTTCAGAATGGATAACATATGAATGTATTCATATTTAAATTTTAATTTTTTTTAATATACATACTAATGATTAAATTCCTATTTATTTATTTAAAACTTAGAAGACTGAATTATTTTATTAACTAAAAAACTAAGTTTATTTAAATCAATAAAAAATGTTACTACATAAAAATATGTTTAATATTGTTTTAATTTAATAAATTAATCATTTTAACGTCTGCGTTTTCTTAATACGACTTCATACATTTTTATCAAGTACTTATAGTACAAGCTTCTATATCTACTTTATTAGTTTCAGCGAATAATAGTAAAACAAATATGTTACTCTTATTCGCTCTTTATTTATTCACACCTAATCTACTAAAGAGAATAACAATACCAAATAATAACAAAAATACTCATCAATACGCACTCAAACGGGTGATTTGAGTGCTTAGCATGTATCCACATACAAACTTATATACATAAATTTAGTAGTCACCAGAAGCTATCCGTATGTTGTTTTTTTAAGGAAGCAACGCTTTCTATGATAGATTCATTTTGTGTTTACATTTCTGTAGTTTTGAAAAAATGTAGATTATTTTTGCAAGCATAAATGTGAAAATATCAAAGAATACTTTAAGGCGTAAATTTTATTATTTGCCGGTAAGGTGGTGAAGGGTTTAAAAGATTCAGCACAGTCGAATATAGCACTCTAATTTATTTTTTTGTTTTGACAATTTTTTCAGTTTAGACTTTGTGTTGGCGTTTTTTTTTCATCTTGCGGTTTTTGTTTTTTGTTAAGGGGATTTTTTTCACTTTGACGTTATTTTATTTAACGATTTTTTATTCTGGCGAATTTTGTTTATTATAGTTTTTTTTTTTTTTTTTTTTTTTTGTAATAGCGATTTTTTTCAGTTCAGGTGTTTTTTTTTACATTTTTTCATTTTGTGATTTTTGTTTACTTTATTTGTTTAAGCCGATTTTCTCCGTTTACGTAATTTTTTTCATTTTGGCGTTTTCATTTTAACGATTTTTTCATTCTGGTGAGTAACTTTTCAAACAAAAATATAAATATAAATATGTTAAAAATCGGGATGAAACTGATTTAATTTATGACTGGAGTATATATTAAATTGATTTCATGTTTAATATTAGGGAGATCAATCATTCGGGTTTTTGGGAATACTGGTTTTCGAATATTTCGAATACTTAGCATTTAAAAAACCGGTTACAAATTTCTAAATTTTACTGAAAATTTTGAAATAAAAACCGACATATTGCGGGGGACTTTAATTACAATGTGTAAACAAAACAAATACAATATATTTCTGTTTGCTCATTGACTTATATAATTATTCAATTTGTTTTCACTTATAGTCCTCTTTATTTAAATCATGGGGTTTTTTATCTTATTTGCCTGTAACATTTTCCACTTTTAACATATGAAATTATTGACATATTTTGGATTTTCAGTTCATATTGTGGAATCAAAATGAAAATCTATTGGTAATTCTACCGATGTCTTATAAATTATGACAAATTTTCAATTATAAAGAAAATTTTGAAAATTACTTTTTTTGGCGAAATTTCTGAAGCTAATAAAAACAGAATATTCGACGAAAAAGAGGTTTATTCGATATTCGAAAATCTAGTAGTTTAAAAAATTCAACGTACTCGAATTATCTTTATTATTGGGGTGCCCATCTTGTTAAGATTTGCGACTAGCACAGTATTATTTTTGCTAAAAAAAAATATAAAATTGAAAAATGATCCTCTAAAATAAAAAGTACAAAAACAAAAAAACAGTTTTCAAAAAGCAACTCAAATTGTTCACATTTTATACTTTATTTCTCATTATGTATAAGACTAAAAAAACAAAAAAACGAGAAACAAAGATATAGTCGGTCAAGCCCGACCATATGATACCCCACACCATTGTGCATGTCCATCATAATTCGTGGATGGGTCTTATAGTAGACATGTGGTTAACTGTGGACCGATACCTCTACTAAGTACTTATATGGGAGCTATGGTGAATTTGTCGCTATGATTTCTACTTATACAAAACTTATTTGTGTCGAATATAAACCTGATACTAACATGTGTATGAAACTTATGCACGTTAAAGTGATTTTACATGGACAGAAAGCCAGTCGTCCAGCCAGCCAGACGGACGGACATCGTTAGATCGACTCAAAAAGTGATTCTGAGTCGATTAGTATACTTTAAGGTGGGTGTTGGATAATTTTTTTTGTGCATTACAATAAACAGCACAAACGCATAATACCCCAACCATCTATGGAGGTGTGGGTTATAATAAATAAACAAAGCTATTCAAAGTATTAAACCCTTTTCTATTTTGTTTATCCCTGCTGCCTTATAATTCTCAATTAAAAATGGAAAAAACTTTAATTCACTTTTTTTATATCCTTAAAACATGTCTAGTTTGCTATTGTAACGAAATAACTACAATAACACCTCTTTGAATTGAGAGAGTTGACTGATAGACATGATAAATAAAATAAAGGAGAGTTTAACAATTTGATTTTGCTTGAGGCTTATATAAGAGTTTTGTAAAATTCTTATATAATTTCGATTTGGCGTATCTGCAAAAAATAGGTCAAGAATATTTATTTTACATTTTTTAAGTTTTCGACAAAATTTTATGTAAATCAATAAAACTTTTAGTGCCATATCATTCGGAATCCATTGAATTGTAAACTTTTACAAAAATAGTATCCATTAATATTATCCCAATTTGTCAAAATTTATGTAAAATTTTTTCGAAACTTTACTTTTTTAAATCTCGATAAAGATATTAACAATTAGTAGCTGAAAAGAGATAGCTCTTTTTAATTTCCAGAACTATTCGCTTAAAAAAGGATCTATAGATTAAGGGCTTTTAAAATGTGGGGAATGTTAACTACCGAAATTGATATATATAGTTAAATAATTTTATTTTCAATTGGAAGGCATCATTAAAAAAAAAAGAATTAAAAAAGTTTAGTTTAAAAAAGTTCCTCGGAAACAGAAAATCAACATAAAATTTTATCAAGTTAGGAATTTTTAATTCCATTAATTCGGTCCAAAGTCTAGTTGGAACATAAATTTCTTTTGTGAATATAATTGGAGGAAACATTATTTCTTTGAAAGATCATTCCAAGTTTTTTTATTTTTTGGACCCATACGAAAGTTTTTAGTGTATGCCAAACGGTAGCAAAACATGTATGAAAGAAAATTTTTGACAGTTATGAGTTGAATAAAATTTCATTAGCCCACCGTTTGGTACAGGCTCAAAATAGTTTTTTTTTACTTGATATTACGTAATTTTTACCCTTTTGGGTTCATGAGAATACTATTTGAGGATTTTCCTGGTCTGTATTATGAGAACTGGGCTTTTCAGGGATGGTATTTTTAATAAATTATGTTTCTACCAATTGTCTTCTTATATTCTTAGAAGAATTTTATGTTCCTAGAGAATTTTGAATCGACTTAATCGCATTAAAGGCCCCCCGGATTGATAAAAATTGTAGGTAACTTTACCCCTCGAAGTACATTTTTTACACTGAAAGTTTCGAAAAAATTTTACAAAAACTTAAGGAATTTACGGCTGACCCTATTTATCAGTCCGCAATGAAAGACTGCTATTTGCGATGATGTACCATGTTAAAGTATATAATTTTTGATACTAATAATTTTATTGTTTTGCGTAAGTTTTTGTCGAAAAGTCAAAAATGTAAAATAAATAATACTTGACCCTTTTTTTTGTCCGTAACTGTGATATACTAAGCATATTGAGTAAGCTTTGAAAATATCAGATTTATAGTTGTTTCAAAAAATTACCAAATGTATATATATATATATATATATATATATATGTATATATATATATATATATATATATATATATATATATATATATATATATATATATATATATATATATATATATATATATATATATATATAATATAATTTTAAAATAAATGACAAGTAAATATTTTATTTTTGATTGCTGTATTCTCTTAGCTCTGTTCCAGTACTAGTCAGATTTACAGGTTTTAGTCAGAATTTACAGGACTCAGAATTTTATTTATTTTCTTACATTTTGTGACTAACTGCGGGTAGAATCGTTCGAATTTGTATGCTTTATACATTGATATTCGAAAGTGTTTCCTTTCGAATCGAATTACAAAATAAGTTCCCTGATTAAGACCAGCAAACCTGCCTAGTACTGGAAAAAAGATATTATAATTTTAAATTTATGCACGAGTTAAAAAATGTAAAATTTAGGATATTTTATATAAGGCCTTAGTGTAAAAGTATATATATATTTTTTTTAATTATAGAGCTTCAAATTTTACAATTCAATGAGATTAAAAAAGACATGACGAATTAATTAAATCAATATTATAAAGTGACGTATTTAAATGTAATAAAAGTATTAATAATTTTCCAAATAATATTTAACAGTCTTAATAAGCTTAAGATAAAAAACTAAATTGGAGTCTGAATGTTACACATATAATTTACATATAAATAGTGGTTTCATAATTTTGAGAAAAAAAAAATTATAATTATCAGAAAATATAACTAATATTCGTTGTTTTAGTTACAGAAAATATAAGGAAACATAATTAAAATTTCTATTAGTTAATCACCCTTATCGCAAAAAGAAGCAAATATTTTTTCCCTCGAAATTTTTCTTTCTCCCAATGAAATATTTTTCATAGCCGATGTTCCGTAATTTATTTACAGCGAAACAGATGATTTCGTTCTAAGTTGAAAAATTCGTCCAGTTAGGGCGTATTTTACTTCCATAGGGAACACATTCCGAGAGTTCTTTTTTTTGCGATAAGGGTAAATAGTACTAACGGACCCTGATATTTATTTTCTTAGTACAAATAACAAACATTTCTTTATCTCACTTTTTCTTAATATTAATAGGGGTAATTTTGAGTTTTTATTTTTTATTTGCCCATTAAAAAATACAAATACGAATTTGGTAAGTCATCAATTATAAAAGGTTTGAATTGTGTAATTTCTTTAACAATTCCTTTGATTCCACATATCGAATATCTTCTACAATTCGAACACTGTCAATGTTTAAGTATGTAAAAGCTTTACAATTTAATTCCAGGAAATTTTTAAGTTCATCAGATATATCTTGTAAACCTAAAATTCAAAAATTATTTACAATTGAAAAGGCTAAATCAAGCATTATGTAACAAACCGTCAATAGCACAGAGGGTAGTGCAACAGGGAATTGTTAATGACATGGGATAACGACGAATTGATTTGCTTGTCAACTCCATTTCATTTGTAAAATCAATATAGACCACAAGAAATTTATCTTCTGATAGTATTTCCACTACTTTTGCACGATACCATTCGCTTTCATAGTTTGCCAGGCAATATTCGTTAAACCTGCAAGATATTTATACACATTTTAATTGCAGTAATTTCTTTAAATGGATAACTTCTATCTTACTTTGGTTTGTATGGTTGATCACTGACTTTATATTCTTTCAAAAACTGTGATATCGCTTTTAAATTATCTAAATGTTTAGACAATAAACATCCAATGTAACCACATTCAGTGTAGCTATCGTCCATTATTAAAACTTTACAATTACGATCATTTTCATTTATGGGAATAATTTCAAATGGCTGAAAAAATATCAATCAATATACATACTTTAATATTTATTTACTTTTCGGAGAGTTTTAGTTAAGAGATAAAATTCCTAGATACATATATAAAATAAAACAACTAAAAATTATACTGAGGATGCAATTCTGATATTAGAAATAGGGTTTTCAAAACTTGTATCAACTTACAGGAACTAAACAAGGTTTTTGCATTTGGATTTGACGTGGTGTAGCTACCGGTGTTCTTTTCTTGGAGGAAAGATTTCCAACATGTAAACTGTCACTGTCATTACTTTCAATTTTATTTTTAAGCTCAACATTTTCTACTGTAGATATTTTTGTTTCATTATCCCTTGTATTTTGGCTTCCATTCAAACTTGTCTTGTCTAAACCGTTCTTTTGTACATCATTATCGTTTGACAACGACGACGCAACTGAAACTGGTTCTATTTCATTTTCTTTAAACGAATTACATGAAGACGTAATTAAGGAATTTAGTAAAGTATTATTTCCCCAGTAATATAGCTCCACATCACCTCCTGCTTCATCAGGTTGAACAAATTTAAGTTTATATTCTTTATTAGTGTACTGAGTCAATGAATTTAGAAGTTTTGCCTCAGCGGAATATTTTGTTACACCCTTCAGTTGCACCATATGAATTAAACAGGGCAGGTTCGCTAGAGTTGGGGTAATCTTGCGCAATTCTTTGAAATTGCGTTTACTAATGTCACCGTAATCTACAAAACTTATGCGATACTGAGTATCTTTGCGGTTAATTAAAATTTGTACCCTGCACCATTTGTCGCCTCTCAATGCCAGGGCATATGAATTCTGTTTGGGTTTTTCATTAAGTGTAGTGGACTTTTTCCCAAAATCATTAATTTCGTTTAAAATTTTTTGGTATTCTGATGAAATTGAAGGATTTGTAGAACGAATGAAACAGCGATTGGATGACTTAAAAGCTGTAAGTATTACACAGCTTTCATTTGGTGGCATGCTTGTATTTGTTAAAGTTTTTAATGCTGTTGTTACCATCTGCTGCTGAGATGGCTCATCTCTTGCAATATTATTTTGTAAAGAACATTGTCCAGCTTTAACTAACTTGCTAATTGTGAAATTATATTATGTAAATAATTAAATTACATTTATTTATTAAATTGTTACTTACGGTATGGGAAAACATATATAACGATGACTTTGCCAATCTTTACGTTGACAAAGTTCTGAGCAATAGAAATCACCACACCGGTCACATTTGTACACAGTCTTTTGTCCACACAATGTGCATAAGCCGGTATTGTCATTCAATGTAAGCTCATCAATACCTGACGCAGCAGCACCCAATTCATGTTTGGCCAATGAGGAATTATTGGTCATTCTTTTTTTTGCTTATTTATTGTAAACTTTAAAATTAAATTTTAAATATTTTTGCAACAATTGTGTATACCACACTATACGCGTGGAAAAATGAAAGATAGTTAAAGCTGTAAACAGTGTTGCCACGTAAAAATTTTTTCTAACCAAAATTTTGGAAAAAATAACCATTTTTTTTAAAACTCAAAGTTATATAAAAATTTATATAAACTTCAGGTTTTAAATAATTTGCACATAAATCATAAACATCAGTTATTCTTTAGGAGAAAAAAGTATTTAAAATTTAACTGTTTAGAATAATGTTTATCAAAATGAGGTTCCTGATCTAATTTTGTAAGGGGTCGGGATATAAGGTTTAAAAAAATATTCTCACGTTCTTATGATATCGAAAACAAACCATTGTAATAAATTTGAAATTGCAAAACAGCTAGGTCAGCAGTAATAGAAAATAAGATTGACTTTTACAATTATGTGTACAGAATAATAATGCAAATAAGAGCCATTTTTATATTAAATTTCATAGGTTAATTTAAAAAATGTGTATAAAATTATGGTCCAATTGAAAATATATCGGAACACTTATATTGCAGTTATTTTGTATAATACTGTGCACCCGTTTTTAAATTTTTGTTATTTTTAATTATGTTGTCTTGCACAATTTCAATAACTAAATTGTTTCATTATTTCACCTAGTCTCTAGATAAATGTTCTGTTGGAATAATATTTTGAAGCTGAAATGTTTCAAACACATATAAGCGTATTTCTATAAAATTCTGAATAAACAAAACATTTTTAATCCTAAAATAAAATAAATAAAATATGGCATTCAGTTTCAAAAAGATCGCTTTAAAATTCATTGTAGTTTCTATATAGGGTCCTCTCCCCAAAATCAGTTAAAAGTTTTTAAATCCCACATAAATGTTAGTATGTTATTAAAATTTGGCTGAAATAAAATTAACCATAATGAGATCTATGAAGTATGTGTTACTTTATAGCACATGCACAATACTGTACGATATCTATTTTGTAATTACAAGTATTCAGGTTGTTTGTTACATCGTTAGTACTTTATCACAAAAATTTTTGGTTAAATATTAGAAAATCTTTATATTATCTATTGATTTAAATTTTCTTCATTGTCAGTTAAAATTGGAAATGTTGGTTAAAATTAACAAAAAAAAAAAAAAAATAACCAAAATAGAAAAAAGTTATCTCAACATTGGAAAATAAAATAACCAATTTTGGTTAAAAATAACCAAAACGGCAATACTGGTTGTAAATTCAGCGTTTTTGGCTTCTCCAAAAATGTATTTTTTAAATTCAGTTTCACAAAATTTTTAAAATAAAGCAATTTATCTTACAGTATTTTCTTTGAGTTCAGAGAGTAAAATTATATTAAAATTTTTACATTAAATAAAAAATCAACAAACTATTTCTCAATTGTAATTAAAACGAATTCCAGTGTTTTTAATATATCAAATAGTTGTCATCATTGTATGGACATTGTACATTTAATACAAAATAGGCAACTGTGAATTTTTGTCAGAGTTGTTTAAATTTAGTATTCATTATGATAATAAGTAATGCCAAGTTTACTGGATAAAAATAGCTAGAATCAGTTAAAATTTAGTATTTTGAAATAGAATATTAAATTTGTTTTTCAATTTATTTAAATTATTTTAATTGGGAAATTATGGCAAATATATCTCATAAACGTTAAAAATTCCAACTATGTCAATTTTCTCTTTTTTAATTGTTCTGTTCTATTAATACCAGCATGAAATTTTATTTGAACAGCTGCTTTCTTTTTTTGTTTTATATTGTTTATTTACTTTAATATTTCTTTTCAACCTATTAGTAAGTTTAGTTCCAAAATACAAATTTAGTACCTTTTTACTACTCTCCTTAAGTGGAGTGTTGAGTAAAATGTTATATTTAATAATAATATTATTTAGTCAAACTATAGCACCTTCCGAGCTCATACCGATTGTAGGTGGTAATATTATTAGAAATGAGGGTACTTATTAAAATTGATACAAGTGGTTGTTTAATTACTAACCAAATATAAATTTAAGGTACTATTAAATATCCCTATATGGTATCGTTGCAACAGAAATTTAACAAATCACTTGACAATGACCAATTTTATTATAAGCATTTTTGTGGTGGCAGTTTATTAAACTCAAAATGGATTTTATCTGCGGGACATTGTTTATGGAATAAGTAAATATATTGTATAGCTTTGCTTAAAGTTATTTTATTTTTTTCTTCAAAGTTTGAAAAATATTTAGTAATAAATTACTGCTTTACAGAAATATTTCAAACGTTTTTGCTGTTATAGGTTATGAAAATATTACAAATGTTATCCCAGAACATCGGCTTGCAATTCAACGTGTAGAGTTTATTTACTTTCAACCGTAAGTAATTAGTATTTGTATACTTTATCTTTATTGAAGTTGAATTTTAATTTAAAGCTCGAAGTATTTATTCAACGTTGCTGCGAGGAAGAAAAGTCCTATGTCTTTTTGAACAACTTTTCAGAAGAGTGTGAAAAAACTATTTTTTTTAATTCATATAAAGTTATATATTAATGATTTCAACAACTTAGGTTCTAATTCAGATGTTTGAAAATATACAAAACTGACGATTAATAATGATTTCAGGCAGTACAATAGTAAAAATAATAATAATAATAATAATAATAATAATAATAATAATAATAATAATAATAATAATAGGAATAATTATTATTACTATTATTATTTTATTTTTTTATTGTATTTTAGACGGTTTACACATAGGTCTTATCACAGCACACCGACGGTATATATATTTTGGTGTTTAAGTAATACTAAGTACTTGTTTATTTCACAAAAACTCCATTAAAATTAGAAATTAATATTAATATTAATATTAATCTATATGTGAGAACTCCACAATTTTATAAATTATAAACTTCAAGCTAAGAACGCATCGATGATATATATCTGTGGACTTTTGACAAAACTAATAGTTGTAGGAAAATTCCGATTTGTGAAATTTATGCGTCTTTTTGAATATTGTTTTATCTCGACTTAAGATATTTTGTCAAAAGGTCTCAGATATAAATAGTAGGGTTATAACTATTTCGATACGATATTCGGTTTTTTCTAATTTTCGTTTTTTTTTTTCAAAACCGGTGTTTTAAATTCGGTTAACAGTATTTTTAACAGTATTTTATTTAACTTCTTATTGAATTTTATTCAGAAAAAGAGTTCAAAAAGAAAAAATTACATGACTATAAATAACAAATTTCATGCAACTTGCTAAATGCAATAAAATTCTATTAATATCTATCTAATTGTAACAATAATGATATACGTTATAATTATTATAAATGTGACATTAATACATTAAATATGCTTATTAAAAATGTCAATTGGATTGATTTATTAGAAAATAAAATTGTTAGTATATGTTATGATGTTTTTTTTATCAAATGTTCTTAATATTTTTAAAAATAATATTCCTTTAGCAAATCCTAGGGTACATAAGCTTCCATGGTATACCAAAGGACTCAAAAAATTAAAAAATCTTGAAATAAATATTACAAAAAATATAATTCTACAAATAATAATGTTTATAAACAAAAGTTTCTTCGATTCGAAAAAGAATTTAATTTTCTCAATAAATTTCTATACAATCAGTATATTATGAATCTTAATAACGACTTAAAGTACAATCCAAAACGATTTTGGACTTTTATAAATTCTAAAAGAAATTGTTCTTACATCCCTTTATGTATGAACTATAATAACTTAACTTCAAATAATCTAATTGATTCACTGAACTTGTTCGCATTCTATTTTAAATCCAATTTTAATGATGAAAATTTGCAGTATGATAATTTTGATTTAAATGAAATAAACACCATTATGGATTTCGGTAATTTGCAACTATCTGAAGAAGATGTTGCAGAAGGTATTGTTAGGCTTTCTAATTCATTTAAGGGTGATAATGATGGTTTACCAGCTTTTTTAATAAAGAAATGTTCTTCTTCATTATGTCTACCATTGAAAATTATTTTTAATAAGTCTTTAAGCAATGGCTATTTTATTAAAAAGTGGAAATTTACTACAATTTTGCCTATTTATAAATCTGGTGATAAAAATAATGTCATTAATTATAGACCAATTTCCAAATTAACCAATATTTCAAAAATTCTTGAACATATTGTTTATCATAAGCTTTTCTTTAATGCAAAGAGGCATATTTCTTTATCTCAACATGGATTTATGACTGGAAGATCAACCTGTACTAATTTGGCTGTTTTTACCAAGTATTGTGTTGATAGTTTTGAAGATCGATTGCAGATTGATGCGATTTACACGGACTTTGCTAAGGCATTTGACCGAGTACCACATGAAATTTTATTATTAAAATTATATAAATTGGACGTTCATTCCCGAATGTTATTTTGGTTTCATTATTACTTATCGGATAGACAATCCGTGGTTTCACTTGATGGTGTTTGTTCCACATCATTTATTCCTACTTCTGGTATTCCCCAAGGTAGTGTTCTGGGTCCACTGTTATTTAATATATTTATTAATGACATTGACCTATGTTTCAGAAAGTCTCATTATTTATTGTATGCTGATGATTTAAAAATTTTTAAAACAATTTCTAATGCCAATGACGTTTTTAATCTCCAGGAGGATTTAAATAGGGTGAGTTCTTGGTCAGTCCGTAATGGTTTACCTTTTAATTTAAACAAATGTTTTTCTATGACTTATCATAGATGTTTTAACACTGTTATATCTCGATATAGAATACATCAACATTTACTTTCATCCGTGGATGAAATTTTAGATTTAGGGGTATTATTTGATAAAAAATTATCATTTAATAATCACTTAAATTATATTATACCTAAAGCTTATACAATGTTAAGTTTTTTATGCCGTAATTCTAATAATTTTGATCATTACACAAAAAAAGTTCTATATACATCCTTTGTGAGATCTAGATTAGAATATGCTTCATTTATTTGGAGTCCTTCTACTCAATTACACACAAATAGAATTGAAAAAATTCAAGTAAAATTTATAAATTTTGCTCTTTCATTTTTAAACTTTTCATTTGTAAACCCTCAAATTTCGATTCCTACATACCCTGATAAATGTGCCTTGATTTCTATGAAAACTTTAGAAACAAGACGTAAAATTTCTTCTGTATATTTCCTATATGCTATAATTCGTGGATTAATTGATTGTTCTGATTTGCTTCATACCATAAAACTATATGTACCTCCTAGGCCTCTAAGGCAAAATAATTATATCTTTTATATAGATATTCATAGAACAACATATGCTTTGAATGAACTTTTAATAAAGGCTATGAGATTATTCAATAAATATTCTTATGAATTAGACTTAAGTATATCAAATCTTGAATTTAAAAATTTGTTAAACAGTTTGTTTAAATAATTAATTTAATTATGTATATTAAATTATCATTGATGTCTGTAAGGATAATATTGTATCCATAGACTGAAACTAATAAATAAATAAAATTTAACTTGAACAATCTCTTTAAATAGTTGAAATAAATCGAACTATTCAGTGCGTACAAAAAAAAAAAAAAAAAAAAAAAAATTAAAAGCGAAAAATTTTGCTTTATAACGTTTGTTGTATGTATATGTATACATTAAAAATATGTACCAAATGAGCTCCATCAACCACCAAATGCCTCAAACTCCGATCAGATAAAATGTATTGGGCCTTATTCAATAAATATTTAAAGGATATTAAAAGCTTAGAAGTACACACATTACAGCAAAAAAAGTACGGAATACATTGTAAAAGTTTTGCAGAAAAGCTTACAAGTTTTATTAAAACCAATAAGAAATTATTTTAAATTTAAAACTTTCTATCATAAAGAACACCAAAAGATTGTTCTATTGACATAATTTTTATAACCAGAATTTTATGGATTAGTTTTCAATCACATAATATATTTTATTTTGGAAAGATATATTTTCAAATACCTGGATTAGGAATAATATATTAAAGTAAGTTTATTGATTAAGATAAAACAAATATATAAGAACTCTAATACCATAGCACTTCCTTATAGCCAATGTTGTCTTGTTTATAAAAAACAATTTCTTCACTTTCTAAATGCTTTTGAACATTTTTTTTAATTTTTCTTTATTATTTTTATATATGTATATATAGTTCAACATTTTTAAATGGTACAACTTAGGAATATCGTATGGATTAAAAATAATTTATTTTATGCCTTCTTCCACTTAAACAAGAAAAACATTGCAATATGGCAAATCATTTGAAAGAATTTTGTTTAAGATTAATCGATTATTGATTGAATTAAATATAAAAATGTTACTTTTAACTAAATGTTACTTTTAATCAAATGGATGCACATGTTCTGTGACAAATTGGTTCGAAATTATTTTGCGTTTCAATTTGACCAATGTCTAGACATTTAATTAATTTAAAATTTAACAAAAAATTATTTTATTACTTAGTTTATACATTTTATATTTATATCACAGTTTAACAGAGATTGCACAGGTAAGCGGTCAAAACTTATATACTTTCGTGAAAATTATAATATTTTTGATCCCAAAACAATAATATCAATATAAAATTTTCACCGAGTTTGGTACATGAACTTTTTTAACGACTAATATGACATTCCCTTATACCTTTCAATGCTCTACAAGACCTTGCTATAGTATTTTGGATATTTGCAAAAATTCCAAAAAGTTATAATTCTCCTAATAATCAGTGTAGAAAATTTGTTAAAATTTTGGAAAGTTTACTATTTTTCAATTGATAAAATTCGAAAAATATTTTATTAATTCTTATTATAATTTACTTTTAAATCCAAATGTTTTCATGTATTTTTTTTTTTTTTTGTATATCTTCACCTGAAATGCAAAAATGCCAAACATCTAAAAAATCAAAACTGTTTTTTTAATAATAATGTTACATTGCATATCATAAATTTTTAAACTTCTACTGTCAAAAATACCTTTATTAGTTCTAAAGGCCGCACACTGGGTTGAACGATATCGAATATATATAAATTTTTTTATTAATGGGTAATCAAAAGTACGTAAAATACTACAATAAAAAAATCTTGGAAAAAGTATTTTTTAATTGTTGTGGTAGTTTTTGTTTTTCGTGAATAATGGTTTTAATTTGACTTTTCGTTGTAACTTTTCTTCTAAGAGTTGTAAATTAATAAATCAAATTGCAAATTTAAGTATACCTATTGTTATATAAGACAGTTTAAAGAAAAAATATAAAAAATATAAATATATTAAAAATTAAAGTCATTTTTCATTAGTAACAGAAAATTAATGCAGAATAAAAAATTTGTGATTTATTTAAGTTTAGATATATTTTTCTATTAACAAAACCCAAATAAGAAGAAACCTGGTAAAAATATTTTTAATACACTTTTTATGATTACAGTTGTTTAAAATATTCATTTCGAATTTCCCGAGTTTCTTCAAATGCTGTAATACATTGCGTTTTTTGCATAATTTCAACTGGTTTGTTTTGAAATAAACTTTAACATTTTTCGTTTGAAAATATTGGTAAAATGTTTTTCTTTATTACATAAGCTAACATCCATGCCCTATTTTTGGAGTATTTTTTTAAAAAACTATCAAAAATATTTAAAATAAAAATTTTAAACTCAGGAAAAATTTGAGAACATGCTCTAAAATCATTAGTTCTAGAAGTGGTGTAATCGGAACAACTTCAAACTCTTTAATAACATCCTTAGAACTCTTGGTGTCCCAACCAATTCTGGCACTCATAGAGTAAAACCTTATTATGATTCTAAATTTTTAAATTTAAAAATTGTTTTTGAGAACTAATTTTGTATGATCTCTATATAATTTCAATTACTGGTTCCCAAATAACTTTCAAGAACTGTTAAAAAAAATTCCAAAAATTGTAGAATAACAAAAATGAAATTAATTTTAAGAGTGACCTTTAGGAAATAGCTTATTAGAATAAAAAAAACAGGTTCTGAAACCCTTCCCAAACGCATCTATAGAACTAGTTCTGAATGTGATATTTTCGAACAAACATCATTGATTAAAGAACTAGTTCTAGAACCATTCCATAAAATGGGTACTAGTTACTAGGTACTGGTTCTGGAGTTGGCAATTTCAAACTAAAATCATTGGTCGTAACGCCAAAGCAGAACGAGTACAGGCTATTTTCATGCGTTCTAGAACTGTTTGTAGAACTAATACATTTTTTCCTGGGAATATATTTGAAATTTCATGAATTCAATTCTTTACATTTAATTTTAAAAATAATATTGAACTTAGAGAGTGTGGCAAAAAAAAGTAGACAATATATGACAATAAATTTTATGGTTAGTGATGACGAATTTTATCTTCTATTACCCGATATAAAAATTTAATGCAAAATAAAAACTTCAGTTTTTAAATTAATTCTCTTTATCAGTACTGTTCTACCCAAAGTGGGTCGTAAGAACAAATTAGTTTTATTTTTCACAAGTGAAAAGGTAAAGACAAAAATTATTCCATATCATACTAAGTAAACTTGCTAGAACTCTCAAATTCAAATGTGTTTTCTTTTTGTGTTGTGATGTAACAAAATTGTTTTTTAGAACCACATAGTTTTTAACTTATTAAGTTTTTTACCTCACCTGTAAAATTTTAAGTGTTGAATGGCCTTTATGCATTTCAGGTGACGATATATAAGTATGTTATTGTTTGTTTTATATTTAAAGAACAAATTTACAAAATGATATTGCGCTTTTACGTTTAAACGAGGCCTACGAACCTATTCAATTCTATTTTAATAACAACAATTTGTATGGGAGACTGCCGAGTTATGGTATGAAAGCATATAGAAAAAGTAAGTTAATTTTATTTATTTTTAAAAATATTCCAATAAACCAATGAACAATATCATAGCGATACGAATTCGTTCATTATCTTTGGCGATTATGAAATTATCGTCGTTACATTATTTTGTTTATTGGTACATTTCCTAAATTTCATCATTAAAATTGCAATTGGACATAAAAAGAAATTTTGACTTGTTGTTGTACAAACGAGCATTTAAGATTTTCAATTATAAAATTTAAAGATCCATGCAAAATTATTGGATTTGGAGCTAATAAACACGCTGGATTACTACAGGAGCAATTACATGAAGCCGAGGTTTATGTTATTACTAACAAGCATTGTCGTTCCCTATTGGGACATGTTTGGGCACCACAAAAAGGAGAGAATACAGTATGCGCTTTAGGAATTTCTCAGCAGGATACTTGCCAGGTTTGTATATCTTAACAAACAGCTAATAAACACAAAACCTTATTAAATCAATGTTTTAGGGTGATTCCGGTGGACCTTTAATATGCAAATATAAAGAAAAAGATTATATTTATGGCATAGTATCCTATGGTTTGACTTGTGGCATTAGTGGAATGCCCAGTATTTATACGAGTACTGGTCCCTATATTGAATGGATTAATTTGGTAATGAATGAATGAATGAATGCCAATTTAAACACAAATCAATTTTAAATTACGTACATAATAAATTGTAACAGGAATATTTATTATCAAAATAAATTACAATTTTTTGTTGTTTGTTCGGAAAATACTTTTAATGACTAATAGGTATAGTATAAGAATAATTGAGGCAATTTTAGCTAATATTTAGTTTTCTAAAAATATAAATTTAAATTAAAGGAAATGTTCTGTATAGACATTATTTATTACATGATTGTTACTAGTACTATTAGTAACAGCAACAAATACATGAATATACGAAGTTTATTTTTTAACATGCTCTTCTTCAGATTGCGATGCCACATTATCCTTATCCTGATTTTTAGATTCCGATGAAACTTCTGTTACTCGATCTATTAATTTACCTGTACCAGTTTCAGGTAAAGTAAGAGTAAGTAAACCAGCTACTAAAACGCAGCATCCACATATGGTTGTCGGTATATACCAGCCAAGAGGACCCTGAAAAGCAACACAAAAAATTTCACAATTTTAATATAATTTTATACAAATAATTTGTTATAAATAATTAACTCACCAATAAATCAACAGCATAAGGAGCTGTAATTGAACCAACATGTGCCCATGTTGAACAAGTGCCTAAAGCTGAACTACGTATTTCAGTGGGATACAATTCCGCCGTATACAAAGTAACAACGGAATATGTAGCACTTATACCAAAACGACCCAACATGGCGAAGGAAACAATCCAGGTTGTGCTATCTACATTAGAGAAATGAAATATATACACATGTATTTTTAAGCTATTTAAATAAATATATGTATGTGCGTATGTATATGTACCTTCTGGCACTACTAGGACCAATAGTAAAGCAATACCAGTTAAAAAGAATAATGATATTGTTGTTATTCTACGTCCTGTTAGACGTAACATAACCACAGGTACCAAATAAGATGGCAAATCAACAAGGCCTGTAATGCCCACATATAGGAAACGACTTACAGCTAAATTGGAAGCATTTAAAGCTGCAATAAATACAAAAAATATGTTATTTACGATCATATTAAACAAGCATATTAGTTTTACACACCGGTAACATAATAACACAATGATGTAACACAAAACATAAAATAGGAAGTTAAAATTAATTTGCGTACTCTGGAGGTGGCAAAAAGCGAAATAATCTGCTTAAGGGGTCCATCTTTAATTTTTTGCCACAAAGAAATCGATAACACATGTTCATCCTTAAACATTAGAAGAAAACATATTATTAGATATATAAATTAATCTAATTAAGAATACAAATAAACTACTTGTATTAATGAAAATCTCTCCCAAATCTAATCACAGTAATAAATTAATGAGAATAATTGTATTAAACAATTGTAAATAAAAAACCTTTAATACCAATTCAAAACCAAATCATACTAAACTAAAAAAAAAATCTGGTCATTGAGGATTTACACAATGTATGCATAAAATCGCAAGTCTAATCATTGTGACTTGTTAACTTTACATCTTTAGAATCAAAATTGATTTCAAGTATTAAAAATTAATTTAAACAGATCTCAAAAAAAAAAAAAAAAAGGTCAAAACAGTTTAAATACAAGTCTAATAAATTCATCTGTTTAAATAAAAGATATTTCTATCACAATTATGGGGCCCAACTTATTCTCATTCAGGTGTATGAACATACAATTCCAATAATATTGATATAAACAAACAAAAACTAGAATAACATCAAAACTAGAATCAATTAAATAAACCCAATAATAACATATATATATATATATATATATATATATATATATATAAATACTTTTGTAATAATCTTACGATTTTCTTATCGGAGGTTATGGGGTATTCAATGGCTGGCTTAATAATCTCATAATGGCTTTTTTGCTTGAACAATATTCTATAGGCACGATCGTAACGTTTGTTTGCTATAAGCCAGCGTGGCGATTCATTCATTAAACTAAAAATAACAAAATATTAAAATTTTTTTTATATTAGAATTTTTCTGAATTCTAAATTACAAATTATAAAAAAAAGAAAATTCAACATACTAGCAATTTAAAATTAACAATAAAGCTGGTATGGTTAAAGTAAGTTGTAAATATCTCCAGGGTTCAACAAAGTATGCAGCAACAGCCAAAATGATCATGCCAACTGGATAAGAAGCTGAGAAGGCTATAGACATCCAGGAACGATGTTTAATGCAAATGTTTTCGACAACTAAGAAAATAAATTAAATAAATTTTATAAATATAATTTAAATAGCTATTAATCATTAATATTGTCTGATTTATTGTTAAATTACAAATGATGTATTTGTTTTATTATAAATACAAACTAACTCATAGCAAAGGCTGGGTAAAATAGACCAGATGAAGCTGAACCCAAACCAAAACGACCAATTAAAAAAAGGAAATACCAGGGAGAAAATGTACAAAAGAAACTGGATACAACAAAGAATGCAGCACCTAAAGTGAATGATGACTTGCGGCCAAATCTGTTTAAATAAAATTTTTTTGTTACATTTTAATTAATATCACAAAAACAATATATGTACATTAAAGTGCCTTACGAAAAAAGTTGCAAATATACAACTCTACAAATGAAGATTAGTATGTTATTATATTCAATTTACGTGAGCTGGACCATTTTTAAAACACTTCGAAAAATACGTATTTCTTTCAATAACATTATAAAAATTTCGTTATAAGAAAATTAACTTCAAAATATTATTGAGACACTGGAATATGCATTAACTGGAATATGCATTTAAATAACTCCTTCATCTCTTTTCATTCGCGAAATATTAAGATTTTATTAAAATTTTTTGTCATATTTTCATTATTTAAACATGAATTGTATATATTCTGATACTATTGAAAATTACACATAATTAACCCTTTAAAAGGAATATGGTAAATTTTATACATTAGGTTCCCATATTGTAAAATCAGCAATTTATGCAAATAAGTTATATGGAAGTATTTATTATACTTAAATATCAATGAATTTATAAAAAATATAATAGTACTGAATAAGACCATTCAAATGATGCTATAAAATTTAAACTATGAGGGAAAATGTCTAAAATATTCAAACTTTAAAAAAAATCGTAGAAAATTTTATTAAAATCTTCATTTTATAAGAATGAAAACTAATTTTAAAAAACTTGTTGCTAATTACGTATTTGTCGACATATGTCTATTGCAAATTGTATTTTTTTTTTTTTTTGACAAAGTTAAAAATTGTGTACGCAGTTTATCGAAAACTAAATTTTTAAACCAAAATATTTTGGGGATTAGGTTTATAACGTATCAATCTTTAATTTTAGGGGGGTACATTTGCAACATTTTTTGTCTTCATACAAATCTATGAACTTTAATGTACATATGTTAAATAAAAATACTTACTTATCAGAAAATATTCCAAAAGAAAAGGAACCAAAGAATTTGCCAAGTGAAATTACAACTTGGGCCGACGTACGATCTACAGCACGTTCGCACACAAGATCCCAATCAGCTACAAAAGTACTTTCAGGTGACGTAAAATTATAAGAACCTTTTGCTTTACAAGATACTTCTGCTGGTAAACTTATTTCAGCCATGTTAGTTGTATAATTATAGGCTTCTTTATAGGTCATTTTACTCAATTGACGATAGTCCCAATCCCATACGGTACAACCTTTGGTAGTCAAATCCTTTTGTGAAATACTACGCATTTGATCCACTGTCCAATTTGTGTTCTTAAGATCTTCGATACTGCACCATTGGTCTTCTGGCAAATGACCAATCATGGTATATGAATTGACGTGAAATCCATTTAAAATATTTGGCAATACACATAGGAAAAATATGGACCTGTATATAAAAGAAAGAGAAGAAAAGATAAATTAGCTATTCTTAAACAAATAATGATTATAATAAACATTTCAAAATGTTATATTTTAATCCCTTAAATTTTATTGTTTAAATTAGTGTTTTAACATTATATTATTTTTCAATTATAAAAAAGATTTGGGATTTACACATTTATTATTGAAAATATATCGATATAATATCACTGAAATAAAATTTGGTTTACTGGGCACTATATTATTTTTCTTTGTATTAAATGATATATTACTAAAATTACATTTATTAAATTCATTTTAAGAAATGAAATATGAGTTATAACATTTCTTCAAGTTCAATATCTGACTTTTGTTTGAGGAATGCTTAAGTGTTTAGTAAATAATGAGAGAAAATGTGACAAGTTGTACGTGAGTCGAGCTTTGCGAAGAGCTTAACGTTAAATTTCCTGAATATTTATACTTATAAACACGTGCGATTTAAATATGAATATGTTTTTAATACATTTACCTTGCCTATACCATTTACATACTCCTTATGAAGTTACCTTCCTAAATTATTATTTTATAAACAATATTTGTAGAATAATTAAAACATATAATATAAAAAACCTAAAAACAATTATATTAAGTACATATAAAAATAAACGTATTAAAATTAAAAAGCAAAGTTCAATAAATTTTATTATAAATCAAAAATTCGATATTCTTTATTTATCATTATTCTAAACAGGTATACATTTTGTTTTATTTTGATTGTAAATATAAAACAGTAATATACATATAGTATACAATGATCTAATCGTTTTAAAGATTTAATATGTGTAAAAAAAGAAGGATGTAAAAATTCGAAATGATTTTATAAACAAATCCCATATAATTAAAATAAGTTTAAAATCTTTAAATAAATTATGTAAGGTATAAATAAATAAATAATTTAATAAAAACAAAATTAAACTAATTATTACCATTTTTTTCTAATTTATAAATTAAATTTGTAAGATACTGAATAGAATTATTATCAGTACTTATAAAATATGAAAGCGAAAATGTATTTAAAAAGCTAAGATCTAACTACAAAATACAAAGTTCGGATTTTAGTTTCTAATAAAATATAGTAATTAAAATTTTCATTTATAACCTATAAAATATACACATGCCCCTGCAAAAAAGAGAAGTAAGTACTATTTTAAAAGAATAACATTTTCATCTCTTCAAAAGTATTATTTTTTTATAGCTATTTTATTGACTTATATTAATTGTATACTTATATTGATTATCTTCTCTCCCAATGTTACTAATTGTAACTACACGGTGCTACAGTGAAAAGACACTTGGAATGTTACATTGTGTAGTTTGTAGGTATGGGTGAGTAATTTATTACACCATTTTTAGAATTTTCAATATACCCCCAAAATTGGGAGATATTTTATATCATAAATATGACAACAACAAAATACACATAATTATTTGTTTTACAACTTCGAAAAAAATCATATATCTATTCCACAATTCTATTTTTGGAAATAACTACCGATTTTTGGGGGTATATTTAAAATTCTAAAAATGGTGTAATAAACTACTCACCCATAGCTACATACTACACTATGTTACGTTCCAAGTATATTAATTTTTTTTTTTTTTTATTTTGTAGCAACTTGTTTGTCATTAATTAAAAAATATATTATTAATTATATATTAAAAAAAAGAAAGTCATTAAAAGAAATGTTCATATTGTTTTAATCAGTTGTGATTTCATATGACTTCACAGAATTTTTTCATAATAGGAACATAACGCACCCTTATGTTCCTAAACTCGTATCTAATTTATAATGCTTTTTTCACAAATAAAAGTTTTAAATTATAAATTATTTGTGAGAACTTTTCTCAGCATAATCACTTTCATAAACATTAAACAATGTTAGATAATATAAAAAATATATAAAATGCAATAATAAGAATAAATTTACATATATCATAGTTAATATGACTATATCTATAAATTTGAAGTTTACAAGTGTATAAGTTGCTACGCATAGGTTGGAGAATTTAAATTCACATGCAGATTATAGACAATACTCTAAGTGTTCAAATTTAGTTGAACAAGTTTTTTTTCTTTTTATTCTATGTTATTGTTTAGTTTCAAAAGATTTTTGTTAACCTTATATAAATATATTTGAGTGTGTTTTTTATCCCACATATATGTGCGTAGCGTTGGCACCAAAACCAACCCTTGTATTTTCACACCTCACTGCGATACTGTTTGTTTTATTGAAGGGGTCTCAGTAGAGATAAGGACATTAGATAAGCACCTGTCTATAATTTGTCACATACGCATGTGTACTAGCACAGTTTTAGATTTTAATATTTAGTATTTAATGTTTTTATTTCATTTAATAAATTAGTGCCTTACAAACATTCACCTAAGAGTAAAATTATTATTTTTTACGAATAATTCTATTAATTAAAAATATATTAAAATTTTTAATAAAATTATCCAAGATTGTTACTCCCAGAACTAGGTCTGAGGAAACTTCGGCTTATTATTAGCGATTCTATTTTATTAATTTTAAAAATTTTACAAAATAAATATATCTTCGGGGAATAATTATTCAATAAGCTTTAAAAAATAATCCTTGAAACCAGGATTCTCAGTGCGGCCAAATGGAAATATTTTACCAATAAATTTCTAAATGACTGTTTCGATTAATGACGAATATCTATCTGAGCTGTTCCATAAATTTCTGTTTTAGTTTTGCGAAATCATAAAGTTTCGCAATTTTTCTGTACCTATTGATATTTTGAAAAACTTAAAACATTATAAAAGTATGTAACTTTAAACAACAATATTTCGGAGACCACTTAACAAATTAATACAATTCAAACTACGTTCAAATTGAATTATTGTAATCCTAACTAAATTATTTGGAAAATTTTTCAAATATGGAAAAATGCATTTTAATTCAATTTCAATTTTTAAATGCAATTTTCATTGAATACACCACCTTAGATTTATGTTTTTTAGCATTTTTAGAAAATTTGAAATTTTTTCATTTAAGTGGACCACTTTTTGGGACACACTCCTTTATAGTATTGATTTTATAAAAATCTACTCATATTTTCATGAAAAAAAAAAAAATAATAATAAAAAAATTAACATTAAAAAAATCCATTAAAAATATCAAATTAAAAATTTAGCAAAATAGTTGTGTCAAAGTGGGCGTAATGGGGATGGTTCTCAGTAAAGAAACTGTTTTAATTATAGAGCATATTTTGTGTTACATGCGAGTCGAATTTGAATAACTGCTTTAAACAATTGGACGTAAAATGTGGACGTGGCATACGATCAAGCGCTAGCAAAGCACAAGTTGTGTAGAAATTAATTTTTTAAGCAATTCAATACAAAAATTAACACTAGACTTTGTAATTATCCAGTTACGAATTTAATGCCGCTAGAATGGATATTTCGACCATAGTACCTGCCCTTAACACCTCAAAATTCAAATTCTCTTATTGCATCTGATCACATCAAAATTTATGTTATAATACAAAAATATAATGAAAATTTTCTCATTGTTATAACATTTATAAACATTTAAGTATGATACGTATGAGTGCAGGTGCTGCAATTAAACAACTTTTTAATACATAGTACTCTTAAACGCGTGAAACTTTCGTATTTTATTATTTTACAAAAATCTTAATCTGGATTTTTAGATGTACTAGTGATAACATACCTATTATTTCTACTATTAATATTAGGTATAAAATTTGTATTTATTTAAATAACGGCATTTCTATTAAACTAAATTGAAGGAACTGAAATAAAAAAAATATATAAATTTTTATTCATGACGTTTTCAAATACACCCCCATATCCTTTGCGAATGCAATTAGTTTAATTAAATATTTTTTAAATTTTTATTTCTTTAATAATGAATATTACCATACAAATTTGCCGCCAATACCAGCACGTTCCAATTCATTTGTAACAATTTCTTTATAAGCTTCTTCACTTATGCTTGATTTTGTTTTTTCTCCTTGATCTTGGAACATTTTTTAAATATAGATAGTTTTTAACGTAGAACACAGCAACAAAGTAAATATTTTTATTTTTTAAATAATTTAATTACAACTACAACAAACAAATGTATATAAATTTATCCACACATTTTGTCTTTCAATACATAAATTAGATGTAAACCTATTTACAATCTTTCTTGATTTTAATTCTTAATATTTGGTTATTAGGATATAACACCGTTATTCTGCCAGTGACATTGACTTTTAACGATATTTACAAAAAATTATATATATATAAAGAGAAGAATATCTATCTCCTTTTGTTAGTATTTTTCTTCTTGGTGTGTTTTAGTACTTTCACTTTTATTTTTTGTCGTTACGTGGTGTTGCGCTGGGCTGCGTTGCCAAACACTGGCTGCAATTTTAAAAGCAAAATAATATTTTGTATTACTTTTACTCAGTTGCACTTTTTACGGTAAAATTTTTTTGTTCTATCTTCATTTCATCTAAAAATATGTTATTATATTTTATTTATTCTTGTATATTTTTTATTCTTTAATTCACTTTCTCCATATTTTGTGTATTTTATTTTTATTCCTGTATTATACTTCTACTTGATAGAATTACAAGTGATCGTGATGAATGCGTTTTACTGACTAAATCCAACACATACAGATCACTTTATTATATTATATTTATTGTAGAAAAAAAAAAAAAAAAAACATGACAAGTGTTGTATTGTGTGTACGAGTATATATGTATCAATAGTTTAGTTAGTACACACATACTAAATGTATGTATGCACGTATAATGAGAGTCTCCCCATCCATCCATCCGTCCGTCCGTCCGTTCATCATTAATACTCAAGTGACAATATTCATATCCACACTTGTGCTGCTGTTTATATTTTCTTAACAAATCACTGTGCTTACATTTTTTTTTAATAAATTAAAATAATGTATGTATGTACATTTGTATATGCTAGTATTAAGTATGTAAGTACAGATGTATTCATAAAAAGAAAATAAGAGGAATCCAACAATTCTGAGATTAGACAATAAATTATGACAATAACTTAAAGTGAAGATGGATTATAATAAAAGTCTTGTTTAAGATGTTTCAATTACCACTAATGCGGGTCCATACACACAATAGTATAATATGATAATCACAGAAATACATTTGCACACATGTTTGCATGATCATGGAATACTTACTTACATACATACACAAATACATATTTTATTTAATAAAGTCATTCTTATCTATCATGTGTTTTGCTTGCTGGATCTTATCATTAAGATTCATTTACAAATTCTTCGAAGAGGTTTAATACACATTTTAAGTGTTTATTTTATTTTATTATTATTATTATTTTTTTTGAAAGGACACTGCACAATATGTACATATGTATATGTAAATAAGTCAGTGATAGCCCACAATTATAAAAAATAATTGGTAATTAATAGTATTTAAGAGATAAGATATGCAGTTATGAGCAAAACAATAGAATCTTTTTAAATCAACAGTTGAAAAATTTTGTACAAATTTTTTTTACGTTATATTTAAACAAAATTGGCCACGAAAAGAAATTTGTTGCAGCTAAGAACTGTTAAAAAAGTTTCATTAACTAACATTTGGAAATAAGGACTGCGCAAGAAAAAATTCGTTCACGCTTTAAAGCTTATAACTTTTATTATGCGTAAAAAAATTAGTACTGTTAACTTGTTTACATTTATTAATCAGTAACTATGCGCCAAAATTTGTTGCAACAACATAATTAGTTACAACAAATTTGAGCAAAATATAAATATAAATAATAAATATTGTCAGGTAATACACATTTTTATAAATAATATTACCATTAAGAATAAAAAGATGAACTATATGTTAAATAAATATTACATTTTTATTAAATTATATTTAAAATTTGACCTTCAAAAATCCTTTTTAATTGGATTACCCACACATCACATCATCACAACACATATACAAATTATTTGCACGAGTTTCATTAAATTTAATAAAAAAAATAATAAAAACAAGTAAAAAAAAAAAAAAGAAATATCTAAAAATTAAAATAACCTACACATATAATTTATAAACTACATAGTCGTACTACACGCACTCTATATCAAACATGTATACATAATAAATGAATCAAAACTTAATGTATAAAATTATATAAAACAATACAACTGCTATTGCTGCCTTTGACTATAACTAAAGTTCCTTTATTATACACTTAAATTCACTTGTGATAATTGTGAATGATAGTAACATGAATTAAAGACAAACACACACGAACTATCTTTAAAATTACTCAAGATGACAGCATTCACAATTTCTCCTCTTTTCTTCAATTATCACAAAGCATAAAACTGATGATTTTCACAGGGAACGAAAGCATATAGACTAATGTTTTTTGTAGGCTTTAGTCAAAATTAAAACTAGGCCGCATATGAAAATAGCGTATGAGGAAACATTATATAAGTTACATGTACTAAGAAATATTGAAGTCCATGTGTTTTCTCGTCGGCGCAAGTAATTGTGACATTGTACTTCAACAATATCTTGCCATGTTACATTTTGAGGTCGACACACGAGTAATGCATTCATAGCAGCTCTAAGACCACTTTGAACAGCACCACCTAAATAACCGCGATAGCAAGTACCAGCTGCCGCCGATGATGACCAAATTATACGATTCCATGGAGTTGTTAATGGTAAATGAGATAGATTATTTAATTCATAGCTATGTTGTTGAAATTCTTGAGGCAACAGCATTTCTTCTCCAAATATCTTGGCAAATTCGTGTAGAACTATAGATCTTACTAAAGGTTCAATACCCTCCTCGTGTATCATGAAGCCATAGTAAACTGTGGGTCGATATTCATGACCAATCAATAATGGTTCATGTTTAATATAACGCCCAGAATACCCCTTTAAACGCCAATAACCTTCGGTATAACTGGCCAGAAAACTTGTAATAATATATTTTTCACTATCCGCTGACAAAGGAGGAATTTGCAATTCTATAGGCAGGGGAGGCCAAAAGTATATTTCCTGTGAACAATTCCATGGTACAGCTAATATGATTGCTTCAACTATGTGATATTCTTTTGCAGAGTCTTTTACTTCAACATGATCGCGATATTGGTTAATTGAACATACTTTACGCCCGAAAATAATTTCAATATTTTTAAGATGTCTTAGAAGTTTGTATAATAGATCCTTGCTAGAAAACTCTAGTAAGGAATAATTAGGAGCTTCAATAACCCTGCAAACAATTAAATTATGCATAATATTAAGGGTTAGCATTGAAATAGTGTAAATAAACTCACAAATCAATTAATCTTTTAATGCCTCCGGATGTATAACATATTGACATAAAATCTTTGAAAGTAACATTTTTGGCATCGTTTCCACATATCATTAAAACTAAATTCAGCATATATTTCCGAGAAGAATTAAAAAACAAGCGATTATGTATATGATGATACATTGTATATCCTTTAGTTCTAAAAATCATTAATAAAAACACTTAAAATTTAAAGGTGGCAAAAAATTCTTACATACTTAACAAAGCCTGGCTTAAAGAATTCAATTTTCAGTTCCAGTTCATTTATATAACGCATTAATTCATAATTTGGAAATGCCGAAAACCAACCCTGATCCAACTCCCTAAAATCTTTCAGCTGAGAAGAAATAATGTTACGTTTGTGGATTGGAACTTCTAAACTATTAAGTAGACGATATATGTGACATTGATCTTCAGTAATCCATTTTGCGCCGATTTCTCCTAACGAAGCACTGGTTAATTGTCCACCCACTCGGTTTGATGATTCCAATATCCTAACTCGTAAACTGGGTTCTTTTTGAGTTATTTTAAGAGCTGATGTTAATCCCGATAATCCAGCGCCAACTATTAAAATATCAATGTTTTTATGTTGGTTTGGTTTTTTTTCGTTTACCATTATGAATAACGTTTTTTTCAAATAGATTATAATTGACGAGTAAATCTTGCAATAGTGATGCCAAGTTTGAAAAATAAAATAAATTATAGTTTTGAAGTATTCTTTCGGGCGGTGTTTTAATTGAAACTATTACGAGATCTCCTTGTGTCGCAAGAAACATTTCAATATTTTAACATATTTCTGTGATATAATCGATCGTTTTTGAGTATTTGTAAGAAATTACTTTATAGAATATTTTAGATATTTACATGCATTAAATAAACAAATCGCAATTTAAAAACTTTAAATTTTATAGTTTTGCTATAATTTTGTCAGTAGCCATAAAGTAATTTTTTAAAGAATTTTAATTAGGGAGCATAACAGACTGATTGATAATTTTTTAAAGCTTGAAGGAACTTTATTTAGGATATTATATTTGGAAAATGAAATAAATACTATTAAGTAAAAAGAAAAGGGTCATGCTTGTAAGGATCTCTAATATTAAAATAAAAATGGTAGTACACCAGGTTTCATATCTCATAATAAAAGTTTATAATTAAATTCTAATAAAAAATTATCATTTATAATTTGTTTGTATATGTACATGAGATTTAAAAAGTAGGAATTGTTTTGATAACGATTGTTTGTTGCTAATGCGTAGAATGAGAAAAAAACCTGATTCAATTGTCAAAAACCTAATTCATGCGACAACAGAATACATGTAGTCACATATATTTTGTTTTTGTGTTTTGAAAAAAATGAGTATTTCTTTTTTTTTTTTTTTTTTTTGAAAATTTAATTCGAAGTGATTCTCACATAAACTTCACATAAACATTCTATGGTATGTGTTTTTATTTACAAAGCTTTCATTTTTTTTTTTCTTTTTTTTTGATAGAAGATATGTATGTTCATATAATTATCTAAATTTTATTGTATTTCGACTTGTCATGTTTTTCTATAGGATTTTCAAATGAGATCTCCTATTTTATTTAAATAAAAAAGCACTAATATCACATACGCGTATTTTTGATAAAAAGGGCTTATACTAACAATTTCCATCGATAATCGCGGGAAAGTATTAAAAATTTCATAAACACTCAAATTTACAAATCCAATTGTGTGTAATAATGATACACTATTACCAAATAAAAAATGACTTTGAGGAAATGAGATTTGAAAAATCTTAGCAGAAAATTCAAAGCTTTTTTTTTCCTAGTTATTTAAAAGTTAATAGATTTTTAGTAGTTAGTAAAATAATTTTTAGTCTTTACTAATAACAAAATTTTAAATTTTGCTGATCAATCCTTGATAAATTTTTTGAATTAATAAATAAATGTACAAATTATTGAAAATTTTTGACAGCACTAAATTAAATCTCAGAATTAACAACGTTCATTTATTATCGGTTAAATTAAAAATTATCACTACACAAAATTTCGGTAAAAAAAGCTTTGGGATTATCGAAAACAGGCTGAATCTTCTTGGCGTCAATTTTTTCACGATTCTGTTTGCTATTAAAAAAGATTGTTTAATCAAAAAATATTTCAAAAAATATTCAAAATAATGAGAAAAATAATACACTTATGAACAAATATCTTATTAGTTAATTTATTAAAATAAATAAGATAATACTAGTTTTGGGTGTCATTTTTTTTTTTTTTTTTTTTGGAAAAGTTTGTTTTTTCGATTTTTTTCATTTAGTTTTTAGGGTAAATTTTATTCAAATATCAAATTGTTTTAAGCAAATAAAAAATCTATTGTATTTAAAAAACTATTAACCGTATTTTCCTTAATTTACAAGACTAGTTTAAATTTACATAATTATGTTTTTATTAAAATCAATAAAATATATAAAAATGCACACGAATTGGAATAAATTTTATTACTATAACGTTGTTCTAAAATTCAAAACAATTGTATTATAAAATCATTTTTAAAATATAAAATGAATATAGTATGAATATAATTTTAAACACATTTGTTTGATTTCAATGAAATACACAAAATTTAAGATTTTGGTAAAAGGAATACCGAAATTCCCAACAAACCGGAGAAAATCCCAAAAATCATAATTTTTGAATTTTACCTATAAAGTTCACATTTGTTGCAGGTCTGGAAAATGCCGTTGATAAACTCTTTAGAACACATCAGTTTTCAAAACTGCATTCTGTTTGTAGAAAATTCGGCAGCATCTGTCTTAGCTCTATTGGATAATTGAAATCGCCTCAGAAAAGTATATAATCATTATAGTTACGCTCCTGAGGGTTCTGTGGGGTTCCCCTTCAATACTTAAAATTTTACCCTCCTCTGCCACACATATGTGCAACTTTGTGTAAATCGAACCAGCCGATTAGAAGATATGGATTTGTTTCCAAAAATTTTCGATTCTGTCCCACTGTGAATTGTGTAATACTCGATTATTTTGCGAAGAGTTTGAAAGACAATTATTTGGTATTATACTAAGTTATTTGTTTCTTTTTAGATTTGTTAATCTGAAATTTAATCTATTACACCATTTGTATTTTTAAGTCCGAGTTTAAACCTTGTAGTATTGCTTACTGAACGACAAACATTTTTAAATATATTTTTAAATATATGGTAATTTGTATAAATATCACATGTTGTTATCAAAACAATCCGTTTTTATTTTTTAATAATAAGAAGAAAATACAGAGTATATTTTTATTAAATTTTTAGAGAAATTCGTAATAAAGTCAGTGTTTGGGCATCTTTACCAAAGGAATTTCAACAAGTTCAAAAATGCAACCATTCGCTGTCATTGTCAAACTGGGTGTCCGGAAGATTTATTTCCTCGTGAATACTTAGATCTCACAAATTAGAGTTTTGTTAAAAACATAATTAAATTTAATTTTTTGATTTTCAAGTTATTATAGTGTTTTTTCTTTTTCTTTAAATTTATACATGTATACTTTGTCGTTACTATCTTTTTGTATGTGTACATATGAGTATTTTTAATACAAGTTGAAACCCCCAACACTAGCTGCTAAAACTAGCAAATAAAACGAGATGATCGACAACTCAACAATTAAATTTAATCGCTAATTTTTAAGTAAAAAACTGACTTAATATTCACAGAAAAAAAAAAAATATTAATAATAAAAACAATTAAAAAAAAAAAACTTATGCCCGCATTCTGAATCTCGGGTTTACGTTGTATCTATAGACGGAAAACAGTAACAAACGGAATCTTTAAGTTGATATTTTTTTTTTTTTTTGTTTGAGTTACGTGGTTTAGGTCTGTGATAAGTTACATTCAAATGGGTTGCCATTATTCAAAGACAATATAAATTGGAAAAAATTTTAAATGGTTTTTTTTCTATACTTTGAGTTTTCTCTTAATATGGGAATACTCAGCATAATCGTCATCATTTAATCGTCAAATTTTTTTAGTCAGAATTAGTCAGAAAAAGAACAAAATACACATAAATTCTTAGTAAGGGAACGCTTTCCTATAAATTCTGACTAAAACTTGCAAGTTGACAAGAATGGCGAAAGGTTTTCTACATAAAAATAGATAAATTTGGTGAAAAATAGTCAAATTTTTCGAAAAGAATCGTTAAAATTGTCAAGTCGACTTTTTGAAATCGTCACCATCAAAAAATAGGAGTTTTATATGTTCACTAACATATTTTATACCTTTTTTGATAAAAAAAAATTTGTTTTATTTATGATTAAATTTTAAATTTAAAAGAAATTAATAAAATTACATTAATTTTATATTGTCGGCCTATTATGAAAGTCAAATAGTATCTATTAAGCCAGATTATCAGGGCAACCAAAAATATGCGCTAAAAAAGTATTTTATGCAAATAAAAAATACTCTTAGAATCTGAAAACATGCCTTTATAATTAAAAAATATGCACTTAAAATATTATTTTTTCTGGCTTAGTTTTAAATTCTCTACTACTTACATATGCTAAAAATAACTTGATTTTTATTAGCATTGCTAAAAAATATTTTATTTTTGTACTTAAAAATTTTCAAAGCTAATACATTGTATCAGAATATTACAAAATTTCTATTAATTTATAACATGAACATTATTAGGGAATCGAAATTGAAAATCATATGTGTCAGTAAAACGAAAACTTTACTAATGGCAAATTATGTGAAAATTATATTGGGTGAAAAATATACAAAAATTTTCTCTTAGGTGTAAAATATACAAAATTTTGCTCTTTAGTATAATATATGCAAAATTATGCTCTTAAGTATCAAATATGATAAAATATGTCACTTAAATTGCTAAAATATGCTCTAAGATTAGAATTTTCTATGAAAATATGGCAAAATACGCTGCTAAGCACAAAATATGCAAAAACATGCTGTGAGGACTAAAATATGCTCTAAAAAATCGATTTCAAAATTCATAAAATTGTCTAAATCGGATAAATAACTTACAGTTTGGTTCATTTGAAGTCCGGTAAAAAATATTACTTTGCATATTTTTGGTTGCCCCGCTGATGATATATGCATAAAAATAATTAGTAATTTTGTATGACTCTTCAAGACTTGCAAGCCCATCGACGATATACGAAATTTAATTTTGAATGAATTTATCAAAAAATTTTTTTTGATAATGCAATTTAAGGATTTCCAATGCCTTAATTGTGAAATTAAAAGTTTTTATAAAAAATTTTTTAAATGTTTATTCGCCATTTCATAATAAAAGTTTACATAATTGAATCGAGTATAATATTATATTGGTTTCCATAAATCTTTTCTATAAATGAAACATTTACATTTATAAATTTAAGAAGATAAAAATTACGATAATCGTCAAATCTGGCAAAAGTGGATTTCTATGTTCTTAATACATTCAATATTACCTGCATAAATTTTCCGTATTTTTAATTAAACCAATATTTCACATACTGAACAAGAGAATCCTTTCCATGTGACAACAAGAGAATCCTTTCCATGTGAACATATGGCATAGTTGAGGTATCGTTTAGCCCTCCCGGCACTACACTTCATTTTGTAAACTAATATACACACTAAAACGTCTTTTTATTTTTTAATGCGAATTTAAAGTTATAAGTTTATTAATCGATTTATTCATTTTATAAAATTGGCATCATTTAATATTTTTTTAATGGAAAATAAGTCCTTTCCTTTTAAAATGTTAGTTTCGATAAATTTTTTTAATAACGTATTTTTCAAATATTAGTACAAATGTAATTCTCTCATTGATCTTTAAAGCGTATGTCAAAAATTTTCAATAAATTTTTAAAAAGAGAATAGTCATTTATTGAGAAAGATAAGTAAAAAAATCGATCTGTGGATATTTAATTTTTCAAAAAATTCATAGCTTATATGAAGGAACTAAAAAGTCAGATAAGATCGATTTCAAAAATTTGTCAAGCGATGATTTTAATAATATGTAATTTTTATGTTTGGTTTGAAATTTATACTTAAACCTTTTGTTTCCCTTCCTAATAAACCCAATGATATTATAAAGATATCAAAACGAATGTGTGTGAAGATAAATATACAAAAATCTCCCAAATACTATTGGGGAATGGTATTTATATGGTTTAATAGAGGGGATTATTGTCTTCATTTTCCATATGGTCCTTGTGTGTGACAAAGAAGATGTCCAAATATATCCAAAATCCCTCAGAGACCAACAGAATCAATTAAGTGAATTTTTCAAAAATTTTTTAAAAATCTCCCAAATATAATTGAGAAATGGGAGTTATGTGGTTTAATAGAGGGGATTATTGTCTTCATTTTCCATATGGTCCATATGTTTTATTTACTGACATATGTAAATATAAGTTAAATATGTTTTTAACGATTGGGCATAGTTAAAAATAAACATATTTAACTTAAAAGTTAAATATGTTTCGACGTAAGTCGTTACGTCAAAACATATTTAACTCGACATATTTATCTTCACACACATTCAAAACGATACCGTATGGGTAATGATAGTCGTTTTCGAGCCGAAAGCAATAATTTTTGCGGACTAAAGTGTACCTTTCCTTATGATATCGTTTTTCCATGAAATGTTGTTATCGTTCTCGATACCATAATTTCCAAAAACAACGATAGTAAAATCGTCATGCAACAAATTTTGTTTTGAATACTATTTAATACCAAAAATTGTGTTTTTTTTTCAATTAAATATACTATAGATAATTATAAACAAACATAGTCTGTTGAAATTAGGAAAAAATCCTATATAAATATATATAAATATAAAACATGAAAAAATCACCATACATGACATACGTATTTATATGCAAATATTATCCATCATAATATTTGCAAGTTTGACTATACCTTAAACACATATTTTTCAATTATATACCTAAAGAGATTGAAAAAATAAAAATAATAATTTAATTTTGTACGTACCAGACACTTTATGAACACCATAATTACCGGAAAGGATTTACTTTTTACCATTTTGTTTAGCAATAATTTTTGTCAGTTTCTCGCCTGTTTCATTTAAGTTACTGTAGTGATGCTTTTTACCATAATTCTCACCATCCTCAGTGGTTTCCAGCATTGGCGAGTCACGTATTTCAGGAAGTATAAGAGAATATAGTCCGCCTACAAATGCCAAGGAATCACAGACTATTAATGGGAAAGGGTTCCAAATTTCGCCCAATAAATTTAGTTAAGGAGCTAAAATACCACCAATATGTGCTAATAACAAGAGATGATTGTGCTGTCACTTCAACAGCGCTGAATATTAAGAAATTAAGCAAAACATTTCCATCTAAATTATTCGTGTTTCAGTAGAGTCCATAGTAAAAGCCATTAGTAACAAACCAGTCTAAGAATATGACTTAAGTTTTACGCCTTAAGTTGGGATAACGCATCAAGTCAAACATAGTCTTTTATTAGGATTTTTGTTAGCATCTTCTCCCTTTTTCTTCTATCTATTAGATTGTCACCCTAAGTAGTGGAACCCACTGTCATTCTTGATATCGTGTATGTGAAATATTCTGCGGCTCCAGGCAATACACCGAACACCAATTGAATTACCAGAGTTGCAATGAAAGTCGGCTTACGACCATATTTATCTATAAGATTGAAGGACGAAATGTTATGTTTGGGCATGAACTTGCATGAATCTAAAAACGTGGAAATATTCGCTAAAGTGTCCATTTTATATAATAATTTAGATAGCGTCAGCATTTTGCGGAAAACACTTGCTATCGTCAATTTTCCTTTGTTAAATTTTGGTAAACATAAGTGGTAATTTCTTGTTTTTCATAAACAAGTAGGAGAAAATATTATGATCTAACCTATTGGATAGTTTCATTAGTCAATTAAAATCTAAAAACTTACAAAATAATTAAAATAAAACCGAAAGCAGACAAGTAAATATCATATTTATAAAATATATCTACTGTATCAAAAATATGTATTATAGAGATTTTTGCAAAAATACTTAAAATCGGGTTTAATAAATTAAGTTAATTTTAGATAAAATGACTTCAATACAACTCCAAGAAGGCATTATCAATGATTTTTAAATTAATGCAAGAAAAAGTGAAATTTTGACCATTGTGCAATGAAGTTTAACTCGTGCCAATGGACATAACATACATAATAAACAATACAGGTAGCCAACATCAGCGGTGTCCTTTTGTGCTTTTTCTACTTAATTTTGAATAGGATAGTAAGCTGAATCGAATTTTGGTAGGTTTAATGAAATGCAATTATATAAGTACATATGTGTAAAGTTAAAAAAAAACATTTTGTTAATAAACAATCATAAAAAATAAAGAACTAAATTATTGTTTTATATCACATCCATATTTATATTCATAGTTTTTGCAAAATTTCTTGTAGAAATTAAAAAACCCTCCCCATTACTTTTATAAATATCTAAACAATTGTGTTTACTATTAAATTACGTTTAAAATTTAAAATTTTAATGTTGTACTTAGCCTGAACAATTTATTGTCAAATCAAACAAAAAACAATCTTTTTTTTTTTTTTTTTTGATTTTCTTGAAACAGTTGTACGACTGTTATATTCCATACATTACACACTCAAAACGTTTAGCCGTCAAACATATTGTTTGATAAATTTGATAGTCTAAGGGCCCCTTAATCATATTAGAAGTATATTTGACTTTAAAAATTATATTATTAATTTTCAGATTTTTCTCACACTATTCTAAAAAAGATTTGTCAATATTTTTGAAAATTGTGGTGGGATGAAAATTTTTTTAGTGGTCAACAAGTTTATACATACATATGTACATATATGGGAAGCAATTATAATTTGTTACTAGTTGTGTTATCAATCATAGAAGACCAACTCTCTCTCTCTCTCTCTCAAAAAAACTAACTCTGCTGAATTTTCTACAGAACTAATTTATATGTGTTTTGCTGAGCGGACTAAAAGAGTTCTAATTGACTTTTCTATGTTATCAGTTTCGACTAATTAGCTTCGAATTTTCATATTCTTGTTGTTTATTTTATGGTATCATACGATCTAGCAGCTAATTCCGCCGCTCTTAGAAATGTCCAACAATCTACTGATTTCAAATATTGCTCAGTTTAACAAGCAGTGTTGCCAGTTTAGATTTACGCTTAAAATCTAGCTTTTTTATTTTGCTTTTAGCCTCGAAATTTTCGTTTTAACTTCCAGCTTTTTTTCTAGCCTTTTTTTTAAATTGCCTTAAAAAGGCTAAAATGTTAGTAATTCAACAACGAAGAAAAGAATTTCTTATTCACTATTATTAATTCTGTTTTTACAGAATCATCCATTTAAGCATTTTTGTATATTTGTTAGCACAAAAAATCGAGATTATTTATATTTAATAAAAAATTTCGCATGCGGCGCTGCATTCTCAAAAAAAAAAAAAAAAAAAAAAAATAAATAAATAAAATAAATAAATGCCTTAACTGATTTTGTGAAGTTACTAAATCGATAATTAAAATTATTTTTTAATACCATCAGCAAAATTAATCAACAATAGAAATTATTTATGAAAATTATTTAAAAAATATCTTATTAATAAGAAAAATCACCCAAAAATTTGAGAATGCCAAAATGGAATTATAGTTCAAAAATGACGAAAAATTACTTCAAAACATTGAATAACTTTTCATATGAAATATAACCCTAATTTGTATGGGAAATTTTTGGCAGATTTTTCATTGTCATTTTGTCGGGTGTTATTTATAAATTTATTACAATTTCTTTATAAAAGTTTAAAAACTAATGAGAACGAGAAAAAATAAATTTCTTACTTTAAAAAATTTTAACTTTTTTCTGGCCTTATTTTTTGAAGCTTTTAGTCTTTTTTGACCTTTTTTTAAAGTTCAATTAGCTTCTTTTTTTTCATCTCCTGGCAACACTATTAACAACTAACAAATTGTAAAATTAATAAGGTAGAAAGCAACGCTAAAACAAATACAACAAGGCAAAAATAAAATTGAATTTTTTTCCAAGAACATCATGGGCTTCAAACATTCAATTTATTTACTCTTTTTAAGTAAGTTTTGATAAAAAGTATCAATTTTATATTTTAATTGCCATTTTAATACATAACTTTATAATTTACCAGAAAAAAAATATACATCAAAAATATAAACAAACTGTGACATTTGGGTGTAATAATTTGTGGTGAACTCAAAATCAGCTACACTCTTAACCTTATCTTCTAGTTCCGCCATGAACCATTGTGTTCAAATACTAAAATATTGATCTCTCAAGACACAACTTGTAACTCATCATAGTATTTAATAATTTAATAAGGTATTAGCCCAGCTGATTATTTGTTTTGATTTATTAAACTGTCAAAATTCATATAAAATAACAAAATTCTGTTTCTCAGTACTTTGTTTGGACGTCGAAACTCATATAAAAAATTAGTAAAAAATCCTCTCCGAACTGCTGTTATCTTGTTAATTCTACCTCGCAACTCACAAACAATTCAATATATTTATTCATTTATTTATCTACACTCATTTATTAAAGAAAAGAACCAGGGATAGAAAATCTAATATTTTTCGGTATCAAACAATTTTTTAAATGGTACTTTTTCACCCTCAGAGTACTAAAATATATGTATTTAGTTGGTATATTTTTAAACTCAAGAAATACAATTTGTATATCTAAAATGAATGATTAAATATTATACTAAATCATTAAATGCGAATATTATAATAGAATTTGAAGATCTTTTAAAATATAGTGCTGTTATAGAAACAAAATTAAAGAGAAAGAATTCTTCAAATATCAATTCCTTAAAAACAAGCACTTAGCTTTAGGTTTGTTAAAAAAAATAAAAATAAAAAATAATACATTATGTAATATCTTTGAAATTCCGAAAATTTTTACATTCACTGGACTTTAATTAACAGAACATAGAAATTTGAAATTTTTAGAATTGATTATTATAGAGTGATTCTCGTTTACAACATTGAAAAAAATTAGTTACTTTAAGCCCAAATTACATCGCAAATGTTTCTATAGTATAAAGTATATTTTGCCTTTAATTATATAAATTATTTTTGTATCGAATTGTATCAAAAAAGTACAATCGTATCAACTTTTCCAACCCCGAAAAGAACATAGTTTACAAATCCCCCTTGCTTACAATTGAGAATAAATATTTATTTATTGTGGGGCTATTTATTAAATACGAGAGAATATACTTAAATTTTTTGGGTATTTACTAAAATATATACTTAATTGATATTTGATAAAGCGAGAGAACACTGTCGAAATTTTTGGATATTATGAGGGCCCAAAAATATACGATTTCGTAAATTTATTGTTCCTATCCTTTCGCGAGCTGGATCAAAGGATAATGATACTTTTTCGTTCATTTTTTTATTCTTCATACCCAATTTTAGTAACATATGAAACCTCTTATAAATACGCATTTGATATAATAAAAAGGAGCCGAACTTATTTTACTAGATCTGAATATATATATATATATATATTCGCACTATTCGAAAATACATTTCAGCAGTATCATATATGAGTTAAATGTTATATATATATATATATATATATATATATATATATATATATATATATATATATATATAACATTTAACTCTTTGCTGAAATATATTTTCTAATAGTGCGAATAGAAATTAAACAAAAATGTGTTGTATTAAAAAAAATATTAACCGTTTTTATTTATTAATCTCCATAAATTTATAAATTTATTAAAAAATAAAATATGTGTTATACACACACGAATTGTAATAAATATTATTGCATTAACGTTGCTCTAAAATTTAAAACAGTTGTATCATACAAATATATTACATATATTGGAAAATATATGGACCAGTTTTAATGTTTAATACATTTGTAGGATTTTAGCTCTTCCCAGCAAAAAAAAAGTGAAGTGTATCTAAAAAAAATATTTTTACAACTAAAGTAGAACTAAGCGCTTCTTTTGCACTTTTTTGGAAATTGTTAATAACTACCTCCCAAAAGGTAAAAATATATGCATTTTTTCTAGCACGAAAAGGGATTAATTATTTCTAAGAAAATATTTTATGAAAGTTAAAATAATATTTTTATTAAAAAAATTATACAAGAGGGCTACTTGAAAAGTAGTGAACAAGAATTACAGAAAAAAGAGTATCTTCAAAATTACAAAAATAGAATAAAATATTTTCACTTTTGCAGCTTTTCTTCAGCACTAAGTACTTCCTTCTATTGAGAACACAATGTTAAAATCATTACTTTTTCAACTTCTTTTTCAGTTCTTTTGCTGACCCAGAAATATAATTTTATTGCAGCTGAGCCGAAAGAATTCGTAAGATGATGAAAAATCGGCGAGTAGCCGATTAGCGCCGTCGCCGATGAAAAATACTCCTTAAATTATAGTCGGCTTGCTTTTCTGTTGCTGGGTTGGGCAACATACATACAAAAGCATTTGTGCTTTTTTTCCAAAAATTTGCGCATTTGCGCATTTTACTCCCTTACTTGTATATTTTTTTTTTTTACTTAACTATGAGTAAACTACTTATGAATAAAAGTTACAAATATTACCAGAAAATACGTGGTACCGTTCTACTTATTAAATAAATTTAAAAGGACATGACAAGATCGAAAATTTCGAATAGAATTTCTTTTTAAAGAGGAATTTAAAGACGACTGAAAAGGAAAAATTTGTATTAGGTATAAATGAAGGAACAAGAGAATTCATACAAAAATAAAAGGATAATATAATAACATCAGCTGATAAAGGAAACAACACTACAAAAGTTCTACTTTTTGCATATTTTGTGCTTTTCTGAAAGTTATTAATAATTAATTCCAAAAAAGAGAAAATAAATGTATTTTTAGCAAAAAAAAAGGTTAATAATTTCTAAGATTAAAATTTCACAAATTTAAAAGTATGTTTATTAAGCTAAAACAGAATTTTTATTAACAAAATTTATAAAGAGAAGTACTTCAAAAGCAATAAACAAGAAGCATAAAAAACATCGTACCAATGACAATCATGGTATTAAAAATATAACATCTACAGCTCTAAGGACTACCATCTAATAACAGCACAATGTTAAAATCATGACTTCTTACTCTTCAACGGAAGAGTAATAATAAAATACTGTAATAAAATCACTATATATGAGATGGTAAACATGACGACACATGTGGCAGTGACTCTAGCAAAAATCCGTAAGGAGAATACACCACTTAGGACAATATCGGCATCGGTGATGGTACAATGCTATAACTTGTCCTAATATGTTGGAAGAATTTTGAAGAGAATTATTTCACCCATATAGGGTAAGTGTATCGATTTTCGGTAGTTTAACTTTTTCCTTATTTTAAAATGGTCTGCTTAGGAATGAGAACATAGTTTTTGAATGACAAATAGATATTGCATCTCAGTAAAGGATTTTGTTCAGTTTATCTAGATTTTTGCTAAACAGTTGTTGCAAAATTTGCCTTATTCATTTCCTAATGTTCGGCATATCTTGATTCAATAGTCGGCACGGAATTTTTATTAAGGAAATAGAAAAACATTGCACTGAAAATCTATATTATATGCCCATTATCCTATAAAATGGATATATTTTAAATTTTTTGTTGTGGAAAATGAGTGTTGTTGGCATCTTGAGCGCACCAAAACTTATACGAAAGAATACACAATAGAGTGTAATAGTAGAGCTGTGTTCCAGCTCAATCAATGAGCTAATTACAGAAAAATATTAAATATTTTTAAAAATTAATCTTCAGTTCCCTACCAGCGATTGAAAATCATGAGTCAGGTACATCTTTCCAAAGAAGGATTTAGATATTTATATGAAAATATGTATCAAAAAGTTCTTAATTTGGAGTTGTTATGAAAAAAGCTAATTTAAAAATTTCATCTAGCCCTTTTGTGACCTATGTTGCGTACACATTGTCTTCAAAATATAGCTTAAAAATCTTTCGTTTAGAATTAGTTTCGAAAATTTGAAAAAAGTTTTAGTTTTATTTAAATAAAAAGTAGAAAAGCTAAAATTTTGTAACAAAATGTATTTAAGACTTCGAGAAACATATTAGGAAAGTAAAATCTATTAAAGATAGGCACAATATAATATATATATGCTTCAGGACACGCACCCAAGACCAATTATTAAAGTTCTTATAAAGATCAAACCAAATCACCTAGGACTTTGATATTTATATTAGTTATTATTTGGATCTATATCTAACCACATATTATGAAAAACACCGATAAAGATAATTTGACCAATAAAGGTCTAGCGACTTCGGTCTACAAGAAATTTTTTATGGAGTTCTGGCGAGAAAAAAATTTTTTTTAAATACTTTAAGATCGATCAAAGTTTCAATCAAATCATTTTTCAATATTTTATTCGCAAAGGGAGAAAAAGTATACAATATTTTTACTAATTTGCCAAAAAATATTGCATATTTGTTCATAACGAGCCCAAAATTAAAAATTATTGAAATCAACTTTGAGAAAAAAATGTGAAACATTTTTGCTAAATGTACAAGACTCATGAATTTCAATCGTAGGTAACCCCCAGTTTACACGTAAACATTTTTATGTCTGCAATTGTCAAATTCTGTCTCTCTCCCCCTTTAAAATGTTAAGTGTGAAATAAGAAACCTATTGTGCAATTTATTTCGGAATAAATGTTTAAACATAAGGTTGAGCAATAATGTTTGACATAGGCTTCCAAATTTATTATTCATTTTTAATATTTTGCTCTTTAAAAAAAAAAAAACAAAAAAATAAAATAAAAAAGGTGCAAGATAAATTAATATTGTTTTAAAAAAAACGGGAAAAAAATTGAAATTTTCAGTAAAAAATCCAATTTAAAATTTTAATTTCTCATCCTCATCTATCCACAATAAACATAAAATTGAAAATTAAAATTTCTACCCTATGAAATGAAATAAAAAAAAAAAAAAAAAAAAACGTAGAGTAAGAAAATTAATACAAATTTTAGTACTTTTGGCTTATTTTTCCAATATGCAGCATTATTTTTGTTTTAAGGCACAATATAAATAATATGATTTGATATAAATGCTGAAAAAATACATAGCAACTAAAATAACATGATATTTCGAGACCTCTTGCTCTGGTAGTTTTAATAAAATAAGAATAAAAAGCTGAAACCACTTTAGGATTCATGAAAAAAAAAATCAAATTTGCCCGTGGTCGTTAGTCTATGCCGACTATAGGAAATTATGAAGCTTTTTTGTTCCTAAAGGTGGCAGCCACTAAAATAAGAAGTGCAATCTTATTTTTCTACATTATCCACATTCAAAACATTATTTCAATAGATATCTACCATCAGGAATATAAAAATAACATAAATTATTATGGTTAATTGATGTTTTGAAATTGATCTGTACACAAAATGCAAAATTGATCTTATGTTAATATTATATAGTTGCTATTTTTATTTATGTTTAAATTAGATACACTTAACCTATAATATACGGAACTTTTTGGAGTTAAAGAGTAGAATAAAGGGCATTAAATTAGAAGATGTCGAAATTATAGTCTCATTCGATGTGATATCACTGTTGACAAACAAAATCGAAAGCGCGTTGTCCTATTTAGACAATTGAAATAATTGGTACATACAAAAATTATCTTCCAATTTTTCATGAAAAGCTTATATTTTTTTCGCAACTAATTTCCAAAAATATTGAGCGAATATTGGCTTATTTTATTCATGGTATTATCAGCTTTATAATAAAGGATTAAAAACTACATATTTTTGCTGGTTTCATTTTTTAAAAGAAATTTTCAGGAAGAAAATTCTTTAATTTTGCATAAAAATTTTTTTGACACTAATTTCTGTTTCGACAGATAAAAAAATAATAATAGTAATGTTAAGGTGACTTAAAGATAGTTTTTTTTGCATCTTTTGGCGTTTCAATTGTCTAAATTGGACAACCCGCTCTCCAGTTATAATAAAATATACTCGTGCATTCGCCTTTTTAAAGGGGAGATATTAGACATGTCCATAAAAAAATCACGATCTGATGAAAGAAAACGGAAAGGAGATTTGTGTTTCGCCGAAAAACAAGAATCTAATCACACATTCGAAATTGGACGAAGGCATTTTATCCTATTAAAACTAAATTTTAATAGACTTTCATATCATGTCTAAAAAACGGGCTAGAAATAATCCCTTATAATGACAGATAGATGAATTGAAAGTTCTAACCAATTTTGTCCACTTTCTATACCAAACATATAAGATTTGCGCCAAATTTCGCTCTGCAAGGTGGTCTATCCTGCTTTTAATAGACAGACAGACAGACGGGCGCTAGATCGTCTTAGATTTTAACAATGGCCACGAATATACTATATACTTTATTATTTCGATATGCCACACACGGAATGACAAACCCAATAAGATTATAGATTGCATCCCGGGTGAAAAATCAGAAAACGGTGTAAGTAGTGACTCAGACAAGTCATAAAGTATTTATATCAGATGATTTCTAATTATGATTTTATTGAAAATTTTGTATTTTATCTACAAGAAGTACTTTTTCATTACTTCCAAAGTTTCAATATGTGTAAGTTTTCTTGTGCATAAAAAGTAATACAAATGACATCCAAAAATATTAAAAAGTTATTAACCGTTCGGTTATTAACCGATCAAATTTTAGCCTCGAATAATTATTTGTCGAGTCAACCGATTAATATGGAATAATTAGATACCCTAGTATATATATATATATATATATATATATATATATATATATATATATATATATATATATATGTATATTCTTGAATTTAGTTTATAAAATCAACTTAAAGTTTTTATTCTTAATACTAAAGAAACTTTACAGAAATGTGTTCTCACAAAATTACTCATTTTTTTTATAATTTTGCAAAGAAAAGTAAAGTTTGTTTAATCCGGGCAATACCCGGTTTATACCACATATTAACCCAAAGGACAAGGTAAGGGGTACCCAAAGTAGCTAGATGTCAACAAAAACAAATGCAATCGTAAAAATTTTGAATATTTTAAAGAAATTATTCATGACGGAAAATCCTGTTCCATAAACTTTGGGTCGATATTTTATGTTTTTTACATATGGACCTCCGGTATTTTTGTAAAAAATAAACAAAATTTAAGGTTAAATAACTTTTATCAGCATTATCCGATTTTAACAAAATTAGTGTCAATGAAAAAGAGTGATATTACTCTTTATTATAAAATCATAAATGTTACATATCTTCCTATTGCAAGAACCTCTAAAACGAAAAAATATCTTAATTTTTTTTTTTTTTTCAAAATGTGATTTGAATGGGATCAGAAGTTTATCTGTAGCTTTTAGTACAATTTTACTAACAAATTAATATCTTTTTAAGTGTTCTATATGCTTGTGTATGGGCGTTAGAGTGATTATCGGGAGAGGGACTTATATGGGACATATGGTCAATAGTGAGTATGTGAAAATTATTTATGTAAAATTTTAATTCGATGTTTATGTGAGATTTATGCACGTTTAAGTATTATTCGGGAATTGGGAGCCATGATCAATAATGAAATTTAGTGGTGCGATCTACACTTGTACAAAACTTAGTTGTTGTTAAATTTTATCTCAATATTGATATTTATGTGAGATTTAAGCAAGTTTAATTGATTTTCGAGAATAGGGATTATATGGGAACCATATTCAATTATAAAATAATTATTGCGAAATTGTGTATGATGATTTATACTCATATACAACTCGTACATATATACATTAACATTAATATGGAATTTATTTACGTTTAAGTAACTTTTAGTTAGTGTAACCTACCTGAAAGATATGATCAATAAAATAATAATAAAATTTGGTACAATGATCTATATTTCAACGAAACTTATATAAGACATATTTAAAATATTTATAGGCGTTAAACCACGATTTCGGAAAAAAATTTTATGGAGTATAGGTAGAATAATGGACCGATCATGATCAATTTCAGGAGATTTTTTCTTTGTAAACCCATTTATCAAATTTGAGTAAATTATCTTTAAAATCATTTCAATTTTGTAAAGCGGGTTAAAGTTCTGTTAATGTGTTCATAAAATTTCTAAAATAATATCAAGTTATATTTTCGGGATCAGGAATGTGCTATATATATATGACTTATTTTAATAAATAATGATATTAAAATTTGAATAAGTATAACAATATGTCTAAAAACCAATTAATATCTAATAAAAAATGTGTTAGTGAAGAAAAATTTTTGTAACTTCTGATCCCATTAGATCACATTCTGAAATTTGTACTCCATAATGAAAAATTGATTCTAAACGTCATGTAAAAAATAATTCAAATTAAAAGACCGTTTTTGAGGATATCAACGGATAAAGGATATTTTATCATGTTAGAGGTCTTTATGATAAAGAATAATCTCGGTAATTTGAATATTCAAGCTTAAATTATATAAAGAATTATAAAGAATTATTAATTTAACATAATTTTTTTGTTTTTTGTGTTCGGCACACCACACAAAGTATATCAACTTCTCTTGTTCTTCTTTTACAATAAAATTTTGAAAACTTACCAAAATTACAAATTTTTGTTATATTTTGAATTATTCGAACAATTTGAATAATGTTTAATGCATAATAGAATAATTCGAATAAACTAAAAATCGAAAAATTTGGATACTCGAGCAAATATGTTCTGGACCATACGAATATACACAAACATTTTACTGTCGCCTGAAGAAGTTTGAAAAAAGCAAATGAAATTTTGGGTAAAAAATAAAAATAATAGATAAAACATTTGAAAACAAATAACTGACTACAAATAGCTCGTGAAAAAGCATCTAAGCATTTAAAACAGTTTTTTAATGCTAAAATGTTTATTTTCTTAATGTTTATTGAGTTCGTTATAGTATAAAAAAAAAAAAAAACAACATCAACGAGTAAAAAAACTTATCTCTTAAATGGAAAATTTCAATCAAATTGTTATTATATTATGTATGTTAATTTTTTTTTATATAAATTACTACGCATACATTGTTCGAATCAACAATGTTCATTTAAAAATGTTACTAATTATACATGTATAAATTCGTTAATAAATTACATTTGCAATCAGTAAAATTACATAATATAATAAAATAATACATATATTTATACAAAAATAAACAGCTAAGAATAACAAAATATTAGTTTAGTTAAACAGTTACAAAATTTGTTTGTTTTTATTATTTAAATTTATATGTACATACATATATAAATTTTAATTTTCGTTTAAACCAATGAAAATGGTAGACATTTTATTCTTTGGAAATATTTTACTACCCACAGCCGTATACAAGTATAAGTGTGTTAAAGTATTTAAAAATTTATAATTTTGTAAGTACAAGACACTTTAGTGAACACCATAAATGCAGAAAAGGATTTACTTTTTACCATTTTCTGTGGCTATCATATTCGTCAGTTCCACGCCTGCTTCATTTAAGTCACTGCGGTGATGTTTTTTACCAAAATTCTCACCGTCCTCAATGGTTTCTAGCATTGGTCTGTTACGTGTTTCAGGAAGTATAAGAGACAAAAGTCCACCGACGAATGCCAAGAAACCACAGATTATTAGTGGCAAAGGTTTCCAAATTTGGCCCAATAAATTTAGGTAAGGAGCTAAAATACCACCAATACGTGCCATCATTGATGATGCTCCAATACCAACGTTGCGCACTACAGTTGGAAACTGTTCTGCTGAGAATATGTAAATGGTACCATAAGCGGCAGTGATGGCAAATTTACCAATCATGGCAAATGTTATTATTAACCAATTCATGTCCTCCGACACGATCACGGTTAGTAAGAGAGCTACACCAGCAGCTATCATACAACCACACAATATTGTACGACGACCCCATCTGTTAAGTGTGACGAGCAGAAATGAGTAGGCTGGAACTTCAACAGCCCCGGATACTAAGAAATTTATGAAAACATTTCCACCTAGATTATTCGTATTCCAAGAGAGTCCATAATAAACGCCACTAGTAACAAACCAGTCGAAAAATATAACCAAAGTTTTTCGTCTTAAGTTGGGGTAACGCATCAAATCGAACATAGATGTTGGTTTTTCGTTAGGGTTTTTATTTTTATCTTCTTTTTTATTTTCCGCGATTTCATCTATTAGATTGTCGTACACTCCTTGAGGAATATGTACATTGTTCACTTTAGCTGCCTTTTCGATAACAACAATAGCTTCGTCTTTGCGACCTTTTAACAATAGCCATCGTGCTGATTCAGGTATAATCCAATGATAGCACATGAACAATAAACCGGGTAGAGTAAGAGCTATTTGCAGCCATCTCCATTCGCGTATGAAGTAAGCAAAGCCGGCAGTCAACATAAAACCTGTAGAAAAGAACAACTGGCAAGCGACTCCAGCAAACAGGCGATAAGAGGGTCCAACCATTTCCATGGCAATTACATATGCTACCAAGAATACACCCGAAGTAGTGGCACCCACTATCATTCTTGATATCGTGTATGTGAAATATTCCGGCGCAACACCAGCCAATACACCGAACACCACTTGAATTACCAGAGATGCAAAGAAAGTCGGCTTTCGACCATACTTATCAGATAATTGGCCAAAAATTATACTTCCTAGTAAAACACCAAACATAAATATCGAATCACTAGTAGCACTTAATAAACTGCGACTGCAAACCAAATTCCATTCTGTAACGGCACTGTTTATATAAAGGGATTGATCATATACAAAATGTTCACATTGTTTTGTGTCATTTTTCGCCTCGACTATGGAACCATTCAAATACTCCTCGGTATAGTCAATATCGTAATATTCACAGGTTTGCCATTTCTTTGTAAGGTCATCATAAGGATATGTAAGGTTCCATCGATCCGGCGGAAAATTTAAATATGTCGTCGATGTATTACCATTTTCAAAAGGCAGAACACAACGAAAATCTGGACGAGCTAATAAAAAAACTCCCGCTAACTTGTGCAAAGCACACGAAATGGCTGGCAAACAAAGAAGGAAATAGATTTGCTTTTGATAGCGTCCAAAATCGCCTAAATATTTAATGACATCATCGTAACCCATAGTGACGTGGCTTTTGTCCTTTTTGCCAATACACACAACATAAACAGCACACAGCCAACTGGTCGGTGGTTAGTTGTCGGTCGGTTAAAAAAAAATGAAGTGAAACCGAAAGCTATTGTAAGTTCAAAATAAAGATAAAGATTAATCAAAATTTTTCTTAAACTTGATGTATTTTCTTATTTACTTGGTTCTTTTTATTATTCTTTCTCAGTGATTTTGTTGTTGTGTGGGTAGTTGTGGGTTGTTGTAAACTGATTAAGTAGAACGGTTGTAATAAATTTGTTGAATGTTTTGTTTTAACTTGTTGCAAAAGATTCAAACCCAACCAAACCGAATCACAAAAAACAGAACAGTAGCCGCCAACAGAAGAATAAAAACTAAAATCATGCGCACACTTTAAATGTCTCTTAGTGTTGCTCCGGGCCCCTCTTCTAGCTTTGCTACAATATCAGTTGAATGTGTGAATACATTTGATTACGTTATTGTTAATAGTAACACTCATACGCACATGCAAAAAAAAACTTTGCTACTAAATATAATTTGCTTTCTTTGCTTTTTAATTACAAAGAATTTTATTATGGTTGAAAGTTTTTTTTTTTAATTTAATAATACACACGACATACAACTGACATGTAACAAAGTATGTACATTTGGTAAAAACAACTAAGTGGTGAAAATTTGTATGTATCTTTGATCTTCAAATACTAACAATATGATAAAAATCATACGCAATATGGCAAAAATCATACGCAACAGTGATCTCTACACGCTGTAAATTTCAAGTTAATCTTCATGCAGCTGTTGGTCAATGAAGTGTCAACTCGTGTCAATGGCCACAAAACAATAAATAATCCGGGTAGCCAACACATACATACATATGTATGTGGCATGCAGTTTTAATTGTAACTAGTTGTGTTATCAATTGCGACTAATTAGCTTCGAATTTCCATATTCTTATTGTTGGTTTTATAATATCATACGATCCAGCAGCTAATCCGGCGACTACAAATTTACCACCGCTTTTAGAAAAGACCAACGATCTACTGAATTCAAATATTATCTCAGTCTAACAACTAACCAACCAATCAACCAAACATTCACTATTTCCCTCGCAATGCGTTAAAATACTCAAATATTGCTCTCTCAAGACACAGCTTGCAACTCATAAACAGTTTTATTATTTATTTACACTCACCTATCAAAGAAAAAAAAAACATTTTTAAAATTTCCCTTGTTTACAATTGAGAATAAATATTTGTGGGGTATTATAGAAATGCGAGAGAACATTGTTTAAATTTGTTGGGTATTTACTCAAATATATACTCAACTGATATTTGAAACAATCGCAGATTCAAATAAACCATCAATAGTTACAGTTTGATAAAAGCTGGCTCAAATAATTTTAAGATAAAATTTCTAAAAATTTTTGTCGTGATTTTTTCGGGAGTTGGATCAAAGAATAAGAAGGTCTGCTTTCAGTTCTTTTTTGATTCTTCAATTTAATTTTGGTAACATACGAAAGCTCTTCAAAATGCGTATTTAATAAAGTAATAGAAATTTCGAAAAGGCTCCCAAATTTATTGTATCAGTTTTGATACATATTACTAATACTAATTTTAATTAAAAAAAAACTGGTTTAAAATAAAATTTAAAGTTAATACAAATAATAGTTAATATAGAAAGCCATTCTTTTTATTTTCACTTTATAACTTCTTTTCTTTTAAGCTAAGGGTGCTCAAATTTAGGTACCTCTGACATAAAAAATTTTTAATCGCTTGCAAAATTTTTGTTTTTCGTCCGATTTCAAATATTTTACATGTCTTACATACTTACATGTCCTATTTATCTCTTATAGTTTTCGAATTATTTGCGTTTGAATTTTTAAGCACCATAATTTTGCATGTTCTTGGTCCAGTTTTATTCATATATATCCTAGTATTTCCGACCGATTTTATTAGTTTTTTTCTTAACTAGTTAAAGAACAAAATTATCTATTGAATAAAAAAATTTGAAGTCGATATCTTTACCGAGTCCAAAAATAAACGATTTTGAATTTGAAAATTGCAAAAAAGACGACTTTTTGTATTTTTTTAGCCGAAAAAGTATCTACGCTCTTTTTTATCTAAAATAAAATTTTCTTTAGCAACATATAATAATTTTGCACTTTTCTGAAAGGTAACTTCACAGAGATGACTTTAAAATAAAAACAAGCCCAATAACTCAATTGGTCATGGTACCCTCCGAATTCGACCCATTTTATATGAAAGTTTTAATTTTAGACCATATTTTCTCAAATCCCAAAGCACGAATCGACAAGCGGAATATATTTTAAGAATCTTCAATATGTTGTTAAAAGTTTTAAATCAAAATCTACGGGACTTCGGAAAAATGTGGATTCTATAGCCAAAAATGTAAAAAATCCCATTTTTGGGAATTTTCTTTAGTTTTTTTGGGAATTCAGAAAAAACCCTACCCCTGATTAAAATTTGGTTAACGCGCTTTTATTTATATTAATAAGATCCACATTTTCTGCGAATTTCGTTAAGATATCTTTATAAACAAATATGTTATTACAATTAAAAAATTTGTATTTTCTCCAAAAACCCAAAATTGGGCCTTTTGTTTGGTTTATTTCTAAATAGCGAAAGAAATTTTAAAAATATGTATTCCAAATTAAGCTTATCCTTTAGCATATATAATTTCCGATCTTTTGCAAAAAGATTCAAGTCAATATCATGATTCATTTCAGAAATATATATGACTATATTTTTACAAACTTGTAACTTTTGCCTTTAGCTTTGCGTGAATAATTACTTAGAAAATTATGAATATTTCTGTATACTTTTAATAATATCTATACACAAAATATTTTTATAAAATAATTAATAAATATTTTGTATTTTTAATAGGGTTGCCACATTTCCTAAATTTAAGTAAATCTTTATCCTCTTCTAAGCATTCATATATTTTTATTAATGAAACAAAAAATGTCTATTTTAACTTAATCAATATTATTATTTTTGGTATTTATCATCTTCCTTAATAAATATTCTATTTCTAATACGATTTTTTATTACTTATTTACATTAAATTTATGTAGACAATTTTTTAATATTTTAAACTTTTACTACTTATTTTCTATAAAATAATCTGTTGTATCTGTATACATAACTAAAAGTACCCTCGTTTTGTGACGTTCTGGAGCATTTCCTGGAACTGAATAATTGAACGTGCTTAAAATCTCTGTTTCTTGTTTCTTGAGCCTCTTCTGTAAGCTCTCCAAGTAGAAGAATATTTCGTTCAATTATAATTTCGCCATGGCACAATACTTTATGTACTGTTGGTGTCATTTCTTTTCATGGATATAGAGAAACAAGTAGTTTAGATATTTCTGTTGCATATTCTCCAAATCGAGCAGAGTTAATTTTGTGCTTACTATTAATTACCATTAATAGTACGTTAGTCCTTTCAAGTAACTCTTTATTAATACCAGTTATTTTAGATGTAGCTTCGAAATTTCCGAAAAACCTTCTTGCTGTGTTTCCATCTTTTGTACTACCGCTAGTCGGCAGAGGTTTGTCAATGTTTAATCCCGTCTCTTCTCTGAATTCATCCTGGATTCTACTTTTCTCAGAAATTCTAAGTGTTTTTAAATCCTCGTTGTTTCTGGTAGGTTTTGTTAAATTTTCTGGCACACTTCTATACATTAAATCATATGCTATGTGCAGAAAATGCTCCATGAACCGTATTCTGTCGTGAAGTGGAGATATTTCGAAAGACAGAAATTCTTCATTAATACTCCTTGCTTTACCAATATCCGAAAATTGTGATTTCGTCTCATCACATAGTGAGCATTTCCAAAAAGATGTTTCCGTAATGAGTTTTTACACTTTGATGAAGATTGCTTTAAGGAATAAGATCCCATTCTTAATGGCACCAAATATACTATAAATACGCTTTTAAATCCGCCATTTTCTTACTTCCACTAGCATAATAATAATACAACGTCGCTGTTATATACTTTTTCCAACTGATCTGCAGAAAAATCTGCAACTATCCTGGTAGCTGTAGAAGATAGCTCTACACATGCTTCCTTTTCGGTAACTGAAATAGATGGTAAAATAGTTTGCTTTTTTCTTTAATATCCTTGTATGACGGTAGAATTGAGTATTCCATTTCAAGCAGAGCTTTTCTTAAAATTTGATATTTGTTTCGGCTAAGGTCCAGTTCAAGCATTAAAGCAATTGCTTCTTCCTCCGTAAAATTGGATTGTGATGTTGGAGTAGGTACACTTTCGGCAATCTGTTTAACATTTCTTTGAATGTAACATTTTTTTGAATGTATCAGAAACTTCTTCATTCGAATTTATAGAAAACTTATGGGCCAGTCTTTTCTTCTTAAATCTTGTACTTGAATCATCATGTCTTGCAGAGTGCTCCAGTAGATATTTTGCACGCCGATATTTCTATATCAGTATCCATCCAATCGGAATGTTTAATTTTTAATCTGTTAGTACGCTGATTCAAGGATTTCATTTTTACGTCATACAACTTTAAAAAGCTCTCTATCTGAGATTTACCAATGACGTCGACTTTTACATGATATATGAGAAATATGAATTCCACTATAGCTTCTAAACGATTAAGATAATTTTTAGATAAACTCCACAGAACACAACACAATTGTTCATGTTTCAATGTAATCAACTTCGTTATGATGTTGATAAGGATTATGATTGATAAGGATCTAATATATATCTATATCTATTAGATATATCGCACAGATATATATTTACAGGTATTCTATGAATTTTCATTAGGTAAAATATCTGAAAGAGTCAATTTGGAAGAGTACCTATACCGAATTCATTGATATTATATGTTGCTGATAGGTATCACCGGAAAGGATATTAGCTGTACATTGTCACTAGCTCATAAAAATATAGATTTTGAACCATCAGTAATAGATAAATGCTGCAGCTAGGTATCACCGGAAAGGATACCTGTACATTACCACTAGATCACAAATATATAAATTTTTAACCAACACCAATAGATAAATACATTTCTTAAATTTAGGTAACCACCATAAATGTAAACTAATAAAATACTTATTGATTAAGTTAAAATAGACATTTTTTGTTTGTTTTGTTATTTTAAATTCATTAATAGAAATATATGAATGCCTAGAAAAGGAAATATAAAAGTTTAAAGGCGCATATTTCTGAAATGAGGCATGATATTGACTTGAATCTTTTTGCAAAAGATCGGAAATTATATATGCTAAGGATAAGCTTAATTTGGAATACATATTTTTAAAATTTCTTTTGCTATTTAGAAATAAACCAAACAAAAGGCCCAATTTGAGGTTTTTGGAGAAAATACAAATTTTTTAATTGTAATAACATATTTGTTTATAAAGGTATCTTAATGAAATTTGCAGGAAATGTGGATCTTATTAATATAAATAAAAGTTCCTTAACCAAATTTCTATCAGTGGCAGGGTTTTCCTGAATTCCCCAAAAAACTAATGAAAATTCCCAAAAATGGGATTTTTTACATTTTTGGCTATAGAATCCACATTTTTCCGAAGTCCCGTGGATTTTGATTTAAAACTTTTAACAACATATTGAAGGTTCTTAAAATATATTCCGCTTGTCGATTCGTGCTTTGGGATTTGAGTAAATATGGTCTAAAATCAAAACTTTCATATAAAATGGGTCGAATTCGGGAGGGTGTGTACCATGAGCAATTGAGTTATTGGGTATATTTTTTATCTTAAAGTCATCTCTATGAAGATACCTTTCAGAAAAGTGCTAAATTATTATATGTTGCTAAAGAAAAGTTTATTTTAGATAAAAAAAACACAAAAAGTCCTCTTTTTTGCAATTTTCAAATTCAAAATCGTTTATTTTTGGACTCGGTAAAGATATCGACTTCAATTTTTTTTATTCTATAGATAATTTTGTTCTTTAACTAGTTAAGAAAAAAACTAATAAAATCGGTCGGAAATATTTGAAAAAACTGGACATGTAAATTATGGTGCTTAAAAATTCAAACGCAAATAACTCGAAAACTATAATAGACAAATAGGACATGTAAGCATGTCTTTTATAGGTCTTATCAGGGCATACAACAATATATAAAAATATTTGAAATCGGACGAGAAACAAAAATTTGCCAAGTGATCAAAAATTTTTTATGTCAGAGGTACCTAACTTTGAGCCCCCATAGCTCCGCCCCTGAGTGGTTTGTTGTGCTCCCTTCCAAACTTAACATTGTACACTCCTCTGCTACGCTTATACAAAATTTCATGAAAATCCAACCAGCCGATCAGAAGTTACAGATTTATTTCCAAAGAAATCGATTCTGCCCCACTGTGGAGTATAATTATCGGAAATGGACAAATAAACAACATGTCGAATACTTTTTTTACGTTTGAATTCGTATACTGTTGAAAAAAAATGACAGTGCTCATTAAAGTTCTGTACATTTGGGAGAAAATATTACTCAAAATAGTAGGAAACACATATTTTAAATAAATATTTGTCACTTTATTCGAAATAATTCAATAAGTATATATATAAATTATAACGAAATTATAGCTCTTGTCGAGTACTTGTCAAATTCACAGTTTTTATCAGAAATTGTCAGTAAAGCAACTAAATACAAGTAAATTCTAAGTACGCGAATGCTTTCCTGTAAATTCTGAATAAAACTTGAAAGTCTGACAAGTACTGGAACAGAGCTTACAAGAAATGAAATGGTATGTCGAATACTTATTTTGAACATTATTTGTGTTTGTAATTTAATATGAAATTTATCCAAATTTTCAATTTAACTAAAGAAAACTGCAGTTTAGATATATTTCTGTTAAGATTCGAAAAGTTTTGCTAGTAAGTTGGAGAGATATTAGAGTTTGTAATCATAATTTCATTTTTGTTGAAAACAAGAAACCTATTTTGTCTGCATATAGGCCCTCCCTAATATTCAAATATATACTCAATTGATAAACAACCGCTGGCGCAAGTAATTTTCAAATAAACCACCAATGGTTCTATAGTGGAGATAACATGCGAAATTAATTATAATATATATATATATATATATATATATAAATATAATTAAATATAATTTTAAAAAAATCAAATTGGAAGATTATTAGCACAAAAAATTGAATTTGATTAACATGAATTTGACGTTTTACAAATTACTATATAACACCGATTGCAAAAAGTTTTAATAACGTATTATTTTAATATCGGAAAAATTTTGTTATTCAGCATAAGCAAATTCAATAATTTAAAATAATTAAAAACAAAAAAATTTTTTAACTTTATTTCTTAAAAAATTCACATCATTTTAGTATAAAATACACTGTATCTGTACAAAATTCAGTATTAAGAGATTTTTTTAGAACAAAGTTCAAGTAATCTGCGCAATTTATAATTACACTGGTCGGAAAAAATTTGTTCATCCTCCTTCAAAAAAAAAAAAAAAATAAATAAAAAATATATATGTGAAAATTTATTATGGGCGAAATATTAGACAGACCCATAAAGAAAATTCTAGACATGATGGAAGAGAACGGAAAGCAGATTCATGTTTAGCACATCAAAATCCATCAAGTACAACTATTTGGATTTTTTTTTTTGCCGACCAGTATTATCAGAGAACTAAATAAATAATCACTAAAATGATAATCAAGAGTTTAAATGTAAAAGCTGCTAAAACATTAGCCGTATAGTATACTGATTGTACGATATTTTAAGCTAAAAAAATGCATTTTTTACGATTACTTACTTTTTTTAATTACTTATCATCTTAATTTTTCAATATATATTATAATTAAATTAGGGATGTCATTGATTAAAAATGTAGTTGTGTTAGCGAGTGCGAAAAAAATGGACTCAATAAAAATGCATTTAGCATTCCTTACATTAAATTTATTAATATTTTCATAAAAAAAATATAATTCACATTCCTCCAACTTTATCTTAAAACATTAAAATTAAAGGAATTGATGGTTATTAATTACCAAACAATTTTCTTTCATAAATTTTTTCTAGTGCACTTTGTACTTTTACCTCTCTCAGCGACGACTAAATAAAAGAGCGTAAGAATATGTGTGAATCAGGAATGTCAATTGAAATTTTTAAATTGTACTAAACAGCTATTAAAATTTTAATTTTCTGACCTCAATTGTACCAAAATAGAAAATTTTTATAAAAACAATCACTTGAAGCTCAGAAATGCAGTACAGTCCCGAAACAGACTTAATACTTTGAAGTTATTTTCATCGACATGAAGAAAATAGAATTATTTAACCTTTAATCTTTTGAAGAATTATAATATTATTTACATAATAATAATTTATAATTCATACCAATAAATGATTTTATTTCTTCTTTACTCGTATCTATAAATGTCCTTCTTAATCTCTTCATAATTTTTATTAAACAATTAATATTAATAATACAAATTATTGATGATAATACGTCTCAGAATATTATAGAGTCTATGAGACCCCAACAAGAGTCCTAATTATTGATGATAATACCTCTCAGACCCGACAAGAATTATTTAAAAGACAAAGCTGAGACTGTATATCAATAATAATAGTAGTTCCTTATCTTAACTAATTTGAGATTTTTAAAAACCTTTTAGCAATTAAAATTTTTCAATTTTGCATTCTAAATAAGATGATTTTCTATGGAAAATGGAAAATCATATTATTTAGAATATAAAGTTGAAAAATTTTAATTGCTAAAATGTTTTAAATATTAAAAACGGAAATTAGGAAGTTTAAATTGTACCAAAGTAGGCATTGGTGTACTATTGTTCCTTTCAGGCTCGAATTGTACCAAAAAAGTACAATTGCACCAATTTTAACATTCCTGGTGTGAACTCAGTCAACACAATTGTGCTATGAAATTGACATCTTAAATACATCAACCGTTTTTAGAAAACAGACCTGAGTAATTAAAGGTTGTTTTTAAGGTTATTTGCGGTGCTGGGTTTGCTACACAAAAATGGAATCACTAATTACACTGGACCCCTAATATGACCACGGTCACATTTGAGAACGGTTTGTCCGATTTAGATAAATAAAACTCTTTTTTCATAAAGCTAGGTATACTACGATTAAAATGAGCCATATATTATGAACATTTATGAACAAATCTTGATTTCATTTAAATATAAGTGGATTATTTTTTTAAAGGAGGATTTCTTTGAAGACAAGTTTTATTTACAGGGCAACCAAAAATACGCTCTAAAAAAGTGTTTATACGTATTGTATAAAAAATGCTCGGAAAATATGCCCTTAAATGAATATTCATGCCAAAAGTAACTTCATTTTTATTAGCTGATTCAAAGCTAATCATTGTATGTATTAGGAAATTTAAAAATTTCTATCAATCAGATTTGAAAAGCGTATGTAACATTAAAAAGAAAATTTCAATGGGAAATTATGTGAAACAAGTTAAAGCGCTATATCCGGCTGCAGAGTCTTTTATACCTTTCACCACTATACCAACAAATAAAAATATTTTCAATTTACACTTAAAAAATAATAATAATACATACATACATTTGTTCCACAAACAACGCTTACTTAAAAAAAAAAAAAACAACAACTACTTATAAGCATATATACATGCAAAAAAACTGACTGCATAACAAAAAATAACAACACTAATAATCATTATAATACTGCTGTTGTTAACTAAGCTGCTTGCTTATACAAAAAAAAAAAAAAAAAAAAACAACAAAAATATGGCAATAGTCATTATAATGCTTAATATAAATGTTTGTGTGTGAATGTTATTAACAGGTTTTTTAAGTTTTTGGCCCATAACTCGGTTGTTTATGAACCAATTTGGTTGATTCAAAAAACCGAAATTTTATAAAAGTATTTATGACCGATATATTATAAAAACTAAATTCGTAGCTTAAACTAGTCAAAAAGGCATTTTGTCCGAAATTTTCCAAATCTTCTTTGCAAAAACTGGTTTAAAAAACCGGTTTTTTACATATCGCCGCCATATAAGAACCGATCTGAATTTCAATAGCAAATATCTCGAAAGAATTTATCGTTTGATATATATATTATATATGGCAGCTATCGGTGGGATTCATAAACGCCATATAAACCGATAAACAGACGGTCGGGCACCATCCTATCGACATCATTTCTTACAAGGATGCAGAAAATATACATTTTTTGCTCTCCAAAGAAAATTGTGGAAATTACAAACGGAATGACAAACTTATATACACCTGTGTATAGGATGCAAAATATGCAAAATTATGATCTTAAGGATATTATATGCAAAAATATGGCATTTAAATTATTAAAATGTGCTCTAAAATAAGAATTTCCTATAAAAATATGACAAAATATGCTGTATATGCATAATTGTGCATATTTTACACTTAAAAAATTTTTTTAATACTTTACACCCAATAGAATATTTTACATAATTTGCCATTAGTAAAATTTTCTTTTTATACGTTTTTCAATTCCCTAACAATTTTTATACCTTTCACCACAGGTGTAAAGGGTAATAATAACTGAGATACATTATTATATTATATTATATTATATTATATTATATTATATTATATTATATTATATATTTTTACAAAATTTCGTTTTTTTGAATCAACCAAATTGGTTCATAAACAACCGAGTTATGGGTTAAAAATTTAAAAAATCGGTTAATAATATACACACACAAACATTTATATTTAGCATTGCAATGACTATTTGTGTTGTTGTTTTTATAGGCAAGCTATTAGTGTTGTTGTTCTTTGTATAAGCAAGCATTTTAGTTGGCAACAACAGTAATATAACGATTATTGGTGTTGTTGTTTTTTGTATATGCAGTCAGTTTGTTTGTATATACATACAAAAGTATATAAATATATGTATGCTGTTTTTTTTTTTTTTTTTTTTTTTTTTTTTTTTTTTGTTAAAGCAGGCGTTGCTTGTAGAATAAATGTATGTTTTACTTATACTTTTTTTAAGTATAAATAAATTTTGTAATTCCCTGACACAATGTATTTGCTAGCTTTGAATGTATTTGTGCAAAAAGAAAATATATTGATAATAAAGTTATTTTTAGCATGAATAATTTAAAATTTTTTTTATGAGCATAAAACAATTTTTTAGATCATATTTTTGATTACCCTGCTGATTTTGTTTTTTATTTTGTTTAATTTTAAGCATGTTAGGACAATTTTTGTAGCGTTTCTCCCGGCGGGTTCGTTCCCTAAATTATAAGAAGCATATGTATACAATTTCAAAAATTGCGACCTGTAGTTTAATTACAGACATAGTTAAATCGACTCAGCTAATGATTTTAAGCTGAACTAATTAAATATATTTTACATGTTCATGAAGAAAATTTTGCAAAAGCATATTTTTTTGTTGTTTCTTTTATGTAATTGATAACTTTCTTAAAAAGATTTCTTTTTAATGTATACTTTAATAGTACAAAGAGAAAAAAATGCATATATTTGAAAATTTTTTTCATACATATTATGACTTTTTTCCCAAACTTTTTTCATAAAAAATAAAATTTTGTTCATAAATATTATATTATTTATAATGAAAATTTTACGAATTTTGCAAAAATTTTGTTAAATCTTTGATTTAGTTTTATTATATTTAATTGATGGTAAATGAAAATAGTTGTAAATGAAAATATTAGCAAATGCCTTAAAATGGCAAAATTCCAAGGAAAATCCGTTAAAAAATAATGTTTAGAAAGTTGCATAATTTTGCTCGCATTCTGCAGCACATCATTTTGATAAAAAGCGCTTCTGTTCTGTTCCCAAGATGTTGCTAAAAATGATTGAAAACTTAAAATTTTCCAAAGAAAATTTCAAACATTTTTTTATAAATTGCAAATATAAATGAAAATTTAAATATTTTTTTCAGTCTCCTTGACTTTTGATTCATTTCAAAAAATATAAAAAAAGTTTTAATGCTTAAGAAATTATGCTTAAATATTATGAACTCAAATCAATGAAAGTAAATTTTTATATTTATGTACAAACGTTCTTCTGTGTATGTAATTTTTTTAATTAATACGTTTTTAATTTATTACTTTTTGGTTGCTAAAATGTTTGCATTTTAAAACTGAAATGCGTATTTTATGGCCAAAAGATTTAAAGATATAAATTCATTGCTTATTAATTTAGTTGCACATTACATGTATACTATATACTATATATTATATACATACTATATTTTATATACTCGTACTATGAACACATCCATAGTTAACAAGGCCAAAATTTAAAGATTCAAAGGTATAAATACAAAAATGTTTATGCTGCAGTTTTAAAAATCAACTAAAGTTGTTTATCTTTTAATTTTACTAAAATTTATTTAATGAAAATATTTTTTTCATATCCAATATATATTTTCCTTTAAAGATTTTCTTACAATAAACAAATTTTATTTCTTTATTTTGTATACATTTTTCACATAATACTTATAAAATCTTATTTCATTTTTATGTATGCAAATAATTTAAATATTAATTGTTAAATTTTAATCATTGGTTGCTTTTTCTAGGGGAAGGGTTTCCGCTTTGTTTAAACGTTTTAGTTCGTTAACATTTTCTAACATGTATTCATCAGATTTGTTCGCTTTACCAAATTCTTCACCATCGGCTATGGTCTCAAGGGTTGGTTTATCATGAGTCTCTGGTAGTAAGAGCGAAAGAAGACCGCCGGCAAATGCCATAGCACCAAAAATTATTAATGGCAACGGTTTCCAAATATCGGCCAACATATTAAAGAAAGGCGCTAAAATACCTCCAATACGAGCAACCATTGAAGAAGCTCCCAAACCCACATTACGCACCACAGTTGGAAATTGTTCTGCTGAAAATATGTATATGGTACCATAAGATGATGTTATTGCCAATTTGCCTATCATAGCAAACGTAATAATCATCCAATTCATATTATTTGGAACGATTATAGTGAGCAGTAAACTTGTACCAGCAGCTAACATACAACCGCACAGTATCGACCGACGTCCCCACTTATTAAGAGTGAATAAAAGAAACATATATGCAGGAATTTCCACAGCTCCTGAGATCACGAAATTAAGAAGTACGTTATCACCAAGATTATTCGTGTTCCACGAGAGGCCATAGTACGTGCCACTATTAACAAACCAATCGAAAAATATCAACAGAGTCTTTTTTCTTAAATTAGGATAGCGCAAAAGATCGAATACACTGGGCTGCTTAACATCAGACTCTTCGGCTTCGGGTTTCTTTTCCTCAATATTATCATCCAGTAGCTGATTTAGCACATCCAAAGAAATTGCCACCTTATTAAAACGAGCCGCTTTTTGTATATTTGCTATTGCAGCTTCTTTGCGATTTTTGGACAAAAGCCAGCGAGCTGATTCTGGTATAATCCAATAATAACACATGAATAACAGACCAGGTAGTGTTAAAGCAATTTGCAGCCAACGCCAATCATGAACAAAATAGGCAAATAATGCGGTCAACATAAAACCCACAGAGAAAAACATCATAACAAAGATGCCTGCAAACAAACGTTTACTGGGACCTACCATTTCCATAGCAATAACATATGCTACCAAAAATACACCGGAAGTCGTGGCACCTACTACAAAACGTGATGCTGTATATGTTATATATTCTGGAGCTATGCCAGCCAGTATACCAAATATCACTTGAATTACCAACGCTGCAAAAAATATAGGTTTTCTACCATATTTATCCGACATCTGGCCAAAGACAATACTCCCCACCAAAACTCCCAACATAAACATGGCATCACTAGTGGCTGCTAAGAAACTACGAGTGCACACCATATCCCATTCGGTAACAGCGCTATTTAAGTACTTTTTTGTATCGTAAACATATTGTGAACACTGTATAGTATCAGCTGTAATGGCCGGTTCACTTCCATTTAAATATTCTGACGTGTATTCTATATTGTAATATGAACATGTCTGATAGTTTACACCTACTAGGTCTTTAGGGTACGCTAATTTCCATACATTTTCAGGTAAATCATATTGGATTTGTTGTTCGTTTGTTGTATTCTCAAATGGTAGTACACAGCGGAAATCCGGTTTTGCTAATAGAAAGACACCGGCAAGTTTATGAAATGCACAAGTTATAGATGTGAGGCATATAAGAAAATATATAATTTTTTGATATTTTCCAAATTCACCCAAATGGGTAAGAACATCATCGTAACCCATTTTGGCAGTTAATGTTATTAGTTAATATTTAATATAACGAATTGTACAGTTGAGCTGTGAATTAATAAACACAGTATCTTTTTGTTGTTATTCTTTTGGTATAAAATAATTTTTTTTTTTTTATTTTGTGTACTCTTTTTATTGTTTAATTGTTGGACTATAAAATGTTTATTATATGTATGTATATTACTTCAAATGACATGTTCGCGGCCCATGTTTAAATGAATTCAATATTTGCTGAGAACGCTGACACAAATGAAACAAAACAAGAGCATATTAAGAGAGCAGTTTTGTAAAAATACCTATTGTTCACGGCAATATCTGTCCGGTCACTTTTTTAAGAGTAATAAAATAAATAAATAAATATATATATATATATATATATATATATATATATATAAAGCACGTGGCTTTCGAGTCACTTTATTTATTATTTTTTTATTATTTCTTAATTTTTGTTTTTCAGTAACAATATTTATTAAATAAAAGAATGTTAAAACAACCGTCACGCCAAAGATACTTCGTATTTAAACGACACACAATTAACAACTGCTCGCATTTTAAATTTGTAAAGCATTATTCCATTATCGTACTAGACTTTCATTTATTAAAAATACTATATACATAGTGCATATATACGTTCATAAATACATAACGTATTTATTTGCTCCAAACTAAACAACAATCTTTAATAAAAAATGAAGTCTATCATATTGTAAACAACATTATTTATTTGTATTTATTGTTTTATTTTATTCTTATGTTTAAATTTTAGAAGCAATTTAATATTTCATGGTGGTATCTGTAAGTGAATGATCGGACTGCAGAAGAAATTTCTTTTATATTTATTTAGCTTTAGGCCAATTTAATGCTTTAAGAGAAATGTATCTCTTAGTATCTTCGTAGTTCTCTTACATAGTGTCTACATTAGAGATTTTTTTATCAAGACAAACGTCAAACTTAACGCGAATTTGTGGAAGGTGGCAACAGTTGCAAAAAAACAACAATATGGCGTATTCATTCTTGTTTTTTATATATGCATTTTGACACCTGTGACAACCAGAATAATAATCAACTGTTTAACTAAGGTTACCTTGTATATATTAGTACTGATTTTGACGTTTGTTTTGATATAAAATTGCCTAATGTAGACACTAGGTTAGGAGAATATAGCTACTACGATATACAGCGTTGCCACTTCAGTGCTTTTCGCGCTAGATTTAGCGCTTTTTAGCAGCCCAAAAATTGAATTTTTTTCTGTTGGCTCTATTTTCAAAAAAGGAGGTAAATTTGGCACGTTTTACTTTAGTGATATGTCGGTGAGGAACTCGTTTTTACATCCCTATTACCTAATAAAAAACAGTATCTTAGTATGAAATGGTAGAAAATTATTCTTTTTAAGTAAATTTTAGAAAGCTATGAGCTGAACAGAATTGTACTAGCTCATAAGGGTAGTAGAATTTTTCACAAAAGTTCATAAATTTTTGACGTTTTAAAATTGACAGAAAAATTCAATAAGGTAAAATATTTAGAATATCAACATCAAATTTAAGTCCTAAGATTTTATCACATTACATTCTTTCAAATACTTCATATTCAGTATTAAATGCCTATTCCCAAAATAGGGTGTGTGTTTTATAAAGTTTTAATTTCACACAACAGAAAAATAATAATTTTTCTCAGCAGAGAAAAAACATTTTTTATCATAGAATATTTTTATTTTTATTAATTTTCGAGCTCACCAAAAAACTAAAACGATTTTTCATTTCATTTCGAAATTCCAAAATATACCTTCAAAATTTTTTTTGTTTAAAATGGCCATTTGAGGTGTTTATCCGCTATCCCAATTCCATCGAAGAAAGGATTTATAAGCAAATTTTACAGATTCTTACAAACTCGTTCCTATTTATTTTAAATGACTTTTTTGGAAAAAATTTGGACTATATATATATATATATATATATATATATCAAACGAGTTTGATACAATATATATTCGTTTATAAGCAACTGCTTCTTCTTCGTCTTCAGATAGAAGTTGAAACCCGTTTGCACTAGGGTTGGGACAGTCTTTCTTTTTTTTTGAGCAAACATTGCTAAACAAAAGAAATTAAAAGCAAATTTAAGTAGTTTTTTTTACACTTTTTATTTAAAAATTCAATTAATTTTCCTAGCAAAAATGAACACAATTTTTATCTTATTATTTTATTTTAAGTGAAAAACCTTATTTTTAGTGAAAAATAATAAAGTGCAAAATCTTATATTTCACATATCCTATTTTTTGTGAAAAATCTTATTTTTAGTGAAAAATAATATTTTTTGTGCAAAATTTTAATTTTAAAGAAAAATCTTAATATTAGTAAAAATATAATTTATAACTCCAAAACTGATAAAGGTGCAATACATAAAGATGTACTTCAGTAAAATTGTGGGAAACTTTGTAATAACAAAATATTTTTAATAATAGCAATGATTTAATTTGATTTTTTTCATACGTTCTATATTATTTTGAGTACGAGTATTATTTTCCTAAATGTTGTAATTATGATTAATTGGAAAAATACTTCTTGTCTTCTTAATTGTACGATATACATATTACAAAAATAAAGGCGTATATAAAATTGTTCAAATTCTATTGCATATTAAACAATATTTATTATTGCACCATATATACACTGGTGCATATTCCTATAAACGCATATAAACTTTTTTGATCAACTTACCAAAAAATGGGCTAGAAAATAATAAAGGTTAAATTAATTTTTTAAATTATTTATTGACTTCACTTTAAAAATTAATAACAGAAAACTTAAAATGCACATAAAATTTTTTTAATTGTAATTTTAATAGTTTAATTCTATTTCTTATGGAATTTTCCTATATACGCACTTAAACTAATGAACAAATTTAGCATTTTTAATAATGTGTTGATGAATCTTTGTTTTGGATAACTTCAAAAATTCGGTCTGTCATTGATTCGACTAATTTTTGAAGTAAATCACTGTCAATTTCTTCCCAGGGTCCCTTAATTTTTTAGTTTTAACTGCGTTATAGTCACTATGGTTTCATTCTGTGCATTTCTTGCGTAAACTTTACGGGCCATGAAACCTCACAGATTCTCCAACGGATTTAAATCCGGAAATTCCAATATTGGAATATTATGTTCATTAAACCACGATTTAGATTCGTTCGAGACATGGAATTCAGCGTTATCCAGTTGGAATATGCAATCTTCATCCATAAATCAGAGAAGATAATCTTCCAACAGTTCATTATAAATTGCACTGTTCATTTTAGTTGGAACTAAACATATTTTTGATTTTCCTGCAGCAGAAAAGGCTGCCCAAACAATAACACTGCCTCCACCGAAATTTCGTTTCGACATACGAATTTCGTTCGATCTTAAATCATGCCAATAGCAAGAATATGAAAAGATTACCTTATTCCACTCATCTGTCCATTTCATGTATTTGAGCGCAAATTTTAAACGATTATTTTATGATATTATTTTAACTTGGCTTACATTTTGGTTACTTCCATTTTATGTTACCATATGTTCGCAAAATGTGTGCAACATGTTTGGAAGTGACAGGAAGGTCGTTTATTTTTTATTTGTGTAGCATTTAAGTTATTGCGGGTGACATCTTCCATATTTTTTTTTTTATTAGTCTTTTTGTTAATTTTTGATTACCTTTTGTTGGTTTCCGCAATCCGTACTTCCACCCTTTCTTAAGATAGCCTCGATTAACTCCTGCCGAAAGGTTAATTTTTCTTCTACTCTGTTAGAATAGCCTTGATCACGAAAAAATAGAATTTGAATTTTTTTCCGGTTTGTAAAAAGTTAAATTGGGCATCCTTTAAGCTGACGAAATTTCCCAATAAAACAAAAATATTTCCAGTAAATAGAGATGTTGTAATCAGAAACTTACCTTAAGTAAAAGAAACAGCTAAAACTGTTAAAATTTTTATTTTATTATTATTTTTTTTTTAATAACTTTTTATAAAAATTTAAAGAACGCAACAAAACAAGAAACAAATATTTCTTACATAAAAAAGTACTGTTATACCACGAGTAATTGTAACAACACATTGTTTTTGATTAAGAGAAACGAATATACCTCAAATAAAAAACAAACATTTTAAATTCGTTTATAGGAATATGAACCAGGTTTCGAAGAGAAAATTTTATTTTTATAAAGCAGCATTTTATGCAGAGTCATTAATTGTTTAAATATAAGTATATTGTTTTTATTAAACAGAACTGTTCAAATTGAGATTTATTGAAATTAATTTCTAACATTGTTCAACAACGTCCACAATGACTAGGACGTTTTGCTTGTACATTGATTTATTACTTTGTACAACTCAAAATCATATATTTGCTCAATTAGAATCAATTAGTGTTAAAAAAGAAAGAAAATAAAGGCAACTACTCAATACAATTAAATTCATATAGCTACATAAGTATGAATATATACATATGTATGTAGAAGAGTTCACATAGAAACAATATGAAAGATTTGATTTTCGAAAACTCTATTAAATTCTGCTGTAGCAAATACTATATAATATGTATGTACAATAGGGGTATAATCTTTGCGACTATAGAGCATGAAAAAATATTAAGATACGCGATATTAAATTTTCTTGATCGTTATATAGTGCACTAATTTGGCGAATTTTTTATACCATTCACCGCTTTACCAGCAAATAAAAAGAAATTGTATGCCTTAATATTTTCAATTTATACTTAAAAAAATAATAATATATACATTTGTTGCACAAGCAATGCTGCTTAAAAAAAAAAAAAAAAAGAAAAAAAAACATTTATATATTTTTGTATGTAATACAAACTGGCTGCATATACAAAAAACAACAACACCAATAATCGTTCATAATGCTTCTATTTCCAACTAAAAACCCCTAAACATACATAAAAATGATTGTGTGTATTTACAAACAACAGTGTTGCCGATTTCTGTGTAATTATCCAAAAATGGAACAATTTAATTTTTTTTTTTTTTGGATAATAAAACCAAAAAACAGATCAAATCTGGCAACGCTATGCCTGAGTAGTTGTGCAAATCTCAGCTGTCATTAGTCATTAGTATAGAGAAAAAATACATTACAACTTTTTTTTAATATTTCGGTAATTTGTTGAGATATAATCAATGTTTGCTCAAGTTTTAAAAATTTTTTTCTGAATTGGAAGAGCGGGAGTTGTTTAAAAACTTCTTGTGCTGTTGCTGTTGTTTTAAGTTGGTGGTTTGTTGCTGTTTTTAATAAATTGCTGTCATTTTGTGTGATCTGCAAAATTTTTATTATGCCTGCTGCAAAGAATATTAAATGTGGAAAATGTTCAGAATTTTGGCTTCATCTCAAGTGTGCTGAAGTTACGAAAAAACAAGTCGACTTGCTTAAATAAAAACCTTCCATTTTTTCAAATGTTTGACTTGTTTTTCTACTAATGATGTTGATGATAGTTCGTTTCATCAAGAGATGCTTTCCATGAAGACTAGTTTTGCTAATTTTGTTGTAAAGAGCCAACGTGGCCATGATACCTTTAAGTATCCTTATCCATTTTATCTGCCTTTAAGAGTGAAGTGTCAACAGTTATTAAGGAGATTAAAGATGACGTTGTTGATTGTAGGAAATTAATAAACCACATTGATTCTTCTACAAATTTGAAAATTTCTGCTCTGGAGAATGAGAATAACATTTTGCATCGTAGACTCAGTCGTGGCGATCTTGTTATTAGTGAACTGTCTCCCGGAATACATGAACTAAATTTTGCTATTGTCTCTTTATGTGCTTATTATAATATCAACATATCCTGTTCTGATATTAACATGTGAGCTATATGAATAATAATGAATAATAAGAGGTTAAATTCAACAGTGTTGCAATACGTGACAACATAATGAAAGAATATTTTAAGCAACGATCACTTACTGTGAAGGACACCATGGGGGGACGGGTGAAATTCTTAGCCGAGTGTATCTAAATGACCACTACTCTCCTGCTGCTTCTACTTTAAATAATCTTTGCCGAAAGATGCTGCATCAGGAAACAATTCCTAAATATAGAATTATCAATGCTGATAGGTTGAAAGCTAAACTTACTCTGTCAGATGGTAAGGAGTTCGGCCTTCTTTGAGCAATTGTATATTTGATAAACTGAAGAATATTATTGATGAACTTAGTTGGGATTTCTGAGACATGGCTTACACCACATATTAGTTCTAGGTCTCTTGGCATCTCAGGATACAAACTATTACCTCTTTATTGAGCTTCAACTTGGTGATAGTAAAATTTTATTTGGAGTTATATACTTGCCTCATGGGGGCTTGGAGTTGTTTGAATTGCCTCATTTTAAATTATTTTCCAAATAGAAAAAGATATTGTTATAGCAGGAGACTTCAATTGTAACATGTTTGATATTATAAAAGCAAGCAGGATGCGCTCTATGTGTGTGAGGTGCAATTTGTTTGTCACGCATAATTGCAAATCCACTTATCTTGATGTGTTTCACGGTTCTGTTTCTTTACTGGATAAGTGAGTGATCCCTCTTTTATGATATATTCTGGTCAAGTACAGTGGCCTGCAATTTCTCACCATGCGCTCATATTAGCAGCTTTTTAAATTGTTGTAAGATGTTCATATACATATTTTGACTATACGGATTTCAGCAGAACTAATTGGGAAGGAATTTTTTCTTCCATATCTACTTTTGACACTGATTATTTTTATGGTTCTGGTGATGTTGAAATTCAGATCTCACTTATTAATTCATTAATTCTCTCACTTTATGAATATGTTCCAGTAGTTAAGCGTAGAATTAGGATTGACGACTCTTCTTGGATGAAGTCAAATGAGATTGTATTAGTTACCTCTCTGAGGGAATTGGCGTATTTTGTTTTTCGGTCAAGTGGTTTATCTGAAAGTTGGCGTATTTATTGCCGGTACAGGAACAGAAAAAATGTAATTCGTAGAGTTAGGAAGAGATTTTATTCGAAATTATTTTCTGGGTTGAGTATGTCAGGCATGTGAAGGGTTTTGAAGGGTAGTGGAGTGAATTCACTTCAGATTGTGATGTTAACGCGGTTAATAGCTATTTTGTTAATATTCTACCTCTTAAATTGGGTGTTCCTCAGGGTTCGGTATTAAGCCCACTTCTGTTTATTTTATAAATAAATGATCTTCCGATCTTGTTGATACGAATGTTTGTAAATCCTATTTGTTTGAAGATGATGTCATGCTATTATGTCGAACAGCTTTTGATAATGGTGATATAATGCAATTTAATATTGAATATTCTTTAGCTCGTTTCTTACAATGGTCTTTTGATAATCGTTTGACAATTAATAGTTCTAAAACGAAGGCAATTGTATTTGGTAATGTTGATTTGACTTTGAGAATTGATGGCTCTTATGTTAATTTTGTAGATAAATTGGAATGTTTAGGTGTATATCTTGACATGCTCTTGTTATTTGATTACCATATTGATCGAATTAGTTCTAAAGTTGTTGATATTTTACGGAAACTTTATTCTTTATTATATACCTTGCCGGACGAGGTATTTAGTTGTCCATGCACTTTTGATGACACATGTGTTGTATGGCCTGGAAGTTAATCGTATTATGAATATGATTGCTCGTTATGTATACAATGTGTCTCGTCGAACGCATATCTCAGAATATATTAAACAATTTTTGAGTTGTTCTTTTAAGAATTTTATTTCATATCGTAATATGATGATGTTTTTTAAAGTGACTTTCTTGTTGATGTTTATACTACTTATGGTACTATGTAACTTTATGCTGTTTTTTTGGTATATATTATATATTCTGGCTGCCATTTGAGTTGGAGTATTTATTGTATATGACAGTAATTAATTTTTATAGTCTTTATTTAATATTAAACGTATCCTTATTCAGGAATAAATCTTTGTAACATTAGAAGGCTTTTTATATAACTGTGAATTGAAATAAAATAAAAAATAAAACCTCTGTGTAATTTATGTGTAATTTTAACGGATCTTCAGTTCAGAAATTAATAAATTAATTGTTCATAAAAAATCTGTAGTGCATATTTTCTGTAAAATAAAAATTTTCCAATTTAGACATTTTATATTGTGCATACGAAAAACTGAATTTCAAAAAAAAAAAATAATAATAATAATAAAAAATAAGATTCAAAAATAACGGGATTTTCTAATAGAATATTGCAACATAAGCAAAAATCTAAAAAGTGTATCTTGTGATTTCCATGTGCGTAAACTATAAAAATGTGTAAAAACCCGAATAAATTGAAATTTATGTACAGATATTATGTACAAAATTTTAATGTGGATACATCAGAGAAATGAGTTTTAAGATATGTCGTTTAAAGTTTTTAAGATATATTTCTCGGCATTAACTTCTCATTGGATGGTCCGATCATCATTACAAAAAATTTATGGAGTCTCAGTTACACTAACTCGAACTAACACTTTTTAGAATGGGGGTAACAATGCAGGTTAGATCATAGTTAAGGGAAAATCTATAACTTTAATATTTTTTATTGAAATGAAGTCTTTTTTAATTTATATTTTTTTAAGTTTTAGATAATTTGAAGGCTTTGGTCATGGAACTAAATTTTCAAAAAAATTACTTATTTTTTTCAAAAAACAAAATATATGTGACTATTGAATAAGGTTTTTTACTCACATAAATATCTAGTTATTTATAAATGGCTTTGGTTGTGTAAAATAAACTATCGACTCTGGCAACACTGACAAACAACTCAGAGATACAAGCCGACTTGCTCGCCGACGATCTATTGTCTACTTTATCAGCCGCCGCCGATTTGATCTGCTTACACCGGATTAAAATCTGCAGCCCAAATTTTTAAATTTTCAATAAAATTCGATGCAAAATTTAATTCGGGGACTTAATAATTTATTTTATTATGCGCCGTCGACTAAAGAGTATCGCACCGCCACCGCCGAAAATTTTGGAAATTACAAACGGAATGACGATCTTATATATATATATATATATATATATACCAGTTACACCTGTGGTGAAGGGTATAAAAATGAGGTTAAACAAACAGTGTATCAATCACGTCTAAACGGCTAAACTGATTTTCAAGATATTTGAAATTAACGGTAATTACGAAAATTTTGTGTTATTTTTATACGAGCGCACACTTTAAATCTAAGTTTAATCAATAACGAAAAGGACAAAATAAATACATTACACATTTTTATAATTTCAAATGGATTCTTTTTTGAAATCGTTTTCTATCACATTCCTGATCAAATCATTGGATTTAATCATTCCTGATTAAATCCAAATTGAAGAGCGGCCAAACTGAGTCGATTGAATTTTTTTGAATCTGTTTCACTTAATAGAGTCCTAAAGTAGGATCTCAACATGCCCTGGTTCCAAAATCTATGGTATTATTTTTTGTATTTTCTCTTTCCTTTTTCGTTACTCGTACCGCAAAACTTTTAAGTGCAAAATCAAAACGAGAATAAAAAAAATATGTTTTAAAGATATTAGAGCTCCAATCAGTTTTTGGAACTAATTCTCCACAATTAAGATAAAATCAGAAGATTTGGGATTACCGAAATTTTTTTCAAAATAAAATTTTCGAAGTATCCCACCACTGGCTGCTTATTGGAAGTTTGTTTTTTGTTTTAGAGATCCCGTCGGTCATTGCTGTTCGAATATCAGATTTGACAAATATGGCAAAGTATTTTAAAGAAGTTTCTGATAAGGTAAAGTTTTGAGTAAATATTGAAAGTATTCTGTAGTTTAAAAGTATTCTATGAAGAAAAGGAGACGTTCTATTTTCCGCCACATGACATCGAGCGGTGTATTCATCAAAAAATTGTATGTTAACTTTTTGAGAATTTGAAATAGTGCTAAATTTTTGGTTCCCTTTATATTGACTTTTGTTAGAGTGTCAGATATTCTTTACTACTGCATCTATGATACGATCAACTCTACTAATTGTTTTTAATAGTTAATTAAAATCACAAATTAAATCATTCAGTTCAGTTAGTGAAACATATAAACCAAGGTAATGAAAATACTTACCTCAGAGTATTTGACATCAGTTTGTCTCGTTAAATAACATTCAACAGTGGTTCCAAATCATTTTTCTTTCTTTTATTTTAATAATTCTGTAACTTGTGAGCCGTAGGAAATATCTCAATAAAGTTTCACCTGACCAGAGACGGGGTGTTTTCGAGTTGCTTTGAAAGAGCACAGATTCGTCGCTGGTCAAGGGGGAGTAAGTAGACCACCAAATTATGTCGGGTAAACAAATTAAAAAAAAAATCGCTAAAAACTCATTTATGATTTGACAGAAAAAAATTTTACATATAGATAGTCCTTGTAAATTCAAAAAATACGCTTACAAGTGTAGTTTAAGAGATATTTAGATCGAAACAAATTTTTCACTCTTCTTTAACCCCGTTTTTATAGGTTTTTTAATTTGGCGGGCTCAAAGTTGGTTCTACATTTTCTTTAAAATATTTATTGAGTTCCTTAAAAAATTCTAAATAATATTGTTGAATATTATATAAATGTACGGATTAGATAAAAAGTTATATTAATCTGAATTTGGAACTTTAAAACAATTTCATATGTTTTTGTTTCTTTTTTTCAAAAAGTGGCAATATTTTTTGCTCATAAAATTTGTTTTTGGTTCCAGCCGATAACCTTTATCCTATCATATCGCACTGATGAAATTAAAATAGTACGGATAGGTCCAGGGGGAGAGGTAGCCCCATACAAAGATAATATAAATTTTTCCATCTAAAGGACTAATAAGTGAGTCTTAAAGAAATTTAAAATTAATTTTCATATCAAATTTCGAATAGGGTGAATAAGTCCAAGGGAAGTAATAGCTCGCATATAAAGTAAATAAGCGCTCCGGTAAAAGCTAGTAAATTACAAATTTAATACTTTGAAATTTTACAAAAGTTGGCACATATTTAAGGAAGATATAATCACTTCGGTGCAGAACAAATATTTTATAAATGTAAGATAATATTAAATTAAATAAATGTAATGCAATATTAAATTTAAAAAGGGCATGGTGGAAAATTTATGGACCGTCTTGGCTGATCTAAAAACCCGAAATTCGAATAAAATATTTGTGATAGATTTATGCAAGAATGAGACCCATAACTTATATAGGAGCTTCAAAAATTCTACCTTAGTTTATTGTTGCTGTTGTTGTTTTTCAGTACCCATGAAAAGAAGAACTATATTAAATAAATAAATGATCAGATTTGCCAATAACTCGGTTGTTTTTGAACCGATTTGCTTGATTCAAAAATCGAAATTCAAAAAAATATTTGTGATCGATCTTTTTAAGAACCAAGTCCGTAGCTTATTTAGGACTGGATATATGTCAAAAATGCATTTTGATCGATATCTCAGTAACTAATGGACCGATTGGGTTTATTTCTTCAGCAGAAAAATTCAGAAAATCGAGAATCGGTTTGAAAAGTCGTTTTTTTTTAATATCTCTACTATTTTTGAACACTTTTTTTTTCTGAATTTCAATAGAAAAGTTCTATAAAAAATTATGTATATATATATATATATATATATATATATATATATATATATATATATATATATATATATATATATATATATATATGAAATGATATTGCTGAATTTGAAAGAAATTACAAACGGAATGACAAATTTATATATACCCTTTACACCTGTTGTGAAGGATATAAAAAAGTGATAATGGTATTACGAGCTATTTTGGCAAATTTATTTTAACGGTAGCGGTATTTACAAATATTTCGGTATTTTATGGATAACATTAATTAAGATGAATGGATATTTTTAGCAGTAAGGAGAATTTAATGGTAATGATAACCAACCTTGCTAAAGAAATTTATTATTTTTTTTTTCGCAAAAAAAAGAAAAAAAAATTTGCGCTAGCATTCTCTTTAAATGGCCCTATGGTAACACTGATAAAAAATATGACTTTATTTATATTTTGTCATTTTTGTTTTGCTCCGTTTATTCTACATTACTTTAATGTCATCGTTCGCACTTTATTTCAACATTTACTATAGCTAAATACGATTTGTGTGCCTTTTTTTACAATTGCAAAATTAAAAAAAGAGAAATCTTATCTAATAATATTCCTTGTGCAATTACAAGCAGGGTGCATTTTAAATAATGTTTTCATTAAAAATTAAACAGTTTTCGGGTAAGTAAAAATTTAATGTTTTCGAAGCCGGTGAATGACATAGCATTTCTGTTTTTATTGCAAATCATTTAAGGCCTTCGGAAGGCATTTGCAATTTATGTCAACTTTAGCACAAGTATTAAAAGAGCGGTTAATCCAAAAACGGCGGTGCTCATGTTGAACATGGGTGGACCTCAAACAACAGATCAAGTACATGATTATTTGTTACGTATAATGACTGATAGGGATATGATTCAACTGCCCGTACAAAGTAAACTGGGGCCATGGATTGCCCAGAGGCGTACACCAGAAGTACAAAAGAAGTACCAAGAAATTGGAGGAGGTTCTCCAATTTTAAAATGGACCGAATTACAAGGTGAATTAATGTGTGAAGAATTAGATCGATTATCACCGGAAACAGCACCACATAAACATTATGTAGGTTTTCGTTATGTAAATCCTTTAACGGAAGACACATTGGAAAGAATTGAAAAGTACATTATTATAACTATATTTGCATATTTAAAGGTATGAATTAATTTTTAAACCAAATTGCAGGGATAGACCGGAAAGAATAGTATTATTTTCTCAATATCCACAATACAGTTGTGCAACTTCCGGTTCTAGCTTTAATTCAATTTACCAACACTATCGTCAAAGGTAAGGTGTATTATGTATGTACTTATATAAAAATAGTTAAAAAACGTATAATTAATTTGTAGGTCTGTTCCATTAAATATCAAATGGAGTGTAATTGATCGTTGGGGGTCGCATCCATTATTGATTAAAACATTTGCCGATCGCATTCGTGAAGAACTGAACAAGTTCTGTGAAACTAAACGCAATGATGTGGTTATTCTATTTACAGCACACTCTTTACCTTTGAAAGCAGTAAATCGTGGGGACCCTTATCCCTCAGAAATAGGCGCAAGTGTACATATGGTTATGCAGGAATTGGGTAACACAAATCCCTATAGTTTGGCCTGGCAATCAAAAGTAGGACCACTACCATGGTTGGCCCCTGCCACAGATGAAGCCATTAAAGTTGGTTGATTTATTTGATTTTATAATTATTATATTGTATTTAGCATCTCGTTTCCCTTTAAGGGCTATGTCAAACAAGGTTTGAAAAATTTCATTTTAGTACCAATAGCATTTGTAAACGAACATATTGAAACCTTGCATGAGTTGGATATTGAATATTGCGACGAATTGGCAAAAGAGGTAAAATACACAGATAATATACTTGAATTATAAAGAAAAACTTACTTTTAATTTTAAGGTTGGTGTTGAAGAAATGCGCAGAGCTGCCACTCCAAATGATCATCCATTGTTTATTAAGGCCCTTAGTAGCATTGTGGCTGATCATTTGGCACAGGACCAAAATGTTAATCCGAAATTTTTAATGCGTTGTCCAATGTGCGTAAATCCAAGATGTCGCGATAGCAAACAATGGTATAAAGAGATTTGTTCACGTTAAATAAGAATATATGAATATTTTGATTTATAAAAAAGGTTTGGGTTTTAAAAAACACTATTCAAATATCACTGTTTTTTAAGTCATTTAGTAAGGATTATTTGGCGCGTCCATAAAGCCTATCCCCAATTATAGTTAGAACGCCTAGATCACGTAATCAAGAAACCACTATAACTTTAAAAATGAACTTTTCTTGGAAAATTAATAAAAATGTAAACGCGGTAAAATATTTTTGGAATTGCCAGATCTAACTGGATATGAATATAAGTATTGCCAGATTAGATTTTAGTAGTATCAGTGGGAATATATACAAGGTAACCTTCGTTAAACAGTTGATTATTATTTTGTTTATTACAGTTGTCAAACTGTATATATAAAAAACAATAATGAATACAGAATATTGTTGTTTTAGCGCAACTGTTGCCATCTTCCACAAATTCGCGTTAAGTTTGACGTTTGTCTTGATAAAAAAAATCTCTAATGTAGACACTATGTTATAGAAGGTAGCGACAGTTGCATAAAAACAACAACAAGGTGAATTCATTAATGTTGTTTATATAAGCAGTTTGACAGTTGCAACCAAAAAAATAACAGTCAGATTTAATTTTGCAAAACTATGAATTTAAAAGTGTGTTACTTAAGAGAAACATAAATTTTACTTAAAATTTTATCATTTTTATTTTAAATATTTTTTATTTTAAATATTTTGTCACTTTTGACTGGGTATGTTCAATAAATTCCAATATACTAAAAATTCTTCCCTGTATGGAAATTATCATGTTTTTTGTGTGTTTAATAACACTATGCGACAGTCAAAATCGGGATGGGATGAAACTAACGGGAAATGTTATATCGGTAAAAAAGAAGTTATACGTATCCCGGCGTTTCGCTGGGTCACGTCTAGGAATCGAGATATATCGATTTGAAGTTAGTAACTATCATATAGGGGAAATTGCGACCTTTGGTGGTCTTTTTTTTTTGACATAACTCGAGAACCACCAGTCCGATTTTGCTGAAACAAATTTAAAAAAATTAGGAATTACAATTCCTTTAATCTGTTCATACAACGTTTCGCTACATAAGCAACAGTTTCGCAGTTATAAATAAATGTATGAAAAAAATATTTTTTGCCTAAAAAATTGAATTTTTTTATTTTTAATTCATAAAAAATCCAAAACGGTAAAAAAAAGTTTCAAGTCCTATTACTTTCACGTAAAGTCACATAACCTTTAAACAAAATGAGACATAGATCATGAAAATCGATGGACGCGTTTCGCTTTTATTCACAATTAAGTGAAGGTATAAATTTCAAAAATTTGCTCGAGATATGCTTAAAATTCCTTGGAAAAAAACATTGATGACTTTTTTTATGATTGTCAGAATTAAAAAAAAAGTAATAAACAAAAGGTTATTTGATTTTTATGGTAGCGGTAACAAACTAAAAAACGGTCATAAATGTGCGTGGACAATTAAAAGGAAAAAAGGAAAGTGCACTTTTTTAATTATTTGGGTTTTTTCCGTTGGCTACCTGCATGATTTTTTTACACAAATTGCACCCACATTTATGAGTGGTCATGTTTTAGAACGTTTCGAAAAATTTAAAACGCACACGAATCAGGTTTATAGCCACCCTTAAAAGATGCGCGAATTCATAAGTACCTCTCAGTAAAATATTGAAACTTACGTAGTATTTATAGGTGTTCACTGATCGATTTTTGTCATTCAACAAGTGTCTCCGAACGCGTAAAGTACGGTTTTTTTAAGTGACAAAAAAGTAATAAAAGTATAAAACCGAAATGAGTGCAAATTGTCCAGAAAATATCAATTTATTTTGTTACGTTTGTGGCAAAAGAGCTTTTTCAACAAATCCTGCATTACTCACTGAGCAAGTGGAGCGCGCTTTTAAACTTTATTTTGATTGCGAAATAATTCGCGGCATTTCGTGGGTCCCAGACAAAATTTGTAAAACGTGCTACAATGGTCTTAACATGTGGATCCAAGGGAAACGTAGTTCACTTCGTTTTGGTGCACCAATGATTTGGACTGATCCAGGAGAGGACAATTCCAACAACTATTACGCTTGCGCAAACAAAATAAGTGGAGTAAATCGTAAAGGCCTTAAACGAAGAGTTTACATATCTGTTAAAAGTGCACAAATACCTCTACCGCATTCGGATGAAATACCAATCCCACCGCTTCCAAGTCCTGGCAGAGAAACTTCTTTTTCTATTGATACAATGTATCAATCGGATTTCACCTATAAACCAACACCAGAAGCCGGCCCATCAAACAAAATAATTTCAATATCACAAGCAAGAATGAACAAGATTGTTGCAGAATTAAACTTTTTTCAACGTGAAGCAGAAAAACTTGCCCAGCTTTTGAAAGAAGGCAACAATTTGGAGCCTAATGTCAAAGTCACCGGATATCGAAGACGACAATTGCTATTCCAACGGTACTACACACTCAACGAAGGGAACACATTTGTTTACTGCCACGATATAAAGGGACTGATGGAGGCGATGGCCATTAATTATGTTGCAGCTGATTGGCGAATGTTCATCGATTCTTCGAAATAAAGCCTGAGTGTCGTTTTGCTACATAAATATAATAAAAAACAAGCATTCCCATTGGCTACAGCACAGACATGAGCGAAACATACGATTCCATGAAAATAATTTTGGATAAAGTTTGCTACACTGATCACATGTGGCGGATCAGTTGTGATCTGAAAGTCGTGGCGATGCTAAGAGGTCTCCAAGGAGGCTATACGAAAAACATGTGTTTCTTGTATCTTTGGAATACCCGATTTAAAGGAAACCAATACGAAACGCGTGAGTGGCTTGCTCGAGATCCAACGGAGAAAGGACACAACTGCGTAAATGATCCACTGGTGCCAATGGAGAACGTCCTCATGTCCCATCACCATATCAAACTGGGAATCGTAAAAAAATTTCATCAAGGCCATTGTGAAGCAACCGAAAATTCTTGATTGCTTGGAAAATATTTTCCCACGAATCAGCGAAGCAAAATTGAAGGAAGGTGTTCTGAATGGGCCGGATATACGAAAGCTCATGAAATCAAAGGAATTTAAAGGTGCTTTAGACGGTAATGATTACTTTGCGTGGAGGGCAGTGAAGAAAATCATACGATATTTTTTGGGAAGTACGCGAGCACACAATTACCCCGTTCTTGTGACCAAGATGTTACACTACTTCCAGAAAACTGAAGTGAATATGTCCCTCAAAATTCACTTCTTGCATCACCATCTCGAATACTTCAGCAAGCAGCTAGCCTGAGAGTCGGATGAACATGGCGAGGGCTTCCATCAAGTGGCAATGCCAATGGAAACGCGACATAAACACAAAAGGCTCGATTCGCTGGTGGCTGAAATTTGTTGGTGGTCGCAAAAGACGTACGATCCCGACAATGAAGATGAAGAAGAAGAATACACAATGAGGGTAAGTCACAAAAATGAAGTTAACTGACTGATTAAAAACAATTGATTTTTTCCAGATGAAGACAGATCCTCATCCGATACAGACTCTGGACAAGTGGGCGAACCACCACGCAAAAAAGTAAAGGGCGCAAACAAACGAAAATAAGTTTTGCGTTCATCGATTTTTATTACCTGTGTATCTATGTAATAACCTAATAATTAGCTGTAATAATTTTTAATTTTACGTGTTAATAATTATAATAAATAATATATAATAAATATTATCCAAATTCATTGAAACATAAAATCAATATTCTTGTCAAAATGAGATACCTTCACTTAATTGTGAATAAAAGCGAAACGCGTCCATCGATTTTCATGATCTATGTCTCATTTTGTTTAAAGGTTATGTGACTTTACGCAAAAGTAATAGGACTTTACACTTTTTTTTACCGTTTTGGATTTTTTATGAATTAAAAATAAAAAAATAAATTTTTTTAGCAAAAAATAGTTTTTTTTTTCATACATTTATTTATAACTGCGAAACTGTTGCTTATGTAGCGAAACGTTGTATGAACAGCTTAAAGGAATTGTAATTCCTATTTTTTTTAAATTTGTTTCAGCAAAATCAGACTGGTAGTTCTCGAGTTATGTCAAAAAAAAAGACCACCAAAGGTCACAATTTCCCCTATACGATAGTTACTAACTTCAAATCGATATATCTCGATTCCTAGACGTGACCCAGCGAAACTCCGGGACACGTATAATTTCTTTTTTACCGATATAACTTTCCCCGGTAGTTTGAACCCTTCCCGATCACTGACCCCTACCATTTGTCGCACAGTGTAATTAAGCATTTCAAAATGAGTATTTTATGCATTCAATTATATGAAAAAAGTTACTAATTTTTTTGTGTTTAATAAAAAAAAAAAAACAAATATTAAAAAAAAAAAAACAGTATACATGAACATAGTACAATCGTTAAACATTTCAAAATGAGAAGTTTTTTATGCATTCAAATATATGAAAAAACGATTCAATTTTTTGAGTTTAATGAAAAAAACCAAATGTTTTTCAAAAATCCAGTATACATGAACATAGTATAAGTATCAGTTGAAAGCTTGTGGATAGGATTTTATAAAACACAAATAATTTGCTATAAAAGTTCCATTTGTTTTTCAAAAGCCTATAACTTTCAAACTTTCCAATTTACTCAAAAATTTTTACATCAGTATATGAAACATTCAATAAATTTTAGTTTAAAATATTCATGTTTAAATTAAGTATATTTATATATGAATATAATATGTATTTGAAAAGGACGTAATAGTTATTAAATTTCCAAAATTATAAAAATTTTCAAGATATTTAGCGTTGTTATCTTTTTTGAACTAAAACGCACAGGGTTTTTTTTGGTTGTACATGTGTTTCAGTAACAGAACTTAACGAATTTTCATCTATTGGATCTTATTGCTGCGGTTGATTTATTGAAGTAGGTTTGATTGCAAATAATTCTATCATAAGTTGTATTGATACTGACATCAATATTGTTGCTATCAGATCTTCTTTTACATAGTGTCTACATTAGAGATTTTTCTACCAAAATAAACGGCAAATTTAACGTGAATTTGTGGAAGGTGGCAACAGTTGCACAAAAGCAACAATATGGCGTATTCATTATTATTTTTTATATATACAGTTTGACAACTGTAACAAACAAAATAATAATCAGCTGTTTAACTAAGGTTACCTTGTATATTTTCGCAATGATTTTGACGTTTGTTTTGATAAAAATTTGCCTAATGTAGACAATAGGTTAAGCTGATTAATATGGGATCTTATTAGTTTTGTCTTATTATCGTAGATATAGACATTGTAGGTAACATTTCCAACTTTTTCTACAATGGAACCTGAAATCCACATCATTTTGTTGTTTTTAAAAACTTTTGAATAAACAAGATATTTAGGTTTTAAAACTCTTTCTTTTGCTCCATGTTTAATATTAAATTGGTTTTTAATGTCACGTTGAAGTAGATTATTTGCACCTCGGGGTTTTAATAAATCTAGTGTTGTTTTGATTTTACGTTGAAGAAATAATTCAGAATAATTCTGAAAATTTTGAATTATCTCTTGGAGTTGAGCAGTAAATTTGAAGGAATATTTCAAGTATTTCATGACTATTTCCCTCGTCCTTAAGTTTCGTAAAGATTGAGTGTTCTTACAAACCTTTCTGCTTGACCGTATGATTGTGGATGATGTGGAGTAGTAAACCTGGAAAACATTTCTGAGAGTTTTGCTATAATTGTTGAAGTTGTGATGTTTGACACATGATGTATATCTGACCACTTTGAGAAAGCGTCTACTATTACAAAGTAATATTATATTTGTTGTTAATGGCCAAGACTGTAATGTATGTTTGGTTAGTGCTGTTGATGCTACTACACATTTATGACAGTTTCTTACAAAAATTGCAATATCTTCATCTATTCCCGGCAAATAAACATGACTTCTAGCTAATGCCTTCATACGTTCTTTAGCAGGATGTCCACGATGCAATTGTTTCACTATCCTGTTCCTTAAATATTTTGGAATTCAATTCTGTCATTATACATTAAACAATCTTGACTAACTTAACTTTCTTTAGTTCTCAAATCTGTCATATTATGATCATATTTTCCATGATGGTTTATAGATTCAAGAAACGATCTTAGCTCGGATATATTAGATGGTGGTAGTAAATCTAAAATTGCCTTGATTTTAGTTTTATCAGGACATAGGACATGATGTTTCCAAAGTATTTAACCTCTCCAGTAAAAAATTTGCATTTATCGAACTTGATGTGAAAACTGTACTCACGAAGTCTTTGTGGAACTCTTTTAACATTTTCAATGCGGTTTTGCTTTGTTTTACACTTATAATAATGTCATCTATGTAGGCTGCTGTGTCGTCTATGCCCATTAACATGGTATCGATTAGTTAGTGAAAAGCACTTGGAGCACTTTTAATGCTGGAACAAGGCGATTGAATGTATATGACCCTTTATGGGTATTTAAAGTTAGAAGTTTTGCTGATTCTGATGAAACTTCCGTTTGTAAGAAAGCATCTTAACATAATATAAACAAAATGGTTACTCTCTTCAGCCGGCGTGATCTTATCTTATATATATATATATATATATATATATATATATATATATATATATATATATATATATAGATAGATATATATATATATATATATATCAGCGTTACTCCAGGTCTTCTGAAATTAAGGTACATCATAGATCTAAACAATGTTACTTTAACAATATATATATATATATATATATATATATATATATATATATATATATATTCCTTTACCGGAAAAATATATGTGCTAAATTTAATAAGAAATTAAATTTATGGTCTTTATTAATTCTCTAGAGTGGACTACATTTAGTAATTTGTTTTTGTCTGAAACATGTATTATTAAATAAATTTAATAATTTATTTTTGTATGAAACATACTAAATTTCATCAGTTATGTGCGCTTAGGTAATTTTTAAAATATAGGATTTATCCCTAGTTAATTCTATTAAAATTAATTCTAAATAAATTTAATTCTTTCGTGGCTCTGCTCGGTGGGGTATCAGAATATTTATTATACCCTAGTTTGTTTCCTTACAGTCTACAGAATTTAAACAATCTGTTCTATTTCAAGGTTTGGCAACGCTGTTTATTTTTGGTTTTTGTTTTGATTATGATTACACGTTGAAGATAAATTGTAGAATTAAAAAATGTAAAATAAACAAAAATAAAATTAAAAAATATATATCGCCAATGGCACAACGTTATTCCAAGAAATATTTATCCAACATGCTTTGGAAAGTTGTAAATCAAAACTAGAAAATAGTTTCGCTACAATAAAAAGTAAAGTGTTTCAAAAACAGTCAAAATTTTACTGAAGATTTCACAAGACTTTGATGACTTTTTTTAATATTTAAAAAAAAAGTTGAAAAGAAATTAATGACTAAACATAAAAAACATTTGCAACTGCAGCGAAATTTGAAACGTCGCAAGTATTTTACTTTTAAAACACACACAAAAAAAAAACAGCAAAAATCAAATGACTGTGTTATGAAATCAATCATTATTCATTCGGTGAATTCTTACATTTCAATTGTTCTACATGATTAATAAACGGACATTGTAATTGGAAATTTTCAATAAATCTTTAAAAAAATTTTTTGCTACGCATAGTAGAGCAAGGTATTCTCTACAGTCACCCAGGAAAGACTGATGTCAAATAGATTAAGTTGGTGTTTTTAACCTACATAACCATATATAACACATTATATATATACTTGGTAATCTTATCACTCCCGACAGTTAATAAATAAACAATTTGATTTTAAAGATACTGATACTAAATTTAAAAAACAAACAAAAAATAAAGCATTTTATACTCATGAATCCTACTATTGCCACTAAGAATAACTACTACAACAACGGTAACACAAATAGCAACGACTCCGATCAAAATTGGCAACAACAACAAGAATGTTCCCACAATACACACAGCCAAAATATAAATTGTCATGAAAATAACTCAACAGTCTTCTCTATACCCTCATCGCCTTCAATCAGTTATTCTGTAACCATATCCCAGCTGCCGACTGTCAACGCAAATAACAGTCCAAACAGGTAATTTATTTAATTTCTTCTTTCGCAATATATTTAAAAAATTAAAAAAATTGTTAAATGATGAAAATAATTTGAAATCTCTCTTAAATCTTGGAACAATTCCATTACATTTATTGTAATGTAAAGCTTATAATGCTCACAAGTTTAATTTTAAATATCAATTATTAAATCTACTATATGTATATATCTCGCCTGCATACAAAACAAGTTTTTTACGTAACCAGAAAGAAAAAACAAAAAGTTTTAAATTTTTTATTTATATTTTAATTGATTATGTGTTTTGCCAATCAATAGAAAAAGAAAGCAACAATCATCAATCTCTAATTTAATTTACAAAAGAAGTTTGAATCTTAGTTTTAGTTTGTGTTGAAAACGTTGAAATTATCAAACATAGTTTCGAGCAGAAACTTACACCCAATAACATATTTTATTTATAATAATTTTATATAAAAATACTTGCGCAAAGAAAATTTGTTACCAAGAACATAGTAATGAATTGTTAAACACGTTTTACTTAAATTTGCAACAAACATAAATTGTATTTATAAAATAAGTATGCAGTTAGTAGTGAAAGCGATTAATCAGTTAAGTTCAATCCATTTATATAAATAATAAATAAATAACATAAACATAAATAAGTTTTCAATATTGTTTTATAATCAATAAATTATTAATCTTAATCTGAAAATAAATGTCCTCTCTATAACAAACAGTTGACTTTAGAATTACTTAACAATAATAAAGAAATTACTATATTTATGTATATACATTAAAGAGCCTCGTGAAAAAAAGATACATTTGCATCTTTTTTTCCTCCTCTAGAAATGAAGTTTGGACTGTTCTTATATGATTCCCAAAATATTACATTTGAAAGCTTAATTTACATGAGCTATACTATTTTCAAAACACCTCTAAAAATATCTATTTCTTTCAGTATCATTATCAAAAATTTCGTTAAAAGAAAATTACTTTCAAATTGTAATAGAGGCATACTAATGTCTAGAATATTCATTTAAACAATTGTTGTCTCTTTTCAGTCGCGAAATATTAAAATTTTACTAACGTATTTCGACATATTTTCTTTATTTAAACATATAATATATATAAGATTTTTCAACATTTATTGTGTTCTAATGTACCATTGGAATGGTCTATATTGATGCTTTTAAAGATTACACGTAATTAACCCTTTAACAGCAAGAGGATCAATTTTATGCATTTAGTTCCCAAAGGGTCAAATTAGCAATTTTGCAAATAAGTCACATGGAAGTATTTTATACTTAAATATAAATGAATTTATAAAAAAATTTAACAAGTTTCTTTAAAACCGCGATAAGAATCGAATTAAAGAGATTTTTGATAAATGTATGTTTTAGTGAAATTTATTTTCTTAACTAACCATTTATTTGACATTAAAACTAACTTAACGAATTATGAACCGGAAATCCCAAAATATTACTTGCGCAACTAAAGGATTACGTGAATACATATATCAATAGTATTGAATGAGATCTTTCCAACGATGCCCTAAAATAAAACTTACGATAGAAAATATCCAAAATATTCAAACTTTAATAAAATAGTACTTAAAATAAAATAGAAAATTTTATTAACTTTTTAATTTCACGAGAATGAAAACTAATTTTAAAATTTTTTACTTATTATCATTCAAACGTCATTGTATTTTTTTTACAAAAAGTTAAAAATTATGTACACTGTTGATCGAAAACTTTATTTTTGGAGGTATTTTAAAATAAAAAGTTTAAATTATCAGTATTTAATTGTACTAATTAATACACTTTATATGTTTAGTTAAAAATAAAATTACTATGTAATTGGATGTGAGTTATATTAGTGTAGATATATATGTATATATCTATATATGCTTATATATAGATATATAGTAGTAATAAAAATTATGTTTTGGTATCTAGAAAGTAAAATTAAATTATATCTTTATGCTAAAAAAAAACTATTATGTATTCAAATTAATATTACAGGGCCTATAGTTCTAATGTAAATAAAATAAGTAAATTACAATATTTTTTTTTTTGTCTCACTCAATATACAGCCGCTTAACTAAAGTTTAATAAATAAGAATAAGAAGTCATGATGTTATTACATTTTAAGACGTTTGTAAATTAATCCTCGTACATCAAATCTGTAACATCATTGCTTAATGCTTGCTACCACAACTATGTACTACAAAATTAAAATAAATGTTCTCAAATTTCGTTATATTGTAAAAAATAATAGCGAAATACTCTTATCTAGGCAACAAAGAAGACATCTTATTGTAATTAGATAGTTAGCAAGCCAGTCAGTCATCATTTGAGTACCACATTGACATCATCGTCATCGTCTCATATAGTCTTTTAAGTTATGTAGAAATTTTAAATTATAAGTCAATGGAGAAAATTTTATATAAAATTGTTGCTTTTAAGTATGAAAATTTTAATAACGAATTACAACAAATTGTATGATATTTTTTTCCAATTTTTGCAGGTCTTCAGAATCATCTGAACCCTCAGAGGTTAGTACACTACTGGGTGGCGGAAATCATAGTAAAATGAAAATAAAATTTGGTGGTATTTTCAAAGAGCGTAGTCTCATTGTCGACTTATTAGCGATATGCTTTGGCATTGGCACATGGATAGGCATTAATGGTACCTTCATACAACTTCCTCTACTGGTAGAGGTGGCACCAGAAGGCTGGAGTTTACCTTCCTATCTTAGTGTTATGGTACAAATCGGTAATTTGGGTCCACTAGCATATACACTCATACAAAAATTTTCCAAACATAACGATGCGCACATGATATATGGTCTTTTGATAACGGGTACACTATCAGCTATTCTAACGGCCTTCTTTTACAGTCGAACGGCAATTTTATTTGGTTTAGAACATAGTGTGGCCTTGTTTGCGTTGACTTTCTTCACTGCTCTCACGGCCTGTACGAGCTCAGTACTATTTATGCCATATATGGGACGTTTTAAAGAAATCTATTTGGTAACATATTTTATTGGAGAGGGCTTGAGTGGTTTATTACCTAGTGTAGTGGCTTTAATTCAAGGTATTGGTGGTACGGCCGAATGCAAGCTGGTTAATGTTACAGAGTCGGGTCAAGAAATATATGAAAAATTTGTACCTCCACCACTTTTTGGTACCAGGGATTTTTTCCTTTTCGTCTTTGCCATGATGCTATTAAGTTTCGTTGGATTTTTACTACTAGATCGATTAAAATTGTCGAGAAAACAATATGCAGCTGTTCAAGTAGGTTACGGTAATAATTATGTATACGAAAGAGAATCAAATACAGTTTCAAATGCACATAACATAGAATCCAATGGCCAAGTCAGTAATAACCCACCAACTGAAACGAATAAAGTAAGCAGTGATTTAGCACAAGAAATTTCATCTAGTACTTACACATTCCTGTTACTACTAATTGGCGTAATAAGCTTCTTTGCTAATGGAATTTTCAATAGTATACAATCGTATTCTTGTCTTCCCTATGGCGGACAAGCATATCATTTATCAGCTACCTTAAGTGTGATTGCTAATCCGCTGGCATGTTTTCTAGCTATTTTCCTACCTCACACCTCGCTACGCAGTATACTGACACTAACTGGCCTTGCAGGCTTACTGACGGTATATGTATTTGTTACAGCTGCCATGAGTCCATTCCCACCTTTGTATGATACTTCTTTAGGGGCTGTGTTAGTGGTAAGTTTGATACTTATTTGTACATTTATTCATGATGTATTTGCTATTCTTAAACTATTTTCATTATAGATTATAACATGGACTCTATTGATTGGTTTGGTTAGCTACATTAAATTAAGCATAACCACTGTGATGCGATCTCAGGGAGGTAAATCGCTGGTGTGGACTGGCGGTTTAACGCAATTAGGTTCTACTATTGGCTCAATACTTATTTTTGTTTTAATAAATTATACAAATAGTTTTACGGCGTCTTATGAAGAATGCTAAAGTCATAGAATCAAATTCATACGTACTTGTGAACAAATAGCAAAATGAAAATAGGTATATTGTTTTAAATAAAACATCCTTTTTTATTTTTAAGAATTATTTTAATTTTAGAAATTACTTTGTGTTTAATTTTAAATCATATTCAGTCATTAATCTAAACACATTCAAGTTTACCATACTGATATAACAGGAGGCATAGCAGGAATAGGAAACATTTTCAACAATTGGTTTTAAAAAAAGTGTTTCAGTCTGAACTGCAACATTTGAATTATTTAATTTAATATAATTTAACGTTTGATATGATTCATTTTGTTTTTTAATTAAACCATTTGTCTTATCTGACATGATTTTGTTTGGTATTGGAGTTTAAATAATTCGGATGTTCTAATTTTCGAAAAAAAAAAATATTCAATTTTATCAAACGATTCCTTAGTCTTATTAAATAAGTGAAGACTTTCATTAAACTCAGCATTTTTATTAAGATTTTCAAATCTCTTTGAAAAATAATGGTCGTCCACTTACTGATGATTAAATTTTACAGGTGTTGTTGATCTTTTTCATTGCCTGTGGATTCGAAATTTCGGATATTTTCTAGTATTTGGCATATGAATTTCAATATTATTTTTTGAACCAATCTTGACATTGAACATTATCGATTTCGAAATTTTTATAACTCTCTTTCATAAGATGGCAATTGAGATTTTTAAACATAATTTCAATATCGCCGGATTTAGTTTGATTTTTAAATTTCCCGGGATCCCGAGAATTCCCGTCAAAAATAGATAATTATAATTTTTTAAATATTAATAAAATTATTACGTAAATGAAAGATAAAAATATAAACAAAATGGCTACTCTCTTCTGTCGGCGTTATATTATTATCAGCGCTACCCCAAGTCTACAACTGAGATTAACGCTGATATAATATGTGAGATAACGCAAGCAGAAGAGAGTAACCATTTTGTTTATATTATGTTAAATCTTACATAGTGTCTACATTAGAGATTTTTTTTATCAAGACAAACGTCAAACTTAACGCGAATTTGTGTAAGGTGGCAACAGTTGTACAAAAACAACAATATGGCGTATTCATTGTTGTTTTTTATATATGCAGTTTGACAATTGTAACAACCAAAATAATAATCAACTGTTTAACTAATGTTACCTTGTATATATTCGCACTGATTTTGACGTTTGTTTTGATATAAATTTGCCTAATGTAGACACTAGGTCAAAATTTTTTAACACAATTTTTATAAACACATTTTTTTAAATGTAAAACAATCACTAAAAGAAAACAATTTTACAAAAAACATCGTTTTTTTAATAATTTCCAAAATATACAAGAACACACATACAAACTACCGTGTGCGTAAATTTTTTTATTGACAGTTCATCTTACAAGATGGTTCTGTAGAGAAATCTCATCACAACCCTGCAAGCATTTAGGGAATAATTTTTCGAAATATCTCACTTCTTCGTCACTCTTAGAAGTGCAATGGAAGATTTCTCTCAATTTTCCAACAACAAAATATATTAGTATACGAATTGAATCTTCTAAACGTAATTTCTTTAATCACTATTAGAAGTTTGGATAACAGTTACAGTTATCCAAAAACAAAAACACTATTTTTCAACACCTTTGCTAGCATTTGGAAGATTGTTTTTTATCAATCCACATAATCTGTCTAATTTGGCACTCTAAGATGATTAATAGTAAAACGTACAAATCTACAAAAACAACACACATTAGGCTCGAACCTTTAACATAAAATCAAGATATTAGATATTGTTTACATTTCATAATGGGAAAAAAAGACCAAGCATAAACAATATAATTTTGCTTAGTAAAAATATTAAATTTTAAGTGATTACAGTGAAAAAAATATTGACATTAACTAAAATTATTTATGTAAGTTGATAGTGAAACAAAAAAATCATATGTTTTACTTATAAAAAGAAATTTAAGAAAATAAGGTAAGCGTTTATCATAATTTAAAAAAAATTATTAAAATTTCAACTAGTTCTGGGCAAGCGAATAAATTTATGAAAAATTGTTCATTTTCTATAAAATTAAAATATGTTATTAACAATTTGAGGGCTAGAACATGGACAGAAAATTTTGTTTTATATAAAATTCTTAATAACTTATACAACATTTTTTAAAAGTGTGGAAGTTTGACTTATGTACGACATACACGCAGCAAAAGTCGCTAATTTTCAGAATAATTTTCTATAGAACAAAAAATTAAGAATATATTAAAAATTCGATTTCACAAGTCTATTCTGTGGAAGATTAAAATTTGTATATACAGGGAATGCATCGCACTAGAGTATCCGCGAGAAAATCACGTTCATTGGATGATTTGGATAGGTGGAAAGCTACGGAACTGTGACAGTTCCTTTTGTAATACGGGACCCTGGTATTAAACTCATTTTTATCGGAAGAAAGATAACTACACTTTCTCAAATTATCAATTGCAATAAGAATACTTTTGAATGAGAAAAATTGTCAATTAAACAATAAATACGCCAAGCATTTGTTAGAAGAGTTTGTTAGTCTTACCATCGCTATATAATATATAATTTTTATCTTTTATACACCACGACGTCAAAATTTTTGGATGTTTAGAAAGCATCAGTGCTTTCAAGTTTGAAAATCACGTGCAGAAACTTAAAAAATGTAAGAAAAACAACAATGTTTGAGCTCGACAGGTTGAGCAAAGTTTGATTTTAACTCACAATGAAAAAAATAATGATATATGTTTTGGGCGACAGAAATTTGACGAGGAAAATGAATCTTTTCAATTCATAAAAACTGTAAATTTCTATTACTCTATTGATGAGCTTAAAAATTTTTGCTTTGTGGGCGACAGTATTATTAAAATAACACAAATTATAAAAGAAAATAATTTGCCTAAGTTTAGAGGTAAAATTATAAAAACTTAAAACCTCTCTTTCTCCCACCCTTAAGTTCCACAAAATTGGATAAGTTCGAATCAGATAATATAATAACATTAGAACTATTATTTTCTATAAAGGATATTAAAAATAAAGCAATTCTTTTAAAAAACTCGAGTCGAATGTGCGTTGGAATATTTTCCTTTGTTTAAAAATGGAAATCAACAACACAGGCAAGTTTTTAAGAGTAAATATTTTATTATAAATGAAATAATCAATGAAATCATCAGCAAGTAACACAATACTATAAAAATGTTAACGAACAAAGCTCGAAAATTCAATTTATTGAATTAGCAAACGCCAAAGAAGGTTTTTTTTTCTTTTACAATAAAGCTAATATTTTTTATTTAGTGGACAAAAATAAAACTGAAATAACTACAGAAATTTTACAGGAATTACTATCACTTAAAAACAAGGAGGAAGCAACCCGAAAACTTTTCAAAACTTTGACCGAGGAGATTGTTAGTTTACGATGTGAAGTACTAGAGCTAAAATCTAATCATAATACAGACTTTTGCCACAGATGCCTCTCACGACATTAGAAAATTTAAAAACGTTGAACGACCGGATTTTGATAGAAAATGATACATGTACTCAACTGGTAAAACAATATATATATTATTTACGCTTCATTTTATTTAAAAAAAAAATTATTACTCGAATTGGTGGTAATGATATGCCGACATTTTTGCTCAACAACATTTCCTATTTCAGGATAGAGTAAATAAAAGAAAAAATAAAGTTGAAAACGTATAAAATAAATTAGAATATTAATAATTATTTTTATTTTATTATATATACCTACTTTATTAAATTTGAAAGAAACAAATATTCTTTTCTAATCTTGTACTTAAAAAATTTCTTAGTATTCTTTTTTAATTTAACTTTTTTTTAAATGTTAATTTGAATTGAAAATATTGTTGTGCAACTAATTTCATTGCTTTCTATAATAATCTGATATTAAGAGTTAATTTTGTGATTTAAAAAATTTTAATATTTTTACTTTTGATAATTTTGTTCATTCCAAATCCTTCATCTTAAAATGTAACTATTACTGACATTATTATTTTAAAAATTCTATACAAAATAGTTTTAAAATTCTGCAAATATTTTCTATCGAAAGTGTAACTACATCGGCACACCGGGAAGTTGATATGTATCGCTTTTACTATCGAATTCTGATATAATTATAGATAGCATCTTTTGAGTAATGCTTTAGTGGGGATTTGAAGATTCGAAATAGGTTTTATTATTAGACACTTTTTACTGCGTTATAGTAGATCCTAATACGTGACGTACAAAATTCACTAAAGCGTTACGAATTTTGATCTACTTAATAACACCGTTCGGGAAGAAATGTGGCACTAAGAGATAGTTCCTTTTGAGTAACGCTTTAGTGGTGATTTGACTAAGTCAATACTGACTTAGTAACACCGAACGGTGTTACCGAACGGTGTTACTAAGTAGATCAGAATTCGATAGTAAAAGCGACGCATATCAACTTCCCGGTGTGTCGATATAGTTACGCTTTCGATAGAAAATGTTTGCAGGGAACAGTCTCATAGTATATCTTATAATACTAATATTTGAATCTACACGTGAAATAATTCTCTCAGATAGCGAATTTGACACTCTCTGACACAAAAATCTTACATATTATGTTACGTCTAGACAAGCTGTTAATCTCAGTTGTAGACCTGGGGTTATGCAACCATATGATCGTACTGGATTTTCAAGCAAATTACGGTCCTGAGATTTTTCGTGTACAACTCAAGTTGTTTTGCATAGTTTCTGTGAAAACTTTAATATAAGTAATTTTCAATCTATAGGATTTATCCCTATGTCTCACAAAGATCGTATCCCGAACATTATTAATTTTTCTTTAAGACTATTTCATTCTTTCGAGGCTCTTCTTGGTGGACAACCAGAATATTTAATATGCGCTAGTTTGTTTCCTTTCAGTCTACAAAATTTGGTTAATATATTTCGTGTTTTGGCAACCCTGTTTATTTCTGGTTTTTGTTTTGATTATGATTACACGTTAAAGATAAATTAAATAGAATTAAAATAAAATATGTGAAATAAACAAAAATAAAATTAAAAAATATATATTGCCAACGGCACAAATATTTAACCAACATGCTTTCGAAAATTATAAAGAATCTCATAAATCAAAATTAGAAAATAATTACACTGCAATACAAAGTGTTTCAAGAACAGTTAAACTTTACTTTTACTGAAGATTCCATGAGAATTCAATGACTTTTTTTTTAATATTTTAAAAAGAAGTTGAATATAAATTAATGACTAAACATTAAATCCATTTGCAACTGCAGCGAAAATTAAAACGTCTCAAGTATTTTACATTTAAAACAAACAGCATAATTCAAATGGCTGTTATGAAATCAATCATTATTCATTCGGTAGATTCTTACATTTCAATTGTTCTACATGATTAATAAGCGGACATTGTAATCGGAAATTTCATTAAATCTTTAAAAACATTTTTGCTACTCATAGTAGAGCAAGATATTCTCTACAGAGTTACCCAAAAAAGACTGATGTCAAATAGATTAAATTGGTGTTTTTAATCTACCTAACCATATATAACATATTGTATATATACTTGGTAATCTTATCACTCCCGAAAGCTAATAAATAAACGAATTGATTTTAAAGATACTGATACTAAATTTAAAAAAACAAACAAAAAATAAAGCATTTTATACTCATGAATCCTACTATTGCCACTAAGAATAACTACTACAACAACGGTAACACAAATAGCAACGACTCCGATCAAAATTGGCAACAACAACAAGAATGTTCCCACAATACACACAGCCAAAATATAAATTGTCATGAAAATAACTCAACAGTCTTCTCTATACCCTCATCGCCTTCAATCAGTTATTCTGTAACCACATCCCAGCTGCCGACTGTCAACGCAAATAACAATCCAAACAGGTAATTTATTTAATTTCTTCTTTCACAATATATTTAAAATAATTTAAACTATAATATAAAATAATTAAATACAATGTTAAATGTTAAAAATAACTTGCAATTTCTTTTTAAATTTTGGAACAATTTCATTACATTTATTATAATGTAAACCTTGTAATACTCACAAGTTTAATTTTAAAAATACGCTGTTACAGTGAAAAATCACTCGAAAAAGGTCATAGTGTAGCTTATAGGCCTTCTTGAGGACATCATAAATCAGTTTTAAAAAATTTGCAATACACCCTCAAAATGTTTGTTTTTGAGTAGGTTCTTGTATAAATGTTTTTTCTAATTTTGTTATACTTTTTTATTTTTCCTTTTTAAACTCCTGTGGAAAGTAGAACAAACGGGGTTTTCATTTCGTTTGTTTTGGTCAAATAAAATCTTTCCAAAATTTTTCGAGTTTAACTACGATATGTTAAATTTTTTCTATAAAAGCCTATAGAACGATAAAATAATTTTTAGGAGCATTTTTGTTGTGATCATAACCAAATTTAATTGGACAAAAATTGCAGAACTTATTTGATTTTATCTGTAAAAACTTGCTAGAATTTTCCTTATATTTTTAATTTTATCCTCAAAAGGTAAAAACCAATGAAAAAATATTTTGTCTTAAAATACAGTATCTAGCTATGCAACGCTATGTGATTTTTTTGACATTTTTTTGCTTATAGCGTAATCGAATGTAACAATACTATTGTGATTTTACAATACAATTTTTTATATTTTGCACATAAGGAAAATTATTAAACTTTTAGTAAAAGCAGTTGTAAATTTGAGCCAGCAAAAAAAATTGCAACTCTAAATAATTCAGCATGATTTTTTTTAAATTTTGATAAAAAAAATATTAAATGCTGATAAAGTGAAAGCCAAACTTAACTTAACAAACTTAACAGCCTTAACTGGTGGAAAGGATGTAATATGCGATATTGTGGAATGTGCGGCCTTGTATGACAGCAATAATGGTGCAACAGTTATGTAAAACTATTTACTATTTATCTAAAAATTTGTTTTAACGATAACTTTATTTCTGCTGTATTTTGCCTATTATTGAGACTGGTCATTTTTATTTATCGTTAAAGCTTAGTTTTAGCACTTTTTCTTTTTATTTTTTTTAATTTTTAACTTCAATTGAACTTGGTTCCTATTTTTATGCTTTAAGTGTTTTAATGATTTCATTTTATTGCTTTTGATAACTGAATAAGAATATGATTGAATGAATTGGTTTATAAATTTTATTAAGATCTATTTTCGCTTTTGGTTCCCCACACTTTTGTTAATTCTTTTTAAATATTAAGTAATGATAATCTTGGTCCCATCGTAAGTAGCAGTTCTTTCTTTTCATTTCTACATGTATATGATAACCTATTAAAAATTGCTCATATTAACTGCCAAAGCATTAGGTCTAGTGCCAGCTCAGCTAAATTTGAGGAGTTTAGGAATGTTCTTGGCAAGAACTTTGAATTAATTTCTAACTCTGAAACCTGGCTCAAGCCGTATGTGTCCTTAGTGAGAAATGATAGGTTGCATGCTCGTGGTGGTGGTTTGGCTATTTATGTATCTAGTGCCTTGAAATTTAGGGTTGTTCAAAAAACTTCCGAACTGAATGCTTATGAGAGTTTATTCATTGAAATTATAAATCGCGGAATTAAGACTTTGTTTGGTGTAGTTTACCTTCTTAGTGGAGACATTTTTTCGTTTGAAAATTTCCATTTTGATTTGTTTACAAGGTACTCCAGCATTATTGTTGTTGGTTCCTAGTGGAGACATTTTTTCGTTTGAAAATTTCCATTTTGATTTGTTTACAAGGTACTCCAGCATTATTGTTGTTGGTGATTTTAATTGTAATTTATTTAATACCTTTAAAGCTAATCAGATGAGATCGTTATGTTTGCGATGCGGTTTGTCTGTTTTTCATAATTCTAGACCCACGTATTTTGATGTTGCTAATCGTTCGACTTCATTATTGGATTTCTGGTTGGTAAGTGATGGGACCTTGATAAGTTATTTGGGACAGGTACAGTGCCCAGCTATATCGCATCATGCTTTAATATATGCTGTGTTTAATACTACATCTGAGACTTCTCAACAATATTTCGAGTACTGAAATTATAATATTATTGACTGGAATGGTATCTTTACTACCTTATCTGAGTTTGATACAGAATCATTTTTTAGTTGTAGTGATGTAAATTTTCAGTGCAATTTAATAAGCCAGCTTATAACATTTCTGTTTAGTTTTGTTCCTCTTATTCGAAGAAGTATTCCTAGTGGTGTAGATAATTGGATGAGGTCCAATCGCATAGTGTTGGCAATATCACTGAGAGATATAGCTTTTTCCACACTTCGTTCATCTGGGTCTGATGAGGATTGGAAGTTGTATTGCCGGTACCGAACAAAGCAAATAATGTTATCAGAACGGAGAGAAAACGATATGTTGCTAAGCTTTTTTCTGGATTAGATTCTTGTACTATGTGGAGGTTGTTGAAAGGTCATGGTTTTACTGATAATAATCTGTTTTTGTGTGATGATAATGTTGATGTCATTAATTCCCACTTTGTAAATAGTGCACAAGTGAACCAAAATTATAGTGTAGATTTTAATGACTTTGATAATATTGGTGGCCTATTTTCTTTCAGATGTGTAACTATTGATGAAGTTTTCGTGGCTTTATGTAAGATTAAGTCAAAATGTGTTGGAACTGATGGTATCCCGATTACTTTTCTTAAGCTGATTTTTCCATACATTTCTCATTTATTGATATTTCTTATTAATTCGATATGAACCACTTCTGTTTTTCCTGATGGTTGGAAAAAGGCTCGGGTAGTACCCATTCCAAAATCTGGAATTGTTCGCACTGTTAATGATTTGAGGCCTATTTCTATTTTGCCTGCGATATCTAAGATTGTGGAACATATTGTCAAAGTTCAAATGCTTTCCTATATTCGTGTGAACCTATCGCCATCGCAGTATGCTTTTCGTAGCGGCCACAGTACTACTTCGTTGTTGTTAAATCTAACTGATGCTGTACGAGAGAGTGTGAATAAAGATTGCCTAGCATCTTTGGTTTCGCTTGATTTGACTAAAGCGTTCAATTCAGTTGATTACCACATAATGATTAAGAAGTTAAAAGAGCAATTTAATTTTTCAAGGCTTGTTTATTAATTTACTCTTACTTGTCTGGTAGCTGTCAGTTTGTGGAAGTTGGTGATTCTTCTTCAGGTACGCTTCCCTTATTCGCAGGGGTTCCCCAGGGATCTGTTTTAGGCCCATTACTTTTTATTATGTATGTGAACGACCTTCCTACATTTATTGACACTAATATTTGTAGATCATTCTTATTTGCTGATGATGTGTTTCTTTTATTTAGTACAAATAAAGAAAATGTTGATATTTTGGAATCTAATATCGATTATAGCTTAGTTCGTTTTTCTGAGTGGTCATCTGCTAATTCCTTATGTGTTAACTACGATAAAACTAAGGCCATTCTTTTTGGTAATACAGAGCATGATTTAAGCATTGCTATTAATAGAGAAGAGATTGAATTTGTAGATAACTTAAGATGTTTGGGAGTACATATTGATAACAAGCTTACATATGAGTGCCATATTAATCATATATGCGGTTGAGTGTTGGGAACGTTGCGCAGAATCTATTCTAATAATATATTCTTACCTTGTCAAATAAGATATAGATTAGCTTATGCTCTATTAATGCCACATTTGTTATATAGATTGGAAGTTACGTCTGTTACTCTTAGTTGTATACTTTCAAAATTAAATTGTATCACTAATTCTATTGTACGATACGTTTATAATGTTCGGATACGAGTTCATATTTCTGGGCATGTGAAGACTTCCTAGGTTGTTATTTTAAATAGTTTGTTAATATTCGTAAGTTATTACATTTTTACAGGGTTGTTAAAAGTGGTGTGCCTTGTTGTCTTCGTTCTGAGTTCTTGTTTTCACATTCTACAAGAAACCCTCAGATTATTATTCCCAGGATAAGATGCAGTTTTTTTGAGAGATCCTTCATTGTTAGAGTAGCAAGGTCCTGGAATTATTTACCCATTGAGCTTCGTGTATTTTCGCACTCAAATAATGCATTTCGCTTAAAACTCCTGGCACATTTTCTGACTCCTAATTAATTCTATGCATTTGTTGAAATACACTTTATTAATTTTTTAAGCACCTTATTTTCTTCCACTAACATTGATAGTGGAAATTATTTATCAATCAAGATGAAAAATATTGGCAGTAGTTTTCTACTTTCATTGTTATGTCTGATGAGCATTTAAATTTGATAATTCAACTTTAATTTTTATTGCTACTTTGGGACTCTTATGTTTCATTATATTTGGTGTTATGGCTGGGGAGCCAAACTGTTACAAAATACATTTTATATATGTATATATATATATATATATATATATATATATATATATATATATATATATATAGATCGTTTTCCGAGTGAAAATGAAAGTACCATTTTTTGCAGCATGGTATCAATTATTAATCTACACAGGGATGGAAACTTAAAATACTTTTCGAAAAAAATCTTAATGACACTTTTTTTTACCCTCAGAATACCAAAATTCAAATTTTTAATAGTTATTTATTTTTTATTTAGTTCAAAACTCAAAAATGTAATTTGTATATCGGAAATGAAGGATTAAATATAGGATCAAATCATTAAATGATTTAAAACAGATTAAATATTATGGTAAAATATTACGATCTTTTTAAATATAGCCCTGTTCTTGAAATAAAATTAGAGAGAAAGAAGTCCCCAAAGATCAATTTCTTAAAAGTGAGCACCTTAGCTTTAGTTTCATTAAAAAGTAATATATTATCTAATATCTCTGAAATTTGAATAATTCTCACTTTCCCTTGAATTCGATTTACAGAACATAGAAACTTGTATTTTGTAATAATGATTACTTTAGAGAAATAAAAAATAATTATGTTATTATAAACTTATACCTCAGCATTTAGTCAATCTTGATATTATTGAACTCTCCCTCAATATCCAAGAACGCGGCCATGGTAAATTCCCTGTACCGAAGTCATTGTTCTATATAGCAAACCACATCATTTAGCGTACTCTCAACAGATTTACCCTTCAGGTAAACATGTTGAGCACTACTCATGCTGTTGGTGCCAATAGATGATATCAGATATAGATCTATCAGTGTTCCTAATGTCTTCAAAAGAAAAGACGATAGGCTGATAGGTCTATAATCCTTGGGTTTCGAGTAACATGTCCTACCACCTTTTGGTGTGAATTTGACTCTTACCTCTTTCCACCCCCTCGGTATGTGTCTATGTAACAGACATCCCTTAAAAATATCCACTAGTAGTAGGCGAACCGCCAATGGTGCGTTCTGCAACGTGGCCGGAAAAATACCACTCGGGCCAGACGACTTGTAAGGTTTAAATGAATTTACCGCCCATGTTACTTTCTCACTGTAATCAGGTCTCTCACTACCGTTTCAACTATCCCTATGGCGGACTCTGTGAAGAAGTGCTCTTCCTCACCTGATCCTTCCATCAATGGATCCCTACAACCCGGAAAATTGGTTTCTAAAAGCACATTAAGTGACTCAGTGCTAGACTCCGTCCATGAACCATCTGATCTCTGGATACTCCCCGGAACGCTAGGATCCTTCGACAGTGTCTTCCTGAACCTGGATAGTTCATTGACAATGGTCTCGCTGAACCTAATCCACGAGGCCCTTTTAGCTCGTCTAGATTATCCCTCGACATAAACTTCCTCGGAGTTCCAGTCAGTCTTGACCCCAAATCAAGCCCGAAAGTGTCCCAATTCGTCCGTCTAGGATTCCTAAAAGGTTTCTTCCCCGAACACAGAAAGTTCAGACTAAGGGTTATCCTGCCATGGTCAGAGAAAGAACACCCCATAGCCACCCTCCAATCCTCAACTAGGTCTCTAGAGTTAGTCAATGTGATATCTATTACCGAATTCCTATCTTTCGTCCTAAACGTAGTGGTATTTCCCTTATTGCAGATTAAAAGATCATTCGTAATAATGAAATCAGAGATTTACTCACCTCTCTTATTAGTACCCCTGCTACCCCATTGACTTGTATTAATTCCCATATTCTGCCCTTCCAATATTCCCAGTATAAATTCCACAGGCTTAATGGGTGTTGGAATCCACACCGTGACTATTGGTTGCAACGGCAATTCCGATGCTGGTGTAACCTCCAGTTGCGCATCCGGGCAAAGGCTACCACACCTGCTAATCGCGGCTTTCAGGAACTCAAAGGTTCCTTTATTACCGCAACCAATAGTTTTGAGAAATCATGTACTAAGTTTTGTGTTCATTTGGTTAATAAGTAGCTAGCGTTAAAAGATTGTGGTAAGTTATGTTTAGGGACCTTACTACATTTTTTTATATAATTCAGCGCGAAAGTAGGATCGCAGATGACTGAAAAAGTCATAAAGGGGTGAGCTGCCACACTAAGTCATGTCACACGTGCGCACTTTCCTATAGTCAAATGTCCGTTCGTCTGTCCGTCTATCGAATTTTATTTTGTTTAGTGTTTCATGTTCATTTTGCTTATAACATCACTGTTTTCATTTAGGCACGATTTATCAATTGTGATGGCATTAGGCGGAAACGAACCCCCGTTTTCGGCGAGCTGCATGCTATAGTCAACAGTTAGTGTGCCACTCTTTCGCAAGCAAAGACGTTACTTAAATTATTATAATTTGTACATATGTTGATATAAAAAATAAAAAAGGTTTTTATTACTATGTAATTGGTAATAAAAATTATGTTTTGATATCTACAAAATAAAATTAAATTATATTTTCATGCTAAAAAAATTGTTTACTATTTTTTATTTCCAATTAAGATAATTAGTACTAATAAATTAACTTTTAATGTATGTACTTGGCCAATAGTTTTTCTTTTTTTTTTTTTTTTTTTTTTTTGTTTTCTTCCAATGTAATAAATTAAGGAAATTAATTTTTTTTTTTAGAATTTTTAGTATATAGCCGTTAAACTAAAGTTTAATAAATAACAATAAGAGGTCATGATGTTGATACTTTTTAAGATGTTTTTAAATTAACCCTCGGACATCAAATCTTGAACATAATTGCTTGATGCTTGCTACCACAACTATGTACTGAAGATTAAACTAAATGTCCTCAAAGTTCTTTATATAGTAAAAAAATAACACAGAATAAACTCTATACATTTTATTGTAATTAGATAGTTGGAAAGCCAGTTATCATTTGAATATCACATTGAAATCATCATCTCATATAGTCTCTTAAATTATGTAGTAATTTTAAAATATAAATCAATTGAGAAAATTTTTTACAAAATTTTGGCTTTTAAATATGAAAAATTTAATAAGGAATTACAACAAATCGAATAAACTTTTTCCAATTTTTACAGGTCTTCAGAACCATCTGAACCTTCAGAGGCTAGTACACTACTGGGTGGCGGAAATCATAGTAAAATGAAAATAAAATTTGTTGGCATTTTCAAAGAACGTAGTCTCATTGTCGACTTATTAGCGATATGCTTTGGCATTGGCACATGGATAGGCATTAATGGTACCTTCATACAACTTCCTCTACTGGTAGAGGTGGCACCAGAAGGCTGGAGTTTACCTTCCTATCTTAGTGTTATGGTACAAATCGGTAATTTGGGTCCACTAGCATATACACTCATACAAAAATTGTCCAAACATAACGATGCCCACATGATATATGGTCTTTTGATAACGGGTACACTATCAGCCATTCTAACGGCGTTCTTTTACAGTCAAACGGCAAGTTTATTTCGTTTTGAACATAGTGTGGCCTTATTTGCGTTGACTTTCTTCACTGCTCTCACGGCCTGTACGAGCTCAGTACTATTTATGCCATATATGGGACGTTTTAAGGAAATCTATTTGGTAACATATTTTATTGGAGAAGGCTTGAGTGGTTTATTACCTAGTGTAGTGGCTTTAATTCAAGGTATTGGTGGTACGGCCGAATGCAAGCTGGTTAATGTTACAGAATCGGGTCAAGAAATATATGAAAAATATATACCTCCACCACTTTTTGGTACCAGAGATTTTTTCCTTTTCGTCTTTGCTATGATGCTATTAAGTTTCGTTGGATTTTTACTACTGGATCGATTAAAATTGTCGAGAAAACAATATGCAGCTGTTCAAGTAGGTTACGGTAATAATTATGTATACGAAAGAGAATCAAATACAGCGTCAAATGCACATAACATTGAATCCAATGGCCAAGTCAGTAATAACCCACCAACTGAAGCGAATAAAGTAAACAGTGATTTAGCACCAGAAATTTCATCTAGTACTTACACATTCCTGTTACTACTAATTGGCGTAATAAGCTTCTTTGCTAATGGAATTTTCAATAGTATTCAATCGTATTCTTGTCTTCCCTATGGCGGACAAGCATATCATTTATCAGCTACCTTAAGTGTGATTGCTAATCCGCTGGCATGTTTTCCAGCTATTTTCCTATCTCACACCTCACTACGTAGTATACTGACACTAACTGGGCTTGCAGGCCTACTGACGGTATATGTATTTGTTACAGCTGCCATGAGTCCATTCCCACCTTTGTATGGTACTTCTGTAGGGGCTGTGTTAGTGGTAAGTTTGATACTTATTTGTACATTTATTCATGATGCTTTTGTTATTCATAAACTATTTTTATTATAGATTATAACTTGGACTCTATTGATTGGTTTGGTTAGTTACATTAAATTAAGCATAACCACTGTTATGCGATCTCAAGGAGGTAAATCGCTGGTGTGGACTGGCGGTTTAACGCAATTAGGTTCTACTATTGGCTCAATACTTATTTTTGTTTTAATAAATTATACAAATAGTTTTACGGCGTCTTATGAAGAATGCTAAAGTCATAGAATCAAATTCATATACTTATGGCTAACGTACTTCTTCATATTTACATATAATATGCATAAATTTCATTTTTCCTCCTCGTAAAAAAAACGCTTTGTAACTATCTTGTCATCTTGTTTTTGTTTTACGTTACCACTTTAGAACTTAGCTTTAAATGTTCAAAGTGCAATTAATTAAGATTTAAACCAAGATACCTGAAATTCACTTATGTAAAATAGAAATGTTAAAACCTTACTTTATTTATTATGTTTGTGATATTTTCCGATCATTTAAATAAATTTTATTATTATTATTATTATTATTATTATTATTATTATTATAATTATTATTATTATTATTATTATTATTATTATTGTTATTATTACTATTATTACTATTACTTTTTCTTTTATCCATAAAACAACATAGCAAATTAACAAATGGCAAACTAAAAATATATTGTTTTAAATAAAACATCCTTTTTTATTTTTAATAATTATTTTGATTTTAGAAATTATTTTGTGTCTAATTTATTGATTTTAAATCATATTCAGGGTTATTAATCTCATCAATAGATCGTATATTTGTGCATTCACTCTCATCAAGTGTTTTAAACACATCCAAGTTTACCATTAACAAAAGTGTTTCAGTCTGAACAGCAACATTTTAATTATTTAATTTAATATAATTTAACGCTTGATATGATTCATTTTGTTTTTGAATCAAACCATTTATTTTATCTCTTAAAGCATTACTGTCATGAAGTTGTTTGATGTTGGAATTTAAATAATTCGGATGTTCTAATTTTCGAAAAAAAAATTATTATTTTTAAATCTATTTGAAAAATAATAGTCGTCCACTTCCTGATGATTAAATTAAATTGTATCAGGGACTTTTTCATATATTTTATCTAAATTGAATAGAATTTTTAATATATTTGTGAACCTCAGATTTTATTTCCTAGAATTAACATTTCTTTATATGAAAGACCTTCAAATAACTCCAGCTAGGTGCTGGAATTAGTTAGAATAGCTAATACTGTACCCGTTATCAAAAGACCATATATCATGTGGACATTATTTGCCTTTGGATTTATTTGAAGGTCTTTCATACAAAGAAATGTTTTCTCCCATTCCAATAATGACTTTCGTCTTAAACTGATGATCGTCCTTTCCAATTAATTTTAATTATACCTATTGCTTTTTTTCTCTATTAAAATATTCTTGTTATTCTTATTTTAAACACTGCTTGGATCATTTTGTTTCATTGAAATAACTTTAACGATTTCTTGAATTATATCTGTCGAAATTTTTCTAACAAATTTTGGTATTTGTCTCAGTTTCATCTTAAGAAACAGCCAAATACCAAATTGAGATTTTTAAACTTAATTTCAATATCGTTGGTTTACATAGTTTCAGTGGTCATTTTAAAAATATTGAGTTAATTTAATAATATTTTTATCAAATAAATTGTCCATAATTTTATTCAAAATATTTTTTTTATTTAATTTATTTCTATAAATTTATTGCAAAAGAATGCCATTAATTTTTTTAATTTTGTTTATTTAATTTGTAGTTTTTTATTTTACACTATAAAAACCAAAGTAAAAAAATTGTATATTTTGTTTTAAATAAACTAAAATTATTTAAAACAATATATACAATTTATTTTTTTTTTCATAACAAAAACATTCCTGTTTTTATTATATGGAAAATATTTTACATTTTGTAAATGTAAAATAAATGTTAGTTACTTTTGTTTAATTTTGAAATAAAATTTTTATCTACAAAGTTAATAGCAAGGTTGACAGCCGCTTCATAAAGGTAAAAAGGTAAGGGTAATTGTATTTTGGATTATATCAGCAAGGATATTTTAGCGGTATTGGTATTTTCACTTATTTCGGTAACGGTATTCATAGTTTTTTCGGTAATAGTTTTTTAAGGTAATGGTTATTTCAGAAATTTCACAGATATTATCTTGAAATATAAGGGACTCAAATATTAAAAAGTTGGGATAGTATAGCCATAACATTTTTACAAATTTTATTTTAATTTGATTCAAAATAATTAATTTTTCTCAAACTGTAATAACAAACTGTAGTAACGATAATTGATTGACAATTTCGGTAACGATATTTTAGTGGTTATGGTATTTTGGGTTATATCGGCGGTAACGATAACTAATTGACGATTTCGGTAACGATATTTTAGTGGTTATGGTATTTTTGGTTATATCGGTATTTTAGCGGTAACGGTATTTTGAGTTATTTTATTAACGATAGAGGAAAACTTTATACATATTTAAATAAAATTTGTAAATAATTAATGCATTGAATAAACCTAAGAAATTTTAATCTTTTGTTAAAGCATTCATACAAATATATTACGGTACAAAAAATCAATTTACCTTTTATTATGTCACACAATTATTGTCCAACATTTCAGTATATCATTGTCATAAACACTATTATCATGACAAAGATATAGTGAAATCATAGTAGGGTCTACACGAAAGATTTTTTTATCATGATAAACGTCAAATTCTTATGATAAGAATTTATCATGTGTAAACCAAATTTATTTATATTATTGCAGCGTTATGGTATAATTGTTGGAGCTCAAGCAAGATAAATTTGTTTTGCTATCAAACGTCATTTTAATTGTCATGTTTTGTTGACCTTTTTTAATATCTTTTTTTTTTTAAGAAGAAGCGCAATTCTTCATAAAAATCTGAATTAATTAATTATTTGGAGCAATAATAAAACAAAAGACAATGAAATTAAAAAAAAGAAGAGATTATCATTAAAAAGTGATTTATTATAATTAAATTATATATACGTGTTCCCATATGTGCTGATATAAAGAAAAAATTGCAGTAGCATTGCCGACATTTTGTTATATATTATGATAGAAAAATCTCCCATATTTGGGCACATATATATATATATATATATATATATATATATATATATATATATATATATATATATATATATATATATATATATATATGATATCATTAATTTTATTTTAAATTTGAAGAAAAAGAAATAAAGTTAAATGAATATTTAAAAATTTAATGTTAATAAATTGTTCCCTTTATTAACATTAAATTGTTAAATATTTATTTAACTTTATTTCGTTTTTTTTTTTTTCAAATATAAAATAAAATTTATATCACATGTCCCAAATTTAAAACATTTCCCCGTCATGAGAGGGGATTTTTAAGTACTTGGTAACCCTTAATATAACTTGTACATTTCTAATTGTATTTTTATAATATCGACTGTTTTACTTACTATCTACGGTGTTATTTTGTGGAAAAAAATACAACTAATTTGTCTTGAAAAAGTTTTTAATATAATTGCCAATCGATTAATAAATATCTGTTCTTTCTAAAAATAAAAATAGCAACTTGTAAAGTGGATAAAATTGGAGCATTTGATGATTTTTACACTTACAAAATTACCTGCTGCTTCTTATGACGACATTTTTATTTTATATTTTCGTCTTCATTAGTCAAAGAAGAATATTTTAAATTACAGATTTTTCTATTTTAATCATAGATTAATTAATTTAGGACAAATTTTTATAATAAAATCATTTCTATACCCTTTTATGTGTTAAAAGGTACGTAACTCAAATATATACACACATCCAAGTACAAGTAGAGTCTGTAATGTAACATTTTGTCTGCATTTGGTTTATTGATAAATTTTTTAAAATATTTATATCACATATTTATGTATATATGTATGTATGCTTATGTACATATTATCTGGGTAATATACATAATTAATTTTTTTCTTTATTTTGAAGTTTTATAATTTTACAAATATTTATGCATATATTGCGTATATGTACGTATCTATGTGAATAAATAAGTTTTGTGTACTATATATGTACATATGATTGTATGTATTTACATATACATATATCTACGTGCGTACATATCTACATAATTTTATATGTACATTAGACTTCTTCTTAAAATAACTTGCTTTTGTTTGGAATTAACATTGTTCTTTTGATTCTAAAACTAATATAAAAGCTGGAGCAGAATGTCGCTAACGAAATGGGCTATGTGCATTTTCCACATTTTTGTTATAGCCACCATCCAAAAAGATTCCGAACGTTGTAATCACAACAGTGCGGATCTTCCAAATTTGGCTCCAAAATTCAGCTTATTTAAATTCATAAGCAAAAATGTTATGGACCAAAAACTTACGAAAATCGGTATCTGTCGTGACTAAAGTTCATATTTTTTCACACCAGAAAAAGATGGAGTGTAAAAAGGTCCAACCAGTGAACAAAAAATCATAGAATCGCAATTAGCTTTTTCAACCTGCTTTATGCAGATGTTTGTAAGTAGCTATTCACACAAATTTTCTAGGTTGCGTATCACAGAATTCTATAGAAAATAGATTTTTACGTAGCTGCGTGACTTTTTGACAACCCTGTAGTTATTTTCTTTGTAAAATAACCAAAGAACGGGGTTGTTCACACAAATGAATGTTCAAAAATATATGATACTTGGGACTTAATAGATTAGCCAAGACGAATGTTTTTTTTATGTATATAAATACTTATACTGTTTCAAATAACACATTATTTAGCATTTTTGAAAATTTATATGGAAATTGAATATAACTTGTAGAACATCATAAAATCTATATTTATGAAATCTATTAATTTTTTTTTTTTTTTTGATTTCTTAAAAATCCCATTTTCATTTCAAATTCGATTTTTCACTAAAAATTCAACTGTTCTCTAAATATCCGATTTTTTACTAAAAATTAGATTTTTCGTTAACAATACGATTTTTCACTAGAAATCTACTTTTAATGAAAAACCATTTTTTACTATTTTTTTTTTTTTTTTTTTTATATAAAATCAGATTTTTCATAATAAATTCGTTTTTACTGAAAACTAATGGTTTCACAAAAATTCACTAAAAACCGATTTTTGCACCAAAAATTCGATTTTTCACTGACAAATTTCTTCACATAATAAAAATATTTTTTATTTTAAATATTTTTAATTGATTCTAAGCATTTTTTCGTGCTAAAAATACACTTATTTTAACATTTTTTAGAAGTAATTATTAATAACTTCCAAAACCCTGCAATAAGTTGCACTTAGAGTGACTTATGTAGGGTCGAGTTATTATATATTTGGAATTTTTATTTCTATTATTATTATTATTATTATTATTATTTTGTTTTGTTTTCCAAATTAAACTATAAAATTTTGTTAATTTTACACATACAATTAAAAGTTATTGTAGAAAATGTGGATGTTCGAATCATACTCGTATAACGCCATATAAAACTTCAAATCTTATATCTCAAAATTCACTTTTTTGACTTGGAATGATTTAGAATTAGAATAGTACCGATAGGTAATTTATATGGATTAAATTAACAAATAATTATTTTAGATTAAAGGTTGATCGATTGATTGCAAAATATATTAAAGGAATAATTTTAGTAATAACACTAATTATACTATTAAATCTAGAGATTTATACTATTAAATCTTAAGATTCTGAAGTAGGAAGAACTGTAACTTTATGCTGTTTTTTGGTATATTATTATATATGCTGGCTGGGGAGCCATTTGAATTGGAGTATTGAATATGAGTGAAATTATTTTTTATAGTTTATATTTATTATTCTTATTCAAGAATAATTCTGTAGTATATATTCATCGGCTTTATTGGCTAAGAAGGCTTTTTATATTACTGTGGATTGAAATAAATAAAAAAAAGACCATTCATACGATGTATATTGATGATCTAAATACATGAAAAAAATACTAAAAAATGTTAAAATTTGTATTCAGTTCTCTACCAGCGATTGAGAAATCATGGGTCTCATTCATTAAGGCAAAGAAAAAAAGTTTCCATTTTTTTTCTCCAAATGGGTTTCATAAATCCTAGACTAACATCTCAAGTTCCAGCAGGAAAACGTTCTGATGAAAATTAAAGAACATTGAGCTAAAAAAAAAAAAAAAAATAAGTCCAATTATCAGAAAATGCATGAGAAGAGAAAAACAACACATTAAAATAATAAAACATGTAGCCGATTCCGCATAAACCCAACAGGAACAGAGAGTAGATAAATATATAATCTCAAAGTGTCAAAACTAATAACCAGAAAAATATTCTTATTCCAACAGACCAAATTATGTTCAAAAACATTAATGAAAATCAAATATACACCCAAGAGGTACCACTTTTCATTCACAAAATTTGGAATGATTTCCGCAGAATTCATCCAATAAAGAAACAGCTACTAGAAATGAGGATATACCTCAGTTCATTAAAACATTAAATAAAAGATATGAGACCATGTACTACACTTAGCAAACATAATAAAGACAATATCAATCATTAGATTGCAATGGAAGACACCGAAAACCATTCCTAAAAAAAAACATTCAATGAAATTAGAAAGATATGAACAACTTCCACCCATGTTGCTGAAACAATCCAAAACGGAACACCTTAAAAAGACCCATACTTAATGAACATTTCAATGCAAAAATTACACCACAATCACCAATCTGCAATCACATGCAACCGTAATAGTCGTACAAACACACAGCAACATTATCAACTCACATCACATAAAAGACAAAATTTCCAACAACAGTGGATGTATACAAATAACATGAAATCAGACAAAATCAAGTAGGGCAAATCAGAAATCTATTATAAAAATGCATAAGCCAGTACCACTAGAAACATTATGAAAAACCAAAATACACCCATCCTCCTGAAGAGCACAAAGTCTTATATATATATAACAGTATTACTTCAGCTTACCGCAAATTAGTATCACTTTTCACCAAGAAACTATAATTAAATATCAACCCTTCAAAAACTAACAAATGATCAATCCCCCGCTGAAGATGACAAACAGATATCATTCAGAAGATATGCAAAATCATCCAATAGCATGCAAAATATCATTATAACACCACTAAACAATTATGTAGCCAGATTACTGAAATGATCAATACAAAACACATATTTTGAGCTTGTTATAGAAAAAATGTTTTAATTTTTTTTATTTACATTAAGATATGTAATTACTTCAAAACAACTTTTTAATATTTTACTTATAAAAAGAACAAAAGTATGAAATATAACATATTTCGATTTTTCCCATGATGTACTAAAATGATAAATTAAATACATATTTTTATCATGACGAGCTCAAAATTACTATTTTTTTTTTTTTTTTTTTTTTTTTTGCAACAATTTCAGTAGAAAGCTTAAAACTGAAGATGAATTTTTATAATATATATATTAGGATATCTTAATTTGAATGTAATAATAAATTGTTTAATGTATTTTTTAGATTTTCTTTTACTTGCATAATAAACATGAACATTATAAAACGATATTTCAAAGAAAAAATGTTCGAGTGGCATTGTTCTGATTGAAGTCGTTAAGGAGAGAAATATGTTAATGTTTTGTACTGAAAGTATATAAAATATACACATATTATACAAGAAATATTCATAAATCAAAACGTAAAATATAAACTTAACTTAAAATGTTTGGTAACTCCGAGAAAACCACAAATTTATGCTATCAAATATTGCAACGAGAATCGAATATCAATGAAAACCCCAAAGCATTTGGTGCAAATCTATTTCGCGAAAGATTACGCATTGCAAAAAATCTGTATAAAACTGATTTAAGAGGACATTTTGGTTGCGTCAATGCAATTGAATTTTCTCATGGTGGAAAATTTTTAGCTTCAGGTGTGTGTTGTAAAATTTATATTAAAATGCATATCTTTGAATTTCTGATTTACTTTTTAAAGGTGGAGATGACAAACGAGTTTTAGTTTGGGATGTGGAAAAGTCTTTAGCTGGAACATCAACCCCTCGTGCTTTGGCCACAGAACAGGCCAGCAATATATTTTGTTTGGGATTCGATAGCAAAAATCGTAAATTAATTTCTGGTGGTAATGATACCTTAGCCATTTCTCACGATTTTGAGACGTAAATTATATACAGATTATTAAAATTTTACATTTCTTTTTGATTTCATCTTTTTTAATAAATTTCAGTGGTAAACTAGATAACGTTTTCAAACATGATGGCCCTGTTTATGGACTTTCAATTGATCCTCAAAATGATAATATTTTTTCTACTGCTTCGGAAAATGGAGAAATATTGTTATTTGATCAACGATTGACTGTACCTACAGTGATCGCTTCGGTGCCATCCTCTTTTCATGCCGTAGAATTTCATCCAACAATGGGAAATCTTTTAGTCACAGCAAATTCCAAACGAGGCGCAACACTTTATGATATTCGTAAACCCAAACAGTATGTTTATTCACTGCATATAAAAATATATTTTATTGCAATATGATTTTGAAATCTTTACTTTAGGCCAGTTATATTATACGGTAATTTAGGAAATCCTCGAAGCTGTATGAGTGTACGTTTCAATTATACAGGAAAATTGATATTGGGCTTGCGTAGACGTTTGCCGCCAATATTATATGATGTTAATTCTCCTGATCCAATTTGCACATTTTATCATAGCAATTATTATAATTCATGTACCATGAAAAGTTGTACTTTCGCCGGCGAAGATGATGAAATAGTTGTATCTGGTTCAGACGACTTTAATCTATATGTTTGGCGTTTAACTGATATTGATTGTAATATTTATTTTTTATTTAATTATAGTTTAACTAACGATATTTAAATACATATATTTCTTCTAGTGGAAGGTACTGAACAATGGGTGGAGTCAACGCAAATGGTTTTGTACGGCCACCGCTCAATTGTGAATCAAGTTAGATATAACCGCCAGAAATGTTTATTGGCCTCTTCGGGTGTAGAAAAAATAATCAAGGTAAAATATATATATACACACATATATATATAAATATATATATTTGCAGTATAATTGCAAATAACGCTTAAAAATTCATTTTCGTTTTCAGATTTGAGTACATAGGCTTCACATCGAAAATGTTTATTTTTTTACTTCTAGATATGGAGTCCATTTTCACAACATAATTGGACTGGTTCATTAACTGAAGAGGCTTCGTGTTCGGATAATCCCCGTGAACTATATTCACCATATAACCTATTTACCATGGCACTGCCCGAAAATTGGCATCATTTGTCCCACGATTATAGCAGTGAAAACACTAACGAAGATCCTCGTATGATGGCCTTTTTTGATTCTTTAATTCAGCAAGAGATCGAGGAGTGGGAGACCAATAGTTCCACTGACGTATCACAAGAAGAAGATCGCAGTATTAGTTCGTTTTTCAGTTGCGGCAGTACCAGTAGTAGTAGCAGTAGTAGTGATAGCAGTACTAGTAGCAGTAGTTCGAGTACCAGTAGCTCTTCCGACAGTGATAGCGATAATGAAAACAATGCCATCCCGGCTAAAGGCAGAAAACGCTCTAAACGACAAGCTGTGATACGTAGAAAAGCTCAACGAAAACAACATAACAAAAAGACTAAACTGGCTAAAGTGAAACTTAATCAATTGCAAAAACCAACAAATCGCATTGCTTACTTAATTGCCAAGAAACGCAATACTTTAAGACGACTCGCAATAAAAGGGGCCTCTCTTAACAATAGACGTTCAAACAAATTGGCTGTAGTTGTTAATGGACGTAAACGTAATACTAATTCAAAGCAAAATCATCGTCAACGCTCTATGCGGCGACGTCAAGGACGTCATATACGTACTAGTAACAATTTAAATAATGAAAAGCCTACAACATCAGCCGCTGCGGCTGCTGCTTTGGCTGCAACTTCACGACCTCAACACAGAGTTCAAAAGAAAAAACCAAAAATAAAATCAGGTATGTACTTTAATTGTCTTGGACTTTTATTCATATCATTGCTAATATAATAAAAATTGTTTAATATTTTTTATAGATTCGAATGAATCTTCAGAAGAAGATTCTGGCAACTTTGCGATAAGCAGTTCTAGTCGTTCTAATGCTGTAAATACTTCTTCCTCTTCTAATAACAACAACAACAATATAAACGTACCAAGTACTAGCACTGGTATAACATCAAATTTCAGGGGTAAGTGGTAATCAAGAAAAACTTGATATTAAGAAGGTCGAAATGCATTGCGGTGAGAACAATAAAAGTTTTCTTATGAGAAACGTCCCCTTTTTTTGTATTCTCACTCACTCAGAGTCATATATTTTATTTTATGTTTCTAGAATAATAAAAAAAACAAAAAATTAAAAAGTAATATTAAGGGCCTGAATGTAAAAAAAATATTACATAATCGCCTATAGATTAACAAACAAAAACTCAATTGAAAAAAAACTTATTCAAAAAAGCACACTATAATTGATTTTTTTTTTTTCAATGACATTTTTTACTAACATATTTTTAGACTTAGGTTTTTTTGACAGCCGAATTAGGTTTTTGACAACGGAATTTCACGCCTATGTTAATCTATGTAATCGCCTTTTGTGAATTCTTAATCACTTAGGACCATGTATGTTTAATTTCATGTTTCTAGGATAATTATTATAAAAAATTCAAAACACCATTAGAACAAGGGGTTCTAACAAGATCTTGCTTCGCGACCCCCTTTTATATTAATAATATTATTAATTGCGACATTAATTTTTATTTCATCTTTAATATGAAGAGACTTTTTCGGATAATGCATTTGTTTTAATGGACAAAAGAGTAAAAAAGATAGTTTCACATAAAAATGTATGTTGATGAAAATTGTTCTAAAAGTTTTAGGGCATCGAAGTCAACAAACGGATAAGCTTTACTATATTTCAACTAAAGTGCTTTGAAATCTGATGGTTCAAAATTAAATTTAGCACATGCATTTCATTTTAACTCTTTTTCAATTAAATCTCGTATTTTATCTATTATCATATTGAAAAGATTTTTCCATTTCCAAGTGGAGAAACTCAAGAGAGAATTGAATAAGTTGGAGTTATCTACAGCTGGTTATAAAGCAGAATTACAAAAGAGGCTGATGAGAGCTGACATCGGAGCTTACGAATTCGAGTATAAAGAAGAAATGGAAGTTTCTGTCCGTGCAAAATAAGCAGCATGGATTTATACACAATGTTTGCTGCTATGATGGAGCAATTTAAAGTTAATAACGAGAAACTTGCTGAAGTTCAAGAAACTTCTAAAGTAAATAACGAGAAACTTCTTGCTGAAGTTAAAAAATCTTCTAGAGCGACAGACGAAAAACTTCAGCAATTTTCGGAAGTTATAAACAGCAGAGTGGATGGCATTGAGACAAAGGTGTTCGACTTAGAGAGCTGCCTAGATATGCAAGCCAAAGTCGTTGATAAAAAGCTGTCCAATTTAAAGAAAGGTATTGATAAACAACTACATGATCTAGAAATAAAGATGAATAATCTTCAATGCCAAGATGGACAGGTGCGAATTATTCCAGAATCCTCTAGTAGAATAAATTGCCCTAGTTTTGATGGCACCACACCATTTAATGTTTTCAAGTTCCAGTTTGATACAGTTGCCATTAGAAACATGTGGAACGACGAAGAAAAAGCTATCGAGTTGATATTGGCCTTAAAAAGAAATGCAGCAGTAGTTCTTGAAAGCGTGCCAGCGTGTAACAGAAATAGTGGTGAACATAAAAAAGAATTGTACCGAATGGAATGCGTGGTAGAGTGCTGCAGCTTACTTATCCAGGGAAAAACAACCCCTTTTTGGAACATATCAAGATAGAGGCATTTGTTAGTGTCATTCGCAATCCTGAAATACCACACATAAACCATCATTTGCTGAAACCGTCTCATTCGCATTGCCACAAGGAACGGCGAAAATAATTTCAAAGTCGCGAAATGTCGAAGTTGTTGTTGATAATGAGAAAAATATAGTGGACGAATTGAAAAAGGTTTTTTAGGCGTTTAATGAGAAGCAAAGTAAAGTCAGAGTAAAATGTTAAACTAAAATGAGCTAGCATTATGAGGCAAGAGCTAGCTCCCACATATGAGGGCCCCACAATCTCCCTATTCGTAATACAGCAGAAAAATAGCAATCTTACTGCTTCTGGGTACATCAACAGTCAGAAGCACGTTTTTACTATAGATACTATAGATCACAGTCTATCGTCAAGCTAGATTTAATCAAGAAAACAATTTAACCAATATGTGGGGTAAGTCTGTGCACAGAAATTAACCATTGCCAACGTTAGCATCAATAATGTATTTATTGTTGCCGACATTGTGGACGAAGTTATCATTAGTGCTGATTTCATAATTAGTCACGGCATTATTTTGGATGTGGGACAAAAAGTTATGATTTGGCGAAATATGGAGATACCCCTTGACGTTGGATATGAAAATAGTACTCAAGTAAGAAAGCTAGTTACCGTCGAGCATCAGAAACTACCTCCACAGTCAGAAACTTTATTATGGGCCCGTATGGAGTTTGAGGGAGTTAGAACAAGCAGAAATAACAAGTGATCTTGTAACAGCAAAAACCCTCGTTAAAGCCTGCAACAAAAAAATAGCAAGAGTGCTTAACCTGTCTAGCTATGAAAAAGTCGTTAAGCCAAATTCCGAAATAGTTCAATGCACTTTAGAATAGGCAATACTCAATTGCGAAAAAACCTGCCAATATATCCACCAAAGAACACGAGCTACTAGCGGAATATGTGGGAAAATGGGAAGAAGGATTAGCGCCGCCAGATAGAAATAAGGCCAAACAGATTCTGAAGAAATATACCTCCGTCTTCGCCTTAAAAAGTCAAAACCATGGGCAATTGTAAAGCATCAAATAAATACAGGCGAAGCGAGGCCAATAAAGCAGCTGCCCAGAAGTATTCCTCTAGCAAAACGAAGTAAAGTGGAGGTCAACGAAATGAAACGGAACGGTATAATCGAACCATCTTTAAGTCCTTGGAGCTCGTCTGTTGTTTTAGTTAAGAAAAAAGACGGCAGCACTAGATTTTGCGTCGTTTATAGAAAACTGAATGACGTCACCAAAAAAGACAGCTAATCACTACCAAGAATTGACGACACCCTGGACACACTAGCTGGAACGCAATAGTTCCCCACATTAGTCTTGCAAAGCGGTTATTGTCAGGTAGAGATTTCAGACAAAGACAAGGAAAAAGCCGCCTTTAGCGCGAGTGATGGGTTATGGCAGTTTAATGTGATGCCATTTAGACTCTCCAGCTAACATTCAAGCGTTTAATGGAACATGTATTAAAAGGACTTCACGGGAAGACATGCTTGGTGTACCTCGATGACATAAATGTCATGGGTAAGACTTTTGATGAACATCTGAGAAACCTTGAAGAAGTCCTTAAACGAATATCAGCTGCTAGACTCAAACTCAGTATAAAGAAGTGTGCATTCTTCCAGAAAGAAGTCAAATATGTGGCACATCGCGTAACAGCAAAAGGAATATCAACAAAGATAATTTCTGTATATCCGAGAAATCTCCATGAATTGCGTAGTTTTCTTGTCCTTTGTACATACTACAGACGATTTGTCTCGAATTTCGCCAATGTAGCCGCAAGCTTACATGAGCTGACCAAGAAGTCACAATGATTCAAATGGAGTGAAGCACAAGAACTAGCATTCCAGAAGCTGAAGGATCTATTATATATGGCACCAATTTTGTAATATCCTATACCTGGAGAAATGTTTCTTGTAGATAGCGATGAGAGCGGATACGGAATAGGCGGTGTACTTTCACAAGTGGTCGATGGCACTGAAAGAGTCATTGGATACTTCAGTCGAACGCTTTCGAAGCCTACTACTGCGTAACGCGATGAGAAATTTTGTCAGTATTAGAGTCTGTGAAGCATTACCACAAGTATCTGTGTGGTCAACACTTCCAACTGAGAACCGATCAACCTGAAGGACAACTGGCTAATTGGATAGAGCGACTTCAGAGTTATGACTTTAGCATCGAGCACCGAAAGGGTTTGAAACACGGCAATGCGGACGCGCTGTCAAAACGGCCCTGCAACGTGGAATGTAAGCATTGTACAAAAGCAGAGAAAAGGAATGTGTCATCGATGTTCGACTAATGCATATAGAGTCCAGTGAAGATTGATCTGTAGCGCAAAGAAATGACCCCATACTTTCGAATATAATATCGGCAAAAGAGGAAGGTAGAAGTGCAGCCCGCAACGAAATATCCGCCGAAAGTCCACTGATGAAATCATATTGGGCCCTTTGGAATAGTCTACAGTTGTTAAATGGCTGCTTATATCGCATATGGGAAAGTGCTGGTTATCTTAGTGTGACAAAAGCCTTAGAAAAGTTAAAACAACGTTTTTATTAGGTGGGTTGTCAGCAAGCAGTAGCCGATTGAGTACCCACAATGCGTAGCAGCGAAGGGTCCAGTAAGAAGAAGTTTCAGACAACTTCAGCAGTATAACTCAGGTGAGATATTCAAGCGGATTGCAATGGATGTAGCAGACTCTTTTCCTGTCAGTGATGCCGAAAACCGTTACGTGCTAGTGGTTATGGATTATTTCAGCAAATGCCTAGAGGTATATGCCAGACCCGATCAGGAAGCTAAAACGGATATAATCGTATTTGTGAACAACTGGGTGAGGCGCTATAGTGTTCCACTGCAATCGCATTCTGATCAGGGTAGAATTTTTGAATCTGCCGTATTCGAGGAAATGTGCGATTTATACGGAATAAGAAAAACCAGAACAACGCCACTGCATCCTCAATCTGATGGCATGGTTGAAAGATTCAATAGCACTCTGGAGGAATATTTAAGAAAAGTGGTCAGTGCACATCAAAAGGACAGAACTCAAGTTTCTTGGTGATTTGAAATTCGGTATTAAGCCCTCATCATCAAATAATGAAAACACTTCCCAAAAGCAAGGTGACCTAAACGAACTTCATGAAATCATACACAAATAAAAATGACTAGCGACAAAATGAAAGTTTCCAAACTATAAACCCATTGGGATAGACCATACAAGGTGATTAATAAATTAAACGAAGTGGTGTACAGAAGATAGAAAGAAAAGAGCACGATATCTAAAATGAAGGTAGTATATCTAGAACGACTAGCTGCCTATGGGAGAAGTGAATCTGTGCCTATTCGGGACGGACAGGCTTTAGCGGGAGGCAGTGTTACGAAATTGTACTTGAATTCAAATAGAACGGTTTTAACGGCTGGTTTAAAGTTAAATAATGTTTCTCAACCATTCTCAATGCTTCACAATCTTTCTATTTATGTTAACAGCAGTTAACATATCTGTAGAAATTATTAACACAGCTGTAAACATACAACGTTGAATGAAAAGCTTTCACCATTATTTGTAAGTATGGCAACACTAAATGTTGAAGCTGCTAAAATTAACATCGAAAGCTCTAGAATTCGAATATACAAGTTTGTCCATTAAGATCATTGTAGAAATAGAGCTTTCGATAAGCATCTAGAATGTAAGAATACCATTGAGTCAGTCTAATTGGAAACATCGTTAAGTAAAGACAAATTAACTGCCTTGGCTGTATGTTCTTGTACATTATTAAAGTGTGTCGTAAAAAGTGTGTAATTTAAGTACGTGTGTATTAGAACACATAGTAACTAAAGCTACTTTTTTAAAGAAGAAAAAAAACACAGAAAATTCAAATTTATTGGGGAATGTTTATTATCATTTGAAAGAACATTCTTTGGCATTTATTTTTTGAAGATTATGTCTATCAAATATTGGCCGTTGCTACGTCGCAGATGGTCCATCCGTTGAGTCCAATTTTCGATGACTCGTTCGATGACTCGTTCGACTGGTAACTTGCGAATGACACGCGTAATGTTTTCCTCCAAGGCCTGAATCGAAGCGCGTTTGTCCGCATAAACTTTAGACTTTACATATCCCCACAGGAAAAAGTCTAACGGTGTGATATTACACGATCTTGGTGGCCAATCGACCGGCCCAAAACGTGAAATTATGTGCTCATCGAAGTGTTCTCTCAATAAATCCATTGATTGATGCGATGTTTGGGAAGTGGCGCCGTCTTGATGAATCCAAATGTCGCCAAGATCACGAGCTTCAATTTCAGGCATCAAATAGTAGGTTATCATGGCACGATAACGGTCGCCATTGACGGTTACGTTCGCACCGGCATCATTTTTAAAGAAATATGGACCGATGATTCCACCGGCCCACAAACCACACCAAACCGTTGTTTTTTCTGGATGAAGTGGCAGTTCTTGAATCTCTTCAGGTTGCCTTTCATCCCAAATGCGTCAATTTTGTTTCTTTACACACCCATTGAGCCAGAAATGGGCCTCATCGCTGAACAAAATTTGCCTCGAAAACGTCGGATCTTCTTGGAACTTTTCAAGAGCCCATAGAGCGAAGCGATGTCGCTTGAGAAGGTAGAGCGGCTTCAGTTGTTGCACAAGCTGTATTTTGTACGCTTTCAATTTAAGATCTCGACGTAAAATGCGCCAAGTCGTTCCATACGTCAGTCCGAGTTGCTGCGAACGGCGCAGAATCGACTCTCCACGGTCTTTGTGTACACTCTCAGCTACGGCCGCTATATTTTCTTCACAGCGTGCTGGACGTGGTCTATTCGTTCGAATATTATCCAATAATGAATGCTGGATCTCAAAATGGTGTTGCGAATAGTACGCTCAGTAGGCCGATTATGTTGACCGTAAGTTGAGCGAAGTGCACGAAACACATTCCTCACAGAACGTGAATTTTCGTAATAAAGTTAAACGATTTGTAAACGTTGTTCAGGCGTAAGTCTTTCCATTATGAAATGCCAAACAATACTAAACAAAAATAACATGACAGCATGACACGACTCGCACGTGATATGTCAAAAAAAGGCTATTGAAAAAAGTATCTCTACTTGAATCAGCCATTATTTAAACTGTTATTGTTATACATTTTTAAATAAAATAAAGATTCGTTACAACTTTAAACTACTAAACTGCTTTTATTTGCAATCAAAGTACCGGTTTATTTGAAAGGAAATAAACCACCGTTTTTAAAAGGTAAAAACGTAACAATATATTTACAAAAAATAAGAGTAGGATTTCATGTGAAAAATGCGTAGTTTCATCAAATTCAAGTGAACTGCCTCATCGTAAAGTTTTATTAAAATTGTGTCATTGGACAGTATCACTTTCTTTATTTGATATTTCCTTCATGGGTTTTGTTGATCTAGTTGATTCTTATAATAACGAACTGAATATCAAGTATTCTGAATAATCAAATTTCAGATTAATCAATTATTCGATTAATTCAACAATTTGATTAATTTTATTTATGATTAATCGATTTATTCTTATTTCAATTATTCAAAATTACGATTAAACAATTAATCATAATTTCGAATAATTAAAATATTGAATAATTGATTAATTTTAAATTTATTTGACTTTCTTTTTTATTTTCTTTTCATTTTTATGTGATGTACCACCTTTATAAAATGCCAAATGTGAGCCCTTAAAATAGAAAACAGCACAAATTTTACACTATACTTAGTTTTCTATTTTTTTATTTTTATTTTTTGGTTAATTTGTTTAATTCTACAATAAATTTGAGAACTTTGAATAAAATTATTTAAATTTGATTAATCAAATTTAAAAATAATCAATCAGAATTTAGATTAAGTAGACTTGCTGATTAATCGATTAACTGATTAATCTGTATTCAGATTAATGAAAATTTTGAGTAACCGATTATCTTTACTTTTGTCTTTAATTTAATGATATTTTTTATAAAAATGTTTCATGCTTTCATTGGAATTTTTATTTAAACTTTTAAATAATATTTTCATTAAAAAATTGTGTGTTCAAGAATATTTTTAAGGATCTCTTCGTTACCCTCTACGAGTATCCCTTCGGACCCCTTGTGGTTCGCGGACCCAAATTTGAGAACCGTTGCATTAGAAGAACACTTCTGGATTCTCACCCACATATAACCATATATCTATCTTTTATTTCATATTTATAAATTAGTTATTACAAAAAAAATCAAAAAGCACCATTAGGAGATCGAAAAAATACCACAAAATCACTTCACTTAGGACTATATATCTTAAATTTCATTCAAAAAGTACCACTAGAAGAACAAAAAAGTACCACAAAGTACCCACTTGTGGATTCTCACATATATATGACCATACATATTTATTTTCATGTTTCTAGGTTAATTGTTATAAAAAATTCAAAAATGTAGCATTAGAAGAATAAAAAATATCTAAAAATCCCCTCTTGTGGATTCTCTCTCACTTAGGATCATATATCTTTAAGTTCATGTTTCCAGGTTAATATTACAAAAAATTAAAAAAGTACCATTAGAAGAACAAAAATGAACCACAAAGTACCCACTTATGAATTTTAACCACATAGTACCATATATCCTTAATTTCATGTTTCTGGTTTAAATATTATTGAAAATTGGAAAGCATAATTTTTCTTGATTCCTAATTCATTCAAAACCATATTTGCTAACCATTATGCCGGTAAGTTTATTAAAAACATAAATGTACCATTATAAGCAAAGCAAATGTACCAAGTTACATTTTCCAACTTGGAACAGACCCGTTAAACTTGAATTTTCAAAATGCTCACTGTGTTAAAATTTGCAAGTCATAGATGTAACTTAAACGATACAAATCTGCCTTCAATTACTTAAGAAAAATATTAAAAAAGTACGAATTTTGTGTGACCAAATGAACCAACCAATACATAAAATTTTGCCAAAATTGTCTTAATGGGCTTGAATAAAATGTAATTTCCCGTTTTCTAGCCCTTTTTGGATTTTTTTCACATGAATGTAACTAAAATTGTATTCCAATGAATAAAAATCAATAAATAGAAAAAAATATGAAAAAAAAAAAATAACAAAAGTAGGTAAGATTTTTAACCCAAATTTCCAAAAAGTACCAAATTTGTATTTTTCTTTTTTCGATAAGTTACAAATATTACTGATTTAAAAGATATATAAGGTACCAAAAGGTTACCAAAATACAAATTTTTTCTGTTTTCTTCCTAAAAGGGAAAAATTTTAAAAAAGGATCAGATACCTGTCTACTTATTTTTTAAATTAACAACGTTATCTATTAAATTTTACCCCTTTTTCACCTAAACATACGAATTTTCAAAAATCAGGTCTTAGTAGATATATATGTCGCGAGACCAGCCTACTATCTAAATGTAATCTTTTTAGCTTTAGACATATGGGCTGTGCGATGATGAATCTGTCATTCACATAAAAGATATACTAGAAACTACTCGTATTTCGTAAAGTCGTAGGTCACAAAATTTGAATAAATGAAAGATATACAAATTTACTTAAAAATTAATTTTATTGTTCTAAACAATTTCTTATATATAACGTATTCAGCTAAAAATAATGAAGTGGAACAAATATTTCCAAAGATCAAAACATAAAAGGATAATTGTAAGTCATTTATTTGAAAAGCTTTCCATTGGTAACTACTTTCAGCTATGTAGTCGCCAAAGTTATGTATTTGACATAAAGCTTCATGTCTGCTTTCAGTAATCCACTGTTCTATCAAGCCTGCAGCTAAAAATTGCAACAAAGCCACGTTAAATGTTTCTTCATAAGGAGAATTTTTCGTATACAAATACGCAATGTGATATATCTTTGGACACTCCGGTATTATATGTATTTTTTTAGTGATAAAGTAATAAATATCTGCAATTAAAAGAGAATATTCTCGCGTAACGGCAGCAAAACCGCCCCGCTTAGACATTATACCTATCAAACGTTCTGGTGGCTCGCCCACTAACATTACTCGTTCATTTAGACTATTGTATAATCTTGAATTTTGACCACTAAATAAATCATCACGCATGGCTGCATGTTTAATAAAAATTTTCAAATTTGCCTTTTCTAATTCTTCCAAAGTATTGATATCCTTGTAATAACGGGGACGGATATAAACTGTTGCTAAACTAGATTCCAAAAGTGCACCTATAATGACACTCACTAAACATAACGAAATAACAAATATTCGTTCAGCGTTATAGGGTGGAAAACGAAGAATTATCATACGAACCCACAGTACCCAAGTGTCTGTAAAAATATTCATATATTGAAAACGTAAAGATGTGAAGAAAGGTGCTTTTTTAAAAGTCACACGTTTTTTAGCGTATTTTAATATGGAAATATTTAACCATCTTAAGACCATCCATACAAATGATGAAAAAAATCCCACAGATAAATAAACAATCCAAACGTTCTCATCAACTGCATGAAGGGGTAAAATTGATTGTGGTATACGTTTAGATTTTATCACATAACAACACAGTTTATCCATGTAAACTGGTACCGAAAAATGTACATCTCGTGTTAAATAGTCCTTGATGAAAAAACCAGCCATTGTTATATCAGTTTCATTGCGTATCATGCGACCTAAGGCGCCATTGAATGAACCGTTCTCCAATCGAGCCCTTAATTTACAAAAATATTAGCAGTAAATAAGAAGGGTGTTCTGTAAAATAAATTTCAACTTACCCAAAAAAATCATCATCTGGCCACTGTAGTTGCATAGTAAAATTAAATAGTTTTTCCAACAAATACGCCACTTTGCCATCTACGCCTTCTACACTGGTCACCTTAAAAGTATCTTTTTTTGCCTTCACTTCCGAAAATACTGAGTCGAATATATAAACACGCATGGGGTAGCCATGCATATTGCGAAAAATATCTTTAATATTATAATCTCGAGTATCTACTATAGCACCGTATTTGCCATTCAGTATAACAAATGGATGATAAAACTTAGAATATTCTGCTGTAATATAATATACACGATACATCTTGTGTGTCAACCAATAGTAGTTGCCAAGTAAACATATTTTGTCCCAATCTATACTATTTTGGTTAATTAAGATAAACTTAACACCTCTATGAGTTGCACATTTATCAAGCACTGGTTTCACTTCTTCAATTGATTTTAGTTGCACAATTAAGCTTGAACATAAAGATGTTTGTACTTGATTATTATAAAAACTCCATCCATTCGAAATTAATAAAGGAATTTTAATATTAAAAACTAAATTATAGACGAACTGATCCATATTTTCAAGTTGCATCCGTATACATTCCAAATTGTGTGCTTGTTCATTTATAATATTTAAAGATTTTGTGTAGCTGTTAAAATATTCACTTTTTATAATATTAAAATATGTTAAAATTAAAATTGTAATTATTCCAATTTTTCTTAGATTTATATCCATTTCGTATATTTATGTGGATGTTGTTTCTTTGGCTTAATGTTTGGTTCTTAAAATTCTCATTGAGTGTTTTATAATTTATTCGATCTTAAAGAAAGTAGGCTAGTTCTATTATTAATAAAAATGTAATAAATGTTTACTATCAGATAAACTGTCAGTTGAGTTAATTCACATCAAATTTTTGCTAACACTTGTCAAGTATTAAAAAATACCTTTTTGTACGAAAAGCATTAACAAAACAAAAAGTTATTATGATATTCATATATCTAGTGGATAAACAATTGCAAAGGTTGACAAGGTTTCGCCTATCTTGTTGTTTAACTGATATTATGGTGTGATATATTCAATTGATTTGTTAAATATTTACATACATATTATCGCATTTTGTACCGTTATTAGTCATTCACCCACCAAAGTGCTTTCCATTACCTCAACGGGTTTCGAAGTTACAAAAGGTCCTATTTGTAGATTTCCTTGAGAAAAGAAAAATTGTTATTGTTTTTTGCTACACATAAGACCTTTGAAGAACAAAAACACAAAAATATTAAACAAAAAATGAAAAGTTTCATAAATAAACAAAAACAGCCTATATGTAGATTTTTTAATTTTTTTTTGGCATTCGCGGACGCCAAAAGATATCGATTTTTTTTTAACATAAAACTAATAAATATCCTAACGAAAAATACAAAAAATCCAAAATTAATAAAAGATTGCGAATTTACAAAATAAAATGTTTTTTTTTTGTTTTTTTTTTTTTTTTTTTTTTTTTTTTTTTGTTCTCCTGAAAAGTAGTCAAAAAAAACATACCTTTTCGTAGAGCGTTCCAACGATATGTATATATAATTTACTAATCGAGGGTTATCAGTAAAAAATGTTATACTATGTAATTATTTTTAAAGACCTTGAAATTTTACAACAACTAACTAATACATCGTTTGTTCTACCGATAAATTTTTTTCTTATGTTTTATGAGTAAAACTTGAAAGAGTGTATTTGTCTTTTTTTAACTTTTTGACAAATTTCATATCTAGGTCAATAACCTGTGGACTCTATCGTAAACTTATTTAAGAAATATTTATAAATATTCTTTTAACTACGAGGGCAGATCAATAAGTCCCTGAATTTTCGAACTTCCCTCGTAGTTATATGAAATGTAACACTATTCCCATCAAGTAACACCTGTTAATAGACTACTGTCAAATTTTGAGCAAGTGTCGTCATTTACTTTGCGTTTAATAGCTGTTCAAAACACACAACCTCGTGTATTTTTCTAAAAATGGAAAAAAGTGAATTTCGAGTGCTCATTAAACATTATTTTTTGCGAAAAAAAACCGTCAATCAAACCAAGGAAAAGCTCGATAAATACTATGGGGACTCTGCACCATCGATTTCAATGGTAAAAAAGTGGTTTACTGACTTTCGTTGTGGTCGCACAAGTACAAATGACGCTGAACGTTCTGGACGGCCAATTGAGGTGAGTACACCCGAAAATGTCGAAAAAATCCACGATATGGTGTTGGCCAACCGAAGAGTAAAAGTGCGTGAGATTGTTGATGCCATAGCCATCAGCTGGGTTTAAGAAAGTTGTCTGCAATTGATCATAAACGTAAACGTGTAACAACTTCAAAGGATTGTTTGGAATTGTTTAACCGCAATCCGAATGAGTTTTTGCGGCGTTTTGTAACTGTCGATGAAACATGGATCCATTACTGTACTGCGAAGACCAAGCAGCAGTCTAAACAATGGGTTTTTCCGGGTGAACCTGCTCCGAAGAAGGCCCAGGTAAGTTTGTCGGCCAATAAGGTGATGGCAACAGTTTTTTGGGATGCATGCGGGATGATCCACATCTGTTACCTTCAAAAGGGAAAAACAATAAACGGCGAATATTATGCCAACTTATTAGACCGATTTAATGAGGATTTAAAAAGAAAACGACCCCATATGGCCAAGAAAAAAGTTCTTTTTCATCAAAATAATGCACGGGTGCACGCGTGTGCAGTCTCAATGGCAAAATTCTATGAATTGGGCTACGAATTGGTACCTCATCCGCCATATTCTCCGGATTTAGCCCCTAGTGACTACTTCCTATTTCCAAACCTAAAGAAATATCTCGGTAGAAAGAGATTCAGCTCCAACGATGAAATTATTGACCAAACAAATGCCTATTTTAAGGACCTCGAAAAATCCTATTTTTTACGCAAAGCAAATGACGACACTTGCTCAAATTTGACAGTAGTCTATTAACAGGTGGTACTTGATGGGAATAGTGTTGCATTTCATATAACTACGAGGGATCCGCCCTCGTAACTTTAGTTTTTTTTATTTTAAATTTGTTAATTTTAAAGAAAGCACCTTTTGGAAAATTATTCCTTTTTTTAAAATCGGTACTATTTTTTGAAGATTAGTCCCTATTTTGATAAATTTAAACCAAAAAAATAAAAATTTTTATTATAAAATATATTTTAAACGCTAAATAACAAAATCAAGCTAACAAAAAATATTACTATAATAATATTACTAATGAGTTACTTTTCAAACAAAAATATAAATACATTAAAAATTTGCTACAAGCACAGTGTACCTACATACTTTAAAATGGGACCTTTTTTGAAAATTAGTTCTTTTTTGATAACACTGGTCGGCAGAAAAATCCTACCTTAAACAAGAATAGGTGGACTAGATAGAATTTGTCCTAATTTTCTTATGGGCACCATAATAAGGCAATTACACAAGTATATTTTATCATAACTAAATAACGGTTTCCCGATAGATAAGTGAAATACCAAAAGATGCAAATAAAAATTGTCTTCAAGTTATTTTAAAACTATTTTTATCTGTTAAACAATTTTGGAGTTATTCAGAAATTATTTTAGAAAAAAATTGTTCATGCAAATTTCGGTGTTTCATTTATCTAAATCGTAAAAATTGTTCTTAAATTATGGAGAAATATAATCGTGTAATTGCCTTTGGGCAAAATATTAGTCATGCCCAAAAAAAAAAAAAAAATCAAGAACTGATAGAATAAAATTAAAATCAGCACGTGTGGACTAGACGTGCTGATTTTTGTTTAAAGGAGGAAAGGAGGAGGAGTTGGATCTTAAAAAGTTGTAGTCTTCCTTTTTATCTTTAAAATAAATAAGAGAAAATATTAAAGACATTGTCCCTCATCTTGTCGTGAAAAGTATTTGATCGAAGACTGTATTGAAAACATTGTGTTCCTTCTTGTCTTTAACATCGATAATGGATGGCACATTCAAGACATTGTCGTTCATATTGTCACCAAAATTAGACAAAATTGAAGACTGTGTCGCCGAAATTTTCGTTAATAAAGTTTTTTAGAAGACAACATGCTTTAGCATCGCTTAAAGATGACAATATTTAAGAAATTGTAGCTCCCAGTATTCAAGACTTTGTCACTCGTCTTGTCGTTAACGAGGATTTCCGTCACATTTTCGGTAAGAAAACTTTAGCAACAGTGGACATGTCGTACAAGATTCGTTGACGACAATTTGGCCAACTGGCTATGTTTGGACGTTTTGTATTCAGGGAATTCTAAATGAAATCCTCATAAGAAGCTTATAGTGAATTCCGATATCTTTAAAAGAGGATAAGAAGATTAATAATAATTTGAATAGTCAAATTGTATTTAGATTACCTTTTATGCAAAGTGACAAGATTTTTTACAAGCAAAGTTTTGCAAATACTCCATCAAGCCGACGATGGAGTTTTTTCTAAAATAAATATAAATTGTTAGAAAATTATGTTTTTATTAAATAAAATGTTAATAATATTTGCTTATTTTTTTTAAATATTCTTTGCTGATAATAAAACACTTAATTATCAGGGAAATTGTTCTTCTTATATTTGATATTACAGCCAAACTGTACCTAAGCTAAATTATTAATGAAATATATGATTTTGCTTGCTTCTCTACTGTGTTGTTTTCTTTTAATAAAAAATTGACAATCTTCGTTACACACGCCAAGAAGATTAATGCTACTATTTTATTTTTGCTAAATTCGATTTGTCGTCATATTATCTTCTAGAAGTGACTTCAAAGTATACTTTTGGAAGATGAAGGGACTATAGTAATGTATTTTGTTTTTTAAACATTCGTAAACACTTCTGATAATTATCTAGAAGTCACTAAGAAGTGACGTATGAACGATTAATGGGCAATAATAATGTATTTTGTTTTTGTAAATTTCGAACAATCTTCCGACAATCATTTAGAAGTCACTAAGAAATGACGTTTGCACGATTGGAAACAAATTTATGTATCTACCAAATGTTTGAAGGATAATAGTCACCAGAAGCTATCAGTGTTGTTTATTTTTTAAGGAAACAAAGCTTGCTATGATAGTTTAATTTTGTGTTTACATCTTTGTAGTTTGGAAAAAATTTCGATTTTTTTGTAAGTATAAATGTGAAAATAAGAGAGCATACTTTAAGGCGTAAATTTTATTATTTGTCGATAAGGTGATGAAAGGTATAAAAGATTTGGGTCAGCCCAATATAGAGCTGTAACTTGATATATCAATAATATTGTTAGTCATCACATGGTGCTAAAGACAATATTTGGATATATGACTATATCCATCCCTAACAAATCCAAACATAAACAAAAGATACCTTGTTAAAATCTTAAGTTTCCTCCAATTTCTTGCCCAACATCATATAAAAATTATAATAACGTCTTCTGAAAACCAGTTTATTATAAATATATATATGAAAAATATATATTAATATATATATATATATAATAACTAGATGTAAATTTTTTGGGATTTTTTTTTGTATTTCTGCCAAAGAAACAATATTTGGTATCGCAAAAAAGGCCATTGAAATGTGCATTTAATGACATAACAAAAATTTGGATCCAGGACCAAATTAGTCCGAAATTTTGCAACTTTCCACAATTCGACACGAAATAAAAATTTTTGGAAAACCAATGTATATATATATATATATATATATATATATATATAATTTATTAACATTCAATACATAATATGTTTGATTTTTGCCTATAGGACAAAGCACTGTGCGCTGCTCACAGTAAGAAATTACTTTCTGTGTGTAAGAAGTATTTTTGTGAGTATTTCAATTAAATTTTATTTATATTTTGTTTTATTTGTAAAAATTATTATATATCTTTAAAAAGCCTATAAAAATACACGTATTTTGATGCAAAATTCATTTAATTCCATATAAAAACATTTGTATCTTAAGTAAATTATGTTTCGAAAAATTTGAATAAAAGCTCCATTACTGTACGTCTTCATCAAGAAATTTGTATTTCCTAACATAAGAAATAACTACCGTAGACATAAATGCAGCGAGTCAACTGACACGTATGTCACATGTGATACATGTGCAGTGTTGCCAAGTTAGCAATTTTCCGGCTAGATCTAGCGGTTTATTTTCAATCTAGCTATAAAGAATGGCTAGATAGATACAATCTATAATCTAGAAAAATCTATAACATTTTTTATTTATATTACTAAATTGTTTTCGATTTTGTACTATTTATAGAAATATTTTAAAGCCTTTTTGAATATAAATTATGAGCCTTAAAATACAAACAAGTTCGAATATTTAAAAACGGAAAAAGTCGTTTCGGTATAACTGCTAGAAGATTGTATTGTATTATTTTAGTCTTATTTTTTATATTTATATGTAAAAATTTAAAATATCCAAATTTTTTGTGAAAAATTGTAAATTGTAACATTATAACGTTGCGTCATTAAATGCGCGTCGCAAAGGCTTTACCAAATTTTCATATTGTTCCTTTGGAAGAAATATTTTTCATATCCGAAAATAGAAAGAAAGAATGATGTCAAGACAAAAATTTTGGGAAACGATGTTTTTGAATGAAGTAAATTTTCATTTGAGCTGGGAACATCAATATCTTATTTTCTCTCCGTACAAACTCGGCCACCCTAATGTATATACTTTGGTATACAATTTTATTTCCGATTTCTTCAAATACTCTTTTATTTTCATGCCTAAGATTTTATCAATTATTTTATTTGTATTTGAGAATAGAACTTTGTTAGTAAGTATTAAATTGTTTATTTACCCTAATACGCCTTCGGGAATGAAGGACATTCAAAAACGCATATGTACATTTGAATGTATTATAGTATTTTTGCTTCAAGTGTGTATATAATCTATTAGTGTTTGTTAGTAGCTAATGTTCTTTCGACTACTACTGATATTAAAGCCATCATGGAACCGGTTAAAACAACATAAAATGCCAATTGTAAATCTCCTATAGTTAAAACTTTAAATCCTTGATATGTTTCATAAAGACGATCCTTCATAATTTTTATATTGACATCGGTTTGCATTTCTGCAATAAATTTATTAATAAGACCAGCATTTTGCATTCGTAATAACAAGAGGTTAATGGTTTCATCCCAAGGTGCATCTTTAGGCCAGACATATGATATCGTATAATATTTTGGACATTCTGGTATAATCCATATTTGTTTCGATACTATAAAATGTAGGCTCTGCTTCATTAGGTTTGTATATCTTGTGACACCGGCTTTACCACCATTAAATGCTACATCCTCAGTGATATTTGCATAAAGATCATTTAAGAAGCGTAGTTTTTTATTTAAACTTGCAAATAGACGGGAAGTTTCACTAAAAAATAAATCATCTCCCATTGAAGAGTATTTGTATACCACATGAAGACCACTTTCATCCAATTCCTGAAGAGTGCGTATATCATTATAATATATGGGATGTATGTAAACAGTAGCTAAGCTTGACTCAAATATAGCACCAAATATTACACTTATTAAACATAGGGAAGCGATAAATATTCGCTCTGAATGAAAGGGTGGGTAGTGTATAATGTTCACTCTAACCCACACTACCCATGTATCGATAAGTATTCGTACATATTGCCACCTAAAACTTTTTTGTAAACGACTTTCGCGCACTTGAATTTTATTACAGTGCAAATTAAACGCTCGCAATAGAGCCCATAAAATGGAGCAGAAAAATGCCATTAGAATAAAACCGAGCCATAGATCATGTCGTACAGCAAAAATTGGCAAAATGGATTCGGGTATTTTCTTAGCTTTTGGTGTATAAATACATAATTTATCATCATAAACTGCAACGGAAAAGGCCATTTCTGGTACCATGTAATCCTTGACAAAAAATCCCGTCAAACACAAATCCAGTTCCCCTTTTACTAAAGATCCGATAACACCGTTATATGTTCCATTTATACTACGTTTACTAGAAATTAATTAAAAAAAACATAAATGTATCTAAAATCTAAAAAAAAATAGTTTTCACTAAATTATCTTAAATTATAATATTTTAAGAATCTTACCCAAAATAATTTGGATCTGGATCTTGTAAATTCATAGTAAAATTCATATGCTCCTGCAGTAAACTTGCAACTCGTCCATCAACTCCATAAACATATTTCACTTTTTTTGTTATTCGATCTAATATAGGTTCTGAGTATACCGATTTAAAAAGTTGTACCCTCAATGGATAACCGCGCATGTTATAAAATAAAGTACGTTCCACTGTTTCCTTACCAGTATACTTAATTATTTTTCCATAATTTCCTAATTCATTCAAAGCGAATGGATCATAAATTAAAACACCTTTATCTGTTAGAAGAAAATTTTTAAAGATGTGTAAATGTTTCCAACACAAATAGAAAATGTTGCGTATTTCTTGAAAATTGATATCACCATTGACAATGAAAAAAAATATACCAGCCTTATTTACAAATTGTCGAGCTGAGAATCGCAAATCTTTCATACTAGTTAATATAACGTAATTATTTCGACTATAATCGGTTCTTGACAAATATGTTTTATTTTCTATCAACTCGTATTTGCTGATTGTTTTGGGTACAAGTATCTGTTTTAGAAACCATTGTGTATATGAATTTTCAACATCTTGTTGATAGTTATTAGAACGTAATTTTAAATGTAGATGTTTAACATTCTGCAATGGTTTTGCCAACCAACTCTCAATTACATCCATTGATATTTCCTTACATGTGACCGAAGTTGTTGTCAATAAGTTCTTATTAAATTTGAATGCTTTACAATGATAAATTGAATATATAAGCAACACTAATTTCAAAAACATATTTTTTAAACGTATTGAAGATCTAAAATTCAATCACCGACTAAAGTACTTAGGATTCATTTGTTACCTTTTATAAGATTTTTGCATTATTTTTATTATTTTCACATACATACATACATACATACATACATACATACATACATATGTATTTACGTTTTCCTCTAGATGTCCCATGAGAAGGAACATTTAACAAAAGATGTTTACTTAAGTTGACAATATGTAGTTTCAAAATGTTTGATTACCATTTTTGCTAATTCATATTACTTTGATTTTATTATAAATATCATTATTTGTATTATTACACTGATATTTTTTTAACAAGACATACAGGAACATAACCATTCAAGGAATTTTACTGCTTTCAATAACACTACTCAGTATTAGGTCTGAATTACTTGCCTGTTTAATTTATATTTCTTTAAGTATTTTGACTTTTATGTATTCTTTTATAATACAATGGAGGCTCAATTGATTACATAACTGTTGCAAATGTAGACAGTTTGAATTTAATACACTGTCTCTTTGTAATCCTCTTGTTTTCTTTATAGGTCATGCATATTTTAAAATAGCTAGTATTTTTTAATACAACCACTATTTACGAGTATTTTACAAATATTGGAAACCGAAAAAATTAAAATAGGAAAAATTATGCCAAAAGAATTTGTGCATATTATTAACGTAGCCAATATTTCAAGAGTGTAATTGAACAAATTTTGTTTTTAATTCTATATTTATGTTGTTACCATCATTTACATACATATGTATTTATAATTACAGTGTAAATTACACATGTTCATTCAAAACAATATTAAGGGTTCTATTTGACAATATGTAGTGTCAAAATATCTGTGGGAAAATCACAATGATTTGTTATTTCTACAAAAATAATACATATTTCAAACATCGATATCGTAATTGGCTACTACAAACTTATGCATATTAGGGTGACACAAATATTAGTAATTTCCCACCAAATTTAAAATAATATATTTATTAAGACACCATTTCTCAAAATGGAAAAAAGGATGTTAGCTTTTTTTTTAAGATTTATTTTTCATATGACTAGAAGGTCATTGACTGTCATAACAGAAATTTTCGTAAAAGTCCTTAATTCTAATTTTTCTTTTGTACAGCCTTTTTTCAAATTGAGATTTCGAACAAAGCCAATTATCTAGATTGGTGAGAGAACAGATGACTCTTTTGGTGGTACTATGGCTTTAACTAGGGACTTTATCTAATGAAATTAAATATCCGGCATTCATATATAGTACGTGTTCAGATGTCTCATCATAAATCATGCAAAAACTACACTGATCATTTTCAACATTTCCTAACATTTGTTGTTGGTACACTGAGTTCACTCTTATTGAGCAATAGCAACTTTCTCAAAATCTATTAATTCGCTCACCAAAAAAATACTCTCTTCACATGTATAAACATGTATGACAGCTGAGTTTGTTTTTTTTTTTAGAGCAAGTTGGACTTCTAGTTGTTTTCTATGGTACATACACAGAACCAATTTTGTATGTAGATAAAATAAATTAATTAATTTTAGTTCATAACATTTAAAACTAATTTCCTAAGTATTAGAAATGTTTATCTGAGATCACAAAAGGCAATTTTTCTTGCTGAAATTCTGATATCGTGTGAGAGAGAATATGAAAGGAAATTGTATTTCGAAATTCGTTTTGTTTTTCGTTTTCGTACTTCAAAACAAAAACAAATCAAAGCAATTAAAGCAAGAATTGCTGAAGTAAAATTTTGTTTGTGAACGTAAATGCAAGTTAACAGAAATAATAGAAAAAGCAACTATGAAAGTAAACGGAAAAATATCAAGTACAGGCAGTTAATATAACAAAGTACATATTTTGTAGTTGCAAGAATTAGAACTTTTTACTCACAATTAAATCTTTCGCTTTAAAGGGGAATGTTTATTATCATTTGAAAGAACATTCTTTGGCATTTATTTTTTGAAGATGTCTATTAAATGTTGGCATTTGCTACGTCGCAGATGGTCCATCCGTTGAGTCCAATTTTCGATGACTCGTTCGAGCATTTCGACTGGTAACTGGCGAATGACACGCGTGATGTTTTCATCCAAGGCCTGAATCGAAACGGGTTTGTCCGCATAAACTTTAGACACAGGAAAAAGTCTAACGGTGTGATATCACACGATCTTGGTGGCCAATCGACCGGCCCAAAACGTGAAATTATGTGCTCACCGAAGTGTTCTCTCAATAAATCCATTGATTGATGTGATGTGTGGGAAGTGGCGTCGTGTTGCTGAAACCAAATGTCGCCGAGATCACGAGCTTCAATTTCAGGCATCAAATAGTCGGTTATCATAGCACGATAACGGTCGCCATTGACGGTTACGTTCGTACCGGCATCATTTTTAAAGAAATATGGACCGATGAATCCACCGGCCCACAAACCACACCAAACCGTTGTTTTTTCTGGATGAAGTGGCAGTTCTTGAATCTCTTCAGGTTGCCTTTCATCCCAAATGCGGCAATTTTGTTTGTTTACATACCCATTGAGCCAAAAATGGGCCTCATCGCTGAACAAAATTTGTCTCGAAAACGTCGGATCTTCTTGTAACTTTTCAAGAGCCCATAGAGCGAAGCGATGTCGGTTGGGAAGGTCGAGCGGCTTCAATTGTTGCACAAGCTGTATTTTGTACGCTTTCAATTTAAGATCTCGACGTAAAATGCGCCAAGTCGTTCCATACGTCAGTCCGAGTTGCTGCGAACGACGCCGAATCGACTCTCCACGGTCTTCGTGTACACTCTCAGCTACGGCCGCTATATTTTCTTCACAGCGTGCTGGACATGGTCTATTCGGTCGAATATTAACCAATAATGAATGCTGGGTCTCAAAATGGGTGATGGTGTTAACCATAAGTTGAGCGAAGTGCACGAAACACATTCCTCACAGAACGTGAATTTTCGTAATAAAGTTGAACGATTTGTAAACGTTGTTCAAGCATAAGTCTTTCCATTATGAAATGCCAAACAATACTAAACAAAAATAACATGACAGCATGACACGACTCACACGTGATCTGTCAAAAAAAGGCTATTGAAAAAAGTATCTCTACTTGAATCACCCATTATTTTGTATACATTTTAATACAAATTTGAATATGTACATGATATTTATATTGTTTAAAAACAAAAATAAAAATCTTAAAATATTTTTTCTTTTTATTTGAAAACATAAAACTCATTTTTTATTTTTCATTTATATTTCAACTCACAAACTACTGATTTTTTATTTTTGATTTTTAGAGTGTGTACCAAATGGTAGCAAAGTATGTAGAAAAATAAAATTTTGACAGTTGTCAGAAGACTTGGTTTGCGACAAAGTATGCACATTCTTCTTTTATAGCATACTTGTGTATCATATGTGTGTGTGTGTGAAGTATGTCTGAGTTCACACTCAGCAATTTTTTATTCTTTCTTTTAAATTTGCATTTATGTTCACATACAAAATTTTTTTCAGCAATTCTTGCTTTAATTGCCTCGATTTTTTTGTTTTGAAGAACGAAAATGAAAAATAAAACGAATTTCGAAGTACAGGCAAGTTTGTTCCCTTTCATATTCACACGCTCTCTCTCTCACACGAAATCAGAATTTCAAAAAAAAAAAAAAAATTGTCTTATGTGAACTCAGACTATCTTTCATAATTTCCTAGCAAAATACAGCAATTATAAGTTCATACACTTACATATAAGTTAAAATAGAAATTTAAAAATTTTAAATTTTTTTTGTGATTTCCAATATTTTTCTATACATGTAAACTAATTCGTAAAGTAAAATACTACAAATCCGAGTACTCAAAGAATTTTTTTGAATATATATTCAAATACAAAAATATTTTAAACATGAAATATGATTGAAAAAATTAAAAAATTTCAAGTAAAATAAATTTGACAGGAGAACGCTATTGAATTAAAGTGCGAAACAAGTTTAATTCAATGTTTGGTATTGGATTCAAGGCTTGAATTCAACTTGAATTCTAGCAAAAATGCTTATTGGGAATTTTTATATTTGTATGATAAAAAAAAATCAAAACAAATTTTTATTTTTCAAACAATAAAAAAAAATAGCAATTAAAATTTGATTTATTTTTTAAACTTATAACACTTATAGTTTCTGATTTTAATACATTTATTGTTAATATATGTGCATATAACTATTTTTATTTATATTACGCAATTAGATCCAATAAATAAATAAAAAATGTTTATTTTGTATGAAAGAAGTTTGGTTATAAATTTGTATGTTCAATTCATACAATTCATGTTAAAATACATTCCAGGAATATATAAATGTTTAAAATCCAATCTTTATGAGTCTGTTTTTGATTTTAAAAATATTTTACTGCATAAATACTAATCTCACCCAAAAAAAACAATGTCGACACTAGGCTACCAACAATTAAGACATAAAATGCCAACTGTAAATCTGACATATTTAGAATTCGGAAACGTTTATGATTTTCATATAGACGTTTCATCATTATCTTTATATCAACCTCAATTTTCATCTCCCGCTCAAATTTTTGTATTAGACCTGAACTGAGAAATCTTAGTAGTAGTTTATCTATTGCCTCACCCCATGGAGCGCCTGCAGGCCATATATATGATAAAGAGTAATATTTTGGACATTCCGGAATAATCCATATACGATTAGATACAATCATATTAAAATAGTCTAAGTTTAGAGTTTTGTACCTACTAACTCCTGCTGCATTGCCATTTTCGGCAATTTCATTTATAAACTGAGACGAATTACTATAAATTAGCTTTCGATCTAAACTACTAAATAATGTCAATGTATCACTAAAAAATAAGTCATCAGCCATCGATCGATGTTTGTAAAAAATTTTCAAATCACTATTGTCTAATTCTTGTAAAGTATTTATATCTTTGAAATATAAGGGGTGTATATAAACGGCGGACAAGCTGCATTCAAAGACCGCTCCAAATATAACACTAACCAAACATATAGAGACAACTAAGATACGTTCATTTGCAAATTGAGGATATCTTAGGAGCGTGTTGCGAATCCATGCCAACCACGTATTCACTAATATATCCACATATTGCCAACCGAAACTCTTCTTCCAACTTCTGCTGGGGATGTCACCAATAATGTTTAGCCATATATTTAAAATTCGTAATATTAACCACACTACAGAGCATGAAATTGCCATTAAAATGAAACATAACCAGACTTTATAGTGCACTGAAAATAAAGGTAACAATGAATTAGAAATGCGTCGAGCTTTTTGCGAGTAAATACATAATTTATCATCGTACACGGCAACCGATAATGAAATTTTAGTTGTTAAATAATCCTTTATAAAGAAACCTGTTAAACAAACATCGAATTTATTGTTAATTGCAGAGCCTATTGCACCATTAAAGCTACCGTTGGGTAAGCGTGATCTGAAAAAGAATATATTTAATAATGTGTAAACAAAGTTTTCTTTATAAAACATTACCCGAAAAAATTCTGATCAGGATCTTGAAGAATTAAAGTAAAATTTAAATGTTGCTGTAACAAGGATGCTACTTTACCATCGACTCCTCTAAAACTGCTTATCCTGTTGGTTTCTTTATCTTTTATGGGCTTTGAATAGACAGATTTAAACATTTGAACTCTTATGGGATAGCCACGCATATTTTGAAATAGAACTTCTGCCAGAGAGTAGCCCCCCACGTATTTAATGATTTTTCCATAGTCATTATTAGATCTTATTGCAAACGGGTCATAAACGAAAACACCTTCCTCAGTTAGAAGATAATTGTGATATACAAAAAACTTTTGCCACATATAGTGAAAAATATCACGAATTTCTTCCACATGATATTGCACATTTCCACTATTAATAACAAAGAAATAAACTCCAGCTTTTTGGAATAAACTTTTGGCAATTGTTTTCAGTTGATTTATATTACACAATATCACATAAAGGTCTCGACCAGAATTTGGAACTCTTTTTGGTATTAGAAAATTATGTTGTTCATAGGTGCTTATAGTGATCGAATGTTTCGATTTTTGTAAGAACCAACGTATGTATGGATTATCCATATCCTCATTAATACTTTCCGAACGCACTTTAATTTGAATACGATGAGGTAAATTATGTAATGGATTTTGCAACCATTTCTCAATGAGTTTAAAAGAGATTTTTTCTGAAGTTGTTGATAGTTTCAAGAATCCACTTGATGTATTAAAGAACAGCAAGTAAATTATAAGGTTTAACATTAACATCATCACTAACAGTATTAATCTATTCCACAAATTTTATTTTATTCACGCATATTTACTTTGATACAAATTCATGCAAATTAACATTAGGTTGACCCTGTTTATATGGAGTAAAAATAAGGTTTGAAATGAAATTTCTAAACACTGATTCAATATTTTTATATGATCAAAACATCATACACAATATTGATAACAAAATACGTGTATTTTATAAGCTTTCAAGTGGAATGTAAAACTATATATAGCAAAAGCAAAGAAACCACGCCCAATTGGTGAACTTTTAATAAAGCCTTGTTTTGCAGTCGTTGGGGATATAATGTTAGATAAGCCTATAAAAGAAAAAGTCATGAGATTCTTCTGTCAGGTCACTCTGAAAAAAGAATTGAAAGCCTGGAGTGTAATGAAACGACTGATGTTTCTAATTTAAGCCAAATTTCATTTTATTGCAGAAAGTGAAATAAAAAAAAAAAGATTTATTGTTTACTAAAACTTTGTCTACGACTTCCATAGGTGTACATATGACGACGCATCACTGATAGAATCGCGATCAGATTTTTTAAATCACTTAAGTCTCAGTGCGTAATCCACCGACAAATACTTGCTGCGAAAACCTTACCTGATATATTTAAAAGTGCTCTTCAAACTACCATAAACGTAGTAAATTTTATAAAAACTAGTGCCTTAAGAAATAGTATTCTTAAAGCCCTATATGTCGATTTAAGTGCAAAACATAAAAAAATTCCTAGTTCTTATCAATATCCGTTAGATTTCGAAGGGAAATTTGCTTAACAGATTGCATTTATACAAAAATTAATATCGTTAAAAAAATACAGAAAACTATTACTTATCTCTAATTTTCGAGACGTTAAACAATCTTAACATTAAACTACAAGGCAGATAAGTATATATGTTAAATGAATTAGATTCAATAAGTGCTTTTTATGCGCAGAATTTCTTTATGGAAAAAACGTCCTTAATCCCATCTACAAAAATGTTCCTCATTTCCACTACTGAATGATATCTTAGATTCATCTGATGTTCAAAAAGAACATATGAAAATTATAATATAAATACTTGGATTCACTTCACGATAAATTTTCGCAATATTATCCGGAGCTCAAAACCAATTCTTGCCAAACCAGTTTACTTCGCAATCCATTCAACATTGCTATTGATGACCAGTGTTTGCAATTTAGCACTTTTTAAACACCTCGCACTTTTTCTAGCACTTTTCGAATTATTTTTGGCATTTTTTTTTATTAAAACTGCTACTAAAATTTGGTGTGTTTAACAAAATAAACTTTGTAATTCGACAGTTAAGTAAACTATAATTCTTTTGTTATAAGAAATAATTATAAAATAACTTATTAATTTTTAAATATAGTTTACAATTTAGTTGTGAATGTAACTGAATTGATATCGTAAATTAAAATAAAACAAAATTTTTATTAATTTCGAATTTTCTTAAAAATTAAAATATTTATACATAATTAAACAACTTTTTATCAAATTTAAAACATCATATTATGACATTATGACCGTTAACTTATCAAATTTTAACCCAAAGTTAAAGATTAATTGTAGGCAAAATGATTAGTTTGTGTGAAAATAATGCCATTTTATATATGATTATGCTTAGCTCTTGGTTAAAGTTTGATGATATTTTATTTTTTGAAATATTATTGTGAGTATTTTGTTATATTTTTAAATAATTTTTTTTATGATAAACTTTTCAAGAATTTTATTTTTTGCTACTTATTGTTTTTCTTCAGAATTATTTGTAATTAGAGTTTTTCTTTTCCTGGTCTTTTTCCACTGTGGAGAAATCGGTATTGATTTTTAAATTTCCCAGGATCTCGGGAGTTCTAGCCAAAAATAAATAATTTAAAATTTCAGAATATTTATAAGATAATTCAGTTAAATAAAGGATAAAAAATGTTAAAATGAACTAATTAATCATAAAACGATAAACTAATTCAGTTCTTTTTCAAATATTGACATTTCGAAAATTAAATGAAAACTTTATTATTCCAATAAGCATTGTTGCTTAAATTCAAGTTGAAACTAAATGTATTTCTAGCCTTGAATCCAGTGCCAAGCGTTATCCAGTAAAAAGGAAATTTAAATTTCAAGCCTTTCAGTTTGAAGTTTTTCTTCAACATTTTTTGGTTTTTCAATCGTATTTTATATTTAAAATATTTTTATATTTTTGACTTCATGTCGGATTCCAGCAAGATTTTCCAAGAATTGAATTTTTGAAATTTGTGTGCTTATTGAGATATTTACTTACATTACTTTGGTTTTCATATTGCCCTGTAGGTAGAACTTGGACAGCTCTTAACTTGCTTGGTTTTAATTGTTGTAATTTATCTAATAAAAAATTTTATTTGATAAAAAAAAATTCATATACAGTTAATAGTTTGGATACTTTTAGCCCCACATTTTCACTGGTGCTTTAATAATGTAAGTTGCTACTTGAGGATTGCAACGTTTCATTCTCAACAACGTTTACACGTTGGTTGAGAATGAAACGTTAAAATTTTTGCTACAGTTTATATTTGTGCGTAACTAGTTTTTTGCCCTACAGTTCATAAAATCCAAATTTATATCACGTTTGAATGTGGAAATTTAAATATGATGTGCTTTGTCAGAAATTCCTCCCAATATTAAAAAATTTGTAAAAACAAATATATTTTATTACATTTAATATTTTTTAATGCTTTATAAGCATGGTTTTTCTATTTAATAAATAAATTAATTTTGGTTACACAATTTTATTTAAAATAAATACCTTTTGATTTTTACTATTTTTCATAACAAAATGTGGAAAGGGGTTCTAAAAGAGTTCGTGAAGCATGAAGAGGCGGGAACCCCTGGTCTAGAATACACGTTTATTTTTTAATCCAGTTTTACAATGGTTTGCGTCAGGATAAAAGATGTCATTAAATGGTATCTTATACGAACTTTCATTACAATTGTGCACATTTGCAACGTTGTTATTAGAGTCACCCTAATTTTCATACGTTCTTCGTACTTAAACATATATATTTTTTTATTGAAATAATATTTCTAAATGGTAAATGTATGTACTTTAAACTTACATCTGTAAATATGAAGTGTAAAATATGTATGTATTTTTTTTTACAGTGAGGGGTAAAAATTCACAAATATTATTTATAATTAATATGCATGTCATCATCAGGGCTAATATTTTTTTTAAAACTTTGTTTGATTTAAGTTCAATATACTCCTTAAAACCATAAAAAGTTGAATTTGTCTCAATTTAAATAAAAAATCAGTAGATCGTAAACTTTTTTAATATCTTGAATATGGTGATTACCAGTTTATTATATAAATTATATTTTTTCTTGGGCTCCAAATGAACCAAACTGTTAGTTATTTATCCGTTTCAGACAATTTTATAAATTTTTAGCATCGATTTGTTACAGCATATTTTTGCATATTTTGGGCTTAACAGCATATTTTGTTATATTTTCATACCAAATCCTTTTTTTAAAGCATATTTTAGCAATTTAAATGACATATTTCTGAATATTTTATACTTAACGAGTATATTTTTGCATATATTTTACTAAAGAACACTATTTTTCATATTTTACACTTATGACAAAAATTTAGCATATATTGAATTCAGAAGACTCTTTTTAAAATAATTTGCCATTTAGTGAAATTTTCTTGTTACTGTCACATGCATTCTTCAAATTAGATTAACTAGTAACTTTCATGTTATAAATTTATAGAAATTTTTTTTTAATTTCCTTATACATAGAATGTATTATTTTTTATAGCAATTTCTAATAAAAATCAAGTAATTTTTGCGTGAATTACATAATTTAGAATTTTAAAATCATTTTTTATGCACATACAAAAATTTTTTAGAGTATATTTTTGGTTGCCCTGGTGATAACAATTAAAGTTACACCACATGTACAAAGGGTATAAGTTATTCATTCCCTTTATAATCTCTCCATTTTTCACCTAAGACCCCAAAAAGTGGATGTATATATTCTGGTCGGTTAATATTGCGTTTTATGATATACATCGAATATAGGCGAAGCATCCGATAATTTTGCTATTATAAATTGGACCATAAATGGCGGAGATATCGTATTTTTCAACTTTTTGAAGTGTATATATAACCGGATAATATTATAAAGACGTCATACTTTCACAGATTGGTCAGAATCCAATAACAATGAACAAAAGCTTATTTTTACATGGATATTTTCTTGTTGTTGATTACAAGGTTATTTCGCCGGTGGTAATGAGCTTATATCGAATTCCCATTAAATTCCCATTGAAACTCATTGCCTAAACTCCAGAAACCACCAACAAGCGAAAAAAATCGCCTAATTTAAAAAAGGAAAACACCCAACACTCAACTCAAAAATTTTATGAAAATAAATCTCAACACGAGTGAAGGGTATATAAAATTCGGCACAGCCAAATACAAATTCCAATACACCATCAAAATTTTGGGTTTTGTTAAAAACTATTTTTGAGTTAGTTTTTGTTAATTTTTTTTTTTTTTTTTTGTTTTCTTTTAAAATTTTTTTGGAAAGTAAAAGCAAATTTTTAGACATAAAAAATCCAAAATATGTTGAATTTAATTTTTATCTCAAAAAGTATGCAGCAATTAAGACGTCAAATAAAATACTTTGTCTTAAAATACACGCCCTTTTTAAGTTCTACGCGATATACCCGGAATTTTTTATTTTTAAAACTATTTTCGGATTAAACTATAGAAAAATCCAGATCACTCAATAATCTATTTTAAAAAAGATTTTATAACATCATCATTTTTAAAATCACAAAAATGCATTTTTGTCCATAAATTCTTCAAACTTCCTAATTTTTTACGGCGCCCTTGATTTTAGAATATATCTTGACTGATTATTGCAAAATTTGGAAACACCAAACGAGGGAACATTAATGGGATATATCACAAACGAAGCGGAAATACAACGTTTATAAATACATGACATCAAACTGCATCTTCTTGGTGGTGCCCACATACATTGGAAAATATTAAAATAACTTAAATTTTGGTTTTAAAGTTTATTATCGTATAACTTTTGACCCAATAGCGATCAAAAGCTATACGTTATATCCGGAGAGAAGTTCTCCGAAATAAAAAAATTTTAACTGCTTGCCAAGATCTTGCAAAATTAATGTAGTTTAAATTACAGATGCAAATAACCATATAATAATAATGAAATCGGATAAAAAACAAAAAGTTTCACAAGCGGTTAAAAATTTTGAGTCCCAATAGCTTCGCTCCTGAGGAATCTGTGGGGTTCTCTTTTCAAACCTAAAATTGTACACTCCTCTGCTACGCCTATAAGAAATTTTAAGTAAATTCAACCAGCCGATTAGAAGTTACAGATTTATTTCCAAAAAATTTTGATTCTGCCGCACTGTGCAATGTTATTAGCTATTTTTAAAAAAACTAAACTATGTTCTAAATATATTCATTAATTTTAAAATTTTTGTGTGAGAGAATTTAAAAATGTATCATTTTATTATTATTGTTATTATTATTATTATTGTTACTATTATTATTATTATTATTATTATTATTATTATTATTATTATAGACAGTGTATTTTGCAGTAAATGTTAGTAAATATAAGTATTTCATTAACTGTTTGATGATATCTTTGTAAGTAGTAATACATACCATGGGTGTAGCTTAAACATGTTACGTACATATTTACTTTTTAAATAATAATAATGTGCTTTAAAATGAAACTTATTTTTTGTAACAAGATAGACATCTATTAAATAAAACTAAGCCGACGACGGCTTAGTTTAATGGTGTTAACCATTTTTAAAAGTTACCTCTTGTTTTTGAGATATTTTATTTTGTAAGGCTAACATAGGGGTTAGGAGATTTAAATTTATTTACTTAGATTTAATAATTTAGTTGTTAAATTTAAACAAAGTAAACAATTAAGACTTTATTGAAATATATGATCATGAATTATTATAAGAGATATTTTAAACGCTAAATTACGAAATTTTAAACTAACAAAAAATATTACTAAGCAAGCTAACTTGTGTTACCAATGAGCACATTAACAAACAAAAATATAAACACATTAAAAATTGGGCTGAAATTGATTAAATTTATGATTGGAGTATATATTCAATCGACTTATTGTTTAATTTGCATAAAAATATCCCTTTTATTTCTAATTTTCTATTATTTGTTTAAACCCAAACATCGCGAATGTGAGCGCTAAATTAGAAAAACGGCTGCAACCGGGCTGTCAGTTGTGACGATTTTTCGCCAAACGTGGTGTTTTTTAATTGCTTTTGGCGACTGAGTTTTCCGTTTGGCGAATTTTTCGGCGATATATAACATGGTGGCGATTTATTTGGCTAATTTTTAAAATTTGATTAAATAGGCAATTGTGGGGAAAAACTATTAAATTTTCTTACTAAAAATCTACTATTTTTAGTATTTGCCTATCTAGCAAAATGAAGAGTCTTAATTTGTAAATAGCTTCGACTTAGTTTACGAATTTTTTCCCCAAAAAATATTTTTTCCTTACTTATGTATTAAATATTTGATAATTTATTTTCCATTATCCTGCAAATATATTAAAGATATTAATGATTTTGATCACAATGAAATAAACGTTCATGAGTAAATAAATTCTTTGAATTTATAAGTTTAATAGGACCAATGTTCTTATATAATGTTGGAATTATTCTTTTAAAAAATTGTAAATAATAATAAAGATGACCTAAATGGATAGGAGCTATATGTCAAAAAAGTATATTTTAAGTTGTATATTTTTTTTTTTTTTTTTTATTCAATTACACTGTGCTCGAAAATAAGACTCATTTTTTAACAATTAAATTAAACTAAATCGACGACGCTGAATTTAGTAGTGTTAACCATTTTTAAAAGCGCTCATTTTAGAGATATTTCATTTTGGAAGGTTAACGATTTAGGAAAATTAAGTTTTTTTTTTTTTTTTGCTTTAATTTAATCATATTGAATAATGAATAAATAATGAATGTTCACAAACTACTTTTAAATTTAAAATACATTTTAAATCAAAATTTTCTAAAATGTATTTTTAATTTGAAATTGGTTTGTGAATACGGGAATTAATTTTTGAATTTAAACAATATAAACAATTAAAATTTTATTGAGGTGTATAATAATGAATTCTTGTTAACAAATATATTTTAAACGCTTATAAACAAAACTTTAAACTTGCATAAAATATTACTATAACTAGTGTTACCAATGAGCAACTTTTCAAAAAAAAAAAAATAATAATAATAAATAAAATCGATTTATTGTTTAATATACGTAAATAATGTCCGTTTTATTTCTAATTTTCAATTAATTTGCTACTTCCATAATTAAGTTTAAACCCAAATATCGAAAAACGGCTGTCACCATTGAATTCAGCGTACCAGTAGGGTGTCCAATTTGTTAAAATTTGCAACTAGCACAGTGTTATTATTAGCTATTGCAATTGTTAAAGCTGAATTTACATTTACAAATTATGCGAAATTTTAGGTACTAAAGTGTAGAAGTGAACATTTTTCTTTACTGGAAATATAGTTCAATATTACTAAACAAGTTAGAGCGCTGTATTTGGCTGTGTCGAATCTTTTATACCCTTCACCACCTTAGCGACAAATAATAAAATTTACGCCTTAAAGTATCCTTTCATATTTTCACATTTATACTTACAAAAATAATCTACATTTTTTCCAAACTACAAAAATATAAAATTTAAACTATCATAACAAGCTTTGCTTAATTAAAAAAACGACAACACGGATAACTTCTAATGACTACTAAATACTTATACAAAAAACAACAACTGAGTCATTGTAATACTTCTATAGGGTGATCCATTTCGAGGTTCTCTACTTTTTTAAAGAAAAAAACACAGAAAATTCAAATTTAATGGGGATTGTTTATTATCATTTGAAAGAACATTCTTTGGCATTTATTTTTTGAAGATTATGTCTATCAAATATTGGCCGTTGCTACGTCGTAGATGGTCCATCCGTTGAGTCCAATTTTCGATGACTCGTTCGAGCATTTCGACTGGTAACTGGCGAATGACACGCGTGATGTTTTCCTCCAATGCCTGAATCGAAACGGGTTTGTTAGCATAAACTTTAGACTTTACATATCCTCACAGGAAAAAGTCTAACGGTGTGATATCACACGATCTTGGTGGCCAATCGACCGGCCCAAAACGTGAAATTATGTGCTCACCGAAGTGTTCTCTCAATAAATCCATTGATTGATGTGATGTGTGGGAAGTGGCGTCGTGTTGCTGAAACCAAATGTCGCCGAGATCACAAGCTTCAATTTCAAACATCAAATAGTCGGTTATCATAGCACGATAACGGTCGCCATTGGCGGTTACGTTCGCACCGGCATCATTTTTAAAGAAATGTGGACCGGCCCATAAACCACACCAAACCGTTGCTTTTTCTGGATGAAGTGGCAGTTCTTGAATCTCTTCAGGTTGTCTTTCATCCCAAATGCGGCAATTTTGAGCCAGAAATGGGCCTCATCGCTGAACAAAATTTGCCTCAAAAACGTCGGATCTTCTTGGAACTTTTCAAAGAGCTGTATTTTGTACGCTTTCAATTTAAGATCTCGACGTAAAATGCGCCAAGTCGTTCCATACGTCAGTCCGAGTTGCTGCGAACGGCGCCGAATCGTCTCTCCACGGTCTTCGTGTACACTCTCAGCTACGGCCGCTATATTTTCTTCACAGCGTGCTGGACATGGTCTATTCGGTCGAATATTATCCAATAATGAATGCTGGATCTCAAAATGGTGTTGCGAATAGTACGCTCAGTAGGCCGATTATGTTGACCATAAGTTGAGCGAAGTGCACGAAACACATTCCTCACAGAACATGAATTTTCGTAATAAAGTTGAACGATTTGTAAACGTAGTTCAGGCGTATGTAATTCCATTATGAAATGCCAAACAATACTAAACAAAAATAACATGACAGCATGACACGACTCACACGTGATCTGTCAAAAAAAGGCTATTGAAAAAGTATCTCTACTTGAATCACCTATTATTTCCAACTAAAAAACGTCCAAAAATACAAAAAAAAAAAAATAATTTTGTGTATGTATGTATATACAATAAACAACTACTGCTTGCTTATACAAAAAACAACAACACTGAAAGTCATTGCAATGCTTTTAATATATGTTTGTGTGTGTATATTTTTAATATTTTTTTCAGATTTTTGCCTACAGCTCGATTGTTTATGGACCGATATGATTAATTCAAAATACCGAAATTTTAGAAAAATATTTACAACAGATTTGTACATAAACGAATTCCGAAGCTTATATAAATACTTTACAAAGTCCAAAAATGCGTTTTGACCGATATCTCAGCTACTAATGAACCAATTTTGTTCATTTCTTCCGCAAAAACATTCCAAAAACAAGATTCCAAATTTTCTGTGCAAAAAAGAAGTTGTTAGCTTATATTGGTGCTTAGAAAAGTCGAAAAGAAATAAGTTTTTAGAAGTATTTTAAGTTTGTGGGCAATATATCTGCCATTAATGGACCATTTTTTTTTTTATTTTTTTTTTATTTTTACTAATGTCATTATAAGGAATATTTCCTATAACTTGATGAATAAAACATATATCCACTGGTACTTATATATACCCTCTACACCTGTGGTGAAAGGTATAAAAAGGTAACAGTATTTTGAAATTTTGAATGACAAAAAGGAAAACAAACATTCAAATTTTTTAAGCGAACATTTTTTATAAATAAATTATGAGAAGTAAGTGAATTTTAACATGCAATTTAAAACATGAATTACACGAAATATATACATACACTTTAAAAATATGGAAAAAATGTTAAGTCAGAACAAATGCTAAGTACCTAAATCGACGATTACAGTTGCATTATTTTATTTTTAATTAATAAGCAGCACTCAAAAGCAATTTGAAAAGGTTTAGTGTAAAAAAAGTACTTTGGAAACAGAAAATCACCAAAAAAAAAACTATATCATTTTTGAAAATTCAACTTTTTTACGAAAAATCTAAATTTAGTTAAAAAAAATAAATATCGAAATTTTAGGAAAAAATTGAATTTTTGGTACAAAATATTTTTTAATGAAAAATCGAATTTTTAGTAAAAAAAATTTGACTTTTAGCATAAAATTTAATTTTTAATGACCCACAATTTATTAATCTTTAAATTATTATAATTTATTTATTTTTTCTTTTACAGATGCTTTTCTACGTCTCAGCCGGCAAATATTTATGTCAGACTCTGAGGATGACGATGATCTTGAAGGTGATGATGGCAACAAACAAAATTATAATTCAAATTCAAGAAACGAAGCGGCGCAGGAAATAAAACCCAATGGTATCAACAAGTCTACAAGTGGTAAAAATAATAGCTCCACTACAAAAGAATATCGCTCAAACTCCTCGTCGAGATCCTTAAGGTCAAACCAACGGCCTAGAAATTCTGCAGCTATAAACGTGGTTAATACAAATGAAACAATACTACCTCAAAGAAATCATCCTACAAACAATGAAACTTCCTTTAATAATGTTAACGATAACGATGGCTACGATGTGGATAAGTCTAAAAGCCATACGGGTTATAGCGAAATTATTAACGGTGAAAGGAGCTCTCCTTTACTGGAGACGGATGCAGCAGCAGGTCTTGGAAGTGGTAGTTTTGCCAAAATTCATAAGAAAAGACGTTGTACTAATATTGAAGTTTCAGACGATTTTCCAACAACAAGTTCAAGAAATTCAAATAACCATTATCAAAATGAATTATTTGAAGAGAACATAACATCCACTTCCACATCCACATCCAACTCATCTTTATCACTAAAAGACGCTTCTCCGAAATCTTCAAAATCTCATCCACTTCAATCACCTCTGAAAAGGCGTAAAATGTCCATAAGCGATTATATTAAAGTTCGCAGTGACTTTAATAACGGAAATGTTGAGGAAGATGAAGTCGAATATAACAATAATGAAACAAATAATAATGATATATTTGTCACAGAAGATGTAAATATGAACAACAATGGACAATTAACGCCTCAAAGGCCAAATTTAAATAATAGAGATGTAGGAAATTGTGAATACGCCCTATCTTCATCTCAACACAATAACAATAATAATTCCTATTTGTTTACTCCTGACAGTGGTGTCAGTTTAAATAACTCCACTACTCCTAGTACAATAGATCACAACGATATTCAGGCTTCCACCTCTGCAACTACAACGAGAATTGTCTCATACCTTTCACCCTGTTACGAAACCAACGACTGTGATGTTAAAAAAGTAGAAGAACATGAAGGTGACGACGATGAAGGCGTTGTCGTAATCAATAATCGTAAAACGAATTTAAATCAATTTCAGCAAAAAGTTGCCCGGGTGCGTCGTAACTATAGAAAACAATTTTTTGATGATACCGAAAGTGATTAGATTATTATCCCCACTCTAATAACTACAAGATTAAATTCATCTTAATTGTTGGCGTTATTTTATCTTAAAATTATTATTTTTAAGTCCATACACACTCAAAATCATACTTCATACTTAAATACCTTCATACTTAAATAATATATATATATATATAATAGGAGATACAAAAATTATACAAGACTTACACTAATGCTAAATAAAGTAATCAATATTACAAATTACTATAATTTGAAAAAAAATGTAATTCCTTTCCTCTACCTGAAAGTAGAGTAGTCAGTCTTTCAGTCTGTTGTCCATTTAGACTGATTCTCACGCGTCTGCTACATGAACACACTCTCTTACAATTAAACATACTCATTACAATAATTGAAGGAAAAGCATCAGCTTTTCAAACACATTTTTATTTTCTGTGAATATATCAAAAATACTTATACAATATATTAAATATAATTATTATAAATTAATGTATTATTATTTGTCTTAATGATTCAGCAATGTAAACATTTAAATAATTTAATAAATGAAAATTGCATTTGAAAAATCAACCAACGTACCTATGTTGTATGTATTTTATACAATACGTTCTACAATCAAAATGTATTAAAGCAATTAAGGGTGCTTATTCATTTATGTAACAAAAACAGAATTATACTTTTAATTTAAGCAAGTATTTCCGAGCTTTATTATTTATTTTGATTAATCTAGCCTAAGATTGGTGCTAATATAATTTAATATTTTTTCAATTTAATATTTATAACGGTAAGTAATAGTACGAAAAGACGTTATTATTATTATTATTATTATTATTATTATTTTCATATGTATATCTAATGAAGGTTAGGTTAGATGGGCAACTGTAAATATATAAAAAAAAATTGGGTCCTATTGGTCCCGATGTGTTGCCCTGATCGATCATGTGAATTTGTTTTCTCATGTCCGAGAATAGGTTCGAATTGAACCAACCTGACGCACAAATGAAAGATCTGATCTGTCTGACATCAATTGCAGAGAGATCATATAATCCATGCATATATGGACTCCCAAATTCAGCAGTCCTTATATCGTAAGAGCAGGACAATAACAAAGAAAATGTTCTACTGTTTCTTATTCCTCTTCGTTAAAGAAACTTCTACAATAGTCGTTAAAAGGGAGTCTTAGTCTCATAGCGTGTGCACCAGCAATCGAGTGCCCGGTAATAATGGCTACAACTGTTCGCAGCTGACGCTTTGGCAATTCCAGAACGAAACTCGACCGTTTTTTCTCGACTTTTTGATTGACTATCTATGACTATAATGGCTGAGATCTCAGCTTGAAGAGCAATGCAGTGATTCAGCAATTTAAAGGAAATATTCGTCCTATATGCTGGAATGAAGACACCTCCCACGACCCCTTCAGAAGATTTAGATCTATCAGTATAAATCTCAACCGATCCGGCTTTTATAGTGGGATCGGCTGAGATTGAAACTGAGAAACCTCTATCCATAAAGGGTTTGAGAATACAATAGTCAATATTGTCAGGGATGTTATCCGAAATTCCTAAAATGGTCGCATGGCCATAGCTCCTACCGTTCCATGCACCTATAGTACTGAGCCTAGTCGCCGACATGATGGCGATTTGTTTGGCCATTAGTTCCACTGGCATTCAGTTCATCAAAACGAATAATGCCTTGAATGGTGTTGTACGAAGCGCACCTGTAATTAAAATCGCTGAGCTACGCAGAACCTTTTCGAAAATTCCGCAAAAAGTGGATTTTTCCATCGCTTTCCACCATACTATCGCTCCATACATAAGTATAGGCTTGATCACCAAGTCGAAGAGTCATTTTGTATTCTTAGGATTTAATCCCCAAGACTTCTCCATGGCTTTGCTACACATATAAAGGGCATTGTTTGCCTTTGGCGCTCTAGCTTGGGTGTTATAGGGCCAGGACATTTTGGAGTTTAGTATTATACCTAGGTACTTAGCACTGTTCGACATCTTTAATTCAACTCCATTTAGGCAAGGGAGTGGGAAAGATGGTATTTTGTATCTCCTTGAAAAGAGAACTAGTTTCATCCTTCCTGGATAAAGCAACTACCTGTACTCCATTTACTGAGTAGGCCTAACGCATTTTGAAGGCTGTAATCAATATTACAAATTACTATAATTCTGAAAAAAATGTAATTCCTTTCCTCTACCTGAAAGTAGAGTAGTCAATCTTTCAGTCTGTTGTCCATTTAGACTGATTCTCACGCGTCTGCTACATGAACACACTCTCTTACAATTAAACATACTCATTACAATAATTGAAGGAAAAGCATCAGCTTTTCAAACACATTTTTATTTTCTGTGAATATGTATATCAAAAATACTTATACAATATATTTTATAAATACATATTTTCTAAATATTTACCAGACACAGTCACCGCAACTTCGTCCGCATACGCGACGGTTTTAGACCTCAGGTTGTCAAGTTTCCTGAGCATTGTGTTAACGGTAATATTCCAAAGAAGCGGAGATAGAACTCCCCCCTGAGGACTGCATATATTTGCTACTCTATATATGGTAGCCGCAACCTCAGTGGAGATTGTAACCCTGTTGGTTAGAAGTCTCCATAGCTATTTTAATAGCATCGGGGGTCACATTATTGAAGGCTCCTTCTATATCAAGAAAGGAAACTAGTGCATATTCCTTGTGCTCGAGAGCATTTTCTATATATCCTAGGAAGGATGATAAACTAATAGTTCTGAAGTCATTCGGTCTCGTATGGTAGGTTTTACTGCCTTTTGGGAAAAACGACCACTTTGCATCTGGTCCATGAGTCTGGGATATAAGATAATGATAAACAAGCCGAGTTTATATGAAGCAACCATGTAACTATAACATCAGCATAATACTGTAAGTCTGCAGGTATGATGCCATCTGAGCACGGGGATTTAAAAGGGGCAAAGCTGTTCAGAGCTGACGGTCCTCCTGGATGCTCCGTCGAATTCGGACACTCTGGTCACCTTCCTATCATTTGTATCGAGTTCCAGAATCTGCTCTGGTTTAGACGGTTCATCCGGTATGCGGGCCATGGCTCTAGGCCAACGTGAAATCTCGTCAATAAAGACCACGTCTAGTCTAATGTCATCCCATAGGCCTTCCAAAAGAGCGAACGCTTGTTTGAGCAGGCCATTAGCTTGATACGGCTACGATACCATCCAGCATCATCGCATTGGGGAGAAAGTCGATGACAGCTCGTATGAGATGAATTGGCCACTGCACTAAACGATTTCACCATCAGGTTGTAGGGCTTTGGACGTTTGGTCTCGGACTGTTGACCTTGCAGCTGTGCCTCCTCCTCTGACCGTTGCCGTTTATACCCGTTTTTCGACAAAGGGGGAGGTTTTCGCTGCGATTCAACCATTAAAGATTTAGGGAAACGAGTTCCTCTGGGGTTTGGGATTTGTCTGGCTTTTTACCAGTCAGCTTCCGAAGCACGGGTTTTCACCGGTTCTTTATCGATGCGGGCCAGAGCAACTTTTTTTCTTACGCATTTGGTGGACTAGCTACCTCCTGTTATTTGTTGTTCAGTTTTGTTATTAACTAGTTTGTTTTTTTTTTCTTGTTTATTTATCTCCATATTCTATTCCCACGATTAAGCTCGTAAAGGGTTGGGCCATCCATGCGTATATGGACTAGGCTACTTAACATTTACAACCGACCCATGTCTTATCGTCGGAGGGAAGTTGTTAGCGACTAGCATTCTTTAACCACTAACTAGCCATTCAGGTTCTCGGCACATATTCCAACCACATTAAACTTATAAGTGGTGACACTTTTGGCCCGCGGGCAGTGACTAGACACGGCCTAAGCTTAACAGTGTGGTATGTTAAACCTAACTAATGACAAAGTTTCTCCTATCCGCCATCTGGGGACGGGCTCGATAGAAGATCTGTCAACTCCACACGAGATATCTAATGAAAATCTTTTTAATTTGAAAACCAATTGTACTAGAACTGGGGTTCACACAATAATCCACCTTGCGGACCCTTTTAGGAATTTTTGATGATTAATGTTTTGAAAAAATATGCATCATTATTTTTTATAAAATGTGTTTAAGTTTTTTCACTTTCCATGAAATACATTGTCCAAGTTTCAGGTTTTTTTTTTCAAAATTGTGAGCTGCAGGTCTAAAAAAAATCAAAAATATATCAAACATTTCAAAATGGCTTAGAATCGAAATGCACAAAAAATCGATATTACAACTGGACATTCTGATCTCTAAGGTGTATGTAAAAGTTATGGATTATTCTGGATATTTTTATTAATTTTTTGCTTTCAAAATTTTTAAAACTTAAAAAATAATAGTAATTATACTATATTGAAAAAATTGTTAATTCCGCCACCTGTCGACAGCATTTTTAACAAAATTTGCCATCACAAATAGTAAAAACTCTTTTTATTTTTATTATAATGTCAAATGATATTTTCTGTCTCTAATGTATGCCATAAGAAAACAAAAATTTTATGCATTTAATTTTTTTCAAATGTGAATATTATATTTGCGAATATATTTCGCATTTTTATTCGCAGAGTAAAATTTATCTATAAATATTGTATTTTTCCAAAACAAAAAATAAAGACGTCAAATCCTTTATGTAGGAATGCGCATAATTACCATGCATTTAAAGAAGAACGGTCTGTGGATAACTGTAATCTCTCTTTATTTGAAAAAGTACAAAAATCAAAATATCTATCATCAATTTCGCTAATGATGTAAAATTTTTATTTGGAGTATACCAGAATATATTGCAAATTTATCGCGCTGCTTACATTTATCGATATCATTACTAATTTCGTTATCTTGTGCCTTTTATAATACAACCTACATCATTTTAGAATTATAAATGATATAATACTCGGGCTTCTTTATCGTCGAAATGATATTGTTATGATATCATTTGGTTTATTGAGATTTTACTTTATAACTGTCCCTCCAAGTACATAGCGCTCATTTAGTTCAATAACGTCATAATTTAAAAAAAAAAAACAGATTTTTGAGTTAATGACAAATTAATTAAAAATTTCGCGAAATATCCAAACCTACTAAGTTATTCAAATAATATTTATGATATTTTTAAATGTTTGATGATATTAGTATATTTTAGGGTTTCCTAGAAAAATTAAAAAATCTTTATACTAAAAATCGCGATTTTTAAAAATTTTGCAAAAAATTGGGTTCGAATTTAAATAATTTTTCAATATGTTATATGAAAATATATTTCTTTTGAGTTTAATACAAAGAAATGCTATTTAATATTGTGATCCTTTTTAACCCAAGTCAATTTTGTATTGTCCATGAAATTTGTTTCTTTCGAATTTTTTTTTTTTTTTTTTATTATAAATATTTTATCGATGCTGGAAGAACAAATGTGATTGATTCCTTTGATATTTCTGATTTTGATTATTCTGGAAGTAATATATTTTTCCGGTCTATTACGGAATTTGACGTCTTTAATGCATTAGAAAAGGTAAAATCAAGTTCTATTGGAACTGATAATATTTCGATTCGATTTATAAAGAAAATGTTTCCATATATCTTTAAATATTTAGTTCATCTATTCAATTCTGTATGTTGGAAGACAGCTCGGATTGTTGCAATACCAAAGTCTAAAGTTGTTAATAGACCTGAGGATCTTAGACCAATTTCTAAACTTCCTGCTTTATCCAAGGTAATGGAACACATTCTGAAATATCAAATTCTGAATGCTACATCTATGAAAATATATACATCACAATGCGCTTTTCGTCAGGGTTATAATACCACTTAGCTCCTTTTTAATCTGATTGATATAATTAGATAAGATGTCAATAAGGACAAATTTAGTGTTCTGGTTTTTCTTGACCTCTCTAATCCTTTTAACTGTATTGATTATAGGAGGATGTTTGACAAATTAAGGGTTAATTTTGATTTTTCGATGTTCGCTTGTAAGCTATTACTGTCTTATTTTTATGGAAGATCACAATTTACTTGAGTAAATGGTGTAAAATCTAATATACTACCTCCTCTTTCAGGTGTACCGCAGGGATCTGTGCTTGGTCCAATTTTATTTATACTTTTCCTCTATATGCATTGCTATTTAGTTGCAGCAATGATTTCCCGGATATTTTGAAAAATAATATTAATTATTGCCCACCAACTGTTTCGGATTGGGCTTCACTAAATTCGATGTCCATTAATGGGTTGAAGACCAAAGCAATTGTTTTTAACCTATCTGAACGTTTTAATATTGACATGAATATATTTTTTGTGAAAACAAAAGCAATTGTTTTCAATCCATTTGAACGTTTTAATATTGACTTGGATATATTTTTTGTGGATGGTGTGCGCGTTGAATTTTGTGCTTGGGAATTATTTTAGATAGTAAGCTTAATTATGATTCACATATTGATCACACGATTTGCAGAGTATTACTAACGTTAAGGAAGATTCATTCTACTAACGTATTTTACCTCCGTTAGTTAGATATAGGTTAGCATATTCTCTGCTTATGACTCAAGTTTTATATGAACTTGAAGTTATTTCAGGTACTGTTGCAACAAACTTATCACGAATTAGCCGTATTGTTAACACAATTGTTAGGTTTGTATATAACGTTTAGCGTAGGGAACATATATCTAATATATGTAAATTATGTTTTTTAGCATATTCAAATGCTCAAATTTTTATTCCAAGGATTTTTAATTCCTTTTATGAAAGATAATTTTTAATTCGTGTTGCTCGTTGCTAGAACCACTTACCAATTGAGTTGCTCATTTTTTTCGCACTCTAACAATGCTTTTCGTATAAAACTTTTTAGATTTCTTTACAATAATTTTCTTTACAATAATTTCGTTATAATTGCACTAACAAATTTAAATTGGAAAAACCACCAATTTTTAATTATTATTATTATTATTATTTTCTTCGAAATATTTAACTGATTTCAAAATGGATTGCCGTAGACACATGTAGCTCTGTATTTATAAACGGTAATGAAAGTTCAGTTGTTTTTTATTACAAGGGTATTTGTTGTTATTGTTGTTATTAATTTGGACATTTTTTTAAGAAACTGCTTTTATATATTTTTGTAATTATATATATAATTGTATATATATATATATATATATATATATATATATATATATATATATAATTGTAATTATAAAAATAATCAAATAAGTAATATGTAAATTTTTTGGCCTTGAAGGCTTTATATTACTAGAATAAATAAATTAAAAAAATATACAAAAAAGTGAAATTTAATTGAATGAATTAATAGTTTAATTAAATTTGAAAGAAAAAATAAATAAATACATAAATAAATAAATAAATTAAAATTAAAAGTATAATAAAACCTATCAGATTCGATTTAAATAAACATATAAAAAACTCAAAAAAAGATAAATATGTATATTTAGTGATAGAACTAAATACTCTAAATTATAATAAGTCATCACAAGTATCTGAGGATTCCTATCAGAGTTATTTAAACTGTTTATCAACTAAACAAACAGGATAATAAAATTTTTAAAGCCACATAATTATGGAAAAAAATATCCAAGGAAAGTTTCCACATATGGAGTAATATGTTATCGATATCCTACGCCATAAATAAACCTAACAATTTTGTTGAAATAACTTCTATAAAATACAAAATATGTGGCATTAATAAAGCATGAGCCAATCGTATCCTTATAGAAAAAAGAAGATGTATATCAAGACAATATAGCCTTCTCAACAAAAACGATATTTTAGAAGAAACATTGAGCTACAACCATATCATTAGCCCCTAAACCAAAACCCATTAATTTAGTCTTTCTTAAGTTAATACTAAATCCATTATCAGAACACTAGTCAATTAGGTATAACACGAACAACAAGGGACCAATAATAGACACCTGTGGGACACCACTTGTTACAAGAAGTGCACTTGAACGATTTTAATGTGTAAAATAACAAAAAAAACTAAGTTCACGCGGTAATTCATGCTACTCCATTACAAGCTGTGAATGTGCCTCGCGAAAAACTGACCTTTTTAAAAATGTTCTTGTTTTGCAAACTTTGAGACTATATACTGCATTGACTATTTCGGTCATATCAACTACCCAGCAAAACTTTGCTTTCCTGGTAAGCTAACAGGTATAATTGGAATTAAAAATAAACTACTTATTTTTTGCCTGAATAACTAGTTGTTTTTGTTCGAGTTGTCTACATATTCATGTAATTATTTTTAGACTCTAGGGGTACTCAAAAATGTACGAAACAAAATTAAAAAAATTGCCGTCAGTGAGATTTGAACTTGAGCACAAACTAACCATTTATTTTTAACAACGAACGTCTTACTCAGTACACCATCTCGCACTTAACTTTCTAAGTGACAAAAATTTTTTTAGTATAAAATATCTTTCTAGATATTTTGTTAAAAAAAAAAAAAACAAAAACTAACAAGATTAGAATGGGGTTGAACCAACAACCTCCAGAGCCCTAGCCAACTGATCCACATGATTAGAATATTATTGTGCTAGTATACTATTGAGTACTTATTTTATTTATTTTTTATTTATTTATTTATTTTCAATAATATTTCATAACCTAGCCTTTTGGCCATAATCGGTCACAAATTTCTACTAACAGATAAATTAAAAATACAATTCATAAATAAAAATTTAAATATATAATAACATAAAATAAAAGGTAAAAAATACATTTAAGAAGTTATTGCTAATTAATAAAAACAGTTAAATTGCACAAGACAACCCAACAAAGCCCCATCAACCAAAAATAATAAAAACAAATGTTAGAAAGTGAAGTCAATGATGTATCTATATAAGCAAAAGCTTGGCAAAAAAAACTAATTACTACAAACGTGGTATATACCCAGAAAAACATGTCACACCAACGCATGGCACAGAAACTTGTATAAACCTTTTATATTCCAAAATGCAACAAACATAAAGTAGCACACACAGGGTCAATCGGAAGTTTATTAATACTAAAGTCACTACAAATTAAGGATTTTCTTTCTATTTTATATTTCATTTTTATTTTTTTTTTTTTTTTTAACACGCTTGCGTAAGCATCAGTCCTTGAATAAGATACCCTTTGAAATTCTATAACATAAAGCAGTCCCATGAACAACATGATCACAGTACAGGTAACAATTTCTCTCACAAAACCAATAAAAGCACCAAACTTTAACAACATACCCTGAGTTGTAATGCAAAGAAGCAACAAATGATGTAAAAAACATCCCACAGATCTTGCACACAACTATTCAGTAAAGACACAAATTACTGAAACTAATGGCATTGATCAATGAATTCTAGACCAACATCTAAAGTTTCAGCAAGAAAACATTATAAATTCTGATGAAAATTAAAGAACATTAAGCTAAACAAAAAGAAAAAAAAAATAAGACCAATTATCAGAAAATGTATGAGAAGAGCAAAACAACACATTCAAAGAATAAAACAAGTAGCCGATTCCGCATAAACCCAACAGGAACAGAGAGTAGATAAATAGATAAGCTCAAAGTATCAAAACTAATAACCAGAAAAATCTTCTTTCTTCAACAGACCAAATTATATTCTAAAACATTAAAAACATTATTTATGTAATATAGAGTAGGCAAATAATAATGACGCCTCATTACAAAAAAACTACTTTAATAAGTGGTTGCCATTACCGAAAAGTAAAGTTTTTGCTGGGTTGATATAGCGCAAAATACGCATAATTACAATAAGTATCAATCCCTGTTTCAAATTTTTTATTCCGTTGCACTTAGTTTGAATGGCCCATATGTATCTTTAATTTTATTCAATGAAACTACGTTTATTTTTTAAATCTTAATAATGCAAATTTTATTTCAATTATTTTAAACCAAATGTTATTAGTGAGTGTTGTTTGTGTATTGTTATTATTCTGCATTTTTTTGATTTCTACTTAATTTGTGGAGACAATCTTAATTAAATATTTTTGTTGATTTTTTTTTTCAATCTTATAACTAAAATTTAGTTTCTAAACAAAAGAAGTGTTCTAAGCTCTTATATAAAAATACAAAAAAAAAAGAAATTTATTTTATATACTCGTAGTTTGTTATAAACTTAACCAGAATTTTGAATATAAATAACGATACAATTAAAGTGTTTACTTGTTTGTTTTGCTCGTAACACCAATAATTATTAAAAAATATATATTGAAAGACTCATTTAACAGGTAATATTAAATCAAAATATGTATATGAATTAAAAAAAACTCACTATTTCAAAGTTTCTAAATGTAAAATAAATATTAAAAAGTTTATTCTATAAGATCGACAAAACAAATTTTAATGTATGCAAAATAGACAAAAAATAAGAAAAACTAATGAAATATAATACAATCGCTTAGAATTTGTTTTTTTTTCATAATTATAATTTTCTATTCCGCCGTATTCATGTCACTAGGCTTAAATGGTAAGTTAAGTTCCTTGCACCAATCGATGACATGTTTCTCTAATGCAGAACCAGCTCTATACGAAAAGAAAAGATGCAAACAAGTTTTTAATGTTAGTCTTAAATACATATTTTTTAATAAACTTACTGATAAATCTCATTGCCCTTGACGTTGTAATCGTCACAATTACTAAATACAAGTTCGATATCACGCATAACTTCCTCGTTTATTTGATACGAGCCCATATTGAGTTTAGATTTTACTTTTGCAAAGTCCATGGGATTTTTAATGATATCGTAATAATCGGGTACTTCTGACTGAGAAACAGGCCTTAGGAATGGCCAAGCATGTTCATTCTTCATTATTTTCTCCAAGAGCTCATAAAGAGCAGAACTATTTAATGGCAAATTATCTGCAGTACGACGAATTGACCGTCGACCATTAGATTTAGTAGTTTCTTGCGTCGATGATACACTGCCATTGGCCAAAGAATTCCGCTGTGATGAAGGGCGGCCAGATCGACTTCTTTTCACAAGAGGTTCATCGTCTTCATCATCATCACTTACATTTTCAGACGATGAATCTATAAAATACAAATATTAATAATTGGAAATATAATGATTATTATTGAAACAAACGCGCTTAAAAAACTTATTTATAAAACAGTTTTTCATGGCAAAATAATATATTTGTTAAAGAAAAATATAACAATTTGAGTTGATTAACTTACCATTTGCTCGACTTTTTCTTTTTTTGCTACCCTCTTTAGTTTTACATTTGGTACAAACAAAATTGTAACGTGGCATACGTTTCAAGTTAATACACTCTAAATGGAATGAGTCTTTGCAACGTGTACAACACAATTCGCTGCCATCATATGAACAAACATTGCACACATTTTCATCTCTAAACAAGAGAAACGTGAAATGAGTAAAATAAACACACTTTTACTTCAGCTATATCTACGCATTATTCGCTTAATATAGAAAAGATGTATCTCAATTTTATTGAAATTTATTTTCCTGGCAAATTTCTTTCAAAAACACCTCCCTTGAAAAAAAAAATTAAGTGAACTATGATGAAAAATTTAGGATTAATTTACAACAGCACTAGATAATATAGAATTTCTTTTAGTGCTTATTTGAGTAAACAAAAATTTCCGTGTGGAGTATTTACTTATTTACTCGCATCGGACGTGTCCCTAGGTGGCGGATAGGTGGGTTCGGATGTAAGGTTTCTGATCCGATTGTAGTCAATAAAGTGGAGATCACTTACCATTGGTTACAGATCTCCATGCACTGACTATAGTCGGGTCCTAATCATTACATCTAAACCTAGAAACTCATAGAAGTTCTCGCGGACCAAATAAATTAAGTGCACTTTTAAGATCAAGGTGAGAGGTAGCAGTGCCGAGGATCTGTATAGTTAGTTAGTGCTTAAAGAAACTAATCGCTAGCAGCTCCCCTCCAACGCCCATGGCACGGGTTGGTTGTAATTTTAAAGCCTAGTCCGAGCACGCCGTCACTGCGCGAGATGGTCCACCTAGTACGTGCATTTTCGTGGGACCAAAGTAAGTGATAAAAAAAATAATAGAACAAAGGATGTGAAGAAGAAGAATAAGTTTCAGTAGGAGTTTCGGACACTGACTCTGACCTTTTAAGAATCCACGAGGACATAATTGCTCAGGAGGGACAATTATTGAGTGAACTGGCCAAAACAGACGACCTCTTGGGCTCACCTGGAGACACCAACAACAATGATTTCAATTCACGCTCAGGAACGGAGTTCTCCAGCATCCGAGGTATCATCCGCACGGGATGATGGACAGGTGGGTTCAAAATTAGTTCGGCAAGACGCGGTAAAACCAGGTGTAACTGCCGTCGTCGACAGCCGAACAAAAGAAGAAAAAGCGAAGAATGGCGTCAGAGCCTCCTTGATCTTTCTTAATAAGAAGGCCAAGAGGGATATGTCGTCAGTCAGTGGTAGGGATAAATACCTTATCAAGAGGCATAGGTAGAGTGTGATTAAATTTGAAAAAATCTATGGCTCGAACTCCGCTATCTTGGGAATGTCTTATCCCGAGGGACTGAATGCGATATTTGACACCGTTCCGGAAAATGCTCGGGAGAGTATAGAAACGTGTCAGAGGTCGCACTGAAGTCCAAGGATAAAGACAATGATAGCAGCCGACCAAATAAACCTATCACATCTTCGGAAAGATCGGTTGAAACTGGGAAGCTGGCTATCATTGCCAAAAAGGGGGCTGATCGTAAACGATCCGGCAACTCTGGTGAATCAATCACCAAAGGAGCAAGGTCTGGAGACGACCAACCCTCTACCAGCAAGAAAGGTGCGGCAAACAACACTCCCAGCGCTTTTAAAGGTCTTCAAAAGAAGATGATAAAGAATGCTGGAAGTGGGGCTGGTAATAAGCCATCTGGCTCTATTAAAGATCACCGTAAGGAGGTCGTTAAGAGAGATAGGTCTGGCGATGACCAACCAGTCCCTACCGCCAAGAAGGCGAGTCACACACCGACTGGATCTCTTAAGGGCCCCCAAAAGGAAGTCATTAAGAGAGAAAAAGGCGAATGAGTCGATGAAGCCTGCATATCTTCAGGCGGCTGTCATAGACCGTGCTGACCCAGATGGGAGGATTAGCACGGATCTATGGAGGTCGATTGAAGATAGGCTCATCGACGAGATCGCCTTAATGAAAGGAAGGCCGGATGAAGTGTCCTTCAAAAGCGCGGACTGGTCAAAGGGTGTCTGTTAATTGTGGTAATGAGAAATCACTTGACTTTCTCAAGGCCACGATTGCCAAGTGATGTGATACTCGCATCTAAGTTGCCCCTGAGACCAGTAGTGACAGTGTGGATTCCACCACCCATAAAACTGGTGGAAACTATACTGACAGTACTGGTCAACCAGAACGATGATCTGGATACAAGTCAGTGGAAGTTGTTAGCTTCTCTGACTTGTAAAGAGAACCTCGGAAGGGGCTTCAGGTTTGCTATAGACCAGGAGTCTCTTAGGAAATTGGAGTCTATGGGGGGAATCGCTAATTTCGGTCTGGGCACTATCAGGTTACGGTATCCGAAATCTGACAGTACCAACAAGGCTGCAAGTAGTGCAAATTAATTTGCATCACTGTGAAGCAGCCTCTATCGAACTAGCGATGAACCTTATCGGCTCCAAAGTGGATGTGGCCTTAATCCAAGAGCCCTGGATCAACAACACCAGAGTATGTGGGTTAAGTGTCAAAGGTTATACACTTTTTGTAACATCCACTGAGGATAATGTAAGAACGTGTATACTAGCTAGGAATGAGTTAAATTTTATAAACTTTCATTCTTTCAGCAATGGAGACCTAACGGTCGTGAAAAGAGAGCATAGAGACGGGAGGAAACTCGCACTCACCAATGCAAAGAGAAGAGGCGTATATTTGGTACTCTGTTGCGATGCTAACGCACATCACTGCCAGTGGGGCAGCGCTGATATCAACGAAAGAGGTGGGTCAGTTTTCAATTTTATAACTACTAACAATCTTTTTATCTGTAACTTGGGTAATGTGCCCACATTCAGAACTACAGATAGAGAGACAGTTATAGATATAACACTGACGAACTATAGGGGCGAATACATTACGAACTGGAGGGTAGATAGTGAATGTTCCTTTTCGGATCATAACAGGATATCCTTTAGTTTAAATTTCGCGAGGCCAAAGGGAGAACCATATAGGAACTCCAGGAGAACCGACTGGAACTCCTTTAGGGCCATTATGGATAGGGAACTAAACGCCGCTCCGGGATGGCAATTGTCATCAGAGGGAGTTGAGTGTTTAGTGGAGGACTTCACGGAGAAAGTTAGGAAAAGTTATGAACTAACTTGTCCGGTAATATTTCCGGGAAAGAGGGAACAGCCTAAATGGTGGACCAAGGAACTTAGGAACCAAAGGTCAACCGTCAGGAAGCTGTTCAATAGGGCGAAACTGACACGCAAGTGTGAAGATTGGAACAGCTACAGGGAAAGTTTTAATAGGTATAAGGCAGACATTAAGAAGGCAAAAAGGGACTCATGGAGGAACTACTGTGAGTCCATCGACTCTGTTAATGAGTTATCCAGATTCAGGCGAATTTTATCCAAGGATCCTAGTGCTCATAGATATATTCAGCGTGCGGATAACTCATGAACGGAATCTTGCTCTGAGTCTCTGAGTTTACTTATGGAAACTCATTTTCCAGGCTATAGGAACTTAGAGGCAGATGCACAGGCTGGACGAATCTTGGGATTCTCAGAATGTGTATCTGATAGGGAACTTAGTGAAGTAGTCGGTGACATAGTCTCGATGGATAAGGCGGTGAACACCTTTGAACCTTACAAGTCACCTGGTCCAGACGGTGTTTTTCCAGCCATGCTGCAGAACATCAGTGATACGGCACTAACACTTCTCACTGAGCTTTTTAGTGTATGTCTTATTAGGAGATATATTCCAAGGAGGTGGAGAGAGGTTAAGGTAATTTCATACCTAAGGCGGGTAAGGCTAGCCACTCGAAACCTAAAGATTTTAGACCGATCAGCCTATCGTCTTTTCTTTTGTAGACATTAGAGAGATTGATCGATCTTTATCCGAGGACGACAATTGACAACCATATCATCAATGGGGCTAAACACGCTTATCTAAAGGGTAAATCTGTTGAGAGTGCGCTACATGATGTTGTGAGTTACATTGAACGCGGCCTGCAGTATAGGGAGTATACATTGGTAGCGTTCCTTGATATAGAAGGAGCTTTCAATAACATTAAGATTGAGGCTATTAGAGAATCACTAGAATCATTATGCATTCAAAACTTCCTAATCGAATGGATTATTTAGATGCTGAATAGCCGAAACATTAGAGAGATTGATCTATCTTTATCTGAGGACGACAATTGACAACCATATCATCAGTGGGACTCAACACGCTTATCTAAAGGGTAAATCTGTTGAGTGTGCGCTACATGATGTGGTGAGCTACATTGAACGCGGCCTGCAGTATAGGGAGTATACATTGGCAGCGTTCCTTGATATAGAAGGAGCTTTCAATAACATTAAGATTGAGGATATTAGAGAATCACTAGAATCATTATGCATTCAAATCTTCCTAATAGAATGGATTATTTTGATGCTGAATAGCCGAATAATTAACTCGAACTTGGGAGATGCTTGCATAAGGAAGATAGTGACTAGAGGAACTCCGCAAGGAGGAGTTCTCTCGCCCTTGCTATGGCTCTTAGCCATCAATGTCATTCTGAGACAATTAGACGCAAAAGGGCGGAAAATCGTTGCCTATGCTGATGACGTGGTTATACTGATCACAGGTAAATTTCTTTCCACGATCAGCGACGTCATGCAGTATGAACTTAACGAACTGTCCTCATGGGCCACTAGTAAGGGTTTAGGGGTCAACCCGGGGAAAACAGAGCCAGTTCTTTTCACCAGAAGGTACAGGATTGAGCAGTTTAGGCTACCGGTACTAGGGAGGACTGAACTAAGACTGGCAAAAGAGGCAAAATATCTTGGTGTGTTCCTTGATAGTAAATTATCTTGGAAGAGGAACACTCAGGAGAGGCTTAAGAGAAGTCTCAACGCCTACTACACATGCAGGAACTCCATAGGTAAGAGTTGGGAACTACACCTCGGTGGTGAGGCCAATTCTGACGTATGGATGTCTGGCCTGGTTGGAGTCAATGAGAATAGGAAGTCGTAGGAATCTTTTGTCTAAAGCCCAGAGATGTGCTTCGATTGGCATAACAGGTGCCGTAAGAAGCACACCTCAGGCGGCACTTGACGACATTCTGCATCTTCTACCCATTGAGGAGTTCGTGATGGGAATGGCTGCAAGGAGCCTGCTTATACTTAGTGAACTAGGACTTACAGGATCAATCAGAATAGGACATTCCAAACTTTTAAACGAGGTTAATCTCGGTGGACATGCCCTGGTTCCCTCTGGATCCACGGACTATATGTGCACGGAGGTCGATTTCGGGGGAAATCCTATACTGATTATTCCGAGTAGGAACCAATGGTCAGATAGGGAGAAACTATTCAGTGGTGTATCGGTATTCACTAATGGATCCAAAATGGATACAGGCACTGGTGCAGGTATGTATCTAGTTGAGGAAAACATCAGGAAAACGTATACACTACCGTATAGTTGTAGTGTGTTCCAGTCAGAAATTCTAGGTATTGTTAGGGCCACAGAATAACTCTGTATGTGGATAGCCAGGCAGCGCTGAAAGCCTTGAAAGGACATTTTGTCAAGTCTAGGCTAGTTAGCGACTGCAAGAAGGCTCTTAGGAGATTGATGGGAGATTATCATATCAGACTCTGCTGGCCCAAACTTGATAGAGCAGATATAAATCTACTTTTGGGCATGAAAAGGAAAAACCTGAAGACTATGATAGGTATTCTGACAGGTCATTGTCCCATAGGGGGAATGATAGGGTATAGGGATAGAGGTTCCTCCGATCTTTGCAGAATGTGCGAAGATAATGAGGAGCTAGAGACGGTGGAACATATCATATGTCACTGTCCATGTCTACAACTAAGTAGGCAGAAATGGTTAGGCAGTCGATTCCTTGACGAATTGGACAGTATATCGAGAATAGATCTCGATAGACTAATAGGATTCGTCATGGGAATAGGCTGGCTAAGAGGGGGTCGTTGGCTTAGAGCGAGCGACCCCCTGATTCTTTCTATTCTTTTCTATACTTTTCTTGGTCTTAGCTTTTTCTCTATCATTTTCCTTCCTGCTCTTTTCTATATCTCGTCTGTATTTTCTTTCTATATTCTTTACGAAGGGACTCACAATAGACCTTTTGGTCTCCGAGTGGATGCACAAGCACTCTTCTGAGTGCTGGGCAACCCTTCCCTACCTACCTACCTAGTGCTTATTTGAGTAAACAACTAATTAATTTGAAAATTCAAGATACGCCATTTCCATATTAAGCCATCGTGGGTATGTATTTAATTTGACTTACTCATCAACATCGGATTGATTATTTGATCCGGTCATATGTTCTTTATCATCAGCATCATTATTATCGTTATCTTCTTCATCGATATCTTCAAAAGTCTGCTCCACTGTCACTTCATCATCATCTTCGAGATCTTCTTGATCAACTTCATCATCGTCTTCTTCCAAGGCATCTTCAATTTCTTGCGACTGTAAACGTTTTTTGTTTCGCCCACCGCCTCCTCCGATACTCTGTCGACCTTTTGATGTCTTTGTCTCGGATGTCACTGATGACACATCACTATTTTCATCATCCACAATAAACTTACGTTTACGTCTTTGTGTCTTTTTATTTTTCTTATCATTCTCATTTTCCAGTCCTAGACGAGCCACACAACGTTTGCAGTACCAATTGCCCTCGGGAACAGTCTTCATTTTTGGTTTCATACAGAACATATGAGTACCGCCATTGCATTCGTCACAAAGTAACATTTTGTCTGGGTCACTCCCCCGACGACAGACCATACAATTGGATTTATTGGTGGAACGAGCCCACATTATACAATCATACAAGACGTTTAAATGCAGAAATACCTAAGAATTTAATAAACATTGTAATGGAGAACAATAACTGAAAATATAGTTAATGATTTGCATACCTGTGAGTAGCTGGTACTCTCCATTAACGATATTTCCCATTGCCGCAAGCGATTGATGGCTTGCTGTTGTTTGCGTTCCATTAACTCTTTGTCCTTTATAACAGGCACGCCAAAGGGTTCTTTGAGAAAACGTCTTTCCACAGCTTGCTCGACTTGAAGCAAAGCTGAAGCTAATTGTTTTACGTAAGATCGTAAAGTGTCAGAGTCATGCAATGAAATTCCCTCATCAGCACTATCCTCCGAATCTATTTCTAATGTATCGCCCAAAGTTTCACCAGGATCGCGATAAGGTTTACCTGCGTAGTTCTGTTCTTCAGCTTTATTATTGTCGCCTTCATTATCCGAACCGTCATTTTCATCGTCTTCTTCATCCTCTTCAGTCGCCACAACCGTATTTTGTTTTGGTGGGCCCCACTGCAATTTGGCTTGTGGATCGTAGCGGCTGTTGTGCAAATCTTTTCGCCATTTTTCCATATCCTTTACCTTTAGTCGTCCAAGGTCTCCTGTATAAATTTCACTTTCGAATTGTAAAATACGTTTAACAAGTGATCCATACATCACTTCATTTAAATCCGACAACTCAATGGGGAAACCGAAATTAGAGTTGTTATATTTTCGAGCAGTTTCATTCATCATTTGGTTATTGAACTTTTGTATTAGCTTTGAGTCGACACTTAACATGTCGAAAGGACAATTTTTAATGTGTTCTTGAATAAGATCCTTTAGAGTGGTTAACTGTTCGCGTAGTTCTGATTCTCTAAAGCCTAGAGGATTAAGAGATTCGATTAAAGCCTCAAGATCTTCTTTTTTATAGAAGTACGACCAACGTTGACGTTCTGGATTTCTTTCATCATGAACAATACAATTACGTGGGTCTCCAGTACACATGAAAAGCTCATATTGTGAGGGAGCTGCCTCAGAAGCATTATCGTCTACATCCATCTTCTCACCATTAAGATGACCATTTGTGAGACCATTAATTGTACCGTTTTGCTGATTTTGGTTTTCTTTGTCTTCCTGAGCGGCTTCAGTTTCTTTTACTTTTTTGTTGGCGGCTGCATTGGAATTTGATTTTTTCTCTTCCTCTGTGTACATTTTCAGCAAATATGCACGTAGATCTTTGCGTGTTTTAGGTAGATTTGCTGCGTTGGCTGTTATACCACTTCTCAATTTGTTTTTAGGTGGATTTTCCAAACAATGGTCCATGCAATCTACTGGGTGTTCTACAAAAATGCCTGGCATTGATTCCAATACGTAATACCTACGGTAGGCACGATCCATTCCCAAATAAACAAGAAAGTTGAATAGAGCCTCATTTAATTTGCACACTTGTTGTTGGAATTTCTTATGTTCGCGCTCAGATTGAGCCAACAGCTCTGCAACTTTTTTGTTAAGCTTATCTTCGAGGACTTTACGTTTCTCCGCATCCTTTTTAACTTCTTCCTCCATACACTGCTGATTAAATTCATTCGTCAGTGCACGTTTTTGTGTCTGCAATCTGGCCACCCTTTGATTTTCCATTGAAACAAGATTCTTTAACTCCTGCCTGGCACTGTAGGTTTGTTCCATTCTCTCTTCAATGAGATTAATGGTCCCGGAGTACGTAAGCATCTGGGCCATTAGACACTTCAGAATGCGCATTATATCTACAAATGGTAACTGATAGATAGTGTAGAGTTTGAGGGCTCTTAGTATATGAGGATATTGGATTCTTAATGCTATACCAGGGTCTTCCGAAGAAGTATAACCGTTTCTGTACATAATACGCCATTTTTCAGCGTTCTTGTTTTTAACTGTAGCTCCAGAGGAGAGAATGTGCAATCGCAAAACTTCACTGACAGTTAGGGCATCTAATGGTAGCTCATTGAGTTTGAATGAAAAATGACGCTTTACGTATTTATGACACCAAAATGGAATGGGCTCATTGGCTCTTTTATATTCTACATAGCATTCCTCTTCCTCCTCTCGTTGCAGATCCATAATGGTGCCCAACAAAATGAGAATGATGTCGGAAAGTGGACCGGCCACTTCTCGTACCGTGAACGATCGAGCCATTTCAAAGAAGCTTAAGTTTCCACGAAACACTTCAATGCCAGACAAGAGACCAACAAAAGTATGCATAAACTCCCTCAACATAAATGCATCGCCAATCAATTTTACTGGCAAAATGGTTCGAACGGGCGTGAAAGTTGGAATTAATCGCTGATCAGTCCTCTCCAAATCATCCGTTTTTGTTAGCAATGCCGAACATTCTTCCTCAATTTTCTCCATAAGTTTGGCACGTTTTTCTGCTTTAATCCGCATTTGCTCTAATAGTTGTTCCTCTTTTTCCCGCCTTAAACGTTCCATTTCTTCTTTTAATGATTTGGCCTTTGCTTCCGACTTTTCTGCTTTCTCCTTTTCTTTCTCTTGCTTAGTCTTTTCTTGGCCATTGGCAGTCTTACTTGACGATTTTTCATTTTCAGGCTTCTTGCCGAAATAATTGTTCAGTGTTGATTGCTTTTTGGCCTCATCTGGTTTTTTTATTTTGGCAGGAGTAAAATGAGGCATTTTTCCTATGAATATTTTGTTGAATGTAATGTTTTGATCTGTAACATATTTCTTATAAGATTCCGGTTTTGGCCTTAGAATCCCATCGACTCGTACGACATTGTTTTTAATAAACATTTGCAAATTCTCCGATGTAAATTCAAATCTTTGTCGCCTCACCTTATCAAAAGCAACGGTAATTTCAGTTGCTGATTTTCCCAAACTTTTTAATTTGTATAGTAAATTTTCTGTATCCTCGTACACACCGTATGCTGGTACCTTTTTATCTGGCAATTGTATATCAACTACAGTATATGGAACATATTTATTTTTTTCCATAACCTGGACTTCTTCGTTGAGAAAGAAACGTTTGCGCAAAAAGCGAAAAGTTAAAGCATTCAGAACATTTAAAGAACTTTGTTTTGCATGTTCTATAACCAGCATTACAGGCGGACGTAGACTATCCTTAAACATTTCCATTTTTTTACGCGCTCGTTTTTCGCTCTTTAAAGCTTCGGCATATGTAAGATTATCCTTACCAGTGGCTTCACACTGCCACACGGTAGCATTTATAGCCATCACATGACGGAAGTAGTCCCTACATTCAAAATAAAATAATTTCAATTAGTTCCAGAATTGATACATATGTTTTTAAATTTCAATGTGCATATGTATCATATATAATGAAATGCAGATTTTACTGCTTGGTGATATACTTACTCATATTGTCTAAATATCTCTTTGGTCACCTCGCAGAAAAAAACCTCTTCGTTATCTTGAAAAGTTTCATCTTTGTTTTTAGAAGGAGCGTTGTCGAAGCCATCTCGTTTACAGATAGGCATTTTCTATATATTTATCTTAAATTGATATAATATTCTTATAAATTCTCACTGCGACAGATGTTTTTTCCCGTCTTCCTTGAAATTTTTCCTATAATTCTTTCAAAATTCCTTTTTGTTGTTTATACAAGCATGTGTGTTAGTGTGTAAAAAAAAAACTATAAAGTCTAGCACAAAAAATTTTCACGCCACAAGAAACGATAAAAAAAATATGATTTTCGTAATGTATACCAATATGTTTTTATTTGATTTTAAATCTTGAACAACCAACAAGTTGTTTGCCAATAGATTCTTAAATTTTTAATTATTTATTTAATGTAAAATATAATAATTTTTGCAAAATTCACGCGCGAAAATTTCAATGTAGTATGTTTGGCGTGCTTTTCTCTTTTTTGTATGAAATTACCAGATTGGTAAATGTCAAAATGATAGTTGAGACAACCAGCTTGGGTCTACTTGCTGGTATGGTTGCCACATGTCTTTTTCGTTGTCACCAAAAAAAAAATCATAAAAATACCCAAATTAAAAAAAAAAATACTTTTATTTTCTATGAATATGATATATCTATATGCTTTGTTCTTCAATCGTTTAGTGACGAATCTTCTAACTTTCAAGTTTAAGTGAATTTTCAAATAGGTCCTCGTTCTGAATCTTCGTAGAATAATTTTATTTACAAAATAATTGTCCTATCAAACTGTATCCACAGTTCTCAGATAATTTTGAAGCAAAATAGTCAAATTTTGACAAAAAATAGTCAAATCGACTAAATGAACTAAACGAACAAATTAGCATTTTCTATACTTTTTTTATAAAAATTTTGTTATATTTATTATCAATTTTAAATAAAAGGAAATTAGTAAACATTACATTAATCTTATATTGTCAGCCTATTATAAAAGTCAAGTAATGTCCATTAACTCTGATGAGATATGTATACAAATTATAAAAATGATAATTTATATGACTTTCAAATAAAAATAACTTATTCTTATCGTAGTTAAATTTTTGACTCCGCAGATCGATTATTTGAAATGGAGCAATTTCACTTTCCTTATTATTAGTGCTCCTTTTGTTTCGATAATTTTAGTTCCTGCTGTGTTTCTCTCACACAAATAGCAGATTTTCACTTTCCAGATATTGGACACCTGATTTATTTAGTGTACCCTTTTTGACCATTTTGGATAAAAACTAATTAAACATGCCACAAACTTAATTTTGTTATTATTTTTCAAGTTATATCAGAAATTGTTTCATTACCTAGTGTCTACATTAAGCAAATTTATATTAAAACAAACGTCAAAATCAGTGCGAATATATACAAGGTAACCCTAGTTAAATAGTTGATTATTATTTTGGTTGTTACAGTTGTCAAACGGCATATATAAAAAACAATAATGAATACGCCATATTGTTGTTTTTGTGCAACTGTTGCCACCTTCCACAAATTCGCGTTAAGTTTGACTTCTGTCTTGATAAAAAAATCTCTAATGTAGACACTATGTAACATATTATAAAAAATTTGCAAAAAATTGTCAAATTTGGGACAAAAATCGTCAACAGACCATTTTTATAACTAACATTGCGTCTACATTAGACAATTTTTTATCAAGACAAACGTCAAACTTAACACGAATTTGTGGAAGGTGGCCACTGTTGTAAAAAAACACAATATAGCGTATTCATCATTGTCTTTTATATATGCAGTTTAACAACTGTAACAACCAAAATAATAATCAGCTGTTTAACTAAGGTTACCTTGTATATATTCGCAATAATTTTGATGTATGTTTTGATAAAAATTTTCCTAATGCGACACTTGGTAAAGATCTTCAAAATGACGATAATTCGTCGAATCTGGCAACAGTGACTGTAGACAATAGTCTGCGTTTTTCCATCAAACATCGTTAACAGCCCGTCTAGACGTAACATAATATGTAAGATTTTTTGATCAGAAAGTGTCAAATTCGCTCTCTGAGAGAATTATTTCACGCGAAGATGCAAATATTAGTATTATAAGAAGTATTATGGGACTGTTGTGATGAGATTTCTCTACACAACCATCTTATAAGATGTACTGTCAAAAAATACACATACACGAAAGTTTGTTTGTGTGCGTAAATGTGTATTTTGGTAATTACTAAAAAAATAATGTTTTTTTCTGTAAAATTGTTTCCTTTAATGTTTGTTTTACATGTTAAAAAACATTTTTATAAAAATTGTGCTAAAAAAGTACGAATTACTTAACAAAAAGGACATGTTTACTCTGTGACTGATTGAAAATAATAATATCTCATAGGATTTATCAGAATACGTGTACCCCTTATTTAACATAAGGTAACGTACTCTAATAAATCCTATAATATATCATTATTTTCAATCAGTCACAGAATAAACATGTACTTTTTATTAAAAAAAAAAAAAATCGCACGTTTTTAACACAATTTTTATAAAAATATTTTTTTAATATAAAACAATCATCAAAAGAAAATAATCTTGCAAAAAACATTGTTATTTTTAGTAATTTCCAAAATATATAAGCACACACATAAAAACTTCCGTGTGTGTATTTTTTTGACAGTTCATCTTATAAGATGGTTGTGTAGAGAAATCTCATCACAACAGTCTCATAATACTTATTATAATTCTAATATTTGAATCTACGCGTGAAATAATTCTCTCAGAGAGCGAATTTGACACTCTCTGACAGAAAAATTTTACATATTATGTTACGTCTAGACGGGCTGTTAATCTCAGTTGTAGATCTGAGGTAAAGTCGACTTCTTGTGTCTACATTAGACAATTGTTTATCAAAACAAACGTCAAAATCAGTGCGAATATATACAAGGTAACCTTAGTTAAACAGTAGATTATTATTTTGGTTGTTACAGCTGTCAAACTGCATATATAAAAAACAATAAGGAATACGCCATATTGTTGTTTTTGTGCATCTGTTGCCACCTTCCATAAATTCACGTTAAGTTTGACGTTTGTCTTGATAAAAAATTTTCTAATGTAGACGCTATGTTAAAACATAGAATTCGTATATTTGACATTTTGGTACATAATCTGGCATCTCTCATATACAGCCAACTTCACTGTGAAAATTGACATTTTGCGAATTTCTTGACTTGGAGGTACTGGAGGTGTATTTTTGTGCGAAATATTATAGATTACATAATTTTTAAAACAAAATTGTAAAAGAATTAACAAAAATCTATTTATTTACCTCTTATAGAAGTGAAAAAACAGGAAAATGGCAGACAAAGTTGTTGAGAAGCCAGTTGGCAATCCCATGAAGTTTCCCTACACTTTTTCAGCTAAAATTGCTCAATTTCCATTGAAACATTACATTAAAAACCAATGGATTTGGCGCTATTACTTTGTTGCCTTTGGTTTGTGTATTCCAGTTTTCTACAAGATCAGTAAACTCGGTGAGCTATATTTTTATTTATATCTTACATTTACAAAGAAAAAATTTATATTGGGTATAAGATGAAAACTAACCTCAATTTTTTTTATACTTTAGCCAACTCTCCCGAAAACAAGAAAGCCTGGGCTGAAAGTCAAGCCAAAGAACATGCCAAACATCATTAAAAATGTAGTGTTCATAGAAAATGGCATTCTAGGAGATTGTTCCATATATCGTCTCTTGTGTATTTAAGTTTTTATTTCGATTTAATCATATTCTAAAATAAATGTGAACCTTCTTGGTGTCTTAAAACAAATATACTATTGTATGATAATTTAAGCTTGAAGGGTTTATTGTTCTAGTTGCACAAATCTCGATTAGTTTGTAACAAATATGCCAAAGCATACTTAAAAGTTCATGTAAATAGTCTAAGTTAAGGTTTCTCAAATAGACATCCGTATACGCGAAAATGTGCGAAGGAAATACATTATATATGGTTTCATTTTTATAGGACAAATTACTAGAAATAAAAATGATTTTTCATTTTTGATTGTCTCCAAAGCTGGGATCATCCAGAATGTTCACAGCTACTCAATCATTAAGAATAGGTAGACGTTTTCCATTATATTTATGTGGACTATGTTTAATTCACGAATATGCATACTTTTACTAAATTAATCATCCTTCAACTAAGAAAGTCTTATGTAAAATCTTATACAAGCTTCATAAAAGAATATTTAAGTTTATTATGTCTTGTCAGATTTATATCGTCACCGAAAGGCAAAAGACCGTAACCACTCAAAAATTGAGTGTCGTTTTTTCTATTGGATTAGGATGTATTGATCCAAAAAACATATACACAAAAAAATTGCATGTCCATATCTTCAAAAATGACATCAATATTAACAAAATTGGAAAGTCCGTATCATCAACTTAATAAATCAACCATAAAATTGATTTTACTTAAGAAAAATTAGGTTTGGAGTGTTTAATTTGCTTTAAGTGAAGGGTTAAAACATTTTACTTAATGCCTTTTGCATTTTGGGCGACGATATGGACTCTGACATAGTTGAGCTCAATTGATAAGCATATCAATGAGTGTGATTCTCATTCCAAAGATATTTATACACATTATGTTGGTATAATAATTATAGCAAAAATTATTTTTTGTTAAGCTTAACAATTTATTGAATATAAAAAAGTATGGAATATAACATCTTATAATTTAATTATTACAATATATATGGTTCCTTTATTCTGTGCTGAGAAAATGATCTGCATCTATGCTCGAATATATATGCCCTTCGCCAGTCATGAAATCTAGTATAAGACTATAAAAATATATAAAATATATTATTTGTAACAAAAATAAATCAATTTTGCTTACTTAAGTTCATTATCTGTCATATGTGTGAATTTCCGTTTTAATTCTGCACGACTAATACCATCTGCAGAATTGTGATTTTTTATGGTTTGAAAAACGGCCAAATGTTTCCCTTCTAATCCTAAATCACTTCCTCCAGCTGATGATTTAACAGCTGATATTCCACCAAAATCACCATAACTAGATCCTTTGGTTGCATATTCTTCTGCTTTATAACGGGCATTTAAAACTTCTAAAATATGAGTAACCACTTCATTGGGATCATTAACCGGCAGCATTTTGAAAACCATTAACGTCTTTTGACCTCCCTGAGATCTAACACTACCAAATACTGTTGCATATTTATTGACCATAACATCGGGTGCCTTTAAGGTGTCACCTTCCTCTAACCAGTAGTGAGCATCAACTCGTCCCGTACTGTCTTCCAACAAGTATGTTATCTTTGTCGAGGATGTTTCAATATTGCGCACAATTGCCTTGACGTACACCATAGTAAATGTCATATCGAACATTTGGAAATTTCCTTCTGGGGAATTCAGAACTTGTTTTATTAGCACCGGAACAATACCTTCAGCTTTTTTTTCAGACGAAGCTCCCTCAGTTGTTTGTGTTGCATTAAAATCTCCTTGGTCTAAATTACAAATAGTTTTATAAAACAATACTTAATTGAAACAGTATTAAAGCTTTTCTTACAAGTATCATTCATTTTATTACAATTATGATGAAATTTCAATTTCCGCTGTAAATAATAAAATTATACCTTCTGTTTGTAAATTTTGGTTGCTATTTTGATTGTATGTTGCCGCGTTTTCGAATAAAAACGCAATGTCGATAATCAGCGGGTTTTTTGAGAAAATCCAGCGATTTCATTACAAATACTAAAGGAAATTCTAGTGATTTTTAATAAAAGCTCGTCTAGACGTAACATAATATGTAAGATTTTTGTGTCAGAGAGTGTCAAATTCGCTCTCTGAGAGAATTATTTCACTTGTACATTCAGATATTAGTATTATAAGATGTATTATGAAACTGTTGTGATGAGATTACCCTACATGATAATCTTATAAGATGAACTGTCAAAATATACACATATACGAAAGTTTGTTTGTGTGTGTACATGTGTATTTTGGAAATTTCTGAAAAACAATGTTTTTTTTTTTTGTAAAATTGTTTCCTTTTAGTGTTTGTTTTACATGTTGAAAAACATTTTTATAAAAATTGTGCTAAAAAAGTGCGAATTGCTTAAATAAAAAGGACATGTTTTCTCTGTGACTGATTGAAAATAATGATATCTTATAGGATTTATTAAAATACTTGTACCCCTAATTTAAGATTTAACATAATATAAACAAAATGGTTAATCTCCTCTGCCGGCTTTATCTCACATATTATATCAGCGTTAAGCACAGTTATAGACCTGGGGTAAAATCCAAATAACATTATTCCAGGTCTACAACTGAGATTGACAGCCCGTCTAGACATAACATAATATGTAAGATTTTTGTGTCAGAGAGTGTCAAATTCGCACTCTGAGAGAATTAGTTAATCTTAGTTGTAGATCTGGGGTAACGCTTACATAGTGTCTACATTAGACATTTTTTTATCAAGACAAACGTCAAACAACAGTTGGCAACAGTTGCACAAAAACAACAATACGACGTATTCATTATTATTTTTTATAAATGCAGTTTGACAACTGTAACAACCAAAATATTAATCAGCTGTTTAATTAAGTTTACCTTGTATACATTCACACTGATTTTGACGTTTGTTTTAATAAAAATTTGCCTAATGTAGACACTAGGTTATATAATATGTGAGAAAACGCAAGCAGAAGAGAGTAACCATTTTGTTTATATATATTATGTTAAATCTTAAATAAGGGGTACACGTATTCTAATAAATCCTATAAGATATCATTATTTTCAATCAGTCACAGAGTAAGCATGTACTTCTTTTAAAAAAAAAATTCGCACTTTTTAAACAGAATTTTTATAAAAATATTTTTTTTAATGTAAAACAATTATTAAAAGAGAACAGTTTTACAAAAAACATTGTTTTTTTTAGTAATTTATAAAATATACAAGCACATACACATACAAACTTCTTATAAGATGGTTGTGTAGAGAAATCTCACTCTATGACAGAAATATCTTACATATTATGTTACTTCCAGACGGGCTGTTAGCGCGTAGTCAACAACAGTTGGAAAACACAGTTTATGGTGAAATCGTTTAACAAGGAGTATGCATCTTTTTTGTTGTTTAGTCTCCGGGTGTTTTGTGTCTCACCCCCCCAGCATTATTTAAATGTTTGTCGTCAACTAACTGTATTGTGTTACGTGTGTTCGAAGCTTACGTTTTTCACATGCAATCGACTTTGATAACCTAACTTTTATAAGATTGGATTTGATGTAGTACCACATAAAACTGAGATTGATATTGGTGGAGGTGTGTACATAATGTAGAGTCTACACGACAAATTTTTCTATCATAACAAGTAACAAATGATTGTCTGCAATTTTTTGTTTATATCAGCATAAAACTTTATTACAATGGGCCTGTGTGAAACGATAGAAAAGTATACATGTTAGTAAATTTTTAACTGTAATGAGGTGAATAAAGTTTTACTAGCTCATATGGTAAATCTTTTGACAAACGTATATAATTTTTTCAGGTTTTAAATTTTATAAAAAATATAAAATATTTAGAAGATTTATGTTTAATTTTAAGATTTCAAACAAATTCATATGTATATTAAAAGGGAATACACATAAAATGACCTCAAAAATGAGTTTTGTTTTCTAAAAAAATTTGAAATGGCGACGAATCATTTAGTTGATTAAAAAAACCGAAATTCAAGAAAAATACTTATGATCGAACTATACAAAAACCAAGTCCTTAGCTCATTTAGCACTTATTTAGGATATCTCTGTAACTGATGAGCCGATTGAGTTCATTTCTCCAGCAGAAAAATTTAAAAAAATCCGATTTTGTTTTGCAAAAACGAAGTTTTTAAAACCCGGTTTTTTAATACCTCCGCTAGTTTTGAACCGGTTTTTTCCGAGTTTCAATATAAAAGTTCTGCAAGAAATGTTTGATATTTGTTATTATAGGGACGTCATTTCTTATAAGGATCCAGAAAATATCAACTGTGGAAATTACAAACGGAATGACAAACTTTATACCCTTTACACCTATGGTGAAGGGTTTAAAAATAGTGGAAAATACCGACAGTGATTCCACATTTTTCCATCAAAATCTTCGTTATCATTTCATCACATATCATCACAAAATTCGTCGACCTGATCATACATCCTCACTAATCTTGTCAGCAAAGAGGAGAATGGAGAATACCGGAGGCTCAGATCTGCCCATTTTTAGATCAACCACGAATGACGGAAATGATAAGAAAGGTAAGTCGGATATAGCCTTGGACAGTTCTACTGACACGATTGACATAGCGCTGCGGACAACAATGGTACTCGGGGACGGTGTGACCCCCCTTGTGGCAATCGTCGTATGGGTAAGGCCCTTTTATTGCCTACATAGATTCTTATGATACAAACGGAAAATATCCAAATGCAATTTCGATAACCAAATTGACAGTGGGATTGAGAATTAACGATATTCTGTTAGTTTCGAAAATTGGGTACGGCCGGTGCAAAATTAAAAATTACATATCTGTTAACAATTGCGCTGATGATCAAAGATTCTTCCCCACTTAGTTTCTAAGGCCGGAATCGTTTTTTATTTGCTTCTACATACTGCTACAAGAAAATGATTTTTGATAAACTGAATGAATTATTATCAAATGTCAACAACTTTTTTTATAATATAATCTTCACATTTATATTTGAGACTGTTCCAATAAGTAAAAGTATAACGCATTGTCGTCCACCCTGCAACTCACCCACATTAAAATGGCTGAAAATCGTAAAAATGGTCTTTTCAAACAACATAAAACAACACAAAATCCAACCTTTCATTGTCACTACTTGATTGCAAGAAATAAATTCAATATGGAAAATAAAATTTGCTACGATTCATATTTTTTAAGGTGAAATTTAATATTAGGAGAAATCCTAAAATATTTACTACAATGAAAATTAGTGGAATTTTATATTTGAATGATGGATATATCTAACTTTTTTGCATGGTTCTTTGCATCAACGTGTTGCTCCAAAACAATTGATTAAATGATTATTCCAAATAATATTCAAGAAGTTTTTCCGATAAAAATACCATTCCTGGATTCTTCTTTAGTCCTAAAAAATATAAGTAATATAAACATTTTTACCAATCCTGGTTCCTAATGGTATTCCAGGTATCATATTGAGAAATTGTGCTGAATGTTACCATATCCGCTAACTTATTTATTTAAAAGTTCTCTTAAATATGGATGTTTCCCATTGTATTGCAACCTCTCATTCATAATTCCAATCCATTATTCAAGAGGAAGATCTGAAATAATAAACTATAGATGTATAGCTAGCTAAACTTAGCATAATACTAAAACTGTTCCAGATAATAGATATGTTATCCCGCAAATTTGTTATCAATAATATCGCCTTATCAGCATGATTTTTGTAAATGTCGCTCGACATGTACTAATCTGATGAAACTGTTATCCTATATAAATGCTGATTTCTACAATGTTAACCCGACAGATGTATATACTAATTTCAGCAAGGCATTTGATAAAAATAACCACGGACTACTAATTATGAAACTTGAAGCTATCGGCTTCAGCGAAAATCTTCTAAAATGAATCTACTCCTATTTAAAACAAAGTTAAAAGTATATTTTGTATAATAACTGAAAATCAGAAAATGTAAATGTTATATCTGGGGTTCCTCAAGGTAGTCACCTTGATCAGATCCTTTTCCTTTTTTCATCACTACAAAATTTTGATGTATGCAGATAATGTTAAAATATTTAAAGCAATTACTAATCTTAATGATTAAATACTTTTCCAACCTAAGTTAATTTTTTTTCAAATGATGTGACGAAAACTTAATGAAATTAAGTATCAAACACATGGTTTATTATACGCATACTCCAAATATATTTGCTTAAAATCTTAGTGGAGTTGAGTTGAATAAAGTGAATAGTTTCACAGATTTGGGAGTATTTTTTCATGTGAAAATAACTTATATTCAAATAAATGCTGATAAAGCAAGTAGTGTACTTTGCTAAGCGCTGGGCAAAAGAATTCACCAAACGTCTATATATATCCTTAGTAAGGCCAAATTTGGAATGCGCATCTGTTATCTGGAATCTGTTCAACAACATTTATATAAATAAACTATAATTTGTTCAAAAGCAATTTCTGTTGTTTTGTTTTCGTGGATTAAACTGAAATCCGAATATTCGGCTTCCACCGTACCGGAGTGGACTTACTCTAATTAGGCTACCAAAGCTGAAAAGTAGGAGAACGTAGTATAATATATCGTTTATAATTGACCTTCAAGGAAAAATTGATTCTGAACTTCTTCTGAGTAAAGTTTCCATTACTGTTACTAATTGGATGTTGAGATCCTACCATCCGTTAGCTAAACCTTGATGCGTTTTATATGAAGTTAATTCATTATACAATTTTGTTGACTTCTCAGATTCACATAATAATATAAAAACGAGACTCCTTCATTTGTTGAACTCCAACAATTTTTAGTATAAGTATTTTAATTGCTGTTCATAAAAATAAACAATTGTAAATTTTTCTCAGCTATTTTGTAATATATGTAGATAAATAATTAAAATGAATTTGTGTAGCGAATGTCATGAAGACCGCTTCATAATTAACCATAGCTCCCATATAAGGAACACTTCCGGAAATCACTCTAAAGTGCAACACAGCCAACAATTTAGTACTCATTGAACTCCCTAACTCACTTAAAATCGTAAATATTTCCTATACTGTTTATCCGATTGCAAAGATTAAGGTATGAATTCAAAGCACTTAATGGTGCATTTATAAAAATAAAAAATTATAAAAGTTTCATTATCGCAACTTTTTAAATATTTTGTAATTTCTAGTGCAAAACAAAAAAAATTTAATAGAAGAACTAACAAAATTTTTAATTTTTACCCAACTTTTTTATAACAAAAAATTTTGATATTAATTTCTTAGGAAAATACAATTTTCAAAGGCCTATAACTTCCAAATTATTTAATTGCACTCAAAAAATTTTACATCAATGTTTTCACCATTAAAAGTACTATTATCTGGCATCTCTGCCTCAAGATAAAAACATCGTGTTAATTTTTGCTAGAAAAATTAATTGAATTTTTTAATTAAAAAGTGTAAAGAAAGTACTTAAATTTACTTTAAATTTCTTTTGTTTAGCAATATTTGCTCAAACAAAGAAGAAAGCATCGGGGCAATAGCTCTAAATTCAAGGTGCCAAAAACTTTAGACGGTCCTAGCACTAGTGCCAACAGGTTTCAACTTCTATCTGAAGACGAAGAAGAAGCAGTTGCAGTCAAAGAAGATTTCACCAATAATTTTGGACTCTACCCACAGTTTTTCAAATGTGATCGGATTAATTGGGGAGAAATATACTTATAAACGAATGTCTATTGGTACGAAAATTATATCGAACTCGTTATCGCTGTATAATGAAGCTTTGAGTGTTCTCAAACACAAAATAATCCAACATTGTACGCATGCATTAAAGGATGCAAAAACTTTTAAATTGGTTTTATTTGGAATGCCAAAATTGGATACAAAAATAATTTGCGAAGAATTTTTTAGCTTACTCAATATAAGCATTAAGGAACTAGTAACAAAGAGATCCAGTGTAGATGACGTAATCTATCTTATCGAGTTTGATCGTCAACATGTTTCAAAAAGAGAGGTAATGAAAATAAGATATTTTTGTAATATTTCTGTGTATTGGAGAAAACCTCTAAAAGGCAACAAAGGTTCCACACAATGCTCCAAGTGTGCTATGTACGTGGGTGTGTACAGTCTGCGCTGTATTACGATTATGCAGTTTGCACACTTAACAAAATGCTACAACTGCATAAAAAAGAGCCTAAAGAATGTAAACCATAGAGCTGATGACCCAAAGTACCCAAGTCGTAAAGAATATTTAGAAATTCGTCATCGAGTAACATCTAAATCTAGGGCGACCAGCAGAAGAACTAACGTATCATATTTTAAAGAAGACGATCATGATTTTCCTCAATTGCCAAGGCAAGAATCCCACAATAATACACGTAATTCCCGCGATTTAGGTAATTTGTATTCTGAGGTAGCTAAAGGCAAGAGCTACGACATCAATAATAATGACGACATTTCCAATGAAAAACTGCTGGAAATACTTTTTGATGCTGTCGATGCTTTGCAAAGACGTCAAAATAAGTACGACAAGCTACGAGTTTTGGGTATGATGCTTAAACATGCCATATAATTCAACCGGTAGACACAATGTTCATGTTATACATTGGAATGCCCAAGGCATAACAACTGAGTCAGCAGCTGCCCAGCTGGAATACTTTTTATACAAAAGGAAAATCGATATTCTCCTTTTAAATGAGACTTTTTTGAAACCGTACCACAAATTTCAACTTGGTGGTTATAAAATTTATAGAGAGGATCGATCTACTCATGGCAGAGGAGTTCTAATTGCAATTAAAGGTAACATTAAGCATACGTTGTTACCAAAAATAAAAACAAGTACTGCTGAAAATATTTCAATACAAGTTATGATTAATAGAAGGTCAGTTATATTCACTTCAGCGTATAATTCAGTTCGTACTACCAATTTTAAAGCTGATTTGGATAAATTAACTTCATTTTCAAAGTGAACATACACATTGGAATTGTATGTCAAATAATTCGGCTGGTAATGATCTCTACAGCCACTGTCTTTAATCCAGCTACTACATTTATTACCCAAATGGACACAATCGCTTTGGACAAAATATCAAATTTATCTAACTCGTGTCTCCATTTTTCAAACCTTGAGACACATCCAAATGTTTTACAGTCGGACCTGTACCTATATCTTGTGTTATTTCTGGACAAGTTCAAAACATGACATATTCAGTTCCCTTGTATTATCAAGCAGACTGGTCAGCAATCAGAAACTGGGTGGAAAATGAAATTAGGTGTCAGAACATTGACCAACCCGTTACTAATTCAGGTAATCTAGATTTTTATTTTAACAAATTAATATATAGTTAAAGAAGCGTTTAATAAAATACCTGTCGGTTACAAAAATCCGTGGCAAGGAGAAATCTCTGAAATTAGTAAACGTAAATTTCAAAGATGTGGCGATTTTAATTATAAAAATCAATTGAAAAGCATTTTGAAGCTATTAAATATAATTATTGATTTTCACCTTAATAAACAAAGCACTTAAAGGAAACAAAATGCCTTTTACTGATCTTCATGTAAACGGTGAAGTTTTAAAAACTGGCAATGAAAAAACTAATTCAATAGCAGACCTATTTGGCATTTCACACACCATTACTTTAAATAATTATTCACCTATGGACTCGGCCGTCTCAAGATTTATTCATGATCTTAACGATACACTTCTTGACAAATCTAACGTAGAGCTTACCAATTTAGATGAAGTTAAATCGTTTGTACTTTTATTGAAAAATAATAAAGATGGCATTAATAGCATTATCCTAAAAAAGATGCCCGATTACTTTTTTGAAACTCTATATAAACTTTTCTACTCTTGTTTAATAGAAGGCTATTTTCCAACTATTTTTAAGAAGGCGAAAGTTATCCAAATTCCTAAGCCAGGAAAGGACCCTAAATTACCGTCTAGCTATAGACCAATCAGCATCCTAAGCCTATTGGATAAAGTATTTTAAAAAATAATTAATAAGAGAATTTTAGATTTTTCCAACCAAAATAATATTATTAACCCTCAACAGTTTGAATTCCGCAAGGAACACTCCACAGTACATCAACTAAAAAGAGTCTTTAATTTTATTGAATCAAACAAAAGAAGTCGTAAGTGCACTGGAGTTATTTTTCTTGACATTAAAAAAGCCTTCGATTCAATATGGCATGAAGGCCTGGTTTTTAAACTAAATTCCTTCAATTATCCAACGTACTTGCAAAAGATAATAAAGAGTTTTTTAGATCAGCGCTCATTTGCTGTATCTATAGATAACACACTATCTAGTGATAGACAAATCCCTGCGGGTCTGTCGCAAGGATCGGTATTATCACCTACTCTTTATTCAATGTATATTTCCGATTTTACTATTCGCAAGAATCAAGAAGTAGCTTTTTACGCTGACGACAGTGCTTTTATTTACTGCGGTAAGGTGTCAAACGCAATAATCAAAAAAATGGAAGATATTTTAATATCTACCAATAAATACTTTGATAAATGGAAGATAAAAGTTAATGTTAGTAAAACACAAGCTATTATATTTCCATATAATAGATCACAGAAACGTATTCCTACAAAACATTTATATTCTAGGGGAGTTTTTATTCCTCTGCAGGATAGGTTTAAATATCTAGGTATTATCTTAGATAAAAAAACTATCATTTAAACAGCACATACAGTATATTTGTGATAAAGCAATCAAATGTGGCCGTGCACCTTACCTCTTACTTAACAGAAGATCTAAACTTAATTTAAAAAACAAGATCCTTATTTACAAAATGTGTATTCGACCAATTATGACCTACGGATGCCAAGTCTGGTTTAATAAAGCTGCTAAAACTTACACAAGAAAATTACAGATAATACAAAATAAAAATCTGAAAATAATTCATAACCTACACCCCAGATATTCTACTGATCTGCTGCATAGAATCTTTAAGCATAAAATGCAAGGGAACTTACACTGTCACTTAATGAAAAATGCAGAACGTCTACATATGAAATAATAAGAAATTTGCTAAACAATCACTAAGACTCTTTTTTTACTTAAAGAGTTATAATTGGTGGTTGTTTTTAAAATTCATTACAACGTTTAAGTATGTACGTTTTTTTTTTTTTTTTTTTTTTTTTTTTTTTTTGACAACTTTTCCTTAACACTGTGATATTAGTAGTTTCCTTATTTAATTATTCAGATGTTAATTGTTGTAATACTTTTAAGTAAATTCTCATAACAATGTAATTATTTTATAAAGGTTTCAATAAAGTCAATAATAATAATAAAAAAAAGTAAAAGTACTACTGAATCATTATAAAAATTCTTTAAAAATCAAGTAGGCCGGTGATCTTAATTTACTTTAAAAAAATCGTTCAGTTCAATTATAATTAATTCATTTACTTAAAATGCAATTTAAACTTACATATACATGCATATCTGTTTGTATTATAACATTTATTATATCTCGATCTAACAATTAATGACTGGAAGACTTTGATAACGTAAATTTAAAGCTGATGCTGCTAAGAAAAGTCTATTGGAGTATTGAGCGCTCACAATCTATTTAATTGTATTTTAAATTGCCCATGCAAATGTATTTGATCTCAGTATATTCGTCAATACCGTGATGAGAACCTTCACGACCAATACCAGACTCTTTAATACCGCCAAATGGGGCTTCAGCTGCAGATATGAGACCTTCATTAACACCAACCATACCAACTTCCAAGCGTTTAGCTACGCGAAATATTTGTTGAACATTATTACTATAGAAATAGCCGGCTAAACCACGACGAGATTCGTTAGCCTTTGCTAAAGCTTCTTCTTCTGTTTTGAATTTAATAATCGAGACAACAGGGCCGAATACTTCTTCAGTGTAAATTTTCGCAGTTGTTGGAATATTGGTAACTACTGTAGGGGCATAAAATAGATCTCCTAGTTCTTTCAAAGGTTTGCCGCCACATAGAATTTCAGCATTTTTGCTACGGGCATCCTCAACAAAACCTGAAACTTTATTAAATTGCATTGTATTTATCAAAGGACCAACTTGTGTAGTATCTTGGTCGCCAGGACCGATTTTTAAAGCTTGTATACGCTCTTTAAGTGAAGCTACAAATTTATCGTAAATTCCTTCTTGCACGAAGAAACGATTGGATGATACGCAGGTTTGTCCACAGTTGCGGAATTTGGAAGCCATAGCACCATCTACAGCTTTTTCTAAATTAGCAGAATCAAAGACAATAAATGGGGCATTTCCACCCAACTCTAAAGAAACTCGTTTAATTCCATCAGCTGACTGACGGAACAATATTCTGCCTACTTCTGTTGAACCGGTAAATGAAATGCCCTGAACTTCTGGACTTTTGCAAAATAGTTCACCTATAGGAGCAGCCTTATTTGAGGTTACTACATTAACAACACCCTTGGGTATACCAGCTTCTTCAGCCAATTTGGCAACAGCCAAAGCAGTAAAGGGAGTATCTTCGGCAGGTTTAATAACAACAGTGCAACCTATTTACATACAAACGTATTTTAATATTTTGCCTACTTTTTTAATCATTTTGTACCTGCAGCTAAAGCAGCTCCAGCTTTTCGTGTAATCATAGCCAATGGAAAATTCCAAGGTGTTATTAGAGCTGCCACACCCAAAGGCTGTTTCATAACAATCAATTCGCGATTGGGAACGGGTGTTGGAACAATTTCACCATAAATACGTCTGGCCTCTTCGGCAAACCATTCCATGAACGCATTTCCATAAAAAACTTCTGACTTTGATTCAATAATAGGTTTACCAGACTCGGCAGTCATAATTTCTGCAATTTCTTGTGTATGTTTTTCAATCAGATGATACCAATTCTATAAAAAAAATACGCAGACATAATTTAAAGTCCAGTTTTATTTCAAGATTCATTTTATTTTTACCTTTAGAAGTTGGGATCTCTGTTTAGCAGTCAATGAACTCCATTCCTCCGAATAGAAAGCTTTTTTTGCCGCTGTAATTGCCAACTGTGCATCCTTCTCGTTCATATTGGGGACGCTACCAATAACTTTGCCATTTGCAGGATTTTTAACATTAAATGTATCTCCGCTCATGGCAGACACCCAATTGCCATCTATTAAAGCTTTCGAACACATAAGCAAGGACATGGAACGATATCTTTGGCATAATTGATTATGCTTAACAGCACACAAAACACTTCTTCGTAACATTATCGATTATCCAACAGTTATTATTTTGTATGCCTGTATTCCAAATATTTAATTATATTTCAAACTGTAAGATGTTTTATTTAAATTTAATAAAGCTCTGCCTACCAACAATTCTAAAACGATTGAATATGTTTATAAATGCTGCCTGCCGCACAAAAAATTTTCCGTATAGTTTATTTTATTTCTTCTTGATTACTTTTAATCATTTCAATTGCTATCGTATATTTTTGTATGTAGTAAATGTGGAGAAGGGTACCGTGGTGGTAAAATGATAACAGAGAGCGAGATTGTCAAAAATATAAATACACAAACTTACATACATATTTGCAAAATGGTATGATTCTTGTTTTGGTACTACTAAAAGTAGTACTTTTATACTGGTATAAATAAAAACTGTCGTAATAATTTAATTCTACGGTAGATTTGAAAAGGCTCGACGAGTTCATACCTATTAAATAGTTTTATTTTCTCATAAAAAATTAATGGTGTATAAACACAAAAGATGCGACAACGATACGTTTTTATTTTATAATAAACTTATTCTATGGTTTTATACCCTTTTACAATATTCACCTAGGAACCCACAAAGTACATATGTATATCGTCAAAATCAAAAAGGCGTCCAGCCAAAAAATGCAAAACGGGTTTTTTTTGATTGATAATGGTACATACATTGCATTAAAATACATATTGTAATTTTTTAGATTTCTATTGCCAAATATACCAACTTTATTAACGAGATTCAAAAGGGCGTTACAACAAATTAGTTTTATTTTTTACAAGTATATCCTAGTGTTTACATTAGGCAAATTTTTATCAAAACAAACGTCAAAATCAATGCGAATATATACAATTTAACATTATATATTCGCATTGATTTCGACGTTTGTTTTGATAAAAATTTGCTTAATGTAGACACTAAGTATGTCTCATCAAACAAAGTAAACTTGCCAGAAGTTTTAAATTTAAAAGTGTTTCTTTGTGTTAATATAAAAAAAATCGTTTTCATTACCAAAATAGTATTCAACCTATTAAGTTTTTTATCTCTCCTCTAAAATTGTAATGTTGATTGACCCTTATGCATTTCAGGTGGCAATATACATAAAAATAATTTCATCCTTATCGGATAGTCTTACCTCAGGTCTACAACTGGGATTAACGCTGATATAATATGTGAGATAACGCCGGCAGAGGAGAGTAAACATTTTGTTTATATTATGTTAAATCTTAAATAAGGGGTACACGTATTCTAATAAATCCTATAAGATATTATTATTTTCAATCAGTTACAGAGTAAACATGTCCTTTTTATTTAAGCAATTCGCACTTTTTTAACACAATTTTTATAAAAATGATTTTTAACATTTAAAACAAACACTAAAAGGAAACAATTTTACAAAATAACATTGTTTTTCAGTAATTTACAAAATACACATGCACACACACAAGCAAACTTTCGTGTATGTGTAATTTTTTGACAGTTCATCTTATAAGATAGTTGTGTAGAGAAATCTCATCACAACAGTCTCATAATACATCTTATAATACTAATATTTGAATCTACACGTGAAATAATTCTCTCAGAGAGCGAATTTGACACTCTCTGACACAAAAATCTTACATATTATGTTACGTCTAGACGGGCTGTTAACTAGAGATGAGATGACGTTAAAACAGACGCCGGCGTTCATAGCACTCCTGAATCGATTTTTTCGGCATTTTCACATACACAAGACGAAGGTTAACTCCAGGTCTACAACTGAGATTAACGCTGAAATAATATGTGAGATAACGTCGGCAGAGTAACCATTTTGTTTATATTCTGTTAAATCTTACAGCCCGTCTAGAGGTAACATAGTGTCTACATTAGAGATTTTTTTATCAAGACAAACTTCAAACTTAACGCGAATTTGTGGAAGGTGGCAACAGTTGCACAAAAACAACAATATGGCGTATTCATTATTATTTTTTATATATGCAGTTTGACAACTGTAACAACCAAAATAATAATCAACTGTTTAACTAAGGTTACCTTGTATATATTCGCACTGATTTTGACGGTTGCTTTGATATAAATTTGCCTAATATAGACACTAGGTAACATAATATGTAAGATTTTTGTATCAGAGAGTGTCAAATTCGCTCTCTGAGAGAATTATCTCACGTGTAGATTCAAATATTAGTATTATAAGAAATATTATGAGATTGTTAGTTATAGACGTGGGGTAAGAAAACAGAGATAGAAAATGTTTATTATTGTCTTTCATTCTGACGAAGTTAGCCACGTCGTTTTTGTTTCGATTATTCATGCTTTTTCTCCTTTTAAGCATATTGCGTGTTACTTCAACACTCGTTTCATATTCATACTTTGATGCACATATCTTCTGAGTACATAGTTACTAATTGTCTTTCATAATTAGGCCTACAATATAAAATGAATGTAATTTTTATTAATTTCTTCTTAATTTAAAATTTTATCATAAATAAAACAATTTTTTTCAATCATAGAAACGTCCATTAACATACAAAAAACTTAATTTTTGATGTTGACAATTTATTGACGATTTCAAATAATCAATTTTACGTTTTTTTTTTTCAAAATTTAACGATTTTACCCTAAATTTATCTGGCAACTATGATGACGACTCAGTTTTCCTCTGGTTTTTTTTCTAACTGTCAACAACGCGGGTTCATGTCGCATGGTTAAGCAAAACACAAAAACAACACACTTAGCAAAGAGCGTAAGAAAAAATTATTATTTTTTTTTATGTTAAAATTTTTTTCTAACCAAAATTTAGGAAAAAAAATAACGAAATTGGTTAGTTACCAGATTTTAAAAATCCAAAGTTATTATATAAAAATTAATATAATCTTAATATATTTACTCAGGTTTTAAATATTTTAGAGTTAGTATTCAGAAGAAAAAAGTATTTAAAATTTAACTGTTTAGAACAATATTTATTAAAATGTGGTCCCTGATCCAACTTTTTAGGGGGTTGGGATATAAAGTTTAATGCTATGTTCACATATAGAGGTTTTTTGAAAAACAAGTCGTTTTCTCAAAAAACCAACAAATTGATTTGTTTTTTCATAAAACATACTAAATTTGCATACAGGGAAGAAATTTTTAGTATTTTTTAGTACATAGAAATTTGATGAAAATAGAATTTGTAAAAATTGTCAAACAGTTTAAAAACAAAAAAATTAAAAATTATGAATGAAATTTATATTTGTTCATAAATTTTATTTTTTGAATTAGAATGTGTTTGTGTGTAAAATTTTTATTTAAGTCAAAAACTTATGAAAATATTTTGGCAAATTATTCTTGTAATAAATTTAGAATTGCAAAGCAGCTGGGTCGAGCAGTAATATAATGTTGATTTTTGCTATTATATGTTTACAGAAAAATAATGCAAACAAGGGACAGCCAATCTCATTTGATAAAGTAAAATATATTTTATTGGGTTTGGCGAAAATTGTATACTAAACAAAATACTTATAGAACACTTTTATAAAGTTATTTGTTAAATGATGTGGTGCCATTTTCAAATTTGTATTATTATTTAATTATGGTGTCTGGCACAGTTTTAATAATTAAACAAGATACATTTTTTTATACTCTACGGTACCATATTGAGGAACGTCCTAATGTATACCAATCGATTCAATCGACTCCTTAACTTGTCGACATTGGTACATTTTTTCACCTAGTCCCGAAATAAATGTTCTCTTGTAGAAATATTTTGAAGCTCAAATATCTTAAATACATATATGTAGGGTCTTCCCCGAAAATCAGTTAAAAGTACTTAAATCCCACATAAATGTTAATATGTTAATAAAATTTGGCTCAAATAAGATAACCATGGAGTAATTACAGCTCCCATATAATGCTTTCTCTCAAATGTGTATTACTTTAAGGCACATACACAATAGTGTAGGATATACACCGAATATACATTTATTTTCTAACAGTAATTTATTTTGTAAACACAAGTATTTAAGTTATTGTTCGAACTTTCTCCTTTTGATTTCACAAATTCAAGACTGAAGAATATCATGCTATGATCCGAAAAGGAATAATCCATAGCTACCCTCCAGTCTTTAACAAACTCACTCTCTTGGTTTGATAGCGTTACGTATATAACTGTTTCCCTATCTTTCGTTCTGAATATAGGATCATTGACCCTACTACAGATATCAAGATTACAACTAGTTACAAATTCAAATACTCACTACCTCTGTTGTTGATGTCCCTGCTTCCCCATTGGTAGTGGTGAGAATTCACATCACATTCCAAGACCATGTACACTCCTTTCCTAATGGTGTGCTCCGCCAGATGCTACATAGCGATGCCTGGTTACTAAAAGAATCAAAAAGATTAATGTTCAAATCATTACTAGCCTGTATACATATTTGTAACTTCTTAGTGCGGATGGTATGAGCAAGTTGTAGCCTTAAACCTTAAACCACATACCCTAGTGTTGTTAATTCAAGGTTCCTAAAAAAGGGCCACGTCCACTTTGGAGTCAATGAGGAGCTTTGTGAATTTGGTTGAGGCTGCTTCACAGTGATACAAATCAATTTGCGCCACTGATAGCCTCTTTGGGGACAACTAGTGGACAGGCTGGCTCGGAGTCCCTCAGTTTACTGACGGAGACTCACTTCCCGGGCTGTAAGGATGTAGGATCTGATGGGAAGGCAGGTAGTGTCAGCGATAACCTACAGTCCAGATCAGACGAGGGTGGTACTGATACGATAGAGGAGATGATCACTGGAGACAAGGTTAAATGGGCGGTAAACTCATTTGGGCCATATAAGTCACCGGACCCGGATGTCATTTTTCCGGAAATGTTACAGAATGTCAATGATAGGGTCATCTCATTCGAAGTCCAAGGACTATAGATCGATTAGCCTAAGACAATAGAAAGACTGATCGATATGTATCTTAGTAGTAGTATGGGAACTCAGATCATCAGCAACGCTTAACATGTCTTAAGGGTAAGTCTGTTGAGAATGCTTCGCATGATATGGTGAGTTATATTGAACGGGGTCTATTGCATAAAGAATACACCTTGACAGCTTTTCGCGATAAAGAAGGAGCCTTTAACAACATTATATAGAGGCGATTAGTGAATCACTCACTTCGTTAGGTATTAGTGAATTTCTAATTGAGTGTATTACCCTGATGCTAAGCAGCAGGGTTATCAACTCGAACAAGGGAGATACTTGCATAAGGAAGCTTGTGATAAGGGACTCATCGCAAGAGGGGTTCTCTCTCCATTATTGTGGCTCTTGGCTGTGAATTTCATACTGAGACAGCTCGATGCCATGGGAAGCAAGACCGTAGTCTACGCTGACAACGTAGTAATGCTGATCTCGGGAAAATTTTTACCTACGATCAGCGAGGTTAAGCAATCAGGTCTACGAAAACTGTCTCTTTGGGCCAACAGTAATGGATTGGGGGTTAACCCTGAAAAGACTGAACTAGTTCTATTTACCAGGAAATAGAAGGTTGAGACATTTAGTCTACCAATATTGAATGAGATAGAACTCAAGAAATATTCAGGAAAGGGCCAAAAGAGGGGCTTAATGGCTACTATACGTGTAGGAACTCTATAGGGAAGAACTGGGGTCTCAAGCCGATAGTTGTATACTGGATATACACGTCAGTTGTGAAGCCTATCCTCGATTATTTATATTCGGTCTGGTGGGAGGTTTTAAGGAAAGTAACTTATAGGAACTTTCTCTATAAAATTCAGGAATGTGCTTCAATTGACGCTACAGGTGCCATGAGAAGCTGCACTGGACACCATTCTCCACCTTCTTCCAATTGATGAGTTCGTGAGAGGGATGGCTGTAAGGAGCTTATTTAGACTGAAAGAATTAGGATTAATAGGGAACTTCACAGCGGGGCATGCTAGCATACTTAACTAAGTCGAATTTGATGATCGGACATTATCCTTGGTCGCCCAAACGGATAATGTCGGGACTATAATAATAATAATAATGAGGTTGTGCTGTCTTCACAGGTGGCTCGAAGATAGAACTAGGCACACGGGCGAGTACCTACTTTATAGGAACAGATATCAGACGGTCTTTTAGATGGTCTGATAGTTGCAGCGTTTTTCAGGCAGAAATTCTAGGTATTTACAAGGCCTGAGGATTATTGGGAGAACGTGGAAAAGGACGTTGAGGGCTCTGTCTATCTACGAAGATAGTCACGCAGCACTACTGGCAATGAAAAGTCATTGTGTTAGGTGCAGATTAGTTCTTGAGTAAAGAAAGAAGTTGAGAAGGCTAACGGATGCCTATAGAATAAGCCTCTGTTGGGTTCCTAGTCACTGCGATATTATCGGTAAAGAAATAGCCGATGAGCTAGCTCGCAAAGCCTCAGAACTGGACAGGTCTTTTGTGGATTTCAATTGGGTCATATTTCATGGTCATAAGGGAATGGATTTTAGGAAGAACGAATCATGCACTGAGAAATAGAACGGGCTGCAGATTGGAAACATCTTCTGGGCATGAGTCATGAGAATCTAAGGGCCATTGTGGACATAATTACTGGACACTTCGCAATAGGGAATATGACTAGTAAGTGGAACATTGGCACGTCAGACTTCTGTAGGACGTGCGATGATGAGGAGGAGCTAGAGACAGTAGAGCATATACTCTGTCATTGTGTAGGGCTTCAGCGTAGTAGACTGAAGTGGGTTAGAAGCTACATGCTACATGAACTAGAGGAGATTACGGGCAAAGACCTGATAGGGTTCGTAATGGGGATAAAGTGGATTAGGGTCAGTCGTTTTTGATTGTTAGATTATAGGTTCAACATTCTTCTATTGCTTTATCTACTAAAGTCTCTCTCTTTTTCACTGTCTCTTTCCTCTTTTTCTTTCTTGGTCTTTCTTTGGCCTTAATAAAGGGATCACAATGAACCGACTGGTCTCTAGGTGGAGACGCCATCCTTTTTAACCTAACGTATCCTAGAACTTTCTCACAAAAATCTCCCAATATGTTTCACTTTTTGGTTAAATATTAAAAAATTGTTATATTTTCTATTAATTTAAATTGTTTTCTTCATTGTCCGTTACAATTGGAATGAGAGGTTATAGAGACCTTTAGTTTTTAAACGCATGATGAATTTTTAGCACAAAAACTCTTTATTGTATTTTATTGTTGGCAAGATTAACAGAGTAAATAACATTTATAAAGCAAGTAAAAATAAAATTTTCATTTAACAAAAAAAAAAAAACAAAAAAAGTAAAATGAAAAAATGTCGTCATCTCCACATTGGAAAATAAAAAACATTGGAAAATAAAAACGGCAACACTGGTTAGATATAACACAACAAGAGCGTAAACAAACCAAATATACTAACACATTCAAATTTTTACGTCCTCGTTGTCACATGAAAATATTTTTCCTGCCAAAATTTTATCTAAAAACTACCAAAATGTGCCAACATTTAAAATAAACTTTTTTTAAATTAGTTTGTAATTTTTGTTGAACTTTTTTATAGTTTTTTTAGAATTTATTTGCATTCGGGCTTAATAATTTTTGAATAATTATAGAAGAATATATTGTAAAAGTTTTATGGACACTCGTCAGAAGGGAATGTATTTTCTAGTCAGCCACGATCATCATCAACTCTCTTCAGCGTCCCACCATGGTGTTCTCTGTAAACACCATCTATTTAACTTACATCTTTCGGGAAATGCAAACCTTGACTTAATTTTGGAAATTACAAAAAAAAAAACAAAATTTTTTTTTTTGTAAATTTGTTTCCTTTTAATGATTGTTTTACATTTTAAAAAACATTTTTATAAAAATTGTGAAAAAAATGAGAACGTCTTAAATAAAAAAGTCATGTTTACTTTGTGGCTCACTAAAAATAATGATATCTTATAGGATTTATTAGAATACGTGAACCCCTTATTTAAGATTCAAGGTAATATAAACAAAATGGTAACTCTTCAGCCCGCGATATCTCACATACGAGGGCGGATCAATATTTCCGTGACTTTTCGAACTTCCCTCGTAGTTATATGAAATGCAACACTATTCCCATCAAGTACCACCTGTTAATAGACTACTGTCAAATTTTGAGCAAGTGTCGGCATTTACTTTGCGTTTAATAGCTGTTCAAAACATACAACCTCGAGTATTTTTCTAAAAATGGAAAAAAGTGAATTTCGAGTGCTCATTAAACATTATTTTTTAAGAAAAAAAAAAACCGTCAATCAAACCAAGGAAAAGCTCAATTTCAATGGGAAAAAAGTGGTTTTCTGACTTTCGTTGTGGTCGTACAAGTACAAATGACGCTGAACGTTCTGGACGGCCAATTAAGGTCAGTACACCAGTCCGAAGAAGGTACGTTTGTAGGCTAATAAGGTGATGGCAACAGTTTTTTGGGATGCTCACGGGATAATCCACATCTATTACCTTCAAAAGGGAAAAACAATAAACGGCGAATATTATGCGAACTTATTAGACCGATTTAATAAGGATTTAAAAAGAAAACGACTCCATATGGCCAATAAAAAAAAGTTATTTTTCATTAAGATAATGAACGTGTGCACACCTGTGCAGTCTCAATGGCAAAACTCTATGAATTGGGCTACGAATTGGTACCTCATCCGCCATATTCTCCGAATTCAATCCATAGTGACTACTTCCTATTTCCAAACCTAAAGAAATGGCTCGGTGGAAAGAGATTCAGTTCCAATGATGAAATTATTGACCAAACAAATGCCTATTTTAAGAACCTCGCAAAATCCTATTTTTTTGGAAGGGATAAAAAACTGGAGAAACGTTGGACTAAGTGTATTGAGTTAAAAGGAAGATTATGTTGAAAAATAAATGTTTGTTTTGCAAAAAAAAAAAAAAATCTATGTTTCATTCAAAAAGTCACGGACTTATTGATCCGTTAATCACGATTGTAGATATGGGGTAATCTACACGTAGAAATCTCTTACGCAATTTATTTCGAAATAAATGATTAAATACAAAGTTAAGCAACAATGTTTAAACATACGCTGTTAAATTTATTCTTCTATTTTAATAATTTGCTCTTTTTAACGAAAAAAAAGGTGCAAAATAAGTTAATATTGTTTTAAGATGACAATTAAAAACCACGAGTCGAAATAAACCCATCTGTCTGTTGAAATCAACTTTCTAAAAACCCTAGATATCGAATGTTTAAATGAAATTAATAATATATTAGTTATTTTATTATTTTAAACTTTGTTCATAAATAATAAATTGAGAAATTTTATAAAATAGCACATTTCAAACCAAAAGATTCAGTAAATTGTTTACATTTCCCAAATCACAAAGTATATTTAGTTATTGCGCTATATGGAAATTTAATATAACATTATTACATTGTGAAGCATATGTTTATGAATTGTGTTCAAAATTATTATTGTCTTTTTTAAATTTATTGATTTCTTACAAAAAAAATTTTTATTAGAAATGTTCCACCAAGAATTCAGAATTTTTCACCAAAAATTCAATAAATCCTATTATTCCGAAATTCAATTTTTCATTAAAAATCCAATTATTCACAAAAATATACATTTTTACCAAAAATCAAATTATTCGAAAAAAATCCAAATTTTCACCAAAAATTCAAACTTTTATTAAAAACCAATTCATTAAAAAGTTGATTTTTCACTAAAAATTCGATTATTCTATAAAAATCGATTATTCACTAAAAACTTGATTTTTCACTAAAAATCCTATTTTTCACTAATAATCCGACCCACCAAAAACTAAAATTAAAAACAAGATTTTCACCAACATTTTTTATTAAAAACCTATTTAGAAAAAAATAAATAAATAAAATAAAATTAAAAATTTCCAAAAATTATAATATTACACTGAGGCCCGGTCTGCGTTGTTAATGGCGACGCAAATTCACGCGTTTTCCTAATAATTGGTTTCAAAATAAAAATATTTGAATAGAAAAGAAGTTAATATTTTTTGTAAAAAGAGGTAAAATTAAAATATTTATATAAATTTTATTTTGATTTTCTAACAACACAGAGAATTTAATCCATTTTTTTCCATTAAAATTTTCTAAAATACCTTTACACCTGTTATTAATAATTATTAAACTTCTTATATAGCGACACAAATCGAAATCAGCGAAAAATTTAAAACAGCGACGCAAAGAGAAACGACTCGAATTGAAACCACTCAAATCGAGGTTGGGTGTATTTTTCCAAAAATGTTATTTTTCTTCATATTCAATACTTAATACTTTAACAAACACAATAACGAAGTTGTGAATTGGGTAAATGTTTATCAGTCCTGTTGTTATAGTAATTACAAGATATTAAAATGCGGACAAGATATTTTTAAAATCTCAGTAACTTCGAAGAGTATTGAACTGAAGCTTAACAAAAAAAAAAAAAAAAAAAAAAAAAGAGTTCAATCATTTCATACCACAATACAAATTAGGAACAGTATAATAATTTTAAGATAAATTATTTTTATAGGTGCTTAACTTGTTGTATATGTATATAGTATATAAAATGTTTGTGTACATACATTGTATGTATACATTCCATTTGAACAGAAGCATACATAAATTAAACAAAAAAAGAAAACAGAGGCTAACAGACCCCGGCCGAATATATTGAACCCTACACACGTTAATTAACATTAAATCATTTTTTAACAGCCTTGTTCACAATACATTTATGCGCATGATTATTGCCAATAAAAATAATTTTCAAATAAATAACGCACTGTTTATACGCAAATTGCATAAACAAATATATCTTCGTTTTTGTAAAAATGGCAAAAATACAACTTTTGTCATAGAAAATATTCGCAATTAGTTTCAATAATCATGATTAGTTTTCGTGAGTTACTAAAATGCAAATAAAGTATTAACTCACCGTTTATACGGCAAAATTTTTGTCTCAATATTTTTAATTGCGAGTAAGAGGTGTGTAGTAAAGTTTCAAGATGTTAAAAACATTTACTATCGAATTATTAGTTAATACCAGAGACCACAAAAAGTTACAATAAAATTTAATCTTGTCTTTGGCAAAACGTTATACATTGTTTTTTTTTGCAAAATTGTTCTATTTAAGTTTAAAATCTCAAAAATCATAATTTCAATTAACTGATATATATATATATAAATCAGTTAATTGAAATTATGATTTTGATTATATACAACATATTATCGAACACAAATTCTGTAGGGTATTGCAAAAAATAAAAAAAATAAAAAAATCCAAGAATTTAGTCAATTTTGCAAAAAACAATGTATAACGTAAGTTTTGCCAAAGACAAGATTAAATTTTGTTGTATCTTTTCAAGTTCTTTCAGTGAAATGCATAAAGACTGTTTCCCTGCCAACATTTTCTATCCAAATTTGCACTAAAGAGTAACCTCAAGTTGTTTTTAACAGTCGAATATGATATCATTTTCTTATCCAAGAAGAGTCACCGTGCGGGAAGAAGTGTGCAGCAGTTCTCATACTTTTTTAATGACACTATTAAATGCTTTTTTTATGTGTCAAATTGGAGTCATTTTGAGGAGCAGAAAAAGTCACTATTTCTGTCGAAATTCTAACTTAATACTATCAACATTACTATCCAAACTTTAACTAAATAGTATCGATATTTATTTTAAAATAGTAAAAGAAAAATAAGTTATTTTCCTATCGAAGAGGACTCATCTTTCGGGCAAAACTGTATCGCAGTTTGGATACTTTTTTAATGACACTATTGACTGCTTTTTTTGTGTTACGAATAAAGTCATTTAGGGTTAGTGTTAGGGAAAATTAAAATAACTTACCTTAGTAAAAAAAATTATAGATATATTTTGATAAATTGTAACATAATATTTTTGATTTCGAAGGGCCTAACAACTTTAAAAATTTAGTTGAAAGGTTTGAAGAACATGCATATATGGGTTCACTTTCACTAAAAAAATATACATATTTTTATGAGCGAAACGCAATTTATTTCGAAATTTTATATTATTAAAAGCAAGAAATAAATCCAAATTTATTTGTTGTCTTCAAAATGAATTTTCGCTTCGTTTTACTAAATAATATTTATTTTTTAATTAATTTAATTTAAAATTTCAAATTTTTTTTTCACAATTTTGTTTTCATTTTGTCTTCATTATAAACAACATTCACTTTATCACTCTTTTTTTTAATTTTTCCTTAAAATTTTTAAAAAATCGATTGCTTGCCTTTGAAAGCAAGACACCAACTAAGTACCATCGCCTTCCTTACATTTTTTGTTTTTAATTTAAAAACAGCGTAATGGTTTTTTTACTTTCAGAAGGTCGAAAATCGAAATTAATGTTATTTGTTTTTGTAAAATTTTTTACTATCAGGAAAATAACATCTTGATAACACTAATGGGAGACAGTTTTTGGTAACTTTATATTTATCCAAAAACTAACTTTTAAGTGACTTTTTCGACATTTTAGTTAGTAAGAAATGTAAAATAAGTAGATCAAAAATCGAAATTAATGTTATTTGTTTTTGTAAAATTGTTTACTAACAGTAAAATAACAACTTGGGAATACTAGAAAGAGTCATTTTTCTGATAGTGGATAAAACTATCACTTAATTGCTGGCAGGGTTACATACCATACATTTTTATGTATGTATGTGCCTACATATATTAAGGTGGTGATAAGTCTTTAAATATAATAGTTATAAAACAGATCATGATGTTTATAACATATGTAAATATATATATTAAAAATAATGAACGCGCTTTCAAGTGTACTTTTTATATATATGTTAAGCACTTACGGTGCCGCCCTAATTTTAATATATGTGTGTATACGTATGTAAATCCTAATTTAGAAAGTTTTATAATGCTTATCGTCTTAGACGTCACGTCTTAGACACATCTGAACAATATACTAGTTTTTGGATATGACAATTTTTGGTTCAGTTGTAAAAAATAATTATTTTATAAATACTGTAAGACCAAAATACAGAGAAGCTACTAAGGGGCCATTACATATTCAAATTTATGTATATCACAATATGTTTAACAACGAAACACTTTGAGTGAGTAACGCATTAAATTCGATAGCCCTATGACTATGTGAAGGAAATTAAAATTCGTTAAGTTTTACGCCAAATTGTATGGTCTATAAATTTAAATTTATAAGCGAAATTATCAGCAAATAATAAAATAATGTTTAAATAATAATAAAAAAAAAAAAAAACACTACATATTATAAGATATATGTATCTGAATATGCATTTTAAAACAATCAGTTATTATCGGTTAATAAAAAGTCTTTCACGACGGAATATTGTAATTTTTAGTATGTAATAAGAAATGCTTACTGGGCTTATAAAAGGTGCGTTTTTATGCACATACCCATATATACATATAATTGTCATACCCGCACATATTATCATTTCTTTGTACTCGTACATTTCATCAAACCTGCTATTTGAGTCTGCAAATTGTAGTCTTAATTTAAGATTGAGCTTAAATCAAGCATTTAGAGTTCGCATGACTTCAGTTAAGTTTGGTTAAGTGCATTGGTCTGATCGAATGTACCTGTACGTGCTTAAAACGACAATTTTTTAGCAAAAATAATTTGCTATAGAAAGTGGTATGCAAAATTACATCAGATATTAAACATGTTAAGTTATTTCTAATTTTTTAACTGTTATAAATTTTTAATAAATAATAGTTTTTCGTTTAGTGGATTGTCTCTTGTAACGTGAGAAAGAATAAATTAAACGAATGATAAATAATAAAAAATTCTCACATTCTAGTTTAAAAATGTAGCGAAAATATTCAGAAATAATGAGTGAAATTTTGTAAAATGTTGAAAGCAAATAGATAAATACGAGCAATATATGCACTAACTATATGAAAAACTACTAGATGTTAAATAAAAAATATTTTAAAATCTTATTAAAAAGTGCAGACATATCTGTGTACTTTAATATCAAGCTGAAATTGTTATACAACATTGGCTAATAGTTTTGAACATAGATATGAAGCTCCGTTGTCAAAAAGCTAAGTCGGTTGTCAAAAAACCCTATGTCTAAGAATGTGCTAGTAAAAATTTCATTTAAAACAAAAACAATTATAGTATGTGTGGTTTTTTGAGTAGTGTTTTTCAAATGAGTTTAAATTATTGTTACTTTAACTTTCTTAGGTTAGTTAAAATCGTTAAAAATTCTTAGGTTAGTTAAAAAGTAAGTAAAGATCTTTTGAAAAACTTTTTGCGAAAATTATGGTCAAATATCGATTTTTTTTGCCGAAAAATAAATTTTTGGTATACAATTTAATTTTTGGTAAGAATTTAAATTATTGGTGAAAAATCGCATTTTTGATAATAAATTAAAATTGTGTTGAGAAAACTATTTTTGATGAAATATCAAACTTTTTTTCCGAAAATATTCGAAACATATGAGGGCGTTGATTCAAATCATAAAACATAAATTAAAAATTTATTAGATGTAGACATTTTATGGTGAACATATATATATATATATATATATATATATATATATATATATATATATATATATATATCAAATTCCAAAAATTTAACTTTTTAAGAAAACTTTAAAAAAATTTTTACAAAAATCTTTAATTTTTTCCAAGTTACTCATGTCAACACTGATTAATATATACAGAGATCCACACATAAATTTATATGCTTTTAAAATATTTTATAAAAATGTATCTGTTTCTTTTTTTATTTTAAATAAATGTTCAATAAATTTAATATATTTTGAAATTACACACAATTCTTATTCCATTATTTAAATACACAATATTTAATTCAAACGTTAAATATTTTAAATTTCTTTGAAGAAAGAGAGAACAAAATTAATATTGTAAGGTTAACAAATGATATATATATATATATATATATATATATATATATATATATATATATATACAGACATGTTTTGTAACTTTTTTGAAATGTTTTTATACTTAAGACTTTTTAAATATATTGTAACCAATCATCTGAACTGTACTTTCCGAGAATATGATTAAAAGGTATTCAGAGAAAAAACTTCAGTTAATCGATATGTAAAATTATGTTATTCGCTAATTTGTCAATTAAATTAATGTTGAAAAAAATATATATATTTTTTTTTGCGCCAAATTTCTTGTTCCATAGCAACTGGTTTAAAAATCGCTGAATTTAAAAAGAAAATAGCTGAATAATTATCACTACCCTCAACAAAACAAATCAGGGATGATAAAGTACAAATGTATATTTTTCTGTACAATTCGCTCTTTACTTTGAGTTTATACTAGGCAAATTTTTAGAACGTTTAGAATGACGTTAGAAGTATTCCATATTTGAACAACTGGATTTTTTTTTTTGTTGGCAGCAATATAGCGGATTATGTTTTAAAACCTGTAGTATCAAATTATTGTTTATGTTTACAATCTTTGGTTATATTTTTTTGTTTACTTTTTTATATTTTTATATTATATTTTTTATATTTGTTTGTACTTTTGTTTTTATAAACAAAAATGTGAAATTTCAAAACTAAAGTTGACATAAGAGATGTTAATGCAAAAACAAATTACATGGGTTTTTTTTTGGTGTTGTAGAGTTGTTACCTTACTGAGGTTACATCGTATACATTCGCACTGATTTTGACGTTTGTCTTGATAAAAATTTGTTTAGCAAGACACTACGTAAAATGTAGCTGAGTATATTTGACGGACGATTTTTGGATTTATCAAAGGTTCATTTAAGAGTTGTAAATTATTTTTTTTTTTTTTTTATCATTGAAAAGAGTTTTAAATAAAATAATAACATGATTAATGTATTATATTTTTATTTTATATTTAGAAACATACTACGTATAATTCAGATGGGTTAGTCTAACGTGATTCTTTTACAATTATAATGACATTCGCAAAGTATCTCTGGGTTGGGGAAAAACTCTCGCGTCACCGTAATTATTTCTTAAGTACAGTCAGGCCTTCGAAAATTTTGCGTCTCACACCCGCATTGACTAAGTGTTTGATGTCGTCTCACTGTATCGCGTTACGGTTTTTCGAAGCTTACATTTGTCACATGCAATCGATTTTGTTAACCTAAATTTTGCAAGATTGGATTTTGTGCAGCAACACATAAAACTGAGATTGATATTGGTGGAGACCATTAAACTCAGCGAGCTGAATTCGGGAACTCTAGCTTACTACACGAAGGTGTAAATCGAGTGGAAGTTTTGCGGAGGACGCAAAACTCGGCATTTTGTTAGCCGAGTAGCTACGTCATTTTAAATTTTAAAGCAAAAAAAAAAAAAAAAAACAATTATGAGAACGATTTTTGACTTTCCATTACAAATTTGGAAAATTTAAGTTTTTAACAGAAAATATTAATAAGAAAAATTTGTGTTTCATTTTATCTATGTTTAAATAACATTGGTGGGTAAAGAAGTTCTCCTTTAAATAAACATTGCTGGGCTAGATGAAATTTAATGTGTTTTCAGTTTTTTACGTTCTGAGTTAAGGGGCATGACTAATATGGCTCCATTAAAAAGGCAGACACTAGTATAACTCGAGAATGGTTTGGCCAATTCAGATAAATAAAACTCCAATATGTGCTGATTTCTGAATAATCCCAAAATATTGAGAAAATAACAAGTAATGTTAAGAGACTTACAGGTAATTTTGGTCCACATCTTTTGTTATTTCATTTATCTAAATGGTAAATGTCTTTTGTTATTTCATTTATCTAAATGGTGAATTTTACTCGTGTAACCACTTCATTAAGGAGGAATTATTAGACATGGCTATAAAAAATCAGTTTGTGAGAAAAAAAATTGAAAACAGATTTAGCAAGTCAAATTCTTTCAAGTTCACATATTTTTTTAAAGAGGAGGAAACATTTTTCCTGCCGACCAGTGTAATTATATATAATTTAATGTACAATTCAAGCTCAAAAAGTACTATATTTTATGTAATTTAGTACAATACCGCATATCATCCCTGAAGCGAATACGAATTGAAAAGGAAAACAATGAAGAATCTACTAAAAAGAAATAGTCGAAAAGTGAATGTAAGTAGTGACTGTGGAACTTTAGATTGTTCCCAAAAGCAGACAGAGAAAGAAGTCGAGATTTATAAGCCCATTTCGGAAGATACAGGAAAACTTAAATATCAGAACAACAAATTTTCAAGTGAAATTAAAGGTAAGAAATTAATTATTCTAAAATTTTATCCACAAAATAAATTAAATTTTTTTATATGAAAAAAAGTTGTAAAGGGTGTGCCAAAAATTTGTATCCAATTTTTTTTTTAGTATAGATACATAACTTTATTAATTGTAGATTCCCTTTTCTCTCCACGCGTGGCAAAAAATTCTAAAGGAAATGCTTTTGACAAAGAAAAGTTTTGTGTGTTATATGTATATACTAGCATATCAAGTATCTATTGCGTCAGCATATCTTTTTTTTCAATTAACCACAATTATTGTACATTATATTAAGGAGTGGAACTGTGTTGTATTATATAAAGTAATAAATCATAAAAAGCAATTTATTGTATATTTACATGAATTAATCATTTTAATAGGCTTATTAAACATCATTATGTAGGAAATTAGTAGAAAGCTTTAAAGATTTTTAATTTTTTTACTTAAGTCTAATTTTTTTTTAATAGCTCACTTAAAGCAAAAATATTCAAAACACATCAAAACTCTTCAAACCAAATTTTTCCTAAATTCAACAAATTTTACGGCTGTTTTTTTTTGTGTTAAAAAAAAAAAAACTACATTAAATTTTTGAGTGGTTACATTCCTTTGCATTTTAGATGCTGAAATGTACGTGAATTATTTTTCTTATTGGCTTTTTATTTTTTTATTGAGATCCGCCAAATAAATCTGCAATTATTTAATATTCCAAATTAGCTGAATTTGAATCTTATTCAAATAAAACCAATAAAACTTGTTCTTTCTTATTAAATTATATATTTAACGCTTAATAAAATAATTCAACTTAAGCAATCTTAATAATATAACTGAATTCAAACGCTCGCTACTGCATTAAAATAAATCACTTTTCAAAATAAAAGATAAGTCATTTACTACAATTGTATAAATTTAATCATTGTTATCTTTAAAGAAACAGTCAAGACATTCATTCATAAAAAATCGTAATTACAGAAGAAGACCGTTCAGCATTTCCAGCTGATAACAAAGTAGTCACTTTAAAAGAGGAAACCCCTACAGGCGATAGCAAAATGGTACAGGAAGAAAATAATGTTAATGATGGTGCCGATGAGCAAATGTTGAGTGCCGAGGATAATGAAAAATTAGCTGTAAAACGTGAGGAGGTAAAATTTATTAAGGGAGATCATCAAAATGGAGATGCTAAAATCGACATAGGTGCTGTCAATGGAAAGGTGAGTACATCTAAAGGAGAAAAATTCATAATTGTGTACAGAAGTACATAGATGAGTTTAAAATTAATTGTAAATACAATTTTCTTTAATTTTTAATGTATGCCTAGGATAAACAGGAGGTAAAAACCTTTTAAGAAACCTACATACCACCAAATTTATTTCATTTCATTGTTACTTCCTGAACTCATTTTAAAATTAAATTAAATCTTGAAACTTTTTTAGTTTTTATTTCATTATCAAAGTCGATTTAAATGTCGTTTTAAAAATCTGCATAGAAATTACAGTTTTAGCATTTTATATTATATATGTATATAGAAAAAAATTTATGTTATTATTGATTTATATATATATATTTATATATATTATATATATATATTATTATTATTATTATTATTATTATTATTATTATTATTATTATTATTATTATGCGCAGGCTTTTACCGGTATGACTAAAGAGGAGCTAATGAAATATGCCAATGATCCATTTTGGGTACGTTTGCGTTGGATATTTTTTATTGGATTCTGGTTGGTTTGGTTGGGAATGCTGGTAGGCGCCATTTTCATTATAGTTGATGCACCAAAATGTGCTGCTCCTGAACCATTGCCTTGGTACAAGAGTGGTATTTTAGTCAAATTCCCTAGTTATGAAGTCAACAAAGAAAATGTTGCCGTAGCTAGTCAAATGAAAGCTAGTGGTGTTATTTATGAATTGCCAGCTGAAAACACTTATAATATACGTGAATCAGAAGTTGAGGAGAAAATCAAAAATATTGTTAATCATTACAAAGGTACCGATGTTCATGTTATTCTGGATATTACTGCCAATTATGTACGCAATACTTCAAGACTTTGGAAGCAGGCTAAAGAAGATGAAACTAAACGCTCTGCCTTTGTGTGGATTGAAAAGGTTGAAGTGCCCAATAATTGGTTAGCTTTGCAAAATGGTTCTGCTTGGGACGAGATAATGCCTGGCAATTATGTTTTGTCTCAATTCGGTACTGGTCTGTATGATTTACATATGAATGATAGTATTGTGAAACAAGAATTGAGTGATGTGCTTCAACATGCCCTGGATTTGGGAGTTCGTGGTATTCGTTTGAAGAATACCAAATTCTTTATATTATCCAAAAACTTTAAGGATGAGATACCAGCTGAAACTACTAGCTATGATCTAACACAATATGGATTTTGGACACATAGCCAAACTACATTCCAAGAAGGTTTAGGAGACGTTCTTGATGAATATCGTGCTGTTGTTAAGAACCATACAGACGATTCCTTCCTTTCGGTAGCCGATGATATTATACGACCTCAAACCTACATGACTTCAACAAATGATTTGGGAGTTGATATTCCTATCTATGGGCAGTTTATAAAGAATTTAGCAACGCCTAAAGACAAGAAGTTAAGTCATGAATTGACAAATGTTTTGGAAGGTGTAAAAAATAAATGGGTTCAATGGAATTTAGTTGATTTGTCCGAAGATACTTCTGTCACTCCATTTACTATTTATTTGTTCTTGTCTTTATTGCCCGGCACACCAGTATTACCTGTGGATATTGAAGTATACGGCAACATCACCACTAAGGTTTACGAACAAATTGAACAATTGCGCTTATCGCCTTCCTACATGCATGGCGATTTTGAGTTATTAGCTGTCGATCCACTCATTGCTTACACTAGGTAAATAATATTTATTTTTTAATTATTATTCTTATTTACTTACATTAATTTTTATGAGATTTAATGGTATTAACATGCATAAAATTCATTAAAAAATTTTCATTTGTCTTTTAACAATATGCTAACATATCTTCTAAACATATAATTTAACTAAATGGTTAATCGTTTCACAATTAGGCAAAGGTAAGAGGAAATGCTTTAACATTCAACTGATATACATACTTAATCCCCTATATTTATGTCTATTCTATATTTAAATTTTTGGTTTTAATTAAAATCTAATTTTTTTAAACGACATAGGATAAAGTCTGGCAATCCTGGTTTTTTGGTGGTTTACAATCCCACAGAAGTCAATCAACCTCTTAACTTAGGCAATGCCAGCTTCCCAGAAACAATGAATATTAAATTTGTCAGCAATAATTTCAATACAACTAAAACGTAAGTAAATTTACATATAATTTATGGTAAATTTTTCATGAAATTTTATTCTATGTATATATTTTTTATACTTTCAGTGGTCAGATATCAGTTTCTGGTTTGGAGGTCTCCCCATTAACAACATTAGTCCTTTCCTACGTTCCCGTGAAGTCGGATTAATTGGAGAGTGAAATTTAAAACTTAATAATGAGACATAAATGTAATCAACAATGAGTTACATGCATAAATATATTGCTTCTATTTTGCTTCACTAAAAGACAAACAAATATTGAAAAAAATATACTTTTGAATTTATTGCTTAAAATAAATTGTTCTTTAAAGTTCATTGCATAAACATATTAAGAATTGTTTTCTTATTTCATAAGTATATGGTTTTGAAAATTTATTGGGCCTATTTTAAATGGGGACTGTTATTTAAAACTAAAGAAAACAATGGCCTTTCAGTCAAAATATAGCAAAAGATGTAAAAAGATTATCAAGTTATGTATTTCCATAAGAATTAGCAGAAATCATAAATAGAGTCTTAAATATATCAAATCCTACCTGTATAGTTCAATATTAAGGAAATTTTCGAAGCAGTTTTTTTCAAAATAATATGGAGGCAAAGGATTATATTTCGATTATTAAAATAAACATATAATAAAATTCCAAAAAAATAACCGTTAATCTGTTTTTTGCAGAAGGAAATATTCCAATCGACTATATTTTTCTAAAATACTCAACAAGTCTTATAATAGTCGACATAAATTATTAAATATACTTATTTTAAGAAACAAATTTTAAAAATGAGATTAAGTTTCATATGACATGTACAGAAACTTTAGCTAAATATGAAAAAATGTCGCATTTTTTTAAAATCGAATTCACAGGCAGACTTCTTTCAAAATCTCCTTTAAAAAATTAAGTAAGTTAGAAATATTGAATAAAAAAATGTTAATTGTTTGTAAGAATGTTCCAGGTGTTATAAGAGAAAAACGAATTACTTTGATATAAGTATTTAATTCAAGATAATTATTACTTAAATATTTCGTTAAACTTTTAGAACTCATTATAATTTAAGCTTAAACTATGTTTGCATAAAATTACAAGAAATGTGCATATTTCAGTTAACAAATGTTTCCTAAATTTCGATTAAAATATTAGTATTTAGTACATATATATGCTTTTTGAAATAAAATGGTATTTTTCAAACCGGGTTTTTCGACATTCGCAAAATAAACATTTTGAAAACCGAGTCGATCATCCTAAAAGTTGTAAAACAAAAATACCCCAATGAGCATCATTGCTGGAAATCAAGTTGAAATCAAATATATTTCAAGCCGTGAATTAAACTTTTATTACACTTTAATTCAATGGCCTTATCCAATAAAAAGTGAATTTTAATTCAAGTCAAATTTATTTTACTTGAAATTTTTTCAATCATATTACGTGTTTAAAATATTTTTATTTTTGAATTCATAACGGATTAAGGCAAAAATTTCCAAGGCTTTCAATTTCAAAATTTGTGAGCTTATGGAATTTTTCAAACTAAATTTTTAAAAGTAAATTTAAACATTTATACGACATATGTACATCGATACAGCATAGGTTGTGAATTTGGAAATAGTTGAAATTAATGATATTTTAATAAATGTTCATCATTCAAGTGCCACGACAATCAGTTTTTGTTGTTGGTCTATTTCATTTTTTAGTAACTTTGATTCGGTATCAATTTCTAATTTTAACGATTCCAGTTTTATTTTGAAGCCTTCCAGTTCACTGTGTACCATTTCCAGACACTTTAAATCCTCTATGAACTGTTCAAAAACTTTCCACCATTCATTAGTTGTGTTCGTGGCCAGTTCCGTTGTCTTGTTATTGCTGCTGGGTTGCTCAATATCAACTTGAAATGTTTCAATGTCGGATAAAACCTCTTCCAATGTAGGTGCCGAGGGCGGAGCAATATTTTTATTGTTTTTATGTTTTTTAAACATTTTTTTTTATAATAAAATTGTATCTTTGTTATTAACTTTAGTTCTGTTTTGATAAAATATAAACATAAAGCAGCTGTTAAAGGTGCTGTCAATTAATATTTTACTTTGTTAGTGGTATAAAAGTGAATTTAAAAAGATGACCCCACTTAATCAGCTATTTACAACTGTCACCCTATATAAAAACAGAATTTTTGATCAGCCGCAGAAGTGTCCAATTCCAAGTGAAAAATTCGCCGTTTTGTTGTTTTTTTACAACCGCTGCCACCTGTTTCAGACACTACGTTAATATCTATTAACCTAGTGTCTACATTAGGCAAATTTTTATCAAAACAAACGTCAAAATCAGTGCGAATATATACAAGGTAAACTTAATAAAACAGCTGATTACTATTTTGGTTGTTACAGTTGTCAAACTGCATATATAAAAAACAATAATGAATACGTCATATTGTTGTTTTTGTGCAACTGTTGCCACCTTCCACAAATTCGCGTTAAGTTAGTTGGTTGTCTTGATAAAAAATTGTTTAATGTAGACACTATGTAACGTCTCGCGATCCTCACTTAACATAGTGTCTACATTACACAAATTTTTATCAAGGCAAACGTCAAACTTAAAGCGTATTTGTGGAAGGTGGGAACAGTTGCACAAAACAACAATATGGCGTATTCATTATTGTTTTTTATATATGCAGTTTGGCAACTATAACAACCAAAATAATAATCAGCTGTTTAACTAAGGTTACCTTGTATATATTCGCACTGATTTTGACGTTTGTTTTGATAAAAATTTGCCTAATGTAGACACATTATCAATTATTTTCTGGTGACATAGGGTCTACATTAGAGATTTTTTTATCAAGACAAACGTCAAACTTAACACGAATTTGTGGAAGGTGGGAACAGTTGCACAAAAACAACAATATGGAGTATTCATTATTGTTTTTTATATATGCAGTTTGACAACTGTAACAACCAAAATAATAATCAACTGTTTAACTAAGGTTACCTTGTATATATTCGCACTGATTTTGACGTTTATTTTGATATAAATTTGCCTAATGTAGACACTAGGTGAGGACCACCAGAAAATAATTGATAATGGAATGGTGATGACAAATGTTTGTCTGTGCGCGAAATGCAACTCTGTGTCAACAATTTTTTGCCGCCTTCGTTTATTTCTGTGTTAGTAAAATTCGCCTATGGTGTGTCAAACAATATAAAATTTTTAAAGTGTAAAAATATATTAAATTACAATTATTTTAATTTAAAATGACAAATACAAGTGTGAATAATGCTGCCAGTCAACATCGTAATATTGAAAATGCAGCTCGAGCCAAAAATCCCTTCGAATCTCTAACAGATGTTCTTAGCTACAAATCTGTTGCTATGGAATTCTCTCTTTATAGTCGGGCTAAAAACGATATGGATGCCAAAGTTTTAAAATGGGCTTTCAAATTAGCGGAACGTAATGTTTCGCCTTTTTATAGACAATTGAGCATGGGTTGGCAGCCAAAAGTTAAGCAAAGTGATTTAAATAAATCTTGGGCTAGATATCTGGTAGCAGTTGATGCAAATAAAACACCTGTGGCATATGCAATGTTTCGCTTTGATATGGACTATGGTTATAGCGTGTTATATTGGTATATTTTGGCTAAATTTGCTAAGAATAACTACTATTTCTAATATATCATTTTTTTATATTTATAGTTATGAAATGCAAATTGAGCCCTCTGCTCAAAGACAAGGTTTAGGTAAACACATGATGTTGGCTTTAGAGCAGTGTGCAAAACATTGGAAAATGGAAAAAGTTGTATTAACCGTACTCAAAAACAATGACAATGCTCAAGCCTTTTTCAAGGCTATTGGCTATAGATTAGATGATTCCTCCCCAGATGTATTAGAAAAAGCCGACTATGAAATCCTTAGTAAATCCATTAACAACCTAACTTAATTTAAGCTGAATATTGATTAACTTTTTGCCAAGAATCAAGGCAAATATTACAAATAAGTTAAACTAACAACACATCTTTATTTTTAACAAAAAAAAAAAAACACAAAATTACAATAGCTTAAACTGGAATTTAACGAAAACGTTTTGAGTGTTCTTCCATGTATTTGGCCATACGTATGTCTTTAGCGCTAAGGCCTCCTACATCGTGAGTAGACATAGTTATTTGAACTTTGTTGTAAACATTAAACCATTCCGGATGGTGATTCATTTTTTCGGCTAATAAGGCGACACCGGACATAAAACTAAAAGCCTGGTTAAAATCACCAAACAAATATTCCTTGTAAATAGCATCTCGTCCATTTACCATTGTCCAGCCAACATTCAAAAGAGGTTGCAAAACTTCGGCACGTTCTTGTTCGGTAAGTTTAGCCTAAGAAGAGAAAATATACACACATTTTAATTTGAATGCAATGAAGTTTTTGTTCTCAACAAACTTTCAATAATACTGTTCTTTAATTTTATTAAACCGGTTTTCATGTTCATTTAATTTTTAATTGTATTTTGTTAATAATTTGTGTTTGTACTTGACGCACTGAAACTTATTGGAACATTTTTAGTCTTTAAATACTTTCACTTTTTTTTTGTATAATTTTGTAATCTTATCAGCATTTTGAAATGACCTTAAGGTTAAAAATATTTAAAATTATTGAATATTTCTTAAATTAAGTGAAAAAATTCGAAGTGACTCAACAAGTGTTTTGAGATTTTTTTTTACTTTCTAACAAATATATTCCTCAAATATGTATCTATCAATTTACTTACCATTTTCTTTTTGGTAGTGACTTGTGTTTTTAACCCTGTTGTTGTATACTGTCTGTTGGTAACTGTTAGTCCAACAAATCTTGTGTTCTCAATCAACTTCAATCTCTTACTGCAGCTGTAGATAATGGAACACGAAAATGCTTTTAAAATTTTGTATTAAAAGCTTTTTCGAAAAATTATGTATCTCTTACTTGTTTAATCTGTGTTTGGTAGGAGGCTGTCCAAGTGTTCTGTTTATTTCATTAGCTGCCGCATTAAAGAACAATCTTTGTTGTTGACTTCTTCCAATGCCGAATAACAATTTTAATGGAAAACTACTTTGCATTATTGTTATTTATATTACTAAAGTTATTAAAAAAATTGTTCAAAATTAAAGTTTATATCCGGTAGATCTTGTTATGACCAACCCAGCTGCTATTATAAAGTAATAGCGGTTCAGAGAAGTTTTTTTGCTGAAATCTTTCATATATAGAGTTTGACGTTATTATCAACTATTGAGAGAGAAGAATGCATTTTTTTGATATGTAGTTTGACATCTTTATTTTTCAAAATAAATAATCATCGATGCCAATGATAGTACCTTCTAAAAAACTTTTCATGTTGCCATATCGATTTGATGAAGCTATATATTTTTTTGCATAAAACAGGGTGTTTAATATATTTGTTTTAAAACATATTAAGATATTAAGATGGTTTCATTTAATCAATTCAATCAGAATTAAACTTCTTTAATTCTGATTGAAGATACTAATAATTTTCTTATTCGAAAGAACGATGAAAACAAAATTTTTTCGTTGAAGTTTAAATAATTCAATCAAATATAATAAAAGTTGGAAAGAGATATTCGAATTAAACTGCTTTTAATCAGGCAGTTTAAAGGATCCAATTTAGATTGGTGTGACAAGATTTCCTCATCAAAATCAATTGATTGTGTTTATGAATTCCGTTAAGTATATTTGCACCCATTTGACATCGACGATTTAAAAGCATTTTAATAAAAAACAAGTTAGAGCGCCATATTCGGCTGTTGCGAATCTTATACCCTTCACAACCTTACCGATAAATAACAAAATTTACGCATTAAAATATGCTTTCATATTTTTTTTTTTTTTAATAAACATAAAATTTATTTATCTTCAATTTACATAACCAAGTCCATCGGGCCGTATAAGGCTAATAAAAGCTACTACATCAAAAGTAATAATTTAATATAACAAAATAACCATATTTAGCAATCATAAGTAACTGAATGAACTAACAGTTAAATTAAATTTGAAAAATAAGTAAATAAATAAATAAATTAAAATCAAAAGCATAATAAAATCTATCAGATCCGTTTTAAAAGAACATACCTATAAAAAACTCAAAAAGATAAATATGTATATTTAATAACTGGTCTAAATACTTTAAAATTAAGTCATGATAAGTAGCATAAAGCATTAGTTTTCTTCGAAAGACATGAGGTGAGAATTAAAAACATCTTAAATCCCTCGGGAGTGCATTCCACATTCTTGGTAATCTCATCTGAAATGACATTTCAAAAAATGTGGAATGGAAGACTGGATAGGAAACCTGAGGATTCCTATCAGAGTTATTTAAACGAAAATTATCAACTAAAGAAAACAGGAAAACAATTAAATTTTACTTTGTAGAAAAATAATAAAATTCTGAAAGCTACATAATTACGGAAAAAATATCCAAGGAAAGTTCCCACATATGGAGTAATATATTGTCGATATCCTACGCCATGAATAAACCTAACAATTTTGTTGAAAATTCTATTAAATTTAGCTAGTTCACGACCGGTCTTACCAGTAATAACTTCTATAGAGTACAAAATATGTGGCATTAATAAAGTATGAACCAAACTTATGCTTATCAGCCCATCTACACGTAACAGAATATGTAAGATTTTTCTGTCAGAGAGTGTCAAATTCGCTCTCTGAGAGAATTATCTCACGCGTAGATTCAAATATTAGTATTATAAGAAGTATTATGGGACTGTTGTGATTAGATTTCTCTACCCAACTGTCTTATAAGATGAAATGTCAAAAAATACACATATACGAAAGCTTTTTTATGTGTGTGCATGTGTATTTTGAAAATTGCTAAAAAAAATGTTTTTGTACAATTTTTTACTTTTAATGCTTGTTTCACGTAAAAAAAAACATTTTTTTAAAAATCGTGCTAAAAAAGTCCATGTTTACTCTCTGACTTATTCAAAATAATGGTATCTTATATTATTTATTAGAATACTTGTACCCCTTATTTAAGATTTCATATAATATAAACAAAAAGGATACTCTCTTCTGCTGGCGCTGCCTTACATATATCAACGTTAACCTCATTTGTAGATCTGGGGTATAGAAGAAGGAAGATGTATGTCAAGACAATAAATATAGCCTTCTCAACAAAAACGATATTGTACTTACAAAAGATAATCCACATTTTTTTTCCAAACTACAAAAATGTAAACACAAAATTAATTACAGCGACATTGATGTTTGTATGTAGATACATGTTTATACAAAAAAAAAAAAAAAAAAAAACAAGCTAATGCATTGCTTCTATTTCAACTAAAAAACGTTCAAACATACATAAAAATACAATACAATCAACAACTACTGCTTGCTAATACAAAAAACAACAACACTGCAAGCCATTGCAATGTTTGTGCAATGACTTGCAATGCAATGTGCATTTTTTTTAATATTTTTTTTTAAGATTTTTGCCCATAACTCGGTAGTTTATGGACCGATGCGGTTAATTAAAAAAAAAACAAAATTTAATATATATATATTTACAACAGATTTGTACAAAAAAGAACTCTGAAGCTTATATAGAAGCTTCACAAAGTCCAAAAATGCTTTCTAAAAAGTGACAAACGGACAAACGGACATCGTTATATCGATCCAGAAATGTATACTTTTTGGGGTATTAGACGAATATTGTAGAAATTACAAACGGAATGACAAAAACTTTACACCTGTGTTGAAGGGTATAAAAATATGTATATTTTTTATGTAATTTTGCCCAACCAAAAACCATCCTGTGCATTTATGTATAATGGTTAACACGATTAATAGCATGGTGGTACAAAATAATTTAAATATACTCATATGAAATGTTTTAAATATGGAATGTTTTAGATGAAGAATTTAACTCCCATATTCACAAACAACTTTTAAATTTAAAAACCGTTTCAAGTTGGAATCGAATAGAATTTCCGTTGAGGATTTTAAAAACAGGCTTAATATATTTTTTCATCGAATTATTTTTATTGTCCACAGATTAAGGATTCTTTTTTACATAACACTACAAGGTTTTTGACTTGAGCAAACAGAAGTGGTTTCTAAGCTGAATTCGAATCTTCATTCATTTTTTCAAAATTGGTATTATTTTTCGAGATAGCAACAAAAATATTTTATTACTATATTTGATATCTGATAACCAATTTATTCAATAAATATAAATATAAATCAGAATTAAATTTCTGTTAAATTGAATTGTTCGCATTCTTTGGGATCCGTCTCATGTATTAGAGTCCCACATCATGCTCTCGTCCCAAAATCCTTGGTATTATTTTTAGATTTTTTTCAAATTTTATTGTAGTTACTCTCCTTTCTCATTACTCGTACCACCAAACTTTTACGTGAAAATTCGAAATGTCGAATAAAGAAAATTAAATTTTTAAAGCATTCAAGGTTCAATCTTCTAGTATTTTTGGAACAAACTCTGCATTATTTTCTTAAAATCAGGGGACTTGTGAATACCGGAAATATTTTTTACAACATTTCGTCAGTCATTGGTTTTCATCATAATTCCTTCCTTAAAACAGATTTTTTATAAAAAGCTATTTTCACCACAAAACGGGGCCACTTCCAATTATTTATTATTTTGAAAAACGTTCCTTTAAAAATTATTTAATTCAATTAAATTTTATTATTTTATTATTATTTTTTAATTTTAAATATTTTGTAGAAAACATTTAATAATTTTATTGTTGTAAAATTTTTATAAAAGTTATATCGTTAATGAACTGACGGAAAGCCCTATGTGTTTTTAAAGAAGTTTTTAGCAAAGCCAAATAATCATTTATTTTTTTGTATGAAAGTCTTACAAAATTATATATTAATTCTTTTGATAACTTCGGAATTAATCCGAATAATTGAAAACAGATTTAAATTGAAAATGGAAGATCAATACACCTTCTTGATGATCCAATTAAAAAATTTTGCACATAAAATTTTTCGTCAGCGCACCGAAGATATGTATGTACGTTAATGTACCCTTAGATATAAATTTATGTCTATTTATGTAATTACAGTTTTTGTAAATTTAATTTTTGTGATCTCCTTCCTCGACTTCATTATTATAATAATCATAGTCATTGGAATGTGTAGATGTTTTGAATAAACTTTTGACTGTTGTTAATTGTATGGAATTGTCTTTGAAGCTTTCAGATCCTTCCATAGATTTTACAGAACTTCTTTCTATATCCTCCTTAATGATGGCAGCAGTTGTGGAATCCCAAACTCTGGGCGTTTCGGTAGTTTTACGCCAACGTAAACTATAACGACTGCGCACGAATGGTTTAAAAGTACCAGCTTGGGATGCTAAACAATTGAAAACGTTTCTTAAGTCGAATATTTTTTTATTTCATATGTAGATGTACATACCGCAAACAAATCCAAGCAACAGTATACCGAGTATAGATATCAATTTAAATTTTAGTTTCATTTCACTTGAAAATACAATTTTCGAATGCAGTTGTCTTTTGAAATATGCCCTCCATTTATATATTTTTGTGATATTCAAAGTTAATGTTGTTTCGTTGATTAATCACCATGTGTATAATCCCATGGGGATAATAGTCACTGATTGTGGTTGGACTTCTATTTGCGCTTGAATTATTGGAAACGTTGAGATGCGTTTGTGGATGAAAGCGAAAGTATAATGATCATTGTAATTCTTCTTCGAATTATTGCAATTTTGCATATTGTTTTTGATTGTTGTTGTTATTCTGGTTTCAAACAAAAAATAACACATGTATTCTCTGGAGATTAAAGGGGAAAGCATTAAAGGTTCTTTGACATTTCATTAAGCATTTATGTATGTACACATGTACAATACAATGTAAAAATATGTATATGTATATCGTTACCAAAAATGCAACGCTCCCTAACTAACTATTGGAAAATTCGACAAACGCTTAAAAAGAACTGATTAAATAAAAAAATTTCCGATGGAAAAGTTCTATTCTAATCAATATTTAGAGATAATTAAATATTTGTTGGAAAATTTGCAAATTATGAACAAATATCTTTTATTTTAACAAGTTTTCTTCAACTGAAAAATGTGGACCCATTCCTGCAATAAGTCTGATATATATTTTGCAAACTTGCTACAAATATACATACTACAAATATTTAAAACTATCCTGATTCGTTATACCTAAACTGATTTGAAAGATTTTTATATAAGTGGATTCTGTAGGTCGAGATCTATGTATAGGTTATCTCTTTTGGTTTACGACATATTGGGTCTCAAAGATTAAAATGTTTACTTTTGATGTTTTTTCCCCCAAATGTATATGTAAGTTTGTCATTTTGTTATTGAAATTCACAAAAATCGGTTCAAAAATGGAGGAGACATCTCAAAAAACCGGGTTTTAGAGGTTATTTCGGCTTTTTAAACCTATATATAAGCTAAGGACTTGCTCTTTCACAGAAAATTTGTAAAGATTTTTATGAATTTTCCGTTCGAATTTCGTTCTATATAGATCGGTCACAAACATTTTTCTAAAATTTCAGTTTTTTTAATCAATCAAATCGGTCTATAACCAGCCGAGTTATTAAAAAAAACGCTGAAAAAATCTACTAAAAATACGCAAGCAGTGATTGTTTGTATACATATACACACATTTATAGTGAGTTATTATAGTGTGTTTGCATATAAGGTAGCTTAATTACAATTAAAAATATTCACGAGAAATATTCCAACTGCATTAAAAATATGTTTATTATACAAAAGCGATTATATTTCGACACCAACGGTACATAAAGTATTGTGCCATGGCGAAATTATAATTGAACGAAATATTCTTCCACTTGGAGAGCTTACAGAAGAGGTTCAGAGATTTTAAACGTTCAATTATTCAGCTCCAGGAAATGCTCAAGAACGTCACAAAATGAGGATATTTTTAATAGCCTATTGTTATCATCAGACATTGTACTATCATCAATGAGAAAACGCACAGTGGGGTCAAACGCAAATTTTTTGGTAATAAATCTGAATCTCCTAAACTGCTGGTCGGATCAAATTGAAATGTATGGAAGAGTTGTAGAGGAGGACCTAAGCTTTCAGAAAAATCATTCTGTAGTCACCCTGTGATAACACGAGAGAGCTACAGGGTGTCAAAGTTGACTACCTCGAGTATGTAAAAGTTAAAAAAAATCGTAATTTGTACAAATGAAGTCCGATTTTAAAGATTTTTATATTTCTGGAAAGTGCTTGGCAAGATAAAGAAAAAATAAGCTTACTTACAGTTAAAAAGATATTTACGCTTGAATTTTGAATTTTTGATTTTTTGGCTCGACTTTCTTTAGTTTTTCGTTAATAAGTCCGGAGATACATGAGGTAAAATTTTTTTAAACATATTCTGTAATTTGCTACATATTTCAAAATAACATGCTGAAAGAATTTTTGGATTATCTCAATTCGTCTAGACGTGAAAAATATTCAAAGTCAGCACTCTGAAATTGGCATGAAAAATGACTATTTTTTTTTACAAAAATATAGTAAAATTCATTCACTTTTTTCTCAAAGTTCCGTTAATAAAAAAATTTTTTCCTTATTAATTTTAAAAGATAAGGCTTCATAAATGGTTAATAAAGAAATTTTGAATTGATATAAGTTTGCACCCTACATCCAGCATTGGCCGAAAATTGTCAATTTTAAAAAATAGTTTCATTTTTATAGATTAATAAAAAAAATGTCACACGAGCTTTTTTAAATTTGGTACCTATATTTTTTATAGAAATAGATTTAGAATGATTTAACACTAAACTGCTTCCCGCCCGGCCAAAAACGAATGCAGGAGTGGAGATTTTATGTTAAAAGTCAGTTTTTTTAACGACTATTTTTAAAAGCATATTAAAAGCATATTAGCATAATATTTTTAATATTATTTCTTATGTAATGTATAAAACATAAATCAAGCTTTCATTCCTAAAAAAATAAATAAAATATCTCCAATAACCTATATTTGGTAATTTTTCAAAAATGAATTTTTTTTTTTTAAATAGCTGAAAATCCAAAAAAATTTAATTTTTTTAATACAACTCCACTAATTTTGCAAATACTTTAAAAATGTTAAAAGAATATAAAAATAGACTTATTTACCAATTCAACGATATATAAAATGTTGATATAGGTCATTTAATAATAGTAATATAATGGCCTCAAAACTACCAAGTCACGTCAAAAGTTGCAAAATTCACTATTTTGTTCCGTATTTCCATATGTGTGTATATGTAACACTCAACTGCATTCCTTATTTTTGTTACGAGATAATAATATTTATTAATGAATTTATTTAAAGTGTTCATAATTTTTTTCTACTGAAAAGGTTTTTAAAATTACGTAAGTACATAAATAAGTATATTTTCCTTCGTTTTTTATTACATTTTTTAAAGTTTTTAAATAATTTACCTAGCTACTTAATTAATGTATTATAACAAAAATGATTTTTTTACAATCGCATAGGTACATTTTTTGAGGTACCTGTTTAACACTACAGGTTATAAAAATAAACTGAATGAAATTGGGGGTTTTGAGCAAAAATTTATATAATCCAAAGCATAATGACACCGAAATCAACATCGTCCTTTACCTCTGAAGATACTTTAGCTCTAATATTAAATTTAGGATTATCAAGAAACCAATACGAGATTTTGAGGAAATCTGTTAGCGAAAAAGGATATGATATCTTTCCCTGTAGCAAATCAGTGAGAGAAGCGAAAAGTAATATTTTACAGCCTGTGGAGCACCCGGTTAATGCTTCTGTTAAAAGTGCTAAAGTTAATATATTGCAATTACTTGAAAATACTACCTCTAGAATTATATCTACCTTCAGCAATGATAACATTGAAAAATGCAAAGACTCTGAACTTGTTTTAATATTCAAATGGGGCTGCGATGGAACATTAGGATTTTCGGAATACAAACAACTGGATGGAAGTAATTCTGGAAATAATTATTCCTCGCTGTTTATAGCGTCTCTGGTACCACTTCGAATGCGCTTAAATAAGCCTTCCTCATCGACAAGAAATGACTCGCTTTTTGATGATATATGGATAAATTTAACTCCAGGTTCCAAATTTTTGTGCCGTCCAATCCTTTTTGATTACAAAAAAGAAACCGCGGTTACAATAAACGGCATTGTCAACCAATTGGAAGAAGAAGCATTGCCCCAATATATGTAAAAGTATCAAACAGAACTATTAAAGTTACATTGCAACAACAATTAACGATGATTGATGGAAAAGTTGCAAACGCTATAACAGATACAACATCTACATGGAAATGTAATATATGTGGAAAAATAAGTTCACAATTTCAGGATAATTCTGAAGTCCTTGTTAATAAAAATTCTTTAAAATTTGGAATATCACCACTCCACGCAAGGATAAGATTTTTGGAGTTCTGCTTACATCTTGCATATGATATGAAGTACAGAAATATTCCCGGACAGGAAAATGCTACAGTAAAAAACAATTTGGAACTTCACGAATTACGAAAAGAGGAGAAGAAAAGAATTCAATTAGAATTCAAAGAACAACTCGGATTAATAATTGATAAACCTCTACATGGCTATGGAAGCTCTAATGATGGAAATACAGCAAGACGTTTCTTTGAAAATCCGGAACTCACATCTTCAATCACAGGCATTGACTTAAATATTTTGAAGCGTTTTAAGATTATATTGGCAGCCATTAATAGCAAAAAACAAATTAATGCGGACAAATTTAAAATTTTTGCTTACGAAACTAAAGAACTAATTAACATTACATACCCCTGGAAATCAATGACTCCAACAATTCGCAAAGTATTGGCTCATGGTAAAGAAATAATAGAAAATAGTATTTTGCCATTGGGAGAGCTAACAGAGGAAGCACAGGAAGCCCGAAATAAAGATGTTAACAACAAATTAAATAAACATTACTCAAATAAAGAATTTACTACTTTATAATAACAAATATATACCTACATAATACATTAGAAAACTAAAATGTTACGTATACATACATATGGAAATACGGAACAAAATAGTGAATTTTGCAACTTTTGACGTGACTTGGTAGTTTTGAGGCCATTATATTACTATTATTAAATGACCTATATCAACATTTTATATATCGTTGAATTGGTAAATAAGTCTATTTTTATATTCTTTTAACATTTTTAAAGTATTTGCAAAATTAGTGGAGTTGTATTAAAAAAATTAAATTTTTTTGGATTTTCAGCTATTTAAAAAAAAAAAAAAATTATTTTTGAAAAATTACCAAAAATAGGTTATTGGAGCTATTTTATTGATTTTTTTAGGAATGAAAGCTTGATTTGTGTTTTATACATTACATAAGAAATAATATTAAAAATATTATGATAATATGCTTTTAATATGCTTTTAAAAATAGTCGTTAAAAAAACTGACTTTTAACATAAAATCTCCACTCCTGCATTCGTTTTTGGCCGGGCGGGAAGCAGTTTAGTGTTAAATCATTCTAAATCTATTTCTATAAAAAATATGGGTACCAAATTTAAAAAAGCTCGCGTGACATTTTTTTTATTAATCGATAAAAATGAAACTATTTTTTAAAATTGACAATTTTCGGCCAATGCTGGATGTAGGGTGCAAACTTATATCAATTCAAAATTTCTTTATTAACCATTTATGAAGCCTTATCTTTTGAAATTAATAAGGAAAAAATTTTTTTATTAACGGAACTTTGAGAAAAAAGTGAATGAATTGTACTATATTTTTGTAAAAAAATAGCCATTTTTCATGCCAATTTCAGAGTGCTGACTTTGAATATTTTTCACGTCTAGACGAATTGAGATAATCCAAAAATTCTTTCAGCATATTATTTTGAAATATGTAGCAAATTACAAAATATTTTTAAAAAATTTTTACCTCATATATCTCCGGATTTATTTCCGAAGAACTAAAGAAAGTCGAGCCAAAAAATCAAAAATTCAAAATTCAAGCGTAAATATCTTTTTAACTGTAAGAGATAACTTATATTAGTAAGCTTATTTTTTCTTTATCTTGCCAAGCACTTTCCAGAAATATAAAAATCTTTAAAATCGGACTTCATTTGTACAAGTTTTTTTTTTAACTTTTACGTACTCGAGGTAGTCAACTTTGACACCCTGTAGCTCTCTCGTGTTATCACAGGGTGACTACAAGACAATTTTTCTGAAAGCTTAGGTCCTCCTCTACAACTCTTCCATACATTTCAATTTGATCCGACCAGTACTTTAGGAGATTCAGATTTATTACCAAAAAATTTGCGTTTGACCCCATTGTGAAACGTTGGATTTATTATGACTCAAAATACTGAAGACTTGAAGGACCTTTATTATCTTTTAGATATGTGTACAGATACAACAGATTATTTTATAGAAAATAAGTAGTATAAGTTTAAAATATTAGACAAATTGTCTACATAAAATTAAAGTAAAGAAGTAATAAAAAATCGTATTAGAAATAGAATATTTATTAAGGAAGATGATAAATATAAAAATAATAATATTGATTAAGTTAAAATATACATTTTTTGTTTGTTTTGTTATTTTAAATTCATTAATAGAAATATATGAATACTTAGAAAAGGATAAAGATTTACTTAAATTTGGGAATTGTGGCAACCCTATTAATATATATAGATATTAGTAAAAGTATACAGAAATATTCATAATTTTCTAAGTAATTATTAATGCGAAGCTAAAGGCAAAAGTTGCAAGTTTGTAAAAATATATTCATATATACAATAAATTGGAAATATAAAAGTTTAAAGGTGCATATTCCTGAAATGAGACATGATATTGACTTGAATCTTTTTGCAAAAGATCGGAAATTATATATGCTAAAGAATAAGCTTAATTTGGAATACATACTTTTAAAATTTCTTTCGCTATTTAGAAATAAATCAAACAAAAGGCACAATTTGGGGTTTTTGGAGAAAATACAAATTTTTTAATTGTATTTGTTTATAAAGATATCTTAATGAAATTTGCAGGAAATGCGGATCTTATTAATATAAATAAAAGCGCGTTAACCAAATTTCAATCACGGGTAGAATTTTTCCTGAATTCAAAAAAAAAAAAAAAAAACTAATGAAAATTCCCAAAAATGGGATTTTTTACATTTTTGGCTATAGAATCCACATTTTTCCGAAGTTCCGTAGATTTTGATTTGGAACTTTTAACAACATATTGAAGATTCTTAAAATATATTCCGCTTGTCGATTTGTGTTTGGGATTTGAAAAAATATGGTCTAAAATCAAAACTTTCATATAAAATGGGTCGATTTCGGGAGGGTGTGTACCATTAAAGTCATCTCTGTAAAGTTATCTTTCAGAAAAGTGTAAAATTATTATATGTTGCTAAAGAATATTTTATTTTAGACAAAAAAGAGTGTAGATATATTTTCGGCTAAAAAACACAAAAAGTCGTTTATTTATTTATTTTTGGACTCGGTAAAGATATCGACTTCAGTTTTTTTTATTCAATAGATAATTTTATTCTTTAACTAGATAGGAAAAAAACTAATAAAATCGGTCGGAAATACTAGGATATATATGAAAAAAACTGTACCAAGAACATGCAAAATTATGGTGCTTAAAAATTCAAACGCAAATAACTCGAAAACTATAAGAGATTAATAGTACATGTAAGCATGTCTTTTATAGGTCTTATCAGGGCCTACAACAATATATAAAAATATTTGAAAGGACGAGAAACAAAATTTTGGCAAGTGATTAAAAATTTTTTATGTCAGAGGTACCCCCTACCAAACTTAACATTATACACTCCTCTGCTACGCCTATACCAAATTTCATGAAAATCCAACCAGCCGATCAGAAGTTACAGATTTATTCCCAAAAAATTTCGATTCTGCCCCACTGTGCATTGGAGGTAACCAATTGGCAACTCTTTGCATTACTATTCACTAGTAGTTTGGAAGGTACCGTGAAGCAAAATATATCATCATAAATAACAAACTGGCACAATTTGCATAACAATTCACTAGTAACTTCGAATGTAATATGTTGCTACACATTGCATTGTTCATAAGAAACTAGCACTACCAGCATTACAGTTCACTAGTATTTTCAGTAGTTTAAAAACTCTGGAAAAATTATACTATATTATTTTATTATTTTGTATTAATTAAGTTTTAATTTCCCTTTATAATTATTTTTACTAATATTTTTATTTCTAATGTTTTATTTTAATTTTCAATTTTAATCCATCGATGTCTTCAGCTGAGCTTGAACTTCTAACCTTTTGGTTTGTAGGCACTCACACTAGCCACTAAGTTCTTGATCTCTTTATTTAAAATTCTGCTATCTGTTTTCAATTTCATTTGAATATTTGTTGCAATTTATGCACCAGCTATGCCAACAACGTATATTAAACTCTAACGTCAAATTTCTGCAAACATTAGAAAAACTTAATATCTATTAATTTAGAGGTCAGCATATATGTATGTATATTATTTTACTAAATTTGTAAACAATATTTTTAAAAGTTAATGATTAGGTATGAAATAAGACTAAAATACGAGTAGTTAATTAATCACATTATTAATTTATAAACATTACTAACAAAAATATTCAATATTGTCAAAAATTAAATATTTTGACAACTTTATTTAGTACGGTTAATGATCTTTTTTTGCGTAGTTACTCTGTTTCTCTCCGTAGATGGATTATTTTTAACGGAGCAACTTTGTTTCCTTTTATTATGTTGTTACTGCATATATACTCGTATTATACCCTACACCACCATAGGTGGTTGGGTTATTATGCATTTGTGCTGATGTTTGTAATGCACAAAATATTGGTCGTAGACCAATAGATTCAGAATCAATTTTTGAGTCGATTTAACATTATCCGTCTGACAGGCTGGCTGTCCATGTAAACCTTACGAACAAAATACAGGTCGCAATTTTAAATATAATTTTACGAAATTTGCATTTATGATTATTTTGGCATAACGACGAAGCCTATTCGAACTGGTTATTATTTCACATAGCCTACATACAAATGTCTCTCCGGAATATTTTCATATAAATTTTAGTATCAGAAAATTACTTTTACGCATATACATAATGGTGTAGGGTATCATATAGTAGGGTTTGACCTACTATAGCTTTCTTACTTGTTTCTACTTTACATTATATATAACGCTCTAACTTGTTTTAAATAACATATGTATATTAAAATGCATTGATTTGTATGGAGGCAAGAAATGTTGCAAATGTACCTCCTTAAAATTAAAGATTGATATGTTTTAAACTAATTCCTAAAATATTCCTGTTTATTATTTCCTTCATGTGAGCTGGACATTTTCCATCGCAATTTATATTTTGGGACATTGGAAACGTCTCATTCAATACTATTGATATATGTATTCACTTAACCCTTTAGTTGCACAAGTAATATTTTGAGATTTCCGGTCCATAATTGGTTAAGTTAATTTTTATGTCAAATAAATGGTTAGTTAAGAAAATAAATGTCACCAAAAGCATATGTTTATCACAAAAACTATAAATTATTGTAAAATAGTGACTAAATCTCTTTATTTAATTTTCTTTTAACGAAAATTCTGATGATGATATTGAAAGAAATACGTTTTTTTAAAGGAGTTTGAAAATGGTCCAGCTCATGTAAATTTAAACATTCAGATGTAATATTTTGGGAATCATATAAGAACAGACCAATATTCATTTCTGAGGGGTACATATTTTTTTCTAAAATATATCTTAATACAAAATAGTGTGAAAAAAATAATAAAAAAATGTGCCTGCGAGGACCATGGTCTCCCGAACTAGGCCTATTTTTTCCATAAATTTTAATTGTTCGCTTTAATTTGTCAAGTCGCAAAGCTGAAATCATGGGAAAATTTTAATATTTTTTACATGATCTAATATGTTTTTAATTTTCTGGTAATAGAAAATTTTGCTTCCCGGTATCGGTTGAGAAGATATAGCAAAAAATATAAAAAAACATTTTTGGACATTTTTGATTTTTTTTTAAATTGTGGAATTTCTATTGAATAGCTTTAGTTTCGAATTAAGCCTCAAACAGTCTATACAGATGTAAGACTTCTTTAAGAAATGTCTATTAATAAAAATTTTATTGCACAATTACAAATTAATAAGAACACAAAATCTCGACTCAATTCTTTTTCGGTATCTTTTTGCAAAAAAATCTTCAACAAATTTTTGTATTACAAAATTTTTTATATATACGAAGGCAAAATTCCTATACAATGATATATAATATGTATTTCTTATCTCTGAAAATTAAGTAAAATTAATCAAATTACTTGAAATTATTAATTTTGAATTCTTTAATTCCATACACAAAAAATGACGATGTAGATGAAAAAGGATTGATTTGAGATTTTCATTTTTGATAATGTAATAAAATTTTTATTAATAGATATTTTTTCATAAAATTTTACAGCTGTATAGACTTTTAGATGCTTAATTCTAAATTAAAGTTATTTTTTTTTAATTTTTTAAAAATTTCCAAAAATAGTATTTTTCAATTATTATTATTATTTTTTTTTGATATCTTCCCAATTTATATCGGGGAGCAAAAATTTATTTAAAGCGAAAATTGGAAATTTATGAAAAAAATAGGTCTACTTCGGAATAAATTTTAAAATTTTTTTAATTTTTTTGCTTCACACAATTTTGTATTGTTTCAGAAAATAAAAAAATACTACAGTGTCATTTAAAAAATTAGCATATGACTGAAAAAGAATGTGACTGCCTTTTTTTTGGCAAAAAAAAAAAAAAAAAAAACGGGGAAACATAGGCTTTTTTCAAAGTTCAAATGCATGTAACTTTTAATTTCGTAAAGATTTTTTTAAAATTCTTTACACATTTTTTTTGTTTTTAATAAAATCAAAAATATTAAAAAATCGGGTGTAATATCGAACCGCTATGGGGAAAAAACTTCACTAAGGTACTGTTACGCGATGTATTGAATATTTCAAAATAATTTTGAAAAAAAATATTGAATATTTCAAAATAATTTTGAAAAAAAAAAATAGTAAATAATATAATTCGGATTTCCCTTTTTTCTTTTAAAGTTAAGAGGCCATGCAAAGATTTTGGACTAGCTCAGATAATCCAGTAAAATAACACGTAACACACATGTATGCAAAAAATTTTAAAAATTAGCTTATGGATGCTAGACACCATGTCAGAAAACACACAGTTGCTCTCATTTTTGCACATTTTTATATTTTGATTACTTTTGCTTTAAGTGCATACATAATTACTTTATTTTCAATTTCTTCCTTGCCCGACTTTCAATGTGAGCATAATTGTTGACATATTTTTTCAAGATGCTTAAAAATACCGTTACACAAACATTTTGAAACAACATTTGAATACTTTTTTATTGTTGACAAGATAATATATCAAAAACGAAAAAAAAAAAAAATTCGAAAATATTTTTCTTGAGATATGAAAAATCAGCGACAAATTGTTTGTACTAACTTGCTCGACTTTTTTCTTTCTGTCTTTAATATTGACACAATTATTTATTTATTTATCTTTATTAACATTTCTTCATTGGTTATCTTTCCCCGCTTAATGAAAAACTAAAGTTGCATTTTGCTTTCAAAAATTTATATTTATTGATAAATTAAATGTAATTATGTAAGTACTTAAAGCAAAAATAATCAAAATATGAAAATGTTTATTAAAGAAATTGTAAAAAAGAAAAATATAGCCGGTCAATACGAACTATATGATACCCTACACCATTGTGTACGAGCACAAAAATTCGGGAAGGAGACTTGTATTACACCTGTGGCCAATTTTACTAAATGTAAAATAAAATATATAAATATAGAATATTGCGTTGATACTAACATCTAGATGATTTTGTGCACTTTAGGGTGATTCCTGGAAGCTATGGCAAATTATGAACTCATAAAATTTGGTAATGTTGTTTCGACTTACATAAAACTTATTTGTGTTGAATATTAACTTGATACTAACATTCGTATGGGATTTATGCACGTTAAAGTGCTTTTCGGAAGAGGGGTTTATATGGGAGCTATGGTCAATTGTGGACCGATCTTCATAAAAGTCCCATGTGCAAATTTCATTGAATTATCCTTAAAATTGCGATACATACTGTGATAATGACAATTTTAACCAACATTTTTGTCCAAGGGTAAATAATTTTATAGAAACTTAGCTTGTTTCAAAAATAATTTTTTTTTATCAATCTAGTTTACCTTTCTTTAAACATTTGAACATTTTTGAAATTTTGTTTATTTTATCATACATTTCCATCAGAAACAGTAATATAAAAATTCAAATTAAAAAAAAAGAAAAAAAAAATCTTTTTTAATTGTGCATTTTGCTATACGAACAAATATATGTATATAAATATATGCAATTATATTTATTGGAATATTGAAGAATTCATTACTTTCGGATTCACTTTTTTTTTTTTTTTGAAATTTTAATTGTGTATACCATTCAAACGGGTAAGGAATTATTTCGTATTAATGTTGTCTGGAATCTGTTTAAAATCATGGTCAATTTTATATTTCATCTATAGGATATTGTTCTTTGGACATTTCCCTTTGGCCTAAACAATTTTCGTGTGAAAATTATTACAATATTTGTGATTAATTGCAACCTCATTTGATATAATAACTATTTGTGTGAATTTCCGTGTGGAACGCCAAAGGAATCTTTGAAAGATAATCCGAAATATATTTCTGTTTTATTCCACCTTATCATAGTGCATTATTCCTCCACGCATTGTTCAGGAGGAAGGAGGGGAAAGTGTTAATTATAAATATAGTGAACATTGAGACATATATAGAGTGACCAACTTCTTTTTCCTAACTTCTGAAATTTTACTAACTTAACCTGATTTTTTTTTATATAAATTACCGGATTTGATTGTAATTTAATTAAATAAATTTTCTTTATACGAATTTAACGTAATTTTTGAAACGAGTATTATTCGTTATTGATTAATTAATTTTTTTTTGATTGTTCTACAAATCAGGGATTTTTTTTTCGTTTAGATTTTTTTTTTTTTTGGCTGACAACCATTGTTTCTATTGTCAGCATGGTGGGAGGGTTCAGGACCAGTGTAGCAGATTACAGTTTGAGCTACACAACTTTTGTTTCGTGTTTATATATATGCTACCTAATTTAAAATCTGATGTAACTGATCTGAAATTTTTTTGTTATTTATTCATTTGGGAATCTATTACACCCACCCTAACGACGAGCACGGACGAATAATAGGTAGCAAAGTTCCCAAAAAAATCATTCACCTCAACTTTTAGAATCGTTACAATACTTTCTGCACACATGGGCAGCCAGACAAACGGACGGACATCGTTAGATCGATTTAAAAAGTGATTCTAAGTCAATTAGTATACTTTGAGGTGGGTGTTGGATAACTTTTTCTGTACGTTACAAACATCAGCACAAGCGCATAATACCCCAACCACCTATGGTGGTGTTGGGTATAAAAAAAAAAAAATAAAAATCAAGAGAGTAATATGTAAAAAATTATTAATGTGTTTATTTACAGAAAAAAATGATGCTTGATCGGTTACCATTTTGTTACATGGTTCGGCCCAGCACAGGAATGGCTGAAAAATTGTATAAGAATTTTTATATAAGTTTCATTAAAATATATATTTATATATATGAAACATTATATAAAATTCTCATACAATTTTTCAGCCATATATATACATATATATAATGATATATATATATATATATATATATATATATATATAATGATATATATATATATATATATATATATATATATATCATTTTTGTTTTTGTTTTTGAAAAAGTATAATAAATTGTGTTTTAAAAGAAATATATTCTAGTAAACGAATAATAGATTTTTTATTTCTACTTAGCGTTGAAAATAGGAGAGAGATTCGTCACATGTGATTTGCTTGGGTACTCCCAGTCACGTTTTAAGGGGCCTTTGAGCTAAGGAAGGAAACTTTAAGATCGAAAACGTTAAATTTTCTTCTATTTCGTTGGGGAAAATTCTAGTTTAAGAAAATCAGTTCAAAGGCCTTTATCGGAAATCTTTGAGATGTCTTATAAATTCCACAATGATATTAGATTGAATTATTAGGCACAAATTGGAATAATTTTGGCAGAGTTTAGACCACTTTAATATTTGAATGTAAGAATAAATTACTCCTTTAGAAAATTTGGAATTTTTTGGACTTTTTATCAATATTATCTAATTACCTCCTCACTTATTGTGTAATCAATAATATAATTATAATTTTGTAGAAAAAGACTTAATACTTGTGAATATTTCTCTTTTATATTATTAATTATTTTTTTTTTTTATTAAAACACACTAAGTGTATTACTTTTGATTTTAATAAGGTTTAGTGTTTGATCACTTTAACTTTTTTATGACAATTAAATTGCTAAAATGTTAATTAATTATTCCAAATCAGAACAAATGAATAAAACATGGGTGTTTATTTACTTAGCCATATTATGTTGCAACATTCAAACATAATATAATATTCCAGCAAAAATAAAATCTAACCATAATATGACACTGTTCGATATCTTTTTCCATATTTTTGCTCTGTGTGTATACAAGTATTCAAATACTCAACCACTAGATTTTAATTATTAAGTTTTGTTATCCAAAAATAGAGATTTAATTAGGAGTTAACACTACTTCGCGTTTTTAGAATATATTCAAGAACGCAAAGGAGACATTTTATTTTAAAGAAAATTTAAAAATATTTCGTCTAATTTGAAAATTCTAGACAATCTTATTGAAAAGTCTAAATTTTTCAAACCGTTGGAATCTATCTTATTGTTTATATAAATAAATTTTCCCAGTCAAATTTAATTTATACTTGAATTCATCGTTAAAAACTTCTCTTTGATTAAAAATCACAACTTAAATAAAAAATATGTGTGTGTACGAGTATATATGTTTTATAGTGCATTTTTAATATCCTTATTAAATCTAATAGTGATTTCTTAAATTACCTATCGTTTGAATAAATGAATGGAATCTTAAAGATTCAAGAATTTATAATTGATTATACAAAGTTACAAATTAACATATATAATTGTAATAAATAATAACTTAGGAAAAATTCTTCTAATTTAAAATAAAATTATTTAAAAATAATAAAAACATATAGCGACAACTTAAGATTGTTTGGATTTAGCTCCTGATGGTATTGGTGGTGGTGGTACATCCGGCACATTGTTATCTTTGCTTTTAGAACCATTTTTAATATTTTCAAAACTTGGTTCGGGTGGGAGAAAATCTGTAGATGTCACAGAACTTTCAGTAGGTTCTTCAGCTGTAGAAAGTGACGAGGGTGTGGAAGCAGTAGTTGATAAAGGAAGTGGTTGATTGGAAGTCTGAAGAGGATAAGTTTTATCTGTGGGTATTGCGTTACTCAAGGGAAATTGGGGTCCTGTTGGCAGGTAATCATAAGGTGATAGAAATGTTTGTCTTAAACCAGGAACAGTATTGTAATACAGTGGTGGAATTTGATTAAATCTGTATGGTGGTAAATGGAAAGGTTGTGCCCCATTTGGTAGGTGATATGGGTAGGGATGTGGTGGATATGGTTGTGGTTGTCTAAGAGGTATTAGAGATGGTGGTAAACCATATTGATTAAGCGGTATAGGTATTTGTTCTGAAGGCATTTTCGCAGGCTGATTAGGATTCTTAGGCAACTCTGATGGGGCCATAATTGGTGGTTGCACTGTAGGCTGTGGTTGTTCTTCCAATCCTGTAGGTGGTATTGAGGTTGTTTGTGGCTGTTCAGCGGCTGGTGCTGTTGGTGGATTTTGTGGTAAAGGATAACCAGCTAAAGGTTGCGGCATTAAATGTTGTCGCATAAGTTGAGGAGCTATTTGAGCATGAGTTAAAGGATATGATAGCTGAAATATATACAAAATTAAAAATGTATCTTTATTTATATAAATCTAAAAATATTTAAAACTAACCTGTTCCTTAGGCGCCAAAGCCGGTGCTATAGGTTGAGTCAGCCTTACTAAATGTGGATTATAAATACCGTATGGACTAAAGGGACCATAAGGACCATAGTGGGCGATACCGGATTCATGTATTGTTGGTTGAATAACTGGATATGCCCGACTTTGTACCAAATCTTCGTCCGTTGTTATTAAGGCATTATAAACTTTGGGTTTACGTCGTAATGCTGCTTTTCCATTACAGTCCGCAATTGTCACTATTATGATGACCATAATTATAATAAGCTGTAATTTAGCAAAGAAATAAATGCATATAATTATTTATAGATACTCTTCCAAATCAGTTCTTATAGATTATCGTTTTTTCTTCTTTCAAATCATTTTCTTACATATGAATATTTTTAGAGTTAGATTTTTGCTAGGAGAATTTCATATCAGATTGATGTTAATAACAATTAATATTTCCAATTGATACTTGTTTATACTTAGAATGTTGTTGGGTGTGTTTTCATTTATAATTCTTTATATATAAGAACGCATGGAAGTACGCTTTAAAGTACTTGGTTAATGGTAGGAATGTAGAAGCTTAATTTTAATTTTATTTTATAACTAAAGCTTGACCATTTTATTGCGTTTATGTAATGAGGGTGTGGTGCTATTCTCTTGTTTGTTTTGAGGAAATAAAGAGTTTTTCAACACGGCCGGGTTGATGATCTTATGGGGCAAAGGCGTCGCCATATTAAAAAGCACTTAATAGATATGTATACAAAAATGCTGTTATTGATCTAAATACTTATCTAAATCCCTGCATCTTTAGAAATAATAAATATTTCAAATTGTTAATTTAATAATAAGCAAGGCAACCAAAAATACGCTCTAAAAAGTTTTTTATGCGCATAAAAAATGCTCTTAAAATCGGAAAATGTGACCATAAAATTAAAATTATTAACCGAATAAAAAGCAATGTTATGATGACTTGAAGACAATTTTCGCCTGCGTCTTTTGGTGTTTTATTTATCTAAATCGTATCAACAGTTCTTTAGTTGTGGTAAAATATATTCGTGTAATTACTTTATTAAAAAAAGAGAAGACGATAGAAAACAACTAGCAGATTCGTGATCAGTACGTTAAATTCCATCTAGTCCACCCATTCTTTTTTAAGGGAAGATTTTTCTCCTGGCCAGTGAAAAATAAGCGAAAAGTTTTGAATGCTAGAATTCTGCCCATTTCTTATGTCATAGTTTATAAATCAAGATAATATTCTACGCAAATACACATACATATTTTGTGTATTAAATTAGATTTTTTTTCTTAATTCTTTATTCTTTTCGCCACTAAGTGTGAATAATTTATACATTACTTCTCCTTTTGTTTAAAAAGAAGGCGGAAGTACAAACTTTAATTTTAACTCATTAATTGAAGCTTAATAATAACGTTTCCACCCATTTTATTACAAAAGAATATATTGATTACAATTTGACAAAAGTTTTGACAACTTAAGGGTGACAAACCGAATGAAGACAAATCCAATTAATTATTTTTATATTTTCATCTTTCGATCGATCAAATTCATATGAAATATGCTAGAAACAGAATTGTGTCGTATGGTCGTACAAATGTACTACGTCGGTACGTTGTCAAATTAGAACTTATACATGTTTCTGAAAACATACAACAACCAACGTATACGTTGAACCGTATGTGCGTTCTACATTCGAATAGATTTAATTATATTTTTTACGAAAATTACGACCGTCTTTGCCTTTGTATATTTATTTTAAAAGCGAAAATAGGGAAAAAAAGGAAAGCAAATAAAACGCAGGTATGGTCGTAGTACGTTCCTACGACGCAATTCTGTTCCTAGCAATATGTACATTGATAAACAGTTTGTTTGAGTTTAATTCTTTATGTAGAAACACAATAAATATTTGCTGTTAAAAAGTAAAAAACAAAAAATAAATTATTAGCTTAAAGTATGTTTGTATATATTTGTCTATACACACAGACATTCACATATGTTTACGATATGTATACTATCTCCTCTAATTTTATAACCAGTTAATCTTGTTATATTTTTAGTACGAATTGTATCAGTAGCAACTCCCAGTTTATTAGGTGCCGTTCTATACATTGTTTAAATGAAATGTTCTATGTTTTCATGATCATGTCAAAAGTATAAAGGTGCAGTGTAGATTAATATTTTACGCAAAAAATAATAAAAAATAAAATAATAATAGCTCCAAACTAATCTGAATTATTAAGTAGATTTTCTATTGTTGAATTGCTGATAATAGTAATGTTCTTTTTATTTTTGAATGACAATTAATAAGTTGTAAGTAATAAGTTTCTCGACTTTAAAAAATGCTGTAAAGTACTTTTTTTTCAGTTTTCCCTCGAAATATTTTTATCTTATTTAATAAAACATATGACAATTTTCACCTATACTGTGTTGGCTTTTGATAATAAAACTCAGTTAAACTCATTTGAAGTAATATATGAGTAAGATCAAATCAAATAAAAAAAACTCATGTATATATATAAACCATTAAAAGTTATGCCCATTTTTTTAATTGTTTCATTAATTACTAAATTGTATTTGTATTCTTAAAATATAAAAATGTGCATTTTACAATAATTCAAAGCGGAACTTAATAAATCTTTTCTAACATGAATAATAACTAATAGAATCAAATAGAATACCCAAATAACCAACTCCGGTTGGAAACTTTATCCGTTTTAATTTTAAACGTCTAACTACAAATCATTATCATTTCTTTAATACGCTGGCTGCAGTGTACACTTTGTTCGAGTGCATTTTCTATTTGCATAACAAATTTGTTTTGCTTAAAGTGACACAAAATGTTAAATTATTATTTTGACAATTTTTAAGTGAACTTGAATTTGAAATATTTAGGTCACAGCTTAAGTGTCTACAATTTATTTACACTAGAGTGTTTGTGTTGTCTAAGGAAAATGAAAGTGTTTTAAACTCATACGAAGAATAATTATACCGCCTGTAGCTGTATCTTGTTAGTTGTTAGTTACTAGTTTGGAAGCTTAACACACTTAAAACTGTCCAATCACTTTCATTATCAACGTTGTTATTTTTTAAACATGTAAGAGATTATTTTTTATTATTGTTTTGTATTATTGAATTTAAAATGTTGTTGAATTTCTATTTCAAATCTCCGCATTAGGAGAATGAGTTTATTTTATCATTCCGTTAGTAACACACGAATTAGCTCCGTACTACCATTCTGTTTAAAAGAGGTTTGGATTAAAATTTTTAATATAAGTACATAAATTGAAGGACGAATAGTTGTATAAGAAAGCATATAAAACTGTCTATGTTAGATAAAACAAATATGTATATATATTTCTACCATTTCAAGCTTCTACTGTCAAATAAAGAACTATTACTAACCTTAATATCGATGGCTTAATAAAAAAGGCGTATCTCGACTGTTCGTAACTTTACAGAAAAAAAAAAAACACGTAATAAAACCTTAAAAAACTTAAGAAGCAATTCTTATTCAAAACCTGGGACAATTTTAACGCAGATTTTAATTTAAAAATTTTTGTCTGCTTTTAAGGTAGTTATTTTAGATAGGGCTTTTTATTGGTGAAAAATTGTAAATTTTCAGCTTTTTGAAATATCGTTTTAGATTATGTTGACCTATTATAAATGACCAGGGCAATCAAAAGTAAGCAACATCATATTTTTTCTGGGACTTAAATGAACCAAAGTGTGAGTTATTTATCCGTTACAGACAATTTTAAAAATTTTGAATTAAATTTCTTTTGCATATTTTGGCTTTAACAACATATTTTGTCATGTTTTCATCATATTTTAGTAATTTAAATGTCATACTTTATTCTTAAGAGCCTTATTTGGCATATATTACACTAAAGAGCATAATTTTGCATATTTTATACCCAGGAGAAAAATTTTGTATATTTTTTACACAATATATTTTTTTACATAATTTGCCATTAGTTTCATTTTCTTCTGTTTCTAAAGTCCGATTAGCGTATAATTTTCATGTCATAAATTTTTATTTTATTTTTTAGCAATTGCTAATAAAATAATGAGTTATCTTTAGAACGAATAGTAGATAATTTAATATTTAGCCAGCGCATTTTTATGCGCATAAAATACTTTTCTTAGAGCGTAGTTTTTGATTACCCTGCTAATGACTCTTTAACATATTTGTAAAAAATGAGTTTTATCTCTTGTTTAACTCTACTCTTAATATATTTAATCTAAGTCTATCTTGTAATTTACTGTAAAACGCTAAAATAATGTGATTTCATACAAACAAATTTACAATAAACTAATTCAAGAAAAATTATTTTTTCTAATGTTAAATTATAAACAAAATTTCATTAAAAAATTAAATTTCATATGAGTTAGGGATTTTTCTTTTAGAAAATGAAATTTAAATAAAATAACTCTCCAAAATTTTTTAAGTGTCGTATACTTGTGTGTATTTTACCAGATTACATTAAAAACGAGATTTCTAAAAAAACATCAAGATTTAACTAACGTTGACTCTTTCTTTGAATATAAATGTCTGCCCCAGATAGTAAATATGATTAAGTATCATATCCTAGTTCCAAATGCAGTAAAGTGAAATTAGACTCGGTAGCCCTTACTTTCGAGTATGATAACCAGAGAGAACAAAAATGTCTTTTTTACTTTTTTTCTGATTTGTGCGCTTTCATGCTTATTTTAGAACTTTTGCAACAAAATTAGCTTTTTTGTTGAAAAATGTTGGCAAAATTATCAGGTTTTTAACTTTTATTTGAATAATTTCTTTGTATTAAAACTCGAGGTAAACAAAATGTGGTCCTATTTGTTCGAGGTTACTAATTATTTCCTATTTTTTGCGTTCTTTGATGATAACACAAAAAATTCGAAATTATGTACAAGATTGTAATGACTAAAAATTTAAGTTAAAAAAAAAATGAAGTTGAAGTGGCCATCAAATTTTATGCAATATAACTTTTGAACTACATTTTTTTTGTGTCGCCAAAAAACTTGATATTTTACTCCATTATTCCTTTTTAGTTTTTGAAATACAAACAAAAATTTTTATGAATCTATGGTACGTAAATTTCAGGGAATACTGAATAGATTTTAATAATTTAAGTTTTTTTTTATTTAACTGTTATCCTCTAAAGTATTTCAAACAAAAAAAAAAAAAAAAAATAATTTCAATGAAATTAATTAAAACGATCTGACCTCAAAAACACGAATGGTTGAGCTATGTAGGTTTTGATACTTAGAATATTTATTAATTTTACTTAAATAGATCCAATTATATTCTATAATATCAAAGGGAACCGTACCGAAAATCGATATTTTTTACAAAAATGAAATAAATTCTTTATTTTTATTTGATTTTAGCTAGTAGTAGTAGCTTTACTGCATTATTTTTCATTACTTGCAAAAAGTAAGAAATTGTAAGAAAAACAACAATGTTGTCAAACGCGAAAAACTAAAAAACTAACTAAAAAACATTTTTTTAAGATATTTCGGAAAAAAAAGTTTTATTATAGATGGTACACTAAAGATCTGTAGCTACCTAAATTTTAAGTCAATTTTGGATTTAATTGAATGAAGAAAGCAAAAGAACGTAGCTTTTAGACTTTACTTAAATCTTTTATATTTACTAAAAATACGAAATAATTTATAATTTTTTTTTTTAAATTAAATTTGCTTTTCTATTTCAAAATAAAATTAAAGATATCAAGTTTTAAATGCTATTTCATTAACAATAAAATTAAACGTCAATCTTTCAAATCGTTTAAATACTCAAAAAATTCTTTAAAAATTTCAAAACTTTATCAAATTATTTTCAATATATTTTTTTTTATTTAAAACTTACTTGGAGCAAAAATTAAAACGTATAAAAAGTTTAAGTAAATCATTCCATAAAAAAAGAATAAGTTCTAAAATTTTTGTCAAATTTTAAAGAAAATAAATCTTGTTATGCTTACAAAAAAGTCTGTAAAAAATATTATATCGTTGCATAGCGTTTTGTAGAAAAATTTATAATAAATTGCAATTAGAACTTTAAAAGTTTAATTTTTTAAAAGTTGTTTAAAAATTTTCTTTCAATATATATACAAATATATATGAATAACAAGCTTGATCCTTCTATCTTCAAAAAAATCTTAAAAAGAAGAAATGACCAAAACAGTAACAGATTTTTTTTTTCTTGAGCATAATTCAAAATTTTTAATGATTTTGAGTTACAAATTTACTCATATTTTCAATTAACTTTTTTTAAGATTTTACTGCAAAAATTATCATTCTTAGAAATCTAACGTTGTTAAATAATCTGTAAATATTTTTATTTGGCTTCCAAAATAAAATTTTCTCAAAATTTCCTTCCCCCCCGTTGGATACGCGTCTGGCAATAAGTAATACATTTTGTTTTATAGCCATGAATCTGTTAAGTATTTGAAGAATGTTGTTTTAAGATTGTTTCTTGTAAGATCTTTTAACCGTTACAAAGTTATTCTGAGGTAATAAAAAAATGTAAAAGTTTAGTATGATAATTTATTATCTTATTTCACTTTGTATTCACTCTTTATTCTTGGAAGTTGATACAGTTATATTTGTATTTATGTACTCTGCAAGTGTGTATAAGTTGTTATGTATCTGAGTGCATGCTAATCTAAAACTCAATGCATTTTATTTCTAAAACTACATATACAAGTGATTGTAATGAACATCGATACGTTGATTAATATTCTATTGCAGTCCTATTACAGTCTGACTGATTAACTGATGGATGGATGGATGGATGAATGGATGGAAAATCATTATCCACAATAAAAAATATCAACAAATATACAGATATTTGTTGCCTCTTTTAAAATGCAATGCAACAGTTGAATTGACCATCAGGCAAGTTCATTTATTGCAGTCATGCATTTTATTTATTCCATCATTCTTCATTCACTTGATCATTTATGTCTGTCACTACACATGTTTTAGTTGGCTGTTGTTGTTTCTTTATTTGTTGTATTTTTGTTTAATATTGTTTTTGTTATTGTTTTTCTTTATATTCATTTTATTATTCACCTTCATATCCATGATTTTGTCTGTCTGCCGCTTAAATCGTTTAAAGGCCTACGGTAAGAATTATTGACATTCGATCACGTTTAACGTACTAAGGAACGTTTGAATAAGTCAAATCGTTTTTAGTGCTGAGCTGATTGCAGTTGATTTTGTTAAATTTTGTAATTCACAGGATGTCACTTTTGGGTCTCACCCAAGGTGTTTGTTTCTTGGTAAATACAAATATTCAAATTACTCGTTTTGATAAATTTATTTCAACACAATATTTTTCACTTTATATCATATTTATATGTTTTTGCACTTTAATTTAATTCTTTCTAAATTATTTTCTTTAGATGTATTAATTTTTTCTTAATATCAATTCAAATGAGCCACTTTTCAGTTAAAACGTTTTTACACAGATAGAGTCAGTGTATGATTGAGCCGTTAGACGGCAGTACGATACCTTTTATACCTTATTTCCTCTATAGAGCATTTGTAATGAATCACAAACAGCAGCAACAAGAGCTAGCGAATACACAACAACAACTACAAGAGCAGCACTAACAACAACAGCAACAGAATGAGCAACAGCAACATCCAAAGAAACTGAAATCTAATTGAAATTAATATTGAAATTCGCCATTGTTGTTTCTGTGTTTGTGGTACTCCTAATCAATAGTATCAAAGTACCAAATATTTTTAATTTTTATTTTCTTTGTCGTTTAAGCAGAGCGTAAATACGTAGTTTTTTCTCACTAATATTTTAATTTCTCTGCAGATGTAGCTTTAAGTTTCATTGCTGTCATTGTCGATGTCATTCTTGGTAACCAAAAATGTATTTTACGTATTTATGTATATTCGTATGTGTATCTATCTATGTTTGCAATGCAGGCTGCATTTTAGTAAGAGACCCGCTAAACAAAACGATAAAATTTTACACACACATTTTTAAGGTGTTTTTTTTTTTTGATCTTGTTGGTTGTTAACATGGATTAGTGTTATTCTCTCATATGTACTTTCCGAACTCTCATTCAAGTTCAAATGTGATGAACGATCACAAGTAAGTTATAGACAGAGATGATAAAATTAAAAGTACTTTTGGTAAGAAATGCTCAATTTCATATAAAATAAGTAAGAAAGATATAATCGGCGAAAACCGATTATATGATACTTTACACCATTCTGTATGTGCATCTAAATATGAGACCTATGGCCTATTGTTTACAGATACTTGTATCAAGAGTATGTTATTTACGCACTTTAGGGTGATTCCTGGAAGAGGGCCTTACATGGGAGCTATGGTCAATTATGGGCCCATCCTCACAAAATTTGGTACTGCGGTTTATACAAAAATAAAATAGATTTGTGTCAAATGTTAACTTGATTATAACATTCGTATATGATTTATGCACGTAAAAGTGATTTTGGGAAGTGGGGTTTATATGGGAGTTATGGTTAATTACGGACCGACCGTTATGAAATTTGGCATATATATTTTTGCCTTTATAAAAATTATATCTGCCAACTTTTCAACTAAATATTGCTATATTTAAGGCATTTATGGGTGTTAAACCGCTATTCAGGCGCGACATTTGTGTGGGATCTAGGTGAAATACTGGACCAATCATAATCAATTTCAATAGGTTTCGTCCTTAGACTGTAAAAGATATATGTGCCAATACAATACCAAATTTCATTGCATTAATTACAAGGTTTACATAAACGGATATCATTAAATAGATTCAGAAAGTGATTCTAAACCGATTCGTATACATTAACATTACATTATGAAAGATATATTTAAGTCTGACCATATGACACCCTATCCTATATTGTGTTAAGGGCCAAAACCCAAAGTAGAGTTTGTGCATTATAACACTGGTTGTGGATTATAACTCCTTATATAGTTTTTAATGTGCTAAACAAGAATCCGATTTCAGTTGTTTTCAATTAGGTCTGAATTTTAATTTCTTTCGCCCATAATAATATTTGCCGAGTTACTTGGAAATTAGTGGCAAAAAATATACCTGTCATGAATAATTGGAAAATTTAAAACTCGGAAAATATTGAGTGGATAAGAAAATAATGTTAAGATAACTTGAAGATAATTTTAATCGACATCTAAGAAGTTTTATTTATCAAAATTTGACAAAACGCTTTCGAGTTTTACAAGTGTGACTGGCTAAAAAAGGGGGTCATACTGGTCATGCCCATAAAAAAAAAAATATTGTAATATTCTGTGGGATTTTTCTATGTAACTAGGTTTATTATTATTATTATTTTTTTTGTATCTTTTGCCCCGATTAATGGAAGATTTCAAAAACAATTATTTTCCAAATATAATTTTACATCACTGCAATTTTATGAGCTGTAAAAATGTGGTACTTTTTAATTAAAAAATATACACAAAACTTATACATTTGTACATACAATCTCATTCATATCTCATTAATTGTTTAACAAGTTGATCTGCTTGCGCTAAGTTCTTGTATCTCTTTGAAATGTTGAAATCTGTTGTGCTTTAACTAAAAAATAATTTGTAAATCTGTAAAATCTGCATTCATTTGAAATTGTTTACTTGTTTTTTTTTCATGTTTTCTGTCTGATTTCTTTAGTTTGCAAACGTTATTCATTACCTCTAGCTAAAAGTGTTGTTAATCTGCTGTACTCTAAAGTTGTTTTATATATTTCTTATTTTAGTCATAATTTTTGATGAACTTGTCTTTTGGTCTCTGTGTCAGCTGCACTCGCCTGTATGTAAGTGTTCGTTGCTTGTCTAATGGTTATTTACCATTATTATTATTTCTATCAATGCATATTTCTGACCGTTTATTTATGCAAAAATAAATAAATATCTGACCATTTTATGGAAAATGTATTTAAAAATTAAAATTCTAACAATAGTGAGGTTTGTTTTAAAGATCTTTAGATTGTTAAAGTTATAATAAAAATTTATTTATTTAAATTTATCTGCAAATATGGACTCACTGGTGTGTGAAAAAGGGTGTGGGTAGGAATTCTGCATTTATATAAATTGAAATATTAATTATGTTGTAATTACAAAACAAATTAGTTAATTTTCGTGATGAGGTCTTTTTTATTATAACTGATTGAACTATTTTATTATTGTTTATACGCTACAGGGAAAATATAAAATCGAACAATAAGCTATAATAAATTTTAATGCCTATTTTCACCATTACATTTTTCTAGGTCATTAAAAAAGATATTATTGTGCTTAAAAAAATTTTATATTTAAAAGTAATAGAAAAAGCTAACATTTACTACAACTATTGTATTCATTCATTAAATTCTATGGTCTATTATATTAAATTTTAGCTGTTTTTTTCGTTACTGTTTTGATTGAATCATTAAGATTTGATTCTCCATGTATATATATATATATATATATATATAAATTTCTCATCAAAGAAAATAAATAATATTTACAATTTTTTTGTGAAAGCGCCAACTTGAAACTTACTATTACTAATAGGATTAAAACGGCACAATATCTATTTTCGATCATTTTTTCACTTTATTTTTTATTTTCCTTTCAAGTACTCGTACACAATTTTATAGCATGTTTATCAATCACAAAAGAACTCTCTCATATATTAATATTGGTAAGCACCGATATATAGTCTTTGAAAAAAACTTAAAAAGTTAAACAAAATTTATTATAGCAGAATTACCACAATTTTGCACAAATTCCAGTTAAAACCAAATTTAAGTCAAAGTTATTTATCTTGGAAATTTTTCTTTCTTTCAATCATATTTTGCTTTAAAATATTTTTATACTTATACAAAAAAGTATATATATATATATATATATATATATATATATATAATCGGTCCGTCCATCTGTCCTTCTGTGTGTCTGTTGAAAGAACGATAGGGTTCATGGCGGTATGTTTAGTATTGAAAATGGGTAAAATTGATTCAAAATCAAAATAGGTATATCTTAAATACCAGAAAAAATTAGTGTCCGTCACAACTACCGTTCATATTTTTCCATCGATATCTCCCAAACAAAACCATGTACGGCAGTGAAGTTTCGTACAAATAGTTCAAGAATCGATATAAACATAATCGGCATTCAAATGCATATGGTGGGTATACTAGATTCGATCAAGCCAAATATAACATTTTCAATCTTGACATATATTTGACTATATGTCATTAATTATATTTGCTTATCAAAGAGTACATTAAATAGGACCCTTAAAATTCTTGGTAATTTCAACATATAATCCAGAGACCGAACGAGTTTGATTTTCCATTACATAAAGAAACAAATTCAATCTTTTACTATAAAATCAATAAATCAATAAAATTATAATAAAACCAAAAAATCCGATTAATATCAAATATTTAAATTCCATTTTCACCAAGAATTCTTTTTATTTTTCTTTTTAATTTTGGTGAAAAATTGGATAATTTGTTACAAACTTACAATCAGATTTATTATAAATTTGGAATCGAATAATAGTGCAAAATCGATTTTTTGTTACAAAATTGGATTGTTAGTGAAAAATCTAATTTTTACCTAAATAATAGGAAAAATAAAACTCAAATAACAATTGAAAATATTGTTACAGTCGATCAACTCCTACAACATTGCGTGCGTCAGAGTTATTTTCGAAGTTCATGAAAATGGTCTTATGATTTAGAGCAAATGAAACGTAAATATACGCTATAAAATTAAATTAATTGGTTTTAAGGAGCATCATATGGTTTACAGCTCTTATGTAGTTAAGAATTAATTGATTAAATGAAAATGTAAACGTAAAGGAAACTAAACTAAAAAAATAAAAAAGTTACTATTATAAAATTTCTAAAAAAAAGTGCAGATGTAATGATTTAACCCATGGTGGCGTTGGAATAGTGTTATTTTTTTACGATTGCCATTCATTGCATCTGAAGTTATGCTCTGAAAAATGCACATATTTTACATTCTAAAAATGACAGGATGTAAAATTTGTGTATTTTAAACAAATTTAAATTTTCATAAAATATAAGACAAGTAAATTATTAGAAAAATGTCAAGATATCTTTTTGCTTAAGGTTTAAAAGCATTATTTTAACTGTTTGTAAAGACAGTGTTGTCATTAAAAGGAAGTACTAAGTGTATTTTTTCGCGTATTTTATTTATTTATTTGTTATTATTATTATTTTTTTTTGCGAAAAAACTACTGGTATATGTTTACCATTATTGTAATACATTTCTAAATTATATTTCATCCATGAAACCTCTGATTTTATTGCTTTTCGAGCACAATCAAATAAAATGTATTTAAAAAGTTTTTTTTTTTTAATGTTGATGTTTCTGAGGAAGATATACAAATTATGCAATTTTTAAATCGGTGAATGCAAAATTTAATACTTTATTTTTCTGCAATTTTGCTGAAAATACAGTAAAGAATTGATTTAATCAATATGAGAAAATATTTAAGAAAATATAATAAAACAGATTAAAAAAGTGATGCTTCATTAAAAGTAATAGAACACAGGAAAATTGGAAATAACTCAATAAACTCCACAGTGATAAGACTAAAAATTTCTAAAACCAACTTGTACAATTACATTATTAGAGGAAGAAAGTCTGGATTTAAAAATCGCGGAAATAGTGGATGCTGTAAAAATACACAAAATTATAGCAATTTATACCACTTATGAATTAGATTATTCCAAATACAAGAAATAACTGTCTAGTTTTAAACATTTTGTTTTATTATTTTCTGTTAGTTTAGTCAGTTGTCATAACTTATTGGAATTTTGACATTCGTATGGCCTCGTAAATACAAATCTCATTTACACATTTGTCATTTTTAATACTTTCCACTTTACACCAACATTTCCCTTTTTACCCAAAAATAGTTGAATTGAAAAAAAAACGCCGAAAATTATACCAAAAGATAAAATAATCCTATTATGTATTTTAATGAAAAACATTAGACAATAATCCATCATATATAACAGCTCCATTGGAGGGTTCATGATTTTAACATTGGAGGGATATTGGTTGGTATTTTATTATAGTGCGATTAAAGTATGCTCTAGCTTACCCCAATCTCCTTTTTTTTTTATTTCAATTATGTAAAAATTTGGGAAAATAAAGTCATTAAGTTCAAGGATAAATATTTTTAATTTTAACTGTCTGCAAAGTTTTGAACATTTTTCGATAATAAATTTATGTTTGAATACTATTTAAAGTGAACTTCCACGTGTATTTTTGTAGAAATGAGGAAAAATTATTTTGAATGCCAATAAAACATAATTTTTTGTGGAATAAAATCAAACAAAATTAATCAAAGAGCTTAATTAATACTTTAATTACAATGCTAAGTGGTTTAGAGGGTTTCGTACTGTCCGGACTGTAGTGAAAAGATTTTGTGACTTTATTTAAACATTCTTAACAGAGCAAAAAAAAAAAAAAAAAAAAGTAGAAAAAGTCATGATTTTAACATTATGTTGTCATTGGAAAGAAATACGTAGTGCTGATAAAGAGATGCAGAAGTTCTTTTTTTAACCCATGGTTGTCATTGGTAGGATGTTCTTTTACGCTTCTTGTTCATTGCTTTTGAAGTACTTCTCTTAAACTATATTTATAAATTTTTTTTATAAAAATATGGTTTTAGCTTTGCTAATTAATTTATTTTTATTTTTTTATTTTCTTAGAAATTGTATTTTTGCACTTGAATCTACTTTTGAAGTTTTTTTTTGCTGGGTAACAATTAATTTTTCCACGATATGAAAAAAGAAACAAAGACAATGTTTGCTTAAAGTGGGCTAGAAAATGCAACGCCTTCTACTAAATTCTCCAGATTTAAAGAAATCAATCACCGGAAAAGGATTTACTTGTCAATTATAATATAATATCATGTTGAAGTGTTAAAAATATTGGAAAAATCTTTGTCAATTCTTTATCCTAAAAAGAAATTAATTATTTGCAAAAAAAAAAAGCTTTAATTAATGGTATAAAATGGTTAGTTCTTTTAACTGGTTTTATAACACATAATGTCAACTTTTTGTTGGTATGCAATTATCAGAATTTAAGAATTTTTCAGATTCCCATTTGACAAAGATTTTAATCGAAAGCATTGTATATTTAATTACTTGCCCAAAGGCTACAAATCAACCGATCTTTCTTATTGTTATAATTTTATTTATGACCTTTGGTTTGTGCGTTGATTTTCTTAAATGTTAATTCTATATAATGTAAGTTTTCTCTAAAGTGTGTAAATGCAAAATGACCCAATTCCCTGCATTAGTAAGCAGCTTTAAAGATTTGTATTGTAAAAGAAGGTTAAATATTTTATGTATTTATTTCTAACGTACATATGTAATTGTAGCCATAACCAGTTGTTACTTGTGGGCAATTTTTTTTTTTTTTTTTTTTAATAGAGAAAAACCATTTTAGTTTCATTGAAAGTAGTTTCTTTCTGAGGGCTTTTGTTGCAGCGTGGGTATAAATAAAACGAATTTGAGTATGTTGCATTTCATGTAAATACACGAAATATGATTTATTTTATTATTTTTTCTTCTTGTTATTAAAATATATGTCTTGAGACCGTAAACCAGACGGACATAGTCATATGAATCTGTCAGTAAGCCAACAGCAAACAGATTCAGTTAAGATTAAACTATTACTTGAGAGAACAGTTTAAAAATTAATTTAAAATCATTTTATTTTGATCTTAAGTATTTTACTGTATGCCATGGTATTTATGCCATCAATGATTTGTACACTCAACTCAACTCTTTGGTATGATTAAAATAAGTTCACCAGAAGGATTGACTTCTTTTTATTTTTCTTTTTGTATGCATTCATCTGCTTGCAAGTTTGTACGCCTTGTCGTCGTCACCATGTCTGTTGGTCGTCGACAATTTCCGCTTTTCTTTTTGAAAAAAGAAAAAAAAAAAATAAATAAATAAAATAAAATAAAAGGTATGTTTACGAGCAGTATCTGCTATTGTTTTCCAAAACATATTATTTTTCTTTTTCAGCTTAAACTCAATTGCAATGTTTTAGTTTGTTATAATATTTAGGTTAAACTTTTGATATTGTTATTGGCCATTTACACTACTTTATGTTAAGGGGAATTATATGTTATGAGAGTTATATTTGCACACAAATACGTATTTAAACATTTTATAATCAGGATATTCATTTACTTTTTGAAAGTTAAATTTGAAATAGACAATGTTTTGCAATCTTTTTCAAACAGCTAGTACCGACTTTTATTTACTTTATTATTAATAATAATTTCATTATTTGTGGTTCATGTTGTTGTTCCTTATACGTTGATAACGAGGTTATTTTTATCAAAATAGTTTCCCTTTTCACAACATTTATTGAATTGATCTTAAAGGAATTGTTTATTGGTCATAATGAAAGTTAATACATATGCATGTACATACCTATTCGTACTTAGAAATACATTGCTGCACAAGTTTCTTTTCCACTTCTTTTGAGATTGAAAGTTCTTTCTCTAAAGAAAAACTGTAGCTAAACCTTTTACCATTGTTTAGATCATAATTTATGATGGGAATTATTTGTTAAATAAATTTCTTTCACTTTTAATGCAAAAAAAAAAAAAAAAAATTATTCTTTTAAATGTTTGAATGTTGCTTAATGATTTTCCCCTCTAAAGACTTTTCTTTACGACTATGCAATAACTGTGAAAGGTAAAATTTTTAAATACAATAGAAATAACGATTTATGTTATAATTGCAAAATTTGAGAAGCTTGGTTCATTGGTGCCTAAATTGATTTTTAAATATTCTACTTGTTTCAATATAATTTTGTTAAATTTATATTATTACAACTATGACAAAACATTATAAAACTTCCATACATTATAAAAATATTTCATCATGTGTTTTTTGGAAAATGATTGATTATCTTTCATTCTTATTTCTGAAATCGAAATAAATACATAATCGATTTTAACAAACAAAAATAAATTTCACTTTCTTTTGAAACCATTACACTCAGTCTTTCGTATTTACTTTTGTTTTCGTTTGAATAATTTAAAATTTTTTCTTTCTCAGTTTATAAGTTTATTTTTTCTTCAATATTTATTTACATACATTAAGACAAACTTCCTCAATGATCATAACAAATTTAATTCTCCCTACCTCCCTCACTTGTTGACGTTTTGTAGCTTATTTTTTTGCTTCAAGATCATAACACAATGGACAAAATGAACTTGTACGTACGTATATTATGCTTCCAACTGAGATCAATTCAATCATATTTTTATTGTTTCTAAAAATTACTAAACCTATGTATGTTGAGGTAAATCTTTTACTCACGTACCACAAGTTTAGATTGAAAGATGAAATTGAAAATTATTTCAATTATTTTTCCATTGACTTTCTAATGCGGGTATATTGTGCAGAAAGAAATTTTTATGTTTTGATAATTGCGTTCAATGAATGATCAATGTAGAAGGTGGCAATCATGATGAGTTGCAAAAAAAAAAGAAAAAAAAAATAAATGAAAAATAAATAAAAAATAAATATATAAAATATATATATATTAATAAATTTCATATCTTGTTATAATATTGTTTTTAAAGAAATTTAAATAAAAAATATGTTTTCATAATGAACATTTTTATGTTTTTTTAAGGAATTCGTTATAAATCTTTGACATTTGGTGATTTGTTCAAAAAAATAGAAAACATATTCCACGAATGTGATTCCCAAGTTACACAAGTCAACTCTAAAAAAATATCGTGGTCAATTTATTTAATTACCAGACAAATTATAGTTTCAATCCATTACATCTCAAAATCTAACTCATTAACGACCAAAAGAAAATATGCTTCCCCTAAATAAGAGGTATAATTGGAGAAATATGTTAACTCTATAGTACCAATTAGATCTCTAGTCCCTAGGAGTTTTTAATGTTCAAAAGATTAAAAATTTTCCCTGCCATCACTGTGTGGCAAAATAAGAAGCAGAGAGATGGTATATATAGGGAAATTTTGTATAGGACACAATTAATGCATGCCCTAAATTGAAGATTTAAACTTTCACTTTGGGACAGATTTTGGGAATTCTTTATTAATTTATTGATTTATTCAATTTATAGAACAATTTCGAAAAATTTTAATTTTTAAAGAAAAATTTCAATAAGTTTTAAATTTTGTAGATAATTCCGATTAATTTTATATGTATAAAATTTTAATTTATTATTCAACATATTTATAAAATGTTTTCACTAATTTTCTTTTTAAAATAAAATTTCAATGAATTTTCAATTTGTAGAATTATTTTTTATTTAGTGAAAATATTGGATTGATTTATATTAATAGAAAATATTAAATTATTAGTTGTTTATACAAAATTTCTTTTTCAATTTATAGATGTTTTCTTTTATGGAAAATTTTTATTAAAAAAAAATTGATATATTATCTTTTTATTAAAAAAAATGCTAAATTTTCTTTTTTTTAGGAAAATTTCGATAAATGTTTTTGTTATAGGAAATTTTTTAATAAATGTCCTTTTTAGGAATTTATTACAAATTTTCTTTTTACATGATTTTTTTATAAATATTCTTTTTAAAAGAAATTTTCTTTTGTATGATATTTTTGACACATTTTTTTCTCATAGGAAATTAATTTAAAAAGTAACGTTCGTTAAATTTCTTTTTATAGAACATTTTAGTAATTACAGGTAACCCTCGACTTACGCGTAACTTCATTTACGCTATTTCGTTATAACACGATTCAATAATAGTGACCATTTTTTGAAATACGCGATTTTATTTTACGCGAACTAGTACTGGTAGTTTAAAGAAGGGAGAAAATGCAACATATATAACAAGATCCTAAAATTTAAATGAATCTACAATAGGAACAATTTGAAAGATATCTGGTACTAATACATTGTATCCTCAATCCGAAACAATTTAATAGAATAAAATTTGCAATTCATTTATAATTTGAATAGCACAAAATAAAACGAGAAAGGGTATCATATAGTCGGTCAAGACTATATGATACACCATTGTGTACGATCATAAAAATTCGGGAAGACGGCTTATATTACACCTGTAAAATAAAATATATAAATACAGCATAAAGCTTTGATACTAACATCTGGATGATTTTATGCACGTTAGGGCGATTCCTGGAAGTGAGTTTATATGCGAGCTATGGTCAATTGTGGACCGATCTTCATAAAATTTGGTAAAAAAATTGATACTTGTACACAACTTCTTTGCACCGAATTTCATTAAAATATTCTTATTTTTAAGGCATTTTTGAGTGTTTAAACTCTATTCACATTTATATGGGGGGTCCAGCCAGACGGACGGGCGGACATCGTTAGATCGAAAGCGATTCTGAGTCGATTGGTATACTTTAAGTTGGGTATTGGATAACTTTTTCTATGCGTTACATCAGCACAAACGCATTATAATAGTGTAGGGTACAAAAATATATTCGTATTCAATATGACTATAAAATTCTGTTTACATATTTATATTCTTAATATATACTTTTCTTTATAAAAAATCGAAAACTAAGAATTTCAAAGTTAGAAAAATGCTTATTTATGTGTGAAACACATGAATTTGCCTATTAATTTCTTTATGCAGAGAATTATGCATAATATTTCTCTGCATATTATCCCATTTTTTTGTGCTTTTCCAAGAGCATAAATGCCAAAATTAACTAGAACATTCATGTACATAATTATTTATAGATTATTCACAGATTTATAAATTTTAAAATGTACTAAATAGTAACGTTACCTATTTTTGCATATCTGACAAGTAAACAATCGTTATACGAGGTCAATGTCATTCTTATGATAAAATTATATACGTATACATATATTATTACAATAACTTTAATTGTTTTATAGACTCGATCAGCGATTACGCATTATCCAAATTTTAAATATTTTGGAACGCCAATATAATACGTTTCTATGAGATTATAGGTGCTAAATATTACAGTAAACAGTCTCAGATTTAAATTAAAAAATTAAACTACTACTTTTCGAAGTTACTGGTTTCCCAAAAAATAATGATTCACAAAAAATATATTACTTTTCTGACTGCTGCATATTATAAAAGTAGTCGTCGATGTTTTAATTTTAATTTTTAAAAATATAAACACCATTTTGTTTTCATTTTAAAGTCGAAAAAATAATGATGAAATTCGTCATTGTCATAATAAAATTCAAGGGAATTTTTAATTTGCTATTTAACGTGCTCATCCCTAAATTATTATTATTGTAACTTTTGCAACTTGATTGATTTATTTGTTATTATTTATTTCTAAATGTTGCAATAATTTGGGGGCAAGTATTATCACGAAATTAATGAGAAAAAAATTTTTTTTAATAATCCGGCAAAATGATAAATTTTTATTGTTATGGGTTGTTAACAATCATCGTTTTTCTTAAGTAATTTTGTATAAAATATAGCTTCTTCAATATTTAATTATTGTTTATTTGTTACAACAAGAATTAAATAAAATCATTATAGTAATTATTTAAAAGAAGCATTTTGCTGATAAAATGTGTAATATAAGTTAAATAAATAAACAAGGCTATTAAAAAATTTGCAAGTGTTAATTTTTATATTTTCCCATTTTCAACAAAAATTAAAAAAAATATGTTTTAAACTAGGGAATTTTCTTGCAAATATTATTTTGATTTACAAAAAAAAATCAGTTAATTCCATTCTGCTTTAACTAAGCTATATTTTGAACTTTATTCAAATGTTAATTTTACAAACAAACAAATCCTTTAATTTAATTTCAATCTGTGATTACTACTACTGTTCTTGTTATATCAAACCTAAAATATTTTACCATATTTGCAAAAATATAGCATACACTTTAGGCATAGCAAAATGTCGATAATACGGTTCATTTTATGTGTCGTTAAAAGGTTGATGCATTGGCTAAACAACAATTGTGGATTTGAGTACGGACAGGTTTTATTTTAAATATGAAAAAAAAAAACAAATAATACCCAATCGTGTATGAACAATGGTTAAAGGGAGCCTATTAGGTACAAAAATTAAAATTTTTAATAGATAGCTTTTATTGCATAGCCCAATCTATATAGCTTTTAAATCCTAAATGAAGTATTAAAAAAAGATAATATAATAAAATATGAAGATTTCCAAACTATCTTGAATACAAAATCAAGAAAAAGTAGAATTGAAAGGAAATTTTACAAGATCAAAAGTCTTCAGAGCTTCGATTTTGAGAAAAATTGAATTTTTGGTGCAAAATTTAATTTTTAATGAATAATTCAATTTTTGTAACAATTTATATTTTTGTTAAAAAATAGAATTCTTGGTGGAAAAAATTATTTTTTGTCAAAAATTGAATTTTATCGAAAATAAATTAATTTCGTATAATGAAAATAATATGTGAAAAAATTAGTACATGAAAATAATAGCAAATTACGCTGTCTAAGGGGTGATAAAAAGTACGTACTGGCGGACTTTTTACAACATCGTGATTATGAATTCCATATCACAGATGTTATAGGAAATGCATTAGATAAATATTGTGTAAAAAATCGAAATTATTGAATAAACTTTTGGTCTGGCAACATATTTGTTCACGTAGGAAAAAAAGGAATTTATTCATAACAAATGACACTTTTAACAGAGAAATGTACGCAAAAAAGTGCTGTCAGAAAATATTCCTTCCTATCATTACAAAACTCAACGGATTCTAATTTCTCTGACTTAATCTAGCTTCTCATTATTACTGCTATGTACCAAAGGATGCCAATCCACTAAACTGTCCAAAACTCTGTCCATTTTAAATATATTGAGTCACAGTACAAAATATTCAAAGAATACTTAAAGTTGACTAAAAAATAAAATAGAGTTTAAAAAGCAGTGGACCCATTCGAACAAAAAAAGTAACCGAAAACAGAATAAAGCTCTTATAGACATTATTCCAGAAATATTAAATATTTTATTAAAAACAGATAAAAAAATTATTCTTTCTTTAAAATTTAAAACTTGGTCTAATTTATATAAACTGAATCGTATGCAATAAATTTTTCGTGCGCAGTCCTTATTTAAGCATTTGACATAACAATATTTACGATAACACATTTCTAAATTGATGTGAATTACAGTTCAAAATCAACATGAGGTTTTCAATTTTTTTCCTGACACATATGTAAACTCTTCGGGCATTTGGTAAAAAGTTTTTTTATTTTTCCATCTTTTGGTGTAATCTTTATCTTCAGTGAACACTGTGATTATTGCCACTATTGACTATTCGAATAATTGTTGATTTGGGAAAACGGAATATTTGATAAAAGTTCTTTGCGATAATTATTTAATATTTTTTATTTAAACTCAGAATTGCATTTATTTTCAGATTTTTTTTTTAAATTCGAAAAAATATTAAAATTATTAAAAGATAATAATAACTTTGTATATTGCTTCAATTAAAAAAAAAAAAAAAAAAACGGAAGAAAAAGTTGCAAATGTTTTTAATAACTTAATTTTGACCATTTCACTAAAAATAGCTTTTTGATAGTTTAATTTAACAGAATAATTTCTTTTTAGTTATTCTTTTCTGTTGATTAAATTAAAGTATTTAATAAATTTTAGAAAGTACCAAAAATACAAGTATTTGGGGAGTAAAAAAAATGCTAACGTGAAATTTCATCTTGGATCCAAATGTTTTGACCACTGCTGTATATATTTTGTAATTTCAATAGTAAAGTTTTAAAAACTTTCCATCAGTTTGTAATAAAAAATTTCCATTAAAAGTAAAAATTTCATTTAACTGTTCCTACACTGTTAGATGAGATATTTACAGTTTTACTTTAAAGGATGCCATTATCAATTACTGATTAAGAAAACCAGATACAGTATTTAATTAATGTTTCATTACAAGATTAGCAAGGCATGTCAAATAATATTTGCAACTGAACTGTCAACGTTTCAAACACAAAATAAATACTAAATAAAATATGAAGCCATGACTATTATCGCGGTTCAAATTTAAGTGTGAATAGTAGGTACATTGTAAATAAACAAATAAATAAAATCAATATATTTATAAAAAAAAAGAAAAAAAAAATTATTTATAACAATATACAACAAGCAACCGCACAGATATGAAAATCCAGAAGGTTGGTAATTCGTCAGATAACCTCTCCTTTTCTACAAGATAATTTCAAATAATACGAAGAGAGTATAAAAACCTTGACAGCTGCTGCAAAGATCATCAGTTGCAATTGTGAACCCACCATAGCAATGAAAGTATTTTTTGTGATTTTAGTTTTAGCCGTAGCGGTAAGTAAAATATAATTATAAATATTTTGCTTTTGCTCATATTATTGATTTTCTTATTTTCCCCATCAGGTCTTGGCCGATCCTCATCACGAACATGATCATCATGATCACCACGATGGTCATGATTATGTGATCAAACATCATGCCGATTTAGTGAAATATCGTGAAGAATGTGGTAACAAATTGAAGGTTTCTCCTGAACTTATAGAAAAGTACAAAACCTGGGAATATCCCGATGATGAAACTACTCGCTGTTATATTAAGTGTATCTTTGAACACTTTGGCTTCTTTGATGAACACAAAGGTTTTGATGTACACAAAATTCATCATCAATTGGTGGGTGAACATGGTACAATTAATCACAATGATGAAACTCACACTAAAATTGAACATTGTGCTGATAAGAATACTCAAGGCAGTGATGCCTGTACCTGGGCCTATCGTGGTGGCATGTGTTTCATACGTTCCAATTTACAATTGGTTAAGGACAGTGTACACAAACATTAATTGTTGCACTTAAATGATTTGACAAATAAAAATATTTAATTTCTTGAGAATTAAAGACTTATAAAATTGTTGCATTTATTATTTAGTTTGTTAGTTTGTTAGTTTGTTCTTGTATACATTTTTGATATATTCATTAATCCACAAACCTATGCGTCCTTTGGCAAAACAGAGATAGGCTTCACTGGCCCATTGGTCAAGGTTGGTTTGTTTATGGGTATTATTGCAATAACCAATTACCACAGCAATTTCTATGGGTTTTTGATACTTGTTTAGTAATTTTACAAAACGTTTGGAAATGAAACCCTCAACATCGGACCATAAACCCAGTTGTTTCGAAATGCATCTAATATTAATTTCATTAACGGCACTAAAGTCGTCGTTATAATTAAGAACAGTTTGTGGGGAGATTTGACATGTTTCCAATGATGATTGTACATCTTTGGCCGTGGGCAATTTCCATATTTCTCCATTTATAGAATTTAACTAAAAGATGTAGAAGATGTTGTCATTTTAAATTTTTCACTTTAAATTTTAGTTTTAATTTCTCACCATCATTAAAATTAGTGCAAAATGTTGTAGAAACATTTCTATAAGTTTTTCAGAATTTATTATTATTATTATTATTGAGAACGTTGCAACTTGTTCAACAGTTGATTTACAATTAAAAAACTGTTTATTTTTTATTTTTTAATGCTTTAAAATTTTTATATTTTTTTATTTTGTTGTAATTTGTTGCTATTTTTATTATAATTGTTTTTGCTATTTTTATTTTTTTATAAATGAATAAAGCATTAACAGAATGCGTATACAATTAGTTTTAGCAATTAAATTAGAAATTTTTAAAATGATATTTAATTAATAGTTGTTTTTGTTTTATTATATTTTTTGTATCTTACAATTGTTAAGTTAGGTAGGTCACTTGACAACCTTCGTTTGATAGTTTTAGGTATCTTTTTAATTCATTTGTCTTTCCTACAGTTGTGTGTATAAAAATAGTATTTCTTGACATTTAATTTTTCGATTGAACTAAATCAAATCATTAAAGTATTTTTTGAGATTCTGATGTAGAAAGACCACTCAAACGATGCGTATTAATGAGCTATATATAGGAGAAATATATTTTTTTGTAAGTTTGTCTTTAGTTCCCAGCGATTTCGAGTATTTTTTCGAAGTTGGTCTCGAAAAATGTTTGATTTTTTTTTATTACGGAAAACATAGTTTAAAATTTTTCACATGGGATTTTGTTTCCAGAAATGCATTGAAATATTTTATTTATTATTTTTTTCAACGTCGAATAGTATTTCTTCTCTAAATCAAAATTTAATGTATATTTTCTTAATTTTAAATCATATAACGAATTTTTTTCTACGAGTACCTTGAGATCTGAAGCGATTTGGTATTAGAGAAAAAAAAAAAAACTAAATTTGATTTTCAGAAATTAAGACACTTAAAATAAATGGGATGATCATAAAAATAGTTTTTCATTTTGAAGCAATAAAAAATAACGTAGCGTTAAGTAATCTTACTAGAAACTCTGAGGAAATATTTAATTCTGGAAAGCATTGCCGTTACATCCGTAACTTTAAAACGAATTTAAATTATATAACACAAATTAGGGTCTTCAATTCTAACTAATTAAATAAAAATTAATTAATAATAAAATAAATTAATAATAAAATAAATATAAAATATAAAAATGATTTGTGAACTATTAAAATTTTGAAACTTATTGTTACCGGAAACTTAAAAAAAACACCCAAATTCTTAAAAATCACTAAAAACAGTGCTAAAAGCACTGAGTTGACATAACTGCTGCTTATGGACAGAAATTTTGAAATTCTAATTCTAAAAATTCAAAAATAGGCTCTTCAAAATAACTTGTATAAGGAAATTATAAAATTTCTATCAATTTATGAGATGAAAATTATTAGGGAATCGGAATTGAAAAGAAAATTTCACTAATGAAAATTATGTAAACAAATTTTATTGGTTGCAAAATTTGTCTCTGAAACATACAAAATTATGCTTTTTAGTATAATATATGCAAAATTAATAACTAAAAATTAATAACTAAATAAAAATATAAAACAATGCTCTTAAGTCCAAAATGTGCTGTGACAATTCGATGCCAAAATTCTTAAAATTGTCTGAAACGGATAAATAATTAACAGTTTGTTTCATTTTAAACTCAAGAAAATATATGATTTTGCATATTTCTAGTTGTCCTGTTCATAACTATTTCATTTGGGAACCATACACAAGTTATTCCATATGTTAATTGGTGATTTGATTAATTTTACATAACTAGCAAAAATGAAACTTTAAAAAAAGTGAATAAGTTTTAGAATTAACTATTAGGATTTGCTGAAAAGGAGCTGCAGAAGCAATGATTTTAATCCATGCTTGTCATTGAAATAATGTTTTTATTATTCCTATTCATTCCCAGCTAAAACTTTTTGGTTTTCGGTAATAACAACTACTTATTAAAGTAGTTTCTTAGTAATGAGGCGTCATTATTATTTGCCTACTCTATATTACATTAATAAGTACTCAATAGTATAATAGCACAGTAATACTGCAATCACGTGGATGAGTTGGCTAGAGCGACGGATTAACAACCAGAAGGTTGTTGGTTCAACTCCATTCTGAAGCTGTTAGTTTTTTATAACAAAATGTCTAAAAAGATATTTTAAACTAAATAGAGTTTTTGTCGCTTAGGATGCTATGTGCGAGATGGTGTACTGAGTAAGACGTTAGTCATTAAAAACGAATGGTTAGTTTGTGTCCAAGTTCGAGTCTCACTGACGGCAAAACTTTTTTGTTTTTTTTTTTATTTTTGTTTTCGTTTAGGTACATATTTTTGAGTACCCCTAGAGTCAAAAAATAACTACATGAATTTGTGGACAAGTCGAACAAAAATAAATAGTTATTCAGGCAAAAAATAAGTAGTTTATTTTTGTTTCCAATTATACCTGCTAGCTTACCAGGAAAGCAAAGTTTTTGTTGGGTTCCTTCTGAAGTTGAGCCTTTAAAGTAATTATTATATTATTTTTAAAATGTGAAATTTATTAAAATGTTTCAAAATAACGAAAATTTAGTTTAAAAATAATAATTTAAAACGCATTTTAAGAAATGCAATTTCACTTATTATTTTGTTTAAGTAATTTAGCACATTATCATTTGAAGAATGTGCCTTTCTATAAGTCCTAGTCATCATTTGAAGTAACTAAAAATAATTCTAAAATGCTAAAAGTGCTGTTTCTTACAAAAAAAAAAAAAAAAAATTGAATTAATTTAAAATAATTTCCAAAAAATTGCAAAATATCCACTTAGTTTCAGTTTCGAAAAAGTGAAAACGTTGTTCCTTTAGAAGTACATATTTCACTATTGTTTTTTTATTGGGTAGTTAAACTACAAATATTTATATAAACACAACTGTAATTTAGTATAAGGTATTATTATGATTACTACGTGTTTAAAATTTTGAGGGCTTTTTGTAGTTTGAAATATTAATACTTGTTGTCACACATACGGAGAGATGACATAAATACTCAAAAAGTGGGAACAACTTTTTATTTACTTTTTAAACTATTAAAAACAAAACAATCGTAATACAAATACGATCACTAGAACACGAGCAAAATTAATAAGTGATTTTCTCAGGTTTCAATTAGTTTTTATATAAACCAATCGTGTGATAAAACGTTGAGTCTTATTAATTATAAACTGCACTATATCAAATTATATATATTAAATATAATTGTAAGAAAAATCAGTCCATAAATATTTAATTAAAAATAATTTCGTATTAAAAAATTGGTTAAATATACAATTTCTCACATTTAACTCATACATCAAATAATATAAATCTAATTAACATGATCATACTCTTTAATGTAGGGTATAATTTAAACGACAAAAACCCAATTATTTAATACCTGTGCAGTTATTTTTGTTTATTTGACCGAATGAATATAAATATTTTTGTTATTATTTGCGATAAAATCAAATATAGAGGCTTTACACTTTGTATATACATAGAATTTCATGAAATTAAAATGTTTTTATTAAAAAGCTCTATAAGTTTACATATGATAAAATTATTGTTTAGAAATATTTCTTTCTCTAAAGCTATAAAATAAAACAAATCGTTAAAATGTTTACTTCTGTAAGAAATATTAATATATATATATATATATATTTTTTTTCTCCAAAATAAAAATATACATGTCGAAATGTGTAAATTATAAACAAGAACAATATCATATTATTAATACCCTAAACCACCGTAACTGATGAAAGTATTTCACGTTTGTATTACCAATATAGGTCTGAGACCCAATTTAATAAACATCAATTGGCTTAGAATGTCAGTTTATAGGTTTTTTAGGAATCGGTTCACTATTAGCAATAGGACTCATAATATTACTTTGTTGAACATATATAATGGTGTAGGATATCATATATAGACTATAATGTTCTTAAATATTTTAATTACGAAGCTTTTGTTGTTAATTTATGTACACTGCCTGCCACTTGAATAAGGAATCACATTTCTTTAACTTTAATTAAGTATATCTCCTAAACTAAAGTTCAGAAAAAAATAATTCATTTTCAAAGTATTGGCTTTAGTTTCCTGAAGAAATAAAAAATATACATATTTTCCCAGCAAAAACTTTGCTTTCCTGGTAAGCGAGCAGGTATAATTGGAAACAAAAATAAACTACTTATTTTTTGCCTGAATAACTAGTTATTTTTGTTCGAGTTGTCCACAAATTCATGTAGTTATTTTTTGACTCTAGGGATACTCAAAAATATGTACCTAAACGGAAATAAAAATAAAAAAAAAAAACAAAAAAGTTTTGCCGTCAGTGAGATTTGAACTCGGGCATAAATTAACTATTCGTTTTTAATGACTAACGTTTTACTCAGTACACCATCTAGCACTTAATTTTTTAAGTGGCAAGAACTTTTTTTAGTATAAAATATCTTTTTAGACATTTTGTTATAAAAAACTAACAGCATCAGAATGGGGTTGAACCAACAACCTTCTGGTTGCTAATCCAGCGCTCTAGCCAACTCATCCACGTGATTGCAATATTACTGTGCTATTATACAATTGAGTAGTTATTTATGTAATACAGAGTAGGCAAATAATAATGAATTCTCATTATCGAGAAACTACTTAAATAAGTAGTAGCCATTACCGAAAACCAAAAAGTTTTTGCTGGGTTGTTATACTAAAATTGTGCATTTATTTAAAAACATGTATTTCTGTGGTACTATTTCGTGTGTCTCTTGAATAAGGAATTCTTTTAATATTAATCAGGAAGGCTATGATTTGAATTTCTTTCAATATAAACGGCTAGAGAATTTTTCTACCATGTCGGTATCAAAAATACGTGAAAAAAGTGGAGTCAGTGCCAGTCTAAGAACAGTGCAACGTATTTTAAAGTCGTGCCCATACATAGTCCGACGAAAACTGTAAAAAAACACCACTTAATGAAAAACGCAAATCACAACGTCTACAGTTTGCCAAAAATACAATGACATGGTCCGACAAATGGTTTAAAGTTGTATTTTCCGATGAAAAAAAGTTTAATATTGATGGTCCCGACGGGACCATGACCTAAATAAGGAGGAATTATTTTGAGCCGCAGACACAACCGAGAGGGCGGAATAATGGTATGGGGTGCCATTTCGTATTATGGTACCATAGAATTGGTTTTTGACTGCAACGACTTACAAAAACATTTTGGAGGAAGCATTTCCAAAATTTAATGATTTCTTTGGACCCATACCTTAGACGTACCAACACGAAAACGCTCCGATTCATACCGCGAGAGCAGTAAAACAATGGATTAATCAACAAGGTGTTCAACTTTTGGATTGGCCCCCATATTCACCAGACCTGAATACAATGGAAAATGTCTGGGGTTGGCTTGCAAGAAAAGTTTATGAAGGAGGAAAAAAATTTGAGACAATAGAATCCTTAAAGGATGCAATAACGGAAGCATGGAGTTCAATTTCGCTGAATTACTTAGAGTCATTATACAAGTCGATGCCTAATCGCATTTTTGAGGTTATTTCTAAAATTAGTGGCAGTACTCATTACTAATTGAATGCTAGAAGATAATAACTTTCATTTCATTACAGTTTGCTTTGTTTTAAAATATTCCTTATTCAAGTAACACACGAAATAGTGCCACAGAAATATATGTCTTTAAATAAATGCATAATTTTAGTATAACAAAAGATGTATATTTTTTATTTCTTCAGGAAACTAAAGCCAACACTTTGAAATTTGGTGGCGCAAAAAATTATTTTTTTCTGAACTTTAGTTTAGGAGATATACTTAATTAAAGTTAAAAAAATTTGATTCCTTATTCAAGTGGCAGGCAGTGTATATTAATTACAATATATTTTATTTTAAAATCAGAATAAAAATTCATACTTAAATAGTAGCCAGTTTTAATCTCTATAATTGTTGCGTCAATGTTTTGCGAGCACGTGCCATATTGACGGGTTTATATGGATTTATAGGCAAGTTCTAATATGTAATTAATTACTTAGACAAATCTGGAGGAGTAAATCTAATAAAATACATAAGCAATAGAACTACTTGACATTAACTAAATGAAATATATAATAAGTAGAGACATTTTATAATTAATAAAGATTTGTAAAACGTAACTAAACAGTATTTTCTAATTCGAGGAAATTTAAATGAATATTTTGTTAAATATTTTATAACTAGCATTTAATAAAAAAATACATTTTTCTTTCTTATCTCTATGCGGAAAGAAGTCACCAATCATTCACTAAAGTAAAAATTGTTTAAATTCATTAAATTAAAGATTGTTTAAATTATCACCTCTCACCAAAATTATTATATCAATTACTAATAACTGTAAAAAATGAGAAACAGAAACATTTTTCTAATTAAAAAATTGATTAAATTAATCAAGTAGATGATTGAATGAATTAAAAATTTAAATGAGAAAAAAAAAGCTTAATTGAACTTTATTTTTACTATTTCCTTTATTTCATTTTTGCTTGAATATATTAACTAAATTTTGATGTAAAGTGAAACATTTGTGTTAATTGAAAAAATATAAAGTAATCATTTTTTGTATGTAGTTTCCTTATAAAATGAGATTTTAGATTTTCATATAAAAATATATATTTTTTTTTTTTTTTTGGTGGGAAATATACTTATATTTCTCACAGATTATAGATTTTCATACCTTTTGCTTTAGAGCTTTTTTTGCTTTAGAGATTTTTTGATGAGAACTGTAAGTGATCATAGATTATCTTAATTTCCGCTCTAGTGCCTTGTTTCCTTAGAAAATGCAATTTTAGATATTTTTGGTGAGAATTGTAAGTGATCGCAGATTTTCATCCTTTTTGCTTTAGTGCCTCTAATTCCTTATAGAATGAGATTTTAGATCTTCAGATTTTTTAAATATAAGTGATCACAGATTTCTATCGTTTTTGTTCTAGGACCTCTAGTTTCTTTAAGAAATGTGATTTTAGTTTTTCAGTTAAAATCGATTTTTTGTAAAAAAATATAAGTGATCAGAGATTTTAAATCATTTTACTCTACCGACCCTAGTTGTTTGTAAGGATACAAAGTGACATTTTAGTTTTTCTCCACCATATTTAAATAAAATAGAATTATCGAAATAAATGAAAAGTTTAGATTATGTTTAATAGTTCTTTAAAAACGTAATAAGTAAAATGTTCTTTGTATTGGGGCTACGACTTCCCCTACACCTACAAGTATTATTTTCATCTATATTGTGGAAGTTTATAGGAAAAATCATTCTCAAAAATTTTGGTTTCGCTATAATCCTTCTTCAGATATGCTATAATTAATATTAGTTTTGAATGGAACGTACAATTTCCCCTGCTACGTACACAACCTACCATTTGTCACTTAATTGATAAAATTCAAAAAAATTGGGAGGGGAAAAATTTACAGTGCATTTATAGTTAAGAAATACCGAAAAAGAGAAACATTTTTACCCCTTAAATGTTCGAGTTACCAAAAAGTACTAAAAAAAATTAAATGCGACTAAAATTTTAGTTCTATGTTTATTGGTGCAGGATTTATATGAGGTACCAAAAAAGTACATTCCCTAAATGTTACAATCTCCAAAAAGTCTCCTCTTATTTTGACTAGAGAATGATGAAATACAAAATTAGTTCCTTGTAGTTTGTAAGATATGAAGCTAACAGGTTTAACTATTTTCTACATTTTTTATCCCCTTTATGACTAAGTTTCTAAAAATCCGTACTACGATAGAGACGAACCTAAATCCCAACTTCCATATCTCTTATTGCTGGGACTGGGCATTGTTGAATCAGTTGGTCAGCCATTCAGTAATGTTATTCCTTTTCATATATGTATAAGTAGATAGATAGATGAATATTTCTGTTTGTAAAAAGAAAAATTAAATAATTTAATTTTACTACTTTTCAGAAAAACACTTTTAAGTTTTAAAATATCTAATCGTAGGTACACAATTTTAAATTTGTGCCTATATCTAACTTAAATTTGTATCTATATCTAATGAATGATATAATTATCCTTAGAACATCATGGCGTCTTTAGGACAATGGTAACAAAAAACTTTAAATCGTACATACAAATCGCACTACAAATCCAAAACTGATGGTGGCACATTGAAGTGTACTTCAGAAAAATTCGAATTTGATTTAAAGATCGAATATCTTAAATGGAAAAGAAAAGATTGATATATATATATTTGGATATATTTGGATATTTCTCATTTGTAATTAAGGCTAAATTTTTAAATTTTCTTAATTTATTTAGGCATAAACCATTGGGTCATGTATTATCCGGATATTATATTATCCGGTTTCATCTGTATCAAATTAATTAGTTTATTTTCTTCCTTTTTATTTTAGGTGTGATAAGACTATTTATAAGTATATTTTATGGGTGAAATAAATCTATTTTTTGGTTGGTAGAAAATATATCGCAGATGTTATGTGTGAACTTACACCATAGATGTTAAGTATATGCATTAATTATTATGTGTATTGTTGTGGTCTTTCGGGATATATATTTCCTGAGAATTTCCGGGAATAAACTTCGGAAAGTTCAAGTCAAATTACGTCTTGCTACTTAATGTATGTTATTTTAGAAACTCCGTATCAGTAACTAGATCCCGAAAATCTGTTAGATATCCTAAAACCAAGAAAATTCATGAATCATAAATTAAATGAATATAAATTAACAGATAATACCAATCATCATCATCATCATTGTCATGATCATGAATATGTTATAATAAAAATGTTGCGCTCTGCTTCTGTGTATACTTAATAAAAGTTACCAACTGGGTTCTGGCTTTTATGTTTTCACCAATCATCCATCTTCACCATTAGTACTTAAACTTTGTGAGATTATGTTTTAAATGTTGTACAAACACTTGCTACAACTCATACTCATTTATTTAGTTAATAAATATGAACTGTGTACGTTTCCAATTGTTAAATTTAATTTGCCATCTCTATATTCCACATATCCCACAATATATACAAATAAATCTATATTGTATATATCCTTCATACCCAATTCAGGTAGTATATTGTGGAAAGGTGAAAAGGACAGGCAACAGTATATTAACTGGCTATAAATATGAACTTTTAAATGCTTCATTTCACACAATCATACACAATAACAATAACAATAACGGTTGTTGCAAGTATATTTGTTTGTATGTTTGTTTATTATGGTATTTGGAGTAGAAGAGTTTAGAATTTGACCCACGACAAATCCATTCATTCAAAATAAAAGAATACTTTCTGGCTCTCCAAACAAACAATAGAATAAAACGAGTATTGTATTTCTTGTACAGAATAGATTATAGAATACAAGGAATTTATTATCTGCATACATTTTATTATTTAAGTAAATTTCTAGTAAGAGTTAATATTTAAATTTTGCTAAACTTAAAGGGTTGCAGTTTGGAGAGAGAGGGGAATTTTTTTAAATCTATGTTTGGTTTATATGGGTTTATATGTCTGTGTCGAATAAAATTAGAGAGATATAATTCAATGAGTGGGTTAATGTTGAATAAATAAGTAAATTAATATGCGTAAATCACTGATGAACCACATAGATAATTAAATATTGAACTGAAAATAATTTGTATATTTTATTGTTTAATGAAGGAATAATAAATTGCCCTTAATACCAGGTATATTATTCTATTTATTTGTATAAAATGTCGTTGGCGTACATGCTTTTGTTTAAAAGATATATAAACTGGTGTAACGATCGGTGCAAGATTTTTTTTCTATTATTTGGTCCATATTTTTTTTTATTTATTAACCAATTTTGCTTATGTTCAGTTTCAAAGAAGCTTTATATACAGAGAAATATTAGAGCCAAATTTCATTCTCCTTCATGATACCCCTCGAGCTATATCCAGCTTTCAACACACGGACGCATAGTGGAGTAGAAACGCCAAAAATGGCGCTTAATTCAGGGAAGAGTTATAGCGTATTATTTATATACTTTTTTTTTTTTAATAATTAGTTCAATTATACATCAAATTAAGACTTTCTGAATTTATAAATATTTTTTTTATCCTAAACCACTGTCCGTACGGCTTTCCATACATCAATAACCAAAATTTGAGATAATCTTTAGGTCGCCGTTTTAATGATAACTTAATGACATTCGGTACGTGAGTTTTTCTTCTAATAATATAACATGCTAAAATTGGTTATAATCGATCCATTATTTCATAGAGCACCCATTTTAAAGTTTTCTCGAAAATAGGTCAAACCCTTATAAATATCTTAAATATGTCTGTATTTTCATCAATTTCTTACCAGGTGAGTTTTCTCTAAGCAAAAATCGTAACATTAAATTTCGTGAGGATCGGTCCACAACTCCCGGATTGACCACAACTCCCATATAAGACCTACTTTCGAAAATAACTTTCCCGGGAATAATTTCTTTATAAATATCTTTATAAAGGTAAAATTAAGTAAAAATAAAATGTATTTAAGTATTATAAATATATATATATATAATTTATATATATATATATATATATGAACCGATTATGAACCGATTGTAATACTTATATATACATATATACATACACACACTAAGTGACTTTGACGGCGCACTATTCGGAGAGCGAAAAAATTTTTACAGGTCCATTAACTGTGTATCTATTTTTACCTAATATTAGTTTCAAAGAACAAGAAACTTTCAAAAATCAAAATTAATTGTGTTACAAAAAAATGTTGGACTTTTTAAATCCTTAAATATCGCCAAATATATTGGTGAATAAAATTTTATTTGTATTAAACATACATATACACATACATAAATATTTTACGTTTTTTTGGATGCGTATTTTCTGAAACAAAAAAAGTCGTAAGTAGTCATAATACAAATTTTAGCAACAAATTATAATTAACAAGATTTTAACGTTTTCTTGATAGCAAATGAAATAGTAGTGAAGTCTAAATTTTTAATTTATATGGTTATTTTTTAATTATATCATTAATTTCTGTAAAAAGAGAAATTCATTTTACTAAACAAATAACTTTGTAACAAGAAGAATACAGTTTTTATTCATATTTTTTTTTTCAAAATTTTGAATAACATACCTTCTTGAATGCTAGAACAAAACTGAATGATTTTTTATTCGTTCTCAATTGTTTAGCTTCGTATGTGAAAATGCCGAAAAAAACTCGGCTCCGGAGCGCTATGGGAGTCGGTGTCTGATCTAAATTCGTTTAAAAAAATAAAATATTTTTTTTTAATTTTTTTTTTAACAAATGACATCAAAATCGTGCACTTGTTGATACGTTGTTTTGAATTTCGCTAATATATACAATCGTTATTTTTGGAGATATAAGTCAGAAAATATGAGAATATATGTATTTTGGTAAAATAAAGTATTCCATCAAAATGCTGAATTTAAAAATTTTAATGTTACGTTGTTTTGAATTTTTGGTGGCGATATATTTTATGGGGTCTTAAACGCATATTTCGACATGTATCACACGGAATGACAAATCCAATATACTATAATATATTCCCAACTTTTTATGATGGTGGGTATAAAAATCATTCCAAAATGAGTAAATATAAATCCCCCTAAAAATGTACATATTTAGTTATTTATAAACTTTTCTATGTATTTTAGTAATCTTTATTATATCCAACTTGGTTTTTATTGTTCTTGTATTAGTTGGCAAGGTTTCAAATTGTATGCTATTGCAACTCCTTCTACAACTTTAACTATCAATTTTGCCCATTCCTCTTATAAGTCATAATTTCAATACAATTGTTTTTCAGAAAACGTTGCAGTTGACAGCAGCAATTGAGACCAATGAATACAATTGCGAAATTAAATTGCCATAGTAATGCATAAAATACTCATCCTACGAGTATCAAGCAAAAAGTTACTACAAGAATATTTTTATTTCTTCTAAAAATATACGGGTATTATAGGTATGTACTCGTATAACGATTTCAATTACCAAAGAAGGGTGGCTAAAAATTATTAAGAGATGATACTATTGTTATACATAAATACAATAAGTATTTAGTTGTGTCTAAATTTTAATTGAGATAAGAATAGAGAATAATGTACATACGTATCTATAGATTATTAGTTAGTATTTAGTATTGTTTATTTTAAAAGTACCTAAATACTTGTATTTTGTCTGATAATGCATTAAGTCAATTATTCAATCATTCACCCATAAATGTGTGTTTGTTTGTTTGTTTGTTTATTAATAGACATGACGATTATCATTATGATTTATTTAATTCATTTGAATTTTAACCTTCAAAATTATTATATTTACTCGTTTTAATGAAATTTAATGTAGTAGAGCAGAGAACATTGCAAATTGTATCTGTTTATAGAACTTTTATTGAATTTAATCACTAAGGAATACTTAATACATATTTGCTGTAATTATGAAAAGACAGACTAATTTTATGCTAAATCGCAAATTTAAAGAAGAGTAAAGAAAATATGCTATAATATTTTTAATAAAATGTTGTATAAATTTTGTTGTGAAACAAACATTTCTAAAAAGAATCGTGACTTCAAATATTATTTTTATTTTAAGGGCGATAAAATCGATATCCCAAAATATATTTCGATTTGTAGTAATCATTATGCAGCACTCAACACTATATTTGAATATTTGATACAAAATCGTTACAAAAAAAAAAAAAAAAAAAAAAAAAAAAACAATAGGATAGATATATTGATTGATAAAAATTTAAATATTTTAAAATAGTAATTTAAGAAATTGTAAAAAGTGAATGTATTTTTATAAATGGTAACGGAACAAGTAATCAAAAACATATATTGAAAAATATTATGCGGCATTAAAGTTGGTATTTTAAAATTATTTTTAACATTTTTATTAAAGTGTAGCTAGAATTATAGAAGCTGTATTGCAATACCAGAAAAATATACAACTATGTTCTATAATGTAAATAGCACCCTAGAAGATCTTTTTTAAGATCATAATTTAAAATTTTATATAAGTTGCGTATTTGTTTTGTAGTCATGTGGGTTATTTATCATGATAATTTATAATATTTTTTAAAAATGAAAAGTATTGTTTGGGCATAAACTTGCACGAATGTAAAAACGTGAAAGTGTTCACCAAAGTGAATGTCTTATGTAACAATTTAGATAGTGCCAACATTTTTCGACAAACTCTTGCAATCGTCAATTTTCTTTCAGTTAAATTTTGATAAACTTTTTTCCCTAACGCAACAGTTCTCAAAAGGGGGAGTTCACGACCGACAAGGGGTCCGTACACATTTATTTAAAAGTTATTCAGTTAACGATCCCTATTATATTTGCACAAGACTTACTTATATAAAGGAGAAGTTACTGGACACAAGTGATCTTTTATGGACTCAGATAACTACTTGCTTGTGCCAGTATTTAAAAGAAATTTTTAAATTTGGTGGAATCATTGCACTTTTAATCAGTTGGCTTTAAATAGAAATGTAATAGAAATTTTTGTTTTTTATGTTCTTTTTAATACGTAAACTTGATTTCAAATGGAGGATGATATTTAAAATCCTTCAAATATCAACAACGGTTTGAGAATAAATAAAATAAAACGAATGTTCGAAACATTCTGTCACGTATTTAAATTTGTTCGAAATATTAGATTAATTGAAACAAAATAAAAAAATTAATACCTCGATGACTTGAAATCTGTGAACTTATTATAAATTTTTAATTCTTCAAGTGATCTAAAAAAAACATTTTAAAAATAATCAAATAAAACCCTTTAAAACATTTATTTTATTTTAATAAAATATGATTTGTAAAAAGCTATTTCAATAGTCGTTGGCATCACCGAATTTGTCAAAAGGTACATTTATTTAAATTTAGCATAAAGAAATGTTTTTAATTTTTTTTATAAATATTTTAATAAAATTAGCTGAATTTGAAAAAAATTAATTAGAAATTTTATTCGAACATTCGACATACAATTACTTGAATTATTTGTTATTCCAAAAATACCATTTTAAAATTCTTCGTTATAAATTGTTCGAATAATTCGAAATAATACTTTAGTATTTACTTATTACACAACAATAATGGTGGGTTGCCTGTGAGATCCCCTGTTCTAACATATTGGGCAGTTTCACTAAACAATACGAGTAAAAATCTTAAAATAAAATTATTAAAATAAAACCAAAAGCAAACTAGTAAATATTATATTTTAAAATATATCTATTGTAGTCAAATTATGTATTTTATATACGAGTATTATATTAAGTAAAAATACCTAAAATTGATATTAATAAATGTTATTGTTAATTTTAGATAAAATTACTTCGATACAATCTCAAAAAGGTAATAATAATGCATCTTGAGTTTATGACAGAAAAAGTGGATTTTTGACCAGTATACGTGGGAGAAGTCATAATTTGTATAAAATATTAATATGATTTATAAATTCGTAACTATTTTAAAATTGTAATTTTCTAATATTTTTAAAAATTTACATTTTTTCTTTCAGACTTTTAAATGTGCAGGAAAATGTGTTTTATATTTTTGCATTGAAATTAAATTATGTTCCTTACTTTTCATTATCAATTAGAGGTAAGTTTGAATCTTTGTTTTATTTGCTTTATATTCTAATTTGATTTTTATTGCATAAATTAACTTAGAACTATTTCTAATACTTATTGTTATTTAAAAGTAATAAAGAAAATAAAACGAATGCAAATACGAAGTATAAAAAAGTAATAAGAGAAAAACTTAATACTTCAGTAATTGTGGAGGTGAATTTAAAATAAGTTATAAGAATTTAAAGAAAGAAAGAAAAAAATAGAATGTAATGCTTTTTGGCTATTTTTCTTGCATTTGAAAGTTTGATAAAACATTAAATTTAAATATGGAAATATGCACAATTTGTAGACAAATGTGTCATAACTGCAATTCATATTTTTCCGATACTATTTATTTAACAAAAACATGTACGTAGCGAAATTTTGTACAAGTATACGAACACCAAAAATGGTCTTGATCCAGCCACAGGTGTAATTTTAAATTAGGGCATAAACAAAGTTGCAGCTGGCAAATACAATAGATTCGATCAAGCCGAACATAACATGCTTATTTGTTTTATTAAAACTGAGCAAACAATTGATAGAAAAATCTGTCTAGTGACCAATAAGGAGTACGCACAAAAAATGTATGCACACTGCCAAAATCATATAATTTTTACTATGTATGGAATAATTAGTACCGTTAACTTTTTTTTCATTTGTCACTATTCTCAGTAAATGTGTACAATATTTTTTTGTAATAACAAAATTAGTTTTACTTAAAATAGAGATAAATATATGAAAACTTATAATTAAAATTGATTATAAAAACTCATGTTGACAAATCAATTACTACGAATGCTGGAGTGTCGCTTAATACAGTTTCTCGGATCATAACAAAATAAAGGAATTCATGATGGCAAAAGCAAACCTTGTAGCCGAATTAGAGATCTCAATTTCCCAGACTTTTTAATTTCCTGGGAAAATTTTTTCAACTTTCTGGGATTCCTGGGATCCCGGATTATAATTATTACTACACTCGTTAGTTGAACGACTGAGATCCAAATAGGTTATGAATCCTATTGCTTTGTGGATATCGACACAATATTAAGCAATATTGTATGACACATTAAACGTGTCTAAAATTATGAAAGGGGACATGATATGTATATAATAATTTGGCAAAATTTCAACTTCCTACGATAATTAGAACATAATGTTACACGGTCAATTACATACATACGTTGTAAATTTACCAAAAAAGTTTATGTGGATGAAAAAAGTTTCATTTTATATTTTTTTTTATTTCAACATAATTTATTATATGAGTTCTTCTTATTAAAATTACCTTTTTATCCTAATTTAAATATATATATATATATATATATATATATATATATATATAATATGGGTACATTAATTTTCTTCAGTTATCTTTTAACATATACTTGTATCATTAATATTAAAATTAACAACATAAATGTAGCACCCTGTTCCATGATGTGGACATGAAAAATTGTAAAATGTCCCGGGAATCCGGGACGGCAAATCCCAGGATGCATTCCCTAAGCTGAATGTATAATGGCAGACAAAACAATCAGAATTTTAAAAGAAAAACCCAACATATGTGGAACGAAAGCGGCCAAAAAAAATTAACGTCTCGAAATCTTTTTTCAGGAAAGGATTATAAATTACAATTATTGGAAAACTACAAAAAATTTGGAGAAGAAAGTGAGGGCGAAAATTTTAGAAATTAATTTCCTCCAAAATTATATTTAGTTCCATTAACTGAGAAATGTACATGAATGAGAGATTTCTTTCTTCCCTAACAAAACAAGGAGTGTTCTAAATTTTTTGGGCTGATCTCGCTACTTGTTATAACAGCAAAAAAGCATTGAATGGTATCAAACAAATGGTGTTGTTATGTGCCAAAGGTGGCTAGTCCATGAAATTTACGTATGTATTATATTATGTTATTTATTCAATTTATGGTGATTCCGGAAGTGGGTCTTATTTGGAAGATGTAGTCAATTGTGATCTGATTCTCACAAAATTTGGAAATTAAAATTTGTTCCAGACAAATTGAGTTTAATTCCATTACAAATAACAGCCAGTGGGTTGAAACTTATTTAATTTCTTTCTATGGGAATTTATTTCATAATGAAGTGACTCCAAAATGAAATAACTTCTAACCAAATTTGTCGGGAGTTACTTCATTTGCTTTTTCAGTTGGGATTTCGGCTCTATCGTGTTTAAAACACTGGTTGCCACACTGCCGGCCTTCGGCCGGGCTCAAGAATTTCCTCCTCTATCGTATTTAAAACACGGGTAAACCTTTTATACGTAAAGATGGTTTTAAAAATGTCCTACAACTCTTAAACTGTAAGTTGCCAATTATTTCATTTGATATTTTAAAAATATTTCATTAGAAGTTATTATAATAAATTTGCTACTTATTTTTTTTTTATTATGATAAAACTAAGTGAAAAAATAAACCGATTCTAACCAATTTCAATAGGCATCATCCTTGGACCATAAAAGATCTGTGTACCAAATTTCATTAAATAATTTTCAAAATTGCGACATGTAGTTTGATTACAAGGTATACTTGGACTGTTAGACCGACGGACATCGTTAAATCGACTCAGAAAATTGTTCTAATCCGGTTGGTATACACTAAGGTGGGTCTTACACCTATATTTTTGGGCGTTACAAACATCAGCAGATATGCATAATACCTTTCATACCTAGGTTGGTGTAGGTATAATAAATTATTGAACAATTAATCGTTATGTTATTTATTCGATAAAAATTGGTGAATAATAATTTCGGGTCAATTTTTATTTTTATTTCTTAAGCATAATAATTATTTTAAATTTTTATTTTTTCTAATTAATGATAATTATTACGAACAAGGAATCATTTTTAATAATTAAAGCATGGACGCGTATAAGGGCATATAAATCTACTTTTTCATTCAGTTATTCTTTTGTTTATTTTTCCTTCTGAAACCTCTTTTTAAAGTAGGGGAAACAGTCTTTTCAATCGTATACATTTGTAATGGTTTTGTCAAATATTAAAAGCTAATTTTGAAAAAAAAAACATCTAGAAAAAATAAAATTTGTAAATAATTTTTCGATTTTATCTGCGATTTATTACAATTTTTCTACAATTCTATAAAAGCCTATGCAATGACGCTATAATAATAAGGACATTTTTGTGGTAAACATAAAAAATTTTTTTAAAATTAGGCAAAAACTATAGAACTTGTTCGATTTTATCTCTTTTAACGCTTATACGCACCTCTTACTCTCATTTAAAAATATTGTTATATGAAAATTTTGCAGTATAAACGGTGAGTTAATATTTCGTTTGCAAGTTAGTAACTCAAGAAAACTAATGGTGATTTGTGAAACTAATTGCAAATAAAGCGTACGGCGTTGCCACTTCCTACATTTATAGAATTTTCGGTGATAATGGTTATATGGTTTATCCATCCGGCACGACAAAATAAGGAAATATATTTCTCTATGGAATTTGCGTATAAACAGTGAGTTATTTATTTGCAAGTTGTTTTTATTTGCAATAATCTTGTGTATAAACGTATTATGTAATGATTTACTAAAAATTTTTATACATTTAAAAAAAAGTAAAAAAAAACAAGTAAAAAATATAAAAAATACTTTGTCTTAAAATAGACAAAGAATAAGAAATCTATTGCGGAATTTATTTCGCAACAAGTGTTTAAACACAAAGTTGAGCAATAATGTTTAACATAAGCCGTCAAATTTATTGTTCTTTTTTAACAAACTTAAGTTTTAACTTTTTAATAAAAAAAAGTACAACATGAATAAATATTGTTCTCAAAATATAAATAAAAAATAAAAACGAAATAAAGTTAAAATTTTCTCTAAAAAAAGCAATTGAAAATTTAAATTTGTTATGTAAGTGTTCTCCACCCGCTAACATAAAGTTGGAAATAAAAATTAATTCCCGTTATTCTGCCGACGTTATTTCTTATGTTAGGAAATAAAAATCTCTTCGTGTAGACGTGGAGTTAGAAAATGTCTAATAACTTTTTGAGTTTTTTAGCGATTTTCGATAGTGAAAGTTAGTGCTTTTTTAAAAACCGCTTTTGAATACGGTTTTACTTAAAAAAACCGGTTAATCGGTTTTTATTAAACATAGAAATATTTTTTAAATTTTAAAAATTTTTTACTAAAGGATGTACAAGACATTTGTAATGACAAGTAATATAAAAATAAAAAGCCATATTGGTCTTCTGTAGCTTGAGGATCATGCTCAATATTTTTATTTTTTGAACTATTTACTCAAAATGTACCCTAAAATATTTTATAAAGTATGCAAATCTCAGTTCTCTGTACGTCTGGTGTTACTACAATAACAACTTAGAAATTTTAAGAAACTAAACTTAAAGTTTTATCAGAATCATAATCGATTTTAAATGATCAGCTGGGTTTAAGAAAGTTGTCTTCAAGATGGGTGCCGCTTTTGCTCTCAATTGACCATAAACGTAAACGTGTTACAACTTCAAAGGATTGTTTGGAGTTGTTTAACCGCAATCCAAATGAGTTTTTGTGGTGTTTTGTAACTGTGGATGAAACATGGATCCATTACTGTACTCCGGAGACCAAGCAGCAGTCTAAACAATGGGTTTCTCCGGGTGCTCCGAAGAAGGTCATGGTAAGTTTGTAGGCCAATAATGGCAACAGTTTTTTGGGATGCACGCAAGATAATCCACAAAAGGGAAAAACAATAAAAGGCGAATATTATGCCAACTAATTAGATCGATTTAATGAGGATTTAAAAAGAAAACGACCCCATATGGCCAAGAAAAAAGTTCTTTTTCATCAAAATAATGTACAGGTGCACACGTGTGCAGTCTCAATGGCAAAACTCTATGAATTGGGCTACGAATTGGTACCTCATCCGCCATATTCTCCGGATTTAGCCCCTAGTGACTATTTCCTATTTCCAAACCTAAAGAAGTGGCTCGGTGGAAAGATATTCAGCTCCAAAGATGAAATTATTGACCAAACAAATGCCTATTTTCAGTACCTCGAAAATTCCTATTTTTTGGAAGGGATACAAAAACTGGAGAAACGTTGGACTAAGTGTATTGAGTTAAAAGGAGATTATGTTGAAAAATAAATTTTTGTTTTGCAAAAAAAAAACTCTGTTTTATTCAAAAAGTCACGGACTTATTGATCCGCCCTCGTAAAAGAACAATTATTTTCAAATAATTTAGGCTGAGATTAACATAGATATGAAACTACGTTGCGAAAAAACTAAGTCGGTTGTCAAGAAAAAAAAAAAAAGACTTAAGTGTAAGAAAGTGTTATAAATTTTTTTTTAGCTATCTTTTTTCAATTGAGTTCTTTTTTAGCTTTTTCTATCTATGTTAACCTATACTTTAGGCCCCAAATTATTTGAAAGTATTTTTCAGTACAACTGATAAAATTTATATGAAAATTGCTCAAAAAAAAAAAAAAAAAAAAAAAAAAAAAACAATTGAACATTTTCATACAAATTTATTTTGACACAATTTGATTGTTATAATGCATAAATAAGATTCCCTGAGCAAATATAAATTATGGTAAATATTTGTTGTTTTAGTAAAAAAATAAACGAAACAAAATTTCACAAAAAACCGGTTAATCGGCCTGTCAAATAGTACGAAAATAAATATTATTCAAACCGGGCCGTTTTCTTAAAAAGCAAAAACCGGTTAACCGGTTTCCGATTTCAAAATCAAAATTTTGAAAAATTAAATAAATTTAAAAATGGTGAATAAATCATTACTTAATTTGAATATATATAAAATATGGTAACATAGTTAAAAAACTACATCCTTCTGCTTTCTAAATCAATTTAAAATTCTTAAATTGACTTAAAATTTATATGGTATAGGAACTACCCTAAAATCGGATTTTTTCACAATATTTCGAAATTTTTTTTTAATTGTATCGTGATATCCTCAAGAAGGTATACAGCCCTCATTAGATCATTTTCCGAGTGAAAATAAAAAGTGCCATTTTGTAGCAGTGTGCAGAGGAACTGAGAAAATTGTCAAAACTTAAATATTTCTGAAAAGTTGCAAAATTCTTAAATAATAATTATTTATAAAAATTGCTAATAAAAAAAATTACCGGTAAGAGAAAAAAAAAATATTCGTCAATGATAATAACACTATGTCCGAAAACGAGACTTATATTTTTTTTAACATTGGATAAAATTAAATTTAATGATTTTAGTGGTTTTTAAAAGTTAGCGCTCGTTTTTGAGATATTTTATTTTGAAAGACTAAAAAAGGTGTTAAGAAAATTAAGTTTTTTTTTGCCTAAATTTAATAATTTAGTTATTATTAAATTATTGGTAACACTAGTTACCTTTTCAAACAAAGATACAGTATATTACAATGTCTAATATACATAAATTATATCCACTTATTTATATAATTTTCTATAATTTGTGATACTTCCATAATTAACTTTAAACTCAAATATAACGAATACGAGCGCTGACTACGAAGAATGGCTGCTGCCATTGAATTCAGCGTACTCGATTTAGCTTTAACAGTGGGATGTACAGCTTGTTAAAAATGTCGACTAGTACAGTGTCATTATTACTCAATGTAAAAAAAAAAAATAGTAATTAAAAATAATAGTTGCGTCCAACAAATATTTATTACCGCTACATATAAAAATATATATAAGAATATTTCTTAAAAATGGCCAATTGTTTTGGTGCCTCAAAAATGGCCATAACTATTATTTTGGGTATTTGAATTATTTTTTTAAATTTAAAACTTGATAGTCTTCGAGTCTTCTTCACCCAATGGTTTCATTTTTATAATTAGAATTGTATGTACTAATTTTTTTCGTGCGCATTCCTTAACTCTAAATGAGTTAGGGTTTCATAGAATCTGATTAGTGAATTTATATAATTTTTTCTGAGATTTCAATGAAGATATCTCAACAAAAAAATAAAAAAAAATAAATAAATAAATTATAAAGCAAAATTCTGAATTAAGATTCTATATTAAAATTGTAGAGGGACACATGAAATAGTTTGAATTTGTATATTACAATTTGAAAGTTGTAAATAATTCTGTTTAGATTAACGGTTCCCAAATGGAAATAAACATTTCTATAGTTTTCGCAAATATTGATTAAAAATAAGATCGGAACTAACTGCATATTTATCGAAGCGTTAATATTATCTCAAAATGTCTTTTCCATTTAAAATCTCTGTAAAACAGTTCTCATACATATGTGAAAATCTATTTCTATATACAAAATTAAAATTCTTAGCATTTTCCATTTTTTTTTTCACCAAACTAAATTTATTGTCACAACCAAACTCCCTTCTCTCCTTGGAAAACCCTGTCGTCAAATCAATTGTATAAATAATCAAACAAACCAAACAAATAAACAAAAAATTAAATACAACCGTCAAGTCTTTCGATAAAATGTAATTATAGACGTTTGGTCCACTGCATTCTTAGACGTATTTTATTTAAATCCAACTAACTCTAATCGTTTGGAAAAGCTAAAGACTAACGACGATGAGAAGAGAAGTACGAGTAGCAGGAGGAGGGGAGGCGTAAACAGAAGAAAAAAACAGAGTGTTGTGTGCATGTTGCAAGTGTACTTTAACAATCAATGTTCAGTGTCACGTTATTAATTGTAATGCATGATGAGTGAGTGTGTAGTAGGTTTTTTTTTCGTTTTGTTTTCCTTTTGCCACATCCTCACTACTTCGATTATATTGTTTTCTTAGCAAAAAGAAGAGGGCGAGAGCAAAAAAAAAGAAAAAAAAACACTAAATTGATTGCAGTCTCAAACACACGTTTAGAATAAAATGAAATGCATTGAAATCTTTTACTAAATGCACTTTTGCATTTTGCACTTTAACTAACGCTAAAAAGTCTTTGTGTTAGAACGAGTGTGTGAGAACAGCTTACTTTTAATACTTTGACTTTTTTTTCATAAGGAAGAAAAACAACACAAATTGATTTTATTGTTGATTAAAATGTTGTTTGTTTTTTTTTTTTTAATATATACTCGTATTTAAGAACATGTTTCTAGGGAGAAAAAATTGATTTGTGCAGAATTTTTTGAAAATAATTGACAAAGCTAATAATCAATTCTGCTAACACATACAAATACAAAAATTCGTATAAATTTATTGAAAATTACAAAAACTCATTTATGTATGAATTGAAAAAATATACAAACAATTAAAACACTTGCTTTGCCATTCGCTATCGTTAACAATTCTTTACATTTATTTCCTTTTTCAGTTTTTATTTATTTATTTATTTATTTCTTTTTTTCTATGTATATTTTTGTTAACGTAGTTTGTTTTGTCACATAATGCGATTATTTGGCATGTGTGTACGATATTGTTGTGTTGTTGTTTGTGGTGTTATATATGGGCCACTTGACACAAACCTTTTCAATTATTTTTTCAATTTATTGCATACAAAATTTCACTTCAATTTCTTCCTTGCCATTCTTATTCCAGCCTACCATACCACCTCCCTCTTTCACACACTGTTTATGACTTGATGTTGTCATAAACATTTAAACGTCAAGCAACTTGAAGTTAAATCATACGTAATCGTCAACCAATCAAAAGATTATTTAACTTGGTCTGATATTTTTTTTTTGTTTTACTTGTTGTTTTTCGGCCTGGCAATGTGAGCTAGAAAAAGAATTTAACGTTGTAAATGTTCGATCAAGTGCTACAAATCAAAAATTTTAAATCATTTTTCAAGAGTTATAAATCTGTAACTAAAACTTTTTTGCTCTCACGCCAACTTTTCGGCCTGTCAATTGTTGACCGTATTGTATTTGTATTTTTAACTGCAAAAATTTCAAATTGAAAATAAAAATTGTTGTTGCAAAAAAATAAAAAATAAAAAAAAAAAAAACAAAAAATCATTCGAGGAAACTGCGTAAATTTTCTAGATTTATGAATGTCCGTTTATAGTTTAAAACTAAAGTTTATGAATTTGAAAAATCAAATTTAAAATAAAAAGTATGTGAACTAGAAATCTCGATAGTAGTTTTTGTGGTATGTTATTGACTTGACCATTCATATGTATATGAGGGACAATTGATAAGAAACTGATCAATCAAACTGTTTTAATCTTGAAAATAAATCATGGCGTGAACTTTGAGCGGAAGTATAAATCACCTGACATTCCATATATTGACAAATATCTTAGTATCATATTTAGGTTATGTTGAAATAGGATCACACAGATTGTGTGTGTCTTTACAATAACATACATATTTAACATTAGTTAACCCTCAGAAGAGAGAGAGAGAGTGCGTAATCCTTGAAGGGCAGATTAGGTTAGGGTACTGAATTTTCATTATTTATTGTTTCTAATAGTTTAGTCAATTTTACATATTTAAACAACTTCAATGGATTCATCCCCCTTAAGTCTCTCAAGTTCCAAGAATGAAAAACATTTAAATCCATAACGTGACAATGCAATGTCCTGGCAGAAAAGAGAAATGTATACTTTTTTTCCTCTTTGAAACATTTACAATTATTACCATTACATCATAATTCGTTATTGCCCGTATTAATATCAAAGTTCATATTTTTTCACATCAAGGACTTTCCTTAATGCACTATTTTGAGTAGGTTTCCACAGCTTCTTTGTTTGTGTACATCGTGGTGAGTTATCCTTCGTGTTAGTGCTTATCGCCTTATTTTGCTATGTATAAAATCAAGTTCTCGTAAGGTGTTAATTTTCATAACTATTTGCTCCAATTCCTGCTAGAGAGACATAAGTTACACATTGTTGTAGAAATGCCAAAAAATGACGCTTAACTAAAGAAAGGAGTATGTGGCTTTATGCTTTATTGACCCTTGTGTAAGGCATCAAAGTTAAGAATTTTTTTGTTATATTTTGTTTGAATTTTTTATTCATATTTATAAAGTGAAAGAAATATTATTGTATGTAATTTTTCTGAAGATCTTTATTTTTTATATTAAACTTACAACCGTTTTAATGTAATAATGGCATTATTGTAAGTCTCGATTACTTACAAAGTTTTAATAATTAGCGAAATATTATCGTACTGTTTTTTTAATACAATTAGCTTATTTGACTTTGAAACGGAAAAAGTATATTTTGGCCTCTGTTGGCCTCTTAGCGACCATATGCATTTGATGCGCTGATATTTTCTTTGTCTAAGTGCATTTATATGTTTTGCCTCTCGAAAGAATACACTTGTTTTTCTAATACTCTATTTAACAATATGAATTTTGTTCTTACTATTTTTTATGAATTTTTCAAATTTGTATGCATAATATGATCATGATGTAATTGCCTCTCAGATGGTGCTATTACATGAAAGCGATGGTCTGTTAAAGACCAATCACCATTAAATTTGTTGAAAGGCTTTCGACTTTCGTTAAAGTTACAGTGATTTTCAGAAATGACCTTATATGGGAGCTATGCTAAATTATGGGCCGATATTCTTCAAATTTGGCACACTCATAAACGCTTATAAAAAACTTTTGTTTCTGAATTTTATTTAAATCATGATTATTATTTATTTAAAAAAGTTTCAAATCTCATTTAGGAAGGATGTTTTTATGGTGGATAGTGGAAATAATGGACTGATCCTAACAAATTTCAGCCTACTTCGTCCTTATACCAAAATAAATATGTTCAAAATTTGGGCCTATACAAGACTTAATTGACAGACAGCCAGTCAGACGGAAGGACGGATATCGTCATCTCACCTCAAGAAGTGATTTTAAGTTGAACGTTACATTTTAAAGTGAGTGTTGTACCAATTTATTTACGCGTTATAAACATCAGCATAAACACATATTAGCATATTAGAAAGATATAAAAATTCCCATTCTTACAATATAAAAGATTTTGTTTTCAAATTAGCAAAAAAAGAAAAAATGCATTAGGCGCAAACCTTTTTTTCCTAATTTGACATCTAAAAGACTTCGTCTTTTCAACGATACCAAACACTAATACTAAAATTTGCTAGTTGACCTAATGACAATTTTGTTCAGAGTGCATCAAAAACCAATATTTAAGCTAATATATAGGTTGCCATTTTTAAGATAACTTAATGAAATTTAGAGTATGATTTTTTCTTGGGTCATAAACATAGTATACTAAAATTGGTTATAATCAAACCATTATTTCTCTGAGTCCCCATATACAAATTTTCCTGGAAATAGGTCAAACGCTTACAAAATCTTAAATATGTGTCTATTTATGTAAAATTCATAACAATAATGTTCTTTCTAAAGAAAAATCATACCACTACATTTCATGAGAGTCCCATATAAGACACCGTCCCGAAGATCACTTTCAAGGGCATAATTTCTATATAAATGTCCGCTTAGAGATGAAATTAAGTACATAGACATTTTATTAAAATATAAATTTTACAGTAAAATTTCACAGGGATCGGTCCATAATTTACCATAGCTTCCAGATAAGGACCGGTAACATCGACGCCATTTCAAAACTATTTTTGTGCACTAAAGTGGTTTAATAAATAAAACATGCACAACTATAATTTTCCTACCCGTTTTAAAAATTTTTCTATAATTCTATAATTCTAAATAAGTTAAATCAACTTAAAATTTATATATATAATACTTCCATTTTATTTTGTTTTTGTTCGAAAGACAAGTATATTTTCTTTCGAATATCTTTGAAAATATTTTTTCCGAATTAAAGTGCATCGATTTGTATGAAGACAAAAAAGTGCTGCAAATGTTTATAATTTTTCATTTAACCCTTCAGTAACAAAAGTAATATTTTATGATCACTGGTCCATAATAGGTTAAGTTACTTTTTATGGCAAATAAATTCTTACTTAAAAAAAAAAAATATCACAAGAAGCGCAAACTTGTCAAAAAATTATAAATTCGTATAAAATAGCGACTAAACTTCAAGGACTTTCTTTTATTCGATTATGACCGCAGTTTAAAAGAATTTATTATATTTTTCATAAGTTCATTGATATTGAAGTATAATAAATACTTCCATACAACTTATTTGCGAAAAATGATGATTTAACCTTTTGGGAACCTAATTTATAAAATTTACCCTATTGCTTTTAAGGGGCTAATTATCTGTAATTTTCAATAATATCAGAATAGACTTTTCCAATGGTACCTTAAAATCCAATATATCCAATGTTGAAAAATTTCCGAAATATATACAATTATATGTTTAAATAATGAAAAAACGACAACAAATTTTAATAAAGTCTTGATATTTCGGAAATGAAAAGAAATATAAGAATTATTTAAATGCATATTCCAAGGGTTAATATGTCTCCATAATATTTTGAAATTAATTTTTTATGATGAAATGCTTTGATTAACAACTTCGTTGTAAGAAAAAAAAAAAAAAAAAAAAAATGAAATAAAATGCAAAAACATAAAATTGAAAAACGTAAATTTTTAGTTTTTCTTGACATCTCAGGAGACACCAAACCTACTTGGGGAGAAATTCTGAACCCAAATTACATAGCAGAAGTAATACTTAAATCAGGGGAAAGTTGAGCCGATGTAAATTGTACATAAGCGGTATAAATCAGGCGCTTCGTGAAGCAGAGGAACTTAGTAAGTCGGAGAAAAGGAGCTCACACTCACCGCGAAATAATACCTGAGGGCAGTTCCGTTGGGTGAGTGAGCTTGTAGGGGTGTGATTTATTACATAGGCGCCATAGCTGAATCGTACATGGTTTTCAGTGCGGACCGATTACATTTTTTGAAGATATCCAGAGAATAAAAAAAGATAGATTATGCAACATCTACACTAAATATTTTCAACATTAAAAGACCACTGTGCCCGGTAAATAATTCTGTTATACTCTGAGTTTGCTCTAATCGAGCAATAGCAAATTCTGTGATCTTATTCGGAATGATAAAACAAACCTTGGAACGAGTTTAGAACTATAGCAAAAACGAATTCATTAGAATAATATATTGCAAAAAAGCATTTAAATTAAGAAATATAAGCCGGACTAGCCGATTGGAAATTATATATAGGTATTTATTAGCAAAATATTTTGATTCTGCCCCGCTCTGTATACTACATATTAATCGACATTGATATATTTGGTGAACCTAAATTTCCCCACAATTACTAACTATAGCGATATGACGTTTTAGTAACTTAACAATTCTACCACATTTAAATTATGTTGACTTGAATTGATGTTGTGGTTCGTAGTTAATTCAAGTTGCCTGTAATTCTTTCGAAGGGAGTCCAAAACACTTAACAATTCCTCGTTTTGTTTTTTGATATGGCTGTGATTGTTGTGTTGTTGTTGTTGTTGTTTTTGTAATGATATTGTAAATTAAATCATACAATTGTTTTTTCCTTGAATTTTTTTTTCTTTTTTTTTTGGTTATTTTCGATTCCCCCAACAAAAAAGTAATACTAACTTAACTTGTTGTAAAAACCCCTTGGTGGATTATATGCCATACCCCCTTATCTTCCTTTTTGACATGATTTTTTATAATTTTTTGTTAATTCAAAAGTTTATTTTGACCTCATGTTAACAATTTGTTGTACTCTTTTTTTTATTTTTTATTTATTGTATTTATTTACGGTGGTACAATCATGCACGGTTTAACTTAATGGTCAGTGTTTTCATTCGTTTCAAGTGCTTTTTAATTCCAAATAATAATTTCAATATTTTGTTTTTATTTTTTTTTTATTTTTTTTTTACATTATTTTTATATGCATATCTATATATTTATATAGTTAGTAAGTACCTAGATATATATATATATTTTTCATTTAAATCAAAGTTTATTTATGTGGGTTGTTACTTAAGTTGTAAGGAAGTATTTATATGCTAGGATAGGGTTAATTTCCAAGGATTTGACATAATGACCTTTTCAATTCTGAATAGTAAGTTTTTATTTCGAATTGATTGCAGTAGAATAAAGAAAAAGAAGGCGATTGTCCATCTATATTTCTCAGTCAAAGTGATTGTGGAAACATTAAGAGTTTTGCTCCAATTTCACTAGATTTATACTAGGATCGTTCGCCTGATCCTCCTATGAGATATTATCTCTTATATATTACTTTTTCGACTAGATTCCCTTGTTCAACCTCGTATTATATTGGTGGCATGTCCATAAAAACATAAAACATTTGTACAAATATAAACAGAATCGCACATGTCCGTTGGTAACCTTGTATACTATGTGCATGGAATGTACAACTACATTTAATACTGTATTTTAGTTGAGTTTTGTTTCAATTTGTTCATGTTTAAAAATGCTCCATTGTACTCGTCTACTCATGTACAGTGTATGTGCTCTCCAATTAATTTTTATTTAAAATACTGTGTTTTATTTTTTAAAGTGCCACTTGTTGGTGAATGGCACATGCCAAACACACTTGTACATTTTATTTTATTCTTTCATTCTGACGTTTTATATAGAAAATATCCACAACATACATATATAGCTACATACATACATACATATGAACATAATATATTTTTAATACTTCGCTGCTGATGAACATGTGAAGTGGAGAATGGTTTGCAATAGGACATAAAAAAGTAGCTGGATGGTCAGAATTTTTGGAGAGAAGAAATGAAAAAATTGTAAAAAAAGGAACAGAACTTTGAAGTGGTAGATTGTTAAGGCCATTTAGAAATTGTTTCCCAATTTAAATGCAACTTAACTAGACAGACTGCTATTTTTATGTTTATAGTTTTGTAACATCTTCAAACGATTTATTTTATTTCGATTTTTTAGCAAAAAATAAATAAAAATATTTCCTTTTTGCCCATTAAGGACGCAAAAATATTAATTTATAAATATTAATTTAAGTTCAAGTTGTAAATAATGAAATGGTTTTTATATCTTGCCACAAGTCCTTAACACTCATATTTAAGGGATTATTAAACAATTTAATGCTAATTGCCACGCATTTTATATTACACAATTGCCACCCAACCAACTTGGTTGTTAAAACAAATATCCTAAGGACTTTTTCAAGCACTTGTGGTTATTTAACTTTAACTGACCAATTTTCTTTTACTTTATACCGTTTTATACTTGAAGAGATTCTAACCTAAGGTTACAGATGAACAAAATGAGTTTGTGAACAATGATGGATGTTGATGACTTTTTATGGTAAATTGGAAAGGCCAATAAAAGACGTTAGAGTTTAGAGGAGGGGCGTAAACCATTAAGTATTTTGTTTTAATTTAGTGGCGCTAATGCGCTTTCATAGAAATACTGACCATTAATCATTGTATGGGGTAAGTGTAAAAGTAATTATAATTTTTGAGGGATTAGAGTTATAAAAATGATCCCATAAATGAAAAATTTTAAAATCCTTAGTCCCATTAGATCGCAGTGAAAAATTAGTCCTGCAGATAAATAAGAGTTTTTTTTGACTTACTTCCAAATGACTTTGATTTTTATTAGAATTATTGCCAGAAGTTAGAAAATGGTTCTTTATCTGCAATGCTTCGATAGAAGCTATATTTTTTCTTGTATGTTTATATTCTTCATATAACTTTGTGTAGACAAATTTTGAAGAAGAGGGAGCATTCGTTATAGGGAAACATTTGGCATTACCAACTATCTTGAAAACGAAGTAATAATTTTTGTGGCACTAATTGATTTTCGCTTCCTTTATCGCAGATGTTTTATCCAGCAAATTTTGATATTTTCAATTTAATTGTTTTTTCAATACTATTCCAAATATTTTACTGTGGGTATTTTTTGCGACAACTGGATTACCCTAAAATAAGGTCTAAAAAGGTGTTCTATGCACATAAAAAATGGTTTTAAAATCGGAAAATATGCCCTTAAATTATTATTTTTTCTTGCTAATTTTCAAACTATCTACAGTTGATGCTAAAAATAATTTGATTTTTATTAGTAACTAGCATTTCCCGGTGTGCTTCGCTATCCCATTTAATGCGATAATTAATATTTACTTTACATGGGGCCACAACTTTTTAAGACTTGCACTGTAACACTCCTTTAGATATGCGAAAATTAATATTTGCTTTGCTTGGGGGCTACCTCTTCCTGCACCTATTCATCAATGCGATATGATAAGATAGAGGTTTCCACGAAGGTTGAGAGCTCTCAATAGTTCCTTAGATATGAATATTTGCTTTGTATGGAGGGCACCACTTCCCCTGCTCCGATCTATTTTTTTGAATTTGAATTTAGGGACATACAGAATGATGCTGTGAATGATGATGATGCTGTGAATGATGATGATGCTGTGATGCTGTGAAGTGGGCGCGTCATCCGATCAAGATCTAACATAGGTTTTAACATTAACATCCAGTGCAAGCACTTTCTGTGTGTTAAATTTCATTGAAATAGCTTCATTAATAACGTGCATAATTGAAGAAATAGGCGTAAAATATGGGCTTGAAATCTAATCGAGATCTAACATAGCCTATAACCTCGTCCTTTCGTTAAAATCGGTTCACTCGTTTAGATGCTGATACACAAACAAACAAATAAGCAAAGGGGCTTTCAAAGTTTGTTCGAATTTCGGCTTTATAATCTCATGAAGTTTCAATTTTTTGGAGCACTGTTTTTCATTATGATTGGAAATAAAAAACATTTAAATAATTTAATCCAAATGTTCTTATATACCATAGGCATTATTATACTAGATTCTTGCTGGATGCCACACCCTTTTTACGTCCACTTTTTTCAGAATAATGTTTACTTTATTTAACATGAAACTTGGCACAAATGTACATTAAATTGTCTTACGAAAAAAAAGTTGCAAATCTTTCCCTCTGAAAATGAAGTTTAGTATGTTATTACATGATTGTCAAATGTTTTCATTTGCTTGAGCTGGACCAGTATTATCAAAATTTTCGTTATAAGAAATACTAAGATTCTATTAAAATTTTTGACATATTTTCATTATTTAAACATGTAATTATATATATTTTGGACATTTTTCAAAATACATTGGATTTTAAGGTAAAATTGGAAAAGTTTATTCTAATACTATCGAAAAAACAGCCAAAGAGAAAGAGTCAATTTTATATATTTGGTTCCCAAAAGGTTAAACCAGTAATTTTTGCAATTAAGTAGCATGAAATCATATATTATACTTAAATATCAATGAATTTATGGAAAATGTATTAAATTCTCTTAAAACCATGGTGATAATCGAATAAAAGAATTTATAGTTTTTTTTTTTTTTTTTTGAAAAATTTGTGCTTCTTGTGATGTTTATTTGCCATAAAAATTAACTTAATCTATTATGAGCCGGTGATCCTAAAATATTACTTTTGTTACTAAAGGGTTAAATGAATACGTATATAAATAGTACTGAATAGTACTGTGCTGGTAGTGTTGCGAACCATGATTTGAATTTTGAAGGTGACGTTGAGTCTATTAATGACTTTTTCTTGCAATAATCATTCGTTTAATTATGACTCATTTGATTTCGAAAAAATTATCGATTCTGTTTTGTAAGTTTTCATTTCAAATTTGTTTATCTTTACATTTTCAATTATATACTTAAATTTATAAATAATATTTTTACTACATCTATTTTTCCATCTAGCTAGAAAATCGCTCGTGTTGTGCCAATTGCTAAATCTAAAGTTGTTCATGGTCATGTTGTTCATGACCTTAGGCCTATTTCTATTTTGCCGGCTTTATATAAGGTAGTAGAAAATCTTTTGAAGTTTCCAATAATTAATTATATTTTACCTTGTCTTTATGAGCCTCAATTTTCTTTTCGCCTTGGTTATGGCACAACGACTATGCTTCTTTCTATGACTGACTGAGGCATGATTTAAACAAAAATGAATTATGTGTACAATTTCTCTTAATATTTCTAAAGTTTTTTAATTTAATTATGAAACTCAGGAATGAATTTAACTTTTGACGGTTAGCCTGCAAACTTATGTTCGCATACTTGAGTGTTAGGTATCAATTAATAACGTAGGTTCAAGTGTGAGGTTTCTTAGCTTTGGAATTCTTGAAGGATCTGTGCTGGGTCCACTGTTGTTTATTACGTATGTATTATTATGCAGATGTTATATTTATGATGATGATATTTTTTACATTTCTATTTGAATCGTGTTGTGGAATGGACTCTGTCAAATTCATTTCAATTGAATGTCTTTAAGACGAAGGCTTTAGGTTTTGATACGTCACATCGCTTCATTTTTAATTCTGAAATCAAACTTAATGGAATTCCAATTGAATTTGTTAATCGAATAAAAATATTAGGTATTTTAATTGATGACAGACTTTCATTTGGTTCACATTTGGATGGCTTATATGGTGAAATTTGTATGTGATCAAAAATAACTTTACTCATTTTACGGACTTCATAAATCATTTGTTATGACTATTTTTTAATAAGTATACTTCATTATAGTTATAACTGTTATTTAAAAAATTCTAACGTGAACGAGATACAAATAAGTTTTTGGATTAAACAAATTTAACTTTTTTCTGATCTTATTTTTTGGGGAATTTTGCCTCTTTTGACCTTTTTTTCTCATCCTCTGGCAACACTTTTAGCAATTCGTAAATAAATTTTATTTAAAAAAAATTTCCTCAATATGAAATTGTTTGAGTGGAAAAGTATTGAATTAAGTGGACAATTTGGAATCGAGATTCATAATAATAGAACCTCTAATGTTTATATTTTTAATTTAAACAGTTTGCTCATAGTATTTTGAGATGTAGTTGCCGAAAGGATGATTATTACCTTTCAAAGAAATTTTAAATTTAGCCTTTTTGCGATTTTTAACAAAAATTATCTTAATTTTACCACAAAACCATTGTTTTTTTATTTAACCCTTTTTTAAACATTTTTACGCGTTTACGTTTGCAACAGTTGGCATCACTGATTACAATAAAATAAACGAAATTACTTTACTGCCAAACCAATAAAATTCTCCATACCCAAGGCCATTATGAAGTAACTGAAGTAACCTCACATCCTACTGCCACTTGCTACTACTACTAATACCCGCTACAGCAAACATCAGTTGCTATAATTACCATTTTATTTTATTTGGTTGCCTTTTTTTTTGTTTTTTGCAATTAAATGCATTTTTATATAAAAATCTTTATAATAATTTCATTTATAATTTCATTTATAATCATATTCATATTAATTGTGGGAGAGAAAAAAGGGAAACAGAGAGTAAATGAATTGTAGCGAGCGTTAGATACTGGTGGTATGTAGTAAATAAAAGCTACTTGGCTTAAATAGCGAAATCGTTAAATATGCGACATGAGCCAAAAGTGGGCTTAACTTGATGATGATGCCAATAGTGAGTATTAAGCGCCCTAATTGCGTTTAATTAAAAACTCTGTTCATTTTTTAGGGAGGGAGGGAGGTAGGTAGGATAGGGAAAGAAGATTTTTTTTCAGTCATTACAAATCCTATTACTGCGTTCATTTGCCAAACAGACATACAAACATTAAGAATTTTAGCATAATTTTAGTTTAATTTGCCAAGCATGAAATGAAATTGTGTAAAGTTTCCCTAATAGTTTTATTTTATTTTAATTTCTGTGTAATTTTTTTACTTTTTTCATTTTGCTTACAAAGTTTCCACATATTTATTTGTACATACATACCCACTATCGCATACATACATTAATTCCTCTAACTGAAGGCGTAGCAGTTATGCAGCCAAGAAATATAATGAAAAAAGGAAAAAAATGGCGGGAATAATGGAACAAAAACTTTCAAAAATGTTTCATAACTTTCTTCTTATCGACTGTTTTAACATTCTTTGTAAGAGTATTTTTCTAGTTTTTTTTTTGCTGCAGCAGTCAAGAAAACTTTTTAACTGGTTTTACTACGATTTGTATGATTTTCTTATATTTCTAGTGGTACGGTTTTTGGGTAAGAGTTGGTATATGTAGAACATCAGCTAGTTTTCTCCATTTTGTAACACTCTACATACACATGCCACATTTTGTTTTAGTTTTCTTTTGCCGCAAAAGAAAGTATGAAATAATAAAGAAAAAGAAAGGGTGCTTATATGTATATGTAAATAGTTAGGAAGACCATATCGTTCATTTATTCATTTATTTAAGAACGACATAACTAAAAAAATAAAAAAAATATAAAGGCCTTGTTGAGGATATCATAAATCAGTTTTAAAAATTTCCAATTCGCATTCAAAATTCTGAGTTATGGTAAAAAAAAAATTCATCCCCTAATCTGTTAATCTTTTGTTGATTTTACCTTTTTAAGATAGTATATTGAGATCTAGAAGAATCAGGATTTCCACCATTTGATCATTTTTATTATTTCTTTGAACGCCTTTTCCAAATATGGAAATAAGTTTTATTTTTAGATTTTTACAAAAACTCAATAAATAACAATTTTTTTTTGAGTTTTATTTTTTGCTCAAAATACCATAATTATTTGAATATAAAACAAGTTAGACCGCTATATTCGGCTGTGCTTTTACACCCTTCACCACCTTACCAACAAATAATAAAATTTATGCCTTAAAGTATGCTTTTATATCTTCTAATTTACACTTAAAAATACTTTTTTTTCCAAACTACAAAAATTAAACTATCATAACAAGCCTTGCTTCCTTAAAAAAAATCAACAACAACACTGATTGCTTCTGATGACTACTAAATTATATGCATATGTTTGTATGTACTAGATACAACACTGAGTCATTGCAATGCTTCTATTTCCAACTACAAAACGTCCAACATACATAAAAAATGATTGTGAGTATGTATATACAAATAACAACTACTGCTTTCTTATACAAAAGTCAATGCAATGCTTTTTATATATGTTTGTGTGTGTATATTTTTAATAATTTTTTCCGTTTTTTTTCTATAACTCGGTTGTTTTGGTTAATTCATAAAATTGAATATTAAAAAAAAAACTAAAATAAAATAAAACGAATTCCGATGCTTACATAGAAACTTCACAAAGTCCAAAAATACGTTTTGACCGATATCTCAGTTACTTATGAACCGATTATTTTTATTTCTTCGCAAAAACATTTCAAAAAAAGATTCAAAATTTTCTGTACAAAAACGAAGTCGATAGATAGATAGAGGCTTAAAAAAAAACTCAAACAAATTCGTTTTTAGAGGTCTTTTCGGTTTTTTTGCGATATCTCGGCCACTAATGGATCGAACATATAGTGTACTGTGCAAAACAAGAACAACAAAGTTAGGATAAACCTAAGAATTTTTTATTTTATTTTTGCAATATTTACTTTACAACAAAAATAGTTTTACGAAATTATATACATATTTAAGTATTAACAAAAGCATAAACTTTTAAAGTACTTTAACGTTGTTTATTAACAAAAACTTGAATAAAGCACTACTATCTTCATATAAGACTGTGCACAGTAATAGTAACACATTACTTTGTTTATTTTTATTCTATATTTTCTGTTAAACAGTTTTGAAGCGATTAAATTATTAATTGATTTCTCTAAAATTTGGACTGGACTAATTTTGAAACCGCATTAAAAAGTACTCCATAGGGTTATGCGTATCCTGTCATAGTGAATACATATAAATAGTGTTTTAAATTAAATAAAGTACTTTTCTTTTTTAATATGATTAATTTTGTTGACTTCAGGAAAAAAAAATCAATCTATTTTTATCATAAATAAAAAAAACTGTACCTTTATTGTATAAGCTTTTCAGTGAGTAGTAATATATTGCTTAGCCTGTAACTTCTTTAAATGCTTTCAATGAATTTTGAGCAGATAATATATTAAATCTTAGAGACTACATAATTTATCTATGTGGACAAATTTACTGTTATAGTGTGTTACCAATTTATTTTTAATAATGACTGCGCGAAGTTTTTAGTTTTTTTTAGTTTAATTTTTTAAAATAAATTTGTAGACCTTACTTAGGTAGTTTTTTTTATCTAAACAAACTTAAAATTTATTGCATCGGGATATATTATTACAAATCATAATTTTTACTAAAAACGGCTATAAGTAAAAGAAAAAATAATAAAAAGAAGTATAAATAATCCTGTCTTAAAATATTTTTACTATAAAACTTACATTAACTTTAAAAAAGACGCAATAAATGCATTTTGAAATTTTGTTACTTTTGATGTGCACGTTTTCATATAGAGAACATACGGTATTTTTCTCGTTTTTGCAAAAATAATTAAATTCACATTCTCTAAAGTGTGAATTTTTATGAATATCCAAATATGTTAACAATTTTATGAAATTAGTTTAGTTGCAAATTGAATACTATAAAAAGTAATTCAACATTTATGATAACCTTAATTTTGTTGCTTATGTTCTGCACAGTACTGTATATCCGATTTCTAAAAACAGACAGACGAACATCGTTATATCGATTTCCCTATCAATAAGGATCCAGAAAATATATATTTTTTGGAGTCTTATATAAATATTTTAAAAATTACAAACAGAATGACAAACTTATATATACCCATTACACCTGTGGTGAAGAGTATAGTAACGACAATTTTTGATTATTATTTTTCGATTATTTTTTCTTTTGCGTCAAAATTATGATTATTTTAGAGCAGAAAAATAAATAAAAATCAAAACATAATCATTATAATTTTATTTTTTATTTTCTATTTTTTAATCAAAAAATAATGGTGTCTATTCTTGAAAACGCGTCGAAGAAGTGAAATTGTCTACAAAAATTTAATGTAAATAAGTAATAAAAAATCGTATTAGAAATAGAATATTTATTAAGGAAGATGATAAATACCAAAAATAATAATATTGATTAAGTTAAAATAGACATTTTTTGTTTGTTTTGTTATTTTAAATTCATTAATAGAAATATATGAATGCTTAGAAAAGGATAAAGATTTACTTAAATTTGGGAAATGTGGCAACGCTATTAAAAATAAAAAATATTTATTAATTATTTTTATAAAAATATTTTGTGTATAGATATTAGTAAAAGTATACAGAAATATTCATAATTTTCTAAGTAATTATTAATGTGAAGCTAAAGGCAAAAGTTGCAAGTTTGTAAAAATATATTCATATATACAATAAATTGGAAATATAAAAGTTTAAACGCGCATATTTCTGAAATGAGACATGATATTGACTTGAATCTTTTTGCAAAAGATCGGAAATTATATATGCTAAAGGACAAGCTTGGAATACATATTTTTAAAATTTCTTTCGGTATTTAGAAATAAACCAAACAAAAGGCCCAATTTGGGGTTTTTGGAGAAAATACAAATTTTTTAATTGTAATAACATATTTGTTTATAAAGATATCTTAATGGAATTTGCAAGAAATGTGTACCTTATTAATGTAAATAAAAGCGCGTTAACCAAATTTCAATCAGGGGTAGGGTTTTCCTGAATTCCCAAAAAAACTAATCAAAATTCCCAAAAATGGGATTTTTTACATTTATGGTTATAGAATCCACATTTTTCCGAAGGCCCGTGGATTTTGATTTAAAACTTTTAACAACATATTGAGGATTCTTAAAACATATTCCGCTTGTCGATTTGTGTTTGGGATTTGAGAAAATATGGTCTAAAATCAAAACTTTCATATAAAATGGGTCGATTTCGGGAGGGTGTGTACCATTAAAGTCATCTCTGTAAAGTTATCTTTCAGAAAAGTGTAAAATTATTATATGTTGCTAAAGAATATTTTATTTTAGACAAAAAAGAGTGTAGATATATTTTCGGCTAAAAAAACACAAAAAGTCGTCTTTTTTGAAATTTTCAAATTCAAAATCGTTTATTTTTGGACTCGGTAAAGATATCGACTTCAGTTTTTTTTTCTTCAATAGATAATTTTATTCTTTAACTAAAATACTTATATATAAAAATATATATAAGTATTTGGCCAAATAGAGAACTTAAAAAAAAATAATGAAACATTTTATGAAACTAATATAGTTTTTATATTTTTAACGATAAGATTAAAAAAGTTTTCAATAAGTAATATTTTTTCTTTCTTTGAAAGATGTTAGGATATTTTGTACAGAAAATACGCAATGAAAATTCTTAAAAATTATTTATATTTTAGCAAAATAAAACTGGCTAATGGCTAAATAAATTTTTTAATAGCTAAAGGAGATTAATAATGGCTAAATTTAGCCAAAAATTACTAAATTGGCAACATTGCCGGGTATGTACCGAAGGGTTAAACAAAATAGTATTTTAAGCTTTATCAAAGTTGAAATTTTGAAAAAAAAATAAGACACCAACAATATGCAAAACCATATTTTTGGCGTGTTATTTTTCAAAAGAATCAATTTGTTAATTTGATTTTGCACCCAATAGAATTTTTTACATAATATGCCATTAGTGAAATTTTAATTTTATTGTCACATATTGTGTGTTTTTCAAATCCGATTCTCTAATAATTTTTATCTTATAAATTTATAGAAATTTTGCAATTTCATAATACAATGTATTAGCTTTGAATGTTTTTAAGTGCAAAAAGAAAATATTCTTTAGCATTAATAGTAGATAATTTAAAATTTAGCCAGAAAAAATAATATTTTTAGAGCATGCCTCATTAATTTTAGGGGCATATTTTCCGATTTTAAGAGCATTTTTATATATAAAAAAGACTTTAATATAATTCAAAAAATATATACTTCTGCTTTATAAATCAATTTGAAAATGTACAATTTAATTAAAAATTAGGGAGCTACGTGACTTTTAGTGAATTTAGTTTAACTACCCTGTAGTGTAGTTTAATTTAATAAAACAACTGGCCACCTTATTTCAATTGTTATAATCTTATACAGGATGCATAAAAGAAAAGACGAAGAAAAAGAAACGGAAGTAGAAAAATATATAAATGAAGAAAAAGTTTTCTACTGTCGCATATTTTATGTTGCAGTAAATTACCAAAGTTTTGCTTTAAAATGCAGGCATTTCATTGACTCGAAAATAGTTTCCTAATTACGCATTATTACTATTATGAGGAGTTCGTACGACTGCGAATACGTTTTCATATTAAAAACGTCAGGCAAAACTTTCTTTTGACAGAACATTTTAGAGTTGTGTATTAATTAAAAAAAAAAAAAAAATACATGAAATTCAAATAAATTGGAAAAAATTAAAAATAAAACATTTGGAAACTTAATTAAAAAAGAGTTTCGTTTTGGTACAAAAACTTTTTTTAAAAGAAACAATTTTAATTATTTTTAAATTTTAATTTAAATTATTTTTAAACAATTTTTGTATTAAAAAACATGTTTAATCTCTAACCGTAAATGACAAGGATATATGTAAACTTATTTAAGAATTTCATATTCTTGGTAAAAAAAAAGTAGGTAAAACGATTTAATGATGATTTAACGATAGATAAATACTATTGGGAAATTTCCTTTTTTTTTTTTTTTAAATCAGAACAAAAGACCGGAATTATTTTTTAAAATTCAAATTGTACAGAGTTATAAATTATTTACGCTGATCTGGCAGAAATTTTTCCAACTTCCAGTTTCCCGTTGCTAAAAGGAAAAAGAAGTCGAAAAAAAATTTGTGCAAATTATTCGAAGTAATTTTAAAACTTTTTTCAAACAAATTTATTTGACATCGAGGAATAAGCAGTAAATTTAAAGATATCATATAACTTGTATGAACAGCCGAGATAATGATATAAAATGATATTTTATCAATAAAAAATATGGTTGAGTTTTTTGTTAATTTAATTGATTAAATACGTACTAAAATTGCTGAAAAACTACTTCACACGATATGCAGATATTAGAAAAATTTATCAATTACTTCTTGGATTGCTAAATATAAAAACATACATACATACATACATGCATACATACATAATTCACCGTCTGCATTTTTGAAATAAAAAGGATAAAATCAAAAGCAGTTATAAAATAATAATTTATGGCGAAATTTTTATTGAATTACAGTTAACTTTTTGACCATTAAAAACAACCAGTTTTATAGTATCATTTTAAGCAAATATCCTTTTGCGCACACACACACACACATTAACAAAATCATGCATCTATGTGTAAATATTTTGCATTTTCACATTGTCTCTCACATACACATAATACCCGTAATAAACACCCCTCACAAACAGACAATTGAAATGGAAATACGTAGAGAATAAACCAAGACAATGACAATTTGCCAGGTCAAATTTGATTATAAATAATATCCTTTTTGTTGTTTAAACTCCTATTGTTGTTGCTAGTGTCATCGCATGGAATTTAAAATTAAAAAAAAAAAATAATAATAATAAAATAAGAGAAATATGTTTAAATAGAAAATATGTTTTGGTGACAGTAATCTTTTGAAAACAGGATTAAAACAGTACGTTGTTGTTTACCAACATAGAGTCAATGAAATTAAAAAAAAAAATAAAAAAGAAAAACAAAATTAAAATAGAAATATAAATAAATTTTTAGTGCACAGTGGCAGGAAGAGTGATGGTGATGGTGATGAAGATGATGGCGTAGGCCTGGTTACTAAAACTAAAAAGGATTTATGTATTTGAGTTTTAAAATTTCGTTCGTTTTTCTATTGTTATTTGTAGTTGTAGTTGTTGAATTGCAATTGACACGTGCGCTGTGGTAGATTTTTTAATAAGTAACAAATTTTAAAGAAATTATTTTTTTATGTAAGAATTTTATTGTTACAAATATTTTAGGGAGAGGAGAAATATAAAAAATCATTGAAATGAAATGTTGAAAATACTTGCTAGAACATATGAATTAAATGTTATCCTTTAAAGTTTATTTTATTAAAAAGAAAAATAAAATTTGATAACAGATAATAATAGCATATGGTATGATTTTATTTCTTTTGTATTCATCTGATGAAATATTTACTCGTAGCATTTACTTTCTTATTTACTTATTTTAAAGAAGTTTTAAATTCTAATCATGTTTATTGTAATAAATGTTCGTTCAACTTTTAAATATTTCAATTAAATGAATGTAATTAAAAAGTTGATTTTCATTACTTTTAGTTATGATTTTCAATTTGAAATGTACATAATTTGAATAATTAATTTTATACATATTTCAATGTACCTGTGGTGATAAGACAGTAACGCAGTTTTTTGTAAGGAGTATAAGAGAGATTTTTAATATCTCCCCTTTATTTATCGAAAGTTAAGTTAAATCATTAAATATTTTAGCCTTTTTTTTAATTTTTTTACAAAAAAAAAGAAGTAAAAATTTGATTTTGAAGAAACTTTAAATATTTTATTCGTAATAAAATTGCCACTAGTTCTCAAGAAATGTTCGGCAAAGTTTTAAAATAGGTCTCAGTGTCCTAATCCCTGCTTTCGTGTCTAAAAGTCTGAATCAATTTTCACGAAATTTGATATACAGATAGTACCAGTACCGGAAGTGGTTATTGGTTATGTTAGATCTTGATTGTGACACACATTTAAGCTTACTTTTAAAAACATAAACTTTTTAAATTTTGCTCGTTACTAATGAAGCTATTTACATGAAATTTGACTCACAGATAGTGCTCTAGAGAATGTCATAGGCTATGTTGGATCTTGATCGGATGCCTCGTCCATATACTAAACCCACTATTTTAAAATTGCTGTGGCGATTTGCTTAAAGTTGTTCGTAAGAACCATTATTTTATCATAACGTATTGATGAAATTAAATTAGGACGGATAGGTCCAGGGAGAGAAGTAGCCCCCATACAAAGCGAATATTAGTTTTCGCACATCTAAAGGAATATTGCAGTGAAAGTCTTAAAAAGATGTAGAAATAATTTGCATACCAAATTTCGAATGGGGTGGATAGGTCCAGAGGGAGAAGTAGTAGAAGAGGTAGCAATGCGCACGTGAAAAAGCTAATTTTATATAAAATAGGAAAAATTCGGAAGAATCTAGACGGAGCCCTATTATAAAATTGAACTTGCTGTCTTTTTTAAAAATAATATTCTTAAAAATATCTTTCAGCAAATTATAAAATCTTTATATAATTTTAAACAAATATTTTATTTAGAATAAAATATATTTTAAAAATCTATTTTTTCAAATTTCAAATTTGATTTTTATATGCAGAAAATTGGATAATAAAATATCAAATTCTTTGCAATTAGATAAAAAAACAATACAATTCCCAAGCGTTTTAAAAATTTTAATGTCAGGGCACCTACACGCAGAGCAAAATATAGTTGAGCATTTTCACGGCAAACATGTCATTTTTAAAAGATTTCTTTACGATATTGTAGTCACTAGATTTTATATAATTGCAGCAACCATATTATTCTTATAGTAATCAAACATTGGTTTTAGTAACCAAATAATTTTTGTAGTAAACATAAAATATGTTTATTACAATCATTTATATTATTCTTTTTCACTTTATGCTAGAACTAAGTAATATTGCTTTAGTCGTAATATTATAAACAAAAACAAAAACTTTTAAACATGATATTTTATTTTTCTCGAATCGAATTGAAATTTATAGAAAAGTTGATGAGGAGGACCTAAGCTTTAATAAAAATGATATCACTGTGTTATAATCACTACCTCGGGCATGAACCAATCTTAAGAACTCATAACTTCTGCAAAATAATTATTTTGTTGTTTATTTATTTCGAGCAGAAATTAAAAAAAAAAATTGTTAAATATATTACAAAAACATAAAAAAATCGCTAAAGTACTAAAATAATCGATAAATTAAAAATATAATTTAGTGATATTTCTGTAATAGAGAAAAATCGCAAGATTAAAAAATTCCCAAATAATAACAAAAACGCTAATTTACAAAGAGTCAATAAACCACAATAGTTGCCGAAACATAAAAAACGTAAAAATAGTTGTATTATAAAAATACTAAATTCAAAAGTCCTGGTCATAAAAAGGAGTGCGCCCACAAAAATTAATGCAAACAACTCTGCTTATAAAATTAAAAATTTTGGTTAATCTTTTTAAATCTTTGTTCATGAACTATTTATATTTTTTCTAAGACACATGAAATTGTATTTCGCAACAGACCTGCATTACAAGCAATTATTTTATATGGTCGAAATGGTGTTTTGTAGTAATTTTTATTATAGGTTTGTGTAAGTTTTGTTCATCTAATTACAATATTATAATATAATTAGCAAGTATTAGTTGTAATAATGAGAAATGTAAATAATTTAATGGTGTTAATTTTTTTCACGTATTCTAAGCAGGACAAGTTTAAATGTGCACGAAAAAAGAAAATAATAAATAAATAAAAAACATATATTTTTTATTTGGAAAAAAAATCATTTATTGTAAAATTCTTGTGAAATGTGCATAAGCTTCCCTTTCCAACTGAAAAACTTGCCCTGGTTATAAGCCTTAAACTGTACATCAATTTTTTCATGCGCACTCCCTAGTTATTGTGCCTGGTATTTATTACAAATCGAGTGATATGAGATTTTTAGGACAATATTTTTTTTTTTAGGGTGCCATAGGGTAACATAATCTCTTAGTAAGAAACCCAAACAGACTTTAAGAGATAAGTAATTTATTTATAACCCATTTATTTTACGCCACTATTTAATAGAAAATTACGTGAAAAATTGCAGAAATTGTTTTTCATTTGCAGCACAACAACCCGTTTTAAATATGGCATAATAACACGTCAAAATATTATTAAAATTTACAAAACATTTTCATTTGTTAAGAAAAGGAAACCTACAACAGTCATAAATCACAAAATGATGAAGAAAATACAGTATGAATATTATACGAAGGATTCTTCTAAGAAGCTGTAAAAAAAAGTTATAAACATTCAATGGAGTAAGGTGATGGTAATACTCGTAATATAAGATGCAAATTTTTACATTAAGTACGAAAGAAACACTTGAATACTTAAATAATTCAATACTTTAGGGGTGTGAAATTATATTGTTATTATTATAATTTAAATCTTGTAATTACAAATATTTATTTATTTTTTTTTTTATTTTTAATGAAGTTTTATTAAAAATACACAAAAGAAAACCACACACATTGCTTTAATTCTTTTAAATACATTAAACGAAAACATCAATAAAATAATTGGCTTTAAATTGTTGGCAATTACATGATTTATAATAATATTTGCAAAAGATCAAAATTAAGAATAAAATAGATAAACAATTGCAACATTTTAGGTTTAAATAAATAAACCTTTTTTTCTTTATCATCTTATTTTTTTGCAATATTTATTTATCAGTCAAGTGGAAAACACACAAATTTCTCACTCACTCAATACACTTACTACCCTTAATTTAGGGCAACATTTTGCCTTGCAAGTGCACAAGTGTGGTCCAAAGGCAAATATTTATATATGTATATGTACCAGCACCCCATAAGGATACACTCTATTATCCTAGAAGAAAGTTAGAAGAAAAGATTCAAGATTGGCAGCTTAAGAAATGGGGAAAATATGTTTATTTTTTGTTTGAAAAAATTATAAATTGAATGTTTTTCTAACAGGCTCGTTATCCTTTTTTGAAAAAAAAAAAAATAACTCTCGCTCTCTTATACGTAGTTTGTGTATTTGCTGTTGTTGCTTTTGTGTTTTTTTATATATAACAATTGAAATGATATTTTTCTTGTTCCACTGCTTGTTGTATGAGTATTTTATTTATTATTATTTTTATCCAGTTTTGTTAAATGCACTTAAAAATTTATTGTTAAATTGTTCATCATTACTTTCCATGCATGAGTGGAGTTTTAAGGATTGAATATTTTTGCCTAAAGGGGCAATATCAGTATGCCATAGATTCACAATACGATAGATAATCATACTTGGGTACTTTCTCTATTACAATGATTATGTTTTATGTTTGTGTGTGTTTACGAATCCTGGGAGACAATTTTAAATTCCTTGTATTGTGTTTTAAAAAAATGATTCAAAATCTACAAAAAAGCAAATAAAATAATAGATAGAAATCATACATACATACATACATACGTCTCATCATATGTGGTTTTTGATATTTCATTTCATTTTATTTTCTATCCAATTATTTGAATTCGTCGTAGAATAAAATTAAACAATGATAAATATCTATCATTTTATTTCTACATTTTATTGCAATTCAATTGAATTTTATTCTCATGTTTTATTTGAGTATTTTTTGTTTGGAATTAAAATTGATGCTTCAATTAATTTATAATTGTTTGGTTAAAGATTTGTCAAGCCTTTTCCTTATACAAACGAGAAAGAAAGATATATTCGATCAAGACCGCCTATATGATACCCTACGTTGTTTCCACTCACATAAAACTTATTTGTGTCGAATATTAACTTGATGCTAACATTCGTATGGGATTTATACACGTTAAAGTGATTTTCGGAAGAGGGGTTTTTATGGGAGCTATGGTCAATTGTGGACCGATATTATGATATTATGATGATTAATACCTGCAGAGAATTTCTTTACACTGAATTTCAGCCCTCCAGCTAGACAGACGGACGGACATTGTTAGATCGATTTAAAAAGTGATTCCGAGTCGATTGGTACACTTTAAGGTTTGTGTTGAATAACTTTTTCTATGCATTACAAACATCAGCACAAACGCATAATACCCCAATCACCTATGGTGGTGTAGGGTATAAGAAATATAATACTTTTAGTATATATGTGCTTGAATACTAAAATCTGGAATATCTGAAATGTTTCCTACGAATAATTAATATTACTTTAATTGTCACCTGGTAATCATTAACAGTGTAATTGATACTAAATGAAATAAGAAATAATAAACAAGTTAAATAATATTATAATTTACTGAATTTTATATAATTTTAATATTAAAGAGGTGGGAGAAAAGTGGGCGGATCGTGTTCATTTTAAATTTTCAAATATATATTAATCATCCAATCATTTATCAATGCTTTACTCAATATCTTCGTCCTACCACAAACTCGCCTTTACAATAAATAACACCGTGTGACAGTAATTTTCACACATGAAAAAATCGACATGTGCATAAAAGCAGAGACCATGCGTAGAAAAAACTACGTACTAAGTTTATCTCTAGGAAGTTAAATTGCCTCTCAAAAGGACTTTAAAGTTTTGAAGCATACACATTAAAAAAAAACCGTAAAATATTTACGAATATTATATCAACCCAATATGGGTGTCAAATCTAAGAATCTCCGCAATATAATATTTTTTTATTTAAATATTGCAGCACAAAAAATAAGAAAATATCCTTTTGAAAACGTTACCTTTAAACACTTATTTTTGATTATATATTAGACTGCAATAATCATTCTCACATGTGAAAAAATCGATATATGCATAAAACTAGACACCATCCATGATAAAATTATGTACCCAGTTTTTCCCAGGATGTCAAATTTCCACTTAAAAGAACTTTGATGTCTTTCGAAAGATTTGCAATTTTTAAGGAAATTATAAAATATTTTCTAAGATTACACCGACGTCAAATGAAAACTAAGCATCACCGCAATATAATATTTTTAATTTGAACGTTACAGTACAAAAAATTAAATAAAATATTTTTAAATAAAAACTTTTGTTATATTACAGGGATTCATTAGGCATTCATTTTGGCTTGATATAATTTTCGCAAATATTTTATAATTTTTTAAAGTTGTTTATTTTTCGAAACTTTGAAGTCCTTTTGAGAGCAAATTTGACGTCCTGGAGAAAAAATGAGTACGTGGTTTTATTATGCATGAGCTTTAGTTTCATGCATATATCGATTTTTTCATGTGTGAGAAAATTTTTGGCAAATTGTTGCACAGTGTAAATACAATAACCGTTACAAATATTTCCAAGCCATACAATATTTGTACATTCTAAATCTATTGAAATTAATATGGATAATTTGTTTCTATAAAATTTAATGATTTGCACCCCCGTTATTTCATCCTTTGTTGCAACCACAGAAAGAAAATAAAAAAGAAACGCATAAATAATTTGAAATATCTACATCAAACATATAAAAAATAATAAAGATGAACTCTTTGACATTTATCCTAACAAATTATACACACATTCAAGTACTTAAATGAAGAAGGGATTCAATTCGTACTTCAATGACAAATAGTGAAACCTCGACCGCATTGTATATCCTATGAAACATCTGTTAGAGCAGTTGTTTATTAAAAAAGGGGAAACTAAAAAAAAATAAAAAATAAAAAACCGAGATATAATTATTACTCGTTTTTTTTTCTAATTGAAAAACAATTTGCTATTGTTGTTAATTTAATTATGAGAAGAATAGATTTCTATTAGTTTAATTGTATGATTTTACAGAATAGCAATTATAAAAATATTGTCAATTCTGCCAAGAATAAATAGAAAAAATAGTTTAACTTTTTAATAACATATCTGTCTCAAAATATATTGAAATTAAAATACGATTTGGATTCATCTATAATAATGTCTCTAAGAAAAAAATCATTTTTTTTTTAGCCAAATCAGAGTAGATAGAACAAAAGGAACGAAAATTTAGCAAGTACTTTGTTGTTGTTCATCAACATGTTTCCAGTAAATATTGTAGTTTGAAAATCGCTAGATTAATTCAAGCGTTTTGTAAAAGATATTCGTTTCTGAGACAAATTTGTAATTCTAAATATATTTCTTTAAGTCAACGGTTTATTTCAAATATTCTAACAAGTTTTTTAATGAAGAAATTTGCATTTATTTACTTTACTGGGTTAGTATATATAATATAAAATAAAAAGTTGTCAACACTGTGCTTACAGCTGTCACGTAAAATCGTAGAGTAACCTAATTTCATAAGCCCTCATTACATTTACAATTACGGTAGAGTAGGCTCCATTACTCAATAATATGCTGAGTGAATTAAATTTTAAAGTTTATCTTGATGATAGATCTAGCCGCTTATGCAAACTCAACTCTTCAACTCTTCGGTGGCACTGTTACTATTTAATCTATACTCCCATTATTTGCTTACAACGAAATTTATCTACACAGATGCGGAAGATCACTTTGATATAATGGAATCTGAATCGGTCCTGACAAGTGATCTCCATGAATAGGTCCAATACTTTATGCACTAGCTATACCAAAACAGATGTTTCTTGCTTCCATCTAACTAATCAGGATAACATTCAATCCGGATTGAGAAGAGAGAGTGCTCTCCAGCACATAGTGAAAAATTTTTTAAATATTCTGATTTTTAATCTTTAATAATAAATGAACAATATTTTGCACTAATAATCTTAAGAATATTTTTCGTAATATTAAAGAATGGTCCGAAGTGCTTTTTGTAGAAACTCAGAAACTAATAAACATATTTTTATAATTTTTTCACAACCTGATATAAATCCAAATAATATTCGTGTAAAATATTATAAAGGTAGTAGTCGGATCTACTAAGTTATAACAAAAATAGAAGCAAAGGAGAAAAAAAATTTAGGACATTTTGGGTAAAAATTATAGTTTAATTAAAAATGCAACCAATTGCAATTCTTACGTGTACATTTGGGAGAAAGAATTATTTATTTTAAATTTGCAATAACTTCGGCTATTAAATGGGAAAAAGTTATTCGTACTAATTAATTGTATATTTGACTAACTGATTATAAAAGTTTATAGAATCTATGTAGAATTTCTTATATTTTTTCACAGATATTGTTAGGAGATTAAGATTTGCGAAATATTTTTGCGCAAAATTGAATTCAAATATAATCACGAGATCACTATAATACAAACAAGAGTAAATTATCTTAAAAACTGTATACATTTGTATAATAATAAATGATCATTTGAAAGCCTTCTAAATATTGAACATAATTGATCATAATTGATTGATAAAGTATTGTAAAACCTGATGTACAAAAATTATTCTAGGCATGATATCCCAAGTTTTTGTGTTAATTAGGGCAATTCAAGTCTCAATATATATTTGAACATAATTTTTTTTAATTTCTAAAAATTTCTAAATGATGCAATTTAGAGATATCACCTTCAATTTATACCAATTAATATAACAAAAACTAACTAAAATTGTGTGATGGTAAAAAGTGTCGAGTTCCTAATTTATTTGGCTATGTCTGGTGATTAGTCATTGTAGTATATGGGTTCTACGTTCCTTTTTTTCAATTAGTGTAGTTTTGATGATGTTGAAATATGTTTTCGTTATAACTAAACTATTTAAAGACATTTTATGCTCCAAATAAAACATTTTGAATTTAACTGAAAACCTCTGAGTAGCACATAGATTAGTGTGTGTTTAAATTAAAAATTGAGGTTATGAGACAAAATTACAAATTATTCCAAAGTGAATAAAAACTCAACATTGTTTTTTTTTGGGTCAAATATAAAGAACACCATAGTGCAAAAATTAGTCATTTTATAGCGTTTCGGACCTAATATATATAATATAAACTTGCTTTGAATATGAAATTTATTATTATTTGATTACATAAGTTTAAATTATATTAAAAATGTATGACATTTACAGGAATGTGGGTAGGAACATTAAAGACCATTTAATATTTTCTCCTCCAGTTTCATTGTAATGTATTAATGGAATTCTAAGATATTAATAAAATCGTTGTGATAGGTAATACATTTTATCTGCATTAACTTTTATTTTTTGAAGTAATTCCTTTTTAATTAATACAATAAAATATTAAGTACAACAAATGCTGAAATCAATTGTGAATCATTATAAAAATTTACGCAGCTATTACGGTTATTACAGTGAATCTCATATCATTTATTTTACTTATTCCATGTTATTTTATTGGTGTAATTATGTCTGTCCGTACGTCTGGCGCAGGGACAATATTCAGTAATCGCCTGATATTCGCAGATATCCGCAAACAAAATTTTAAAAATTCAATTGTATACAAGTTATCACTCTTTCGCTTTATAGTGATTTAAACGCCGATAGAATAAAATGTACAAAATTCTGTGATAATCGATATTTCCGACCAGAAAATAACGAAAAACTGTGATTAAACATATTTTATGGGGAGAAACTCTTTACGAAGAATGTAAAAAATCAATAGAGCAAAAAGATCGGAAATCTGTGACTTCCGACCAAAAAAGGATTTTTATATGAACAATTTTAAAAACGATTTCGTAGCCAAAACAGATCAGATACAGCAAAAAAAAACATGATCACTAGATCAGCAAAAAATAGTGGAGCCATATTTTTTTTCACGGGTTTCAAATGAACCAAATTTTTCCGTTTCAAAAAAATTAAGAATTTTGTCATCGATTTGTTACAGGATATTTTTGGCTTAGCAGCATATTTTGTCATATTTTCATAGGAAATCCTTATTTTAATAATTTAACTGACAAAACTATATTTATTATTTATAAATTGATAGAAATTTTTGTAATGTCCTGTTACCATCTAATAGATTTAAATGTTTTAAATGCAAAACGAAAATATTTTTTTGTGCAGTTGCATGTAAAAATCAATTTACTTTTAGCGTGAATAGCGTATACACGCAGACAAAAAAAAAAAAAAAAACATATGACTAAAACGATATTATATTCTCGTTGTTTATTTTCATTAATTTTAATAATACTGTGTGTTAATATAGTTCACTATAACAATTTTCTGTTTTTAAATATTTTTAACATAATTCAAATTTTATTATAAAAAATAACATTGTCTCTACAACCATTAAATATTATCAATCTTTTTCCTTGCTATTAAATCATATTTTGTTTTCAAAGCATATTATTATTCCCATAAAAATAAAATGTTACAAATAAATATGCTTTTTACTAATATGATTGAAAAATTGATAACTTGTTTATTTTTGAATATATTTTGTTTTTAACGTTTGTTGTCCACCTTCATTTTAATTCTCATTTAGTTTATACTATTATGAATTAATATAAGTAGATAAGATTTGGTTATATTTTGTGCGATTCAATATATATGAGATATTGATTAAGTATTGAATAATTTAGTTAATAACAATATCTTTCTATTGTCTTGTATAATATATAATGAATTAAATAAATAACTAATGAAAAATTAATATTTGATCATAATAAGATTAGTTTGAAACGTGTTATCAGAAATATAATATAATAAAATTGAAAATCAGATCATAATGTAATAAAACCGGATCCTAATTTTCATATTTACTATTATTTATGGCCATGAAAATTTTTACAGTAACAATATAGTCCAATCATAATATGTTGTTCTCAGATTATGGTTACTGCAACCATATTTTTTTTTCTACGTGTATGTATTTTAAAATTTAGCTAGATTTATTACTTTTTATAGATATGAAAAATCTAAAAATCGCCAAACCAGGGGGATAATTCTGTAATTGTAATTGTACCCGTATATTGAAATTTGAAAGTATTTTTTTTTCGAATCGAAATACACAATATCACTCCAGAGCAGATATAAGAAATATCTGTGTTCGCTAATGTTTCCAACCAAAAATTAATTTTTATTTCAATCAGTTATTCTTGGTTACACTGTAATGTTTATTTTCATTATTTAATTATTAATTTGTCTTGCATAGGGTATGAGTAATTTTAAATTAAAAAGAATAAAATGTTTAATATTAATAAATTAAGTAAATAATAAACAAGTCATTGTGTGTCATCATCAAATTGTATTTATCACACCAGTTAAATAAAAAAAAAACTCACTCCTTTCCACCCAACATCATCACCCTCCTTACCTGGCAAATCTGCTATTGTACCCACTTATTGTTGTATTCACTTAAAAACATCAGTATCTTTTTTCCATTAACCTTTAAATTTCCTTCGCTCTTGTTAATGGGTGGTAGTGTTGGGGTGGGGGGGGGGGGGGTATTTAAACGACCCTTGTGTATCTTTTTCATTTGCTGCTGGCAATCTCGTTTTAATAAACCTTCAAATAATCCTCCTGCTCTTTCGCTCACTTTGCTCATCTAGTCAGTTGTTTAGTTAGTCCTTAAGCGTGGGAGAGCTGAGCTGTTTGCTGGTGCTGGTTGTTTGGTAAGGAAGAAAGGTATTATTGAAAAACACCAAATAAAATTTGTTTGGTGTTTGGAATGTCACCCGCAGACATTTGCACGCTTGAAGTGACGTGCCTTTTGATTTTTATTTTTTTTACTATCGCTTGTTTTGGGGAGTCAGTCAATGATACGCTAATGTTGCAGCTTGTTTTATTGGCATCAAATGGATGCGAGTACGAGAATTTGAACATCGAACTCAAAAAGGGGATGCTGCTGCTGAAAAGAAAAAAAAAGAAGATTCAAAGAATTGTCGTCGTTTCCGCTGTCGCTATGTTGCTTTAGAGTTTGAGCTCTTTTTTTTTCTAACCAATTCAAAATCTATTGTTTGCAAAATTCAGTGAGGAGTAGAATCGTACCAGAGTCTTATAGAAAGTATAGAAAAAAAGGAGTGTGGGTGTTATGTTTATTATTTGTGTTTATAATGTTGTTAAACGTCAAAGGACTAGAGTTTGGGGTTGTAATTGAAAATGGGATGTGTTGATGACAACATTGACATCAACCGTACGTCGTTGGTTTACTATGAGTGTTGTCAATAAGTGGGTCGGTCGTTTGTTTGTGGTATGACTAACTGGGTTTTTGTTTGAAACCTCGAAAGATGGATAGATGTATGAATGAATAAATAGATAGAAGACTGAGTCAAATGTGTAATTTTCCGCTTGAAATATTTTGACATAAATGTTAATAAATTCATTTATATTGTTTTGGGTCTTAAGGAACGTAGCAGTAAAAGTTGAGGGGGAGAGGAGGGAAGGAAGAAGTGTGAACGAAAGGATGTTAAATATAATTTATGTACAATAATGTGGTGGTATTTTTGTTATTAAATATTTCTTAACTTGTTTTTAGTTCTTTTTTTTATTTCTTCTTTAACAATTGCCACTAAGATACGTAGTAGTGAGGGGAAAAATTCCGATTATAAAAAATGTCACAAAAAATATTAGAAAGTTATCACTTCCTTAGATGTTTTCAAAGCGTTTCATTGATGACAACATCTGCAAGTTACAATCTTTTTATTCAAATTTTTATAGCCAAACATTTGAAGGAAGTCGTTATGGTTTTTCTTTTACTTTATAAGCACAGTAATTTGGTTAAGATGTGGTATATTTAATCACAAATATTATTATTGTTATTGTTATTATTATTATTATTATTATTATTATTACTAAATAATATAAAATATACAACTTTTGAGTTGATTTACGTCTGATCCGCTACAAACTGTGAACTATAATAGTCTGACAGTTAAGATTTTGTAATATTTTCTATTGAAATTGTTATAGCAATTTATATCACTGATCGTTACCCATGTCCCTTAAGGGCAGAGAGCTATTTGAAATTTGTATATAAATACGAACGTCAACAAAGAGCTTATAGATCCAAAATAAAGAAACAAATGTTACAACGTAAGCAAAAAAATAATATATATATATATAGCCCGATATATATTTGGTCTAAAATATAGATCTCATGCACATATGACATCTTATGCAATAAATCTTCTCCAATGTGACTTTGAAAGCTTTATAAACTTAAGACTATTATTGCAGTTTTATAAAACTTTTAAATATGGTAAACCCAGTTATCTATTAAATAAGTTTAACTTTGGTACGTCAAATAGAACTAATTCTTTAGTTATGCCAAGATACTATTCCCAAATTATGAATAGATCATTTGTTGTCCGAGTGACCAGATTATGGAATAGAATTGTACCGTACAGTGATAGAAATTTTTCGTATTCAATATCAAAATTTAGAACAATTGTACTAAAGAATATGTAAAACTTGCTGTTATACATCACCACAATCTTATAATCTTATATTCATGAAATTTCAACATTTGTGCATAGGGGGGTATTTTTATTTTTAATAACAAAATAATACTTATATAAATGTAGACATTTAAAATTTAGTAATAAGAATTAAAGTTTGTAATTGCCATAAAAAAAATCTGGATTAATTTGGCCCTTTGGGCTTACAATCTATAATAATAATAATAAATAAAATAAATAATATATATATATATATATCGTTTTAAAAATATCCACGAAACATTAAAATGTTTACTTCCCCTTTTTGTGCCGATCAATGATTCAAATGTGTTGAGATTTGTAAAGGTTTCGTTTGTTGTTTCCTTATACTTCAAATCGTAAGACTAAATTACATAACGATTTGTCTGATTTAAGAAAAAAAAAAAAAAACGTTAAAAAATATCGTGAAAAATGTGTTGCGGATGTGGTAGCAACATGCATTTTATTCACCAGAAAATGTTTTATCGAGTCTCAAATTTACACCTTTGACAACCAAAGAAAATATGCTTTCACAAGGAGTTTTTAGGTTATATAGGTACAACGAAAAGAAAGTACCAAACGTCTCTCAAAGAGTCAGAGCCTACCTTATCGCTCCACTCGATCAGCTCATTTAGATATATGAAGATCGTTCAATAATGTGACTACTCTTACAATTTAATAAGATCTTACTAATCTAGATATTGAAGAGTACATCAGCAACTGGTTGTTACTCATGCTGAATTCAATTGAGACGCAAATTTTGGAAACAGTACTGTGAAAAACTAGTTGAACACCAGGGTTGTGTAACCTATCTACTAATTTTAATTATTATTGTTTACTCGATTCTTATGGAACTGGGAAATAGAGGGATAAAAGTTGTTTCTTATGCGGACGAAACTGAATTTGAGCTGTTCACAACAAAGACCAAGATCCCAATCTGCAGACTATTGCAGTTAAAAAACTGGGTAATTCAAATGTGCAAAATGGGAACTTAGTCCTAACATACATAAATAATAGTTAAATATAAATATATAGTAGATCAGTTACATAGGATCGAGAATACTGTGCTGTAAATCGTTCCTATTAAACTTCACATAATGTCTATATCTGCTAGAATGCAATAAACCATCAAAGCATTAAAATGTTGTTAGAAATCGAAAACATAGAAACTGCACCGATCCTGAACAAACATTCTGACTATGTTACTCAATATACAGATTTTAATTGAGTGCTTAAAGTGCTAGTTCCCTCTAAGAGCGAGTTGGGTAGGGGTAACTTTGTAGAAAACTATGATACTAGAATCTATACCGACGGCCCTAGGATCCCTAAGAGTTATGGTGTCGCCTACCGGATGAATGCAGTGTATTTCAGGCTGAAATATTACCATTATACCAATAAAAAATACCAATATACCCCATTGGGGTATATTGGTATTTTTATCTACAGTTCTGGTCGTAACAGCTAGAATTTCTTATCATATCTTAGTCTGGAGTCAAGTCCAAAAATTTGAGCTGTTTTTACTCGTCACATTAATAAATTCATTCGATAAAAAGAAGTAGGATTAGAAAATTTAATATGTGGGGTTATTATGGGGGCCCTCACCATATACAAAACATAAGTTTGAGACGGCGTAGTCCGACCTCAGTTTAGCTAGAACTACTCTTGTTCTCGCGGCAGGTGGTCGGCCTCCTAATACGACATTTATGCGGTAACAAAAAATCGCGGAATTGATGGCGTATCCGAGAATGTCGTGCAAAGCTATCATATACGAGTTACAGTTTAAGGTATCCTGATATATCTGAATGTTTTCCTCGTATTTACGAAGGTCATGCCTGACATGCCTCGGGTGAGAATCGAACTGTGTGACATTAAAGTTTGGATGTCCCCTCCAATTATATCCGTGCTAATGATAACGTTATGTACCTTGACTGGTAGTACCTTTGTCACCTCATGTAGGTGGTGTGGGGAAGTGATCTCTAGGCAACCTGCGAACGGTCTTTAAGGCTAGATTTTGATAGTATTGTAAATTTCTCCACCTAGTGTAAAAAAGAAGGAAAACGTTCTAGAGTAGCATAGTTGATTACTAGCTACCACTAATCATTTTGTATGTAGGTAACAAGGTTTCTTTGTCCATACCCCAAGTGATGTCCGCAACTGCTTTGAGGACATTGTTTCTACTTCTCAATTTCTTTGTGATTGCAGTAGCATGAGCTGAATATATAAACAGGATGTCAAAGGTGACCTCAAAAATTTCTAGGTGGTTCACTGTTGGAATTTGAACTCCATCGACAAAGACGACAAGCTGGGTTTTACCTGGTAAAGAACATTTCTACAATTTATCAACAGTCATTCGGTCTTCTGACACTCAATTCATATACATATGTACTGTCATATCTCAATGAAAGAAAGAACAGTTAAGGCTAGATCGAATGTCTGGCATTACCCTATGTCTCTGAGCATAGGCAAGTAGGGATATGCTTTGAATATTTCAAATACGAATTTAGTCGCAATATAGGATAATTAAAAGCAGTATCTTCAGATACTTTCTTGGGAAAGATGAAAAAATATGACAAAAGCTAGACATATGATTGGTTTCCAGGTTGATGTGACCCTACATTAACAAAAAGTACATCGCAACTTTTGAACCGTAATCGAAATGACATTTACAGGTTGCTGGCAGATTAGCTAGTCGTTAGATATTAGGAAAGCAAACAATTCGATACGGACTTCCTTGTACGGATAAGGAAAAAGAAGTAATAGATTTTCATCTTCTCTGTGAATGTCTCACCATAACTATTAAGTGACACAGATTTCTGAACAATTTAATACTAAATGAATTTTGTGAGATATATAGGACTAGAGTAAAGAATATAGGATCCATCTTAGTGACTGACAGGTTCTAAGAGATACTTAATACAACTGACGAAACGTGTGGTCAAAAAGGGACAATTTGTAGCGAACTACCATGGACCTACCAACCAACCCATTTGCCATTTTGACTTTTATTTTTTCATTATGTATTCAAACCACTGTGCTTATCATTTCCTATTCCTCTTTCGAACATTAACACTTTCTTTATTATTGTAAATACATTTGAAATATGCAATTTATGTGAATATAAATATATATTTTTCTAAATTGAAAATGAAAATTTGCATATTTATTTCAAATAGTTTATAATAAACTCTTTTTTCGCTTCGTTCCACACGCAAGAAAAAGGTCTTTCTTGCCACAGACTAAAAATAAAATATGAATGTATATAAAAAGTGAAACTCAAACCCATTATTTTCATATTTCACATAACACAATATAATAATCGTATCAATAGCAATTTTTCTTGTAGCAATTTCAGAAATATTTATTTTGAATTTATGTATGTTTTTTTCTATTATTTCCTTGTATTTTTCAAACATTTTTTGTAAAAAAAAGACAAATTTGTTCTTTTGGTTGAAAAGACATTAAATATTTTTATGGTCACCACCAAACACATCATACCACAACTAACATTTGTTGAGTGCTTTTAACGACCTTGTTAAGAAACTCACAACGAGAAAAGGAAATATTCCAAAAAAGAAACGTAAGAGAAAAAATGAACAAATAAAAAAATGTTAACTTACTTATGTATGCATGTATGTATGTATATATGTATGTATGTATGTATGTATGTATGTATGTATTTTTTTTGTTATAATCCTAAACATTTCTACATACATGAAATAAAATACAAGTTATGATGTGTCATATATTTCATTTTGGTATTTCAAATTTAAGTGTTAGTGTGGTAGATCGGACTTATAATACAGAGTAACTAATTTAAAAAGAAACAACATTTTTATAATCTTTAATATTTCTATACTTTACGAAAAGCTCTTTCTTAATTGATTAAAAAAGAATAATATGTTTTATGTAGTTTTTATTATTTGTTATCCTGTTTGATTTTATATGTTGGGTTTTAGATGTGGTCTATTATTGACTCTTTACATAAAGCTATTTCTTAACAAATAAATACATACATGTTCTCTAATATTCTCTTAAATAAAATATACTTTTTTTGTTGTTATTTGTTTGTTAGTTGTTGGTTAACACGTTTTCATACATTCTTAACAAGCATTTATTACAATGGCCATAAAGGCTCGTGTTGGTATTTTAACAACTTCCCATATTTTCCTGTTCCTGGGTTTCTTTTTTTTTATCCTATTTATTTATTTATTTTGTTTGCAAGTTTTTATTATGTGTGACATATTAAGAAATTGTACTGTATGTATTATTGTATTGTGTCGGGTTGTATTGTATTGAACAAAGTTATTTTTTATGTTTAATAAACACACACAATTGTTTCTGTGCAAAAACATTTATGGTACGACCACTAAACTTTTAAAATATTTTTGCAAATGTCCATAAAAAGGATGATAAATAAACTCAATAATTTTGTAGAAAGGATAATGATGTCGCCCGTAACTAATGGATTATGTGTTGAAATATTTGTTAAACGAGAACGTGTTTATAATTTTAATTTAATCAACAAAAAAAGATTATTGTTTCTCATCTTTTTATTGGCATTGTTTAAGAAATATATGGAAGTCTTTGTAACAGGGAATAGGGAAAGGAGGAGACAATGTGTAATTAATAATTTTGGAGTATATGCATATATATGTAAATTGGAATGATGAAAAAAAAAGAAAACTAAATGGTTTGTATAGTACACAGTGGGGCAGAATCGAAAATTTTTGGAAACAAATCTTTAACTTCTAATCGGCTAGTTGGATTTACATAAACATAGGAGCAGCAGAGTAGAGTGCAATTTTAAGTTTGGATGAAGGACTCCCAGATCAACAGGAGCGGAGCTATGGGGATTCAAAGTAGAGTACCTCAGACATAGATATTTTTTACCGCTAACCCTATTCACCCTATTTTAAAGAATTTTATATTATCTTATAACGCTCTTGATAAAAGCTACCATAAAAATACCTGTATGTACTATTTATCTCTTAGAGTTTTCGAGTTATTTTTATTTGAAATTTCAGATATCTCAATTTTGCAAGATCTTGTCCCAGTTTCATTCATCCATCATAAAATCTAATAAAATCGGTCAGAATTATTGGGCTATATCAACAATTCTGATCCATTTTATTAGATTTTAAAATGTAGGGGTACACCCCTTACAAACTGAAATTGTACACTACTCCACAACGCCTGTGTGAAATTTTATGTAAGTCCAACCAACCGATTAGAAGTACAGCTTTATTTCCAAAAATGTTTGATTCTGCCCATCAGAGAAAACGTGCTGAAATCAGAGTATTTTTACATCATTTTTTAACTCAATTATCTCGCCTTTTTCAAACATTGGAGATTTTCTCTGAAAACTTGTTTGGGATCTATGGTCAATTATGGGCCGATTCTCATAATATTTGGCACTGTAGTTTTTGCATATATAAAACTTACATGTGTCAAATATTAACTTGATATTAACATTTATATGGAATTTATGTACGTTAAAGTGATTTTGCTATGCATATTTATACTTGTATGAAACTTATTTGTGCCGAATTTCATTACATTATTCATATATTTGAGGCATTTGTGAGCGTAAAATCCCTATTCCGGGAAGACATTTGTTCGATCATATCCAATTTCAAAAAGCTTCGTCCCTGTGTTAAATTAATTTTTTGTGCAAATTTCATTAAGATATCTTCAAAATTGTAGCCTGTACTTTGTTCATAGCCAGCCGGACAGACGGACATACTCTAACCATCTATGGTTGTGTAGGGTATAAAAATGTTAGATAACTCAACTCTTTTTTGGAATATATATAAAATATTCCAATATATAGTAGTTAAAATGCCATGTTCTTCTGCTCCGTAATTAAAAGATAAAATGTAGTGTTAGTTTCAGAATTTTTTAAAATATGTGATGTTTGAAATTCTTATATATCGCCTTTCTAATTATAATTGAAAAAAAAAAAATGAGTAAGAAGCTATTCGCCTTGGCCCCTTTTGGAAGTGGGCGGTAAAGTGTGGGAATTACACCAATTTCTGGTGTACGAGTTTATATCAATCCTTCTGCTATTTGTAAGAAATTTCAGAGTTACGATTGACACTTATTTATTTTAGTATTTGTTGGGTTTATGAATCGATTTTGCCCATTTGCAATACCAAATAAACCTTATGTAAGAGAAATAATTGAGTTGAATTTCATCCCTCTGGGTGATCCATCCTGAGCCCTATCCTGCTCTATCTATCTTTCAATAGGCACACAGACGAATGGACTAGAAATTACCCTTTATACTGACAGATAAATGAATTGAAAATTCTAATGATATATTCCCCGTTAAATGCTCTAACTATTTATATGATAATAATTGAGCTTCGAACTATATTTATATTATATTATTTTATTTTTTTTACTTATCTAAAAATACTTTGGTGTAAAAAAAAAGTTTAGAAAATAATAAAACAAGAATTTTACCTACCAACGAAAAATTTTGGAGGGTTTATTACACCTATCAAATGCTATTAACCACAGATGGAATATTCCGCCTCCAATATAAATGTTGCATACTTTTTTTATAATTAATGGCCATGAGCAGAACTACATCAGCAGCAACATCAGTAACTATTGTTGACAATTGAAATTCAACTTCATCGGAATGATCTTGAAATTATTATTCCTATATCATACATTGCCTGGTCTGTGTGAGTGTCTATTTGAATGTATGTGTTTATCAGTGAAGCGATAAGTTGCTATTGATAATGACGATGATAATTTTTGTTGCTATTGTTCCTGTTGTTTTAATACATTTACAATTGTTTATTTTTTATATTATTGTTAAAATTGAAATAAATACACAAACAAATATTATGGCCACAGAACAGAAGAATCATTTCGTATTCGAAAAAAATGAGTACAAAAAAAAAAAAAAAAAAAAATTCAATGGGGGAAAAATTGTACAAAAGGACGAATGAAAGAAATAAAGAAAGAAACATCAATGACAATGGCAAATAAATAAATAAAATTTTAATCAAAATGTAGTTGAAGTTGTTGCACGTTATTGTTTTTTTTATGTTTGCTATAGTAGTTGTTATTTTTGTCGTTGTAGTTATTGTACTACTTATACGTATACATAAATAGTGAAGGGGTTGCGTGCGCATTTTTTCAACAGTTGTGCTTTAAAGCAATTGTTTCTGTCAATCAAATGAAAAATATACAATACATTCACACTCAGATACTTTTTCTTATACATACATATATATACATATGTATATAAAAAAGAACACTTCCATATTTATAAATATACGAGTACCCTGCCAGCAATTAGGTGATAGTTTTATCCACTATCAGAAAGATGACTCTTTCTAGTATTCTCAAGATGTTATTTTCCTGTTAGTAAACAATTTTACAAAAACAAATAACATTAATTTCGATTTTTGATCTACTTATTCTACATTTCTTACTAACTCAAATATCGAAAAAGTCACTTAAAAGTTAGTTTTTGGATAAATATAAAATTACCAAAAACTGTCTCCCATTAGTGTTCTCAAGATGTTATTTTCCTGATAATAAAAAATTTTACAAAAACAAATAACATTAATTTGGATTTTCGACCTTCTGAAATTAAAAAATTGTATTTAAATTAAAAACAAAAAATGTGAAGAAGACAATGGTACATAGTTGGTGTGTTACTTTCAAAGGCAAGCAATCAAATCTGCCGTAACAATTCTGCTTCTCCACCACGTATTGACACAATTCTTTTTTCGATTTTTTTTTTTTTTGGAAATTTTTTTTTTCTTTTGATCGCCTGGCTGGATGGGGGCTCCATATGCCCCCATATGAGCATATGGGGCATATAGGGCTAAAAATAGGTTACCTCTGACATAGAAAATATTTCATCGCTTGTCAATTTTTTGTTTCCTATCCGATATCAAATATTTTACATTTTATTAAACTTTAAAGTAGCGTAAATTTTGTTCTGTAAAGATATTGACTTAAATTTTTATCTACATAATGAAGAATTATGTTAGCTAAGTAATGTAATTTATTTGGGAAAAAAACATGGTTTTTGAAGAAAATATAAATATTATATCTGTAATAAAATCTTTGTTAGTTAGGATATCTTAACGAAATTTTGGTTGATTGTTTAAAATGAGAAATTGTAAACAACTTTAAGATTTTTGTAGAAGAAATCCCACATTTCACAAAACAAAAAAAAAAAAAAAAAACTGAAAATCCCTAAAATAGGATTTTTCACATTTTCGCCTATAAATTCAAATTTTTCTGGAGATTATGATTCAAAACCCTTAAAAACATATTATGGATTCCTATATTGCAAGAAGGCCTATCACGTATGCTATGTCATTTCTCTAGTGATTTTTCGTTGTAGCAGAGTGTATTATTTCCTAAATATGAACATTTTAAGTATAGGTTTGTTGTGGTAAATTTCTTATACCCCCGTGGATTCGCACCTGATTTCAATACTTATATTTTTATCAGCAATTTGGTGTAATTTTATATTTAAAAATTCTTTTCTTAAATTGAATATTTAAAGCCAGATTTTCCTAAGCACAACAAAACCGATTTTGAATAACCCTAAGTGACTCTAATTCGTCACACAAAAAAACACTTAATAGTGTCATTAAAAAGTATCAAAACTGCGATACAGTTTTGCCCGAGCAATGACTCTTCTTCGATAGGAAAATAACTTCTTTTTCTTTTACTATTTTACAATAAATATGGATACTATTTAGTCAAAGTTTGGATAGTAATATTGATAGTATTAAGTTAGAATTTCGACAGAAATAGCGACTTTTTCTGTTCCTCAAAATGACTCCAATTTGACACATAAAAAAAGCACTTAATAGTGTCATTAAAAAAGTATTAAAACTGCTGCACATTTCTTCCCGCATGGTGACTCTTCTTGGATAAGAAAATGATATCATATTCAACTGTTAATATCAACTTGAGGTTACTCTTTAGTGCAAATTTGGATAGAAAATGTTGGCAGGGTACTTGTATAATTGTAAATATATTAAAATACATTTACAATACTTACGTATGTATTTTTCACATACATACATACATACATACATACACACATCAGAGGTAGGTTACACTTTAATATTTTTGATATTGATTTCAAGTGGTTCGTATAAATGAATAATGGTTGACTGAACAATTGAATATAGTAAATGAGAGAAGCGTTCCTTTTTGTATTCCTCAAATTGAAAAATCAACCAATGAAATAATAGTTATTGTATGTTGAAGAATTGTATTGTATTTTATAAAATGTTATCACCAGGAAATATTCATTCAAACATTCTCACATACTCATTATTCATTGAGTAAAATGGAGGGAGGGTGGTTTCTTAGCTCAAGTTTAATACTTCATTGTATTGAATTGTATTTTGTAAGTATAATTTATTGTTGTTGGCAATCCATTGCAACAACAACCTTTAATTATGAGCGATGAAATAATAAAATCATTTAAACGTTTATTATTTTCAATTATGAGAAGTTCTTCGTTAAAAATTAATTAAATTTTGTAACAGATTTTAATGATTTATATTAAATCTATTGTTTATTTGTAATTGTTCTAATTCATTATAATCCATAATTCAAATTTATAATCAAAACACACATGGCGATAAAACAATTGCAGGTGAATCGGGAAATACAGCTTTTTAAGTCTCAAAAAATACAAGAACTTCACGACCACCGAAAGATATCCTGGTAACCGAAGAAAATGTTGATTTACAGACTGCAGGGTCGCAGACAAAATAATACGAATTTTAAGAGAAAATTTCTAAATCTTTGGATAGACTGCGTTTCATTCTTTAAATTACTCTGTATCTTTTATAAAAAAAAAAAAAAAGGCTGGTTTGAAGACCCACAAAGTAAAGGCAGTTCCCAAGAGGAACGCAAGAAAAAATGTGAAGGCAAAAGAGAGGACGAAAATTACTGAGACAAATTTTTTTTCAAAAATATGAATGCTGCCTAATGGGTGATACGTACATGTGGACTTTTTACATCCTGGTCATGAATTTCATATCACAAATATTATGGAAAATGTATTATATAAATATCTTATAAAAATATTTAAATTGTCGAATAAAAATTTGGTCTGGCATGTGGGAAAAAATCACTTGATTACGTAAGTTTTAAATTATATTCAAAATTTATGACATTTAGAGCACGGGTTCCCAAATGGGGACACCTACGGATCCATAGCAATGTTTTAGAGGGTCAGCGAAGAGGTCACAAATAGTGTACGAATTCATTTGTTTTTATTAAGGTATAAAATTATCTAATAAAGTCATATGTCCTGTGTATATTGTTTAGTACTCGTGTTTCCCGCGGAATAGAAGCCTAATTGAGAAGTCTTACTTAATTATTATTTAGTTTTTAAGAAAAGCAATGCTTTCGTATTTTGGTGCTTTAGTTGAAACAACTTGTCGTGTGTAGTTTAGACGATTTCAAAATGGCGATTTCGATGTGGGAAAAAGTTTTATAATGGAGAATTGGAGGCTTTAATAGATTATGATCTATGGTTTAACGAATATATATGTATTCGTACATAAAAAAAAATAAAATTTTTTTTCCATCAAATTTCTGAAGACAATGATCCAAAAAATATTGTTGCGAACTAATTTTTAATATTAGAATAATAATTTCGTAAGAATTAGTTGAGTAAAATACATTAAAAAAAAAAAAATAATAATACAGGATGTAATGTAAGAGTAATAAAATGTAAATAAAGCGGAAACGTAAAAACCTGAGACACATATTGAAAAATACAAAATGTACTTATTTTATTCTTATAAAATATTTAAAATTTTTTAAATCTTTGAAATAGTGTTATGCCTTTATTTATATTATTTCATTTTTTGTAAATTTCAGAATAATTTATAATGTTTCGTTTTATTTTATTTAATAAAAAATAAAACTTTATACGAAGTAATAACAATTCAACTTATAATTAAAATTTAAACAAAATTCTCAAGAATTGATTTTTTTGTTCTCGTTTCCCGGGAAAAGAAATATTACGGGAAATTCCAAACCCTCATGCCAAATGCAAGAAATGCTTACATAATAATTGAGAGCAGGGTTGTTATTGTGTATTTCGATTCGAAAGAAAGTATAAAGTATAAAGCATACAATTTCCAACGACTTACCTTTCGAATTTAGTTACAAAATCCACTTTACAATCGTCCACTTTAACTTTGTTTTCTTCCTCCGATTCAGTATCTGATAATTGCTTCTCATTACTTTCCACATGAAATTCTTCTTGAATACAGTTGTTTATGTCAGCATTCGTTTTTTTCCGGAATTATGTATATAAGAAATCGTTGTCTTTAAAATATGTTGAACTTTTCCCATATTAAAAAATGTATTTATACAACAAATGACACCAATAAACTCACATAATTGAAAATCAAAATCATCCAAAAAGGTTAATATACCAAAAGACGGGGATTTCCCTTTTTTGGTTATAAACAAAACTGATAAAAATCGCTAAAATAGAACCCGTTTTTCATAAATTGTCACGATTATAGAACCTGCAATTTAAAAAATTAAGCCGTCGCGATAAACGGTAGTCGCGAATACCGAGCTTGCACTGTAATTCCATTTTAATAAAAATAAAATATTTAGTACAAAAATATTTTTATTAATAACTCATAAATCGATTGAGCCACCATGATGAAAATTAACAGAGCTATTACGGTTTCAATAGTAACACATATACGATTCCTATGTTATTTTAAACCATTTTGGTGGTAAAATTTATTTTTAAATAATTTAAATAACTTTTCATCCAAAATATGAAAATGTAATCTGTACAAGAATTTTAACCACGTTTCTATTGTTAATAAAATTTATGACTAAAAATCTACGCAAAGTTCTGCATCTAAAATGGCATAAATTATATTCCAAAAAGTTTAAAATATTTTTTATTTCAAATATATTAAATTTAGCGAATATTTTATGACTGTTATGTTGGTTGAAATTTTGCAATATTTAATTATATATTATCTTTACAGTAAACTAAAATTTTTATAAAATTTTAAAATATGTATTTATGGTCAGCTCGTATTCTAGGATTTCCTACAGTGGCATGAACGCCTTAATTTGTAACAAAGTGTGTATTTTATATATCATCTGGAGCATTCTGGCGCAAACAAATAAAAATATATGGAAAGTTTAAATAACTTTTACAATTTTGTCTAATTTGAAAATAAAAATATGTATACGCCCTTTTCTGCTAGTAGGGTCACTATTGCCCACTTTTTTTGTTAAAGCACTCTCGTTTCATAACCATAAATAATATTGGGAAATTCTCTAATTTAAGTTCTTTTGGTCGTTTTTGTTAATTTTTTATTTGAATTTCTGAAGTAATCGCAAACGGCAGTTCTACCCTTCTCATGGGCTAAATTCAGCATATGGGTGGGACAGAATCTTCATAAATAAATCTACATCACCTGCAAGAAATTTAGAAAGCAACTTAAGAATTTGCTTTCAATATTTGATAACGAAATTCACATAGAAGGAAAGCGTTTGTTTACTAATTTCTAAAACAATTTAAGAATAAAAAAAAATATTAATATAGAAATGGATTAGATAAAAAAAAAAACATACATAAAATGTAATTAATATAAGAGACGTTATTTACAAAGGTAAAAAGTTCTATTATTTTAAGTCAATTAATAATTTATATTTATTCCTATCATAAGGATGTTTTTAACATTTTATAGTGTAACTGTATTTACAATGTTTCCCTATAGTTTTCATTCATATTATATAGTAAGTAAAATACAGAAATATTAAGTAAGTAGAGAGAAAGAAAGAGTGCTTAAACGTTCAACTCATAAACGTATCACTCCATGGGGGTGCTCACGTATAAATGCAATTAAAAACGGATTTAAAATACTTAACAATTTGGTTTTAATATCGAACCAAAAAAACAAAAAACAAACTCAATACTCAACATGCAAATATTTCTTATTGTCCTGGCATGAACAATATTCATTCGTACATTAACGATGTCGTCCTTACGCATTTGCTATGATTTATCAAGAATTTACTTTTTACTTTTTTGTATTTCTGTCCAATTGTAATTGTTTTATGTGATTTCTTTAAAAAAAAAATTATGTACCTATGAATGTATGTATTATGTAGGTATATAAGTATATAGACGTTATATATATAAACTTATACGAAACATACTCGAACAATTGGAAAAAAGCCATGATGTGTACGTCAACTCTTTTTGTGATTAAGTTTATATTTAATTTTTTTTTCGAAATTGTTTTTTAACGTATTTTTCAACAGTATTATTTACACAAGGCTTGTTTGTTAAATTTCCTGGAATTAAGTACACATCTGTGTATTATCCAAGAAAAACAAGCAACCGACCGACCGACTAAATGAATATAAAGACTAACCAACCAGCAAAGAGCAACAAAAATTAATACAAAAAAAAAAAAAAAAAAAAAGTAAATGAAAGAAGACATTAAATTATTGCTTGAATGACCAAGATACAAATATAAAATATGTATACATACATACGTACATATACTACCAAACACAATATCCTTTAATATCCTGTTAAGTGATCTTTAATGATTTTTTATGCTTAAAATCAGTTTTATTTTATTTTGTCATAATTTAAAGTTTTCGCATAAAATTTCAATTATTGTTAAATTTTTCTTATTCCTTTTTTTTTTTTTTTTAAGTAGTATTTTAAGTACTCAGGATTTATTCGGGTAGATCAGAAATGGAGAGGAGGATTTATTATTATTATTTTGTTTTTTTTTTAACTGAAAGAAACAAAAAATAATAAGAATAAAATCACTTTTGTTATTTAAGAACTCTTATTTCTTAAGTTTCTTTCTTTTGAATTCTTTAAATAAATACTTGACAATTAAAACGTATAATTCGTTGTATAGAAATTTTATAAATTTAAAAAAAATTGTGCGCAAGCGCGCTTACTTACTTACTTATTTAGTTACACACACTTTTTCTTTTGGTTTTGTTTTCTTTTGTTCAGAAAGTGCAATTTATAACGCACCCAAGTACTTACTCGTTCCATATTATTTATAAGTGTTTAGTTCAATTGTAATGAAATAAATTTCTTAATAAAATATCGCTATTATTTATTTATTTTTTTAATTTTTTTTTTGTATAGGTCGTCATATTGAATTTCAAAAGAAATATAATTATATTTATTTCTTTTTATAATTTGACAACAACTTCCTTTGAATGCAATTGTAATTGATATTTAGAAAAAACTATTATTTTATTGTTTTACATTGTTTGCTTTTTGGTAAATAAATTAAACCTCAATTTTTGCATCCGCCCTCAATTATTTTTATGACGATTTCCTCATGTTGAAATACATAATTAAATTAACGCATTAATACTCCTACAAAATAAATTTTTCAAAAGCTATTTCTTTTCATTTTTGGTTGTAGATTTTAAAATTGTAATAATTGAGTCCCAAACTGGAAAAATAAATTAAATGTAATTTAATCTTTAATAAAAGATTTTTAAATAGGTCAAACAGAAGACTTTTTAGCGTTTTAGTATTTTAACTATACAATACAATTACGTAGTTGGATATGTTCTTATTCATTTTTATAATATGTTTAGTACATTTTTACACATTCCGCAATAACAAAGGTCATTTCCAAGGCAACAAAAAATATGCTCTAAAAAGTATTTTATGTGCATAAAAAATGCTCTTAAAATCAGAAAATATGTCTTTAAAATTAAAATATTATTCTTTGTGGAAAAATTTTAAATTATCAAATATTAGAAATTTAAAAAAAAATCTTCTTGTTACAGTTAAAAGCATTCAAGGCTAATACATTATATCCGGAAATTACGAAATTAGTTTTGAAAAACGCACGAAAATTTTTTGAATGGTAGAAAATTATATTGGGTACAAAATATGCCAATTTTTTTAAGTGTAAAATATGTCAAATTATGCAATTTAGTGAAACATATGCAAAATTAAGCTCTTAAGTATAAAATATGCAAAAACATGCAATCTGAATTACTAAAAATAAGATATTTCTATGAAAATATCACAAAATATGCTGCTAAGCTCAAAATATGTTGTTAGGACCAAAATATGCAAAAGTATGCTGAAACGGCTCATTAGAGGTTAAGGTAGTAAATAAAGAACAGTGGGAAAAGTACTATAAACAAACCACTGAAATGCACACTACTTGAACATCTAGTTAAATTTTTAATATAGGGCGTTCAGTTATATCTTGCAGTTCTTAAGTGAAAGTCGCACGCTTTATTAGGGGCACTAGTATGCCATCTCTTGTTCCAAAGATTTTTTCTGAGACTTACAGATAGTCAGATGTTTACATTTGCCATCCATATTTTTCTTATGAAAATACCAGTCAAAATGTAGGAACTTTTTTAGAAATAAATTCCCCATTTCTAAATGGTTGCTCCGATAAAGGTAGACTTTCACATAGAAGTAGCAAAAGGGTATTCAGTTTTAAATTTTGAAGGCTTAGAGAGTGTGTCTATGCTGAACAGTGCCCCTTTTAAGAAATGAAATGAAAATAAATCTTCAGTTTGCGAACTGCTGGTCCAATTTCAAAGAAAATTAGAAGAATAGTGGTGCTTAAATTTTGAACTTGGAGTATATAGACTTAATAGGGGCAGGTCCAAGGGGTCGGGTATGAAAAATATTTAAAACGTCATATCTAAATCGATTTGAAAGATTCTTCTGAACGAGATCTACAAAAAACAATGTTCACGTTTGTACGTACCTATAGCGGGTTCAAATTTCAGCTGATTTTTTTTTAATAATTTTCCTTTTATTAACAACAAATAACAAAATCGTATACAGAAAGAATTTTGAAGAAATCTTTACGAAATCAAAAGTTATATGCATTTGAATTTGATCTTTGAAAAAAAGTCAATTTTTCCGCGTTCATTTTCCAAAAGAAGTAATCACATTCTTTTTAAGTTATATGCAAATTTTTTTAAGTAACATATATAATATTTTTTCTGAAATATAATTTAATAAAAATAATGAGAAGAAAAAACATTTTATACAAATTTAATCCTGCGAGGACACCGTTCTCCCGAACTAAACCTATTTTTTGCATACCAAAATCTGCAATCAGACAATTTGAATTTGTTATTTTTCTATGATCTAATATGTTTTTAATATTTTGGTAATAGAAATTTTTGCTACCCAATATCGATTGGGAAGATATAATAAAAATATTTAAAAATCTTATTTTTGGAATTTTTTTAAGTTTTTTGAAAATTGCGGGATTTCCGTCAATAAATTTAAAAAAATAACTTCAGTTTCGAATTCAGCGTCAAAAAATCTATACAGCTTTAAAATTTCATTAAAAAATATCTGTTAATAAGAATTTTATGAATAATAGTACAAAATCTTAACGCAATTCTTTGTCGGCATCTTTTAGCAAAAGGTCTTCAACAAATTTTCGTAAATGTTTATATACATTTGATAAGAAGAAAAAATTTCCTGCGATTAATTTAGAAGTTATGGTTAATATGTGATCATCTTGTATCACTGGTATGCGAAATTAGCTATTAGCTCCAGGACGAATTTTTCAAATGCTCCCAACAACGAATTTTTGCTAGAAAACATTGACGGTGTTCGTGAACTGATTACGTAACACCGGAATTGTGAGATTAAGACCCCACGTAACTTTACAATCGTTTTCTTACCTGGTAAGCCCGTAACATAAATTTCTACTATTTAGCTGTCCCAGAATTCGTGGGTTTTTCACTAGCAATTACACACACTATTAAGTAATTAATGTGGTAACTAGCAATCATTACCAAAAGCCAAACAACCTTTGCTTTTGAATAACTTGTTAAATTGTATAAAAACAAAATAATAAAGTGTGCGTCCGAATAAAATGTGATCAATATATTTTTGAAAAATACTCAAGATTTTATAATGAAACGAATTTTCAAAATATTTTGTGTACTTGCTTCACAATGAAGAGTCAAAGGGAAACACATACATTTTGTTTTAACTATTAGAACTCATCCAAATTGGACTTACAAAAAAAAAAAAAAAAATTGTTAACATTGTAAAAAATTAGCTTTTAGAGTGGTAAGAAAGTTAAGCAATGACCTTACAATTGATCGGAAGCCTGGAACACATCCGAAAAAATGGAGTAGTTCTTAAGATTTCCGGACGTGAAGTGGCTAGACGTGTCAAAAAACTTAAAACATTTAAAGTCCAAAAAGTATCAGATATTAACGCAAAGAAGAATGTTGAAGCTAAAAAGAGAATAAAGGTCCTATTTTTTTTAAAAAAGTTTAAGTGATGTGTAATGGATTATGAATCGTACGTCACTTCTGACTTCTCACAGCTTCCTGAACAACAGTTTTATGTAGCAGATGTTAGAGAAAATGTTACAGAAGGGTACCGCACAAAAAAAATCCTAAAAATGAATCGTATTTAACATCGGGCACAATAAACTCGGATATTTATATCATGGAGTTTCTACGAAGAAGACTGCTTCCAGAGTCTCAACATTATTTTGGCCTGCTTTAGCATCGTGCGATTACAGACAGATGTGGTCAAGATTAACGTGGACACCTGCCATGACGGGCTAATCCCACGGTGGTCTTATCACCGGGTGAGGTACAATGCGCCAACCAACGCCCCCATGTTCCTGTTAAGAACACACAGGTGGCAATTTGAGAGACTCATTGTCTGGATAAGTTCACTCCCCCTTGCTTAGGAATTGGAGCTATCTAACCTCCTGTCGCACTATTGGCGACTTGTGTTGCAATGCAACACCACATTGGGACTATAAACCCCTTCCTGCGATTTAGGTATAAACCAACAACCACCATGTGAACTCCCCGAAGGGCCTCATCCAGCAGCCAGTCCAGTGCGATAACACCGAATCGATGTTGCCGCACCAGGGGCTACTGGCTCCCGTGGTACCAGATTGTGTTAAGTCTCTGGTCAGGCCCCGAAGGTCCTTTTCTCCCATTATAGACCCCAGACAGGTCCAGGCAATGGTGCACCTATATGTACCTGCCAAACTGTTACGCTTTCTAGGACCGAAGCTATCCTAGAGTGTAACATGACAGGATTTTCTCTACCACGTATGAGCTATACATCAAGGATATATTGATCCAAGAAGACAAGCCGCCGTGGCGGCGTGCGATTACAGACAGTAAAAGTATTTTAGAATGGTACAGTGAACTTAATGTTAATTATGTTCCGAAAAATACCAACTCATCAAACCGCCAAGAACTTCGGCCAAGTGAAAGATAATGGGCCCTTGCCCAAAGGGAATTAAGGCAGATTAATGCTGCGCCCAAAACATTGACAAATTTTTAACACAAGTGGACAGCTGGTTCCAAAAAAGTTACGCAAAGTACAATCGAATTAATAATGGAGACTATTTCAAAGAAAATAAAAAAAATATACCTAATCATTAATTTATCCTTTATTGCTACAAATAACAAATCTATAGAAAAAACCTTAAAATTCCATTCATATTTGTAACTTATTCTATTCAACTTTAATATCAATATTTGTGTGTTATGTTTTATTCGAACGCACACTTTATTGGCGGTCATGAAGGCGTATTTAGGAAACAATTTTATGGTGACTACATTTGTACACATCAGACATAATCAAACATACATAATCTTTTGTACGCCCTTGGCATCAAGAACTACTTATGAGCGATTTCAAGGAAGCTAATATATTTATTTACTTTTAATTAATTACAAATTATATTATAATTTGAACCGAGCGGAGCGGAGACATACCAGGATCTCTGGCGGGAATCGATCAATAAAGCTATTTTATTTTGCGCCACAAATATAGAATTCACAGTTCATAAACATATAATTTTCATAATATGAAACTATGATAATGAAAAAACTATGATTTTCACATTGTGTTACCTTTGGAAGGAAGTCCATTGCTTATAAAGTTCATCTCTTAAAACTATCTTTATAAATTCTTTAAGAAAACTAATTGTGCACTTAGTTCTTGTGAAAATGTTCTTTTCTGGAAGCACTTGATTAAATATTTTTCTTGATCACAATATTTTCAAAAAATATGTCAGTGCTGAAACACAAGCAAGCGGTGGCCCTGGCTTTTTTACGTTGTCAGAAGGTTAAATTAAATGAAAGCGGAGGCGAACACGAATTTTTACATGCATCAGATTTTTTTTTTGAGTCTTGTCTCCAAATAGTAAAATGCCATCTCTAAAAATCTCCAAATAACGGCTTATATTATCTCCAAAAATCCCCACTAAAATAATGCCTTTATTTTAGAGATTAATATAAACTACATTACCCTTTATTTGTACTTCAATCCATTTTCTTTGTAGATGTGTTGGTTTGGGTAGATACATTTGCCTAAACAGTCAATATTGAAAAAGAAAATTTCCTATGGGTTTTCAAAAAAGAGATCATATGAAAATCGTTTTAACATTTATACCAATAAAATTTTTAGTTAAATAATTTACGTAATTTTTATAGTAAATGCCAATATAGAACATTAAGTTTTTATTTATATTATTTAATTAGGTACGAGTATGAAAGTATGATGATAAATCAAATTCCATTGTTTCAATTATTTGAAAAACTTTATACACTTTATTCAACTGTTAAACAACTAATTATAATATATAATTATTGAAGGCTTCTAAATCGCTTCTAATTGTAGTAACAATAATGGAGCATAAATTGTTCAAACATTACCCTATCAGCCAGTCCATACAATAATTATCTTGTTGCAGAGATTGGAATTTTTTGTTAACTTTATGGTATCATGTTCAGTATAACAGATATTTTTTATTGTCTTCATTGCACTATTGTTTAAGTTTTCTTTCAATTTTTCCTAAGTTAAGAAGAAAATTTATAGAAATAAAATAAAAATCCCTAAAACCTAAAATTTATTCCCAACAAATCCTGTAATTCCCAAAATCAAATTTTGGGGTTAAATCCCCTAATCTGACAACACTGACATGCAATTTGTTATTCTTTGCTCATGACAACAACAAAATTACATGTGTAAAAAAATTATATTCTCCACCTCCCGAACTCCATACATAAAAAATATAAAGCAAAGCTTACTTCCTTTTTCCATCTTATATAAATAAAATGTGATTTACTTTGCAACAACGGCAACACCGACAGAGGAGGAGAGTAGCTTGTGTTTCTGATCAAATTTTTAAAATCCCTTGATATGTCCGTTTGCAGAATTCAGTCAAAGAAAAAATATAAATAATTTTTTAATTTTTATTTTGAAATTTTTAGAAAATTTAGAAAATCTCAATTCAATGACGTTAAACTAAGGATTTCAATGACTAAAAATGTGGTGGTGTTAATGGGTGTGAAAGAAATGCACTCAAGGAATTGTAATAAATGAAAAATTTAGTTATACATTATGCTTATATTATTATATGAATTATATTTTTTAATGAATTTTTGCTTTCTTTATACTCAAATTTATTATTATTGTCATAAAAAAATATAATTCACATTCTTCCAACTTTATCTCAAAATATTAATATTAAAGAAATTGATTGCCAAACAATTTTTCTCATAAATTGTTTTCCAGTGCATTTTCTACTCTTTGCAAATAGAGAAGCGTAAGAATACGTGTGAACTTAGCCAGGACAATTGTGCTATGAAATTGACATCCCTACTTTAGATCAAGCAATTGGATTTCAAGGAAATCAAAAAGCTTAACAGAGAATAAGAGAGTGAAACGAAACTTGATTCAGAAAAGCTCACAATAATGAATTCCAAGGCCAAAAATTGCAGAAACTCTTAACAGCTATGTCAAACATGTTCGGCCGCATAATGTCTCGTTGTGTTCTTCTTTCCAAATCCAGTAAAAGTTTTTTATAATAATGCTAAGAAAAACTCTGAGACCCAGAATAATCAAAGCTCCTCAATAATGAAAAAAATAATAATTTTTCAGTTTTTTTTATAAGACTGAAAAACATTGCCATTGCCTTTGCCGTTGCTGGCTTTTCTCGTCTTCCTGGCTATAGGTTTTAATAATAAAATAATCGAATCAATATGGTACTGAATAATATCGTTCTAAAAAGTAATATAAATTTACAAAATAACTTGTCGTGTGGCAAGTTTATTATAAATGCGACAATATGTGTGATTGTTTTGCAGCTTTAGTCTTAATAAAATCAAGTAATTCTATCAAAGAGTGTCATAAAAAAAAGAGACATTAATATTACAATAAAATAGTGTATTTAGCAAATTCTGGAATTGGAGTCAAAAGCGATTTTAAAAAGGCCCCAGAAATGTTCAATTACTTTCATAAATTTAAAATTTTTGTTGTCAGTTTAAAGTTTTTTTTTTCAGAAGTCATGCCAATAGTGACCCTTCTATTATTTCCACCACTATAAACTTAATTTAAAATTTAATAATTTTCTTAGAATCAGGGCTGGCAGATTTGTGGTTTCGACCCCAAATTTGGGGAATTTTTGTTACAGAAAAGGATTAAAATTTTCGTTTGAGGATTGGGGAATTTGTTGGGGATATTAAAAACATTTTGGAGATTTTTTCGGAGAAGTTTTGTTATAATTGCATCTTTTGTTTAGTTAATAAAAATGGAATTTTCGACAAAAGTATATAATTTAAAATTTAACTTACATGTCACTGTAAAGAACTTGTTGAAGCTTACGGTCCCTAAAATCAATGCAAACTTCCTAAAATTACATAGTATGAACTTCAGGAGGCATCTTAATTCATTAATGTCCACTGTACCTGATTGAGTACAGTTGAAATATCGGCTGTTATTTTTGAAGTTTAAAGAGTTGCAGTTTAAAGTAATAAACAATTTGGGGAATATATTACTGACAATATCAGAAAGTTGATTGTAAATTTTTACTTTAATAGCCAAGATAATTTTAAAAAATCTTTTGCCAATAATTTAATCAGACATGTTATGTTATGTTATGTGTAGTAATAATTTCTTCGATTTACAAGATGGTGAATCTGAGGAAAGAGAACCGGTTCAAAACTAGTCACGTGGCAGGTTCTCAGAGCTATTGACCGATTCCAATTCTGGAACTTTATATAGGAGAAAACTGTCACTTTTACATGGGGTTGTCATTGACCTTGGGACATGTCATAGGGCAGGTCACAGGACTGATCCAAGAGGACATGTTCAGAGTCGATTAATATAATAAAAATTTGTTAAAAATAGTTTACTTTTAAAATGTTATTTTTTTATTTTTTTACTGAGTTATATTTATTTTTATTTTATGATTTTTCGTTAATGTCAATGGCGCGCCCCGAATCGAACCTACGTTCTTCTAACGTATCTTAGGTTTTATAATATTTGTTTTTGCTATTGCGCGCAAGCTGCTAATTACGCACTTGACAAGTATGTTAGAAATTGACTCTCAATTGCTATTCAGTGATTGTGGTGCTGTCAACTAGTTCTCAAATGGCACTTTCGAAACGAGTAAGGTGTCCTCTGGTACTCAACCGGTACTGAGGAACTGGTCCATTACTGCAATTGCCACCAATTTCCCGCAGGTTAGTTATGTAAAAATATTCATCAGAAAATGATCCCAATAAGAGGAAAATATTGTTAAAAACAAAAAAGTAATTATTTTGAATGACAAAACGTCTTCTTTATTGGGTAAGGATTTTATGGCGAAATATTTAGGGTTGGCTAAAAAGTTATCTGGCAGTCCTACTTAGAATTGTGCTTGTAGGCAAAGTATATCAATTAGTCCGACTCTCTATTTTTGAAATTGCTCTCTCACATACATATATGGGTGTCATGTGAATTGAAAAAAAAAAACAGTAAACAAAGAAGAAAACGCAAAACTTTTACATGCAAATTTTCGGATTAATAAGCATTTTTATGCGTTATTACGCTTAAGGTATGTTCAGACTTGTCGAATATTTCACCAAAATGACGTAACCATTATATAAAATATTTCCTAATTTCTCTTTTTTAACGAGAAACGATTTTTTACGTAGCACTAATCATTGATGACATTTTATCGAATTTTACTTTATAAAACTAGTGTTCACGCAAATTTGCCAAATATGAACATAGCTTTACTCATATAATTATAAAATTTTTTTTAAACACTATTTAAACACTTTTATGTTTAATCCGGGTCCATTTTGCACAAACGAAAAACAAAATTGTTTTATTTATTTATTTTGTTCGTTTTAGCAATTATTTGTAGAACAGTGTTCCTATTTTTGATACTGAAAATTCAAACAAATTTTAATTTAAAAAAAAAAACACCAATACATTTAAGTTTTTGTAACTAATACATACATAAAGTAAGGTACTTTTTTTGCTAACACACTCTTATAGCTAGGTACCTTTGGGAAAGAGTCGGACTACTTACTTTATACTTTGTTTGTGGATATTTGTACTACAATAAAACGTTCTCTTAAAGAGTTATACAATTTCAATTAGTTTTTGTTGTTTTTTTTTTCCTTATGAATATTTTTGTTAACAAATTAACAACAAACAAATAAACGAAAGCCTAGTTTTAGTTGTCTTTTTGAACAAATCACTTCTCTCAAAGTATTAAAATAATAAAATAAAAAAAGTAAAAGATGAACAAAAGAACAAGATGGAATTGAAGTTGAAACTGAAGAGGCAAAGAGAGGCGCACGATAAAAGAAAGAAAATCCTAAAAATTTACACCAATATGGCAACAATAAGAACAATTGAAATTTAATTCCTTTTTTGTTTGAATTGTTGAACATAAATAGAAAGAAAAAAAAAATAATAAAATATATTCACAAAGCTCACAAAAGAATTATAAATAAAAATTAAACAAAAAATAAAAAGAGAAAAAAACTACTTATGTATTTACATACATACAAATATACAAACGAATACACACACATAATAAAGCTTTGAAAATAAATATGTTTGTATATATTTAAGTGTTTTTTGTTTTTGCAATGTTTGTATTTATGTTCGACTATGTAAGTTGCCTTCACTGCTGTTGGTGTTGATTTTTTTATATCCCTCACTAGCAATAGTGGGAGCTTTTAATAATAATTTGTCATTTGTTTTGCAACATATGAAAATTTTGGTAATAGTGGCTACATAAATCACGCTAGGAGATTAAATAAAAATATAAAAAATTAAGGATCTATGATACTAAGAACTAAAGCGTCCCATCACGCCCCAAAAGGGAATATTCCTGGCTCAAATATTTTATAAAATAATATAAATTTGAGATATTTTTAATAGGTCGCAGCCATTTATTTATATTGTTTTGTAAATTGTAAAATTATGTCTAAAATAAAATAAATTTGGACTTAAAACCGGTGAGAATTTTTTTCATTTCCGGTATAATTTTTTATCAATTTTGTATCGTATTTATGCATGTTTTAAGCATAATTTAAAATCATTGCTTTAGTAGGGTGTCCTACATAGTTTTTTACAACCGGATATACCATTCTGTTTAATATTTGTTATATTATATGTGTGAGAATGTATAAGTATACGTACTCGTATATTTTTATTTTTCATAATAAATATGTATGAAGTATTTGCTTCTTAACACTGGTCGGCAAAAAAAAAACTTTGTCGTTTTTCAAAAAAATTGTGGACTAGATGAAATTTTACCTGCTAAACGCAATTCTGCTTTCAGTTTTTTCCATCAGGTCGTGATTTTTTTTATGGGCATGTTTTTATTGACCGGATAAAAAAAATTTAAGATAACCTGAAGATAATTTTAATCGATACCTACAAGAGTTTTATCTATCTAAATTTGATAAACCGTTCTAGAGTTATACAAGTGTGACGGATAAAAAAATAAGGTCATGTCAATAAAGAAGAATCAGTAAGTCAGCAGATTCTTGTTTATCTTTTCAAATTCTATCTAGACTACCTATTTTGTTTAACGAAGTAAAAAAAATTTTTCCCACCGTGTGCCTCCACTTGATTGTATATGAGTATTTTCACTTAACTGTGAATAAAATCGAGATTTGTGCATCAATTTTGATGATACTTGGCTTATTTTATTCTTAGTACTACCAGCTTTATGTTATAGATAAAAAACGTACATTTTTGACAATTTCACTTAAAAAAAAACTTTTAAGAAAAAATTCTTTAATTTTACAAGAAAAATTTTCTTCAGACCCTAATTTCGAAATAACTCGGAAAATATTGATCATATAAACAAATATGTTAAGATGGCTTGATGACATTTTAGTCTGCATGTTTTGGTGTATTATTTGTACATAAATCGTACACATCATTCTTGAGTTATGGTGAAATATACTCGTGTAATATCCTTATTATGGGCGAACTATTAGACACGCCCATAGAAAAACTTTTTTTGCCGATCAGTGTAATTATTTCAAGTTGTTTTTAAGAGAAGAAGTTTCTTCAAAGAATTTTAAGACCAAACAAAAGAACAACAAATAAAATTATAAGATTCTTTTTGTTGTTATTATTTTTATTTCAGAACGAAATAAGAAACATAAATTTTATTAAAATTAAAAAGAAATAAATAAAATTTTATAAGAAACTGGCTGACTGCGAAAAGGTTTATATTTACATCTTGATGAGCACTTCACTCTTCGTTTTAAGAAATAAAGTTTATTTTTTTTTTTTTGAAAGCTTTTCGAATCAGTTGTTAGTAAAACAGTTGTTAGTAAAACACAAACACTTTATTAAAGAACAATGAGTGGGATTTTCTTATGATGTTTCTTTTGTGGCTTAATGTGGTAAATTTAAGACATTTACTAACTTTTACTTTGCAAATGCTATTGAATACGTAACACAGTTTTTGAAGCTTTGAATATGTAGAGTTTGATACCAGGGAATAATAATTTGCATGAAGTCTTAATTCATTATTATTTTTAGAAGAAAATTGATCGTATTTTGGTGAAAGTTTATAGAGATCTTACTTTAGCTGAGGCAATTCGTTGTGAGTGATTTAGAAGATTTAAAAGTGGAGATTTCGATGAGCTAGATAAGAAGCCAGTAGAATAAGTTTAAATGTGATGAATTGTTGGGTTTGCTAGATCAAAAACGTAACTTGAATTTATCCCAAAGAAGTAGGGTCCCACACGAACTGAAGTCAAGAGACATCGAAAGGCGATGTAGCATGTTTAAAATGCTGCTCCAGCACCTTAAGACGTAGTTTCTGCGTGTGATGAAAAGTGAATTCACTATGATAATCCAAAGCCCGATCATTTAAAAAACTCGATACCATAATTTGTTATCATAATAATGTTCGGCCACATTTTTCGTCACCATTTAAAATCTAGCCATGTTTGTACAACATTCGATTTGTGTTTGGGGTCATTGTCTTGATAAAAAAAAAAATCATCTGCAATACCCAATTTTTCTGCACTTTGGACTAAATTATTTTGTATTAAATTTAAATAAACCAGATGATGACATGCATCCCCACACCATTACATGACCACTATCATGCCTCTTAAACTTTGAGGATGGAGTTCTGTATTTGATTTTCATGAAATGTGTGACTTACCAGCTGACATTAAATGATTAAATTTGCTTTCGTCAGCAAATATCCCAAAATGATTGGTCTTTGTTGACATGATCCCTGGCGAACTGCAATCTACTCTTGAGATTCTTCAGCGTAATAAATGATTTATTACGGGCAGTTCTTTCGTGGAAATCAGCACGACAGAGAATTCTTCTAATAGTTTCTGGATTATATGATTTTCCAAGGGAAATTTTTGCTTCTTTTGCCAATGCTGGTGCGCTTAATCTGGGATGCAGCTTAATTTTTTCTTGACATCCAAAGTTCTTCAGCCTCAGTAAATATTTTATTTGGTGCTTCACGGCTTTTATCTGCAATTCTCTCCTCTCGAACATATCGCTGGATAACATACTGTACTGTAGAGCAGCTCAAGTTAAAGATTTTGTCGATTTGCTTTCGAGTTTTTCTATTTTTAAAATGCGTCATAATAAGTTCACGTTTTTCAATAGAGGTTCGACGTGCCATGTTAAAAATGTTGCTAATTAATACTCTAAGACTTCCAAAACATTATTAATAAATTGTCTATTATTCCAATCTATGCAAATTCTTATTATTGGAACGAAATTCCTTACTTCCAATGACTATAAAATTTTAACACGAAATAAGCTGTGAGGTTATTTTGTTTATATTGTGTTTATACCGAATTCTTTTTATGATTGAACCAATTTAATGTTGTGTTGTTGTAATTACAAAAAATATATGCTTCATTTTATATATTTCATTAAATAAGAACATTATGAAGTCAAATTGCATTGAAAATTAAAAACCACGCACATAAATTTTTTAATCAACTTAGCAAAAATGAAGCTAAAAAATTATTAAGGTGCTACAAATTAATTTTTTAAATTATTTATTGATCACTTAAAAAATAATAAAAAAAAAACTTAAACTGTACATTATTTTTTTTTTCATTGTAATTTTAGTACTTGAATGCCATTTTTTATGGTATTTTCCTATATACGCACTTAAACTTAAAATGAACCAATTAAGCATTATTAATAATGTGTTGATGAACTTTTCTTTTGGATAACTTCAAAAATTTGGTCTGGCATTGATTCGACTAATTTTTGAAGAAAATCACCGTTAACTTCTTCCCAGGCTTGCTTAGTTTTGCTTAGTTAGTACTTTTAACTCCGTTGTTGCCATTATGGTTTCATTCTGTGGATTTCTTACGACCTTTACGGGCCATGTACCACCATAGTTTCCCCATTGGATTTAAATCCGGACTGCAAGTCGACCAGTCCAATAGTGGAATACTATGTTCATTAAACCACGATTTAGATTGGTTCGAGACATGAATTGTAGTGTTATCCTGTTGGAATATGCAATCTTCATCCATTTTTTCATTCATAAATGAGAGAAGAGCATCTTCCAATAGTTCATTATAAATTTCACAATACATTTTAGTTGGAACAACACATATTCTTGATTTTCCTGCCGCAGACCATAAAACCATAACACTGTCTCTGCCGAAATTGCATTCGACATACGAATTTCGTTCGACCACACCAATATTTTTGTTTCTTTTCATAAGAAAAGATTGCTTTATTCCACCCATCTGTTCATTTCATGTATTTGTGCGCTAATTTTAAACGATTTTCCTTATGATGCTTTTTTAACATTTTCTTACATTTTGGTGTCTTGGTAACATAAAATACCATCATCTGTTCGCAAAATGTGTGCAACATGTTTGGAAGTGATAGGAAGGTCATGTTTATTTTTTATTTGTGTAGCATTTAATTTATTGCAGGTGGCTTCTTCTTTTATTTTATTAATTTGCCTTTTTGTTAATTTTTGATTACCTTCTGTTGGTTTCCGCATTCCGTATTTCTGTCCTTTTTTAAGAAAACCTCGAATAACTCCTTCCAAACGTTTCATTTTTCATCTAATATCTCTGTTAGAACAGTCTTGATCACGAAAAAACTGAATTTGAATTTTTTCCTGATCTGTAGGAAAATTCCTTTGGGCATCCTTTAAGCTGATGAAATTTCCCAATTAAAACAAAAATATTTCCAATAAACATAGAAGTTGTCATCAGAAACTTATCTTAAGTGAAACAAACAACTAAAACTCTTAATTTTTTTAATATATTTTTTTTTCAATAACTTTTTAGACAAATTTTTTCTGGACTGCATGTTCCGATTTCTAAATTAAAGAAAACAATAAAAGGAAGAAACAAATATTTCTTACATAGAAAAGTACCGTTATATCGCGAGTTATTGTAACAACACAACATTGTTTTTGGTTAAGAGGAACAAATATACCTCAAAGAAAAACAATTTTAAATGCGTTTATAGGAATATGCACCAGTATATAACCGAAGTTCCCAGGTTAAATAAAAATTTCCTTCACTTAAAGAAAGAGGTCTGCTTTATGGCTCATTTTTATTATATTTCTCCCAAAAAAAAAAGGAACATTTAACGGCATAACTCTGGTAAATAATTCCTTATTGGTATAATTTGGGAATGTCCCACTAAAAAAAGTGAATGAAATGAAATGTAGATTTTGCTTGGTTTCGAGTTTCTTTGGAAATAAGTGTCAAAAATCATAATTTTAAGCTTTTCATAAAAAAGAGTACCAAATATTTTTCGCAAAAGGGTATAAAACTGAACAAAAAATTATTTGATAGTAATTTTGCTTCATTTTGATTAAAAAAATCTTTAGAGTGCTCAACAAAATCATATCCTGAACGAAATTCCTGATGAAAAAAATTAAGATTTTTTTGGGTTCTATCTCAAGAAAAATATCGATTAATTTTGTAGTGATTTTCAGTCGCTTGTAAAAAACTGAAGATGGCTTGAGTAGTCTACTTACATCAGAGCCGCAGAAAGAACCACTTTTTTTTAGATTAGGTACACTTTTGGTTAGATTAGGTACATGGTAACTATTCAAAGTTAAGACTAGTGAAGAAATGTTTTTAATGCACTAAAAAAGTTGCTAAAATTTTAAAATTGTCCACAAGATTTTTATTTTTTTTTTTCAAACCAGACAATCTGCATTTCAAATACTCCTATTTTAAATTTAACGTAAATTTTCTCTTTTATTCCAATTAAATTTGTGTTCAAACAATTACAGCTATTTATATTAAAAACAAAAACTCAACAGGATATACCAAAAAAAAAAAAGAATTATATAATAAGCAAAATAAAAATTATGAAAAGAATAAACGAAAAACTTATGATAAAAGTCACATGCAAATAGAAAACAATAAAAAAAAATAAATCAGTATTTCTGCAAATCCGTCATCCTGATAATGTATAAAGATGTATGATTTAACGAAACAGAAAAGAGAATAATAAAAGGATTACAATAGTTTGATTTTATAAAACGCGTGATATTTACAATAAAAACATGTTTTTTTCTTTGTGTCAGATTTTACAATCATTACGACAATCTAAATAAATTCATACATAAAGAGATGGGAAATTATGTTTTATACAAACAAACTCTATTGTTGTTGTAATTATATTTTTAAACTTATTACAAAACCAATATTGTACCATGTGAATATTTTTTTTTTATTTAAATCCTTTTCTAGTTTAAGCAAGTTAATGCAACCCTTAATTCCTTTAAAAACACACTCCGAACTATTTGAAGTACAATTCGTATTTCGGTTTTAAAAAACTTACAATAATTCAATTGTGTTTAAAAGTATTTAAAACTTTTTAAAAATGCATTTAAATAAAAACATTTTATTCATTCCGTTGTTAAAATCTTTTTAGGCTTTTTTTTTTAATCGATGGTGGGTGATAGAGAGTGAGTGAGTTGCATGTGTCGTTGTCAACCACAGAGATCCACGTGACATTTGTTGTATTGTCAGATTGAAGCAAAGTTAGTCAGAGTAAAAGCCAGCCATATTCATTCAATCACTCATTCATTCAATCAGTCAAGCAATTACTGTAAACTAATTGAAACTAAACTAATGCACATTAAGGAATCATCATGCGAAGCAACAAATTCAGGAACCTTGAGAACTTTTTTTTGGAAAAGTGTCATTCATGGCTGCGTGTTTACAAATGTTTTTGTTATCGTTGGACTATTTACATGTAACGCCTTTTTTGTTTTTATTAGTATTTGAATCAAAGAAACCACCAAAAACAAACAAATGTTTGGTATCATAAAATGTTCCTGCTACAAGGATTTTTGTCATTTATTTAAACCATCAGTCAGTCAGTCCTTTATATATCGGTTGTTTTAAAATTCGTTCTTTCGTGTTAATCATCCCCTGGTAATCGTTGTCAGTCGGTCGTTCGTTCTGTCGTTGTTGTTTTTCTTTTAAAGAGAAATTTTCGTTAAAAGTGATAAAATGATTTGAAAATTAAATAACGGTACTGCAATACGGATATGTAAATTTGTATGTGTGAGTGTATGTCAGTCAAAGTAAAATGAAAACGTTACGGTTTATTTAACGTTGTCAATAAAACAAAAAAAAAAAAAAAAAAACAAAATAGATTTGTTTCGGTTGTTGTTTTTTTAAGATATTTAATGCTAATTTGTTTTAAGGACTTTAAATATCCTTAAAAAATATTAAATGTATGTAAGTGTTTTTACTGAAAATAATTTATGAGTTTATGTCAATTAAGAAAATTTATAACATCATACATCTGTTGGAGGTATTGAATATTTTAGAAAATTATTCATATGTAATAGAGGAAAAAACATTCGAAACTGAGATAATATTTCACTTTTGATTTTATTTTTTGCTACCCACATATTTTTGAAGCTATATTTGCTAAAGTTAATTGTATTTTTATCAACAAGTAATCCCATTAACTTATGACAACAAACAATAATTTTTTAATAGGATAATCGAAGTTAAAGTGTTAAAACATTTGCAACATTTTTTTTTTCATTCTAATTGGAGCAATTTACAATAACAAATTATTGGACATATTGATAATCACCACGGTAATCAAAAATATTCAAAATCATATTTTTTCCTGGGCTTCAAATGTATCTAACTGATAGTTATGTATCCGTTTCAGACAATTTTATGAATTTTGGCACTGATTTGTTACAGCATATTATTGCATATTTTGGAGAGAAATTTTAAAAATGTAATATATGATTTTTAAATATTCTTGATACAAGGACGAATATTGATTTTATTATCCATTTTTATAAAATCTAATAGAAACTATATTTATTAGGGATTAATTTGAGCTAAAGTTTGTTTAAATCGAACGTAGAGGTCCAAAGATGCATGGATGTAAAATTCATGTATTTTAAAAAAATGTCTGAAAAAAGTAAAATATTAAATTACAAAGAAATTTGAAAAATTTTGAAGAACTTCAAATTTTGTATTGAGTGTGTACACCGAATTTCATCGTGATCGGAGATAGCGAGATTTGTCGGGTGTTCGAAAATTTTTGTTTTCTCCCAGAAACATGTGTTGTCTATAAAACACGAATGACTAATTTGGTCCAGACAGTGTTAACGTTAAGATTTTGCAAAAAGTATCCAAAAAAGGGGACTTCAAAAAAAAGAAGTTGCTAAAAAGGGTTTAAAAAAAGGAGCCAACTGCTTCAATACCTAAAACACTTTAAAATTTCTTTTATTTAATTAAAACAGAAATAAAAAAATATTATATTTTGAATTTTTTCTCAAAATACAACTAAATTCAATTTTATAAACAACGAAATTTATAATAATTTTTATTATTGCAAAGATAAAGATTAATTTAAAAAAATAGTTAACATAAAATACTCTTTTTTTAATTACACTGCACTTTTGTATGAGGTCTTCACTCTGACCCCAGTCTTCCAAATATTCGTCTAACCATTTAAAAACTTAAAGTATGGATTCACAAATGATAACCTTAAGTCTGCTGAACAAGTTATTTTTCATTAGTGATAATTTAGAAAAAAGACGTTCCGCCAAGACAAAATAAAAATATAAATTAAATGTTCATTTAAACCGTTTTTAATTTTCCGAATCCGGTTCAAAATGATTCGGCATTTAATGTTTTAAATATTTGTTCATAAAACTTATCATTAATTTCAGTTTCTGACAGCTTCAGTTCATATGTAAATTTTCCGGGTTTTTTTTATAACATTGTGAAACAATCTGAAAATAATTAAATTCTTCGTTGGAATTATACATAGTGGATCAAGATATTTCAAACAACATAGTTTTTCGTCATTTAGCATGGTTTCAAAATGACGCCATTTAGCCAAACGGTAACGCTGGATCTGGCTATTACCTAGACAATTATATAGCCTAAAAACTCCTAAGAGAAACATATTTTCTTTGGTCAACAATGGGTTAACAGTGCAACGTGATGGGAATATTTCTACATTACATCTGTTCTAAGGAATAGGAACTTCTCACAATTATTTACGATATTTTTTTTATACTTATATTGTCCAGCAAAAACTTTGGTTTTCATGCAATGAGTTAATAAGCTAATGTAATGTCTCTTCTTGAATAACCCATTATTTTAACACGGTGATGACATTAGAGGCAACTACTTACTTCATACTATTACAAGTAGGCATTTTAGAAGGTTATTACTGATATGTCATTACAATAACTAATTACTTTCAAGCTATTCAATAACTTATTGACTTTAAAGTATCAAAGAAGTCATTGATAGTGAAAACAAAAGGAACTAGTTACAATTAAGGTTAAAAATAATTAATTAAATATCAGAATATAAAAAGCAGTTTTTCTTTCTTCTGTTTTTATTTTAGATCTAAAAAAACATTTTATTTTTCATGTGTATGTATATGAAAATATATGAATTGGTAAACTGAATCAAAAAAAAACAAAAAAAAAAAAAAAAAAAATATCATTTTAAAAAATCCAATCACATATAAGTAATTATATAACGGCTTATAAATAACTAGTTACTAAACTACTTCTATGTAATGCAGCCGGTATGCTGTTTTCATTGAAAAGTAATGCCTTTACCAAGTTTTTGCTAGGTGTGTTATTTTAATAACGTGAATTACATTTTATTATTGTCGTAACAGTGGACTGCTTTCATTGTTTTTTTTTTTTATTGACTACTTTCATATAAAATTCTTATTTTAGAGAATATTTCAGCAATTTAAATGGAATATTTTTGCACATTTTAATCCTAACAGCATATTTTGGCACATTTTGAGCTTATTCTTATTCTGGCATATTTTTGCATATTTTATACTTAAAAGCATAATTTGGCATATATTCAACTAAAGACCATAATTTTACATATTTTATAATTTAAAGATAAATTTTGCATATTTTGCACCCAATACAAAATCTTTTTACTGTCACATACGTTTTTCAAATCCGATTTCCTAATAACTTTCATTTTGTAATTTCCTGATATAATGAATATTTTCTTTATAAAATATTTTAGCAATTGCTAATAAAAATGAATTATTTAAAATTTGCCAAAAAAAAAAAAAATATATCATAAGGGAATATATTTTAATTTTAAGGACATATTTTCCAATTTTAAGGGTATTTTTTTAGCGAATAAAACACTTTTTTTAAAGCATATTTTTATTTGCCCTGGTTATCACATTCTCCTTTAATAATTCTTATGTTTTATAAAAATGTTTACATTTTAATAGTTTTCATTTAGACTAATTTTTTCGTTATTAATTTTTGTGAAAAAATGGCAGGAAATAAATAGAATTCCGAATTTAAATAAAAGTTACATAGGTCAGGTCAAAAGAGCATCAAAAAATTATATCGCAAATAATTCGGCGAAATTTTTATTATTTAGACTAAGTATAGTGTAAAAAGTTAAGCTTAACCCATTGGCGACCAAAGAAAATATGATTCTCTGAGGAGTTTTTAGGTTATATAATATTCTATATAATAGATAGAACCATCGTATTTTGGTGAAAGCTTTTAGGGATCATGATTTAGCTGAGGCAGTTACAATTTCGACATGCATGATAAGGTTTGTTTCGGTGAGACAAAGACGTTGGAACGTAAAGAATTGGATTCGTTGCTCGATTAAGACTCATGTCAAACGCAGGGATTGCTTGTAGAATCATTGAGAGTAAATCAAAAAACAATAGCGTTTAAAAGTGCCTGGATTCATCCAAAAGTAAAGAAATTTGATACCACACGAACCGAAGCTAAGAGACGTTGAAACTAGGGATATGCGATTAATCGGTTATTCAAGATGTTGGTTAAACTGTATACAGATTTGCAATTAAACAAAATTCTGATTAATTATTTTAAATTTTGATTAATCAAATTTGAATAAAATTATTCAAAGTGTTAAAAAAAATCAGAATAAATCGATTAATATTATTAATCAAGTTAAGTCAAATTAATCGAATAATTGAATAATCCAAAATTTGATTATTAATAAATAGATTAATCGCACATCATTAGTCGAAACATGATTTTGCATTTTTGACTCAAGGCCACAGAACAAAGATCTTTCTGCATCGATTTGTTACGAGCGATAAAAAATACATCCATTATTATAATCCAAAGAGCAAAATATTGTATGTGAAACTTGCAACTGAGAAAATGGATACCAAATTCGAATATCCTTGGAGCCAAGGTATTGTTCTGTATTTGACGGGTTCTGAAGGGTGTAATCTAGTATGAGCTGTTAAAACCAACTGAAATAAACGATTTCATGTTGTGCGGCCAGTTAAAAATAGAGGATAGAAAGAGCATAGAGATGGAAAGAAGTCATAGCTTCCGATGGACACTACTTTGAATAAAATCAAAAATGTTATTTTCATATAAGATTCTTTTTAAACTTTTTTTTAAGTCTCCCGTTTATTTTAAATAAACTGTAAAAAAGACTTATATCTTTTTTAGGTTTTTGTATAATCTTCGAAGTTTTTGTTGCTATAAAAACTGTTTAAATTTATAAAGAAATTTATTAAACATTAATTTTTTTTTTTCAACAAAAATAAACATCGAACTTTTAATGTCAACAACAAACGATAAATATTGTTAAATAATTTGGACATGTTTAGCCTGTTTTGTAAAGGAATCTATCTAAAGAATAATATACATATGTACATATTATGTACATATGTAGATATCGCTATTAATTATTGTACATTAATATTAAAATATTTTAAATTGTTTAAAGTATTGATATTTTTTCTCTTTAAATTTTTATCTACTAAAATTAATAATCATACAATATTTTAGGGAACTTTGAAATGTTTATATTATCAGTGATGCATGAGTATGGAAATATTATTTTTACCCAAATTTCTTTCTTTAAACAAAATAAACTTTTTTTCTGTTCATTTGATTTTCTGAATTTAAATTGAATATATCAACCTTCTACTCTTCTTAATAATTCTTCAAAGGTGATGAATGATAATGATTTCAATATAAAAATGTGTTTAAACAAATGAAACAGTTTTAAAAGGGTAAATAAAAGAAAAAAACACACACACACACACAAACAAAAAGTACTGTAATGTAGATGTGTATCTACAGTACTAAATGGAGATGACCATTAAGCCACAAAAAAAAAGAAAAAAGAAAAAAGAAAAAAAAAATGCTACCGTTTTAGTGTTTTTAATGTATTTGATTTGTTTATTTAAAAAATAAAAATGTGACGTAAAAAGAAGTAGAAACAAAATATAATACTTAAAATAACAACAAAGTTTAATGACTACCGGGAGGCTCAAGGTAAAAAACAAAAACTAAACGGTGGACTGATTAAGAGGAATGTCTAATGTACACACACGGATACATCGTAAACTACGAGTAACATAAACTTAAAAAAACAATTAAAAGCGTGTGTCAAGTGTGTCTTTTTTTTTTATATGAAGAATTAAATTGTAAATAAAAAGATATTAAAATTTTTAAATATTTAATTTATTTAATTGAATTTTAAGTTTGACTGAATAATGATAGAAACAATTAGTTGGTAGGAAAGTGTGAGATGAAAAAAATAAACTAAAAACTAACCAAATAAAAGCAAAAGAACTTTGAACAGGATATGCCTGGAAATTTATGTTATGCCATTAAATGTCCCTCTTAAAGAACTTTCATATGATACCAGAATTTCATATGATTCCTGTAAGATAAGTAAGAAATAAATTTGAAAAAGTTATTTTTAGTTTTTGCTCCAGTTTGTGAAAAGATAATAGTAGAATGAAAACCTTAAGAGTCGGTATTTCTACGTAAATTTTAGTTAGGACCTATAAAAAAAGCACTGAAAAAGAGTTAAAAATGTCATGTTATTTTAACATTGTGTTGTCATTGGAAGGAAGTATTTTGTGCTGAAGAATTGTAGCAGTATGTTTTTCGTTTATGATTCTTGTTCATTGCACTAACCCTCTAACGGTCGGAGTGTCAATGTGTAAAATCAAATTTTAGATTAAAAATATAGTTAGTGTAAAATTTTTGGAGGATTTAAGACCTATTTATTTAGTTTATTTTGTCTACTAATTAACCAAATTATTTAAATATGAAAAGAAGTTAAAATATAAATTATTTTCAAGAAAATAAAAGTAAGAAAAGATGCCTTGTTGTCTTGACTGTTACGAGGGCTGATCAATAAGTCCGTGACTTTTCGAACTTCCTCGTAGTTCTATGAAATGCAACACTATTCCCATCAAGTATCACTTGTTAATAGACTACTGTCAAATTTTGAGCAAGTGTCGTCATTTACTTTGCGTTTAACAGCTGTTCAAAACATACAACCTCGTGTATTTTTCTAAAAATGGGAAAAAAGTGAATTTCGAGTGCTCATTAAACATTACATTTTGCGAAAAAAAAAACAGTCAATCAAACCAAGGAAAAGCTCGATGAATACTATGTCGACTCTGCACTATCGATTTCAATGGTAAAAAAGTGGTTTACTGACTTTCGTTGTGGTCGCACAAGTACAAATGACGCTGAATTGAGGTCAGTACACCCGAAAATGTCGAAAAAATCCACGATTTGTGTTGGCCGATCGATGCCATAGGCATTTCGATTTTAATGATCAGCTGGGTTTAAGAAAGTTGTCTGCAAGATGGGTGCTGCGTTTGCTCTCAATTGACCATAAACGTAAACGTGTAACAACTTCAAAGGACTGTTTGGAGTTGTTTAACCGCAATCCGAAAGAATTTTTGTGGCGTTTTGTAATGTGGATGAAACATGGAACCATTACTGTACTTCTAAACTATGGGTTTCTCCGGGTGAACCTGCTCCGAAGAAGGCCAAGGTAAGCTTGTCGGCCAATAAGGTAATGGCAACAGTTTTTTGGGATGCACGCGGGATAATCCACATCGATTACCTTCAAAAGGGAAAAAACAATAAACGGCGAATATTATGCCAAATTATTAGACTGATTTAATGAGGATTTAAAAAGAAAACGACCTCATCTGGCCAAGAAAAAAGTTCTTTTTCATCAAAATAATGCACGGGTGCACACGTGTGCAGTCTCAATGGCAAAACTCTATGAATTGGGCTACGAATTGGTACCTCATCCGCCATATTCTCCGGATTTAGCCCCTAGTGACTACTTCCTATTTCCAAACCTAAAGAAATGGCTCGGTGGAAAGAGATTCAGCTCCAACGATGAGATTATTGATCAAACAAATGCCTATTTTAAGGACCTCGAAAAATCCTACTTTTTACGCAAAGTAAATAACGACACTTGCTCAAAATTTGACAGTAGTCTATTAACAGGTGGTACTTGATGGAAATAGTGTTCCATTTCATATAACTACGAGGGAAGTTCGAAAAGTCACGGACTTATTGATCCGCCCTCTATGTTTATATTTTTTTTTTTTTTAATAGAAGTTCTTAGAAATTACTAACTTTTTTCCCGCTAGAAATACATTTATTTTAATTTTTTTGGAAGTACTTATTAATAACTTCCAAAAAAGTACAAAAAATACGCTTAATTCTACTATTTAAATGGTGAAAATATTCTTTTTTGGAAGCACATGCTCGTTTTTTGCTGGATATTATCAATACCTTAGTTTTTCTCCATACAAATGTTGTCACAGTCGTGGTCAGAACATTTGCAACTGAAACCTTATCTTTGGGAAATACACATTTTTTTGTTAAAAAAATATTTTAAGCAATTACACACTTCCATTCACAGAAAAAAGTTTGTGCATAAATATAAGAATTTACTTTCATTTATTTTAGTTCATAATATTTAAGAATAGTGTCTTAAATATTAACACTTTTTTACATTTTTTCAAATGAATCAAAAGTTAAGAAAACTTAAAATAAATTGTTGAAATTTTCATTTTAAAATTTTCAATTTGTAAAAAAATGTTTGAAATTTTCTTCGGAAAATTTTAGTTATTTAATGATTTTTAGCTACATTATGTGAACAGAAGAGAAGTTATTTATGTTTCAACAGAATGACACAAACTGAGTACGATAGTCTAATGATAGTAATTTCACGTGGGATAGTTATAAAAAATACTATTAACGCAATCTAGTATAATATGATAGGAAATAATGTATATTTATAATGCATATAAACTAAAGGAAGTGTAGTCACCGTTTTAATAATATATTAATTAATTATATTTATCAGATGCAAAAGGACATTGTAAAGAACATTGTATTTTCAAAAAGCAAAATACAGTACCTACATAAGTACATACATCTACAGGGCAAAAACTACATTTCTTAATATTTCAAAAATCTCTTACTATTAAAAATATATTCCTATTTTTGCGAAGAAACCTCAATGTGTTATGGCTCAGGTAAGAAATGAAAATCCTTTAAATAAATACGATTATGTGTTCGTTAAATCTCTCCCTGGGTGATGGTAATGAAAACAATTAACGTCATCATTAGACACTCTTTAGAAGGGTTTAAACAAACAGCCACAACAACAAACACCAACAAATTTCTTTAAAAATTGCACAAAATAAATTGCCAACATTTAAAAAGAGTTTAATTATTAATTGAAGCAACAAAAAAAGGGCAAAATGAAGAAATTGCAAACGTTTAAGAAAATGTTTAACTAAAACAATATAAATATGGGGTTATAAAGAAACATACAATGTAAGACCCCCGGGGCATACATTTAGACTGCTTGGCACATATTAAACAAAACACCGAGTCTACCACAAAAAGGGGTAAAATTGTTTCACAAAATTTTAAATTTATTTTTGTGAATGTTGATGTGTTTTTGTTTGTAGCACTTTAAAGAAAAAAAAAAAAAAAAATACAACAAAATCTATGAGTTAAATTAAATATACGATTATATTTGTAAATAAACGCCAAAAAGATTTTTCTTTGTGGCTCAAGGGTGGTCCCAATATGGCTGGCTATGTTTTTGTATGCCCACCAACAATCATCATCATCATCATAACTATAAATACCTTGAGTACTAGAAACGTGAAGGGATTTTCTGGTATCAATATGGTTGGATATTAATTTCTGTTATTAGTTTGTTATTGTTTTCTTTATTTCACAATTGTTTCCCGAAAGAAAATGCAACCACATTTATTTTCTTTATTATTTTAAGCAACATTGAAAAATAAATCAAAGAAAAACTATCGCCGATACAAATAAATAAATGAAATTGAAAAAAAAAAATAATAAAAAATAAAAATAAAAATATGGTAAAAATGACAACTATTCATCTACAAATTGAAGAATGCACCATATCGTTATGATGATCATTATCATCATTTTTAAAGTGATAATGATAATGATGTTGATCATGATTATTGACATCACTTTGACAACAAAATAAACACATCAGTGGCAATTGATTCAGGAAACCCAATTTACTATATAGAGACTTGTATTTGTTGGCTGAAAAAATAATACAAAAATTATAAATGAAATAAAATTGAGAAAACAAAAAAATCCCGCATATTTCAAGTACTCCGCCTTTATGGCTAGAAGTCATTAACTGCACATACGAGGTTTGTCGGAAAATTATCGGCTTAAGATTAAATTGATTTCAAAAATGAAAAGGGATATAGGAAAGGATATAGAAAGGATTCCCCAGGATTTTTTAAAGAAATTCTCAAATTATTGTGTGCGTAATTTTTATTTGTTAAAAGAAATTTTTGCTAGAGAATATTCTTATTATCAGAAATAAATTCAGACTTATTAAACAAACCTCATATATAAAGGTACTTGTTTACATATGCATGCATCGTTTTTTCTTTACTCTGGATCTACTGAAACCACACAGTAGTCAATAGTCACCTTAAAATACACACTCACACAGCTATTACATACACATACCCATAACACATGTCTATGTATTGATTAAGTTAATAAGCCTAATGAAGTCAATATTATGCATTTTATAGATACAAAAAGATGTATCCAATCTATTCTATGATGCACGATCGTTGACTGATCTTCCTACACACTAACGAGTTGTTGAACAAAACACAGAGAAAAAAAATCACAATTCATCATTTTATCGGCATTTGTAGCTTTTATTGTTTCATTTCTATTTCAATATTTACTCAATCTTGTATCTACAATATGGAAAATGCATGAAGAGTAAAGAGAGTAGTAAGTAGCATTTTTGTTTTTGTTAAAGAATAAATTTATTTAATTTTATAAATATTTTTCTTTTGCTTTACCAAAATTTATTATGAATACAATATTTTTTTTTTTTTTGTTTACATAATTACCAACAATAATTTATAATTTTTTCTTGACGTCGAGAGATGAAATAATATTTTTTGAAACACCGACAAATTGTTGTAAAGAACCTCAGGCTCTTTTTTTAAATTTAAAGTTTGTCCAAAATAAATATTTATGTTTTTGGAAATTATTACTCAAGGGGACAAACATTTTTTCTTCATTACTATTCTTTGAAAAAAATCGCTGAGAAAAGCTATCGCATTTTGGTGAAAATTTATGGGGATAATGCTTAGCTAAGGCAATTGGTCATGAGTGCTTTAGGCGATTTTGATTTGCATGATATGGAGCTTCCTGGCCAGCTGAAAGAGACTTTGCTTATGCCAAATGGCATAAATGCTTGCAGGATTATTAAGAATAGATAGAACAATTTCCAGACTCCTAAAAGTAGTTGGGTTAAAAAAACCAAAACTATTGTCCTTATTTGGTGGGATCATTATGAGCAGCTAAAATCTGGGAGAATACAATTGACCCGTCTGAAGTATTGAACGAAAAACGGCCAGAATGTGTAACCTGATACACAGTGGTAATAAATCTGTATCTCATAAACTATTCGACGGATTGAAATGAGAGGTGTAGTGGAGGAAGTTTTCAGAAAAATCATCTTGTAGTTACCCTGTAATAATAAAAGGTAAGCTACAGGGTGTAAGAGATGACCACCTCGAGTATGAAAAATATTCAAAAAATCGTAACTTGTACTACTCAAGTCCGATTTTAAAGATTTAAAAAGCTTTATAAAGAACTTGATGAGATGAAGAGAATAAAAAATATGACTCACCTATGGTATCTCTTATGGTTAAAAAGATATTTTTTTCTGTATTTAGAAATTGTTATTTTTTGCCTTGACTTTTTTGGTTTATCTCAAATAGTTTTCGTAACATGGGAGTGAAAAAAATTTCTTTAATATAATAAGATTGCCCAATACATTCAAAAATAATGTGCTGAATTTTTTTTTTTTTAATATCTCAATCGTCTTAGCATGGTAAATTATCAAAGTCAAGACTTTAAATTGAGTACAAAAATTTTCTGTTTTTTACAAAAAAGTGGTCTGATTTTTTCACTTTTTTTAATCTATTTCATAAAAATATTTTATTTTTTATTTTTCTCATATTTAAAAATCAAAAGCTTCAAAAATTGATAATAAAGAAATTTTTATTTGATAGAGAGTTGCACCCTACGTTTAGCATTGGTCGAAAATGATGAAATTTTAAATATAATTTCAAGTTCATCGCTAGAAAAAAAAAGTCATGGAGGTTTTTAAAATCTAAAGAATAGTTTTAATAATTACGTATGTATGTATATATTGATTTGACACTAAACTAGTTCCCTCCTGCTCAAAAATTTAGGCAGAATATTTTGTGAAAATAGTAATATTTTGAAAAATATTTATTAAGTGCCAAAAAAAAAAATATAAAAATTAATTAATTTTTTTAATGCAGTATATTAGAAAATCTTTTCGTGTACCAAAAATTATTTTGTTAGCTTTAGAGGATAATTTTTTTATGAATTTTAAAATCTAAACAAAAAAATTTTTTAAATTGTAAATATTAAGATTTGCAATTTTTTGAGCAAAAATTGCTAAAAGTTTTAAGTATTTAAAAAATATAAACATAATATGGAAAACAGATATATTTACCTATCCACTGATATACATATACCTTTCCAAATGAAGCAAATATAACGATCTCAAACCAGATACATCGGCCAAAATTGTTAAAAAAAATTTACTATTTATTACTAACATTTTTGCGATCGGCCCCACTGTATGATAGAAGACTGTATGACAATTTTCTATTACAATAATGATCGCTCTCGTGTTCAAAAATAGAAGATGGAAAGTTGTTTCATTCAAAAGTAAGATAACAAAAATTATCTTGTCTTGTCGCTTCTGCCCTCAAAAGATGAGAAATGATTTGTGTATTGAATCCAATTTTGCTATATAATATCTACTTACTGTTCTTTAATTAAATAATCAACAAAATTAATAATAAATAATAATATATGATCTCCTCAGAAATATTAATTTCACTTTTAAATTCCATAAAAGTTTCAAATTCACACGGCAGATTGATTCAGTTGACATTTGCAAATGATAAAAACTAAAACAATAGAATTGGAATTGTGTGAAAGATATCGATGACACCCGTTTTATTTTTGCTAAATAATAAAACAAAACCTCTATTTAAAGGACCACAGTACACAAACAGCTCAACATAGTCCCTGGCCACACACACACTCCTACATACAAACATTTAACACATTAAATATTATTATTTGAATTTTATTATGAATTTCTATTTTCTACAAAATGAGTTGCTAAATTATAATCCCAATAAATTTATAATTATTAAATAAAACAATACAATAAGGGAAAACAAAAACACATTTCCCAGTGGCCAACCAATGAAATCAATTGTTAATTTGTTGGTGACTTTGTTGTGATGGCTACTGTTGTTTTGGTTCTTGTCATTATTTGTAATAATACCCAGTGGTAAAAAAGGTGTAAAGAGCCCTTCTAGAAGGCCTCTTTTATAGCCAGAAGAGCTTCCCTTTGCGATATCATTGAGAGCAAGACCTTACATATTCGTAACCCAATGCGGACCTTCTAAAAGACATCTTGAACAAAAACTGCCAGCAGGAGTTCTGAAGAATTGCTATCAACAGATCTTCTGAGGAAAAACTGTCAGCAGGTCTTCAACACTATTTAATAAAAACTTTTTCTATTTATATAAAAATAACAATTTTTATACCCTACACCACCATAGGTGGTTGGGTTATTATGAGTTTGTGTTGATGTTTGTAACGCATAGAAAAGGTAAAGTATACCAATCGACTCAGAATCACTTTTTAAATCGGTCTAACGATGTTCGTCCGTCCGGCTGGCTGGCTGCCTGAACGGCTGAATGTCGATGTAAACCTTGTGCACAAATTTTAAAGATAATTGAATGAAATTTGGCTTGTGGGACTTTTATGATACAAGAACGAAGCCTATGGATATTGGTTGTGATTGGTCCATTATTTCACCTATCCCCCATATAAATGTCCCCCCGGAACAGATTTAAAAATGCCTTAAAAATAAGGACATTTTAATGAAATTCAGTGCAAAGAAATTCAGTATCAATCCTTGTACCAAATATTATGAACAGCGGTCCACAATTGACCATAGCACCTATATAAATCCCTCTTCCGAAAATCACTTTAACGTGCATTAATCCCAAATGTTAGCATCAAGTTAATATTCGACATAAATAAGTTTTATGTAAGTAGAAACAACATTGCCAAATTTTATTTTAGAATCGGTCAACAATTGACCATAGCTCCCATATAAACCAACTTCCTGGAATCACCCTAACGTGTATGAAATCATCTAGATGTTAGTATCAACGTATTATTCTGTATTTGTATATTTTATTTTACATTTAGTGTGACCAATGTACAGGTGTAATATAAGTCCCCTTCCCGAATTTTTATGCTCGTACGCAATGGTGTAGGGTATCATATGGTCGGTCCTGACCGACTACATATTTCTTTCTTGTTTATTTTAAATTATTGTAAGAGGTTGAAAACTAAAAAAAAAAACAAAAATTCTGTATTAAAAAACATATCTAAACTAAGACACATTAATATTTTTTTTTTACATTTTTTACATTTTCATAGAAATTGTTGATTTTTTTTTTTTTTTGTAATTGTTTAACTCTCCTGAGAAAATTTAAAAAACTATAAATAAAAAAATAAAACTGACTTAGCAAAATAATAGGAAAGTTATTCGAATTCGTATTGCTTAGAAGAAAAATTTTATTGCCGCAATAATCATATTCATATTGCAGAAGTTTCCCCCATCGGGAGAGATTATTCGTCACAGGCGATACATCTAAGCAAGAAGAAATCAATATGCCTGGAAGAAAAATAGGCAATATTGCTAGATAATTATCTAGGTGGAAAAAAGAAGATATCACCAGATAATCTTCTGGAGAATGTAATAAATATATAGAAAAATTATTACTAAATAAATTTTGAAATAATATAATAAAAAAAACGTTTCCATCTTGTAAAGCATGGACATAAATCTTAACATCTTAAAGCAGGAAAACTAAAACGCTCACATAAAATATTCATTTTTCTTTCGCTAAAAGACAAACAAATTTCTTCAATATTTTTTCAATTTTTCGACCACTAAAAAAATTGTGACTGAAAAATAAAACTATTGTATTAATTTCTTTCAGATGATCTCAATGGGTTATCATTAATTTATTGCGGAGGTGATAATCACCTTACTGAAAAAAGAGCGATATTTTGAGGATAAAAATAATAAAAAAAAAAATAAAATTTTATATATTTTTTCTTCTTTATTGCGTATTTTTTTTTTTTAACTGACAAAAATACAATATTAGAAAAAATTTTGCTTTGATAATTTTTTTTTGGAATTTCTGCTTTGAATTTTAATGTTTTGTTTGTAACGTTTTCTTGAATGGTTTTGTTTTTTCTTAAAGCAAAAAAAAAAAAAAAAAATTTAATCTTTCTTCCCTTCTAAGACCAGGGAATTAAGACGCTGTACTTTTTATAGCTAGATTTGTTGTTGCTTAAAACGAAATATATTAATAAATACAGCTTATTACTCTCCTTCTAAGAGAAGAAAAGTCGGAAGTTTTAACGGATATTTTAAAAGGCAAGGATGAGGCATTACAGAAGGCTTTACTATGGAAGGCAGGTTAGAATGAGCGACTGCATCTTAAAGAAGGTTTAATTGGACCTTCTAGATGACCTGCACGATGGAGGCCTTAAAATGTTTACCCTGGGTAATGATAAATTTTAGATGCATTTTAATATATGCTATAATATTTATGTATGTATGTATTTGTGTTTTCACAACAAAGCCAAGTGTGAAAACCTTTTACACTTTTATAGTTGAAAAACATAAATACTTAGAGAACTAATACTAAAGCCAAACTATAGAACTATAGAAGCCAAACAATTCATAAAAGAAAACAATAATCAACAAAACCCACTATCACTATTACATTTTAATCCTCTAATGATCAATGAGGATTTAAAACAAATTCTAAAAATTTGCCCTTTTCCAATAAGTTTGCCAACAAAAGTTGAAGGTTAAAGGCCAAAGTGAGTGTATGAGAGTGTATTTAAAGAAGACTGACTAGCATTTAGTAAATATGGTTATAGGGTGGTTAATAGTCAACAATAGATTAATAATCTAATATATATATATATATATATATAAAACAATAGGAAACATAATAGTATCATTTACAAAGAAGCCCCAGTTTTAAATTTACTACTACAAATAACTCTAGCAATGCATAAGTGAGTTACAGTTTGTGTAAATGTTTAATGTTTAATTATAAATTGGGTCCATCCAGAGTCAGTCAGCTATTGTATTATTGGTTATTACAAAAGCTATGTGTGCATCTATTTTAAAATATACATTCTAATGATTGTGAATATGGGAACAAATTACTAAAGTATTTGCCAAAACATGTAACCGAGCAATTTATTAACAAATGGACAGACAGTCAGACGGACAGAACGAGCTAAAACTAAATTCTATACAAATCGACCCACACACAATTACTCTTAGCCATTTCAATACATTACAATTCAAATAGTAATCTTTATCAAAGGCGGTAGTGCAATTGAAAAGTTTTTATGAAATGCTTAAAAAAAGATAAAATTGGCTGAAATCGGACATCGGACGAAAATCAAATTTCTAGTAAAAAAAAGTAAAGGTGCTTTCAGCAAAAGTCGATATTTTAGTGAAACTTTTTTAAAGCTTTGAATATGGAGAAATTTGTACCAAAAGCGGAGCAATTGCGAAAAGCTTTAGTTCATTATTATTTTGATAAGGAAACCGCTGGTGAAAGTCATTGTATTTTGGTGGAAGTTTATGGGGATCACGCTTCAGTCTCGGACAGAAAAAAAAAATATGAAGATAAAGAATTGCAGGCTTTTTTCGATGAAGACTCCTATTGAACACAAGAACTGCTTGCAAAATAGTTAGGAGTAGATCAAACTGCAATTTCCTAATGTTTAAACTTGGATTCTTCCCAAAGCATGGAAATTATATGCTACACAAACTGAAGACAAGAGCCGTCGAAAGACGATTTATCATGTCTGAAATGCTGCTTTGGCGTGTATTCATTATAACCCAATGCGCAAAAAGTTGTACATAAAGCCCGACCAAACAGGAAAATCGACACCAATGCCGACTACTTACGGCCTCAAGATAATGCTCTGTATTTGGTGGGACTTGATGAACGTCATCCATTATGAACTATAAAAACCGGGTGGAATGATTACGAGAAACCTGTACCAAACACAACCTATACGTTTGAGGAGAGCAATGAGCGAAAAACGGCCAGAATATACGACCAGGTACAAGTACATAATTTTCCATCATGACAATGTTTCGCTTCATGTACGCGATCAGTTAAAAATTATTTGCAAAAAGTGGTTGGACAGTTCTGCCCCATCTAACTACTATTTGTTTCATTCGATTCGGAATGCCATAACTGGAATATGCTTTATTTCAGAACAAAGTGTCAAAAATTATCTTGATTAATAAAGTCGTGGTATGGAATCTGTAAATTGTTAGTAAAATGGGAAAAAGTCTTCCGATGGAAAATACTTTAAATAAAATACAAATAAAAATTAATTTGTATTAAAAAACGATGCGAATTAATGCAATAACACCACAATGAGATTCAAAGTTTTTGCATAAGAGGTAGGATCTGTGGATAAATCGAATACTATTGTTAGAGGAATTAAGTAAGATAATGTTGATTTCGGAGGAAATAGAGTAGACCGAAATATGTTTGAAGGTGAACTTTAGGATGTTCTGATATCAGGGCATAATGAAATTCGAATTTTTGTTTCCAATCACGGATAAGACTTCAGATCAGTTTAAGAAAAAAAAAAAAAAAAAAAACTATTTAATTCTCGCTTCGCCTATCTTGTGATTGCACTTTTGGTAATCGCATACAAATGAAGTTATTTTTATCAATTTACAATTCATTTCTTTCTCAAATATTTTAATTACTTTTCAATTATACTTCGCAATAGTTTACTATTTCGTTTGTGTAGGTAGCAATAGCACACATACATGCAATCCATTCAGAAATACATACACATCAGACAAATAGAATAAATATCCTTACAACTTATCCAATAATTCAATTGTTAGATAGATACACAAAGAGAGAGAGAGAGGTCAGCTTGTGATACTGTGTTTGTTGTAATTCACATTGATGTTGTTGTTCTTGTTACTATTGTTGTGACTTTAAACTACAAATTTCATAAAGGCATATACATACATACAAACATTCACATTGTTTGGTAGCGAAAGACATTACCAACCATATTTTTTGTACCACCAAAACCCAACTATTAATTCTTACCACAAAACATTCCAAACAATGACCACAATGAATATACAACTACTGAGTGAATGAGTTGCTGGTTGCTCCATTGTAAACCGGACCGGACCGACTTACAACAGATACGATTGTATTGTTTTATAAATTAGAATGTAATAAATAAATAAATACTTACATAACACAAATATACAATTTTACAAATGTAATTGTAATTTTATAAAAATTTCTTTTGTTGGCATTTTATTTGCAATTGAGGATTTATTACAAAGTCAAGAAGTATTTGTTTGCTTTGGATTAATCATAAAATAGGGATTTTTGTAGATTCTTGAACGCATGTTTTATATTTCGTTAAAAAAAAAAACAAAAGTTTGTGTTAGATATGTATTTTTTTTTTAATTTTGGATTATTGCAGCTGTTTTGAAAATAAGAAAATTTAAATCGAAATAATTTGAACTTTTTGTGGATATAAGGTGTGCGTTTAAATAAAATGTAACATGCACATTTTTAAATAAAAAATTAACGAAAGAAGTCATTATTAAATATAAATCAATTTATTGTAGCGTTTTTTCTGCAAATTCTTCTAGTGTAAATAAATTGGAAACTAGATTTTTCTTAAAGTTTTTTGGTAATCTTCTCAAAAAAAAAAAAAAAAAAAAAAAATATATATATATATATATATATATATATATATATATATATATATATAGTAATTTCAGAATATGTTTGGCGCCATTTGTCTGGAAAAACTTACAATCGATATAATTTGTTTCTGTGTTCTTCCTCCAATTCCTTTCTAATTGGCACAATTCTGAGCTGTAATAGAAATAATACTTTGTAAGACAAAAATAATAGTGTACCATTTTTGGGTGTTTCTACTGAAACGACGAAATCTTAAATCAGGCCAGAAAATGTTAAATATACTGAGTTATGGTAGGATTAGTATTAATGTATTTTTATGACACTCTTTGACATAATTATTTGAGTTTAATCAGACTAAAGCAGCAAAAAAAAAATCACACATTTTGTTGCCCATGTTTAGCTTTAAGTTGACCCATATTAAATATTAAAGTACACAACAAACCACAACACGGCCGAACATGTTTGACATATTCTAACTTTTTCATTTTTTAAACTACTCCACTTTTAGGGCTTGGAGTTCATTATTGTGACTTTTTCATTTTCTAAACCAAGTTTCCTCTCATTCGCTAATTCTCGGCTAAGCTTTTTGATTACCTTGAAACTACAAGTCACTTAATTGAGATTTTCTAATAACTTTAAAATAAACATGAAAAAATGTTTCTGTATATTTTTCTTTGAGTGCCCTCTGCAAGCTAAAAAAAATAACAAATTTGTCTTGTTCTTAAATCTGACATATCTTTCGAAGATATTGCGATTAAAAAAAAAAAACTTTAAAATTAACGTCAGTATGTGTTATTACAAAAGTTATATGTTCTATTTTATTTGAACGTACACCTTAATATATTGGGATGACACAATTTTAAATGAAAATGTTCTTTATAGAAGGATAAATCTAAGATTCAGATTTTGATGTTTTCGGTCTCTCACCTGCTATAATATTTAGCTTCATTCGAGAATTAGGTCTAGTATGGTGAACCTCAAGGGTTGCACAAAACATCCCGTTGGGTCGCAGTACACTAATAAAAATAGTAATAAGGATCGGATGCAACTCATTTTGGAAGTTAAATTTCCGATTATTTTTTCAAGTATTTGGTCCAGTATCTTGGCTACAAAGTAGCCCAAAGTTACTACACGCAAAAAAACTTTTGTAGCGTATTTTGCTAATATGGTTGAGATAACCATATTATTGTTATGTATATACATATAGAATTATTTCAACCATATTTGCAGAATTCTCTATAACCATAGTCAAAAGAGTTTTTTCTGCATGTGATATGTTCACATAAACCATTTACTTCTCGTAATCCCAGAGAAAATAATCCATAGACGTTAAATCGTACGATTTTTGTGCACAATTGTCTAAACTAAATATTCATTTTAATAAGATGATTGTTTGACATGCTGTTTTCAGTAAATAGTCCACCTAATTGGAAGCCTAAATAATTGATAGTCACAGGTCTATACTGCTCACCATTGACAGTAACGTTCTCACCGGCCTAATTTTTAAAGAAATAAAGACTAATTTGAGTCTTGACACTGAATAAATAATTCTCAGCTCATAGACTGAAGGTATCGAGAAAACGATAATCTTTCGGCTTTATCTCTTGCATCATATGTATCTTTGAAGGTCTGTATGTAAAAGGTATGTAAATTTTTTTTAGGTGCATGGACATAGAATTGGGTCTTCCGATGGCGAATAAATGTAGCGTAATATAACATTTGCAAACTTCTCATGATAAAATTAGAAACCAAACTGAACACAAATTATAATAAAGTTAAATGATCTGACAACAGTATTACAGTTTAATCTCTGTTGGGATATGGAACCTTTCAAAACTTTATATATGTTTTTAGTTAATGCTGCTATATTAGTCTTGCAAATGTAGTCGTACCCCAATATCTGGTTCGAAGGACCATAAACAATTTATCATTGTGTGGATTTTAATAAGAAAGGTATGCGTATTTTTCTAGACACAATAAATTTCATCAGCATTTATGGTGTTTTTTCCACTTAGATTCCGTTTCAATTTGTGAACAAAGAATTAGGGAGATACACAAATATAAAGTCACAACTAAAGGTTAATATGAAGAGATTTAATTATTAAATTTGAAATTCTGAAATTCACAATACGACTTTATTAATTTTAACGATTTAAATATTTGGAACTAAAAAAACAAAACCAGAACTAAACGATTCAATAACATATTTTAACTTTGTTCTCTCGAACTGAATTCTCACAATTTTTTTTTTACCAAATTACCATTTTTATTTATAGTTTTATTTAAGACAGTACAAATGTATCGATGTATTGAGATTTATTTGTTTAGTTTCTTTATTAATTTTGTTTTTATTTATTGTTTTTTTTTTTTTTACAAATAAATTTATTACATAAATTCTTAACAATAATAATTAATCAATTAAGAGTAAATATCGCAATATATAATTTTCATTAATAAATTTACTTATTTCTTTATTTTTATATTTTTTATTTTATTTATTTATTTATTTATTTTTTTTTTTTTGGATTTTCTTTGACAATTTAATATTTTACATTATTTAGTTTTCTTTTTTTTTTTATATGAGGGTATACAACACTGTTCAAAATTTAATTTATAATACACATGATATAATTTTGTTGTTTTTTATAATTATTTTTTGTTTATATCAAATTACAATTAATGTGCGTAATTTGTTTAATGTTAATGTACGTATATTTTGTAGTTCTACTATTAGTTTTTAAATATTTTTTTTTTTTTTTTAAAGCAACAATTACTATTTAACATTAGAAGTAAGTAACATGTACTAAGTAATATTTATGTATGTCTTATGACTTTCAACCTTCTTCTAACTCTTTTAAATTTATTTATCAATACTTATACAATTTGTTCTAAAATATTAAAGAGTTCCCTAAATAATTTGTCTGTAAGTCTATTTATATTAAATTATGATTATGTACAACTTAAATACATTTGTTTGTTGTTGTTGTTGTTGTTGTTGTTGAAATTTCATCCTGTCTTGTGTCGAAATTGCGCCAGCGCTACTCAAATGGTCTAAACATGCCGTTGTGTTCACCACCGGCTAAACCGAAATCTCAATCTTGTGAATCTCCTGCATTGCTATTACGATCCATTGACGTACCGCCATTCGATTCGGACTGTTCAACATCAGCTGGATTTATAACGCCGGGTAAGTAACCGGTTCCTGCATAGGGAGCGGTTAAGAAACGTTTAGCATGAGCCTGCATAAAGGGGGGATATCTGTGGGTGGGTGAACCAAATACAGCTGCGGGTGGAACTAAAGGTGAGAATGCTGATTTCAAAGGAAATGGTGGAGATGGTGGTACATTTGGAGGTGAACTCGTGGATGTTGTTAGCATATCCTCTCCTGAAATCATGGCTTCCATGGTTTGCAAAACATCTCCCCGATAACGTTGCAACAATTGTTCAACATCACTTCTCCGGCGATTAGGAAAAACACGCATTAACACATCGACTGGGGAACGTTGTTGTGTAGCCGAGGGATGTTGAGGTGGCATTTGTGGCTGTTGAGGGTGATGAGGTGAATGCTGGACATGTTGGGCATGAGAATGAGCACTGGCTGCTGCCGCTGCCAAGAATTGTGTATGATGATAGGGCATAAAACCTTGAGCATTACCATTGTTAAATGATCTTAACATGTGCATACTTTCATTAGAGGGCGTATGTGGTGGTGAGGTGGAATCTTCCTTTTTCAAACTAAGATTTTCGGGAGTAGCCTCGTCTGGTGCTGAATCAACATCTAAATCGGATTCAGGAGAACTTGGTGGTCCAGTGCGTGCAGGTGAGAGATTACCATTATTGTTGTAACTGGAGCCTTTGGGGTGAGGACTGCTAGGTGCAGATTCTGAGCCGGTATCTTGATCGGTTTCATTGGAAAGACGTGCACGTTTAGAACCTAAAAAAGAAAATAAAAAAAAAAAAACAAAAATAAATAGTTGGTTGGACAAATAAATTGTCTTCTTAAAAATACAAATATTTTTATTATTATTTTTTCTTAAATAAATTTATGCAATGTCTTTTCAGCATCTTCAACATTAACTGTTTTGTTTAAGTACTTTTCTTTTTTTTTTTTTTTTGCTATTTAAGTCATCCTCTTCAGTTGTATTTGTCTTTTGGAGTTTATATTTTCTTTTGGTTTCTGTTGTTCATCAAACAAGACAAACAAACAAATAAAAAAAAGTATCAAATTTATATTTGAAATCTTACATACAGGTTAATGCTACCAGATCCCACTCTTAACTACCAATACATACTTATGCCAGCATCATTGGCAGGTAACCTGGTAACAGGGGCATATGAAACAAACAGACAAATAAACAAAATCATTTAACAAATACAAACATTAAAGACAGTTAGTTACAGGAGTCATTCGATACTTCACCCAAGTTATTTTTATATCATTTTTTATTTTTTCAATTTCGTCTTGTGATTTTGATTGTGTTGTTTTTTGTATGGATGAATTTGTGAAGCACTTTTTTTTGGAATTTGAAATTTAATTAAGTTCCAATCCCATTCCTATAGTTATTGATTTGCTTGTGTGTGCGGGTAAGGGTACTTTTAATCCTGTATAAATAATTGTATTTATTGTAAATTGCAAATATTAGCAAGAATATTTAAAAATTAAAAATTTAAAAGAAATGTATTTTTATACTACATTTATCTGCAATATTTTCATCTTACCAAGAAGTTGCAAACAGTCCGCCATAGAAATGTTTCATGGTCTATTATACATAATTCATAATATTAAAGCAAATTCGTTTTTAGAATTGTCTGACCTCTATTTCGCAACCAAATTTTTACTAGAGTTCCTATCAGAAATTTTTGTACTTTGAAGGAAAAGTTGGCCTGAGGTTTGTTACGAGTAACTATTATGACAAAAGAGTAATATTGAGCAGTTTTCCTTCCAGAGATGTAGGATATTTCTCTTACAACTTTTATTATTTTGCCTGCAGTCCAACAGTCTAAAAATTCATTTATTATACTGGTGGCAGGATTTCTCTCGTTGATCATAAACCCTTCACATATTGGATCATATAAAAGGTATCAGCGGTTTTATGAAGAATTTTTTAACTAAAATTTTCTTTACTGAAAATCAATTTTTATCAAATATATCATCGCCATTATTATCTATATTATATTTTTCGGGTAGCTTTATAACTCCATCGCTATAGAACTTCTGTGGTTTATAGGCAAAAAAAGTTGGCCAAGCTAATTTCATCGGCTCTTCGTCTGGCCAATTTTTTACCATCAAGAGAGTTTTGCAGAAACCGAAACAAATTGTAGTCTGATAGCGCAAGGTCCGGACTATACGGTAGATGATTCAAAAATTCTCAGACAAGAGCAGTACATTTTTGACGCGTCATCAAAGATGCGTGTTGCCTGGCATTGTCATGGTGGAACACAACACTTTATCTGTTCGCCAATTATGGTCGCTGTTAACAGTAGAATTCAGAATTGATCGTTTCGCTTATAATGGCTAGTTCCCTTTTAATCCCACCAAACATTTAACATAGCCTTATATGCCCTCAAATCGGACATTGAAGTCGATTGTTCAGGGTCGCCGGCCTTTGACCATGATTTTTTTTTCGCTAATATTATCGTAATAAATTCATTTTTCATCGCCCGTAATGATCCGCTTCATTAAGTTTCAGCATCGTTTCACTGATGGTAATTCAATCAATCAAATTTCTTTGCGATAATTCATGTGACATCCAAATATCAAGCTTCTTTGAGTAGCCAGACTTTTTGAAATGATTTCAAACTGTCATTTTGTTGATGTTTAGTGCCTCCGCTATATTCAGACAGCATTGCTTTTTCAGTGACTGTCCGACTAGAGCGAGGTGCATCTTTTATTATGTTCACAAACATTAGTTTTTGACTTGTTCTTTGAAAAATACAATGAGTTTAAACATCACTGTTCACATATCATTTTATTGTATTTTTCCTTTTGGCCTGTTTTTCGTTTGCCAAAATATTTTCAAAAATTTTTGATTTATATAAAAATTTCACACACACAACAGTTTCTAATTCAAAAAAAAAAATAATGTTTTTAAACAAATAAAATTTATTAACAAATATAAGTTTTTGTTTTTAAACCGTTTGACAATTTTTATAAATTCTTTTTCCAACAAATTTCTATGTACTGAAAATACTAAAAATTTCTTACCTGTATTGAAATTTGTTATGTGTTTTGTGTGTTTAATAATTAAACACTCGAATCGAGATGTTTTTTTGAAATATATAAAATATAGGAAAAAAAAAACAAATCAATTGTTTTGTGTTTTTTTTTTTTTTAGAAAACCAATCGTTTTTCAAAAAACCTCTTTATGTGAACATAGCATTTGAAATCGAAATTTCCCGAATAGAATCGAACAAACCACTCCTGATTCCGGCGTTCACAGACAGCATTCTCATCGTACACTTTACAAAATTTTCGACATTGTTTTGCAACATTTTGTTTTTTTTTAGTCAAAAAGCATCACTTAGCGTATTTCTTTAGATGTTTTCCTCATTTTTCAATGAATATAACTGTAACGAATTAAAGAATTGTATTCACCAAAAAATGTAATCTGAAATGACACCTTTCAAGTACGTGTTCGTTTGATACAATCGAATTAGTGTACCGCGATATATGGGCACCAACCCCATTTAATGACAAAAAAAAAAAGCGGATACCTTTTATATCACCTAATATTTTCATGACCATACAAAATGTCGGGAGACATCTGCGTTCCTAGAAATATATTTGTATGGTCGACGATATTGGTCTTCATTATAAATTTCCATTTTAAGAAAAACTAATGTTTCTATTATAACAAAATTTAGTGCAATTTTAGTGTTACTGAGAATAATGACAAACCCAGCAAAAACTTTGCTTTCCAAAAAACTACTTATTTTTTGCCTGAATAACTACTTATTTGTGTTCGAGTTGCCCACAAATTAATGTAGTTATTTTTAGACTGTAGGGGTACTTAAAAATATGTACCTAAACGAAAATATAAAAAAAACAAAAAAACTTTCCAGTCAGTGAGATTTGAACTTGGACACAAATTAACCATTCGTTTTTAATGATTAACGTCTTACTCAGTACACCATCTCGCACTTAATTTTCTAAGTGACAAAAACTTTTTAGTATAAATAAATGTTTTTAGATATTTTTTTTTTATAAAAAACGAACAGCATCAGAATGTGGTTGAACCAACAATCTTCTGGTTGTTAATCCAGCGCTCTAGCCAACTCACCCACATGTTGACAATATTACTGTGATATTTTACTATTGAGTACTTATTTATGTAATATAAAGTAGGCAAATAATAACGACACCTTATTACCAAGAAACTACTTTAATAACTAGTTGCCATTACCGAAAACCAAATAGTTTTTGTTGAGAATGTAAACAAGTTTACGGTACTAATTTTTTGCACATACAGTAAAAGCATATACACATTTTCGTGTGAGGTTCTTAATATACATATTACCAAACTGGCACGAATTCATCTTATTTTAAGGAACAAGATAAACTTTAACCATTTCTTATATATTGCTCAACTTTCCCTCTATTTTAGTTTTATTAAATTAACTCAATATTAATTTTCTTCAAAATAAAAAATGCTTTCTTTTAACTAAAACTTAAAAAAATGTAACATTTTTGCGCCTTAATGTTTTCTATTCTTTAACAAATTGTACCTCGTTAGCCTTTAACATGTGCCAACCTACAACATGTATTGTTTTTCTTTTTTGAAATGATTTTTTTTTTTTTTGTTTAATAAAAAATTTGCCAAGAAATTAAATAAACAAAACTCAGACACAAAGAATGTGGCACCCCCACAATTAGTGTGAATACTTGCCTAGAACAGCAAGAGCAAGAAATAGAGAAATAAAAAAAATAAAAAAAATTAAGGTGGCAAATTGGTAAAGCGGAAATGTAATGTACACAAGTTAACAAGTAAGTACTTTAGCTGAACTGTAGCTTGAATTTGTATATAAGAATTCTTTGCTTTGGCAAATAATAAAAGTGGAAAAATCTTTTGTTAAACACATGTTGGTAACATAAAGAATTACAACATGTTTACGCTTGGCATCTCAACACTTTTAATCACAACAATAATACGTCTACAAGTTGTTTGACAAATTCAACACTTAATGGTTTTGTTGTTAGTTAAGCAGGCAGAAATGTTAATTTTTAAAATATTTTCAAATTTTTACAAATAAAATTATTATTAAAAGTGAATGTTTTAACTTACCAGGACTTTCAACTTCCGTGCGATCGGGTGAGAAACCCATTGATAATCTTTCTGCTCTTATACGCATTTCTGAATCGGAATCTCCAGAATTACCATTGCTAAATGGCATACGACTGTGATGATGTGTTGAATTATTGGTGGAATCAAGACCATCGCTGGGTGGTGAAGGTATTCCTGCATGAAATACTCCATTGGCCGATGTCTGTTGTGGTGATAATTGTGATGATGTGGCTGTTGTTGTATTATTATCATTGGCATTTTGCGATGGCACACGTGGTGGTACACTCGTATATAGCAGACCCAATTCTCTAGCTTCATTTTCTTCTTGAGCTTGTTGTCGGCGTAGGGCAACCTGCAATTAGATAAGAAGAGAAATAGGTGGTTAATATTATAATAAGGAATCTTAAATGGTCGTAACATTTTTGCTAATATAAAGGAAGTTGTTTAAACTTTAATAAAAATATTTATAATTTTTTTTTTTTAATAATGTTCAAATAAATAACTTGAAATATTATTAAATAACATTCAACTACAAAATGAAACTCTTTGTTTTCATTCAAAAAACGATCTATATATCTATATATTTAGAACATCACCAAAAAATGTCTAAAAAATTTCAAACATTCCAAATTTTTAGATATTAAAAAAAAAACATTTGAATGTATTTCCTGCTCGTATCCAGTATCTCTCTAACTTTTAATCCAATTTAGATTTCTTATTTATCAATTATGTATGGCAACCGAACTTTAAATGTGTTGCCTACTGGCAGTTGCCATCTATAATATAATTTTGGCAACTGGCAATTCAAATAAATTTCGATTGCCATACACATAATCGACCCATTAATTAGAAAGCGATGCTGCAGAACGCAGTTTTTCAACTATGTTTAAATACTTTTTTTATATATTCGGAATTAGTTCAACATTTGCTTCTTTTGTTCATATAGTTTAAGGCAAAGAGTTTTAATTTATTGGGAGCATACTTTCAGGAGCAAAAATGAAAAATGTATAGAAAGTTTAAGTAGGTTATTGGAGATATAAAATCAAATAAGTCCTACAATTTTTGTTCAAATTATAAGAAAATAGAAATTTTCAATAAAAATGTATTGCTTTATATACTTTTAGAGAAAAATTTATAATAAATTGCAGCTAATTCGTCTATTTTCTAAAACAGTTTAAAAACAAAATATAATGAATATAAAAACATGTTTTGTCTACCTAACTATAAATAGTTCTTTGGAAGAAGCTCAAAATGCTTAGAGAGTATTTTGAATTTTTAAGGCCTATTGTTTATGTAGCTTTTTTTTATTGATTTTTAATTGTAATACAATCTTATATATTTCTTGTTATAGAATATTCTTATTATTTACTATTTCAAAACCAGCTTAAATGTTCCAAATAGATCTTTATCAAAAAATAGTTGAAGATAATCTAGCAGAAGTCAAATTACTACATTCGACATGTAATGAAATTTAAATACAGTTGAAATGAGAATTTCGTGTGATTTCAAATGTCACCATTAGGCTTCAGAACTTTGTTTGCGCTATTTTTCATTACTCTTTAAGTTTAATGTGTGAGAAATGTCTTGAATTTAGAAAAATTCTGCAAATTTAAAAATTAAATAAAATTCATTTTGATGATTTTATTTCTTGTTCTGTGTGTAATAATAATCTTATTTAACAACTTTACTATATTCCGCACTGCCGGGAACCATATTTTTTTTTAAATCACCCATTCCTTATTGTGGTCTTAAAGGACCTTTAGCAAAATCAGCTTTGAACTCTCTATATGCAAATATCTTTTTGAAAATTCACTGTAAAGCTAAACATGAACGAATGGAATTTACACGAACGAAAGCTACTTTCATATTTTCAATTACTTTATAATTTCTTACAATTTTTATAAATCCATTCCGTCGCTAAATTTATATAAACCTGATTAAACTTATAATCATTTGGTTTGATTGGACAGTTTTTATAAATGATTCGAAATACTTTTTTTTTCAATATCTATATAGTCCTTATGTAATTAATACAAATATGTAATATCTTTAGTAGGATTTTAAGGCGTCGGCTAAAGTTTCAGAAGAAATTCGTATCAATAACTGATCAAAACCCTTCAATAAAAAATATTAACTATTAGATTTCATTTAAAATTTCCAGAAAAAATTATTAATAGCGACCAATGATTTTTGTTCAAAATAGCTCTTTAATCATGATTTGTGTTTGAAATTGTTACACTCACAACTGGTTCCAGAACCATTCCCTAGCGCTCTTCTTAAAGTCTACGTTTTTAAATCAATTCAAAGTTGTTAAACTCTCTTTTTTCCTAAGTTTTTTTTTTTTTTAACTGTTTTAACAAGTCATTAGGGAACCAGTTCTTTATTCATTGAATTGATTTAGGAGTAACAGTACGGCTCTTTTCCATGGCTGCCATAATTGATTGCGATATCAGTAGGGGAGGTTAAGAATCTAAGGTGCTTCTAATTATACCCGTTCTAAAACTAATGATTTTGAAACAATGTTTAAAATTTTCCCTTATATTTTTTATTTCCCAGCAAAAATTTTGCTTACAATTTCAATAGTAACAGTTTCCTGCATATAGTACATTGTAGCCTTAATCGCCACTCCCAGCATTACCAATTAGTACTTAAATAAGTACTTTATAATAAATATAAAAGGAATTTGATTTTAACGTAGCTCAGTTGTCTAGAACAACTAAAATCAGATACACAAATCTGTGGGTTCAACTCTCAACTGAGGCAACTATTTTATTTTTTATAAATTATATTGATTTATACAATACAGCACAATACTGTGCTGTACAGTATTGTGCACAGTATTGTGCTGTATTGAGTACGACGGTAGACTAAAAAACGGAAGCAGTAGATGACTCCCGGATTCAAATCTCAAAAGAGCTAATGCATTTTTTCTTGTATTTACAATATATAATTTTGCCTCCAAAACAAGTGTTGGTACCTAAATAAAAATTGATAAATTTTTGAACATAACGAAGAAAATTCATCAGTTATAGCATCAAAAAAAGAAGTTGTTTATCTTATAGGTTTCGTTTATAAAATACCTTATTTAATATTACTGGCTAAGTCATATTATTTTCGATTTTACCTTCTGTTTAGCGTTCTTTATTTTACAAAATTAGCTAAAAATTTATAATCCAAATTTTTAAAAAAAATTTAGTTTATTTCAAAACTAATTCTTGCTTAAGCGATGAAATATTGTATTATGCAAATTTACTTTATTCACAATTGTTTAAATATCGGTCCTAATTTTAATAGTTAAATAATAAAATTGACGGCTATATAATTTGAAATGTTTCGATTCTATTTTTAAAGTCGAAAGAGCATAAAAAACTAAACAAATTTTGAAGAACAGATTGGGAAAAAAGTTGAGTTTATATTTTTTAGCGCTATGATTTAGTTATGGAAACTAAATGATTCTATTTTGCTTTTTTAAATTTTATTGAATTGACTTGTGAAAAGAAATTTGAAAAAGTCAATTAAAGAAAGACAAGTCTATTTATGTAAATGTTACTATTAGTTGTTACTTAAGAATCATATCTATTCCTGTATTCATATCTTTTAAATATAAAAACTTTATTTTTTTTCTTTTTTAACTAACCTGTGCAGCCATAACACGTTGACGTTCGGCAATTAAGGTGCATTTAGCACACAAACAATCTCGCCATCTGCAGTAACGCTTGTGGCCCTTTAGAGCACTGACCTAAAATAACATTTTTCATAAAAATTAAATATCAATAAATAAATTAAAAAAAAAAGAAAATACAAAACAATAGTGTCATGCAGTGTAATACTAACCACTCCATGATTTCGACAACGGGCACATTTGGGTGTACGTTGATAACGTTCCGAAGCGGCTCGTAAGAAGAATGCCGGTGGCAAAGCACCTAAAACAGGATGTTGAGACATGAGGTTTTGCATATCAACACCACTGGGTAAACTCATTACTTTTTGCGCGTTTAATGGTGGATAAAATATACAGTTTCTTGTTTTTATAACAACTTTTTTTCTTTTAAATTAAAAAAAAAAAATAATAATTTTCAAAATTTGTTAAATATTAAACACATAGCTAGTGATTATTTAATAATTTGAATTTATTTATTTTTTGTTTTTTTGTTTTTCTTTTTGTAATTATTTTTAAAATTCAAAAATCTCTTTATATGCTTTTTTAATAGAAACTTGTCACTATTTCACTTTGTTTATTTTATATACAAAGTATTTTTTTTTCTTATTTTTTTAATAATCCGTAATTACAAAGAATTTAACAATTTTAATTGTTTTTTGTATTCAAATTTGTAACCAATTTTCTTTTTTTTTTTTCTGACAACACAGCGCGATTGTTGCTGTCGTCGTAACGCATTGAGAACTCGTTTGCAACTGATTCAAATTTCTTCAATAATGTTGATGGATAAAAAAAATAAATACATACAACAAAATAAAATAAATAATAAAAAAAAAAAAAAAAACACCAACCATCCTCAACATCAACATCACCAACCATCCTCTTTCATTCATCGTCATCGTCAGTTTCGCGGAGTAACAATTGAATACAATATTATTTTTCTTTCTTATTGTGGTTGTTGTATTTTTGGGGGTTGATTCATAGATGATGGCTCTTTACTCTTGTTTTCTTTTTTTTTTTTGATTTGTTTGCCTTGACAGGATCTATGCTGCATGCAGCAGAATCAACCAACCAACCGACCACCTTCAGAAATATAAATTTATGTATAAAAGTGTGTTTGTTTATACGTGATTGTAGTTGTGTGAACCACAATTTATATAAACTAAAGTAACAATATACAACAAAAAATAATAAAAAAAAAACATGTTTAAGAAATAAAAAAAGTATACATAAATGTTTTAAAAAAAGTACTACATACATACATTTATACAAATTGTATTTATTTTAATACATAATAATTGTATGAGTGTGTGTGTATGAATTTACTCTGCAGTAATTTGAGTGAATATTGTTGAGTGGCTGACTCACTGGTAGGATGAAGGTGAGTAAATAAGTAGCAAGTAGAGAATAAACTAACAATCTATTTTATTGACTGACAGGCCAGCACACGAAACTTATAGATGTGTGTGTGTGTGTGTGTGTGTGTGTATGTTATGTGTGATGATGTTTGTAACGCACGCAATTAAAAAAGTTTTAAAATCCAATTTGGTACTGTATATAAAATTGTTCACTCATATTTTACCATGGATACACTCGTATTCACCAGATTTGCCAGATTTGAAGATTTTTTTTATCAAATTTTATGATTTTTTCTAAAAGTTGATTCAGAACTATTTTCAGCATTTTTTATATACAGTCCTTGGTTTATGTTTAATGAAACAATTTCTGATTTTGAAAAAATTTTAACACAATTAGGTTCAAAATGGTCATAAAAGGTACACTGAACACTGAAATCAGGTGCCCAATAGCAGGAAAGTGAAAATCTGCAACTTATGTAAGAAAAACACATCAGGAAATCAAATTATGAAAGCAAAAGGAGCACTAATAACTTAATAAAGAAAATGAAATTGCTTCAAAACAAATAATCGATCTGCGGGGGCAAACAAAGTAACTACTAAAAGAATTAATTAATTTTATTTCAAAATCATACAAATTAATATGTTCATAATTTTTATACATATCTCTGGATACTACTTGACTTTCATAATAGGCTAACAATATAAAATTAATGTAATTTTTATAAATTTCCTTTTCATTTACAATTTAATCATAAATCAAACAAAATTTTCATAAAAAAAAACAAAAAACAAAAACAAAAAAATAAAGTTTATTAACATAAAAAAACTTAATTTTTGATGTTGATGATTTTGACCAAAATTTATCTGGCAACTATGCATTCAACTATTCTCTGTGTTAAGTGAAGTGCTGCCAGATTTGTACGGATTTTATAATGGTTTTTCAACTTTTAGATAGGGGAAGGCGGAAGAATTTAGTGAACATATTTTAACACCAGGCGGATGGATCACATATTTTCTGTGCCGTAAAAAGTATCATCAGTATTCATGGTGTCTTTTATTTTGTTTAATCGAAAAACCTATAAATTTCAGCCGCCTTGCAGTGATACAATTATGAGGTGCTCAATATGTAGTTCCAGCTGTTTGGTACTGGTTATAGAAGCTAACGTTGTAATTACTGATATTAAGGAAGAGGTTGCAGCATTGTCCGCTTTGAAGAATAATTGTTAATAAATGCAATTTTTTGCCTGATATGTCTTCTACCAAATGCTGCAAAAGGTATCACAAAATATAGAATCGTTTCCGAGAAATTGCGAAATTTGAATTTTTTATTTTTTGCATTTGAGATACTAAAAAAAAAAAATCTGAAAGGGCCAAAAAATATATTTTTTTATATTAATTGGTGTTAAGTATCACTCTTGTTGTTCCTGTTTGGCGATATTAAAGCAGAGTTTATGGACTATGTAAAATTATAAAAATCAATGATCAATCAATTCCAAGGTTTTCCTAAAATATCTAATGATAGGTATAGGATAGGGATAGAACTTCGCTCAACTTCAACAACAGCAGCATAACAATAGTAGGTAGGAGATGAATGTTTTTCATTTCCATTTGAATTTTGTAGTTACTAAGAATCAAAGAATTACACTGAGTTACAGTGAAAAATCACTTAAAGAGTGTTATGTTAAGCTCATCAGTTTGTTGATTTTTTTATCTTTAAACGGTTTTCGGAAGTGGATAAATCTGTCGCCTTCAAGCCACAGTGAAGAACATAGTTGTCATAACTTATTTGGAATATCGGGAAAGCAAAAAAGGAAATATAATTGTAAATATAATAAAACGAGTGCTCAGAAATAAACGCGCTATTTGCTTAAAAAGTGAAGAAGAATGAATAATCAAAATAAAAATATCGTTGATAACTTCGTCAGAATGAAAGGCAATAGTAAAAATTTTCTATCTCTGTTTTCTTACACAGCTGTATGTATATTGTGCTTCAAACGTCTTCAAATGTAAAGAAAAAATAACGAAAATATTTCTCTTTTAACTCCAGCATATAAAATTAACATCTGGCAACTCTGTTTTTTTATTTTTATATTACTTATTGTCTATACTAGAAAAAATTTAATGAAGGTAAACGTCAAAATCAGTGCTAATTTATACAAAGTAACCTCAGTTAAAATGCTGATGCTGTCAAACTTCATATATAAAAAAAGCTTAATGAATTAGCCTTATTGTTGTTTTTGTGAAATTATTGCCACCTTCCATAAATTCTGGTTAATTTTGACGTTTGTCGTGATAAAAAAATTTCTACTATAGACACTACGTTACACATATACGAATACAATAATAAGCACATAAACAACAGCAAAAAGAAACCATTGTATTCAATTCACATTCATTTTTCATTTAGTCATTCATTCACTTACTAATAGATTTCCCTGCAGTTCTTCTGCAGTTAACATTTTTCAGTAATGTTTCGGCTGAATTAAATTTAAATATACGAGAGTTTAACACATTAAGTCACTTGTTACAACACTGAACGTTATTAGAAGTAAAATTCACTTTTCATTCATTTATATACCCAGAAGAAATTTTTAAAATTTATGTAATTGGTAGTAGTTATATCATACGTTACGAAGTAATGAGTAGTAGACATTTATATCGTTACTTTAAAATATAAAATACTTGCTGATAATGACCTAAATAAGTAATGTCAGCTACACAACTGAGAATGAAAACTTATTTTTTTTATATATTTTGACAAAATGCTTTAGAACAAATTCAGCAGGTTGTCCTTAAAATGTCTACAAATGCATTTCACATAAGAATTGAAAGGTTTCCTTGGACTTTGTGATTTTAGCTAAATGTCGGTAACATTTTTTTACTTGTTAGTCTCTGATAAATTTTAAAAAGGCCTAAGAAATTGTTAATTAACAATTTTGTGATCCTGACGACTTTTTTCAGTATCACCTTCGAAATTAGCCTGTAATTCCACATCACTACCACAGACATTACGACATCTTGTGCTTGATCAAAATATTTATATTTTTGATCCATTGTAGGATATCATTAAGTCGGTCGATGTAATTTGGTAACTTTTAATCAAGAATCACTTGTGAAATTATCTTTATGACACAGTTTTCATCTGGGTACAATTCGGGTGCAAAACTTATTACGCTTGTATGACAATTGGTCCCTATTACAAAGGTACTTGTAAAAAAGTACCGTAAAATAACTAGTTATTCTAATGCTTACAAGCACCACATATATAGCTAGTTACCACATTAAATGCTAACTTTTAAATTATAATTTATTATACCCATTACAAGCATGTCATATATCCTCATTGCTCATTCGTCATCATATAGAATTTTCATAATATCAGCATTTGTTTGATGTGTCAAGACACATACTTCCAGTATTATTATTCCAGTCAAAATAGTTTATTTTCTTGTAATAATTTAAATCTTAAATTCACTTCCTTCCAGGACCAGAACATGTGAACAAATAGTCAAGTCACTAGGAGCCGGAACTGTGGGGTTTTCTATTTTGTATTGATGGACATGTATATTATACACATGCACATACACATACACATAAAATTATAAATTTACTCTCATAAAAATTGTTGTTGTTGTTTTCACTTTATTTTTTGTTAATTTTTTGGGGGGAAGTGGTTGTTGGTTTCATTTTGTATTTTATTCCTTTATCTGCTACTTTTTGTCGTTGTAGTTGTTGTTATTATATCTTCTCTCTTTTGTTCTATAAAGCTCTTTTGTTTATTGTTGGTCGGTTTTTTTTTATACTTTTGTTCATCAAGTTTTGTTTCTTATTTAATTTGTATATTTTAGTTGTTGTTGTTGTTGAGATTCGTCTGCCCTCTGGTTATGTCTTCTTATGTACTTGCCAACATTTAAGTTCAAAAGTTGTATCGTTGCTTGTTGTTGGCTCTGAGTACCATACTGTTGGCTGTTCTTTAGCTACTGCTGTTTATTGTTTTTGTTTCCATTGTACTCTTTTTATGTTTCCATTATAAAATATCTTTTGTGGGTTTGTGTGTGCATTCATTTGTAAAACTAACCAACCAAAAACGTTTCTACAGACATCTGTCTTTTTTCGATCTCTTTGTGTATTAGTGTGTCTCCCCTTTTATGTTGCCATGCCGTGTATTTGTAGCCGCCACCAAAACCAGTTTGTATTTTATGCTAAGAAAATTACAGTTAAAAATATGTATTGAAATGTAGAACTTTTTTTTCTTTTCTTTTTTTTTTGTTATAAATTGCGACAAAAAACATTTAGTACGTGAAATAGGATTTAAGTACACTGAGTTGGCGAGTAGGAGTTGTATATAAGGAATTATATGTATTTGACAGGGAGTAAGTACATATATACAGTGCCTCATATAAATTAGTGAATTTTTATATTTAAATAAAAAAATCAGTTATTTTAAGTTATAACCTCAGGTAAACAAAGAATAATTGTTAATAAATGGAATTTTTTGCCTGATATGTCTTCTACAAAATGCTGCAAAAGGTATCACAAAATGTTGAATCGTTTCCGAGAAATTGCGAAATTTTAATTTTTTATTTTTTGCATTTGAAGATACTAAAAAAAAAAAAAATCTGAAAGGGCCAAAAAATATATTTTTTTATATTAATTGATGTTAAGTATCACTCTTAAGCATTTACTAATTCTTTTTATAAATTAGGAGTGGGGGAGGGGCAAAATTTGGGGAAATTGAGGGAAGTTTCTTTACATATATCTTGTAAAATAGAAATTTGGAATAGTCGGACCATTTCTCTTTAATGATTTTCTAAACATAAAACTTTTTAATTGGAAATAAATGGATTTTGTCATGTCTTCGAGAATTATATTTTTTTTTCTGTAAAAGTTAAAAATTTTGACATCAAAAGTACATTCATTATTTAATTAAAAATTAAAAATCTTCAACATTAAGCCATTTTTACCTAAGTATTGGTCCCTATATTCTATCAAAACTTTTATATTTCTGTGGGTATTAGCTGTTATAAAATATGGAGACTTGGATATCGGATACAAAAATACAAGGCCAATTGGTGTCACAGTATAAAACGTTACTTGAGGTATTTTTTGAGTTACATAACTGTAAGTCTTTCAAGCTATCGGGGCGCTATAAAAAGGTAAAAGTATCCGAAAAACTTAACTTTCCCTTGTGTTGATCAAAATAAAATTAAAAATTTTCGCTCCAATATTTCTCGAGTGCAAGTTGTTAGTCCAAAAATAATATGGCTAGAGAAATAAAACCAAGCTAAATTATGTCATGATATATTTTGGAACTGTATCTTCAAGTCAGGTGTTGTAATCTTCAAATTTATTAATGGCTATATATCGGGCAGATATTTCTCAACATTTCGAAATAAATTTTTGTTATCAATTTTACTCAAATTAGCTTGATATTCAAAATATTTTATTTTTAATTAAGCAGTGCCCCATAGTAAACGACTAGGAAGCTTCAAATATGACATTTTAATAAAAAGATCTTGTAAGCAACTAAATACTTATTATTTTTTATTATAATGATAAAAAAGTATCATATTTGTCATTTAAAGAAAAAAATAGGCGTGTTCTTCCAACCTCAACCTTCTAAGTCCTTCTAAAATAAAAAATTGGACAAATATCCCCCAAACTTTAACTCCAAATTGGTAAAATAAATTAGTGAATATTTAGCAGTAATACCTTATGACCTATTATTAACAAATACACATAATAATTACATCCATTTGATTTTATTTGACATCTTCAAATGCAAAGGTGATAAAAATTCAAATACTTTTGTCAGGTAAATTCGGTGACTTTTTATACTATTTCTGAATTTTATTGGAAACAGGGCAATATTTTTGATTGCAGGTTTTTGCATTATGAAGTTGATATACAAACCAACAAAATTTAATTAATAATCTAACAATTATTCTTTTAAATCATTTAATAAAATTGTTTTTACAAAAAATTAAAAAAAATTCAAATACTTTAGTGAGGCAGTGTAATTGTAACAATACGTCTTTGCAACATGAAATTTGATTGCAATTTACTTTAAATAGGAATATATTTTTTAGGATAACTATGTAGGAAACTGGTAGAGATTTAAGAATTTTAGTTCTGAAATTCTTAATATCTGAATTTAAAGTTTTATATCAGTTTAATTTTAGTCGATTAAATATTCAATATATTGATCAATATTGCTTTATTTAATTATCTTGTTGAGGGTAAAAATGTATATATATTTTTCATATTTCTATAAAATCCAAATAGAAAAAAATGCCAAGAATTCTGGGGGCTAATTCTAGCAGTCGTGATCAAAATTGTTTTCGAATCGAAATTTATTTCGACAGCGAAAAATTTTCTAATGATGGTACTCGTTACGAATCGATTCATTGCTTCAGTGTTGTAAAAAACTTAAATAAAAGTACGTATTACGATACTGAATAAAATAAAAGAAAATGCAAACAAAAAACATATGGTTGTGCAAAAAATAACACAAGTGAAAGCGAAATTTTTTAAAGATATAATTTTAAATTAAAAATGGATCCCATTGTGTTTTTTTTACTCGTCGTCTTCTGATTCTGACGAGATTGAAAACATTAATGTCATAAGGAAACAAATAAGAAACTCCTCCGACTCCTTAAGATTGACAAACAATGAGTAAGTATAAATAGGTACATACATACAAATGTATTAATGTATGTGTTCTTCTAGATTCAAAAGACATTTTAGGCTCACAATTTATTTTTGTTATTTTTGACCTAAAAGTAATAAAATTATTAATATTATGATATTTTTTAAAATAAGTAAAAAATTTTTTACTTACATTTTCTTTTTTTTTTTCTTCTGTTTGCTAAAAATACGTTATTTCGAATGCTTCTTTGCTTACGAGTAAAAACTCGCAAGGTTGCATTCGAATGATCATTCGTTATTGAATGCCATCATTAGAAATTTCGATACATTTTATTCGCTATCGAATGAGGGAATACCAAATATTAAAAAATTCGAAAGTTCGAATGAAAATTTATTCGCATACGAATGCGAAAATTAGCCCCCTGAATGCTGCTATCATGCATATCTCTTATTTAAGTCCACAAACTATGCATTGCTTCCGCCAAACGGAGACAACAAGGACAATTAATATTACGCAGAAGACCATGTGCTCGTTGTAGTGAAGCAAACCAGAGTCTCTGGTGAGAATCGAACCAACAACCCCCAGAATGACAGTCTTGCTTACCACCGGTACACCCAACATATGTATATGTAAGATGTGGTCAAGATTATCGTGGGCACCTGCCATGACGGCCTTATCCCACGGTGGTCTTTCCACTGGGTGAGTAACAATGTGCCAACCAACGCCCCTGTGTGCCTACAAGAGCACACAGGTGGCAATTCGAGAGACTCATTGTCTGGATAAGTCCACTCCCCTTGCTTAGGAGTTGGAGCTATCTAACCTCCCGTCGCACTATTGGCGACGTGTGTTGCTATGCAACACCACATCGGGACTATAAATCCCTTCCTGCAGTTTAGGTTAAAACCGCAGCCACCACGTGACTCCCCGAAGGGCCTCTCCAACAGCCAGTACGACAACACCGACAAATCAGTGTTACCGTACCAGGGGCTACTGGCTCCCGTGGTATCAGATTGTGTTAAGTCTCCGGTCAGGCCCCTAAGGTCCTTTTCTCCCATTATAGACCCACAGAGAAGTCCAGGCAATGGTGCACCTTTTTATACCTGCCACACTGTTACGCTCTCTAGGATCGAAGTTATCCTAGAGTGTAACATGACAGGATTTTCTCTACCACGTTTGAGCTATACATCAAGGAAAATATTTAATCCAAGAAGACAAGCCGCCGTGGCGGATGTATATGTAAATCAGAATATCATCAACAATCATTTGGGGGGAAATGGGCAAATCTTAGAAAATATCTGAACTTTCATGTACGTGTGATCATATTCGCCAAAAAACGTTTTGTGAATAATAAATTTATATGATCCCAGTTGGAAATTTCTTTAAAACATTATAAAGTAATAATTTATCATGTGACAGTTTTGCTGCTGAATGTTTCCGCTGATATATTTTAAAAATTAATAAAAGAAAAAAATAATAAATAAATAAAACTCTGTGATCCTGATACTTTTTTAACTATTATCTTCGAAATTTGCCTGTCATTGCACGGCATTACTAGAGTTTGACTAGTTTTAATTAATTGTAGGAAATGTTCTGAAATGTCATTCGTTTTAATTTGTCATCACCTAATGACTTGTACTTCAAGCATCAATTGCGAAATTGACGTTATGTCATAAAATTAAATTATTCCAGTAATAAATTTAATTAAAATGATTAATAAGTAGATATTTATGTATGAAAAAAAAGTCCTGATCCAAATGTCAAAAACCTAATTCATGCAACAACAAAATACATGTAGTCACATATATTTTGTTTTTGTGTTTTAAAAAAATTAGTATTTTTTTGAAAAATTAGTTCGAAGTGGCTCTCACATAAACTTCTAGCTGTATTCTATGTTTATTAGATTTTAAGGAAAAATTAATGTGTATTTCAAAACAAAGGTACAATGTATTTTATTCAAGATGCAGTGAGTGAAAAATCCACAACTTTTGTGATCACCAGGGAAACCACAAATATGCAATTGCATGTTTTTTTTTTCTGTACGTTGAATGAAGAATAAAGCATTTTGGCATCGATTTGTAAGATTTGTAAGCACATTTTTTCATGTTTCACCCTTAACAGCGCAGTTTTGCATAATGCAAGTTTTAGAGCATATTTAAGCCTTTTAGAGCATATGCTGTCATATTGAAGATAATTTCTAAATGACATAGGAAGTTGTTAAAATTTGGTTGGGTTTTTTAAAAAAATGAAAAAATCAAAAAATATTTAGTATTTAAAATGAATTAATGGATGCCGCTAAAGTTCATTAAAAATTTCTGAGAAGCTTGATTGTAGTAAGTCACCTAAAATGCGAAAGGCCGTAACCACTGAAAATTGAATGTTGCTTTTTTTATGCTTTATTTATTTTTTTAGTGCTTAATTTTAAAGTAAAAAATTTTAAAATTGTGTTTAGGGCCTTTTGCATTTTCATAATGTTTTTAAGTGACGAAAATTACGTAAATTTACATATAAATTTTTTCGATAATATCTGAAATAATTTGAGGGGTAAGCAAATAGAAGAAGTTTTTATATGATAAAATATAATTAAAAATAATAGAAATAAAATGACAGAATAAACAGATCAATTTTACTTTTGCCTTATTTATTAATAAAACACTGTTTTACTGAAAAAAATTATTATATTATTATTATTTTTTTTTTTAATTCGATACTGATTTGGTGTCAAGTTGATACCAATTACGTAATTCATATTTATCGATTTTATCACGCTATGTAAGATTTAAATGCAAATATCAGTCGTAAACTTGCTCTGGGTTGGGGAAAAATCTCTTGCGTCGTTGTAATTATCTCTTAAGTAAAGCCAGGCAGGATTCTGTTGTTTGCCCTTTGATAATTTTGCGTCTCACTCTCGCATTGGTTAAATGTTTGGCTATCGTCTAACTGTACTATCACATACATTCGGATTTAATCAAACTTTTTATATTTGAAACCTGATGGAATATCGTATAAAACTCAAGATTGATTGATATTGGTGGAAACTATAAAACTCAGGAGCTGAATTCGGGAATTCTTATTTTCTATTTGAAGGCATAGATCGGAGGCAGTTTTCGGAGAAGGCTTCTTTCGTGTTATATCCTGGTAATATAGCATAATAGCTAGCCGTATAACTTTAAGGTTCAAAAAGAAAAAAAAAATGAATACAAAAACATTCTTCTTATCCATTATTTACCAAATTAACTGATCGCGCATTGTCATGATGGACTCATGTCTGGTCGCATATTCTAGTGGTTCGTCGTTTAATGTTCTCTTCATACTGATTAATTGTGTTTCACCCGGTTTTAAAAGCTCATAGTGGATGATACCCTTCTGATTCCACCAAATAGAAAGCATTACCTTGGCACTATGGATATTCGGCTTTGGTGTCGTTTTTCGTGGTTGGACGGGCTTCACATAAGATTTTTTATGCTTAGCAGCCGGTTCCTTCAAGTTCGCAATAGTCGTGTACTTCAATAAAAATCTTATAAATTAGTCCTCTGAAAAAACACAATATTTCCATTTTTGATATTTTATTTAATTATTAAAGTCTTCTTGTGAAATAATAGTTTTATAAAACTGTATGGTTTTCCAAGTAAAAAAAAAAAAATCTCATCTTCTGCAGTCACTAACTAAAATATTGCAACATATTGTTGTCTCGAAAAGTTTCTATATATAAAATATACTTAACAAAAAATATCCAAGTTCTTGAAGTATCAAAATATAATTCTCAAATTCTCACTGCGCTTTTTGGTGGCTACACAGAACACAGTTCTCTTTTAAAATTCTGGCGCAGGCCCTATGCTTCATGTACTCTGGGAGAAGAGTTTATATGAATTCCGATACATGCCAAAAGTTTATTTATTTTTTGTTGTTGTATTTGGTTTTTGTGGCAACTGTAACATGCAACTATCCTGCTTTCACTAGGTCGCCTAAGGACGATTGTTCCTTTACTCTTTACTTGTATAAATAGAATCATTCAGTCAGTTAGTTCAATGTGTCTGTTCAGGAGGAATAACATCATATACATACTTTTTATATATACAATGTAACTGTTTTTAAAATACTTTGTATATAAAATACTACAAGTGAGGAATGAGAGAGAGAGGATGGGAAATTAGGGACTTGACCTCGCCTTTTATATAAAGAATAATGTATAGAATGGTGAAATGTGTATAAATATTGACATTTTTTTAAAATAGTTAATAATAAAATAATAAAATAATAAAATAAATATTAAGTTAATTGAAAGTGAAAAAAGCTAATATAAATTTAAATAATAAATTGCTTTTGATTTCATAAGAATTTTATTTAATAAAAATATTTTCTTTTTTTTAATTTTTTTTTCTTTAATTAAATGAAAGTTCGAAGAATTTTAAAAAAGTTTCCAAAAACATTGAAACCATTTTATGTATTCTAGCAGCAGGATTATTATTAATACCACAGCCCTATAATCCCTATAATATCAATTCATTCACATATACAACTTCACAAGTAAATGTGTGTACATGTGTGCACAATATATTCACTCCCTGCCAACATTTTCTATCGTAATTTATACTAAAGCGACACCACATGTAGTTAATACTCGTAATAATCGAATGTGATATCATTTTCTTATCGAAGTAGAGACACCGTTTGGGAAGAAATCTGTAGCAGTTCTAATACTTTTTAGATGATACTATTTAGTGCATTCTTTGGGTGTCGAAATACTATTATTAGAAGTGTAAAAAAGTACATCAAGAAAGTATAGAAGTATAATCGCTTTTGCAAAAAATTATGTTTTTAACTCAATTGGAATATTTCTAAGCTAAATGTTTACCTCATATTTAAATGCACTGTAATGTAATAAATTAAAAACAATAATCACTAATTAAAATTAATTAAAAAAAAATTATATTAACACATTTTTTATTCAACACTATAAGCAACAATATTGATCACTTCAAAAGTTATGTATTTACTGAGCGAAATTATGTCATATTTGTTCTTTTTCTTTGCTCTAGAATTTGGTACTAATGTGCAAGGACCGGAATTTTATGCAAATACATGTTATTTGCCTTTACAGAGTAAACTAAATATATTTTTGCGAATTAGAGAATTTGCTAAGAATGGCGTCGATTTGTTAGTGCATATTTATGCATATTTTGTTGAAAATGCATGTTTTTGCATACTTTGCCTTAAATGCATATTTTTGTAACATATTTAGTGCAATATTCAATTTTAAAACTATTTTTTATCTGTGGACTTTTGATAAAACGACTTAAGTCTACATTTCAAAATTTTCAGAAGAGCTAAAAAATGTTTTAAAATATTAAAAACCCTACAGACATTTGGAATATATCTTCCTAGAAGAAATTTACCCAATATATACTTTTTAATACTTGGATGAAAATCATTAAAGCAATATTTTTCTAATATTGTATTTTTTATCAGTTTAAAGAAAATTAGGCAATAATTAGCAAAAGATATATAAAATTAAATTTATTTTTATTATATATATCCTCAAAATATTGCTCTTTTTCCGGTAAGGTGATTATCACCTCCGCAATATATTGATGATATCCCATTAAGATAACCTGGAAGAAATTAATGCAACACTTTTATTTTTTAGTCACAATTTTTTCAGTTGTTGAAAAATTGTTCAAAATTGAAAAAAAAAAAATATTAAAGAAATTTGTTTGTCTTTTAGCAAAAGAAAAATGAATATTTTATGTGAACGTTTCAGTTTTTGTGCTTTAAGATGTTAAGATTTATTTAGTAATAATTTTTCTATATATTTATTACATCTTCCTCCTAGCAATATTGCTTATTTTTCTTCCAGGCGTATTGATTTCTTATTGCTTAGATGTATCGCCTGCGACTCACAATCTCAATAAATAAAATAAAATTTTTCTTCTAATCAATACGAATTCGAATCACTTTCATAATATTTTGCTTGTGGGGAATACTGCGGTCAAATTAATATGTGGTAAGCTATTTCTCCAAACTAACAATCACAGAAGAACGTTGATTATTGTAAAAGGTGGGTCATCAGAAGGTTCCTTATTAAACTCGTATTAAGATGTGAAATTACACTGAAGAAATAATTTCGTTTCGGAGAAATACTGTCTTATAATGTTCGACAAAACAATATCACTGAAAATAGTTTTTGGTATATCAGCTCTTGGATAACCTAAAGCATAGAGATAAATACAGACTTTCATGGTAAAATTTTCAGTCATTTCAGATAAATGACAGAACAAGTTCATTTAATATCGATTTACGCATATGAAACATTTGTTTTGGTTGTCATACGGTTTTGTAAAATATCGAGAAGCTAACAATGAGATTGTTTTGTTTAAGAGCACAATAAGCTGTGTAGAGCTACCCTTATTTAAGGAAAATTGATTTATCATTAAGACCACAGCTATCGAAAAAATGTTGCCAATACAGTTATTACAATTTTGGATTTGATTACAGATCATTTAAAAATGTCGATGTCGAACGGTATTTTTCATTTTTATAAAAGTTAAGAAAAAAGTACATATTTTATTTCTTTTTGTGGCATATTTTAACTGGTTTAATGCATTTTTTAAAGCGCCTGCTAATGTGTCTTGTTATTGCAAATTTGTGTATTTTCTACTTTTGAACATCCAAAAGTGTCAAAAAAGACACATTTTAATGGATGGATGAAAAAACTCTCCTCCAAATGCTGGTAGTATCTGTATAAAATGTTACAAATACTCGAAGAGGAAACACACAATTTATCATAAATACATATGCCTACATAATAAAATGTTATAATTTCTTTACAATAGACTCCGCCCTAAGTTTCACAAATGGGTGGAGCTTGAAATAAAATTATAAAACTCTCTGCAGCTACAACAGCAACAACAAAACTATAATACGACTAAAAACAACTTAAAAATTAACAATTTTATTTTATTTCTTTGTACACAATTTTGTATACAATTTAATTTTATCCGCTAGGAGAAAAAGAAAAAAAGAATCCATGAGATTTGATTATAAATAAATATGTAATACTCAGAGAGTGAGAGAGAGAGAAAGAGAGAGAGAGCTGTTATTGTTGAGTATTTCTTCTTATTCATTTCATATTGTTCAATTGTATATAACGGTTATTCGTTGTTGTTGTTGTTGTATTTATTATGTATCATTTTTATGAAATAGTTACTGTTACGTACACACATACTTGCACGTCCTCGTCGCCATTTCCCTTTTACTTATATTCCAAATTCAATGACAACTCGTCCTGTTAGTGGAAATGTGTGTGCGTGTGTGTGTGTGTGTGTGTGTGTGTGTGTGAAGAGAGTGGGTTTTTGGGTGGAAGTTTTATAGAGAAGAATGTGTGCTTTTTGTTAAGTGTAACTAAAATATAATTGAATTTTATTAATAAAACCATTTTGTAACTAAATCTGAAAAAAAAATGTAAAGAAATTGTTACAAAATATTAAATAATGTTTAATTTTTTTTATGAAATTACACATTTTTCCATTCAAGGTTTGAAATTTTAACATGGAAATATTGCATATTTGTAGTGAAGTTATGTATACTAAAACTTTGATATATGTAGCTACTTATTGGACGAAGTTTATGATACAATTGACATGTAAATCTTATGTTTGCTGAAAAGAAATATTAGTATATCTTTTTAATTATAATAAAATTCAAAGTTATTTAATTTTTCTTAACTCTTAATTGGTTTGTACATTTAAGTAATCTCACTAAGTCAGGTATGCTAGTGGGTGGCTGAAGTATGACACTTATAATTTACGATTAAACGAATTTACTTTAAGCAAAGATATAACAAAATTGGAGTTACGATATCAAATATATGTATATTTTCAATTTGTATTTAAGAAAGCAATTTTTGTCTTTTTCAATAATTTTAAACAAAAACATCACGAAACTTACACAGAAAAAAATATGGCTACAATTTTTCTAAATAAATCATTATTTAAATTTAAATTAAATTTAATAAAAAATAATATTTGATTTTAATATCTTATTTTATTTCAAAACAATTTTCTTTATTTTGACAAGTTCAATAAAAAGTAATAACGAAATTATTAAAATGCTGAAAAATATAGTTAACTTGAAGACGTCCAGAGGTAAATTATATTCATTTGAATAAAGATTTTCCAAATGCAATAATTAATATTTATGTATCTTATTCTAGACAATTTGGAAACCTATTGAATGTGGATCTGAAAACACGTAAAAGCTTATCATATAAGTAGTGTTGCTTTTTATTCTCTATACCAACATAATCATCACAGAATCGATTTGACTATGTCCGTCCGTATTCTTGGCCGTTTGGCTAGCGATCAATTTAAATCGTATGCATATATAAATGAGCATTTTCTAGATTATTTCATAGAAATTGGTATGTGTAATTATTTTCCTACACCTAACTCAATTCCATTGTTTTGCCAAAAAAAAAGTCCTTCAGCGCTCACAATTGTTTAAACCTATACCAACGATTCTGAAAAATGATGAACTATTTGCTATTTTCTAAGGTCTTTATAGCTTCTACATTGTCCATTGAAAGGGAGACTAATTCTATTTATATGTTTACTCACTGAGAAAAATTTATGAAAGGATCTGTGAAGTACAATTCTGTGGGAATTATGTCCTTCTTTCTGATTAACTGGCTCGCAATCTTAAAGATATCTTGATGAAATTTGCAATGAAACTGGTTGTGATAAATCCATTTTTTACCTAGTCCTCACACATATATCCACTTGGAGCAGGGTAGGGAAATTCGGTGCAAATAACTTTTATACAATTAAAACTATTTATAACAATTTACATTAAAATCGGTCTATAATTGACCATACATCCCATATAAAGTCCACTTCCAGGAATCATATTATAGTGCATAAATTCCATACCAGAAGTGTTCCAGTCGTTTCAGTCAGATTTATTAATTCGTAATTACAGGTAAAGTATATATATGGATATATATAGATTCTAGAAATTTTTGAGAAATTTCCAACATTCAAAATTATAAATAGTAAAAATATTTTAATAAGGAAAAGAAATACACATATTTTTCTTTTTTTCAATAAAACATTTACGAATTTGAATGTTTGATTTTACTAATTTAGTGATAGGTCCGATTTCAGTAGAAAATATGAAATACGAAATTTAATTTTTCTGTGTAGATGAGGATACGAGTACAATATGTCAACTACGAGTAATATAAATGGATTGTGTGACGATGAAATTATAAGTGATAGAAAAGAAGCAGACATTCCTAGCTGCTTGAAAGAAGGTCTTATTATTTACGATCATGGCTCCTTCAGTACAAATAGCTTATGTGAAGAGGAAGATAATTCTGTATTTAAGTGAATAAAATCTGTGTAAATGATTTATGTTTTTTGTTGTTATTTTGATATTAAATTTTGAAGTTATATTAAGTTTGCCAACTAATCTGACAATATATACACTCCCTGCCACTTGAATAAGGAATCACATTTTTTTTTTTTAACTTTAATTAAGTTTATCTCCTAAACTAAAGTTCAGAAAAAAATAATTTTTTGCGCAACCAAATTTCAAAGTGTTGGCTTTAGTTTCTTGAAGAAATAAAAAATATACATATTTTGTTATACTAAAATTATGCATTTATTTAAAGACATGTATTTCTGTGGCACTTTTTCGTGTGTCACTTGAATAAGGAATATTTTAAAACTAAGCAAACTGTAATTTACTTTTATATTTTAAGTTATAAAAATGAAAGTTATTATCTTCTAGCATTCAATTCGTAATGAGTACTGCCACCATTTTTAGAAATAATCTCAAAAATGCGATTTGGCATGGACTTGTATAATGACTCTAAGTAATTTAGCAAAATTGAACTACATGCTTCCGTTATTCCTTAAAGGATTCTATTGTCTCAAATTGTTTTCCTACTTCATAAACTTTTCTTGCAAGCCAATCCCAGACATTTTCCATTGGATTCAGGTCGGGTAAATATGGGAGCCAATCCAAAAGTTGAACACCTTGTTGATTAATCCATTGTTTTACTGCTCTGGCGGTATGAATCTGAGCGTTGTAGTGTTGGTACGTCCAAGGTATGGGTCCAAAGAAATCATTAAATTTTGGAAATGCTTCCTCTAGAATGTTTTTGTAAGTCGTTGCAGTCATTTTGTTGGACACAAAAACCAACTCTATGGTACCATAAAACGAAATGGCACCCCATACTATTATTCCGCCCTCTCGGCTGTGTCTGCGGCTCAAAAATAATTCCTCCTTATTTAGGTCATGGTCCCGTCGGGACCATCAATATTAAGCTTTTTTTCATCGGAAAATACAACTTTAAACCATTTGTCGGACCATGTCATTGTATTTTTGGCAAACTATAGACTGATTTATGTTTTTTGTTGTTATTTTGATATTAAATTTTGAAGTTATATTAAGTTTGCCAACTAATCTGACATATTTTTTGTGTAAGCCATATTTTTTAAACGTCTGTAGTATACGATAATAAAAAGTTCTTCAATGTAATAAATAAATATTCAAGATGTGGAAAAATTGAATTATATTTAACAAAAAGACTAATTTAATCATACAAAGTGTCACACAATTTGTGGATACAAGAGTATTTATTAGCATTTTTTTCAAATGAGGTTAATACACCATTTCCATAAAATCTAGTTTAAATGAGATTTCAAGCAAAATCCACATAATTTTATTAGATTTTAATTAGATTTTCCCGACAAATCAAAATCTGGCTTCAAATGAGATTTTACCAAAATGGAGTAAAATTTAAATAGATTTTGAAAAATTTCGTTTTTCAACACTGTTTTTCTTTTAGTGCATTAGTAGAATACAACTATTTGCTAAATAAAATAGACTATTGTAAGTAAATAAATAGTTTTAAAATTAAAAAATTATTAAAATTTTACAGGAAAATTATTATAGATAAACTTAAAATTGAATTAGGAAAAAGTTATGTGGAACATAAGACAATTTTGAACGTGTTTAGTGTATGTGTTTAATTTGTATAAAAAGCAGTTGTCAAACAAAATATACAAAAGTGTAGAAAATGTGTAGAAAATGTGAACGTTAATGGGATAGATTTTTTTTAAATCTCACTCAAACGAGAATTTAAGGCAAATGTCAATTCGGTATAATATAGAAATTTTAAAGTAATTCATATATTTTAAACAACGACATAGTCAAATAAATATTACAAATATTACGAGGATGAAAATTAAATGCTCCCTATAAGTTTGGTTAAATTTTTTTTGTTTCCTTGAGTTGTTGTTGCTTGCGATTTCAATGTTCACAACACTTTATGGCTTCGCTATAGAACTTCGGAAGGTTAATATTTTGAGTGATTTGCTTCCCATATTCATCTTGCGCAATTAGTGAACGAAGACTAATTGATAAGTAAGTCCTTTTGGATATTTGCGGAGGTTGACTTGCTAACCTTCCACTCGTAGCATTTCAGAATCCCTCACAGTACGTCCAAACGTCAAAACTTCCTTATAAAAATATTTGTTCGTTATTTCAAAATTTCGCTCTTATTTTATGACAGATTAATTCAAGACGGTCAATACGGTTAAAAAAATCAGCTACACCATATGAACTTCATCAAAAGCAGTTCATATCGGAGAGATATTGGGATTGTCAAATCAAGAATGACTCATTTACTTTGAACCGAATTAAACAGTAGAAACATAGGCAATATCTCGTTTCAGCAAGAAGGTCCTATGTGCGAGGGGTATGGTTATTTCTCGCAGATGTGGCGTGATCTATCCACCGCCGCTGGACTTTTTCGTGTATGGTTTTCTAAAGTCGCGGATTTTTGCCAATTAGCCGTAATTGTCCAATGCCCTTCAAGTAAATATAACCTCAACCACAGGGTCATTGAGTTACCATTGTGCAAAACCGAGTAGGAGATTCGAACGGTGTTATATTCTCTACATAACCAATTTAGCATTGAACGTTAAAATAACCATTGGGAATAGAGTTTCTATGACTTGTATTTATAAACTATTATGGTTTGATCACACAAATTCTGATCTTAGTTGATGTGACTTTGATGGAGACATGTTTGATATCTAAACAGTTTATAGTTACACACATTTAAGGAGGACTTTATTAAAAGCATTTTAGACCGGGTTCTCCTGAAATCCCGTAATTGTAGTTTACTTTTTTTTTGCAGTATATTTTATATATGAAATTTCTATATTATAGATTTTCACATATTAAGTGAAATTCAAATTCAATGACAACTTTGAATTTCTTATCTTTAATCTTAAGTAATTAAATATTTAATTAAATAATTAAATTATTTAATTAATTTTATGTGTATACTACTCTAACCACTAAAAGTTCGTACACCCATACAAAATATTCATATTTTAAATTTTATTCACTTATTTTACTGTTTTTAAACTCAATAAAAAATAGTTTATTATTTCTTAAACTTTCACGTATTCAAAGCAAAATATTTACCAACATAAATTTATGTATTTCTAATTTTGACCATTAAAAATTCGGACTCCCTATAAATTATTAATTATTTAATATAAAGTGGCATCAGATTTTAATTTCCTTAAAGTGTTTTATTTTTATAGTTACTTTATTTTGGAAAATATCTTAATGAAAAATACTCATTATGTATCATGAAATCCGATATATTGAGCACTTTTGTGTTAAAACCAAGTTGCGATTTTTGGCACTTTAGCTAATATTTCTTGTCGGAAGAAGGTATGAAAACTTCGAAAGTAATGAAACTGATCAACTATTTTAAGAAAATTATCGTTTGAGTGGTACTTATTAATAAGCAAGTCCATGGTAAGTGAGATATCTGCAAGCAGTTTGTTTGTAGTTAATTTGACTTCCGTAAGCATTAGGATGTGTTAATTACATATCCTAGAAAAATAACGCCATCTCTGTCTAAGGTATTATTATAAGATAATAGACTATAATGTCAACAATAAAAAAATTAATATAATAAACAAATATGAAGTAAAGTGGAACTATTGGTACTGAACATATTACTTATTAATACAAATTTTTAAGGTTTAAAGCGAATTCTTGTTTAAATATTATTCATAAATTTTTGTTGTACTTTAGACGTAGAATAAAATTGAATGCAACTATCCAGATTTTGTACTTTATGTAAACGAAAGATAAAAATAGCTTTTCTTTTTAGAAAATACAAGTTATCAAGTCCATAACACAAACAATCTGAGAAAAAGTGGAATGGTGTCAATATCATTTATAGCATTTATTGTAAAATATGTTAACTTAACTGAAATCAAGTCTGTAGTGACAGAAGAATGGTAAACACCGAATTCTCTCTAAAAAAAAAAAAAACAATTTCCGACCTTACACAAAAATATGAAAAATAATAAATAAATAAATATTTTTATTTATATTTATGTGTATTGAGTACCAATCTCTATTAAATTAATTCATGCAAGTACGAACTATAAAAGGACAAATTTTAAAAATAGTTAATTTTATGTAGTTTAAAATTTTTCTCTTTAAACATAAAAATTTAGAAAATAATTAGCAAAATTTCCATCACGTTTAAAGATAACTAAAGTATTTTTCAATTAAGTGGTCGGACAATTCTTGTAAGAAATACAACCATTTAAAATTCAAATATGAATCTTTTTTATAGGGTTGTAGATTTTATAGGTTGTAGATTTTAATTTAAAACTTTTGTCAACCTTTTTTTTAAATAACATCGAATATATTTAAATTGTTAATAAGTATTTTTATTTTCTTATGCAAACATCATCATGTTTTTATTTTAAAAATTTCCATATCATTGGCCTTGTGCTAACGTTTAAAATGTCAAATACATTTATCCATCCAAACACCAATGACTGTTGACAAAAAGCCAAAAATTTAATTTCGTTTTAAGCGTGAAGCAACATTCAGTCAGACAATCAAAAACAATCAAACGGATGCGTTTTACAAAACAAGAAATTACAATGAATTTGAATAATAACAACAACGACCAGCTAAAGACCTTCGTCATCAACGTTAAAGATCTATTACCAATATTTTTATGTTTAAAACTGAAAACACAAAACAGTAAATACTTGATAATAACAATACATTTTATTACTTACACACACACACACACACACACACACACACACACACACACACACACACACACACACACACACACACACACAAACTACAACGGATATTGTTTTATTTCCGTTTTTATGAACATTTGTCCCCCTTTCCATTGAAACCACCATCATTGTCACCACCGCCATCTAAACATAGGTCAACATAGATGAATTTCTTCGGTTTTTTCCCCTAAGTACTTGACAATAAAGATTCTTGGCTTTTTTGCATGTTTTTAATTCTTTATAATTTTGGTTGTATATCTTGCTTTGTTTTTATCTTTTTTTTATTTTATTTTATATAAATTTTTAGTTCAAATGTTTTAGTTAGAGAAAACGAATCTTTTCTTGAAATTCCTTGTTATTCCTTTTGTTATCTTATATTCGAAACATGCACAACCTTTTGTATTACAATATCAAAAATAAAAAAAATAAAAAATAAAAAAAACTGGTTTAATAGTAATTGTTTAAAAGGATAAGGAGAGGGTGGAGTCACAGAGAATTTGCATGTTTAACAAGTAACTAAAGCTGAAAATTTCTTCAACCAAAGAGAAGTTCAGATAGACACCGGTAGTTTTTAACAGATTTTTACATCACCAAAGAGCAATAAGTAAAATAAAGACGATGGATATATTAATACGCAGAGAAAAAATATGGTTGCGATGACCATAATGTAAGATCAACATATTATGATTGTAGTATATTATATAATAGTATATTATATATAATAATAAATATCATATTATAATAAGATCTTTTTAATATGTATTGCATATACAAATTTTATCATGTTATGATCCGGTTTTATCACTTTATGATTCATATTTTATTGTATCATGAATTGGTTTTACCATTATATACGAGGGCGGATCAATAAGTCCGTGACTTTTCGAACTTTCCTCGTAGTTATATGAAATGCAACACTATTTCCATCAAGTACCACCTGTTAATAGACTACTGTCAAATTTTGAGCAAGTGTCGTCTTTTACTTTGCGTAAAAAATATGATTTTTCGAGGTCCTTAAAATAGGCATTTGTTTGGTCAATAATTTCATCGTTAGAGCTGAATCTCTTTCTACAGAGCCATTTCTTTAGGTTTGGAAATAGGAAGTAGTCACTAGGGGCTAAATCCGAAGAAAATGGCGGATGAGGTACCAATTCGTAGCCCAATTCATAGAGTTTTGCCATTGAGACTGCACACGTGAGCACCCGCGCATTATCTTGATGAAAAATAACTTTTTTCTTGGCCATATGGGGTCGTTTTCTTCTAAAATCCTCATTAAATCGGTCTAATAAGTTGGCATAATATTCGCAGTTTATTGGTTTTCGCTTTTGAAGGTAATCGATGTGGATTATCCCGCGTGCATCCCAAAAAACTGTTGCCATTACCTTATTGGCCGACAAACTTACCTTGGCCTTCTTCGGAGCAGGTTCACCAGGAGAAACCCATAGTTTAGACTGCTACTTGGTCTCCGAAGTACAGTAATGGATCCATGTTTCATCCACAGTTACAAAACGCCGCAAAAATTCATTCGGATTGCGGTTAAACAACTCCAAACAATCCTTTGAAGTTGTTACACGTTTACGTTTATGGTCAATTGAGACCAAACGCAGCACCCATCTGGCAGACAACTTTCTTAAACCCAGCTGATCATTTAAAATCGAAACCACACTGCCATATGAAATGCCTAAGCATTAATAATCTCACGCACTTTTACTCTTCGGTCGGCCAACACCATATCGTGGATTTTTTCGACACTTTCAGGTGTACTGACCTCAATTCAGCGTCATTTGTACTTGTGCGACCACAACGAAAGTCAGTAAACCACTTTTTTACCATTGAAATCGATAGTGCAGAGTCCCCATAGTATTTATCGAACTTTTCCTTGGTTTGATTGACGATTTTTTTTTTCGCAAAAAATAATGTTTAATGAGCACTCGAAATTCACTTTTTTTCCATTTTTAGAAAAATACACGAGGTTGTATGTTTTGAACAGCTGTTAAACGGAAAGTAAATGACGACACTTGCTCAAAATTTGACAATAGTCTATTGACAGGTGTTACTTGATGGGAATAGTGTTACATTTCATATAACTACGAGGAAAGTTCGAAAAGTCACGGACTTATTAATGCGCCCTTGTAAAAAGAAATGGTCAAACTTAACGGGTTTCAAATTTATGTTATTATGATCATAAATTATTCTTTCATTATTGATTCATTTGATTCATTACGGTTATGGTCAGGTAATAAGCGGTATTTCGAAATTATTATTAATAATGAAAGTTAGAACTTAATTATAAGACAATTTTGTATATTTAACATTCTATTCAGAATTTATTTTTTATTTAAAGCATTGGTCGGCATTCTTAGAATGCATTTCATTCACTTTTTTTATTTGTATATGTTCTGTATTACTTTCCCGCTCTTATATTGTACACAGAAAAAATGCTCAACTTCATAATTTACTATTTTAAATTTAGAAAAGATCTATTGCTCTTACATAATTTATTTTCTATAAAGAAAACTATAAATGAATATTAAAGCAATTTTCTTTAAAAAAAAGTACATATAAAATTTATTAAATAAATATTCTCCCATATCTTCTTAAAAATTTCTTTAAGTGTTTTTTGAAAAGAATGGCAACGTTGAAGGAATAAAACTTATCCTTCAACGTTAAAGTGGGGTAAATGGGGAAGCATTATCCACCTTTTTGTTTAAACTGCTCTATTCTCATAAACGTAAACGATATCTGTAAACTTTTGTACTAAAGACTTAGATATGTTGGCTTCAATTTAAATCCTTTTAATCTATATTAGGATTTGGGAAACGAGAATTCCAGCCCGGAAATTCCAGGGAAATTAGCAGCTAGCGTTCCTGGGAAAAAATTTACTTATATTCTCGGAAAAACAGAAAATTAAAATTACACACCTTTAATTACATTTTACTTTGAAATGTCATTTTATTAAAAAAAAAACTAGTTCATTTAAATTTTAATTTTTATATTTTTGCTAAAGACAAAAACAGCACAAAAAATATTGAAATAAAACACACAAAGTTTTTCTTAATTCGATTATTATCAGAAGTTTTGTAAAATTTAATAATGAAAATTTCTTAACAACCAAACACTCAATATAGACGCAAATGGTAAAAATGTTTAAGAAAAGTCCTCGCTCTGATAGCTCGTCTAGGAAGGTTCATATTTTAAGACGTGGAGAATTAAACTTATTAGCAAATGCTATCTATTATCGAAATAGTAGAGATTTTTCAAAACGATGGCTATATTTTATGAATATGCTTTAAAATATATCCCGAACAATTGTTCAATTCCACGGAAGAACAAATGGAAACTTAGTAAAGAAAAAAATTCAAAGACTGGAGATTTATTAAGAAATATATTTTTATGGTATTTGCAGGAATATTTGAAAATAGCAAAACGGTTCCAAAAACTAATTTTTAAGCAAAATTCAGTTATCGAATTTTATATTCATATAAAAATGAGTATAGTTTTCAATAAAAAAATAACTTGTTTTTACTCCCCTCGAAAGTTTTGAGAAACACTTAACAAGACTTTTTATCATCGATCTTCGATTTGAGCACATTTATATTAAGTACTTCAATAAATATTTTTCCTTTTATTGGCTGTACTAATTATGTGCAATTTTCCTATATTAGACTATAAGAAAACTGTTATAGTGTTATATAAAACTTGTGGTTTATGTTAATTTATCATTTTCCCAGGAACACGTTTTGTAAAGTTCAGGAATTCACAAATCTTAATTCTGACTATCTCTTCATTACGTTTTTTTATGAATTTCTGAAGTGACGAAACAAAACTTGCGAAACCACCCCAACCCATGGGTAGAATTCGCCAATAAATAAAATAGATAAAAACCAAATTAATAATGCAGACCTAAAATGAAATCCAAAGATCTGCGATAAAGAAATATAATATTTATTAATGCCGCAAAAATTATTATTTCTTTCTCAAGATAATTGGCAATGCCCCTACCCCCTCCCCCCCTCCTTATACTTTTATACTTTTCCCTTTCTACAATTCTAGAGCAGACTAGTGTACAATATTATGGTTGTTTTATTTAAATGTAATGTAAAATGTATGTATGTATGTATGTACGTTTGTATGTTTGTTGTGTCTGTCTATCGTCTGTTGTGTTAAACATGGCGTGAAATTATATTTTAAGTTGTGTGTATATTTTTTGTTTCCTTATTCTTTTTTTTTTTAATTTTTGTACAATCTTACAACTTTGCCAAAAGGACTTGTTTTTAGTCACGTCGTAAATTTCAATTGTATTATTTGTTTCTTTGTCACAGTGCTGAACATAATTTAAACAACAACTCAGTTTAAGTAAATATTGACATCAGATATTTTTTTATGATTTTATGATTTATTTTCTGTTAGATGTTTTTGAAATAAAATTAGAGATAAACAATATAAAACTAACTTTTCTATTCCAAATTTTAAATTATTTACGAAATAAAAAAATATTTTCTATTTTATTTTACCAACATATCTATTTGTTTAAAAAAATATATATATTCTTGTTCATATATGTATATTTTTTAAATGACCACCCAAAGAACCGCTGATCCAACAACCATTATCGCATTGTCATTGTCTTTACGTAGTGTCTATACTTGATAAATTTTTATCAAGACAAACGTCAAAATTAGTGCGAATCTATACAAGGTAACATCAGTTAATCAGCTAATTATTAATTTTAGTTGTTACAGCATATATTTGCATATGTTTCTGTGCAACTGTTGTCACCTTCCATAAATTAGGCTTAATTCTGACGTTTGTATTGATAAAAAATTGTCTAATGTAGACATTATGCTAACAGCAGCAGCAACAGCATCACCATTTCCACAATAACCACCGATAAATACAAAATCAATGACACAAATATTATTAGAAAAAACAACTCCGGTAGCTGATCATGAAACAATTTAATGTATTTGAAAAACAAGACAATGAAAACACAACATTTTATCATAAATTTCGGCTAAATGCTATTGTTGTTGTTAGTAAACAAAAAGAGAGAATAACAAAAACAAAATAAAAATTTAAATTAAACAAAATTACGAAAAGCCAAGCCAAACGGTCTAAATCAAACAAAACTACGTGGCCAATGAACAGCAAATATTTGTAAACATTTTAACCAACTCGCCATTGCCTCTGCCCCTGCTACTGCCAATGCTATAGCTGCTACCTACTATATACAACTTTTACCTCTACTCTTGAAACGATGCTTTCCATTTATCTGCTGCAATTGCTGTTACTATTTATATGTTATATTTTTATTTCAATTCAGTCTTAATTGAATTTTTCTGATGTCATAATAAATGGCTGTTGGCAGCAGTGGAGTTGAGGAAAAACATTAAAAAAGAAGCAAAAGTAACAACAACAACAAGTGTCATTTATATCGTTTTCGGTTAGTGTTTTTTGTATTGAACTGAAGGAATGACAATATCAGGGATCGATGATACTTTTGGTACAACAAAATGCGCCACAAAATATTAATACCAATAAATTATTAAATATAAATATTTCTGTATATTCTTTAAACATCATGAATAGTAGGGCAGATGACCAAAAACATAAATAAAAATAACACTAACTATAATGAAGTTATTCACTAGAATTTTCGATCACTCTTATTTCTGACCAAAAATTGTTAAAAAAATCTTGAACCGTTAATAACTTTGTAAATAAGCGTTTTGTAAATAAGGTTAGGTTAGGTTAGGTTAAAAAGGGCGGTGTCTTCACGCCTCCACCCAGAGACCATCCGCTACATTGTGATCCCTTTATAAAAACCAAAGAAAGCTAATAGATGAGAAAAGAGAAGGAAAAGAAAAACCTAAGCATAAGAAGACACTAAAATAGAAAGAATAGAAATAGAAAGATAACGAAGTAAAAGAATAGTGTGGAACCCAAGACCCACCAATCAACTCTGACTACCTCTAAGCCATTTGATCCGCATTACGAACCACATAAGGTTGCCGAGTCCTTTGCCTGTAACCTCATCCAGTTCGTGTAGAATATGGCTCCCGAACCACTTCAGTCTATTATTACAGAGTTTGTGCTCCACTGTCTCTAGCTGCTCCACATCACCGCACGTCCTACAATAGTCTGTCGTGCCAGTGTACCACTTACTGGTCATATTCTCTATTGCGAGATGACCAGTAATCATACCAACAATGACCTTTAGATTTCCACCATTCATGCCCAGAAGATGCTTCGAATCTGCTGGTCTAAGACTAGGCCATACCTTGCGGTCCATTCTGCTCCTCCAAGCATGATTCGTTCTTCCTAAAGTCCATTCCCTTATGGCCATAAAATATGATACAATCGGAATCCTAACCGATACCTCCACAAAAGACCTGTCCAGCTCCAAGACCTTATAAGCTAGCTTATCGGCTATTTCATTGCCGAGAATGTCGCAGTGACCAGGGACCGAACAAAGTCTTATTCTGTAGGCATCCATTAGCCTTCTAAATTCCTTCCTACACTTAAGCACTAATCTGGAACTGACACAATAACTTGTCATTGCCGCCTGACTATCCACATTGATAGTGACCTCATTGTTCCTCTCAACGTTCTCCTCCAGTAATCCTGGCGCCTTGTAAATGCTTAGAATTTCTTTTTGGAAAACGCTGCAACTATCAGACAATCAAAAAGACCGTTTGATATCCGTTCCTCAGAAGTAGACACCCGCCCTAGTGCCTAATTCCATCTTCCAGCCATCTGTGAAGATAGCACAACCTCCATGGAGCTTCTCCGCTCCACTCTAGAGGTTCGTTAAATAAGGCTAATTTTTACCAAAAATTTATATATCTTATGAAATTTTTAAAATAATCTTTAATCGTTAATAACTTTGTAAATAGGCATTTAAATGAGAAAATAAGTTGCATCTGTGATTACCCCTAATATTTACCAAAAATCAATATTTTCTATGAAATTTAAACAAAATCTTTAATCGTTAATAACTTTGAAAATAAGCGTTTAAATGAGAAAATAATAAAAAAGTTAATGAAATTATTAATTTTATGAATTTTGCTTGTTAATCTATAGTCAGTCGCCTTTTGTTCAGAAATCTTTTTCATTTAATTATTTTGAACACATTTTCTTTTTGTCTTTTAAATGAAAATAAATAAAAAATTCGATAATGTTTTTTTTTGAATTTTATTGAATGTGTTGTTCTTTCGTTAGTTTTTACTTTATATTTTTCATTTTTGTATTTTTGTATGTGCGTGTCTTTTAAATGATGTTTTTTTTTATATTTTTTTAATAAAAATAAAATAATTTACCGCCCATTTCAATACTGGTTGCTGTTATTTTTAAAAGCACTAAAAATAAACAATTAACAAATAAAACAACGACATTTCTTGCCAAGTACAAGCCATGGATGATGGACTTACTGAATGGTTGACTGACGTATGAACCACCATACTCTTCTATTTGTAACATACGGGAACAATACAGAGAGAATAAATACAAATAAAAACAAAGTAATGAAATTTATATATTTTTTGTGATTTCTATGATTTATTGACTCCAAGTTGATATTGGTTATGGAGTTAAATAACTTCTTAAAGTTATTGAGGAATAAATATAAAATAAACATGTGTTGTTGTATAGTTTATTGTAAATAGTTTTTACCATTTTAAATTTATTTCTAAAATACAGAATTTGGTTATAAGAATTTTTATTGACATCTGACATTAAGTTGGTTTAAAATTGGAATCTTTATTCAATCATAAAGCTTTTACGTAATGTTTCAAAATTTCGAAAAGCAAAGAATTTAAAAAGTGTTTTTTTTTTTTTTTTTTTGGAAAATCTCTATTTCACTTACCCAATATTAATTGACTATTATTTACTTCTTGTGTTTGTTGGATGCCTGATTTCAGTCGTAGCTAAACATTGAATATTTTTTCAAAGTTAAATTGTCACTTTAACTAATTTGCATAAATTGCTACCATGTTGCAGCAAATACATGCATAAGTGCTGTTACTTACTTGGTGGCGTGGCTTCTTGTTTACACACACTCAAGACTTGTACTAAGTATCAGACACTAAACAATGTTCCGAAAATAAATGATTTTGTTGTTTTCTTTAGGAATCTCAAGTGGTTGGTTGGTTTGTTATGTATTCAGTCTGTGAGTGATTTCTCGACTACTGTAATGGTGGTGTTAATGACTTATTATTTTTTTTTTTTGGTCTCAGACCACCAAGCTAGAATTTTATTCAATTAAGTATATATTACTTAAATATGATTAGGATTGGGTAATTAGGTTGAGTTTTGTAAGAGTTATTGCATTAAAATTTCGAAAAAAAAAATTAAATAAAATAAAATAAATAAATAAAATGAAATGTAAATCAAATTGATTTGTTAATTAGGCATTAGTTTTGGAGGATAGACAATTTAAAATGAAATTGGATTTTTTAGTATATACATTTTTTTTAAATAAAACTTTCTAAATATTCGTCTGTGATTACACGCAAATTTGACCAAAAGACGATATTTTATATGAAAATTCGGAAAAATCTTTAATTTGTAATAACCTAAGATAAGTAAAAATTATTTTGTTTTTCAATTTTTGAATTCATTATATCCAGTTCTATATTGTGTAAATTTTTTGTAAAAATCTAGCAAGTATTTCAAAAGATATTTATATTTGAAGATAAAATTTTCAATAGTGTTGCATGGAAATTCAAAAATATAAACCTTAAGTTAAAAAAAGTACTTATGTAGATTTTCATTGTTGCCAGATTATTTATTATTTTCTTAGGTGAAAAATATGCGAATTTTTTCTATTAAGTATAAATATGCTCTTTAGTGTAATATATGAAAAAAAAATGTCATATAAATTGCTAAAATATGCTCTAAAATAAGGATTTGCTATGGAAATATGACAAAATATACCGAAAAGCCCAAAATATGCAAAAGTATGATGTTACGACCAAAATATGCCATAACAAATCGAGGCCAAAATGTCTAAAATTGCTTGAAACAGATAAATAACTAAAAGTTTGTTTTCTTTGCAGACCAGGAAAAAATTTGATTTTACATATTTTTCGTTGCTCTCGTGATCACTTTCACTTGTTACCAAAATTCTATATTTTAAAGGAAATTTTCTAAAAATATTTAATCGTTAATGATTTTAAAAATAACCTTTTAAGTAAGAAAATAAACTTCATCTGCTATATTAAACTTCTTTTAAAATTGCCTTATTATTTTATTTTCTACACAGACTTCTCCAAACATTAAATTTGTCGCAGGTATAAACTTATGCAAATCATTTTGTAACTTTTTAACGCATTCTTGATCTGTAAATTCGAAATTGTTGCAGTTGAATGAACTTAAACTGAAATATCTTTATTATAAAATATTTTTTCTTTTTGCTAAAATATTGTTAGACCTCCATATCTAAAAATATTTTTATTTGTTAGAAAATATTTATTTTCTAAATAAACAAACGAGATAAAGTCAAAAGATTCCCACGCTACTAGAATCCAAAATCATTAGCTGTGAAAATAACGCAACAATTCACAATTCAAATTCAACATTTCTTTCATCATTAAAGTCCTTAGTGCTAATAATGATGTTAAAGCAAAAAATGGATGGTTGGAAGAAGAAACATACAGAAAAGGAGCAAATAAACCGACAAATAAGCAGGTGGCTGCTTATTTTCAATAGTTTTATTATTAATAAAACCATCACATACAGAAGAACAGACTACAAACAAATAAAATAGAACAACATTATCAAATCATTTAAGTACATTTGATATTTATCTTTGAACCGCAGAAAAATAAACAATTTTAATATTTACTGAAAATACGAGTAGACTACTGCACAACTGCAAAAGAAACAAATACTGTGCAAATAATAAGAATTTTAAATAAAATTTTATTGTTTTCATATGAAAACTGTGGCGAGAGGGAAAGAATGGAAGCCCCTTCAATATTCTAACAAATAAATAAATAAATAAAATCATAGTCATCCTCATCAACTTTATTACAATCAACCTGTAATTGTGTGTGTGTCTTCGCTTACCTTACAAATAAAGGTAACAGATATTATTATTATGAAACTGAAAAAAAAGTATCAATTACACGCGCTTTTGTTGCAATTAATAAAAAGAAAAGCCTGAGAAAGTCTTTATGTGGCGTATTTTGATGAAACAATAGAAATGATATTGCAACATTAGAGTTATGACGCAATACAGTAAATAATACAAAAGATTTTGAAACCAAGTAGTCAACAAGTGCGTTTTTCTATTATATAAAACTATTGTTTTGTTCTCCAGAAATTCTCACGAAAGCCAAAAAGATTTTATTCAATATTTAAAAATTTCATTATAAAATAAGATTTTAAACTTTTTCAATCATATAAAGTACGAGTATTTATTTAATCACTGCCCAAATTAGTTAAAAATATGCTTATATTTCGATTCGGCTACTTAATTTATTTGGTACCTACTTACGAGTATTTTAATATAACAAATATAAACAAAAATGAATTACAATAATAATTGAAATAATAAAACAAAATGGCTTCATTTAATTAAAAAATCAAAAATAAAATTTAAATTCTTTTTGCTTCACGTTATCTTCTTCATAAAGATGTCTACCCAAACTCTGCAACCCTTAGCAGTTCCAATAATAAAAATCTAATAAAAATCAAATAAAACTCACAGCTGGATCATGGGATGTAATCATAATGAATGTATAAAATATAAATATAAATGAATATAAAAATAAAAAGAAAAACATAGAATAAAGGTAAATATTGAATGAGTTTGTTGTTTTTTTTTTTTTTTTTTTTTTTAGCCTTCAGGCTAAAGGTCAAATTATCAACATGTCTTTTTAGACATATGGAATTAATAGTAGAGTAAATACAAAATTATGTAATTTTTTACTCATTCATTATTTCTTTTATTTCATTGTCAAGTGACATACAAATGTTCAAAATGCTGTTGTCTGTATGTTTGTAATTGTAACCCATTATTATTAATTTATATTGGATGTTTTGGATGTTTTTGTAATTAGATTGTATTAAATTTTATTATAACTGTAACCTCCTTAAGAGAGCACTAGAGTTTTTGGTTTATTTTTACTTAATAATATAACAATAATATTGTATTACACGCAAAGAAAAAATAAGGTTGTGGTGACTATAATCTAAGAACAACATATTATGATTGGAATATATGATTACAGTTAGAAATTAGAATGTTTCTAAATAATAATTATGATTCCATTTTATCATATTTTTGTCCGATTTTATTATTTAATGATTCGAATTTATGATATTATGAACTCACTTTATCATATTGTGTCCGATTTTATAATATAACGGTGTGTTTTTACCGTATTATGATTCGACTTTCTCATATTATAATCCCATTTTATCATATTATGGCGCTTTTTTATATTTTGATCCCATTTTTTCACATTATTAATCAATTTTATCATATAATGTTTTCATTTTATCATATTATAATCCCATTTTATCATATTATGACTAAGTGTTTATAAGTTTCCGCTACAAAATTTATTGAAATAAAACACATAAATAAATTATTATTTATATTAATTTTTTATCAAGTCCATTACACATTTTACAAAAGAGAAAAGATAGAAAAAAATATTTATTAGATACAAATATCAAATTTACTTATTAACTCTTTACGTACTAAATTATTTACATATAAATATTTACTTGGGAACTTAGTTCAGTATTTTTATTTTTTCTTTGGAAATATAGAGCATAAAATTCGATTCTAATGATTTAATAGTAACCGAAAAATAAACATCCTCGTATTCTTTTTGATTTGTTGATGGTGTATTTAAAACCTTACCTTTTTTATTTGCATTTATTTAGTTTATTTTTACAAATACTCACTGTTTTAATCCCGAATATTTAATAAATACATAAATACTTTTTCTTCAAAAATAATTTGATTGCTTACTGACAAAAATCTTAATTGATACACAGAAATGCCTAACCAATAATTGTGGAGCATAAAATATGTTTTAAAGGTAAACACTTAATAGTTGTGGAAAACAAAACGTGGTCTAAAAGCAAAGATTCTATCTTTGAGGAAAACATAACATTTTTAATAACAAACATTTAACAGTTGTACAAAATGAAATATGGCTTAAAAACAAATAAAAGTATTCGAAACATTTAATGCTTATAGAAATAATTAAATTTTTGCATGTTTATAAAATTTTGTTTTTGGTAAAAATATTCTCCAAATATAATATTTTTGTTGTTAACCATATTAAAATTTTGATTGAGGTTAACCATTAAGTTACTAAATTTAAACAGAAACGTTTTTATAATGAATACAGTATTATTGAAATCTATAAAAAATAGTTATAAGAACATAATATTATTGTCGTGAGCTTGACGCAACCATGTTTTTTCTCTGCTTGTAGTTGTGGAATTGGTAATGATTCTTTTGCATCAAATGTCGGTATCGTTCCTTCTTCGATTCCTAGCAAAAAATGTGGCGTATTTTTTAAAAATTTAATTTTAGCCACTTCGAAAGAAAAACAAAATGCAAAACTGTTAATATAAAGCCTTTTTAATAAAGTGTGTAAAAGTTATATGTAAATATACTTTAAGGGCACCACTTAAAAAGCAATAAAAAGAATATTCTCCCTATGGCAACCCAATATTAAATTCTCCGCTTCTAAAGGTACATATTTTCTTTAGTGCGATTCAGTAAATTTTAACGATTCGGTCAAACTTAACGCGAATTTATGGAAGGTGGCAACAGTTGCACAAAAACAACAATATGGCGAATTCATTATTGTTTTTTTATATATGCAGTTTGACAACTGTAATAACCAAAATAATAATTAGCTGTTTAACTAAGGTTACCTTGTATATATTCGCACTGACTTTGACGTTTGTTTTGATAAAAATTTGCCTAATGTAGACACTAGGTAAATAAGAGTAGACAATTTTTGTTTTCATGTGACACCTCTATCAAAACAAAAAGGGAAGATTTAAATAGTAATAGAAATAAAAAAATAATTTGGGAATTATTTTTAAATTATGAATATGCGCACAACTACTTTTGTATGTTTAACATGAAAAGAATACAAAGAATGGAAGACTTGGCAAAATTCTAAGTCTGTTTTCTAAAAAAAAAAAAAAAAAAAAAAAAAAAAAAAAAAATAACATTAAGAATGTGTTAGTAAAATTTTGTTTATATATATTAGTGCTGAAACTACTACGTCATAATCACATATAGTTGCGCAAAAAAGCATTGAAAAATTATTAAATATAATTCATCACAATTATATTCACAGATTTTCATCTTTTGATTCGGATTACATCCAAAATTAAATTTTTTGGTTTTTTGTTGATGAATTTGAAAATAATTTAAAGTTATTTTAATTCTATTTTATTTTTAATATAAACTTTTTAACTTTGTACGTTCAATTTTAATTTCAACATACAAAAAAGAAATGTCAAAATTATAAAAAAAATAATATTTTTTTCGGTTTATGGAAAATATTCCTGTTACGGGAGTTAAAATACAATAAAAGTACGTGAAAAAATAATAAAAATATTGTGTGCTAGTAGAAATTTTTCTTAAATTTTAAAGGAAAGTTTTGTTTATTTTGTGTTGTTTTTCTCTCTCGCAATCAAGTACGATGATATAAAAATTCCTGTGTAACATCGGAGTAGGTAGCATATAGTCATTTATCCTAATTCAAGATCCGCATATACCCAATCAGATCGCCAGTTTTAAAAATAATAATGCCTAGTATTATACAAGCACTATTCATTGGAGGAATATGCAAAGTAGCTGTCAGGCCAAATGAGCGGTAACAAAGCTAAAGCAGTATAGATCAGTAGTGCTCTTATTATCTTAATGAAGGTCCAGTAGATTATTCTCGTTTTAAGACCGCATGTCTTACCAAAATGTTTTTTTCTAATAAAATCAATTTTTTATATGCAAAACTAAAATTAATTTTTTAGAGAATTTAGAGAGGCAATATTATATTGGTTGGCATTTATTTTCACACAATAGTTCATGATATGTTTCAATAATTTTCCAAAAAGTATTTATGATCAGCTCATATTCTAGTTAGAGCAAAAACTAGATTGTTTTAAATCGGAAATAAAATTGCGTTTTATAACGTAACTAAAGGCGTTTACCAAAAATCATTTTTTTATATAAAAACCGAATATCTCATTTTGTAAGGAAATTAGAGTCACTAAAGAAAAAAGAATGAAATTCTGTGGTTATTCCCAATAAAAACCGACTTTTATAATGAAAAACTAAAATTGCGTTTTTAAGAAACTGGAGGCGGATGTATGAAAATGTGTGATCATTTATTTTTTTCACTCAAAATAGATTTTTTATATGAAAAATTAAAATTGAATTTTATAAGCAAACTAGAGGCGCAAGAACAAAAAGAATGAAAATTTGTGATCACTTATTTTTCTTACTAAGAATCAACTTTTTTCCATTTTGACTTTTTATAATTTTTTTCTGACTGATAGGCAAACTTAAAACGGTGTGTTGGATTGTAACTAATGGTAATCATTGTTAATTTTTTTAAATTTTTTCATATGGACCTTTCACTATAAGGTTTATTGGTGTGTATGATTGTTTTTGGGTACAAAAGGACAACCATACGACTCCTTATACAATTTTTCTTCTGCACGGTTTCGTCGCGAAAATTTAGATTTGCTCTGTAACTAATTATTTGGAATTTTGGTCTATAATATAATATTTTCTGTACTGACCTGATTTTGCAGATTTTAAATATTAAACTGCTTATAATAATAATAATATTAATAATAATAATAATAATAATAATAATAATAAATCAGCGTTTCCCAAATGGTGGTCCGCGATCCACATTTACAAAATTTAAGTAATTTTTATTTAAGGGCTAATAATACAAATTTACTTCATAAAGTATCATTTACTAAAGATTTCACCTAATTGATTAATTCATATAGAGATCGAAAATAAACGGAATAATAATTATATCAGTGTGAGTGAAAAAATCAGTTCACAATGGAAAACAGGGCAGTCAGATCGACAACACTTTTTGTTATACCCTACGCCACCATAGGTGATTGGGGTATTATGCGTTTGTGCTGATTTTTGTAATGCATAACAAAAAGTTATCCAACACCCACCTTAAAGTATACCAAACGACTCAGAATCACTTTTTAAATCGATCTAACGATGTCCGTCCATGAAAACCTTGTGCACAAAGTACAGGTCGCAAATTTTAAAGATAATTCAATGAAATATGGCACGTGGGACTTTTATAGTTCCCATACAAATGTCACCCGGAATAGAGTTTAAACACTCAATAATGCCATAAAAGTACGAAAATATTAAAGAAATTCGATACAAAAGAAATTCTGTATAAGTATCAATCTTTCTACCAAATTTTATGAAGATCGGTTCACAATTGACCATAGTTCCCATATAAACCCCTCTTCCGAAAATCACTTTTAACGTGCATAGATCCCATACGAATGTTAGTATCAAGTTAATATTCGACACAAATAAGTTTTATGTGAGTGGAAACAACATTGCCAAATTTTAATTTACCATAGCTCCCATATAAAGCTACTTCCAGGAATTGCCTTAAAGCGCATGAAATCATCTAGATGTTAGTATCAACGCATTATTCTGTATTTGTATATTTTATTTTATATTTAGTAAAATTGAACACAGGTGCAATATAAGTCCCTTTCCCGAATTTTTACGCTCGTACACAATGGTGTAGGGTATCATATAGTCGGTCTTTGTCCGACTACAAAGTTTTGTAGTTGGATTAAGATTTAAACTTAAAATTTAAACCTTTGATCTATGTTTAAAAAAAAAACTTGTTTGATATCAAACATTAAAATCATATTGCAAACCTGTGATTTGTTGTTTACTTATTAAACAAAAATTTTGGTGGCTCGAGTTGTAATGACGCAAGAGGGCCGTGAGCTAAATTCATACACACTCCATAAATCTATATAGCTGAATTCACTCGGAATATTAGTAGGACCGAAACTAGACATGAATTAATTAATACGTTAATTTTCCTCGAGTGGTTGTGGAGAAAATAAAAAAATATTCTAGTTGGTCTAGTTTGTGATCAAATATTTTTGTAAATATTTAAAATTCTTTCACTAACCTTTTTGTTTACTGGGTAGACCAAATTAAATATCCTCTTTACTTCCTCTTTTTAACACTCTTTACAAAAATTAAAAATACAAAAAAAAAAAAAAAAAACTAAAAATATGATGTTTATCGGAAACAATGTTTATACTTAAGCTGCAATAACAATCATAAGATTGTACAATCACAAAAGAAAAAAAACATATTTTGTTCATTTATTACAATTTGTATATTAGTAATTAAGTAACATACACACAAACATCTCAATTGCAACAAAAAGTACTAAAGATTACAATGAATGAGTACTTCAGTTCACTTCAATTACGTACATTGTAATTGGAAACTGTTATTTGCTAATATTTCTGACACTCTTATTTATTAAAGCAAAGTAGTTACAGATCAAAAAAGCAATAAGAAAAAAAAAACTATATTTATTATAAATAAAAGAAATTATGACATAAGTACTCGTTAATATGCACAAAACGCGGCAAATTACACCCCTCTTTATTTAGGATTTTTAGGGTATTAATGCACAAAAGGGAACAGAAGCATAAAATTAAAATTAAAAAAAAAAAAAAAATCATTTGGTCACATTGTTTTTAATACATACGTAGTTGTCAACATAGAGTGAGGAATGTGTGTGTTTTTTTTAATTTATCCTTTTTTGATATCCTTAAACAAAAAATTCGTATTCTTTGCTAGTTGTGTACATCGTTTTGTGGGTTTCATATTACATTAGCTCAGAAATATTTTAAACAGTCTTTCTACATTTTGTTCTTCTTCTTCTTCTTTTTTGGTTCATGTTCGAGTTATCATATTATTGACTTATTTTAAGAGTTTCAGTTTAAATACAGTTCTTTTTTTAGCAACATATTCACTTTTAAAGAAGGCGTTTGTAATATGAGTTTCGTGCAATTTTTATCTGGTGCCTTTCAAGTCTTTTTTGAAAATGATTTTATTTACAAGAATTTGTTTTTTATTTTAAGAGTTTTTAGAATTAAAGGCAATAATGTTGTTAATCTGATATTGGAATCAATAATCGATACAATTTTCTTTTTTATGTTTTTTTTTTTTTTTTTATTAAAGTTTCAATTTTCTTTCTTTTGATCTTATTTGCAGGTGTTATGCGGCTCTCAGATTTAAAACATCCAGGTCATTGGTAAGTGCTAAAGATAACTAAATTTTGTAAAAATATTTACACATTTTTAAAAGTATTTCTGTAATAAAGAAATAACAAATTACAAGAAACCATTTTAAACGATTTACGAGTTTAAACATACAATGGTGGTCAAATCATTTGCAACCAAAAAACAATTTATTAAATTTTAAATAATTCTCTATTTTTATTTAATTAAATTATAAAATATTATTAATGAAACAAGCGACATTTAAATGATCGAAACATTTTCAACCGAAAGCCAATTTTTTAATTATTATTTCTTGTTTTACTTTCTACACCCAACAACAACAACCCAACAAACATAAATGTTTGGAAAAACTGAAAGTGATTTGAAATCAAATCCTTTCTAAAATGTCAAACGTTTGAGAATTATTACAAAATAACTTGAAAATAATAATTTTCTCAATAAAAATTGGAATTAATTGTTAAATTGAGAAATGTTATTATTATCAAATCATTGTTAAATGTAATTCTCAAACTTTTTTCAAAAATGTGGAACATAAATAAAAGTAATTTACATTTTTTTTTTTTTTTTTTTTTTTTTTTGTAAAATTTTCATTTGTATAGAATTTTAATTTTGTCCTATCAATACACGTATTTATCAATTGGAAAATATTTGATTAACTAATTTTATTTATTAATTCATTGATTTGTATATTTTTTTTATTTCTTAATATATTGTTTAAAATATCTTTAAGAATAATTTGATAATAATATTTGATTTCAAATTGATTAAATACCATTTTTCAAATATTTGTTGTTGTTGTTATCGCACCAAGTAGTCTTATATATATATATATATATATATATATATATATATATATACTCAACTACGCTATAACTAATATTTGCTTTGTATAGGGCTACCACTCCCCCTTGACCTTTTGGATAGCAGAGAATGATACTGTGAAAATTTCAAGAAAATCGGTTCAGAGGTTTGTCTTTCTATAAAGCCCAAACAAACACAGATTCATTTTTATATATAGAAGATGTTCTTCTGTACGATTTGAGGTTGCTTTGTTCATGTAGACCTTGTGAAGAAACTACAAATTGCTACAACGAAGTCCAATGAAATTGCTTGCGATCGATTCATAATTTCACTCAAAAGTCTTTCATATTTATTACCAACAATATCAAATTTTGATGACGTCAGCCCATTAATCCTTGTTTCATAAGTAAATAATCAGATGCAATTTAAATAAAAATAAAAATTAATTTAAAAGTCTTTGTATTTATTTTTTATTCTCTTAATAACCACTGGAATTTCCGACGCCATTATTATTATTATTTATTTATTTTTTCTGAGATTGCAGTAATTTCTTATCAATGAGCTATTCCACAATACATTTACACAGAAAAACTTAAAAGAAAATGTAATCTAAATTCAAATTTTGTATACAAATTTTCAATTATTTTATAAATATCAACTCATTAAAGAATTTGAAATTAATTTTTAAAAATATTTTAAATTTCACATAAAACAATTGCTTTTTACCATAATTTGCTTCGTAATTTCTAAACTAAATAAGTGACCTCCTTGAAATTTTGCACGTGAACGGAGAAGAGTTATTTATGTCAACATTATATATTTTTTTAAGGTTTTTAAAATTAAAATTTTTTGAGATATAAGAGTTTCAGGTTTATATCTTTTGTCTTTGATTTAAATAAACTTTATACATGACCATATCTTTATGGCTATATCATTGTCTTAATATGAAAATCAAAACCAGAGATTTACTATGGTGTAGTTTAGAAGTTATTAGCATTTAAACAAGTACACCTATGTGAAGTTTTTAGCTTTTTTTCGTTTTCCAAAACGTCATATTTTTAGATCAGGAATGGTCATGATTCAAAAAATTTGTAATTTGAGGAACACTTCCAATAGCCAATGTCTGTAGTGAATGTAATTAAAATCGGATATGTTAAATCCGACTGCTGTCTGTTTTTACATGGAACCACTCCAATTTCTCATCGTTATTAGTTTTATATTTCACTAAGCAAAATTCGTGATATATTTAATTGTGAAATTAATGCAGTACCAGAAAGTAGTCAGTACTCACTAGAGCTTATACAATTAACAAGATAGTATTAAAATAATGACTAAAATATTCTTTTTAATGCTTTGCTCGATTTTGGCGGTAAGTTTAAGAAAGTAATTTCATAAATCCCATATTTTGATTCAAATAAATCTATGAATTATTTTACCTTAGATTACTTTAGCAAGACCAAGTTGGTATCCTGAAAATGAGGCTGAGATTGCAAAAAAATGCTTTGAAGAAAATCATGTAACACCCGAATTGGAAAGCGATATAAAAAATTTTACTGATAACCCAACGATACACGCTCTTGTTTTGTGCCGGGCTAAGGGTGTTAACATTTACAGTAAGGAAACGGGTCTTAATGTAGATCGATTAGCTTACTTGTTTTTTACAAATTCTTCAATGGATTGTAAAAAGGCCTTGGTGCAGAATTGTGTTGACAAGTACAAGCAAATAAGCCAAGAGGGAGAAATGGTATATAAAGTTGTTAAATGTATTGGTGATAAGGAAGACGAGAAGAAAGAAAAATGTTAAGGACTGATAAAACACATGTATCTAGTTAGTTCTTGTAGTTGTAATGCATTTATGCAATGTATTTTAGCTATGTTACTAATATTTAAATGCCAGATATGAATTTAATAATGTCAGACATAAATAAAATAATTGTTGTAGTACGAACTACTATTTTTTACAGTAAACATTTTCAAATTGCATTTGTGTGCCGTCCTTTATTTAAAAATAAAATTGTCTAAATTAAGCATTTGCTTGGATCTTAGACTTTCTCTATATTTTTAAAGTCCTTAGTGCACGTAAAGAATCAACATGGTTGTGGTAACCATAATCTCATAGTTATAAATAATAATAAATATGATTATGGTAATCATAGCATGATCCAATTATATTATATTATATTATATTATATTATATTATATTATATTATATTATATTATATTATATTATATTATATTATATTATATTATATTATATTGTAAACCTAGTTTCTTTATATTGCATTTAAAATTTATATCATATTATGATCTGGTTTTATCGCATTATAATCTGATTTGCTCATATAATGATCCGATTTTATATTATTATCATTAAAAACATTATCATAACATTATCAAAGTTTATTACCGTAAGTATGATTCAGATTTATCTTATGATAATATAATTATTTGTTCATTAAAAAATTAATTAATTTTCTCTCTACATGTTGTCCAAAACAATATAAGAAGATTTTTTTACTACCTAAATTATTTAGAATTTAATTTGAAACCCGTATAATGTAAACGAACTTTGTATATTTAGTGTAAAAACTAGTTGGGGGAAACATAATACAGTTGAAAGATGAATATTCAATATTTGTTGAAAATGTGTTCAAAAAGCAAATAAATTATAATTTTTTCCAACCATAATATGTTTAATTTTGAAATTAAATTATGTTAATGTTTAATTGTAATATTTTATATTTATAGAGATAGTATGTGTGAATAGTTATAGTACTTTGTTTTTGGTAAAATTGTAATGTGCTTAAAATATTTAATTGGGTAACCATAGTATAGTAAAACTTAAACATAAGAATTACTACCATGAACACAAGAATTATTACAATTAATTTCTTAATATTTTATGTCTTATTTTGTTTTTAATTTTTAAAATGTTAATATCGTTATCGAGATTTAAAAATACGTATAGTTTCGAAACATTTTTTAGAAAAAATGACGAATTTACTGCTGACTTTGTTTTTTTGTCCGCACTGAATAAGAACTATCTCACAATCGAGCAAAGTATTATAAAAATTATTTTGTTCATTGATTAAAGGTCACAACCTGGCATTGAAATTATTTTTTATAGAGAAAACAAAAATATAAATTTTAATTGTAAAGAAATAATAACAAAAAGAAAAAAATAAATTACAACAACTGATAAGAAGCAGCAAAATAAATAGAAGTCGCAATGTTACCAATTTTTCTGAAAAGCGAATTCATTTAAGTAATTATTTTTCTTTTTCACATTTGCAAAAATAAAAAGTCTATACAATAAATATATTTATTAAAGATTACAGCATTTTTATAATGATTCATGAAAAGTTATAAAGGAAGTTATTGTTGATTACAACCGATCATATAACATTCGGTATATTTAATGTTAATAATTAGTTTTGTTTTATGTTATTTAATTAAAGGTTAGAAATGTCCTGTTTATGATCACTTAAAATATAAATAGTTTAACATTTTAAATCCTAACAATTTTCTAAAAAAAGAAAAACAAATATTTAAATTCATTATTTTAATTTATTATTGAATTACTACGACTTGTTGTATGACCGGAACAGATTCATACAACAAATTTAATTATTGTAAACACAGTTTTATTAAATTCCTTTTGGGCACTTTTTTTAGTTGGTTTCAACAGTTTTCGTTTTTCTCATTTTCCATATTTATCATGCATTTGAACACTTTGAAAACCATTTCTCCATGTGAGGATACTTCCTTGTATTTGTTTACACAATCCTGCACTAAGGGTTTTTTACAATCCTTTTTGCTAGGTTCATAAAACATGGAAAGGATTCGATCTACATTTAAGCCGGTATTCTCGTTGTAAACATTATCAGCCTTGGCCCTACACAAAATAAGAGCGTATAATTTTGGATTATCAACGAAATTTATTAAATCCCTTCCATCTTCGGGAGTTAATGGATTCTCTTCACTACATACATCGAGATGCAGACCTGGTCTTGCTAAAATAGTCTGGAAAATGTAATCAAATTCAAAAATCAATATGGAAGTTTATTTTTATTAACTTACCGACAAGATCGAGCAAAAAATTAAAATTATAAGTTTGTTCATTGTTTAAAGACTGTCTATGAGAAACTTTTTTTATATACTGACTTCTATCTCAGAATTGATTAATCTTTTATAGGTAAACAACGTATAGGGTGATCCATTTAGGAGTTTTTTTTTTTTTTTATTCTAAATAAAATACTTAAAATAGTATTGGATATCGGAATCTTTATTATGTCCCGAAAGAACAATTTGTACTATTTACTTTTTAAAGAAAATTTCATTCAAGTGTTAGCTGCGACTACTTCCATTCCGAATGTCCAATTTTCGATTACACTTTGCAACAATGTTATTGTTTTGCTTCAACGATCTTCCGAGACCACTATTGTCAATGATTGTTTTGGGTTCATAATTCCAATTCTATTTTAAGTGTTTTATTTAGATTTAAGAAAATATCCTCTAAATGGATCATCCATCCTATACAAAGTATGTATAGAAGGGAGGTATTATGTAAATAGAAAATTTTAATAATCTAAAATAAGATAATTCATTGGTAATTCCAACGATTCGTAATACAATAGAAACTTTATTTTTAATAAATTGTTTATTAAAACTTTTTAATTACTAAAGACATAGAATATAACTAGAAGTTTATGTGAGAGGTAATTCATTCAAACTAAATTTTCATAAAATTTACTAATTTTTTTCAGAACACAGAAACAAAATATATGTGACTACATATATTTTGTTGTTGCATGAATTAGGTTTTTTACAACTGAATTAGATTTTTCTCTCACATAAACTTTTAGTTGTATTCTATAACTAAAGATTAATATTTTCAGTATAATTTTAGTTGAATAAATAAATGGATATCCGTAGTTGAAGTTGACAACTTTAAAGTTGACATTGCCAACACCAGTTAGCGAATTCAGCAACCTCAAATTAGTTAATACGTTCACCAGAAGATGTCATCATAAAAAAATATTTTGAAAACATTTGTTTTGATTTTGTTTGTATAGGTCATATGTTAGAAATGCAAATTTTCCTTTTCTATCAGTTTAAGTTCAGTATAATATATTTCTATACCCTTCACTACAGGTTTAAGGGCAATATACAAGTTTGTCATTTTGTTTGTAATTTCTATAATATTCATTTAAGACTCTAAAAGTATATATTTTCTGGATCTTTATTGATAGGGGGGTCGACTGAAATCACTTTTTAGAAAGCCCCAGTTATCTTGATTGTATATACATACAGACAATGGTTTTTTTTAATTGGAAATAGAAGTACTGCAATGACTTAGTGTTGTTGTTTTTTGTATAAGCATGTATCTACATACAAACATATGTATAATAATTTAGTAGTCCTTAGAAGCTGCCAGTGTTGTTGTTTTTCTTAGGAAGCAACGCTTGCTATGATAGTTTAATTTTGGATTTATTTTTTTTTAATTTGGAAAAAAATATAGATTATTTTTGTAAGTATAAATGTGAAAATATGAAAGCATTCTTTAAGGTGTAAATTTTATTATTTGTCGATAAGGTGGTGAAGGGTATAAAAGATTCGGCACAGCTGAATATAGTGCTCTAACTTTTTTTGTTCTTGATATTATTGTTAAAAAACCCACAATTTCTTATCAGTTTCTTATCGTCATTTCAAATTTTCATTTAACTAATCACGTTTTTTACTAAAACTTTTTTGCATTTTGTTCCTCTTATAAAATGTTCATCTTTTATATTATAAAGTTTAGTCTAAACTTGAGCTTATTAATATTTAAAAGTCAAGATTAATAAAATGAATAAAATTATTTTTCTAATTCTTTGCTGGACTTTAATGGCAAGTTGTGTTTAAACAAATAAATATTCGTCCATTCGATTATTTTCATTTAATTATAATTTTTCTTTTATTCGTAGTCTGCTTTTGTCCAAGGAGAACCTAATTGGTATCCGAAAAATCTTGATGATTTAATGAAAAAATGTGATGAGGAATATCCATTGACACCCGAACAAAAAGCTAGTCTCCAAAGTTCACAGCCTATTTTTAATAATAAAATGGGTGGTCATTACCTTTGCAAGGCTAAAGCTTTCAACATTTACAATAAGGACATGAGCATTAATGTAGATCGAATGGCGTATACCTTTTATAAAAAACCGAGCCAAATGGATTGCATAAAGCCCGTTATACAGGATTGCATTAACAAACTCAAGGATAAAACTTCAGGAGAATTTATTTTTTATGTTGTCAAATGCGTAGCAGATACCGACGAAACTAATAAACGGGGTTGTAGATTTGTTTAAGAATACAGAAAACAACAAAAATGGATTACAGTTACGAAATTGCTTGTATTATATAATAAAAAATTTTTATTAGTTTTACTCCAATCATCAAAATATTCATTAAGTGAAGTTAATAATTTTTTGTATAATTTCAATTATATTCTTTAATCAAATCAATTAAGTTTGGTATTGAATTTTTACTTTAAAATACGAATTAAAAAAAAATAATAATACTTTTCCAAATAAAAATACAATTATTTATTAAAAAACTAAAAATATTAAACAAACGTTTTATAATAGTGAACATAATCGGAAACTTTAGAATATCGAGTAAAAAAGTGTACATAGATTTTTGGAATTTTTTTAATTGCATTTATTTCGCTAATAGCTGTACCTATTATAAATAAAATTTAAAATAAAATGTAAAAAAATATAACATTTTTACAAATTAATATTTTACTGCTCCACAACGATTTTGAAATGTTGTTTTTTTTTTCTTAAAGTTTGGGCACTCCCTATAGCGCTGCTATTGAGGACATGAGATGTATCTCAAACGATTCATAATTGCAATAGCAATAAATATCTCCATTCTTTATTTTACAATACTCTAAACGGCGCAAATTTTCTAATCGAAAAACTGCAAAAAATATATTATATACAAATTTCAAACGTTTGAAAATTTTCCGTTTTACAAAATGAGGCCTTTCATCTGTTATATATTTTTTTTTTGTATTTATCGACCTTTCTCAGATGTATCACAAAACTTGTCTATCTCTCAGGCAAACTTTCAGTCCACAAACAGCCGACACATGGACAAATAAATTTGATTATCATAAATTTATTTATTTATTTTTATTTTTTTGGTGATTTTCAGGACAACCAAAAATATGCAAAGCCATATTTTTTCTTGACCTTCAAAGGAACTGTTAGTGATTGATTCGTTTCAGACAATTTTAAGAATTTTGGCATCGATTTCTTTTAGCATATTTTTGCATGTTTTGGTCATTACGATATATTTTTGAATATTTTGGACTTAAAAGTATATTTTGTCATATTTTCATAGAAAATCCTTATTTTTGAGCATATTTCAGTAATTTAAATGGCATATTTTTGCATATTTTATTCAGAGGAGCACAATTTTGCATATTTTACTGTTAAGAGAAAATTTTGCTTATTTTGCACCCAACAGAATTTTTTGCGTATTTCGCCATTAATGAAATTTTCATTTTACTGTCGCATACGTTTTTCTAATCCGATTTCCTAATAATTTTAGTCTTACAAATTGATAGAAAATTTGTTATTTCCTGATGAAATGTATTAGATTTGAATGTTTTTAAGTGCAAAAAGAAAATACTTTTTAGCAATTGCTAATAAAAATCAAATTATTTTTATCATGAATAGTAGATAATTTAAAATTTAGCAAGACAAAATAATATTTTAAGAGCATATTTTATAATTTTAAGAACATATTTTCGAAATTTAAGAGCATTTTTTATGTGCATAAAGCACTTTTTTAGAGCATATACGCCCTAAACCACCTTAGGTTGTTGGGGTATCATATGTTTCTTCTGATGTTTTCAGCGCACAGAAAAAATCTGGATCCCCACCTCAAAGTATACTTATCACTTTCTGAAACGATTTAATGATGTCCGTCCGTCTAGTCGGCTGTCTGTTCATTAGGGTAATAATTTTTTTTGCAATTTTTGCGAATATCAATACTCACAGGGCATGAAAAATATATTAAGAAACCCAACATTAAATTTTCGCGATCATTAAAAAAGTTTCCATACCAAACGCGTTGAAGTTTGGAATTTAAGATTTTTTAAATTTGTTCATATAATCTATTATTTTGATTAAAAACAAGATTATAAGGTCTCACTACTGTCATTGTCTTAAATAAAATAATTTTTTTTTTATAAAAAGCAATGACGTCAAATATTGTTTTGAAAAAGTTCATAATATTTACTTTTATAATTTTAAAATTATTTATTCGTTAAATATAATGTTAAATAAATGTTTTAGTGAACATTAATATTAAACTGCATTTTAAATTAATTTTGTGTTATATTTTGCGGTTAAAATGCTGATTTTTAAAAATCTTCTGAATTAAACAAAAAAAGCTGAAACAATTGTAATCGGTATGATTTTTTATTTCATTTTGTAGTGGTTATTAAGGAAATAATTAAGAACCTTTTAGTAATGGGCATAATATTCTGTACAGTGCTAATTTTCGAAATATAAAATTCTTTTAATATTAAAAATATTAATTTAATAATAATAATATTAAACGTTTTAATAAATTGCGTTGAGAACGGTTTTTAGTATCAGTAGAACATGGGCAGAGCGTGTTTTTTTTTTTTTTTTTTTTTTTTGTAAAAAGATGTGTTTGCTCATGAAAAAATTTGAACAAAATACAGGTTACAATTTGGAAGATAATTTGATAAAATTTGGTATGTATGATTATTTTGATACAAGGACGAAATTAAAATTGGTTCGGCTCGTTTTTTCACCTACCGCAATGCAAATGTTCTGGGTTTAACCATCATAAATGCAACATTTTACTGAAATTTGGCACAAATAACCTTAAGGGAAAGGAAGTAACACAAAACATGTCACGGGACTGGTTCCTAAGTGATTGGGACGAGATCTAGTTCTAATAATTTGTATGAGCTGGACCTGTCACTTTAATATGGCGATGTACTAAGAGGGAGAAATTAACCACCTTGGGACAGATCACACAACTAAGCCGAGAGTACATATTCAGTACTGATTTTTTAATTTTTGATATCATTAATATCTATTTTTATATTTTTATTTTATTATTTTCTCTTCAATGTCGATGGCGGTACCCCGAATCGTCCCCACGTCTTTCTTACTTATCTCATGTTTTTTAGTCTTACACAATAATCACTCGGTCACGAATTGTTATTGCGAGTGAGTAGCTAATTGCGCATATAAGTATGTTAGAAATTGACTTAATTGATACTTGGTGAGCACAGTGGAACTTTGGTGGGGGTTATGTGTCAATTGCTACTCAACTGGCGCCTTGTAACCGGGAATGAGCCAGTCCTATTACACCAATTGACATAAATTTTCCACAGGGTAATAAGTATAGGTATTATCTAAATAAAAAATTACAACGATTCGATTATTACGAAAGAAACTTTGAAAAATGTTTATTAAATCTTTTTTACAACTAAAGAAATTATTATTATTATTAATATTTTTAGTATGTTTTTGTAAAACGAAGTTAAATTCGATTCGACAATTTTTATTGAATAAATAAATGGATACAAGTGGTTGACATTGACAACTTAAAAGTTGGCATTGCCAACACCACTTAGCAAATTCAGCAACCTCTATTTAGTTAATGCTTTCACCAGAAGATGTCTACCTATATACCTATATAATAAAACTAAAATGTATATGGGCCATTATCAAAAATTTGTAACCTGGCTGAAACTAGATTAATTCCCTAATAAGTTTTGTGATAACACTATTTTAAATAAACAGTTTACAGATCTGAAATTATAAGACTTCAAACTAATAGAGGGCAAAATTTTAGCCTTATAGGTTTCATTTTGTAATCATTATTATTATCCAAAGTTCAAAAACTTAAAAAAAGGCTTAAAATTACTTAACTTTTTCCCATTCTTCTACAGCTTTTGTTTGCGCGTTTATACTTTTTGTTCTCATTTGACCTTATGTAAACTAATTGGATTTTGTGGATAAATTTTACACCTTCCTTTTTATTGTGTTAAAATTTGTATGGTTTTGGGGCGAGGTCTGTGCGCCCCTCAACGGAATAAAAATTTTGAAACAGATATTGATACTTGTTGTAGTTGTGCGTATTTTGTGCTATATTTCGTTTATGTGACCTAACTAGTCAATGTAGTAGATAGTTTCAAAAGTTTGGAAAACAAAAGCGAAAATTAAAAAAAAAAAAAACAATTTTTCGTGGGGCACATTCACCGTTTTTAATAGAAGAGCATGGATTACTGATATTTTTTTGTTATTTTATACAATAATATTTAAGAAACATTAAACATAAATTTAATATAAAAATTTTATGAACTTTTGAAAATTACACAAAAAATACACTTTTTGTTTTTATATTTTTATATAGAAAATTACAATTTGTGCAAATATTCGATATATAGCTATGAGAGCGTCGATAAATATAATTGATCGGGACCATAAATTTAAGTCAATTGTCGTCAAGGCACATCGTATGGACAGCATTAAATTGATCACAATTGGCATAATAAGTGGAAATTGAGAGGAGCATCAAAAATTTTGAAAGATACAAATCTTATGGACCAAAAAAAAAAAAAAAAATACTTGGGAAAGGATCAATCTTTTAATTGCCCACGCACATTTATGACCGTTTTTTAGTTTGTTACCGCTACCATAAAAATCAAATAATGTTTATTACTTTTTTTTTTAATTCTGACAATCATAAAAAAAGTCATCAATGTTTTTTCCAAGGAATTTTGAGCATATCTCGAGCAAATTTTTGAAATTCATACCTTCACTTAATTGTGAATAAAAGCGAAACGCGTCAATCGATTTTCATGATCTATGTCTCATTTTGTTTAAAGGTTATGTGACTTTACGTGAAAGTAATAGGACTTGACACTTTTTTTTACCGTTTTGGATTTTTTATGAATTAAAAATAAAAAAATTCAATTTTTTAGGCAAAAAATAGTTTTTTTCTTCATACATTTATTTATAACTGCGAAACTGTAGCGAAACGTTGTATGAACAGATTAAAGGAATTGTAATTCCTAATTTTTTTAAATTTGTTTCAGCAAAATCGGACTGGTGGTTCTCGAGTTATGTCAAAAAAAAAAAAGACCACCAAAGGTCACAATTTCCCCTATATGATAGTTACTAACTTCAAATCTATATATCTCGGTTCCTAGACGTGACCCAGCGAAACGCCGGGACACGTATAACTTCTTTTTTACCGATATAGTATTTCCCGTTGGCTTCATCCCATCCCGATTTTGATTGTCGCATAGTGTTAGTGAACTAGTACTTTAGTTTTCTGATTTCATTTTAAGAAACAAAATACTTTAATATTGAAAATTTATCATTTTAAATTTGGTCACTGTTTTCAAATAAATAAAGAGTATTAAAAAAATATCAAGTAATAAAAAAAAATTACATTTGATTCAAATCGTGATTATGTTTCTTTGTTTTCTGATATGATTAATAAATGAGTAACATACCTATCAAATGGAATGAAAATTTAGCAATTTATTTTTGCCAATAGTATAAAGAATATCATTTTAAATATTTTAAAATTTTACATAGGTATTGTTATATAAATTTAAAGAGTATGTTTTCAAAAATAGCTGATATATGTAAATAGAAAATAAAAGGAATATAATCAACTTACATTATATTTGATCCCACGATGTCCTCAGGCGTCGGAAGAATCTAGATACGATAAGTTTTTAACTTTTCTTTTCTATTTTCAACCAAAAAAAAAAAAAAAAATGTAGAGGTGTATGTGTAGGTATTTAGTGTTTAGTGTACATTCATTTGAAAGTATTTCATTATTTTAGAGACTTTTCAATTCTCTACTTAATAAAATGCAAACATTTGTGTGTTTATATTTTTTTATGTGACTATATTTTTGTGTATTATTAGTTTTCAAGTATGAATGATTTTAAATTATAATAAACAATATTTAGTTTAGGTGACCATTACAACCAAAGAAAAGTTTAAAGTTAATTTAATTTGTAGAACAATCAAAAAAAATTAATTAATTAATAACGAATAATACTCGTTTCAAAAGTTACGTTAAATTCGTATAAAGACAATTTATCAACTTAAATTACAAACAAATCCGGTAATTTATATTAAAAAAAATTGGTTAAATTATTAAAATTTCAGAAGTTAGGAAAAAAGAAGTTGGTCACTCTATTTATGTCTCAATGTTCACTGTATTTATATTTAACACTTTCCCCTGCTTCCTCCTGAACAATGCGAGGTGGGATAATGCACTATGATATGATGGAATAAAACAGAAATATATCTCGGATTATCTTTCCAAGATTCCTTTGGCGTTCCACACGGAAATTCACACAAATATTTATTACATCAAATGAGGTTGCAATGTAATTAATCACAAATATTGTAATAATTTGGACACGAAAATTATTTAGGCCAAAGGGAACAATATCCTATAGATGGAATATAAAATTGACCAGAATTTTAAACAGATTTCAGATAACATTATTACGAAATAATTCCTTACCCGTCTGAATGGCATACACAATGTAAAATTCCAAAGAAAAGTGAATACGAAGGTAGTGAATTCTTCAATATTCCAATAAATATAATTGTATGTATTTATATACATATACTTGTTCGTATACCAAAATGCACAATTAAAAAAATTTTTTTTCTTTTTTTATTCTTTTTTTTTTAAATTTGAATTTTTAGTTTACTGTTTCTGATGGAAATGTATGATAAAATAAACAAAATTTAAAAAATTTTCAAATGTTTAAAGAAAGGTAAACTAGATTCATAAAAAAAAATATTTTTGAAACAAAATTTAAAACAAGCTAAGTTCTATAAAATTATTTACCCTTGGAAAAAAATGTTGGTTAAAATTGTCATTATCACAATATGGAGATAAAAGCTAAGATTCCAACCCCATTTTATTAGGAAACCATAAAATATGCTACTGTAATACCATCAAACATTAAAAATATCACAAATTTTAATTAAATAACTTAGTAGGTTTTGATATTGCGAGTAATTTTTACCAGAATTATATGTAAACTTCTAGTTTGTATAAATGTTTATGATTTTAAATGCATTCAAATTACTTTATATTTACACAAAAAAAAAAGAACTAATTAATTTTTTTTGATAATGACCCATATATCGTTGCGCTGCAAAAAAGCCCTACTTATAATTCCACAAAAATTGTTTTTATTATTATATTATGAAAGTTTTATTAATCTTCAATTTTCTTTCCAATCTATTACTAAAAATATGTATTAATACTAAAGTTATAATACGTCTTCTACATCATATATCAAGTATGACTTTAATAAAGATTCATTAATTTATTTATTGCAAGAAGTCAAGTCCTCACCAATTTTTAAATGACTGTATGTGGAACATATATTTATGCGATCATATAAAAGGGACATCTATACATATACAATTTTAAAAATACATAAAGTATGCCACTAAGAGTGAAATATGCAAAAATATACACTTACAAATGCATGCAAAAATACTTTATTTGTTTTGAAACGGATAAATATTTCGTTGATTGTTTTATGCAGGAAAACATATGCAATTGTATGTTCGCGGTTTCCTTAGTTACGAGTATCAGTTTTTCGTTATGTTTGTAATTTTTCCATTTAATTAGTCACGTTTCGCATTTTTTTAACTGTGCATTATTTAGAATCTACAAAATATCAATCTAGTTCCATATAATGATTAGTATACAAGTCGTATATTATATATATCCCAACAATTCGGTATCTTTATGGGTAGTATAGTAAAAATAAGATGTCTGCTTCTCTCTGCTGAAGTAAACTTTCAGAAGAAACTCAATATCGCCAAAAATCCGCATTTTTTGTTTTCTTTTACTTTTTTAAAGCCCCTATAACAGATACGGAAACATTCCTTCACAGATCATTTAGAAAATTTTTCTACATATTTTCATATCAACCAAATCAGTCCACCATTAAAAAATAAAGAAAAAAAAAACCAATGAAGGGTAAATAAGTTTAGGCACAGCCGAATATAGAGCTCTAAGTTGTTTTCACCTCTATTTGAACTTTATTGATCATTTAAGATGTCATTTACGCCTTCAGCAGTAACAAACTATTAAATTCTTATCAGCCTTTGAAATTGACAATTCTTTCTGTCGCACAGTGGGGACGAATGCAAAAACTTTGGTATTAAATCTGTATAAATGTGGTCGGATCGAATTGAAATGTATTGTTGATAACCCTAGCTTTCAGAAAAATAAGCTGCAGTTACACTTTAATAATACGAGATAAGATACAGGGTGTCAAAGTAGACTACCTCAAGTATCAATAAGTTTTCAAATATCGTAACTCCTACAAATGAAGTCCAACTTTAAAGATTTTTCTAAAAAGAAACTAATTCACCTAAGTTATCTGTTACAGTTAAAATGATATTTACGCTAGAATCTTGAATTTTTGATTTTTTTCTTTGACTTTATTTCGTTTTTCGCGAATAAGTCCCGAGGTATATAAGTGAAAAATTTTCTAAAAATATTCTGTAACTTCTAATAAATTCCAAAATAATATGCTTAAAAGTTTTTAGATTATCTCATTCATCTAACCGTGAAAAGTTTTCAAAATCAGTACTATGAAATTAGTATGAAAAACCGCTATTTTGTTACAAAAATATAATACAATTGTTTCACTTTTTTCTCAAAGTTTCGTTAATACAATAATTTTTTTCTTTGCATTTTCCAAAAGACAAGGCTTAATAAATGGTTAATTAAGAAATTTTGAATTTATTTAGATTACCATATCAGACTCTGCTGGGTACCGGGTCATTGCGAGATAAATGGCAATGAGGTAGCTGACGAATTAGCTAGGAACGGCTCAGCTTTGGATAGGTCTGTAAGTGAAAGCGGTGTGAGACCACCTCTAGGCTTTTACTTCAGGTTAATTAGGGAGTGGATTCGGGATAGAACCAATCATGCATGGGAAAGTACAACGGACTGCAGATTATCAAGGGTCCTATGGCCCAAACTTGATAGAGCAGATACAAATCTACTTTTGGGCATGAAAAGGGAAAACCTGAAGACTATGATAGGTATTCTGACAGGTCATTGTCCCATAGGTGGAATGATAGGGTATTGGGTTCCTCCGGTCTTTGCAGAATGTGCGAAGATAATGAAGAGCTAGAGATGGTGGAACATATCATATGTCACTGACCATGTCTACAACTAAGTAGGCAGAAATGGTTAGGCAGTCGATTCCTTGACGAATTGGACAGTATATCGACAATAGATTTCGATAGACTAATAGGATTCGTCATGGGAATAGGCTGGCTAAGAGGAGGTCCTTGGCTTAGAGCGATCGATTTGGGGCGGTAGTACTTTTCCTTTCCTGATTCTTTCTATTCTTTTCTATACTTTTCTTGGTCTTAGCTTTTTCTCTATCATTTTCCTTCCTGCTCTTTTCTATATCTCATCTGTAGTTTCTTTCTATATTCTTTACGCCTTCCCTACCTACCTAGATTTGCACAAAAAACTAATATGTTTTTGTTAATATTTTTACTAATATTTCTTATGCATATTCGATTCTGCCTCTTTCACTCCTCCAAAAAGCGTTTAAATAGCTTCTACAACCAACATTTAAAATGTTTATATTAACCATTGTTTGAAATGTGCAAAGAAAAAAATTTAATTAGCAAAACTTTGAGAAAAAAGGAAAACAATGTGCTACATTTTTGGAAAAAAAATAGCAATTTTTTATAGCAATTTCGGAGTGCTGATTTTGAAAATTTTTCTCTAAAAAATTTTTCCAGCACATTGTTTCGGAATATATTACAAATTACATCCTGTAACTTTAAAAAACAAAAAATGCATAAAATCAAAAATTCAAAATTAAAGCGAGGAGATATATATTTATTACCAGAATTTTTGTGATCGTCTCCACTGTGTGTCGATTATTTTTAAGTGCACTTCTTTTTGATTAGAGGATTATTTACTATAAAAACAGAGCTACTTATGGAAAACTTAATATTTCCATGTTTTTGTTCTGGTAAAAATAAATCATTTACAAAAGCCGGTTGCTTGATTGACAAAACATAAACAAACATTTTCTTATCAAAATCTGCACAGAAAAACTCAGTCACAGAATAAATGGTTGCTCCTAACAGGGGATTCGTATTCTTTTTTGTTTAGAATTGTTTACTTAATACAAAACATTCACTTAGACTTAGGTTTAATCTATTTAAACGTTATCAGTTGATATATAGTAGTGACCCACCGAATATGAATCGAATATTAGAGAGAAAATAAAACAAATAATTTCTACTTAACTTTACACTATAAAATGGAGAATATTTTAATTTTGTATGAATGTATTTTCTATAAAATTGTACAATAAAATATTTTATAGTTTTTTTTTTTTCTAAAATCAGCGTTGTTTTTTGAAATCAATGATTTGTGATAAATGTCGTAAATTAAGAAAGAGTTGTTCAAATAATGTTATTTAAAATTTAAATTGGATTCTAAATTGTAAATATTTTATCTATAATTATAGCCCAGAAAAATAATGCCAATGATAACAAATTATATTTATTTTTAAATTCTTTATGAATGCAGTAGATCTTTTCAATTAGTATTCGGTTATACAATTGTTATCAGTTTTAGTTTAAATTACCTCTGCCTGTTTTAAGCTGGCATTTGGACCTTAAGTAAAATTTTTTATTTTTTTTTTTTTTAAACTCAAGTTTGTTTGTATATGTAAACTACTCACATATAATCACATATTATCAGTACGTAATGGACAGACGAGTTCATTATGTTTTTTATAGTCTTACGAGGAAAATATATGTATATAAAACATTACCCAGAACAGATTTAATCACTTAAGTTAAAGTAATTGTGGGAAAAGGTTGTTCGTGGACTCAAGTAAATTTAATAAAATGAAAGTATTTATTGCAGTTTTAGCCTTAGTGGCCTGTGTAAGTAGAAATAATCCAAACTAGTTTAATATAGAAATGATGTATTTTAAATAACGATTTATTTCTTTTATTTGTAAAGGTCCTCGCTGAGGAGTGGACCGTTAAAAATGGTGAACAAATTAAAGAGATTCGTACTGAATGTTTAAAAGAACATTCTCTCACCCCTGAACAAATGAACAAAATGAGAAATTTCGAATTCCCCAATGAAGAACCCGTTCGTCAATATCTTCTCTGCACAGCTGTAAAAATGGGCATTTTCTGCTCTCATCAAGGCTATCATGCTGATCGTATTGCCAAACAATTTAAATTGGATATGGAAGAAGAAGAAGTTCAAAAATTGGCCGAAGATTGTATTGCTAAACATCCCAAGGGTGACAAGCCCAATGATGTAGCCGCTTATGAAGCTCATGCCTGTTTCATGAGCTCCAAAATTGGCGAAAAAGTGAAAAATTATATTAAAAAACGTCATGAAGCTGCTGCCCAAAAAGAAGAATAGATTGTTTAGTTAAAAAAAAAATTAAAGAAATAAATTAAATTTTAGTTAATAATCTAAATAAAACAGAGACTCATTCCGATTATAAATAGATAATAATCTCTTTTTTGTCATGCAATTTTCTGAACATGATTTGCATTTAAATAAATCTGTACCATTGGAAAAATGCTCAAACATCATAGGATATGATTTCTCTGTACATTAGAGTGACCCGTTGAGAAAAATGTAAATGCGTTCCCTAAACATTTGGTTCAGAAAATTTTTTGACTGTTGTTTGCATTGACAAAATTTTTAAACAAAATGTTAAAATGAAAATTGAACAAAATTTGTTCAAATACATAATTAAAATTTATTATCGAAACACTTGCCGAACATATAAAGCAATCAGGAAAATACAGTTTCTTGAGTCATAAAAAATACAAAGAGTTCACGATAACGAATGTGACTGGTTCTTTAAATTTCTCTGTATCTTTTATAAGAAAAGTTAAAAAAAGCTGGACTGAAGATCCACGAAGTAAAAAAAGTTCCCATAAGAACGCTAGAAAGAATTTGGAGGCAAAATAGAGAAAGAAAAAATTATTAAGATTTTTTTTGTTTTGGTTGCTGTCTAAAAGGCAATAAAATGTACATACTGTCAAACTTTTTACAATATTCTGGACAGGAATTTCATATCATAGATGTTATGGGAAATATACCAGAAAATTATCGTGTAAAAAAACAAAATAAATAAATTGTCGAACAATTTTTTGGTTTGGCAGACCATTTGTACGGCAAAAGGAACTTTTAATAAAGATATGTACGCAAATGTGTGGCGTCAGGAAAGATTTCCCTCTATCATTAGAAAACACAAAAAAAGGACTCAAATGGAAAATTTGTCAAAAAAAAAAAAAGAAACAAATACCCAAATCTTTACGAAAAAATCACCCACGACCAATGTCCTAATGTCCATGGACTTTATGGAAAAAATCAGTCATCTTCAGAATGAAAATGGTTCCAACTTTGGCCTGGGTAGGAATCCAGTCTAGATTAAAACGGTTTCCTAGACTGCGGGCTTTCGCCCGAAGGGGTTTTTAACTCTGACGTATTTCTCTAAATCAATTTTTTTTGAATAGTATGACTGTGTACTTTATTTTACCAAGCGTGTCGTAAAAATTAAAAAATACAAGATCGAAAAATCACCCAAAATTTCAGAAATGATTTATCAAAAACGAATTATAGCCCAAATATGATGAAAAATCACCGTAAAATTTTCGGCAATTTTTCATATGAAATATGACAAATTTGCATGGGAATTTTTGGGGCGATTTTCCTATATTTGCTTTTTGGCGATTTTTCATTGGGTCAATTTGATTGCAGCTGGTGCTTTTATGTATGTAAAGGAGGCCAAAGTCTCCAAAAGACAGTCCATTTGAAATTGGGTCCTAGCAGAAAATTATTTATAAAATATTTAAGGCTCAGTAAAAAATATAATTGAGTTTGAAAAGATTTAAGCGCATAATAACGAAAACAATAAAATTGTAAAGGGTATTTTAGAAAATATGAAATATTTTATTTAAAAAATAATACATAAATACATTATTCTTTTATATTTAAAACTTGAACATAATAGTTTCGTTGTGGAATTTTTTTGGTTCCTGCGATTTTTTTATTTTGTATTTTTCTTTTTTTTGGCATTTTTATTTTTTTTGAGATTTTTTTTTGTTTTAGCGATTTTTAAATTTTGACGTTTTTTTCGTTTTTGCGATTTTTTCCATTTTGTAGGCGAATAAAACTATAAAAACTAACTTCGGTTTTTGCCGATTTTTCATATTGGCTACCTTTTTATTTTTTCTTAATTTTTATGATTTTTTTTTGTCTTGGCAATTTTTCTCGTTTGCAATTTAATTTTGACAGTTTTTTTTTTCGCCACTGCTTTGACTTGAGAGATCCGTATAATAGACATTAGAGTAGAAGAGAGTTTAATAATTTCTTGGACAAAATGTACTAGACCCGAGTTTTTCAATAGCTAGTAGGGAACTAAAGAGTAACTTTTATTTTTGTTTATTGATTTGTTTAACACAATAAATTCTGTGCTAGAAAGTTATAACGTCGCAAAATCATATCGATCAAATAAACCAGTAAATCTATTAAAACTTTTAATTTAAAAGTTCATTTAAATGGCTAGAAATGGTAAAATATACAGGTTTCTTTCTAGCCGAATATTTTTGAAAAAAAAAAATATTTGTTGAATATTATTTTGAATATTTAAAACACAATTTTAATTCTTCAAAAAAAAAAAAAAAAAAAAATATATAAAAAAAATAATAATAATAATAATAATAATAATAATAATAATAATAATAATCATAATAATAATAATAATAATAATAATAAATAAATAAAATAAAAATAAAAAATAGAAACACGCACAACATATTAAAGGGTATTCCATATTCGTTCTAAATCATTCTATCTTCATTCCGCAATCATTATTCACCTTATGTGACTCAAATTTTTATCTCCCTTTTTAAATTCAAGCAATATTTTGGAGAGATACATATATTCTTAAGAGATTTTTTACTTCTTTTACTCACTGTTCAATTGCTCGTAAATTCATATCAATGTTGGCATTAGAAAAGATACGTTCTTATAAAACTACAAATATTTGATTAAGACCAACAAAAAATGTTTTATTTTGTTCAGATATACAAACAAAATATTCTCAGTTCTTATCAAATGAAAAAAAAAAAAAAAAAAAACTCAAACGGTACCGGAGTATCAACAACCATTATTATTAAATAGATAAAACTCTAGAATGGTAGTATAAAATATTAATTAGATCAACAGAGTAATTGAAGTCAAAATAAAATTGAGAATAATATAAATTTCATATAAAAACAAAGAAATAAATGAAGAATAAAATTGCAATATGATTGATGACAATAAGGTGAAAATATTGTTTATCTTGTTAACAATTGGTGTGGACTCAAACCACAGTCAACAATCGAATGAAATAAAGGTAAATGAAATACGTAATGAAACCATTCATCAAGTCAAGAAAACAAAATTGAAAAATCCATTAAATTGATAGGATTTCCGTTTAACTGATGCTTTTATGCGTCATGCTCGCCTCAGATGTTTGCAACAGTTTCCTTTGGCCGATACTGTCAATTATAGTGATAATCCTGATACACACTGTTTTATGCATTGTTGTCTCTATAGAATGGGTTTAATGAATCTAACAACAAGAGGTTTAAATGTGAGTTTTTATTTTATCAATAAAAAGGAGTAATTACTATAATTTATTAATAACTATTTAGAGTGAAAAGTTCATTAATATTTGGGAGAAAATTGAAGAGGCATTTGAAGAGGATACTTGTATGGAAAGATTTGATTTTAATGAACCTCTAAATGGCAATTGCATCGACACTTATCGCAAACTAATGGAATTTCGCAACAACTGTTTGGAATTATTTGAATATACTTTTAGTACAAATAGCAGTTGGAAAACGGAGGATGTAAGTAGGAAAATATTTGTAAAAATTTAAATTAAATAACTAAAAATGATGTTGATTTTAAGTCTAAATTTAGTAAGAAAATTGGTCAATCTGCGACGGAGTTTTGTGATTTTATAGATGAAGAAAATATTATAGCTAGAGAAACCTCACGGGATGAAGAAGTTTCTATACTGTCACAGTACAAAAATAAACTTATATGTATTTTTGAAAATTTTCACTACTTGGATGCATACGGTAGATTTGATGTAAGTTAATGCAAATAGTTTTTCATACACTTTTTATACTACAAATATCACTATAATTATTTCAATTTAAGGAATCCGAAATCATTTTGAGTTACCAAGAAGCTCAGGAAGATTCAGATCAAACCCGTACTATTATACAAACATGCTGTCACCGTGCTAATGCCAAATATCAAGAATATTATCTAGGTAATATGGTATTGGAATTGCAAAAGTGTTTAAAGGCTGAAAGTTCAAACTATGATAAGATCTTCAAATTGAGAGATGAAACATCACGACAATATTGACATTTAATTAATTGTGATTTATTATTTAATAAATTAACAAACATTTTTTTAAAGTTTAATACAGACAAATTGATGCCACTAAAATACATGCTAACTAGCAAGTAGGGTGAACTCAAGAGAAATTAACGGCAAGAAAGGATCATAAGTGAGCAAGGATTGATTGTTTCAATTCCAGTTCATAACTTTTACGATTTCATTTAATTACGAAACTAAATAAAGCTATTTTATTGATTTTATTGAGAGAGATAGAAAATCGCTTTAATGGTCGCTTGCAGTGGTTGTTATAGATTTCATGGCTGCTGTTATGTGATCGTCCAGGGGTAGACTTTCATCCATAGAAGGATGACGATATTTTTCCAAAAAGTAACAGGTGCCATTACCGGCATTAAAGAATTCCTTGGGTAGGCAAGAAGGATCCCGGGGTTGTAAGTTAAAATCGAAACCAGGATGTTTTATAAGCCATCTGTAATGAAACATATGTAAATAAAAATTTCCATTACGTGTCCATAAACTTACTCTCTTGTTGTAGGGCTGACATTGATTTTGCAAGCCTCACTGCCCGACTCAAATTTGTTGGCAATAGTAACATTATGACCAAACAAACAATAACGTGGCATTTTACGACCCACAACTCCTGCCAAAACGGTGCCAGTATGTAGACCAATACGCATTTTGATTTGTTCGCCGTCATGGGTAATTTGCCTGGAACAAGCATCCACCATTTTCAAAGCCATCCAAGCCACCTTATGGGCATCATAGATTGAAGCTCGATGTAGACCACTTGCCACACAATAAGCATCACCAATGGTCTCCACTTTGTAAACATCAAACATGTCACAAAACTCGTCAAAGTCCTTGTATAAACTTTCCAGCATACTAATGACCATGAAGGGAGTAGCTCGGGAACAAATGCTCGTAAAACCCACTATATCACTGAAAAGTATGGTAACATCGGGATAGGTTTTTGCATCAATACTGGCACCCAACCACAAACGTTCGGCAATTTCGGCTGGGAAAATCAAATGCAAGAGGCTGACATTCTTTTTACGTTCTTTGGTAACGGCTGCATTGGCCTCTTCTATGGAACTCTTCAACTTATCCATACGCCTGCGCAAACCATCTTGAGCTCTGGCCTGTTCTCCCACTAAAATTACTTCGCGTGTAGCATCATGCAAGGGTATGTCGGAGATGAAAAGACCATTGCAGGTCAAGCCATCTAAACCATCCAAAAATGGGGAACCAATGAACAGTAAAGAATTTGATTCAGGGCAATGTACCATTTGACCTTTAATTTCCAGGCCCTATAAAATAATAGTTGAAAAAATGTGAAAGAAATTATTTCATTTTTTTTGTTTAAAGATCTACGTGTACCTTAGCCGTAAACTCCTGTACATCAGGAGGATTTTTTAGAGCAATTAAAAATGGTGTATAAGTACGTCGCACAATGTCACGAAATTTCATATTTAAGCCCTTGGGACGTTTAAAATCAAAATAAGTGGTAGCTAGACAACCATAATCCGCCAAATAGGGCTTATATAATTTACTAAAGCCTCGACCTGAAATGTTTCGAAAATTCTTTATAATTTTTTGCTTTCCTAGAGTTTTTTTTATACCTACCCAATTGCACCAATTCCAGTTCCTCATTCATTATAAAATGCCAAGGAAAGGCTTTACAAAATGAGCTTGAATTCATAGACAAATCGGCAGCACTGGTTGAATTGCTACGTTGCATGGGTAACTCTTCTGAGATTTTGATGACCTGAGCCTCTCTAGCATGGCCGTCTTTAGCCAGTGAGAACAAATAACGATAGCGACGACAATCTCCCTCTACAGGCTCAATTTTTATATTAACCTGAATATTGAACAAGATACGAGTCAAAGCTTTTAAAGAACCCAATAAAAGCCAAGCGATAACGGGACGTTCAGAAGTGAAAATTAGTTCACCATCACCGGCACACACAAATCCAGTATCGCTACAATCTTCTTCCTGTAAAATTGTAATAAATAATTTGCATCAAATTGTTTAATTAAAATTAATTTAAGGCTGTCTTCATACCTCTTGAAATTTCAATACATCATATACTCCATCTAAAGAACCCAAAAACTCTTGCAGTTCTGTACCCAAACAACGAAATGCTCTCTCTATGATTCCTGTGCAACATGATATTATTAATTCCTCTCCTAGTAATACTAATATTTCACTTGCACTCGATTCATCCATTTCTAAAAGAATATCCTGTATATCTCCCAAATAATCGTAATTGGGTACATTTTTTAAAGTATTCAAATCTATGCGTCTGAAAGGGAAAATTTTTAAATTGTTTTTTTTTCGTAACCATTTTTTTTTTGTAAAATTGGGTAGAAGTATATTATATAACGGATTGCGACAAACATGTTATATGTTTACTACGAAACAAATGTCCGATTACTAAAACTATAATATGGTTACTGCATTTATTTAAATTATTACAGTGACATTAATATTAATAAAAGTACTGAATTATATTGTTTCTCTGCGTGTAGACGATTTTAAAATAGATAAAAATGTTTAATTGTTAAGTAATATTTAATTACATAAACGTATTCTAATGTAGCTTTTATTTTTATTGTAGCATCATAAAATATAAATTAACATTTTGACGTAATTTTACGGCTGTAAGTGAAACATATTTTCTCACGCAATTAATACATTAAAATTTTCTGTGAAGAAAGTAATAAATAATTTATTTGTTTACTTACTAGGGGTATCTATTATGTTCTGAGAAATGGAAAAATTGGACAACGTATTTCTGTTAAGCCATTTCTTGGCATTAATTCCTTCAGAATTTCACGAATATTTGAGCGAGAAAACAGTTTTACATAATTTAATAAGTGTAGGTTCACACAAAGCAATTTTTCTCACTGGAATTCTGATTTCATGTGGGAGAGAGCGTATGAACCAAAAGCGAACGTGCGAACGTGTTTCCTCAAACTGACAAAAGTTCCATCCGGCCGAAACTTTTCAAATCAAACGGTTACCGAAAGTAACCAAACACTATGTTGGTAACATATAATTTAAATATCAAAGAACTATTATCTGAAAATGGTACATGTAATTTCAAAACAAACAGAACTTAAAACATCTGACGAGAGTTAAAAATCTGTTTAAAAATCAGCAAATACTATGGAAAAGTACATTTTTGGTGAGCTATATCTTCAGAATTATAAATCGTATAAATACACATATAAATGTAGATAGATAGGTAGGTAGATATATAGATATTAGAAGCCCTATGCACTACGATCAAAAGGATCTTTTGTGCAGCCTTTAAATTAGCCAAGTCAAGTTTAGGCTTTGAATGAATCCAATTATTTTCCGTAACATGAAAAATCCGCAATGGGAAGTTTCAGCATTTCCGTGGATACGCTACTTGTATCTTCGATCACAATGACCTATGAGTAATCCCGTCAGTACTCTAAATTCGCTTTTTTTTAAGCAATAGCAACTTTTTGGATTTTCCATGGGATGAGGAATCGAGCCTTCTGGACTACCTTAGTTCAGGGACATAATATATATATTCTCCTCAGACATTATATGATGCATACGAAAATGGTGCAAATCTTCGCTTATAAAATCGGTGAGTGTTTACCTATTGGTAAAGCCTGTTGGAAATTGTTTTCAAAAATTTCGCTTCGTTAGTTTGTTTGGAACCGTCATTGAACCACAGAAATATTCCTGTGGGGTTTTAGTACTTTAACATCTGACAGTACAATTAATATAAACGATGCGTCTTTAAAATTTTTCTTTTCTGGTTAAAAAAATCTTCTAAAAAAAATTACATTGTTATAATTGTAAACATAAAATTTTTGGGATATCCGCTTTTTTATCCGATCACTTCATGTTTCGACACCTGAAAAATCGGCCATTGTAATAAAAATATATGTTTTTGAGGAGCCTCAATCAAAGCGGAAAATTCTTTTAAGATTTCGTTCAAACGTATCAGTAAATGTATTGACTGTGATGAATAAAACGATGTGTTGCACATGGAATGTCATTCCAAGTGTAACAAACACATCGACATATTTGTCTAAGATCCTACAAATTATATAAAATTAACAAAAAGCGTTGATGAGGTCTCAAGAAATTCGTAATTTTAAGCTTGTTATGGAAGAGATATTTTTAAGTTTTTCATGGGATTTTGGTCCTCCAGAGGACTTTTATTTCATTTTTATGAACAAATGGGCCATGAACGATAATTACTAAAAAACAACTTTTCAATATTTTACTGATAAAAGAGACAAAAGTATGAAATTTTCCTATATATTTTAAAAAAATATATCGAGATTTTTTTTTTCAGTGATGTAATTACTTTTTGTTTTATATACTTTTCGTAAAATATAAAAGGCGATTCTCTTTGAATTTGTCCGTTAGTAATAAAATGATATTGACCATTGTATCTGAGAAGTTCCTATATTAATTTCCTATATTAATTGTAAGCATACGAATAATTTGAATTCCGAAACACTAATTTTAGCTATTTAAGCTATTTCTTATTTTTTACTATTATTAAATTTTTGTCATTTTCAAAAAATATTGATCAACTTACAATTTGGAAATTTTTGGCCAGCTTTGATTGTACTTGGAAATTAATGAAGTAACAGCAGTATTTAAGTCTTCATTCTAAAAATCAGAAACAAAGTTAAAATTCAAACAAACATTTTTTAACGTTCAATTAACTATACCGAAGGAGCTGTTAATAACTGTATAGCCATTTGCAAATGGGTTAATGTTAGTGCATCATATGGATGTTCATCTTCTTCCAAGGTCCAATTGGCAGAAGCTTCCGTAACCACTGAGGGTTGACGTGGCAATGAATCAGTGCGACGAAAATAAGGACACGTCATTGTAATTGCTAACAACAAAAAGATGAATATCTACAAGAGCCTCTTCAAAAACCAGCCAGACAATCAGTCAGTTAAACAGACAGACAGACAGACAGACCGCAGCAGCAGGCAATGAAATCTAAAAAGAAAGAGCAAAAGAAAAAAATTATTAATTGAAGTGCATGAAAAAAGTCTAAAATGAATAAAAAGAAAAATGAAAAACTAAGAGCAATTGAAAAGTATACTAAGCATTGAATGAATAGTTTGAACTACAATTTGTGATATAATATGGAAGAAGAAAAAAGTAGTAGGGGAGGGGATAAACATGCTGAAGACCTTTTCCTAAATAAATATTTTTGTCATTTACAAGTTCAATGTTGAGAATTAAAAACATTGAAATGATTTCATTAATTGTGATTTTATACATAAATTTAAAACAAGGTTTTTTTTTTCTAATTAAAAATTTTCTTTTCTTGTTTTTAAATTGTCATTACACACATACATTACTAAAATATAGTGCAGTAGGGTAATGTATGTATATTAAAAACTAAAATTAAGGATACACACACAATAAATAAGAAATATGTATTTTTTTTTTAAATTTGTGAAAAACTGATTTTTAAAATTATTTAAGAATGGAAAGTATTATTATTTTTGGTTTTAAAAACATAATTTAATAGTTACTACTTACTCTCTTTCAGATTTATATTAATTTTTTTAATTAGATTTTTGGCTGTAACAAATTCTTTTTGATTTTTCTTCTTTTAATACATTTCTCTACAATTTTTCTTATTCCTTATAATGTCAACTTTTTCACTTGCCACAAGTACAGGAACTAAAGGAACATTCGTGTCAGTGGGTTTTTATTTTCCAATTATGCCATAAAAGAAAAAAAGCTTTGTTTATATTAAGCTTTTTAACTGTAAATATTAAAGAACTGTTAAGCGCAAACGCCATATTGTCAAGTTTATGTTATTTTTTTTTAATTTGAGAAAAGCTTTTATAAAAAGCTTCTGATTTCATTTGTTTCATACAATTTGTTAACATTCCGAAAGTGAAAGCTATATGAATAATAAACACCTGTTGGATTGTTTATTTACTTTTTATGCTCTCACTCTACATTTCGTTACTTATTTTATCACGAGTTTACTTTGCTAAATTCTCTGTTGGTTTTTTTTTTTTTTTTTTTTTTGTAGAAAGTATCTTTTAAAGAGAGTAAACAGATGTCTTAACTACACAGAAAAAACGGTCACCATTCACCAAATATATTATTAAATAATTCATTCAATTAAAAACTTTTTTAAATTTACACCTCTCACCAAAATGATTGTTTCAATTACTAAAAGCTGTAAAAAATGAAAAACAACAAATTTTTTCGAATTAAAAAATTGATCAAATCAATCAATAAAATTTTCTTAAATTTTCTTTTTATCTTATATTTATTAAATTTAGGTGCAAAATGAAACTATTGTGTTAATTTAAAAAAAAATAATACGGTAATATTTTTTTCTGTGTAGTTATCAAAAATATTAAACAAAACTCATACTTTGATAAAGATTTGATAATAAAATTTGAGTTGTGCTATAACATGTATTTCTGCGGAGGTTAGAGTTGAAGGGGCTCTAAAATGTTTGAAAGCAAAACAAAATACAATTGAGTTTTATTTGTTGTTGATTAAAATTGAACCCACTCTGTTGTCTCTATAGATATTTTTATTTTTATTTTTCAGAGAAACATTTCGTTCCACACACCAACTAATTATCAGCTTTCAGTTGTTTCTAGTCAATTAAGCATATTGGTCGGTTCTCTGCTTTAAGGGTGTGTTTAAATATATATTTGTAAACAAATATATACTTACCTAATTAAGAAAAAAAAAATATATATATATATATATATATATATATATATCTATATATATATATATATATATATATATATATATATATATATATATATGTATATATATATATATATGTATATTGAATTTATGAATTTTTATTTTTAATATTTTGTTTTTAGTGTTTCATTTTATTTGCATAGCACGCATTGCTTTTCAAATTTTAAAGTATCTAAAGAGGCTGTACAAAGAAGCTTAAACATGACGGATGTAAAACAACTTGTAAGTTTATATTTCATTTCTCCTCAATGTTCTCTTTTTTAATATTTATATTATTTTATTATGCTTTTTTTTTGAAAAAGTTCATAATTTAGTTTACTTTAGCATGTCTAAGAATAATTTGAATCGTGTTTCTATTTTTCTTTTTGTTTTCAATTGCAATTACAATTTGATTTATTTTAATTTCTGCCTTCACTTCCTCTTTATCATTAAATTACATTTTTATTGTTATCACTTCTTCATTTAGTTTCCGTTGAAGTATTCACGCTATTCGTTTTGATTTACGTCTACCAAGTCCTTGCGCGCCCTTTATGCTTTTGCTAGAGAAAAAGCCCCCTTTAATGTGCATTAGTTTGTCGGTTTCGCAAGTGTCCCTGACCTTGACCATCTTATGTTGTCTATTTTCTATGCATAAATAGAAAAAAAGTGTATATGACTTTTGTTTAAAAAGCTTTTAAAGGATTTAAGATTTAACAATGAAAAAAGCACTTTATTGCAACTTTTTCCCTTTCCAAGTGCCCCTTAGATGGTTTGGTTTAGTAACGAAATTTTTATTTTTATGTATTGGATTTTATTATCGAATCAATTGAAAACCTTTTTTCGATTAATCTAATCGATACTTAGCGATTTATAGTATAGTATTATTTATAGAATTTGTACTAAAAATTGTTGGTCAATAATTTGAATAAAAGTTTTTTATATCACTATTAGTTTGTAGCTAAAATAAAATTAAATTCGTACTTTTAGTTGTTAATTTAAAATGCATCTCTTTGAATTTTTGCTTAAACAAATCACGTTTAGAATTTACGTCCAACAAGTCCTTAGTTGATTAGTATAAAAAATCCATAATAAAACTTTAAGAATTTGGCCGCTTAATAATGAAATAAACATTTCTGGGTCCAAATTAATTAATCTATTTATTGTCATTTTGGAAATTTAAATTGAAATAAAACTTTGTGGCAAAAAAATCTACCAAAAACTATTTTTAATTTTTTAAAAAATCGGAAAAAATTGTTCCAAATGTTTAATTAAAATTGTAAAGTATTCTTGCCAGAGAAATTTTGCCTTTTGTCCCAAAAAAATATGCACGATAATTCCCATTTGTAAACATAAATTCAAAAACCTGTCCTCAAAATACTTTATTATAGAATCTATTGTAAATTTTTTATACAAATAAAATTTTTCGTAAATTTTCTATAAAAATAAAACTATCGTAAATTTTCTATACAAACCAAATGTACTGAAAAAAGTAAATTTATCGTAAATTTCTATAAAGTAAATTTATCGTAAATTACTACAAAGTAAATTTATCGTAAATTTTTATAAAGTAAATTTATCGTAAATTTTTATAAGAGAAAACCTATCGTAAATTTTCTATGAAAAGAAATTTTGTCGTAAATTTTCTCTGAAAAAAAAAAATTATACTAAATTTCTCTAAAGAGAAACTTTATCGTAAATTTTTATAAGAGAAAACCTATCGTAAATTTTCTATGAAAAGAAATTTTGTCGTAAATTTTCTCTGAAAAAAAAAAATTATACTAAATTTCTCTAAAGAGAAACTTTATCGTAAATTTTCTGTAAAAAAAATTTATCGTAAATTTTCTGTAGAAAGAAAATTTATCGTAAATTTTCTGTAAAAAGAAAACTTATCGTAAATTTTCTGTAAAAAGAAAATTTATCGTAAATTTTCTGTAAAAAGAAAATTTATTGTAACTTTTCTTTAAAAAGTAAATTTATCGTAAATTTTCTATAAAAAGAAAATTGATCTTAATTATCTATGAGAAGAAAATTTATCATAAATTATCTAAAAAAAGAAAATTTAACGGAAATTTTCTAAAAAAAAAGAAAATTTACGTAAATTCTCTATAAAAGGAAAATTAATCGTAAGTTCTCTATAAAAAGAAAATTTATCGTAAATTCTCTATAAAAGGAAAATTAATCGTAAGTTCTCTATAAAAAGAAAATTTATCGTAAATTCTCTATAAAAAGAAAATCTACCGTAAATTTCAATAAATTTTCTATAAAGAAAAATTTTTTATAAATTCTCTATAGAGAAAATTTGTCGAAAATTTTCTATAAAAAGAAAATCTATTGTAAATTTTCTGTAAAACAAAAATTTATAGTAAATTTTTTGTAAAACGAAAATTTATCGTTAAGTAAATTCCATAAAAAGAAAATTGATCGTGAATTTTTTATTAAAATAAAGTTTATCATAAATTTTCTATAGAAAGAAAATCTATTGTATATTTTGTATAAAAAGTAAATTTATGGTAATTTATTGTTAAACGGAAACTTATGGCAGATTTTTCTATAAATAAAAAATTATCGAAATTTTTTTATAAATTAAAAATATAAAATATTTAGTTCAATTAAATTTGTAATTAATAAAAATATTCATATATTTTACGAAAATCTAAAAAAATATTTCCTCACAAAAATCTTAAGATTAAAGTCCCCGATTTGGAAAAAAATCTTCTTATTTGCTGCAAATATTCTTCATTTTCACCTCGGTCATTTATCATATACATTGCATTTCCTACCATAAGTTACAAGATTTTAAAATTTGAATTATTTTTAACAAAATTTACTTCATACAGTTTAAAAGCCAGGGTTTAAAACTGACTCCCTTTTTTGCCTTTGTAATAATTTATTTTGCTTTTGTGCGAGATCCTGTGGGTGAATTATGGACAACTCTCTTGAAATGTGCACCTATTGTCTGTTTAATGTTATATGTAGTCTTAAAAGGATTTAGCTTTACAAAAGTGTAAGTTTTATATAAAAATAACAAAAAAAATATTTATGTATATAAAAATACCCTAATTAAAGGCATAAATATTCGGAACTTATTTTATTCGGTTTAATATTTTCCTGTGGCGGTGATGTTCTTCTAAATATTGATCTCTTTCCCCACGGCATGGCTTCATTTGCATTGGCTCAAATCTGTTACATATTTGCTTTCGGTTTCAAGCCCTTGAAATGGTTAATTGCAGTGCCTTTATATTTGGCAGGAGCTGTTTGTAAGTATTAATTATGAGTAACATATTTTTACACTTGTACATTTTTTTTTTTTTTTTCATCAAATCGTTATTTTAGTAGTGACTATTGTTTTTAAGGATTTGGATGAGATTTTAGTTGTGGGTCTTCCAGTTTATGTTATCCTCTTGTTAACCATGTGTTGGCGTTCTTTGGCTCGTGCTGTGGATACAAAATGCTTCCTTTATAATTTCTGTGCTGTTGGCAGTGTTTCCTTTGTCATTTCAGATGGTTTGATTGGAGTCGATATGTTTTTAATCAAAGTTCCTCATGCTAGGGTAAGAGTTTTTTAATTCTATAATATTCAATATGATTATTTTATTATTATTTTTGTTTTATTTTTCTATAGCTCTGGATTATGGCTACTTATTATTTAGCCCAATTTGCTATTGCTTTGAGCACAGCCAATGAATGTGACAAAATAAAATCGCCAAAAAATGTTATGGGTTTGCGCCGACAAGTGAAATCTAAAGACTGAATCTATCTCTATATGAACTTCCTACAAATTAATATCAAACATTAACAAAAATTAAATGTCTTATCCACCAGTTGTAACTTAAGTACTTCCATTTGTTATAATATCCCTCTTTTATGTGAAATGTAACCTAACTCTTATTAACTAGTTGTAGTTGAAACAAATATATTGATTGCGTTTCATATTAAAATGCATTTATTAAAGCATTAATGTGTGTTAAATAAAAAAATCCAAAATGTTTTTATGAAAACACTTTAATTATATTTGATTTAAACTTTATTTAGTGATTACCAGGGCAACCAAAAATATGCTACATCATATTTTTTCTTGGTCTTCAAATGAACCTAACTGTTAGTTGTTTTCTTTTTAGACAATTTTAAGAATTTTTGCACCGATTTGTTATAGCATATTTTTGAATATTTTGGTCATAACATATGCATATTTTTTGCATATTTTGTCATATTTTCATGAAAAATCCTTATTTCGGAGCATATTTTCTTGAATATTTCTTTCCTATTTTATTTTATGTTTATTTAAGAGCATAATTTTGTATATTTTACACCTAAGAGAAAAATTTTGCACATTTTGCACCCAACAAAATTTTTTACATAATTTACCATAAGTAAAAATTCCCTTTTACTGTCACATAAATGTTTTAAATTCATTTCCTAGTAATTTTTGCCTCAAAATTTGTTTTTGTTTTAAATGTAAGTTAGACGTGTCGTTTTTGCGCTTGTGTTATAAAAACAGACAGTAAGATGCGTGACAATAAGCCACAGACGAACACATTTATAATAAAAAAAAAAAAAAAATATATTTAACAAAAAGTAAGAAAAAAATAATAATAAAAATATTCAAAAATCAATTTTTATTTTTTATATGATATTGTCGGAAAAATTCGAGTAATTTAAACAAAATATATTTTAAAATTTTTTCTATAATTTTACATAATATTTTTAATAATTTTAACAATTTTATGATAATTTTATTATAATTATTATTGACTGTATCATCGTAGAAAAAACTATGGCAAAAAGCTCTAACATGTTTATTAATTAAAAATACCGCAATTCAAATTGCATTTAAATACAAATGTGTACATGAGTTATAGCGAATGCGAACAACAACAAAACTACCCATAAAGCAACAATAACAAGAAGCTAAACGGATATGTCAAGTCTATAAAAATAATAATATGAATTTATTTTCGATGGATATACCATTATATCGTGCAAATTATCGCGTAACAAATTTTTTACATAAATTTGTCCATTACTTAGGAGATTGTGGTCTGCATAACAACATGATTCATTTGTTTTAACTTTTTTTCGAAATGTAAAAATTGTATATGCTTTTTTCCGTATTTCCTATATTAAAATTCATGATTGAATTTATTATACTTATTTGAGATATTTAGTTTTTTAAGACATATATTTTATTTTCATAGTATTTTGGAAATGGAATAAGTACATAACTCAACATATCCAAGATATATTTTAAAATTTCATTTTCGAAAAAATGTATAACTTTAGATATTATTTAAATAAAATATTAATTTTTTAAAGGGAAAAACAACACCATTACTTTTTTGCTATATTTTTCGATACATATAAAACATATAAAATTTATGAACAAATATAAATTTCATTCATAAATTTTAATTTTTTGTTTTTAAACTGTTTGACAATTTTTACAAATTCTTTTTCCAACAAATTTCTATGTACTAAAAATACTAAAAATTTCTTCCCTGCTTGGAAATTTAGTATATTTTTTGTGAGTTAAATAATTAAACAATTCGAATCAAGATGTTTTTTGGCTTTGAAATATATGAAAACAGAATCAATTTTTTTGTGTTTTTTGAGAAAACGACTCATTAAAAAAAAAAATCTCTATATGTGAACACAGCATTACATGGCAAAATTGTGTACTTACAACCCACGGTTGTATTTCCAAAATTTTAATGGCATTCAATAGTAAACATATTGAAATTTAGGTCCCCAAAAAATTAGATCAAAATATTGGTAATTGTAGTTATTGCATGCTAGTCAAAACTTTTTAAAAAATATTTTATGTTATTTTGTAAAAAATGTGATTTTTATAAATTTGATCAGAAGTAAATTATCATTACTAGCAAACTATTATTATAGTCATTAAGATATGGCATGATGTGTCACTGTGCCGTTTTTACCTGCTGTTTTCTCAGGTACTATATTTTATATTTATGAATTTTAGTGGAATAGAACTTTTGAAGGTCAGAAGGAGTTTAACAAATTTTACAACCGGAAGAAAGGCAAAAGTCTCCTCTTTAACTTCATATATACTCTTGTATCTGCCTCCCAAAATGTTTTCTATTTTTATTTTACCTGTTCATATGACTCAAGTTATAAATACACCAAACCCTATAACTTGTGATAGATATCTTAAGTATATTATGTAATTATTATTTTATTACTATTTTTGCGTATTTTACTTATTTTAAGTTTTTTAGTATTTTTTTTAATATACTTATTTATGCTACCTTGCTAACGTAATGTAAGATATAAGATAATAAGATATAATGTATAATATATCTAAGCAATAACAATCAAATTTTAAAATCTTTATAAAACATGGGGAGATTCAGCTATAAAGAATTATCCGAAGAGTATTTTAAAAACAATATGCAGGAAAGTATTCCAAGCTACTTTCAAAGAAAAGTAAACTTATATTCATGCAGCACCGAAATACTATTGGACTTGGAAAATAAAATAACTGATTTCGTCAGCCAATCGAATTAGAGATTGACGGCCAGACAATTGTAAAAAGCTACTAATAAGTGCTAACGATGTTAGATGGAAAAGTAGGCCAGGCTTTGATTGATACAAAGCTTTCATCCAGCTACAAAAAATCAGTTATGATTTGGATTTTAAACCTACAGGATCAATAAGAAACAACAATGAGGAATTAAGAAGTAAAAAAAAAACATCTTCAGGACGAATTTCCTAAATATGGGTTAATTATAGATCAACCAAAAGCGTCTGAAATAACAGGTATTATTTCAAGATTTAAAACAATTATCGATGTACTTATGTGCAATGAACAAATTGATGCTAGAAAATTTGGTATTTATGCAAAGGAAACTGTACGAATAATATCCATGGAGAACTATGTCTGCAACAGTTGACAAAAACCTTTATCATGAAGAAGATGTCAGTAAGCATCATTTAGTACCATGGTGTTCTATCAGAGGAATCCTAGGAAAAAAAAATAAATAAGTATTACAAACATAAACTAAAAGTTTTTTAGTTATTATAAAAAAACCGATTCTAATGGATCCGGGTTTTTAAGAACCGGTTCTATCTGCTTATAACCTTTATCATGAAGAAGATGTCAGTAAGCATCATTTAGTACCACTTGGAGTTCTATCAGAGGAATCCTAGGAAAAGAAAGAAATAAGTATTACAAACATAAACTAAAAGTTTTTTAGTTATTATAAAAAAACCGATTCTAATGGATCCGGGTTTTTAAGAACCGGTTCTATCTGCTTATAACTTTTTTTTATGATTAAAGCTGATGAAAAAAAAAAACAAAATTATGCATTTTCATACTAATTAAAAAAATTAATAGTTCAACTTTAGCCTTAAATTTCTCAACAACTGGTGAACCGATTTTAATAAAATTAAAAGCGGAAAAAATTCAAGCAAATATCCCTCCATGAAAAAAAAAACCAAAGAAATCTAAAATATCTCTATCTATTCAAAAGTTACATGTTATCGATTTTAATGTCTTTAAGTTCAAAAAGAAAAAAAAAAAAATTATTAATTGTTAACAAAAGTCAACCAATCAAATAAAATTTTATTTTTTACAATATAAATATTGCATTATTTTTTGCTAGAATGAAAGTTTCGACACAAATGTAATATTAAATTACCTTTATTCCAGTACTAGTTAGATTTACAATTTATTTGTCCAATTTTACAGGAAAACGTTTTCGTTATTAGAATTTCTTTGTATTTTGTTGTTTTTTCTGAAAATTTATTACTAAAACCTATAAATTTGACAAGTACACATTTTTTACTTTTAAGGTCATTGCATATCTTTACACTTCTGTTACTTAACATAATATCTACACATTTAGTTAATCTACTTGCCGCTTTATATAAAATGGCGCTGTTGTGTTATTTGTTAGTAGATGCCGTTTACTGTTAAGTAGTTAACGTTACTTTTTTAACAGCTACTATTAGCTCTGTTCCAGTCAGTGTTGCCAGTTTAATCTTTTTAAGGCTAAATCTAGCCCTTTTATTTTGCTTTTAAATTAAAAAAATCTTTTTAGCTTTTAGCATTTCTTCTAGTCTTTTTTGATTCTTAAATTTGCCTTAAAATGTCCCAAATGTTAGTATTTCAACAACGAAGAATATAATTTATTATTTGCCATTATTATTTTATTATTACCGATTCATCCACTTTATACTTTTTGTGTATTATTCGCATAAAAAATCGAGATTATTTATATTTCTCATTTTGTTGGAGTTACTAAGTCGATTATAAAAATTACCTTTTAATATACTTCATCAACCATAAAAAAAGTATTTATGAAAATAATAAAAAAAAAATGCAAAAAAATCATGCAAAAACTTAATCAAGTTCAAAAATTATAGTTCGAAAATGATGAAAAATCATTTAAATTTTTCATATGAAATATAACCCGAATTTGTATGGAAATTTTTTGGGAGATTTTTAATTGGGTCATTTGCTGGGTGTTATTTCTAAATTTATTACAATTTCTTTACAAAAATGTCAAAAACTAATTAAAACGAAAAAAAGTTTCTATTTTTTTTTTTAATTTTTCTGTCTTAATTTTTTGGGGCATTTACCCTTTTCTGACTTTTTACAGAGTTCAATTTAGTCTCTTTTTTCTCATCTACTGGCAACACTGCTTCCAGTACTTGTCAAATTTATAAGTTTTAGTAAGAAATTTCCAGAAAAAACAACAAAATACAAAGAAATTCTAACAACGAAAACGTTGTCCTGTAAAATCTGACTAATAAATTGTAAATCTAACTAGTACTGGAATAGAGGTAATTTAATATTATATTTGTGTTGAAACTTTAATTCTGAAAAAAAATCTGAATTTTATTTTTATAGAAAATTTGTGTAAAATGTTCTATTAATAAAAAAAAAATTTGCAAAAATTTCGTATTTATAGAAGGATTTCACATATTTTACTTTTATAAAAATTTTTTTTGATAAATTTTAATTATATATGAATTTTTTTAAAGAAAATTTATTGAAAATTTCCTAAAAAAATATCAAGTCTTTTATAAATTTTCATTTTATAAGAAATTTTTGATATTTTGTTATTATAAATTTTTATGGTTGTTTTTAATAGGAAATTTTCGTTGAATTTTACTTTAATGTAAAATTGTCGATGGATTTTGAAGATTTATAATCTTTCTTTTTATAGAAAATTTACAATAATTTTTTTTTTATAAAAAATTTTTGATAGAGTTTTTATAGACAATTTTCGATTAATTTTCTTTTTATAGGAAATTTACGATATTTGTTTAATAGAAAATTTACGTGATTTTTTAAAGAATATTTACGTAATTTTGTTTCTACCAAACTTATCATAAATATTTCATAGAAAATTTACGATACTTTTGATAGAAAAATTACGATATTTTTTTACAGAAAAATTATTATACTTTTCTAAAGAAATTTAAAATTGTTTTTTAATTTAGGATAAACTATTTTTGATAGATATTTTTATTTTTTTAGATTATAGACAAATTTTAATAACTTTCATTTTACATGAATATAATTTTAATTTTAGATAATCTTTTCTTATTGGAGATTTTAGTTAAATTTTCTGTTTATGATTAAATTAGGTAGACAGAAAAAATATGGTCAATTAAACGATTTATTAAGGGTAAAATTTATTCCAATTACTTTTTTAATTGTATCAATTAATCAAGTGCTTAAAATTCAAATTTTCTAATATTTTTTACTAAAAATTAAACAACTTATCAGTTTTTGATTATTTTTCTCATTGTATTAATTAATAAATTAATCAAACATAACGAAAAAATAAGCGATGATTTGTTTATACTATTTTTAATATGAATTTTTGGTAATTGAAATATTATTTTAGCTTGTTCTGTATAAAATTTGAATTTAATATATTAAAAAATTTCACTTTTTAGCAAATTATCCAATTATAAAAATTATTAAAAGCTTTTAAATTTCTGATTAATAATTTCATTAAAAATTTTCTTGCAATAATTTTTTCTGTGTACTCCTCTTTTTTACATTCATACAAAAATTTAATTTATTTAAATAAATTTCGTAATTGTATCAATTATTCGATTGGTCAAATTTTTAATTTTCGTACACAGAAAAAAATATTTTCGAAATCATTATTAATCAGAAATTTTAAAATGATTTCAAATATTTTTATAATTAAACAATCTCAAAATCGAACTATTCTAACAAATTAAATTCAAATTTAACATAGAAAAGCCTAAAATTCAATTACGAATGATAAATATTCAATTATTTTATGAATTGAAATTCAAGCTATTAAAAATATGTATATTCAATTATTCAAATTGTCACTTATTTTTATTTATATTTGAAAGCCGATAAATTGTTTTATTTTTAGAAAATTTAAATTTTGGTCACTTGAGTAATTGATACAATTAAAAAAGTATTTGAAATATTTTTACTTTGATAAATCGTTTAAAATTTTTTTTATCAGATTTCAATTATTTTTCTAACTGTATTTATTAATTAATTCTTTAAGCAAAAATAAATAAAATTTAAGTGATCATTCGTGAAATTGAGTATACGTTTCTTTTATTTTTTTTTTTTTAATTTTAAATAATAAAATAATTGAAATTGGATTTTAGATTTTTTTTATGTAAAATTTGAATTTAATTTGTCAGAATACTTCTATATTGAGAAATTTATTTAATTATAAAAATATTTGAGATTATTTAAAATTTCGTTTTTAAAATAAATCACTTGAAGTTTTTATGGAAATATTTTTTTTTTGTGTACATATGCATTTAAAATTTTATAGTTATTTTAAAATGCGAGCGTTTAATGACATCGATCTTGAGTTTATGGACGTAAAGAACAACTTTTCTGACAACACTGGTCCCCATTGCAATTTTAAGAATTCAAATTGATGATCCAAGGATTCATTTTTTTTAATAGTTTCAAGGACGTATGAAAAACATAAACCAGTACATGTGCATTTCTACTTTCGCTTAAGGTGTAAATGTGCATTGAAAAATTTTTTAAAAAATATATTATTTCTTATGTAATTTTCCCTTTGGTTTCGGATTTACTTGTCTTCTTTCCTTTCGTTTTGTTAAAAATACAATCGTTAATATTTTGAGACCGGCATAAACAATTTCAGCCAGACTTAGCACAGAGGCACCCAAAGAAAGACCCAGTATGCCACCAAACTGAGCAATTAAATCGAAAAAGGTATAATCCAAACGAGCCTCATATTTTGTTACCACACTCTGCCCAATGTAAATGTCACCTTCGATGAGGGGAAAACTTTCATTAGGACTGAAATGAAATTATTTTTATATATGCATTTTATATGCATTTAGATATTATTTGATATAATACGGACTTGGGCAACACATTAGTATTTAAACTGATTAAGAAAACCAAAGAGTAACAATTATCCACACAATCACATATAACGCCACGACGGGAATCCATTATGTATTGATCTTGCAAAGGACTTTTAATGTAACTAAATATGTCTAGAAAATATTAATTAAAATTAATTAAAATAAAATTACATTAAAAAGGTAGACTCACCTCTATTCTCATAAATACATTTAAAATCCGATACTGTGCATTCCCTTTTATCTGTTCCATAAATTTAATAATATATTATTTTAAACTAAGTTTCACTAAAAAGATCGTTACTTACTAATTTTTGGAAAGAACCAGGTCAATGTACAGTTGCAAATTTTTATCAAGTTCTTTTGTTGGCATTTTACATAACAATTTAATTTATTAAATGGCAAAGACTCTATACGATCATAATGTTTATTTTTTTCATCCTGGGGGGGGGGGGTGGATTAAGAGTTTTAGAAATGATTTGAAAATATTTAAAAAGTTTCCACAACTTACCGCAAATAGACACCTGCGCCTACGTGGATGCAGACGTCTTGTATTTGTAGAAGTTTCGGTAATTGTGGGTGTCACTGCTAGATAACTCTTGGTATTTGGTAAGAAGAAATTTGTAAGTGATTCACTCCATTCTTCGGACTCTTTAATCATAACCTTAATTTATATTTTGAAATTATGAAACGCTCATTTGCATTTGAATTTCTAACAATTCTACTTACATCAATTCCAAAACGAGAAGGACCTTGTGGATTTTGATAGGTTTTATTGTACTGCAAAGTAAATTGAAGACCAGAACCTTCACCTGCTTTACGTATTTTCCAAGGATAAAATGTATCAGTTATCTGTAAGAAAATAAAAAGAAAAGAGATAGCGAAGGCATTTTGTTTTTTTTCCCACTATTTAACATGTACCTTCTTCTTTCTCGACTCCTCCGACACCATTGAATTAAACACCATACAAATACCCCTCTCGGTACGTTCTGCTACAAATATTTTACAACAATCATATTTGGTCTCATCGTACACACACTTTACAAACAGTTCATCACAACGAAATGCCATAAAATTTGCCAATTCCTTAATTGATATTTCATCTATGATACGTGGAATCGAATAATTTTTTAACAATGCCAAACGATCTAACTTGGACAAATTCATATCACCCATTGCCTGCAAAACATCATAGAAAATACCTCTTAATTGTTCATCAGGATGGGATGGTAGAAACTTTTCCTCGGCCGCCTTATAACGCAACCAATTAATGTGATCCCAGGGGCAAATGGCAACAGCCGGGAAATTAATCCTATAGACGGGCATTTGTGAAGTTTCCACTACCGTTTTAATTTGTTGCTTATTATGGCGACTGACTAGTGACATGTACATGAGTATGCAAGTAATAAACGCAGCAATTACTATTAGAAACCAAAAGAATCGTACTTTATAACGAAGGTTCTTATCCCAAATGTACCATACACCATGAATACTGTTGGTAAAGTATTTTATCTGTTGCATCATGTGATCATATAACTGCACTTGCTGCTTCTCCCTTGGAGTGGGAGTGGGAGTGGGCTGAAAGATTAACAAACCTTTGGGATGGCCAAAGTTTGTGTTTTTATAGCGCATGAATTCTTTATCATAAATCATTTTTGTTTTGTTGTCTCTTAACAGTTTGTGTGTTACTTTCCCAAAGGATTTTTGTCTTCTGGCTAAAACTATAAAACTAAATCAATTGTGTTGATGAAATAAAATACATTTTATGGTTACAAATTAAATTTCTGGGTTCACAATAAAACAAAAAAAAGCAATTGAGTGGTAAATAAATAAATGAAAGGGTTACAATTCAAGTAACATTAAACTTCAAATAACAGTTAATATAGTAATTTGTATTAATTTAAGAGTGAAGTAAAGTTGACTAAAGCACACAGTTAAATTACTATTTTGTTGTCATAGCTAAAAAAGTATTTTGCTATTTGTATACCGGACAACATTAGAGTGATTTCAAATTGTGTGGGAAAAAAAGTTTTAAGAATAATTTGGAGTAAAATAAAAAGCAAAGTTTGTAGACTATAATTACATACCAGCAGAATGTAATACACACTTCCTCAGCATTCTTTGTGTCTTATTTATTTGGATTGCATTGAAACCTAAGTAACATAATGATATAATGAAGAATCTCTCGAGAAATGGCATATTGTATGTTATATGTAGACCTCCTTGAGGACTTTACAGATCAGTTTTAAAACAATAATTTTAAATTAAAAAAAATCGAAATTTTCACACTGTTATGAAAAAAAATATGCAATTTTTTTTAAAACTACTCAAAACTATTTTCGGATATATACTAGACTATCGCTGGTAGGGAAGTGAATCAAAACGTTTTGAGTTGTCTTCTTACAATTTTTTTTTTCGTTTTCAAAGGCCCAAAGAGACTTTTTAACCAAAATTTATCCAAAGCTTATTTTTTTTAATTACACAAATACATATGGTCTATATAAGCGAGCCTTCAGAGACCACTAAACTGAATTCTTTTTTAAATTTCACAAACACAATTTGGAAATTTCACTTATATTGCCGGAAAGGGAAAAATTTCAGCATCTTGAAAACATTTGAAAAACCGAAATAAAAAAAAAAATTTTCTAAGATTTTTTTTAATTATGACGCTTCATTGTAAGATGCGCAGTTTTATAGCATTTTAATTAATGTGCAAAGGCGGTGTTATTTAGCCACCTTCAGGTGTTTAATTTGGCACAAAATAATTTACTAAACCGAATTAGCGGTATCCGTCTGTCAGTCCATCCAAACATTATTAATTTAAACGTTCTGATCAAACTATAGTTTACAATTTGACACATAAATTTCTTTCGTGGAAATAGTGATAAAAATGTTTTCCCGAAATACGTTTTTACTGTTTATATTAAAGTGAAAATTATGGTACTTAATTTTGTGACTATTGGCCCAAATTAGTGTCCATATAAGGCTCCCCATATTTAGATGCTAGTATCGATATCAAATTTGGTTGTAAATTATATCAACATTAACATGGGGAGTCAAAAATTAAAATTCAATGCCGAACAATTAACATAAGAAATATATATAAAAATTTCATTACTTTTTGTGAAGCCAGAGCAGAATAATTTTATTATATTTTTAATCCTCCTGCATATAAATTAATATTCTCAAACCTATGCCTTATACAACTTATACATCTTGAAATTTAAAATTTATATAATTTTTTTAGTTAAAAATTTCTTCATTTTGAAATTAACATTTGTCATTGTCTGATTAATAAACGAACATTAAAAATATTTGATTTTGTATTTTAAGATATCAATAATTTATGATATAAGGGAAAATAAACTAAAAATGTTACCATATGCATATATGATTTCTATAAAAAAACTTTGACTTTGGAGGAGTTTGGGATAAAGTTCATCACATTGTTAGCTATTGAATACGACATTTAGTTTTGCAAAATTCGAACTTTTAAAATTGTTCTTTGTGATATGTTAATAAAATTTAGCAAAAATAATTATTTTGCTTACTGTACCAAACCTATTAAAACTGGTTATGATTGTTCCATTATTTCGCTTAGCCGGTATACAAATTTCCTCCTCTAATAGGGATGAAACGATCATAAATTCCTGAAATAAATCAATATTTTAATGAAATTTTGCACAGACAAACTATGACTTTGTGACAAATTTCATTAAGATCTGTCCATAATTGACCATAGCTCTCATATAAACCCCTCTTCCGAGTATCATTTTAATTTGCATAAATTCCATAAAAATTTTAGTATGAAGTTAATATTTGACACAAATAAGTTTTATATAAAACCACAGTGACAAATTTTTTTAGGTCTATAATTGACCATAGCTCCCATATAAGGCTCACTTCCGGAAAACACCCTTAAATGTATAAAAGGAATTTCAAAAATTTTAGTAAAAATATTTTCAAACATTTTTTTTCTTCTGACTCGAACGTCACGTGGTTTTATTAAGCAATATTTATGCATGCAAAATATGTATATGTCGCGTTAATCATTCTCATAAATGGGCGCATAAGTTGTGGATGTTTAAAGTTGAAGCATTAAAAAAAAGTCTTGAAAATAGAGGGCATGTTTTATCACAACAAAAATAACGCAATTTCATAGAACTTCTAAAGTATTATCAGCACTTGTCAAAACTATTACTGAAAACACTGAAAAGAAAAAAAATCTTAATTTTATTGTTTGCGCAATTTCGTAAATAACAAAAAGTGTTTAATGGTTAAAAATCTCTAAAAATAGTGGGTAATAAAAGATATATTTTGGGACATTTTGCTGAAAAAATCAAATGAATATCGATACTGGTTAGAAAAATATTGTCATTTAAACCTTACTACTCATGATAATATTTCTTACAAAAAGCTCAATTTTAGTTTTTTTTAAGTGAATTTTTGCAAAATTTTAAAGATGTATCTTAATTAGCGACAAGTTTTTCATCGAAAATAGTTTTTATTATTTTAAAATTTGAACTATAATGTGAAATATGTGGTGCTGATTTTTAAAGTTATGAACACCTTTTTTGTTATGTAAAATTAAAAGTCCTTAAAATATTATGACGCCCCCTGAATTTTTGTATCAAGGAAATAAAATGCTTTCATTTCACATCAACATTAACATAATTTCTACTTCGCGATAGTTGTCAGCAAGCGAAATGTGTTTGGAGGAGAATGCCACTGTAGCCGGTATAAATTATGTTTCTTAAATGCTTTTTTTCACATTATTAATGTTAACCATTTAGATGATTCTTTACAAATACCTTTCATATCTGGTCTTAAGAAAAAATACAGAACAAAATTTAAAAATTTGGTGAAAATTTTAAAAAGTACATAATATTTTTACATTTCAAAATTTTTTAATGTCCCTTTGACCCCCCTGTTTATTTTACAAACATTTACGCCCAATATGTGGAAGTTTGTGATGATGGTATCCCACGTTTGGTTTCCTGACATCAACGAGATATATCTGAAACTGTAGAGAATCACTTCCTTTTTAAAATTCTGTTCTCTAAATTTTATATCACTTAGGCGAGCAAATTTTCTATAAAAAACTGCAAAATTTTAAAAATCACCGATTTTTGGTTTCATTTTTTTTATCACCTTAAAACTTTTCACCATAACTTGATAGTAAAACGGTTACTTGTTATTCAACATATAGATTTCCCAAGTATTATTTTATTAGGTCTACCAAAATGCATCAACAGTTTTCTTGTTCTTAAAACAAACTTTAGAAATGCAAGACACATAAAGTTGGTTTCAGAGAGTTTCGAAAAAATTTGAAATTCCTCTTAAATCCTATATAAATATTGGTATCATACTCTTATACAAGCATAGGTCCACAGATTTCACATTAGACCCCTGCCCGAATTTTGATGCATATTCCCGATGGTCGGGCTTGACCGACTATATCATTCTTAATTTTTTTATTAAAATAAATAAAACGACGATTTTGAATCTTCATAAAAATACCATTAGGTTCTTCTCAGTAATTCGAAAAGGGTGTTCCACAGTAAATCTATAACAGTTAACATTCTTCATTATTTGATTTTGTTTTTCTATGTTGTCACATCAGTTAAGTAAATGCAATTTTTTTGTTTTTTTTTTTATTTCGCACAAAATTTCCACCTACCATCAGCCATCGTTCTACATGCATATTTTTTAATATGATTTTTTTTTCTTCTTGGAATCCCTGGAGCATACATGTTAGAAATAAAGTTATTTGACAGCAACATGCAACATTACACCTCACATGCATTACTCACACATATCAACATAACTATTTAGTTACCTTCATTTACAGAGAAGGAGTAAAATTAGTTGAATCAGTGTTGCCAGTGGTAGCTTGAAGAAATTTAAAGGTTTTTGTCAAAAAAATTACAAATTTTCCAAAAAAGTTACATTTTCAAAATTTGAAAAAAATTACAAATTTTTCCTTATTTCCTATTAAAAATTTGGGAGAAAGTAATACAAAAATTTGGGTGTAAATCAATATCACCAGCACGCTTGATTTTTAAATAATTTCTAAAGTTTTGATACCTTTTTTTGGATACCTATATTAATACATATGCGACTTAAATTATATTAAAAGTTTGAAATTAGGTAAAAATACCTTTCTAATTATTATATAATATGACCATATTCGATAAATCTTTAAGAGAAAAAAATAGTATTTTTATTGATATTAACAGTAATTACAAAATTTTTTGATTTCCAAAACAAGTTTATTCAGCGAAGCCGGTGTTCGACATACATAGAGGAAAGAGTTCTTGAGTCAACACAGAGAAACCTTTATTAACATTAAAAAAATATTTTAATTTTAACAATACTGGCAATCTTTATTTGTTATTCAACCGGTTACAATGATCTAATTTTATAATTTTTGTTGACTAAATATTTCCTAAACATATGCATTTTAAAATACATGTGGTTTTTTATATTGTCGTCGGTGTCTAAAATAGGATATAGCCCTAATGTCTTGTTATGGAGAGGTGAATATGCTGTCAAAATATTGTCCGTGAATTAAACTTTTTAACTTCATTTAATAAATCAGTTGTGCCACATTAGATCAAAATATCGGACCTTTATGGTTTAAAAATAGTATTATTAAAATCAAATGCAATATTTTCATTTATATAAGAAAGTCACTATTTTCTTAATTGTGATAATTCATCTAGATATTATTATTATATAACGTAAACTTTTTGAAACTTTTCATTTGCACAAATTTAGTTTTTAACAAATTCAATCTTCTCATTGAAAATGAAAAAATAATCTCCTATATTTTGAATCGTAATACTGTTTTTAATAAAAACATAGCTAAAGTTACTTTTTGTAATTTTGTAGATGGAAAATGTATTAAAAAATCTAAATAATTTCATCTGCCATGAAAATAGGAAAATTGCCACGACCAAAAAAAAAAAAAAAAAACACATTTCAAACTTTATTCTCTTCAACTTGTTCTAAACGTTGATAAATATTTGCATGATCTATATACGTCAATGATATAATTTTTTGTACATAGTACTTAATTTTACTGAAGGATAAAAGCAAAAAATTATACATGTTACGTGGAGCGTTGAAAAGTTTTGAAAAATGTAATAAATGTAACTAAACGGCAACACTGATTTGAATACTAACTATGGACATTCTATCTCCTTTTCCCTTATTTACTGCATCTGGTAATTCTATATATATATGTTTGTAGATTCCACGTTATGTTTGCATTTCAACGCATTCACACTCGCTAAAGGACCACTGCACTATTGCAAGTGAAGTGGTGGATGGATGTTACATCAAATTGCTTTTTACTGCAATGACAAACAATTCCGGCCTCTTTCGTGTTTGAAATACAGTTGTTATTAAGTTGCTTCTTAAAAGACTTTACTACTGACTGCATAAATAAGTAGAAGTATATGGAACAGTTGTATATTGTAAATCCTTTTTACAGGTAGGAAATGTTGTTTTATATAAAAGATTCCAATCGAACCTTATCTTTTTTAACATCTTACATTTATTATTATTCCTTGTTTTAAAAAATCATAAACCAAAACGAATTAATATGTCACGTTTAATTGTGTTCGCAATATATATATAGAGGAGGTACTACTTGAACTTTCTGGTGAATACTAATGTTCATAAGTTTCTAAAGATATTGGTTTTAAAATAATAGGGTACAAATTTATAAAGCACTCAATTTTATAAAGCAAACGTCAGAAATCTATTTGAATTAAAACTTTCTTAAATATTCTTTACATTAAAAAAGAACGCAATAATAGTATTTACCATAAAAATTTATTAAAGTCTAAAATATTAAAAAAAAAGAAAAAAATACTCATATACAAAGTAATATCTCTAAGCCTGAGTTGCAGAAACACTTTGTTGCACCAATTGCAGATTGTTCTTAATAAAGCAAGTGGCACCACGATAAGCCCATTCACAAGCATTCGAACCCTGTTCATTCTTATCGACACAGGATGCAATTTTGGCATGAAGAACATCATCATGATTCGCTTTGGCATGACTACCCAACAATTGTTGATGAATATTCTCGACATTGAATCCTGAGGAGGTATCGAACAAACCGAATTTGGAGAAAACACATTTCAAGTAACACTGCGTGATTGCATCATTGGGATATTGCCAGTTTTTATAGTGTTCCACTTGTGCTTCAGGAATTTGAAGTTCAGCAACACATTCATTGCGATATTGCAATAGATTCTCACGAGTTTTTACCACATATTCAGCGGAGGTCTAAGAGAATAAAGAAATTTTCTTAATATTTTTTCATTTAGGTTGCAAATTTAAATTTAAAACTTACCAAGGCAAATAATAAACAAATGGCTGCGTAAAATTTCATTTTGTTATAACGTTTGAAATGTCACTGATTCCGTTGCTCAATTAGAACTGCTGTTTGATGACTTTCTGTGCCACTATTTATACTTAGATTTCTTTTTGAAAAAATTCTCTTATTCTTTACCTGCTTTTGTTTTAGTAAAAGGGACTACCTGCTGATTTTTTTTATTTTTTAAGTGCGTCCTTTTTATCTCCCATTATATTTAAATAAAAGATAAAAGAACCCATTTATATTACAGTCGGTAACATTTTATTAAAGGAGATTTTGTTTTAATTGCGCAGTTATTTACACTTTTAGATATAAATTTATTTTGAACATTTAAGATATGTTCTCGAGATAAACCTCGATATATACTACGTTTATACGCCCGGTTTTTGCAAATAAAAATAATTTATAAATAATTAACTCACAACAACTGGCATAAAGAAATATATTTACTTATTTCTCATGCCGGATTGGAAAAATACAACTATTATCTTCGAAAATTCTATGACCATAAAAATAAGTGACAACACCGTACACAAATAGTTTCACTATTTTGAGAATTACTTTCTTGCAACTGAAATATTTACTCACCGTTTATACGATAAAAAATCGTTTTGCAATATTTTTAATTGCAAGTAAGAGGTACGTATAATCGTCGTAATAGGAAATTATTTCAAGTTGCACCACATATTCCAACATATCTCGACATCGATTTGGTTTCATTAAATACAATAATACCGACAATTCTGGTTCAAATTACCTCCAAGTTATACTAACATCAATTTTTTAATCTGCTAAATAGTTTCAAAGATAAAAAAATGGTCGAAAAAATAAAATTTTTAACAAAACTAAAAAAAAAAATAGTAAAAAAATCTCCCTTTTTGATCCTTTTCCATAAAACTGGGTATGTTATAAATAACACGTACATTCATTAAAATTAAATTTTGGTCGCCTTAAAATATTCACGATTTTTTCTAAAAATAAAAATTATTAAATTTTGGAAGACTTTTTCTAAACAATTTTTAAAATATCTCCGAAAATGATGTTAGTATAACTTGAAGGTAATTTTAATTATAATTTTTTGACATTTAATTTCCTGTATAACAACTTATCTCGAAAACTGGAGTCAATTTAAAAACAATTAATTATATGATTAGAGCTCCATGATAAGATGCTTTTTTGTCGCCCTGTGGAAATAAAAAACAAAACAAAGATAGTGAAGGAGTGATGATTTCAGTCATGAATTTGGAATTATAGTGGCACTGCTTGAGTAAACTATTATATTAATTTGTGAGGTTATTTGTTAACATTGATCTCTGCAACAGAGAAAATCTCTTTAAAAACAGCATGATCTGAGACTGATTGATCAACTGTGGATAGATCATGTTTATGCTAATAAACTGGCGTTAAAAAAATAAGAAAATCGATTAATTAATAATATACTGGCTAAGAATTTTATTTATTTTAAATAGTCTTAAAATAGACTTTATTAAACCAAAATGCTCTTTATGTCCCTAATAAAATCACCGGCACAGTAACGTTCATTAAACTGAAATCAATCTTTATTTCTTTTTTTCAGTTCCACTTAATAAATATAATTTTGTACTTTCTTTATTTATTTTCTGGTAATTTTCCACTTACAACAGCAGCAGCAGCAGGTATAAAAATAAAATTTAAACTAACAACAATGAATTTCTATAATTCATGAAATTCACTTTAACTAACTAAATCACTGCACAATTCCAAGTGTTGAATTCAATTCTTTTGTATTAATGATTTTGTATTGTTGTTGGTATAGCCTGTCTTTACACTTAGTTTATTGAATTTACATCTTACAATTGTTGTTGTTCTTGTTTTAATATTGTTGTAAATGTGTTTGTAAACGTTTTCTTTGTTTTACTATTTTCCAACAAACAATGAAATCATGCATCAACTGGATAATGCCAACCAAAGAAAGACACAATAATAAACCAACTATACCACCATATGAAACTGAAAATTTAAAATATATATAAAAAATATTTTGATTTGAAAAATCCTTATTTTATATCAAAATTATTTTCAAGTTTACCTATCAAGTCAAATAGATTGAAATATAGAGTAGAACTTGTAAGTCTATAAAATTTTTATCATGGCTTACACCAGTATTATCGGTATTTACCATGTTATATAATTGCAATTGGGATAACATTTACGATCCAATGTATTAAATTCAATCTCATTAATGTTTTCACCCAATACTTTACCGGTAGTTAAAAGATCACGTGCAAAATTAATAAATTAATATAAAAGTTTTCTTTTAATAAAATAAATTAAGAACATATTTCGGAAGGACATTTATATGAGGCTAGGGTGACAGAAGATTTTTTCTGTGCGCTACAAACAATAGTGCAAAAACATAATACCCCAACCACTAATGGTAGTGTAGGGTATAATTATGCAAAGAAAAAATAATAATAAATTTCTTACAAAATTTAAAAATTTTTGTTTTTCAAAAAGTTATATAAAATCAAAAACGATCAAAGATGCTAATTTTTTCTCCTTTATCATTGACCTGAAGGTGTTACGAATAAAAATCAGTCAATAAATATCGGCTTTATTCGCAGTTATGCAATGGCATCATATATATATTTAAAACTATTTAAATTTTTACATAATTGGAGAACATAAATTCGTATGCAGGTTATTTCCAGTGTTGCAAGGACTAAAAATATAATAAAATGCTTCTGCCCTGACCTGCCTTGTGTAACAATTTCTGTACAAAATTATTTCTAAAGGCTATTTAATAATGTTGAAAACAACTAAAACATTTAATGTTAAAAAACTAAATTAAATAATGCTATAATTAAAAAAAAAAACTTAGTATATTTAGACTTTTTATTTAGGGTTTTCAAATGTGACATATAAATTTTTTAACATTTTTAAGTAGCTGAACTCTTTCTCTTTTCAATGATATGAATATCTTGTTATAAGAATATACGGTTTGGTTAATGCCGCAAACCCACATTTTTTCCTCAATGTGCATTGTTTTTAATAATTTTATCAAGTTGTATAAGAACGATTTTTTAATATTCTAGTATAAAGAAATATAAAAATCATAAAAAATAAAAATTTTCTCATTACACCATGTGCCGCAATACCCCACTCTCTCCTACTTTTGAGATTATAGCTATGTTTTAATTTTTTCTTGATTTATTACAAAAATTGATTTTATTCCAAAAAAGTTTCTAAAAAAATCTTTCAAACAGCTTTTAACCATTGTTTTTTCTTATTTAGCAATTAATTTAATTTTCTACTCACTACAACTTTTTCGAAGAAATTTCCAATTGTACTACGGCTTAACAATGCTCGCAGCCCCGTCTGTAAACCAGAATCAGACGCTACCCAAGGCCATGATGGAATTGAATCCTTTTAGCATTCAAAGAAGAATAAAAAAAAATATATATATATAAAAGAAAGCACAAAGTTCATTTCATTTTTATCCATTTTAGTGCTCTTTAGAACGAACATCAATTACGTATTTACCTCAACATGTATGTAATTGAAAGCGTAATACACTCCCTTATATGTTTCAATTTTACTAAAAATATCGCAACAGGAAACCTTTGTCTCACACCAGGTGCATTCGCCAAATATGTCCTCACATTCGAATGTTAAAAAAAATAAGACAATCGATTTTTGTTTGTTTACAGCCAAATGACCCAAAAATGATTAATTTTTAAAACTTCTGTTAACGTAGTTACTATGGGCCATTATGATGATGATTTGTATCATCATTATTGTAATCCACCAGGGGTGACCACAAAACATCGTTAAAAGCTTGCAAGAGTAAATTAAACTCTTGTATTTCTTTTTTCATTGTTTTTCAAAAGTGTTATATCAAATGTCCTGGTTTTATTTCATAGGCACAATATATTTAAGTCTCTCACAGGACAAATCGTAATGCCAGGGAATGGTATTTTAGTGCGTTCTATTATTGTCTGTACCCAAATATTGAAATAACGATGTGATGATAAAATATGCGGACACGCAAAAATCTGGCATTTAAAAGGAATAAAAATAAAAAGGGCATTACTGATGTTTGTTCATGTGGTAGTGGGGCAAGTAATTGCCACACATATGTTTTGTGGATGATGTTGTCATTGTTAGACTTACTTTGCCTTCTCTGAATTATTGTCGGTCAGATAATAGTTCACACCTTTGCATCGTTTACATTGCATTGTTAACAAATCGTCTCCTTCTTTTTGTGGTGGACACAATTCCGGACAAATTGTTGATAATGTAACTGGGGTTATATTTGTCGCCTTCTCGTAACTATCATGAGATTTAAGGTTGTTGCAAGTTTGTTTAAATGTAATTTTTGTGAAAATGTTCTTAATTTTGTAATTCTGAAATAGTCGATTTGAACTTATTTTCTTGCTGCAGCAGTTTTTGGTTCTTTATATTTATCTAATTACTTAATTCAAATCATTTCTATATTACAATGTAAATATTAGGGTATTCATTTTATTCGACTTTTTCATTGTTCGATTAATCAAATAACTTGAAAATGCTATTTTTAAATTATTCGAATAATCGAGTAAAGCTTTTAAATTATTTATTAAAAATTAAATTAAGCATTTCGTGTTGTGTTAGTGTTTTATTAAAAAAAAAAACAGCAATGTTAACAATTAACTTTAATAAAACACAAAAATTATTTAAAACATCTAAATTAATTGAGATCGTTTAATTTACATTTTTATCAAATTTTGTTAAAATACTTTTTAAGTCCGCTTTAAGTTGTTTCTTTTTTTAATACGGCCGTTTGTCTTTCTTTTTGAGAAAAAATTTAATCTTAAAAATTCCCATTATTTTCTCAAAAACTTTGAAACTTATAAATTTTCTACTCGAATAAATTTTTATTCGAAATGATAAATTTTAATTTGTCGATTAATCGAACAAACATTATTCGAGTGAATATCCTAGTAAATACCCTATTTAAATGGGGAGTGTTATTATTAGTTTGTTTGGCATGTTCATAGATAGTCATTTGGCTGAATAAATCATAGGATTTTCCCTCATTTTTTCGTTTATTGTTGAGTCCGGACTTATGTACAATTTTGTAATTAAAATTATTTTGAAAATAAGAACTTTCAGTAATTTTTGTTGTGAATACATTTTGTGTAAGTTGTCTTAACATTTGTTTTAACTTATTCTAATATGTGAAAAAAAATTATATTTACAGGAAATCTTAAAGGATTTTAAATACTTCATTTTTCATAGTTATTTATGTAACTGCACGTCTTTGATGATTCAAAGAATAGTTTGACGTTAAAAATTGTTTTCTTTTTTGAAATTAAATTAAATTTAGTTTTTCTTTGCATTAAACATTTTGCAAAATTAATAGATTCGAAGAATATCATTGTGAAATAATATTATGAGTATATTTTCTAAATAAAATTTTTCATGTATACAAAAATTTACACAATTTCTTTTAAAACAGATAATAGAAAAAAGATCTTTGCAATGTTCAACATGAGCCACGATCGTTTAAAAACATTAGGGCAATAAATAATTTTTGCAGCATGTTTTCCTTCAAGTAAATAGAACAAAACGAAAACCTGATAACTGAAGAAACATTTTATTTATGGACTGTAGTATTGCAGACAAAATAATGTACATTTTAAGAGAAAATCTCTACAAATTTGGATGGAATGCGTCTTATTAATTAAATTGCTCAGTACCCTTTATCAGAAAAGTTAAAAAAATGTTGCCTGAAGAAGTAAAGAAGTTTGTAATAGAAAAAATATGGAGGCAAAAGAAAAGTTGAAAATTATTGTGATTAATTTTTAAGTTGTCCCTTCTGTTTATTTCTATTTTTAGAAATTGCTACTTAATAAGTGGCTAAACAATAACAATTATACATTGCTACATTTGCTACCTAACTGGTAGCTTTAAGCATATAAACAATAATAAATCAAAAAAGAAGAATACAAAAAGTAATTGTAAGAAAACTTTATCGTAAACCATTCGTCTTATTTAATAAAATATAGGGAAAATAAGTCACAGATTCCATTTCCCAAAAAGTTGTGAGTAAAATAGATGATATTTACAGAGAAAACCACGGTGGGACTAGAAAATGCATCTCATTCTTTTACAATATATTATTCTTTAACAATTATTCAATGAACTTAAGCCCAAATACAAAAATTCTAAAAAAAATTTTAAAATATCAAAAATTTTCAAAAAGTACTTACTACTTCCCACAGTGGGCTAGCTAGAATTTTCCTTATCATCGAAACCACCACTTTTATTAAACCAGTCACGACAAATTGCTTCAGCTTAAGCACGATCCACCAAAATGTTGAGTGACGATGGGAATTAATAAGTACCCAATATTTTATGAATAAAATAGAACTAATTAATGAATTAAAAAAATGGGAGGTGGCCAATTAATAACAAGTTTTAGTAATATTTTTTAGAAAAAATAATTCCATAAACAATAGCCAGCATTTTAAATGCAATCATATTTTAAGTAGGTGATTTAATTTGGAATAATCAGCTTTACTAAAATCAAAAACCATCTCATTATTTACATTGGATTGTAATGATATTTTTGTTTCAACGTTTACGCTTATTTCAAGAGTGGGGTGATACGCATCTTCGGGTGTTAATAATGGATTAATGCGAAGAATATTAATTTCTTCAGGTTGATCAACAAATACAAGATCAAGTATTTTGCTAAGCTTGTTTACTATGTTGTTTATTTGGAATAGTCCCAAATCAGCAATAGCATCCAGTAATTCAATAGATGTTTCCGATCTTATTGATGGGCTTAAAAAGCATGAATCAGGAGTTTCGCACCATTTAATATTTGGAATATTAAAGTCACCAAGAACAATTATGGAGTCTCCAGGTTTGGATTGATTAGATACAAATTTTATCGCGTTTGCATGTTGTTCATAAATTTGAATGTTTGACGCAGGAGGAATATAAGAGCAAGTTATAAAAATTGTTCTAAATTTAGCTTTAACACATACGGCGATAAATTCAATATTTTGATCATTGTTAAAAAATATTTCTTCTGAAGGAAAAAGAGTTGAGACAGAAATCAAAACTCCCCCACCTTCTTTGCCCACTCTATCACGTCTATAGATTTGAAATGTACTGCACATTATTTCAGAATTATGAATTTCTTTATCAGATTTATTTCGGAGCCACGTTTCAGTGAGTACAATGATATTATGCTCAATATCAAAACTCTCTAAATAAAGGGATTTTAACTTTGTGTTCATACCTCTAACATTTTGGTATGCGATGGAGATAGCTGAGAAGTTGTAATCATTTTCTGGACAAATATTAATATTTAACGGATTATTTAATTCAATTAGTTTTTTGGATTTGGATCAGAAGCCCTGGGAAGAATTACGTTGTTATCATCACGATAAATAAATTGTCGAACAATTGTATTTTTTGGCCAAAATTGTGGATTAACGAGATGATCAAAAATACTTTCTGGGACAATTATTTTAAATGAAGCTCTATTGCGCGCATTTATCTTGTAAATTTGGACATTATTATAATCTTCGATGCCAAGGTTCGTTTTAATATAGAATTTAACATCATTTATTGTTGTATCTACTGAAAAACGGCTAGCAAATATGGTTTTCCTTGGAGCAATAATTTTTAGAGGCTTTGGAGTTACTGTTGTAAGAGGATTGTTGACCACATTTAAATTAGTTGGGATGTTTGACGATGAGGGAGTTAATAAAATAAGCTCTGGAGGCTTACTGGTAGCAAGATTTGGAATCATGGGCAAGAGCGACGAATTAGATACCGTAGGAGTAACTGAAGTCGACTCTGACGGAATTATATTATAATTGGAAGCATTTGAAGTATGATGAGGCGGAATAAAATTATTTGTATTAGGAGTTACAACAGCAGCAGGACAACTACTTGTATTTGCGGTTGGTAACGGAATAGAATCATTATTAGTAGTAATAACCCCTGTATTTTTAGGAATATAAGGAGGTGTTGATGATGACTTAGCAGTTCTTTTACGTTTTGGTCTCGGGGAAGCAGCAAAACTATCTAAATTTGTAAATTTAGAAAAAAGTTCACCATATTTAGTTAGTTTTCCTTGTAGAGATGAAAAGTCTTTTTTAATTCCATCGAACTCTGCTTTATGGCTTTTGAAAAAATTGTAAAATTCAATGCCAATTACTCTGCAATTTGGACAAGTCCACTGTAAGTTTTTGGCATTGTCAGATAATGCATCAGCATCACGAGCTTTGAGGCCACTACATTTTAAGTGGTAATTTCCCAAACACAACCAACAGGAAACCATACGTTCTTCTCCGGAAATACTGCAGTTTTTATTCATACAGTCCATCTCAAAACTTTATTAAGGACACACACCAATACAAATATTATCTAGGATTAAAACCAGTAATATGTAATTAAATGGCAACACAGCAGTTAATTAGCAAGGACACTAATTATAATATTGATCTTAGTAATAGAAAACGGAGTGGTAATATTAAGGAAAATATAAAACGGAGATGTTCTATCTGACAGTTGTTTTATTTGACAAATAGAACTATACCAAATGTATGTCAATGAACAATACAAAAACAAATTCATGCAAAAATAAGTCTTAAGGTATATATCCACTGTTGTTGTTGTTCAAAACAATAAATAAAACAAATTTAATTAAGACTTAATTGCGAATCCAATTCAATGAACTTCAATATTCACTAATTAAGATATATATGTGGAACACTTATCTTAAATAAAATAACCAGAAAAGACAATTATAGATGGTGTTTTTAATTGAAAAAGTTTATAAAGTCGCAACACAAAAATTTTCACAGCCGAAACTTTACAAGGTTACCAGATGAATTTAACGTAGAATTATTTTCCTTTTATTTCTTGGTATTGTTTGGTAGACATTTTCACACAAATTAGTTTTCGTTTCGTCACTAAATAATATATTTCACCATTTTTTGTTCGCCTTCACAATCAGAAAGTAAAGTAAATGTTCTTTAACAAATTCTTAAAATTTGTTATACTCATTAATATAGCCTTCTATCGTTTGCTTTTTAGATAGGGCATTTTGGAAAAAATTTAGGGATCTTTCCAAACCCCTATTCGCTATTTCTCTTTTTTTGAAAAATTTTCTTCTTCTATTTGGTACAATGATTATTTCTTCCCATTTTCTATATCAGATTACTATTTCTTTATAATACTTTCAACCAAAATGTAAAAACACAATTACAATTAAAAAACGTCAAAACAAACTAATCAACTGTAGCTATTATTACTCGTATTAGCAACAATTCTTGGTATTTAAATCGAAAACGTATATGTAATTAAATTTGATCGTATACACTTGCCATATTTTTCGTTAAAATGATATTGCCAGATTAAAAGTGTTTACTAAAAGAAAAGTACTCGTTGTATTTATGAAGAATTTTCCAAAATTATCGACACTTTAATATCATACTATAAGGTGTATCTATTATTTTGAACAGTTGTGTATATCATCTAATCCTATAATATTACCTTTTACTTTACTTAATTTATGCATAAAAACAAATTCACTTCTTAAACATTTTATAAATGTGTTTTATATTTTTTCTTAATTTCACTTAATACTTACTATTTTAATCTATCAAGGTTTTTATTTTTTCTTAAATTAATTATTACCAACGATTATCCTTATACTTAGGATTTTTTGCCTGGAAATTTGTTCTTACTGTTGTATTACCACCTGATTCGTATTCACCTTTTAAGGAATTTTGAAAACCAATTGTCCATTTTTGCTTTAAATCTTTAAGATTCTGTCTTAAAACCGTAAAGTAATTGTTGTCGTACAAATACAAGGCGAAACCAAGAGTTGAATAGTACAAAAGTTCAACTGCACTGACGAGCGAAGCACCCAAACACAAACCAAAAATACCACCAAAATTAGCTGGAATAAAGATAGAATATGAAGTGAAATTAATGCCTTCAATGAATTTCAAGACAAAAGAGCAACTGCAGGAAAATGTTAAAGAGGATTAATTGGGCAAATGTAGAGGGCATATTAAGGTGGCATTCATATTTATGGAAATGAATTCTTTTATTATTTAAAATTTAAGATTAAAATACCATTTTTTATATAGAATTTCATTTTGTAATGGTAAAATGAAAAAAGCTTCAATTTTAATATTTATATAATTTATATATTTTTCTTTAAATCTATGCCACCTTAATATGAACTTTACAACAAGAATATGCATTTCTTTTGGCTTTATTTGAATGTCTTAAAAATATTTTACCTATCAAATCGATACTAGTAAACTCCAAACTTGTTCGATACTGTATAACAACCTCAGATTGATAATGAACATCAACTTCGTAAACTTTAACACTTGTATCGTTAGAACTGAAAAAAAAATAAATAAATAAAAACAACGTGAAAAGTTGAAAACACTAGGTATAGTAGTTTTTTTTTCTTAGCTACAGTAAAACATGTTCAGAATGAATTTTTGAATTAAGAAAAAACCAAAAGTGTATTAAGACTTATCAAAGGAGAAACACATCATTTAATATATTTTATCAATTTTTATATTTTTAAAACCCATTCATTATAGTCATGTTTCACTGTATTATCACTAACGTTTGCAATTGTTGCATACTCACATTTCATTGCTTAAAGGTAACGTCGTTAAGGATGTAAAATATTCTATCGAGTTGCAAGGTATCAAACACGAACATGTCATACCTGGTTTAGCTGCACTAAAATAAGCATCCTCTTCTTTACGTTTATCGTAACTGAAAATATCTAAAGTTGTGTTTTTTGTTCATATTATTGTGCTGCTCTTATAAACTTTAAATCAATAAATTCCTAAATTGATGATGATTTTCTACAACATCGTATTTACATATGTATGTATATTTATGTGCTTTTATCTATCTAGTCTTACCATTATTCTTGGCTAGACAACGGAATTGAGAGGGACGACATTGTTCAACTGAAAGTAAAAGTAAAAAAAAAAAAAAAAAAAAAATGAATTAAATAAAATTTCATTCAAAGAAGAATTTCTTTGACATTTTTGTATACCTGTATCTTCGGTAAATAGAAAAAATAATGACAAAGTGCAATTGCAGTATTTCCGAACATGTTCTTCATGACATCTATTTAGGCAGTTGTTTAACATCCATTTGCTTGAAACATTTGTTTTGTGTTTCAGTAAAAAGTTTTCATCATCAAAATAACAATTTCTTTTATTGGGATCTATGGAATGTAAATCCTCATCACTGTCGGTAATTTCGGGCCGCACTATGAAATAAGTTTCTGTTTCTGGTGTGATTGTGTAACCAGTGTTGGACAATTGATCAGGTCTTTTGATGAGAACCTAAGGTTTGTATTTATGGTTAGTAAATTCTATATGATACTCGTATTTCTTTAATGCCAATAAATTTACTGTGATGGTATTATCTGCGTTTGAGGTTGGTCTTTTCAATTTCGAACTTAATCTAATACGAAAATTGAGACCAGTATTTTGTCCAGCTCTTGAGTTGTGATAAGGATAAAATTGTTTACCTAAGTTTTGCTAAAAGGCAACAGATTCTATGAAAGATAAAAAAAAAACATTTTTTTATTTATATATCTATATGCACCTGAATTATAGCCGATTCCGGTGACAATTCCGAATTGAATACCAAACAATCACCATATTCTGTACGCTCTAATATGAAACGTGAACAACACTGGAAGGGGATTTTTCTCCAATAACAAGTATTATTAGCCATAATGTCCTCACAACGTATGGCCATAAATCTGGCCAATTTTGATACATCAATAAAATCCAATGCCTCCAAATTTATATCTTGCATTTCTTTGAAAGCATCAAAGTAACCAAAACGCAGTGTTTCCATGCGCTCCACAAAGTTGGTAAATACCTCCAAGAGAGTCTTGTCAGCAGAAGGTGGCAAAAACTGTTTTTTTGCCTGTTCAAATTTTTCCCAATTAATGCGATTGTGTGTGCAAACACCAACAGCCGGAAAAGGTATTTGAAATACCGGAAATTGTGAATTTTCTACAACCGTTTGTAGCTTCTTTGCAGAATAACGTTCGGCAAGTATTAAATAGGCTATACAAGCCAATGTCACACATGTTATAACCAAAGCACTCCATATAAGTCTTGGTGTGTGTGTGTGAATAAGTGTGATAGGATATTGAAAATAAATTTAATTGGGTCATTAATCTCAATCATTCTCACCTCTCGATGCCACGCAGAGTGGGATCATAAATGTAGCGTACTCCATGTACAGTGGATTTTTCACAATACATTTGCCAAAAAGCCCGTAACAGATCTTTGAATGTTTTATTTTCTTCTTGCACCTTTTGGCCTGGTTTTTGTGTATGTATTTGTTTTCGTGTTGGTAGCGGTGGTGGCGGTGGCACTTTCAATAAGATATTATTTTTATGTGATACATTTGCTTTCAAATCCGTGTGCCAAATCATTTCAACTATAAATTTCCCAAGGAACTAAATGTTGAATATTGGAAAAGCTTTTGTGGCAGCTTGTACATGTTAGGTATTTCGTGGTTTAGTTTTTATTTTTTTGTGCAGTAAATATCTTAATTTCAAAATAATTGCAGTTTAGTTTCTGTGTGTTCAAAAAGAAGTAAAAGTATAAAAATAATACTTATTTCTGTTAATTTTCCTAAAGTTTTCGTCATGCTTGTTGATATGGTTAAATTAAAAAAAGTACAGGGTAAATTTATTTTTAGTTACTTACTTTCCATTACTACAGTTTGGGTATGTTGATATGTGGTAATGGTGTACGTATTTATAATTAGTTTAGTAGCCAAGAGGATAATAAATTAATTTTAGTTTAATTAACAACTCATAGATTATTTTTACTTTAGTTCTATTTAAGTTCTAGTTCACTTCTAGTTCATTTCTATTTCAGTTCTAGTTCAGTTCTAGTTCAGTTCTAATTCGGTTCAGGTTCAGTTCTATTTCATTTGTAGTTCTAGTTTAGTTCAGTTTTAGTTCAGTTCTGGTTCAGTTCTAGTTCAGTTCTAGTTCGGTTTTAGTTCAGTCCTTGTTCAGATTTAGTTGAGTTCCATTTCACTTTTAGTTCAGATCTAGATCAGTTCTAGATCAGTTCTAGTTCAATTCTAGTTCAGTTATGGTTTAGTTCCATTTCAGTCTTAATTTTATGAAAATGGTGTATATTAGGATTGGTAGTGGAGTAATAAATTCATTTAAGTTTAGTTAATAACTCATATAAACTAAAGATTACAGTTTCCGCGATTTTGGAAAAGAAAAAGGAAGAAGTGTGTTTAATTCTTTGAAATTTATTTCATCAAGGTTAAAGCTAAGTGCAAAAATAAGACAATTTTTTTTTATTACTTTGAATCCGTATTTAATTATTACATTATTATTTTTCCAAATTAATAAAAATTTATTTAATAAACATGGAGAGGAATCCACAATTTAATTAACCACTTAATATTTATAAATTTCTGTTGGTTCTGTGACTGAAATTTTCACTAGTTTAGGTTTCTCAAAGCGTTTATGAGAATTGTGTGTATTTTGGCGATATTTTTGCTGAAATTGTTTGTGCAGACGTATATACAAACCCAGTGTAAAATAGTACAACAGCTCAATGGCACTTAATAGAGAAGCGCCCAAAAATAAGCCAATGATGCCACCAAAATTAGCTAAAATTTCAAATGCATTTAAATTAATAATATAAATATAAGTAGAAATGTAAAATGAACAAAAAATTAATTTAGAAAATGAACACTAATATGTGTTCTCATACCTAACAATTCCACGAATGTATAACGCATGGCTGTGCGATATTTTAAAATGTAAGCTGTTTGAAAATGTATATCTAAATGCACCATTTTAATGGGATCTCCTGGTTCAACTCTAAATGAAAACATAGAAAATATAAAACATAATAAATTAATTAGTTAATTAAAATAATACATAAGCATATTTAGTAAAATACATACCCTTCTAAAGGAAAGCTAGTATAATAAGCATGATACAATAATTGATTACAACTATTCAAGCAATTACATGTCATACTATAGTTGTCCACATCATCTATGTATTTACTCTCAAACACATGTCTCTCTCTACTAAATATGTCTAATAAAATTTATTATCATCACAGCCATCGTCAGTGTCATAATTATTATAAGCAGCATTATTATCGTTTTTAAAATTCAGTGCAAATGTGAAGGAAAACAAGCGAAAATGTCAATTTTCAAGTTGTTACCAGTTCTTAACTTTATAGCAATTTTTTCTACTCACTTGCTTGTTCATAGATACATTTAAAATCCGATGGCTTACAACTGGTAAAGTTATCTAAAGGGAGCGAGCATTCATTTTTGGATAGACATAAACACAAACAAATATCCATCCAGGCCAACCAGGAATAGAAAGGACAAATACAAAAGTTAGAAAAAATAAAAAAACAGCAGAAATAGAAATAAAAAATAAAATGAAAAGAAATTGCATTAACATTGAAATGACATTTTATGAATGAGAGCGAGTGCATACATATTTGCGAAGAAGTGGAAGATATTGACACATATTCGACTTGGTAATGTAGAAAGTGGCTCAATTGAGCAGTTCATAATTATTTATTACAGTAGATAAATGTTGTACAATTTAATTTTAAAATTGACATTAAAAAATGTTAATAAATACAAAATTATAGCAAGACTTTCTTATTCCTAGACTTAACAATTTACCCACTTTGCTTAGAATATATAGAACATACATGAATTCATCTATCCATCCATTCAAATAACAATCTAATTCTTTGGATGAATAAACAATTTTGTATACATTTCTAACTCGTGCATATTAATATTATAGATAGAGAATTGGAAGCACTTACCCGATTTGAGTACAGGAAAAAATATACTCAAATTACATTTACAGTATTTAAGCACATACTCCTGATGACATCTGGTTCGACAATTGCCACGCCAATAGACTAAACCAGGAATCTTTTTATATAAAAAGTGAGAATCTTCATCCTACATTCATAAATACAACAAATAAATCAAAAGAGAGAGAGGGAGAGAGAGAGAGGGAGATATGTTGTTTTCTTATTATTAAATAATAGAAGAAGGCTACATACATCAAATATACATCCTCTGCCAACTGGTGGTATAAGTCTGATACGATTATCGGTTTCCGTTAACTGAGCCGCTACGCCCAATTTAGTAAATGTGTTGTAATTTATAAATTTAACTTCGGAATACCATTGTTCAGATTGTTTAATCATGACCTAAAAATTAAATTATAAAAAATTCAATGGAAAATAAAATAAAAATGGAATTAGAATGTTTGCTTAAATTTCAGTTCTAGTGCAGTTGTAGTTCAGTTATAGTTTAGCTCTATTTTAGTTCCAATTTAATTCTACTACAGTTCTAGTACCATTGTAGTTAAGTTCTGGTTGAGTTCTAGTTCAGTTCTACTTCAGTTCTTTATTTAAATTCTAGTTCAGTTCTAGTTCATTAATAATTTAGATCTAGTTTCACTTACATATAGGCCATTCACCATACGAGAACCTGGCTTCATTTTCTTTTCATTTAACATAACTTCCACATCTAAGCCGGTACCTTCCCCTGAGTATGAATTGTGATATGGATAAAATGGATCATTCTTCTACAAATAAAATGTAAAATGAGAAGAAATTTTCTTTGGAACATAAAACGTACCGCTTTTTCTTTAGCCTGTGAACTAACGGCCGAATTAAAGACATAACAAAAACCCACTTCTGTGCGTTCCAGCGTAAATAGTTCACAACAATTGTAAGGCTTTAAACGCCACATACAAGTGGTGTTGAAGACCTCAATACAGGGAAATGTTAAATATTTTAACACCTGTAAAACATTTACGTCATCGATAAGCGATAAATTAACATTCGCATCTGTACTAAATAATGGAGCTAAACGTTTGAGTGTATAAAATCTTAAATCGGCCAGATTTTCGAAAAATCTATAAAATGTATGCAGAGTCTGATTATCCACATCTGGAGGCAGAAAACGTTTAGCGGCTGAATTATGTAATCTCGGCCAATCGATTCGATTTCTAAGACAAATGCCCACTGAAGGAAATGGCACTACAAAAACCGGATGAAGTGAATCGGCTATAGTAGTTTGCAGACGTTGATTGTAGTATAATTCAGCCAAATCGAAATAGACAATGATGCAGCAAAAACTGGTGGCCACTATTATAAGAAACCAGATGGCTCTGCAAAAAGATAATGAAACTATTAAAGGACAAACTTTTTGCTTAAAACATAAATTGTTGGTACTTTTCATAGTATCTTAATTTATTATCGGTGAAGTAATGAAAACAATGTATTGAAGAAATATTACAATATTCCTTAAAGTATGGTTTCAATAAACTCCACCAGGACTTGTCTCTGGCAGCTGGAATTGTTGTTGGTGGTGCCAATGGCAGAGGTGGTGCTGTATATATTGGTTTACCAGTTGTGGCCTTAAATGTTTTTAGATAAGAGTTTTTTGGTTTAAAATATTGAAATTCTTTTGTATTGTAAACCATAATACTGTCCTGTTGTCTAACGCAATTATAAATGCCTTAAAAAGCTTAATTGTCTTGGTCTTATATAATAAAAGTTTATTGTCCCTAGCCATACTTTAGTTTTTGTTGTTGATTCTCTCCCGCCCTTTTTTTATAACTTTCTTTATTATTTGTTGACGTTGTTGTTATTGTTGTTCTTTTAAATCTGTGCCTTCTGTTACTTTGCTTTGTTAATGTTGTAAGTGTGTGTGTGTGTGTGTGTGTGTGTTTTTAACTAAGTTAATATTTGTTAATTTGACTTGTGTTGCTTGCGCCACTGAGGGGCATCAATCATTCGTTGCTGCTTATATTATTATTATTGTAGTAGTTGCTGTTGTAGTTGTTGTAACAACACCAAGTTAATTAAGGGCCGTTTTTCCTCGTTGTTTTTAAATAAAACTTTGGATTTATAATTGCATGTTTGTGTGTTTGGATTTTTATCTTGGGGTTTGTCCTGAAGGCTTCCATTTAAAATGCTTTTAAAAAGAAGACCTCTTTATTTGTTTATATCTGTGTCTGTTTAGGGGTATGCTTGCGTTTATTTGCCTACAAAGGACATTAAACAAATTGTGCAAACACTTATTTCTATTTTTTTAGTTTATTTATTCCTTCATTTTATTCTTGCACAGAATTAAGAAGTGATTAAACTCAAACTAGTTACTTTTATTCTTTCTAAACTTTCAGGGAATGAAAAACTGAAGTAATTTAACTAATATTAGCATAAATATTTTATATTATTAAACAAAATGGATTAATATTATGTGAAGTTTAATAACACAGGCTGACAAAATGAAACATTTTTTCTGTGACACGGGATATTTCAGCCAATTTGTTATACTCACATTATTTTTTAATACGGTCAACAGTTATGAAAATATTAAAAAAAAAAAAAAATTATAAAAATTCTAAAATGCCAAAAAATGGAAAATTTTATTCTTTGATCGTAAAGATAAATTTTTTGCAAATAAAACAAGACATACTCATTCAAATCAATGCACAAATTTTGATTTTATTCACAAATTAGTGAAGATATCTCATTTACAAATTACAGAAAAAAAAATTAATAATGATAATAATAATAATAATAATAATAATAATCACAAAACAAAGTTTTATTATTATTTTTTTATATTTTTGTGTAATTTGTAAATGAATAAATCAAAATTTTAATGAAATGAATTTGCATAATTTTGTTTTATTTTTATTTTCGATTTTTTTTTCGCAAAATAAGTTTGATATCTCCTCAAGTTTTGAGCGTATTAAAAAATATTGCGAGTGTAACTTGGAGGCAATTTTAATCCGAATTTTTTGATGTTTTACTGAATCAAATTGGACAATTCGTCCTGAAATATGCTTCAATAATACATGGCTCAATCTTGCTAAGTCTAAAAATAACGATTTATAGCGACCAGAGTCAATTCAAAAAAAGTTGTACATCTTAATAACATGCATCCAAATTAATTGAGGAATCCCTATGTAATTATTATTGTTTATTTTGCAATCATTTCCAGAAAGAAACATGGAAACCTCAAATATTCGTCTAAAAATGCTATGAAATTACGTAAAATTTTGAGAAAATTTCAAGATGATCTTGAAATTTATATTAAAAATTAAATTTTTTAAATATGAATTTAATCCGCAAAAAAGCAATAATTTTTATTTGTCTTTTATTCCGTGTTAGTTTTTGGAATAAATATATAAAAAAAACTTTTTAAGTTTCCTAAAATTCAAATTTTTTACACATTTACTTTTTAGTTATTTTGAATAATTTTAATTAAATTATTTTATTTATTTAACAACTTTGTGTACAAAACATAAATTGACTTTTCAATAAATAAAGATAAAAACAACTAAATACACTTCAAGGACAATTCAAGCAATAAAAATAAGAAGAAATTAAAAGGACAGACCAATAGTCATATCAAAAATGACTTTAAAAATTACAATAATCCATATTAAGAGCATTAAAATGAAATTTTATCAACAGATTTGGGACAATAAAATTTTATTCAAGTTTTATTCAAAGCAATATTAATCTTTAATCTTTTTGCTACACACCAATTCCAAGTAGTTTTTAATAAATAGAATCAAAATAACTTTATTTACTTTTGGCTACAACAGCAGTAATAAATGATAAAATTTAAAGAATAATGATTAGAAGAGAAACTCCGAAAAAAGGAAGTCATTTGTGAGAAAAAAACTTAATCCTTAAAAAGTTTCTATTCTATGTACTATTCTTAAAAAAAAAAAAAAAACAAAATAAACATAGAAATGTCATTGACTTGCTTAGCGATATAAATACATATGTATCTAAAAATTCTGTGTCTTGAAACAAATATCTGATTTAAAGTTTATGTTTTAGCTTTTTAGGTTAAAAGCAAGATTTAAAGACGACATCAGTTTTTTGTCTTCTCTTGTAGCAAAAAATCATAAAGATAAATCATAAGATAACATCATAAATATTAAATATACTTAAATAAATATTTGCTTGATCTGTTTCATTAAAAATAAAGAAATGACCAAAGAAATTTTAATTATAGTGGTCAACCTACAGAAGTCAGCAAAAATAAAAAATCTTTTATTTTTTTTTATATTTTCATCCAAGTTGTCAACATAAATTTCCCCTGCCTGGCGCCTTTTTTGGGTGTAACTTTAGAATTATTAACGGTATAAAATGGCAAATGACAAATATTTGTCAAATAAACTACATTAATTTTGTTATCGTCATAACAATCACAATCCTCATCGAAGTCAATATAATTATCATCATTATCCTCATAAGCATTTTCATTTGAAAGTGACTGACATAAATATCACAGAATTGTTACCCTTTTTCTGCAAATTAGTTGAGTAAATAAATTACATGTAATTGATACAACCTAAAAATTTAGTGTAGTTTACTATTAGATTTCAAATTTCATTTATGTTTCTTTTAATTAAGGAAATATTTGGCTAAATTTGTATAAATATTTTTTTTTAATATCAAAATTTTTCAAATTTCATCTATGGGTTGGAGATCAAATAATTCTTGAATAAACAGCTTAGGCACAGTTAATAACAAAATATAATTTCTTTAGTCTCCATAACTTTAAATGTTAAATAGCAGTAAAAAAATACAATAGAAACTAATACTATTCAACATTTAATACTCTTCACACTTTCTTAAAATATTATCCTGAATCAGCGTTTTATTTATTCCTTCAATTCAATTTTTTTTTTTTACAATTACAGGCTCAAAAAAAAAGAAGATATAAATTGAAATTGAATTTCATTGTTGTGTTATTGTTTGTCCTGTGGCAATCACAATTTGCATTTTTTCCATTTCTTTGTACTCTAGCTGCTGCCTGCCTCCTGCCATACATTCACCCTCAGAGGGATAGGAAACCGAAGGAATTGTAGAGGAAAACTCAAGTTGTTATAATAAAAAAATGTAAGATTCTTATAAACATTTACAGCAAGTTGAAAAAAAGTATAACAAAATTCAATTAAATACAAACGCAATAATGATTTGCGTAGAGCTAAATGAATTTCCTTTAAACTAAAATCATTTTGAATAATTTATTTATACTCTATACCATCATAGGTGGATGGGGTATTATGCGTTTGTGCTGATGTTTATATCACACACAAAAAATCTTTGGACTCCCACCTTAAAGTATACCATTCGAATCACTCAGAATCCCTTCCTGAGTTGATTTAACGATGTCCATTCGTCTGGCTAGCTGTCTGTCCATACAAACCTTGTGAAATTTTGCAGATATCTTGATGAAAATTGCCAGAATATAAATGGGGGATCAACGCTCATAAATGAACTTCGACACAAAGTTTTAATCTGTGTACCAATTTTCATGAATATCAGTCCATAATTGACCATACCTCCCATATAAACCCCACTCCCGAAAATCACTTAATGTGACTATATCGCATATTAACGTTAGTATGATTGTATTTGGCACTAACATGTTTTGTATAAGTACAAAACAAGCTGAAATATTATACTTATTAGTATCGATCCATAATTTGCTATGGCTAGCATATAATGCCCATTTCAGAAAGTCACGTACATAAAATTGAGAAATATCAGTTTGACGCAATGGTGTAGGGTATCATATGGTCGGGCTTGACTGACTACCTTTCTTAATTGTTTTTTTTTTTATTTCAACGTCAGTTTTCTTCTCTGTGGATTTGCATTTTTGCATTTATTAAACATGCAAATTAGTGTTATCGTTTCGTGGAATCGATTATGCATTTTATTGATTCTTTTTAAATAAAAAACGTAATTGACATTCTAATACAATTGAAAATAGATCAAAAAATTTCATCCTAAAAGTTTAGAATTATGATAAAAAAACTGTTTTTGTGTAGATCGATGTATGTAAATCTAGCTCCGTTATTGTTTTCTCAATTTTTTGGTAAGTAAAAAAATAAGCTGTCAAACCGTATACATTTGTTTATATTTGGATCAGATATTAAAATCAAATTTTTAAACAACATTAACAAATTTTGTACTGTTTTTAATGTTTTTTTCCAAAATTAAATTATTTTTAATAATTTTTGGTGTAAACATAATAAAATTTATTTTTTGATCAAAATCTTTACAACTTATTAGATTTTATCAGGAATAAATTACCTAAACTTTTTATGCATTTTTAATGTTGCCCCAGAAAGTATGCTCCAAATAAAACTTAAAAGAAAATAAAATACTTTGTCATTAAATATATGAAGATCTTTTTGATAAACTTTTAAAATATTTAACCGATTTTAAAGATTCATATGTCGTTTTATTCTAAACAAAATAACATTAAAAACTTTATATAATGAATTCCATGAGACATGAAATGACCGATTTGGTTCATATTTGGCATACACATACTTCATACTACCACAACAACACAACTGTTTTAAGATCGCGATTTTATTCACGATTCTAATTCAAAATAGTTCACAGCGGCATTATTTTTTAGAAAAATGCATTTTTTCGATGCACTTTTGAAAGCGTTCGCCCCCTTCGATTTTTATTTTTCAAATTAACTTATACTGAATAATTTGGTTTAAGTTTTTATATGACGGAAAGTATTTTTAATAATTTTCTTATAAAAAAAACGCTAATAATTTTTCCTCACAAAAACATTTTTCCTTACGAAATGAAAATCGTCAAATTTTAATACCATATCTTTTTTTAAATTTTTTGACAAAGAAATTCTACAAAAAATGCACTTAAAAATATGCAATTGCGTTAATGCAGTTTGTAACTAATCTTTCATTTTTGACTAACTTACTTTAAAATTTATAAAAGCACAGTTTAAATGTTTTTTATATGAATAAAATCGGGGATTTAAAGAAGATATAATTACCTTTTCGCTGAAATCGGATTGCAACTTAAAAAGTTATGAATATTTAAAGCTAGATATTTCGCGATAATCGCGAAAAATCGCGATTTTTTTGGAAATTTAGATAAATATAAATAGAGATATGAAATCCAGATAAATATAATAGAGACATCCATCTTACTCCTTATCTTAATTCTCTGCTTAATTTAAAGAAAGTTGGCGGACACAAAGTCTAAAACCGGCGTTTTTTCATCGATTTAGTCTGGAATTCATGATATGTATATAAAATCTAAAAGTGTACTTTAAAGTTGAATAAGTCATCACAAAAAATATACAAAATCATATTTTTTCCTGAGCCTCAAATGAACCAAACTTTAAGTTATTTATCCGTTTTAGAAAATTTTAAGAACTTGGCATCGAATTGTTCCACCAATATGCATATTTCGGGCTTAGCAGCATATTTTGTTATATATTCGTAGAAAATTCTTATTTTAAAGTATATTTTAGTAATTTAAATGATACATTTTTGCATATTTCATATATATGAGCATAATTTTTCATATATTACACTAAATGTATATTTTAACCTTAATAGATAAATTTTGCATGTTTTGCACCGAATATAATTTTTTAGACATATTTCCATTAGTGAAAATTTCTATCTACTGTCACATATGTTTTATCTTCTTATAAATTGATATAAATTTTGTGATTTCCTGATACAATGTATTAGCTTTGAAGGTTTTTAGGTGCAAAAATAAAATATATTTTAGCAATTGCTAAAAATAATCTAATTATAATATTTTAAGAGTGCATATTTTTAGGTTTAAGAGCTTTTTTTATGAGCATAAAACACTTTTTTAGATCATATTCTTGGTTGCCTTGGTCATCATTTATATAAAAAAGATTTTATTACATCTAAGAAGCTACATTCCTCTGCTTTTTTAAACAATTTCAAAATATGAAATTTACTTAAAATTTAGAAAACTACGAGACCTTTAGTGCAGGTGCTAAAGTGTGTGTTCGAATATAACATAACACACAAATATTAATGTAAAAGTTGACTGGAATAAGTTACTATTATGAAAAAAATAATATATTTTAGAGTTTTTTCTACAGATTTATTACGTGTAACACTAAAGGATAAATTAATGATTAGACATTAATTTTTAAATTTTTTTTGAAACAATCTGCGTTATTAATTCGATTGTACTTTGCATAACTTTTTTGGAAACAGTTGCCCATTTGCGTTTAAATTTTGTTAATGTTTTGGGCGCAACATTAGTCCTCCTTAATTCCTTTTTCGCAAGGGCCCAATAGTTTTTAATTGGCCAAAGCTCTGGGTAGTTTGGAGGGTTGCAATTTTTTGAAAAAAGAAGAAAAAATAAAATTATGTTTATTGTATAATTCTTATAAATGAAAGCCGTCTTCTTTGTAGATACTACTTAATATAAATATCAGAGTTTATTGTATCCTATGTTATATACGATTCACTTCTTTACGTTTTTTTAACGTTATTTTCAGATTTATTTATTTCATTTTTGCTTTGTGTTATTTTTCTTCCTTAATTACTTTGCGTCAATCTTCTGTACGTTCCATTGCTCCATAAACTTATCATTGGATGTTATTCTTATGTTATTAGGGGGCCAATAAAAGAAGTATGAATTTTATGTTCCATTGTTTCCTTCCGTCTTTGGAAGTGAAATCAGGTGATGGCAAAAATGATGGTTTCGGTTTATAAAAGTATCATTTAGTTCATTGTGTACCCTAATAAATAATATAAATAATATAATGAATTATGCTTACAATGTTATTCAATTTAGTCATTTTCCATTCTCCTATACTCTTGCTTTTCTTTTCTTCTATTCGATAAACACCTGGAAAATCACTAAAATGCAATAAATATTACGTAACAAGTTGGATAAATATTTACTTACAATATCTGATTCCTGTCCACAAAAAATATTTTTAGACAATTTTTTCCTAAATATGTAAATATGTATATAAATTTTCAAACATTTTCTAATTTTATTTTTATTTTCTTATTATATATACGTCATACTTTTTTTTCTTTATCGTACACTTTTAAAACAGTAAAGAAATTATTAGATAATTAATACTTTTTTTGTGTATAGCTTGCCAAACAATAAACGTTTTGGGAAATTTTATTACATAAAACTTTTGTCCAGGAAGCTGTGAGAAGTCAGAAACGACGTTCGTTTCATCATCCATTATTCAACATTTAAATTAAAAAATATTTAGAATATTTCAATATTAAGAGGATGTTTCTGATTTTTTAAAATTATTATCTATTGTCCTCAAGAAAATTTTTTATTTTTATGATATTTTGAAGTAATCGTCTAACATTTTTAACACACGTGAACATTGTTTTAAGTTACGATCTTTAATTGTTGGACTAGATATTTTGACTGTAAGTTAAAAAAAAAAAGAAAAAAAATCAGTCAAAAAAAGAACTTCTATATGTATATAATTTAAATTTAATCGTAAACATCGATTAATTGCCTAAATGTATGCTGTGAAATTGATGTTAATATAAATTTATGTATGTATATTATTTAAATGAGAAATAAGGTCGCCATTATCGAAATTTTTGAGTAGAATAGAATAGCAGGAAATATTACTCCAATATTTCTGTCAAAGAAACCATTGAAACAGATTTCTAAGCAAGTTTAAACACACACACACACACACACATATATATATATATATATATATATATATATATATATATATATATATATATATATATTAACTGTAAATATATCATTCAAAACGTAAATACGTATTCATTAATCCACTCACTTCTTATAAACACACGTGAAAATTTTGTCTCTTTCATTTTGTACATTTGTTTTTAGTTAATTTTAAAAAATTTTTTCAATTGAACTTTTATATTTTTATTTGCTTGTTTTATTTTTCATTGTCACATAAAAACATTAAAAATTATATTTTCTACAGAAAATTTAAAAGCAGCGATACTTTAAAGAAAAATAAATCAATTTTATATTTTTCACAAATTAATGAAAACTACAGCCGACGCAAAATTTTACAATACTTGAAAACTAATTCAAGCTTTATTTAAAAATATTTGCTCGAAAATAGGATTTTATAAGGTTTTTGAAATTTCTTCATATGGCGGTAAAATTTCACTTCACTCTTTTAATTAAAATGTTAGAAAAATCCAAAAATTTCTATGAAAACACCTTTTTATCCTTTGATAAATTATATCTTAAAATCAAGCACGATTTGCTTTTATTAAGAATAGCGCAAAAAGATTTTTTGGGCGTCCCTTATTCTACGCACAAATGTGCGTGGCATGAGCTTGCGTTGTTTTACTGCAATTGAAAAATGTCAACGCTTTCAGGCATTTTGATTACTACCAAATCATTCGTTTAACATCAACATTCCTTTACATATTTATATGTATTTCAGCTGCAATTTAATTTCAATTATTTTTGCAAACATCAAATTGTGATGTAGTTTTTAATTAAATTAAAAAATCAAGTTTGTATTAAATTCACATCAATGACATCCTTAAAGTTAATAGATTTTTTTATAAAACTGTTTTATTTTATTTTTTTAATTTTTTATTATTATTGACTTTACCGCAATAGTAATGGTTTACTTTTTTATTTTTAGTTTTCCTGTTTTTTTTTTTTACAAATAAGCATCAACTTGTTGCAAGTGCCACTTAAGCACCATCAATATTATCGATTTCAATGACTTTCAATTACAATTTTTTCTGTTTACAAAAAAAAAAAAAAAAAAAAAAAAAATAATAATAATAAAAAATTTCATTAAAAATATTTTCACATGACAATACGCTGAGATAACACTTGTAGCAGACAATAAAAAAAACCGTATAAACCCTAAATATTATTCTTAAAATAAAATAATCCCCATATACAAACATTTATGTATGTGTGTACAACTCTATATATTTTATGCAAATTGATTTTCTTTATTTATAACAAGTGAAAATATTGTGATATTGATTTTTCTTACAACTTGACGTTTAAATTTTAGAATTTTGATTTCTTTTAATAGCAGCCAGTTACTTTAATAACAGCGATGACAATAGTGTGTTGCTTTGACATCAACTACCTGACATTTTTATCAACCAAATAAAGTGTCAGGAGTTTTCTAATGCCTTTAGTAGTGAAGTGAAGTAAATAACCACCTACCAACAATGATTTTCCAAAATTTTCTGCCAGACAACCCAATACTTATTGATCTTAATGTGTGTTTGTATGCAAAACACACCTACATAACTTTTGCAAATATTTTATCAAAAGGTGAAAAGATTTTATTAAAAAAGGCGAAATATATAATAAACAACCTTAACTTTAAACATTCACAGTTTTTCTTCTTGGTCGATCTAATAAATTCTTGTTCAACAATTGTGGAATTTGGCCTGTGGAAGAGGCCTCAATATCAGAATAAAATATTTTTCAATAATAAATTTTAGGGAATAATAAAAATTTATCCAGTCAAATCGAAATATTATATTTTTAGTGTGAAAGATAAAAATTAAAGGAATTTTTAATTCAAAAATAATTTTTTTAGAAAATTTATTTAATCTTTTGTAAAATATTAACGGCCGTATTAAAAAAAAAAAAAAACTTAAAGTAGACTTGCTAAACATTGCTAGACAAAATTTGATAAAAACGTATTCAAAAACAATTGTTAGATTGAAATACATTTTGTAAACTCTTGTTAAATAGAAAAAATTTAAAGAAGCTTTGTCCCGACTTTAAACCTATTTTAAAGGTTTTCCCGTTACGCAAAATCAAAATTAAGTGTGTTTGCCTTGTAGAATGAGTTGCTCTTAATCCAATGTACCAGTTCCAATTTAAAAATTAAAAGTTTAATTCATGCACAGAAAAAATTAATTTTCGTATTATATTACTAATTTCATAAAGCCAATTATATTTTTTTACTGAAATCGGACCTATCACTGAATTAGTAAAATCAAATATTCAAATTCGTAAATATTTTATTGGAAAAATTTTAGTTTTTTTCTTATTAAAAATTTTTACTGTTTATAAATTTGAATATTTGAAAATTCTTAAGAAATTCAATAATATGGTTTATTAAAATTAATAAAAATAATATTAAATTTTTTGCAGATTTTCAAACAATTTTTATTTTTTATTTAATATTTTTTTTTACATTTTCTATAATATAAACAATAATTTGGATCGAATGTTAGTATTGTATTTTATCACGTAAATAAATGTATGAAAATTTGGTGTAGAGAAGCGAAACTTTTATATAATACTAACTAATTAATGGAGACTTTTTAGATGAAATATAGAGTAACGGTTATGCTGGTGAAAAATAATGGTGCCATAACTAATAGTTTATGTATTCATGTATAGAAGTATATAAAATATACATATATGAATAAAAAAATATGTGTGAAATAAAAGAAGACACGACACTATTTCAAAATTTCATTAGCGGCAGAAACAGAAACGCAATCGTTATCAATTGAAACATTTTCTAAATGAATTCAACTTATATATATACCTTTTAACGGATTGAAATATCTAAGTTTCAATAAAACCAAAATAGATAGGATATGACAAATGTGCAAACAAACTCTGCTTTGGTACTGCCAAAACCGTACAACAGGACAATTTACGATTGCAAACATGTATCATTTTGTTAAGGACCACTTCCGCTAACGACCATTCCCGCAAAGTACTTTTAAATGATTTAAAATATAAAAATTAAAACACATTAAATTATCTTAAAGAAGTCCAGTTACTTTCGTATGATTGTATCACGAGAGGGAGCTACATATTCAGGCACACAATTGAAAGGACATAGTTTAATCGACTTGGGGATTATACAGCAAAATACAATAGACCCCATCATTTATGCGAGATATATTGCTACATACATGCATATTTCATATGTTTTTAATTCATCTAGAAGATACATAAAAATAAATCACTATACTATATAATGAAATATATACGAAAATTAAGGTTACTTACCTCTGGAATCCTGCAAATGATGGATTTTATATTTTTTTGTGTAAACATTTTTATAATTTTATTTAGTTTTATATTTTTAATTGTCAAAACACAAGAAGTTGTTATTGTTTTTCGTATTAGTTTAGAATGATTTTACAAGCAATAAAATAATATATTAAAATCAAACAAAAATTTTTTTTTTTATAAAATAATTAGTTAATGATTTATATAAAAAATTCTAGTCGTAATTATTTGTTTATTTAGAAAAATTTTAGCCATAATTTTTTCTGTGTGCATAAAATTTTGTAAAAATAACAAAATGAAAATAATATAAATTAATAAAATATTTTGTAAAATATTGATGTTGATTTTACCACAAAATATTCGTTATTCGAATACCTCTCATTCTAACTAACAAAAATTAAAAAAAAAAACGCTCATTATTTGTCCATCTGAATTGACCACACATGTACATAAGCTAAAGACTGAAATTTATTTCCAAATAAATTTTTTTTTCAAAAATCTTAAAAATAAAAAATGAAATTAAAAAGTTAACCAATAATGTATTGCAACAATTCGAACACTAACAAAAACATTGAAAGAGAACTGAAAATGGTTGCCTATATAAAAGTAAAAAGCAGTATGTTAGTTAAAATGTTGTTAACAATTAGTTTTGAATACAAATCATTTAATAATAATTTAAAAACCTAAAATATTTGTTAAACTGAAATATATATATTTATTTATTTATTTATTTTTTTGTGAATACAGCCATACATTTAGTGACAAAATTAAGTTTTAATGAAAAATGTAATTTCTAGTGAATAATTTGATGTTAAAAAAAATTGAATATTTATTAGAAACTTAGATTTTGATGAGCAATAGTATTATTAGAAATTACATTTTTTTTATTTTTTATTTTACGGGAGGAATTGTTTTTAGCGAACAATTTTTTGTCTACAATAAATTTTTAGTGAAAAATAATCTGTAGACGACAATTTTTTAAGAAATTCGCCGATAAAATAAATATATTTTTGAAAAATCTGTTAACTTATAGTAATAGCCACTATCAAACTTGTTTATGAGTTTTGCGATTTTGTGTTTGGGAGATTTTTTTTATTATTGAGTTTTTGCGTTTTTTTTGTGTCAGTGTTCATTACTTTTTTCAAAAACGTCTACTTTTGTTCATTGTGTTTTTATAAGAAAAAAAAAAAAAAATTAAATAAAAAATTGTTTGCAGATTTTACACTTGTTTGTTTGGTTGGTTTGTTTAGAAATAAAATTGCAAAATTCTGACAGACTTATAAAAGAATGAAATAATATATATGATGGCTTCAAAACTAAGGAAAAAAGTGACATCTTCGCCATTATACAGTGTGAGATTTTGATGATTTAGCCCGCTCAAAGTCCATTTTTGGTTCATTGAATTTGATAAAAAAATGGGTTTGTATATTTTAAAGAACTGTATGTTGACTAGACTGCGTCAAAATTTACCAGCTTATGAGTTTTGACCGTAACTCCCTCTAGAATTGTTCTTTGTATAGAAACAAAATATTGTACGAAATGCATTTAAGTAAAATCGGATGTGAAGTTTGTAGGGTACATTTATATACGAAAAATGTGACCATAACAACTGACTCATGGACGGACGGACAGATAGACATCGTTGTTTCGAATGCCCGCCCAACCTATAAAAACCCAGAATACTTATATACATTTTAGATGAAGGACAAACTTATATACTTCTAGTGAAAGGTATAAATAGAACACGTAATTACGGTTCTGATCTGAATTGTTAAATTATTAAATAACACATTTGATAGTAATAACATTAATAGCTTCGCTTTGATATTTTTTCTTCGCAGCACTTTGAGGGCTCTTAAAAAATCCATTTCCCGTCAATGATATATAATCAATATGAGTTTCTCTAATGTTGTTATTTTTCTTATTTTTGGATTATTTTTCTTTTGCGCTTCCTGGTGAACTAAACAGTGATTCCTTTTTAAAATAGCATATAATACATAATGAGCGCCTTAATGTTGATAAATATTTTCACTGATTTCCTATTTGCTCGCACACACACACACCCAACACAAACAACAGACAGACACATGCAAAAGTCCAGTCCAACACCAGCAAATAAAAATAATGTTTTGCAATTGAAGAAAGTAGGTGTGAGCATAGATGAATTGTGTTGGATGTATTGGCATAAAGAAACGTAACAAGAAACATTTTTCAGCGTTTTAGTTTTTTACACAATAAATTTTTTTTGCTTTTCATTAGGGTTTTCTTTAAGAAAAAGAAAAATGTATTTTTTTTTTATTTTAAACATTCTCTCAAGATATAAAAGTTTAAATAAATAAATGGCTAAGAAAACGTGAGTGTGATTATTTGTGCTTGTATTGTAAAACTGACTTTATTCTGATTAAGTCCAATATGATTAAATTAAATTTATGCAAAATTAGCAAATATTCGAAATGAAAAGAATCTATTGATTTAATTTTTTCACAAAATTTTTAAAAATGTTCATTCATTTTAGAGCGGAAGTTAAGCTGATTCAAAGATATAGTAGATTAATTTTTACATACTTAAAGGAAATTAAACTTTAAAATGGTGAACAAAAGAAAAGGAAAACTTTATTATTTTTCTCATTTAAAAAATAGTTTTCTATAAAAAACGGCCTTTTACCATTATAAGTACCGATACCGATTAAATATCGTTTAAAATGGGTTACCGTAACCGAAACAGTTACCGATATTATTATTTTCCAAAAATACCGGTATTCAAATGCCGTTTCCCTCAATACTGGTACATATCGATATTTTAGTTTCGATATTTATAACTTAGGTATTTGGGGCACTATGCATTTGCGCTGATATCCACCTTAAAGTATACCAATCGACTCAGAATTACTTTTTACTAAATCGATCTAAAGATGTCCGTCCGTCTGGCTGGCTATCCATGTAAACCTTGTGCACAAAGTACGGGTCGCAATTTTAAAGATAATTCAATGAAATTAGGCACGTGGGACTTTTATGATGCAAGGACGAATCGTATTCTTGTTATCGGTTCATTATTTCACCTAGCCCTATACAAATGTCCCCCCGGAATAGAGTTTAAACACTCAAAAATACCTTAAAAATAAGAATCTTTTAATGAAATTCGGTGCAATTAAGTTCTGTACAAGTGTCAATCTTTGTACCAAATTTTATGAAGATCAATGTATAATTTATTTTACATTTAGTAAAATTGGACGTGGGGTCTCAAAAATTTAACAAAATGTTTTATACAAACAGCCATAACCTTGTACATAAATGCGCCTGTTTATAGCCTTAAAAATGAATTTGTCGATCATGAATTCCCTACCAAAGCGATTTAAAAATTTTAATTATATTTGGAATTGTCTAAAATGATTAGACATTCTTATCCCTCCTTTATAAATTTATTTTACTTTCTTTTATAATACTATCTACACATATTTTACAGTGTACTTCTTATTGTTCTGTAATTTTCGTCATATAATATCACCATACGAGTCGTAAAGTATGTAGCTCTGGGTTGTGGAACAACTCACTCGTCGTTATAATTGTATCTTAAGTACAGCACGGCGGATGAAATTTTTAAGTCTTATTCTCACATTGGCTAAGTGTGTAACGCCTAACTGTGCCGCGTTACAGTTGGTCGAGGCTTTTACATTTGTCACACGCAATCGATTTCAATCTTGCTTTTATATGGTTTTATTGGTGGAATACCATATGAAACTTAAAGTTAAATTCGAGTGGATGATTTGCGAAAGAAGCTTATGTTAGCAGATATCCATACCATTTAAACTTTTAAAATAATTTTTTTTAACAAAACGTCAATTTTTCCAACATCCCCTCATGGTCTTACTTCATAAGAAGTTGCGGCTAAATCTTTTGTGCGCTTTTAGGAGAAAAAAGTTTTATTGAGTTTATTTGAATTAAAATTAACTTGAAGGTATATATTCTAACCGACAACATTTCCCAAATTCGTTTTTGATGAAAATGTATTATTCCGAATCATCTACATCAATTATCGTTTAGGATTTATAGCGAAAGCAATTTTATTTTAAGTGACGTTTTTGATATAGGTTAGGGCTTGATATGGTTTTGAATTTCATGTATTTAAAAAATCGGAAAAAAGTGAACTTTGAACCGCGACAAAAAATAATCTGTAAAGAATTTTAATGTTCTAAAGCAGAGACATGCAAAATGGCGCACACGTGCAAATGCTCTCTTGGTTTTTTCATACCTGAATGCTCTCAAACTATAAGGTTGTGCTCTAACAATATTTTTTAAAAACACTGAACGAAATGTGAAATGAGATATGGGAGAATGATTATTTAATAAATTTGATATATTTTCAAAGTTCTTTTCTTTAAGAAAATTGTTTTAATATTCGTTTATAGATTTTTTAAAGCACAGTATTAAATTATAAATTTTAAAATTTTTTCCGTGCACAATAAAAGAGCGGGAGAATTATACACAACATACACAAATACAGAATGTGAATTTTAAGAGCGCCGACCGCTGTTCTAAAGTAACATAAAATATAAACAGATGTATGTAATTCAGAGTTTCTTTAAATGAATTTGAATTAAAGTCAAATAAAAGATGAAAATTTTTAATGGTTTTGCTATTTTTCGAATAAAAACGGTATAAACTGGTATATGGCACCGGTATACAAGTACCGATATAATTTAAAATACCGTTATCGATACCGTTATCGAAATAACAATAAATTGTATACCGATACCGTTACCAATACCGTTATTCGTTTCGGTTTCCAACAACTAATCCTTAATTAAACAAAGAAAAAAAAAAAAAAAAAATAGATAAATTGCTTAACGATAGCAAATAAAAAAATTAATCATTATAATTGTTCAATGAATCGTTAAAGAAAATGAGTGCCACCAAAAAGCAATAAACAAACAAATTACACTTTCCTTAGATAAACTATAATAAATTTTCAAATTAACTTGCAAACCAAAAATTTAGAAAATGAAACATCAAAATAACAGGCGCGTATATAAATAAAATGGTTTTAGAAGGAGAAAATTAAATGTTTTTCTTATGTTGTTTGTAATTTTCTTATTTATGTATATTTTATCGATTTTTTTTGTTGTAAACATATTAATTTTAAGGAGGGAAATTTCTTATTTCTTTCATTTCCCATGAAAACGCGAAAACGCGCCTGTATAGAATTTATTTAAATCATGTCAGCATCCGCCCATTTCCGGTTGATGAAAAATGTTAAAAAAAATTATTTTTGTTTCTGCTCGCAAGCAATTTAAATTTGATTGTCTTTAATGAGTCGGTTTCTCACGATTACAGCACAACATAATATAAATAAAACCAAGCACTAAAATAAAATATAATTTTTTTTTTGTGCATAAAAATTTAAGTTTTGTCAAAAACATGTTTTGTTTTTCTTATATAATTACAGATGTGTAAGAAAAATTAGCAGATATAAAAGAAATGTTTCTCTTAGTGGTCAAAGTTATCTAGTTTCCTTACACTCAATCAAAAAAGAGTAGTAAATACGATAAAAAGTGGTGTAGAATTGAAGAAAAGTAGGTTTAATATCAACCAACAAAATCAATTCAACAGAAATTTTAGTTACTTTTTGGTAAATTGCTTCAATTGACAAAAAATCGTCAATATGACTAACTGAATTAGTTCAATTGAGTTAGTTAAGGTGGTTAATATGATAAATCTTTAGAACGCTAGTTCTTACAAAAAGTAAAAATAATTAAATATATATAAGCAATTAGTATAAAACACTATAAAAAGTAATATTTTAATTAAACTTTGCTTAAACATCTATAAAACTTACGTAGCGGAAGTTGTGTTTATAAACGATTATATAACGAAGGCTCTAAACAAAAACTTTGCTTTCCTGGTATAGCAGGTATAATTGGAAACAAAAATAAACTACTTACTTTTTGTCTGAATAACTAGTTATTTTTCTTCGAGTTGTGCACAAATTCATGTAGTTATTTTTAGACTCTAGGGATACTCAAAAATATGTACCTAAACGAAATATTAAACCAATTTAACAACCAACTGAAATATTTGAATAGAGGAAGTATTTAAACAATAAGAAATTCTGTTATTTAATAATTAATAATATATTACTTTCAGATATGTTTACCATTTATTTTATATATTGTAATACGGAGATGGTTTTTTTACGAAAATGCTTCATAATTGGTATGAAAACAAACATCATTTGGGTACAAGTGTTTAAATTCGATATCTATCTGAGGTAATGAAAAATATAATTTTTATTAAAAATTTCACTAAACTAACTAAACTATTTCCGTATCAATTTAAATCCTGTCGGCTTTTTGTACTGTGACCATTTATTGACTACATCAGATGTGCATTTAGCTCATGCAATTTCATTTAAACGATAATTTTTGGTTGCCGACCAATGGCTTTCAATTTCCGCTGGTGCAGAATTATCACTGATTACCTCAATACTATTTTTAGCGTTTATTTCTGAAAGAAAATAAATATATATTTAAATATATAAAATAATGTTTAGCTATATTTAAAAGTCGTTTGTGGTAAGTCGTAGTAGGTTTGTTCATATATGGTATTTTTTGTAGAACAACGTTTTGTTTAAGTTTTATAAGGACATTGAAATATTTGTGGTCAGTTTTCTATAATCTAAAACTGCAAGTCTTTGAGATGATGATGATAATCGTGACATTAGCAGTTGATTTGTTAATAATATCTATAGTTGGTATGGAAATGTATTATAAAATAAGTAGATTTACATATGTATAAAGTAAATAGATTTACATATGTATATTAATAATTATAAATTTTTAACATTACCGAGAAAAATTTTCAAATCTCCATACGTCTAACAGTTGCTTCAGTTTTCTGTTTGCAGGTTGTTTCTGTTTGCAGGTTGTTTCATATTGGTTTATTCTTGATATAAAACATATTCGTACACATTTTTCAAAATAAATATACTATGCGATTATTATACACACTAAAAAACATTGCCTACGCTATGTTATTAGTCGCTTAACTGATCTTCTTTAATAAGTATTTTATATATTGAAGAAATTTCTTTTATTCTACATATCATTCTTCAATTCGACTAAAATAAAGTAGTTAATTTCAATGAAATTTCTTCAATTCTACATGTTTTTTAGTAAATTTGAAGATATTTAGTCAAATAATAATATTGGAGAATTTCTATTAAATAAATTTAACTACTCTATATAATTTAATTCTACTGAATTTTAGTTAAAGTAAATTCTTTTAAGTAGTAATGCTAGGGTATCCAAATTGTTCGATTTTTTATTGTTCGATTTTAGTTTATTCGAATTTTTCCATCACGCAATAAGATTGTTCGAATTGTTTGAATAATTCAATTGTCAAAAATATAATAATATTTATTTAAGCCGATTTCGCTCTTTACATTTTATAAAATTTGATCTTGAAAAGGCTCGTTCATTATTGAAGATGACGAAATTGTTAAATATTTATTGGAGAGCATTTCATGTGATTAATTTTTCGTAGTTTTTCTGCCGAATAATATTCCAAATATCTCATTTCCAACCTCTTTAATTGCTATTTTAAAGCTATACCTTAAATAGCTGGTGCTGATTGGACACGTTCCAGAATTTAAATAAAGTAATATACAAAACTTTTAGTCATCTTTTATGAAACTTTCTTAAGAAAAATAATTGTTTACTTTTTATATGTTTTTATATTAAAAATATTATAATTAATTCTTCAAATGTGTATTTCGACAATTCAAATATTTTTAGTCAGGTTGAAGAATTTTATTAAAACTGACTAAAATATAATGATGATTTTAATGATTCAAGGCTTTAATGAAGGCCAACTGAAACTTCTTTAAAGGCAATAATGCAAAGGTAAATTATTTATTTAAAAATGCAGTCGTAATGCAATTGCAGGTTTACAATGCATTTTTGACAAATTTCTACCCCTTTTGATTTGAATTTTCTTTTAATATATTTAAAACGAAATATTTTTACTACAAAATGCAATAATAATTGTTCTGGGACATGTGATTTACATACAAAAATTTAATTTGTTCATAATTTTTTGTTTTTTAATTTTTTTTATTATCATTCAGTAATATGTAACTTTAAGTGTTCATAATTTTTAACTAGAAGTAGGACTTTATTAATTTAAAAACCAGTAAAAAGTTTGTTACAGTAAATATTGTAAATGATATTGAATAATTCAAAGACAACGTTTTTGCTAAAAATGCACTCACAACAAGAATGCAATTTTCATATGCATTTTTAAGAAATTTCTATCCTTTTTAATTGAAATACTTTTGATTAATATTAAAGACAAATGTGTTTATTACACAGTGCATTAGCAATAATTCTATGAAATATTTTTTAATTTCTTTTAAATAGTGAACCATTTTGTCCCAGAATAATTTATACTGCAATTTTTAGTAAATATTATAATTTTTATAATATTAGAAGAAGAAAGGGTAGAAATTTTTCAAAAATGCAATTTTTAAATAACTGCGTTTAAAGAGAACTTATTCATCTTCCATATGTAATTCAAATCATTAAAATTCGTTTACAGCTTATAGAGATATTGGTGTTTAAAGTTATAAATTTTTTCGATTTTGTTTACTTTTCAAAAAATTAAAATCGTGTATAAATTCGCGCGTTGAATTAATAAAAAAAATAATAATAAAAAATAAAAAACAAAAATGGCTCCATAGGGTATGCGTATGCCGAATATTAGCAAAATCCGAAGACCTGGAAAATTTTTGGGCGTTCTGTCATGGAATGTCAATTTTAAAATTGGCAAAAAAAAAAAAAGAAATTATCAGATAATTTATTCAAATTAACTAAATTGAAAAAAATTACGTGTTGTTTTACTTACGAACAGTTACTGACAATTTAGCTAAATTTTCGTTCTACGAAAAATGTTCCTCAATATTACCTACAGAATTTGGTTCAGTATCTAATTTTGTAGATCTTTTGGCTCTAGCGTTAAGTTTAAAAAATATAAAATCGATTTTTGGTATGAAAAATAAATGATCACAGATTTTCATTTCTTTTGCTCTAGCACCTATATTTTCGTTATAAAATACGATTTTATTTTTTATAAAAAATTTTATTATGCAAAATAAGAGATCACCGATTTTCATCCTTTTGCCTCCAGCGCCACAAGTTTCCATAAAAAATGCAATTTCACTTTTTAGGAAATGCTAATTTACTAAAAACTGTTGTTGTCTGTTCTATTCTATTATATTCTATACTATTCTATTCTATATTCTATTCTACTTTTTTAACATCTTCTGTACGAAACAAATACAATTACATATCATACTATTCAAGTACTAGAAACGGTTGTGTTATGAGCCATAAAATACAAAGTTAATAAGGAAAAGAATTTAGCACTCTTACTATTCTCCCCATCCACATACCTAATCTTTGAAACAAAACAGCTAAAAACAAAATCTAAAGCCAAAATAAAAAAACAAATAAAAAGCATAGAGGTTTTAATTTAAATGGTTATAAACTACAACAACGACTTTAACTGAAGAAAAGGGGGAATAACAATCAAAACAATTGGATTTTTTTGGTTAAAAAAAAAGTTAAGAAAATGTCTGTAATTAATCAAATCAACAAAACACTTAAAATATAAACAAACAAAGAAAGTGGGACTTTTACTGAAACAGTAAGTTTTAATTTGAAATTTTCTTTGATTCCAATTTTAATGGATTTTAATTGACTAAACAGAACGAGATATCATTTTGCATAAAAGGAAAAGTCATGTAAATTATACGGTTACTAACAAATAACAATGACGGCATGGAAGTGGAGTAGAAAATAACAAACTGTAATTAAACAGCCCAAATTTAAATAATACGTTTATTTTCTTTTAGATTGTAATTTGTTTAACCCTGAATAGTCTTTGTTTTAAAGTAGTACATAGTAAACCAATTACAATAGTTATTATTATTTTTTTTATAAAAAAAGAAAAACTCTATAAAATCCCAACCAAGTAATTAATATGCAAAGCGAGTAAGAAATAGAGAGAAAATTTTTTTGATTAAATTTCCATACACAACATTTGTATGAGTGATAATGAACATGAACATGACAGTGTCCTTGAATCTTTATTGTTCTTTTTTTGTCTTATTGGAATAACAACAGCAACAACACTTTCATATATAAAGTTTAAGATGACATGTATCGCGCCTCTTATAATAGAAATGTCATATTGTCACAGTTGTATCCACATACTCATACTCGTACAATCTTTTAACGACAGGCCTTGTATTTTTTTTTTTTTTTTTTTTTCAAATCGTTTGACAGTTGTCACGTTTTTCAACTGTCATAAAGTCACAAGATTGAGTTGGTTGGTTTCTTTGCTGTTTTTTTGTGTTTATTGTTGTTTTTATACTTCCTTTTAAAAAACAACAAATACAACAAAAAGCCCCAATGCGTAAAATATTTTTTGTATATATTTTTTCTTATTAATGTTGATGTCTGCCTAGCAGACTACAAGTACTAGATGTTTTGGTAGGAGGTGCCGTATTTATTAAAAGTATCTAATACTTCATTTGTCTAGATACAACACTTCCTTTTGAATTGACATGTTTCGTCATCTTTCAAATGTTTTAAATGTTTCAAAAAAACTAAAAATTATGATTGATTATAGACGATGTAATATATATATATATATAATTACGCCCATGATAATATATCTCAGTTTCTAGGACAACAAGCGGGGAAAGAGGGGAATAAATTTAAAAACTTATTAAACGCTAAAGAAAATTATTGAATTATTTAAAAAAAAGTTTTATATGTTTTCAAATTTTAAGAATTTTTTCAAAGAAACATTTTTTAGTAAGCTGCAAAAGTATTACACCGAAAATTAGTTTTATTAGTTTAAAATAAAGATTTTAGAATTTTCTAGTTTATAACGTATTAGAAATTTCCAGTTTGTAAAGTTATTTATTTAATTTTAATTGAAATCTCTTGATTGTGATTAATCTTAATTATCTAAGAGAGTTGAGTCACTATAATCACAGCAAACACAAAGGTTTGATATCAAATTGAAAAAGATTTGAAATCAAGCCAAGAAATCAAATGTCAAACGTTTAAGAACGATTTGAGAAATGCTATTATTCTCAAATCATTGTTAAATATAATTTTCAAACGTGGATTTGTAACCACATGTAAAACTTAAATAAATGTGATTAGCATTTTTAATTTAATTTATTTATTAATTTATTTATTTACTTTTTTATTTGTATTTATTTGCATACAAATTTTTATATACTTTTTTTAATTTGTTTTAAAGCGGGATATTAAATTTAAAAAATAAATTTTTCAAATATCTGAAGATGCTTAAGATTTAAGAATGATTTGGTAATAACATTTGAATATCAAATTGAGAAAATACCATTCTTGAAATATTTTTAAAATTGTTTTTATATTCAGCATCAAAAAGTGATTGGCGGTATATTGGATTTGTCATCCCGTATTTAACATGTCGAAATAATCATCTAAGACCGTAAAGTATATATATTCTGGGTCCTAGTGGAAATCTAAGACGATCCAACGATGTCTGTCCGTCTGTCTGTTGAAAGCGGGATAGGGCTTGGCCCAAATATTTGTCTTATATAAGGTTTATTTGGTATTGAAAATTAGCAAAATCCGTTCATAAACAAAAAATTTATGTACCAAATACTAAAAAAACAGGGTGTCAGTCATAACTCCAGTTTATACTTTTTGGACCGATATCCTATACAAAGAAGCATGTAAAACAACGAAATTTTGCACAAATTGTTCAAGGGCCAATGTAAACTCGGAAACCAAAAATGGGCATCCATGGACATCCTATATGAAGCGAAACATCAAAGAAATTTTTTACAAATAGTCCAAGAACCAATGTAAACTCAGAAACAAATAATGGGCGTGGTCTGCCAACTTTACCGCCCGCCTCCCATATAAGTTGAAATAGATTTGGTCAAGCCGAATATAACATTCTTACTTGTTATATTTAATATTAAATTGTGAAAATACAATATTTTAATTATTTTTCTTAAATTTAAAATAATCTTAACGTTTAAGAGTGACTTGAGAAAAACATTTGAAATCAAATTGAAAATTTTTCAAATTTTTCAAATATTTTTAAATTTTTGGTTTGGTTTGAGAATAATTTGATAATAACAACTGAAATCAAGTTGAAGAAGTACAATTTTTCAAATTTTTTTTGAATTCAAACTTTGAATTAAAATCTGTATTTACATTTGAAACAAGTGTGAGAAACACGTTTAATATCAAATGCTAAAGACATCATATTTCGTACGTTTGAAACCGTGTTTGCTGGGATGATACTGAAAGCTTTTTTGTGAGATTGTGGTTCAGTTCAGTAGTAAATTTATCTTTGAGTCGTAAAGTTGCCGTAATGTTGTAAGTTTGGCAGTCATTACAGTTTAGTTATGTAATAATAACGTGTGCATTTAAGGCGTAAATAAAGAGCTGTGTATTTGAATCTAAAAGCAAATTGTGTGACGGATTTTATTATTTGCAAGTAATAAAACACCCAGTTTATTTAAAGTAAATAAACCAACGTTTTTGAAAGGCAAAAACATTGTGAACTATTTCTTCAGCAAGTTTTATTGAAACGCCCTTTACTTTTATATATAAATGTAAGAATATCTAGTCATACGGATTTATATTTTTCAAATCCTGCACATATGTAAAAGTTTTCTTTACTTTGTCTTAAAATTTTTGAATGTGATGCTGGTGTATTTTACTTTTATTTATCTACAACATAAAATATATTATTTTTCAAACCTGTAATTTTTTTATTTCTTTAGCAAATCTTCCACTGCTTTTGACATGTGTCTTTAAGATTAAATTTTATAAACTCTAGTTTTCATTCTTCGACAGTTGTCGGAATTTAATTGTCAAATTATAAGTTTAAATAATTTTAATTCAATTAAAGTAACACATTTTTTTTATGTAAAACAGGTATTCAAACAATAAAAAAATATTTAAATAATAACAAAGTGCTACCAAAGAATACTTTTTTATGCGGCTTGGAGTTTCTCGGTCAGTTTAGATAAAGTGTGCGTTTGAAAAAAACATAACACAAAATTTTCGAAATAACTCTTACCGCCGTTAATTTTAAATATCTTTCTTGATTACAATATCTTCTAGAGACATGTCAGATTTAACAGCAGATCGAATTCTTGAATCCCGGTCGTTTGTTCGCATACAGATGGCAGTCAAATAAAAATGTACAAAAGTTTAACACGGGTATTGAGAAAGATGAAATTTGGTTCAGAAAAAGAAAAAGTCACACAATCAATTTCTTTTTAGTAGTAAAGCTTTATATGCTATAATTAAAATAAGCTCTATTTTATTGGAGTATATTCATAAATATCGACTTTTAAGCGAAGGTATCAAAAAAGAAAGAAATTATTTACATAAACAATAAAAACATTTCATAGAAATTTGGAACATCGATTTTTTATAATATTTCATCACTTAATTGTGAATAAAGTTGACATTTATGAATCGACATTTATGAATGAATGAGGAAATGATGGTCCTGCGAACCAGATAGAACTTCATTGTTGATGACGCTATTGCATGTTGGCTGTTTGATACTACAAATTAGAATAATCTGAGCCACACTCATTAGCGAATTTATAGTCCTCGATAGTTAATAATAACAACCTGGTACAAAATGACAATTTTTATTTTCACTCGATAAACGACCTAATTCAATAGCTTCAAACACGCTCTTAATTTTGAAACATTAAAAAAAAAAACGTTTTGAGGGTAATTTCTGCACTTAAGATCTCATAGCTTCCTAAATTTTATGTTAATTTTAGGGTTTTAAACTGATTTAGAAAGCAGCAGAACATAGCTTTTTAATTATGTATATATATTAAAATATTTAAATATTTTATACATACTTATACTTATAATACCCTACAACAAAAATCAAACATTTTTCTCATACATGATAAATTCCATATACATGTGAAAATACAGACTTTCGTATTTGTTTTTCCTTTTTAAAGGACTTTAAAATTTTAAAGGATGTTAACGGATTTTAAAGGGGAGAATTTTGGCATTGGATTACTTTTAGTTAAAATAATTCAAATAAAAGTTTGAAAAAAATGTTCTTCGAATATTTAGCCCTTTAATATCCTTGAAAGTTTCCAACAAATAATTTCAAAAATAATACATGTTGAAAATACTAATGTCTAAATAACTTTATTACTTTAATACATAAAACAATTTGAAAATTATTCTTAAGAACAAAAGTACAAATTTAATTTTCAGTTTATTGAGACTTCGAGCATGCAAAACCAATATAGAATTTTTTGAAGCCATTGTATTTAAATTTCTTACTTTAAGTGTAGTATGACAGACAACATTATTTGGAAGACTTTAAAATATATTTGAAAGCTTAAACGAAGATAAGTTGAGTATTTCCATTTAACTTAATTTGCGAAAAGACAGTAGGCTATGATTTTTGTATTATATTAAATTTTTTTTATGAATAATTAATATGAAAAAAGTTATAGTCAATCAAGCACGACTATTTAATACCCTACACCTGAATTTCGTGTGAGGTCCTTATATAGAAACTATGAACATATTTGGACCGATCCTTGTTAAACTTCATATCGCGGTTTATATAAGTTAGCAGGCATAATTGGAAACAAAAATAAACTACTTTTTGGTCGAGTTGTCCACAAATACTTGTAGTTATTTTTAGGCTCTAGGGATACTCAAGAATATGTACCTAAACTAAAATTAACAAAGTTTTTGCCGTCAGTGCGAATTGAACTTGGGCTCAAATTAACCATTTGTTTTTAAAGACTAACGTCTTACTCAATACACCGTCTCGAACCTACTTTCCTAAGCGACAAAAACTCTTTTTAATTTAAAATATCTTTTTAGACATTTTGTTATACAAAACTAACAGCATCATCAACAGAATAAAGGTGTTGAACCAACAACCTTCTGGTTGGTAATCCAGCGCTCTAGCCAACTCGTCCACGTAATTGCAATATTATTGTGCTATTATACTGTTGAGGTGTTATTTATGTAGTACAGAGTAGGCCGAGAAACTACTTTAATAAGTAGTTGCCATTACCGAAAACTAAAAAGTTTTTGCTGAGTACTTACATAAAACTTACTATTGCCAAATTTATCTGGCATTTATATGAAATTTTTGCACTTAAAATGATTTTATGGAGTGTAGCTTATATGGGAACTAGGTTCAGTTATGGACCGATCCTCTTGAAATTTGATAGTGCAATTTATAGTTATTAAATTTTAATTGTTGCAAATAAAATCGTAAACTAAATTATTTACATTCAATTTATGCGTGTTAAAGTAACATTCTGGAATTAGTACTGTATTGGAAATATGGTCAATTAAAGGCAAATCTTTGCGAAATTTGATAGCATGATTTATACTCAAATACAAATAATCATACCAAATTTTCTTTCGATACCAATATTTTTATCATATTTATACACGTTTAAATAATTTTTGGGAAGGTACCTCATATGGTAACTACGATCAATTATGCAGCCAATCTCTAGAAATTTGATAGTACGTCTAACGCAGATAAAAATCTCATCTACCTTGAATTTCTTATAAATATTTGCATATTAAAGACAATTCTGATCACTTAAGCATATTTCCGGGAAACATTTGTAAGGGAGCTAGGTAAAATCGAATCAATCGATTTAAAAAATTTTCTGTAAGCTTCGTCTTTATGCCCAACAATTATCATTAAATATTATTTGAAATTTACCTTTAATTTACCTTTTTTATCTTACCTTTTAACTTAAACAAATGTTTTTCTATGACTTATCATAGATGTTGTAACACTGTTCTAGTCTGATATAGAATATATTTACATTTACTATTAAATTTTAGATTTAGGGGTATTACTTTATAGAAAATTATCATTTAATAATCACTTAAATTTTATTATACCTAAAGCATATTCAATTTTAAGCTTTTTGAACCGTAATTCTAATAATTCTGATCATTACACAAAAAAAATTATACTTTTCTTTTGTGAAATTTATATTAAAATATGCATCATTTATCTGGATCCCTAGAACTCAATTTTTAAAGTTTGCTCTTTTATTTTCAAATTTTTCATTTTTAAACACTTAAATTTTGACTCCTGCATACCGAGATAAGTGTACCTTTAGAAACAGTTGTCCTGACTTGCTTCATACCATAAAACTATATGTACATAATTGGCCTCTAATGCAAAATAATTATTTCTTTTATATAGATATTCACAGAATAACATATGTTTTGAATGAACCTTTAATAAAAGCTATGAAAATATTTAACAAATATTCTAATGAATTAGACTAAAGTATATCAAATCTTGAATTTAGAAATATGTTAAATAGTTTGTTTAAATAATTAACTTATTTATTTATATTAAATTATGATTGATGTCCGTGAGGAAAGTATTGTATCCATAGATTGAAAATAATAAAAAAATAAAATTACACCATATAATTTGAACTTATAAAGGCAATAAATATGAAATTCAGAAATTTCATTATAATGTTTTTAAAATTAATATAATTAAAGAATAATTTGTTAGAAAACCTCAAGGATATTTAAAAATGAAGTATATGAAGGACATTTTTGACATTATAAATGACCGAATGATCATACTCTACCATATGATACCCATATCGTTATTATTGAGCTACTAACAAATTTAAAAGTAATTCATAAAAAGGTTATTAATTTTGAAATTTTCAAGTCCTTTTGAAAGTATATTCGAACACGTAATAAAAAATTGAGTACGCAGTCCTATCATAAAATGTCTTCACCTTCATATGTATATGGCTTGGTTGATATAAGTAAAGTATTTTTTGAAAAATTTTATTTGTAAGATTTATAAAATATTCGTAAGTACGACACACATGCATTTATAGATTTAAAAATAATCCTCTAAAATATATTTTTAAGGCTAAAATGAGAAATGTACTGAACGTTTTAGTAAGTTAGATAAAATTGAATAAGTTCTACAGCTTTCATTCAATTTGAAAATACAATATCTTTTTTATTTTTAAACAAAAATGTCTTCAAAAATTATTGCATCATTGTATAAGTTTTTATATAAAAAATTATAATAAATTTCAGTTAAACTAGAAAAATTATGGAAGCACTTTTATAGTATCGTTGTATAGACTTTTCAAAGATCTTAACTATTTTCTTTTTTTTTTTGGATTATAGCTCACAATTTTGTAGGTATATTGGACATTCTTAAAACTGATTTATGAAGTTTTCACGGCATATGGAATTTTTATTCGTTCCTATGTTAATACATGTTTCTATTACTTTATTATCCGTTACAGTGTTTTATCTTACAACTGATTTTGCAATATTCCCCAAAAGACCATTAATTTTTGTCTCTGCCTAACACTTTATCAAAGAAACACATTCAATGCATCAATGTCTAAATTGAATTAGACAATTAAAAAATTAAAAGAAAAAACAAAAGATAAAAATACAAAAAAGTAAAAGTAATGATAAATAAGAATCTTTGATTCATTTATCTTCAACAATTCTCTAATTACATATTTTTCTTACTTAAATAGAAAATCTAGAATAAATTTATTACTTACATGCATGTGTGTGATTACAAGTGTTAGAAGGTGTGTGCATGAATAAGTAAATATGTATATGAATGTATTTAAAAAAAGAAAAAATAAAGAAAATTCTTACAATTTAAACTGTAAATGAACAGATTTACAAGAGATAAATCTGTTGTACGTTTAAATACACATTTATTTGAGATTGCATACGCTCATACATAAAATACATTTATATTATATTATATAAATGTATTTGTAAGGAGTAAAATTATACATTCAAAGATAAAAAAATAGTCATACACATACAGATAATTACATATATATATATATATATATATATATGTATGTAGTTAATGATTTAGTCAGTAGTATAAAAATTTAAGTTCATATTCAGATACACTTGCAGACATTTTGTCTTGGTTATGAGGCATATGTACATACAAATGTGTATGTGTTTTTGAAATCTTATTTTTTATGTTCTTTTTTTTTCTTTTTTTTAAATAAAAAAAATCATTTAATATAAAATAATCCCATTTAATTTTATGTAAAAGTATAAAATGAAAAATTGCAAGATTGTTTGTTTGTAACTATAATGTAGTTAGGTACTCGTAACATCATCTTTTTAAATATGTAGAATGTATGTAATTTGAAAATTCTTAAGAATTTATTTTAGTGTTTTATGCATCAGTTTCTAAAGTGATAGTTAGCTTGAAATATAAATTTCTTTTTATATTTTCTTAACTTTATGTCTGACATTAAAAAAAAAGTACTACGTTATAAATAGGTGCAATTTATAGATAAAAAACAACATTAATTTAATTGCATCGTTACTTTTAAAAGATTCTTGAATTATATCTAAATTCTGGTATAAAAAATATAAATATTTAAAATATATTTTTAATTTACCGTATTTGAACCCAAAATTAATGAAAAATAAAACAAAATACGCTGATCAGTTAAACATGTAAAAGAAAATTAGTTTAAATAATTTAAATCAAGTCATTAATTTATTTGTACCTTTATGTGATTATCTTATACAATTTAATGATAATCTTGGAATCCTTATACTCGCGACCAAAGTTGGCAAGAGAATTTGAAAGTTTGTCATTTCATTTGTAATTTTTAAAACGTATTGCAATAGACTTTTTGGAATCCTTTAATAAGCATTTATACTCCAATCACGAAATTTGTATTCTTTTTTTGCTTTGGCGCACAAAAATTCATGCACATACAAAAATCAGCAAAAATATTAGGAGTTATCGTATGTCTGGATACTTATAAGAATCGATATGTATAAGCCAGGACTTAGTCTTTAACAGAAAATTCGAAAAATTTTTTGCTGAAAAAAATTGGTCCATAATGAATCGGTTATTGGCCAATAATTTTTTGTTTATTTAATGACATATTTTTTTATAATGACTTCAGTCTTTCACAGAAAATTCGGAAATGTTTTTCTAAATTTTTGTCATGAAAAAATGCTCATATAAAAGCTATGGACCTGTCACAAATATTGGAACTTCGAATTCTATATCATAAATGATAAATTTTTAAATCTATAAATTTTCAAAATCCTTTTCTTTAATTAAAATTCAATTGGCATTGTTATACCCACCATCAGTAAAGATTGGGGGTCATTTAAGACCCTATTCTGGGTCCTGGTAAAATTCTGAGTCGATCTAGTTATGTCCGTTTGTTTTTACGTCTAGCCCATCTAGTGGGAAATACTTGCCTTGCACAAAGTTTGTTTGATACCGAAAATGGGTAAAATATGTTCATAAACAAAACAGTTATAGGCCAAACGGAGAGATAGATAGGAACAAAAGGACTTAAATTGAAGCCTACTTATCAAATTCAAAAAAGTTTACAGATAAGGTTTAGAGTTATGAGAAGAGAACTCTTTAAATAAAAAAAATTGACGAAAACTCATCTTTCTACCCTATTAGAATGGATAGAATTTCAAAAACTGTAAAAAAAACTCATTCATTTTTCACTTTTTTAAACCCCAAATATTACCTACACACATACAGTCACAGTTAAATTTATTTACATTTTTTTTAGATTTTTTTAAAATCTAAAAAAAATTTTTGAAGCTGTGTAAATAATTTTAGAAAATAAATACCTTTGAAATGAAAATTGCATAGGAACTTTTATTTTAATATGAGAAATAAATACTGCTACTTTTTCAGAAATTACTACAATCAACTCAGACATTACAGCAACGAATATATATAAGATGGAATATTTTATTTTGCACATATTTCAACTGCAAAAAATTTGTGTTCTAAAAACGTAATGATTTTTCAGTTCTCTACTTGACGTAAAAATTATGAAATTGGGTTAAAGTACAGTGTATAATTTATACAATTTTCAACCAATATTTTTTCCAATTTTGCTGAAAATATAGTAACTAATTGGTTTAATCACCAATAATATGAAAATATTTAAGAAAATTCAATAAAATGTATCAGAAATATGATGCTTTAGTAAAAGAAATAGAATACAGGAAAATTAAAAAATAGAATCTTACAATCAACATATGCCATTAAATCAACTTATTAAAGGAAGATTTAAAATCGAGGAAATGGTGGATGCTGTAAAAATACACACTTGGTGTGATGAAACTTATGCAAATGGTCTGTAAACGTAAAATGTGCGAAAATTACAACAATTGATTGCACCTTTTTATAAATTTTTATAAATTTTGTTTTATATAATAGAAAATTCACTTCGTTGAATTTTTACATTTATAATAATTTATAATAATTTAACAATATTTAATAAACACTACACATCTTTCAATTTAACATTTTAACTACGTTTGATAGTAGTCCGGAAAAAACGCCGACGAATAATACCAAAACTTAAATTAATCTTATTATTTTTATATAAAACGTTGGAAAATTTTCCATTCTATAAAACAGTTCAATTATAGTATTCAAAAAATTATTAGTTGGTATTTTATTGAAGTAAGATTAAAGTATGCTCCAATTTACCCCAATCTCCCCAATGTTTAGTAGTTTTTCCAAATTTAAAATTAAAAAAAAAAAAAAAAAATAAATTAAGAAAAATTTGAACTGTTAAAGTACGAGTATTTACATCTAAAATTCTTAAATGAACATATGAGTAAGAAAAACCAACAGCGTTAAAAGAAGGATATAAAAAAATTAATATGCATTTGTTTTTATATTTGTCAACTAAAAGAAAAAAAAAAAAAACTATATGTTAAAAAAGTGAAGATAAAAAGACAGTGAGTGCACCCGTTAAATTTGTGGATTCATCTCATTTATTCGCTGCTTTGTTTGCTACATGTGTAAGTTAAACATCTTCTTTCCCTTTCTCTAAATACGAACGAATTTTGATCTGTAAAAAAAAAATTTGCATCACCATTAACGAATACAATTTTGAATTATATTTTATATGCACATGGTGTTCTAACAGTTTTCTATCATTTGTATAATACACATTTGCATAATGTGCTTTTACTTGTTTGATTGTATCTGCATTACACTATGAGTGTGTGTATGTTTTTCTTAACTAAGTCTCTTATTCTTAAGCTAAGTTCAGATTACGAAAATATTTGACACGAAATGTTTTATCGTATTTTCATGCAATTTTTGCGACTAAATATAGAGTTGATTTTTTGTTCATATTACGCGCATTTATTTAACGTTTTTTTTTTTTTTTTTTTTTTTGATAAAACAGCTATCAATCATCGTAAAATACTACAATGGGCAAATATTTTAAGCCTGTTCAGATTAGATGCAAAACATTTACTCATAATTATTTGATTATACAAGGTAATATTTGTAGCGTTTTTATTTAATGTAAAGCGAAAATGCTATTTATTTTAAATAAAAATGTTTATAAAATTTACAAATTAATTTATTTAGATAATAAAGGAAATACCAACTATTATTAATCGATTAATTGCAAGATTTTAATACGCTCATTAATAAAAATTACTTTTAAAAACATGTATTTAAAATGATTTTACAAGTAATTTACATTTATATACAAGAACATGTTCATTCTAACTGGGCCGGTAGCCCACTTAAAATGAAAATATTTTCTTTTTAAAGTTAACAAAGGCTTACCGTGAATCTGGCCTTTGGCCGGACTCTGTATCCTTTTCCTATATTTATTCTTTTTTTTAAAAAATAACAAAATTTTTTAAGTTCCGGTATAGCAATATAAAATTAAAATTGCATAGATCCTCTCAAGGATTTAATGGCCAAGGATCATGTGGTCATATTATATACCATTCAAAAGATATAAATATAATATATATAAATCGTATATGTATTAATAAAGATATTCAGAAAAATATATCAAATCTTTAGAGATCCATAACTAATAAACTAAGAGCGAGCGGCCAAAATTTTTTACATTTTTTTAATCACAAATAAAGTACTACTAAATCTTTAAAAAACAAGTGGGCCGGTGATCCTAATTTATGCCAAAATAAACTCAATTGGTTTTATTTTCAATTAAATTTTTTACTACTACTTAATACATTCTTAGACTTAGACTTTTTTATCCATGATCAAAACTATTTCACTAACATACGTATGTATATAAAACAATACTTTTCTCTTCACGCAAAAATTCTCTATCTCTCTCTATCTACTACGAAACGTCTTTTTTTGAACACTTTAGAATTTTTACAATAAAAAATCGTCAAAATTCAGATAAATCGGCAAATCTGGCAACAATGATTATTATGGTTAAATAATAAAAGAATATTAATATATTGAAAGTTTTATTTAAAAAACTGTAAATAAAATATAACATTTTTTTCAACTCAAACAGTTTACAGCATCTGCTGTTGTTTGTCGCTATTTGATCTTACATTTATTTTGTAAGATCAAACAAAATTTCGCTTAAAATTGTGGCAAATATTTTACAACTTGTGTTCATATAATCGTCCCACTACCGGCATCTGTAATTAAGGGCAAATAGTTTGAATCGTAAAAATATTTGGTATTCACATTACGCAAAGCAAATACTTGAAAAAATCGTCAAATAATAGCGTAGTGTGAACTTAGCTTTACTCTAAATACAAATACACACACACACACATCCACCCACTATATTGTACAACATATATTTTTGTACGTATAATCACACATTTACTTATTCAACCATTGGCAGTTTTGTTTGCAATTATAGTGCATTATTTATTATTTATCGTTTGTATATCTAGAAGAATATCTTTTTGTCAAGGTTCAGCTACTCTTACTGCCACTACTGTTGTATGTTAAAATTTGCATTATTTCTAGAGATTCTCATTTTACGTTTTTCTCTTCTAGGAAGCGGATATAAAATATAAAAATAGTTTTTCTATTTGAAAATCTTAAAAATATAAAATGTTTACTTTTTGATGCATTTGCTGTAGCTGCTTACTTTTGTATGTATGGTTATATTTAAGTTTATATAAGTGTAAATGTGTGTGCATAATATCTGTATATAAATATAAAATTTATGTGGAAAATTTGGTATTTTGTATATAAATTACATATGTGTATGTGTTTAGATTTTACAAATTGTTTCTTTTGAATTTACACTTGAATGTGATTTGCTTTTTTGTTGTTGATGTTGTTGTTTTAATTTTATATCTGTTTCTAATGTATATTTACACTATAAGCTGTTAGTTAAAATCATCCTATATTGTTTTTACAATAAAAAGGGAAATTAAAACAAGTAAAAAAGATATAATCAGTAAAGCCTGATCATTTGATAACCTATAGCATTGTGTATCAGAATTCAGAGTAAGACTTGTGTGAGATATACGGGCAAAATTGTGAACCGATCTTTATAAAATTTAGTATTTCTTTTGTATATATATATATATATATATATATATATATATATATAGTATATAGTACTTAATACTAACATTTATATGTGATCGCTATTATAAATTATGAACTGATATTCATAAAATTTGGCACAAAGATGTATACTTACATAAAACATATTTGTGCCGAATTTTATTGAAATACGATTTGCTATATTTGAGGCATTTATAATCGTTCAACACATATTCTCGGTGGGCATTTGTATGATGGTAAGGTGGGAAAAATGAACCATTCACAACCAATTTAAATAGGCTTTATACTTCTACCAAAAGAGTTATTCGTGCCAAATTTTACCAAGAAATCTTTAAAATTGCGACCTGAACTTTGTTCACAAAATATAGGGTAGAGGGGGAGCATTTGCCAATAGGGAGATATATGCTATTGTCAATTATCTTGAAAAATAAAGTAATAATTTTTGTGGCAATTTTCTTTTACTTTATCGTAAAATTATCATCCATCAAATTTTTATTGCATTTTCAATTTACATTTGACCGGAGGTAGACGTGATTATTTGTTGTTTTCAATACTCTGCCAAATATTTCGTAGTGGGAATTTTCTGCGATTTCTTTCTTATTTTTTGGGGTTTAATAAAGATTTTCTTTCATTATATAAAATTGATAGTTGATTTGATAACTGATTGATGGAAAATAATTGACAACAGGTGTTTTTCTAATTTAGTTTAAAAAAAATTATCATTGGTGCATAAGACCTACTGGGGTGTATTCGCCAGACTGCAGGTAGGTCGGTTCCAACTTATCCGCCTGAAACTTTGCAATCAGCTGCAAGATACATAATAGCAGACAATTGTTTACAGTGCATATAGTGTTTACATATATGCACTGTATATATATATATATATATATATATATATATATATATATATATATATATATATATATATTTAAACATTTTCGCAATGCATTGATTTTAAATACATATTGATTGAACTTCTATTTATTTTGCATAAAATTCAATAAAATGTATCAATTTGTATAAATAAAACAATGAAAAATAATATATAGGCGAGCGATATTGCTTCCATCACGAGGTGAATTTTTGCATGAGTTTGGGTATTTTTAGCCGTTTTTGACCAAAATTAAAAAAAAAGAATGAACGTAACATACAGACATTCAGGAATAAAAGAGTCAACATATGCAAGTCTTTAATACAAAAGAAAGTTTACGGTGATGAAAAGAGATAATTTTAAATAAAAAAGGTGGCAATGCTCCCTCTTCTACCCTACATGGACCGCCAGACGAACCAACGGTCATCGCTAAATTGATGGTATACTTTAAGGGGCCTGAGGTGTAGGGTATGAATATATAAATAAATATATATATATATGTATATATGTATATATACATACATATATATATATATATATATATATATATATATATATATATTATATCTTCTATATATATAAAAATGGTGTAAAAAATGTATACTAATTCATAAAATGAGAACGGCTGGGCCGATTTCTGTAAAATTTCTTGTCAGTTGTGCGTATTTCGGAGGAAAAGGTTTTTACGGAAGAAAATTTTGGAAAATCCTCCTGAAAAGTCGGAAAATTGGAAAAATCGAAAATCGAGTTTTTGTATGAAATATTGTGTGAAATTATTCCTTAATGGCTTTCCAAATCAAACAATAGAAAGTTCTTAGTGTAAATCATGGAAAATTACGGAAAATGCGTAAAATTGGAAAATCTCTCCGCAAAATTCGGAAAATTGGAAAAATCGAAAATTGATTTTTTTGTACGAAATTTTGTTGTGCAATTATTCCTTAATGCCTTTCCAAATGAAAAAATAGAAAGCTCTCAGCCAAAATCCGATAGATGGTGTTATACGTTGACTTAGACTTTGCGCAATCTGACAGGTGTCATTTTGGCATTGTAATTTTCTACAGTAAATGTACTATTTTTCTTGCTGCAATTTATAGTAGTTTTGTGTATTGTTAAACTAATTCCGGATTGTTGTAAATCACGCATTATATCCATATACGGTAAAAGCATTACAGTCATTTGAAATTCAGTGCAATATTTATCATAAAAATCGAAAATAGATTTTTTTGTATGGAATTTTGTGTGGAATTATCCCCTAATGACTTTTCAAATGAAAAAATAGAAAATTCTTAGCGTAAAGGAATAATTTTTATATATATTATATTACTCTAAAGATTGTCTGAAGGCTTAAAATGGGGGCGAGGCGAAGTTCGCCAGGTCCGCTAGTATATATATATAATGTACCTTTTATTAAAACCATTACTGTTGTTCTGAGTTTATTTTTATATTTGTATGTGCATAATTATTTTAAAATTTACATGTGAATTATGTAATCGTCTAAGCGATTATATAATTTTATGCATACATTTTGTTTGGCTTTTTCTATCAATGGTTTTAGTTTGTACTCGTATGAAATTCTTGTTTTTGTTGAATCTTGTTTGTCAGATATTATTTTGCTTTTTAATAAAATTAAAACAAATATTGGATTGCACACGAGAAAATTAGTGCATACAATTTAGCTTATAAAAATGAAACCGGTGGGTCAAACTTTTTGAAATCTTTTGTTTTGTTAAAGACGGTTATATTCTAGTTTTAAATTTAAAATAAAAATTTATTTGTTTTTCGCTTTTAATAAAATATTTAATATTTTGTGAAATACCCTAAATAAAAGCTTTATTGTGTTTTCGGTTACTTTTTTGTTCGAATGGGTCCACTTCATTTTAAACTTTATTTTATTCGTTACTCAGCTTTAAGTGTTCCTTAAATATTTTTTACTTTAACCCAATACATTTCAAATTGACTAAGTTTTGGACAATTTAGTAGATTGACCTCCCTTGGTACATACCACTCAGCTAGGCCAGAAAAATAAGATTTCGTTGTGCTTTCCAATGGTGAAAAGAAAGCACTCATTTGCGTACATTTCTCAGTTGAAAGAGCAATTTGTTATGAATAAAATTCTTTTTCCTCCGCACGTACAAATGGCTTGTCAAACTAAAAATTTTTTCGACAATTATGATGTCTTTTATACGATATTTATCTCCTATATTTCTCATAATATCTGTGATATTGAACTTCTGGCCAGGATGTTGTAAAAAGTGCGACAGTTCGTACTTTATATTGTCGTTTAAGTGCATTAATATTTTTGTGTAAAATTAATCTCAATATTTTGGGTCCTCTTCTTTTTCTCCATATTCTTTGTGGATCTTCAGGCTACTATTTTAAAATTTTCTGGTCACAGAAACTGAGCAGTTTAATAATTGAGTCGCATTCCATTCAGCGATTTAGATGTTTCCCTTTAAAATATTTATTATTTTGTATGCGACCCTACAGTCTGCAATTCAACTTTTTCTTCGGTTATCGGAGTTCATTTCAGTGACCGAAAACTCTTTTTATTTTTTTTTTATAACTCAAGAAGCTGTATTTCCCGACCCACCTGCATTCCTGGCAATTGTTTGACATATGTTCGGATTACACATTTTAATTATATATTGACACGAATTTTGTTCAAATTACATTTTAAGATAATATAATAATAAATGTAATCAATTTAACGGTACACATTTTTTCGCTTATAATAATAGTTGCCTTAAAGCGTGCATTAAATTTTTCGTGCGCAGTCCTTAATTCATTTTATTTTAAATAACATCAACAAGTTTAGACAAGTTTTATAAATACTTAACTGTTAGATAATATAATAATTATAAATTTAATACTAGTAAATAGTTGCAAATATTATTACAATTTTAATAAATAGTTTATTGACATTCCTTAATTTTCATAATTTATTTATTAAATATAGATATTTATAGCTACTATTTATATCTATATTTAGTGTATAAACATTTAAAATGCAAACAAATATACACACGTTTCGTATGAGTAAAATTGTCATAATTGTATATTAATCATACGTCCCATATAATGTATTTTAAATTCATTTAGTAAGAATATCCAATAATATTGTCAAAGCATAACATAATTTGTTATCAATTCGTTTTACATTACATAATATCTAAATACTTTAAAGTAAAATCTATCCTTCTTTCGAAATTTATGCTACTTAATATTTTTTTTGAAAATATTTTTTTCCATCTTTAGCTATTTCATATTGATTTCATATCTATTAAGTTTTTATGAAATATTCTAAGAAATTTTGCTCATTGTTTCCTAATAATATTTTATGGTATTTTATCTCTCTGTCATATGTCAATATATAAATGTATATTTGTCGATTTGGAGTTTCCGCCCATCAATTGAATTGAGATTTTGCGGTAAATCAATTTCAATCATTCAAGATAACAATAAAAATATTTATATTCAAAAGAATAACGAAAATAACAATAATAGCAATAATAAATTTATAACGTCTTGCATTGAGAAAAATCACTTAAGCAAGACACACACACACACATCAGCTAAACAACATCGGCAACATAGAAGAAACAGGAGGAAAAAAAAATATTAAAGTAAATTAAATTTAAATTCTTCATTTTATTCGTTTTTTTTTTTTTTTTTTTTTTTTTGGTAAATTGGATTTTACAAACCGATGAACATAAAGTGGGATTGCAACAGGCAGACACAAGAAACACGAAAATAAACTGGGTATAAAGTAAAAAAATACTTCTAATTTGTTGTTTAAAGCACAAACACAACACTCTTAAGGTAAGAAGAGAATACTTGCAGAGAACACATTGAAAAGAAGTGACTCAAAATACCATATGAAAAGTCTATAAAGAAAACCACAAGGAAATAAGAAGAAAGACAGGCAGACAGACAGGCAGACAAATACAAACAAAAAACAATAAACCAAAAGAGGAAAGGCATTGTGGCTTATAAATGTTTACCAAAGAAACAAACTTAAATGTAACAAAAAGTCAGCTCTGAATTACAGTGTCTAACAAAATTGAGACAAATTCAAGAGCTAGTAATATCTTAAGAAATTAGTAAACTTTTTATAAAAGTACCTTATCATAGATCAGTAAGAAGGTATGTGTGTTAAACGTGCGACTAATTTGCTAATTTAAATCTTCCTCTTGAGGAATTTATATACAAATTTGAAAGATTTCAAAAAAGCCCCACTGTGCCCATATTAAAATTAAAAAAAAAGAAATTTAGTACATGTGTAGACATTGACCATCTTTTTATAAAAAGTTTTTCGATTTTTAAAAATTCTTAATATTTTGGCTGTATTGGATCAATACATTACCCAACATACGCTCTTTTAGATATTTAGTTTTATGATAATATAAGATGCCTTTCAGAAAAGTATAAAATTATTATATTTAAGTAAAATTTTATTTTAGAGAAAAAAAGAGTATAGATACTTTTTCGGTCACAAAAAAAAAACATAATTTTTTCAATTTTCAATTTCAAGATTGTTTATTTTTGCACTCAGAACAGGTATCGACTTTAAGTTTTTTTAAACAGCTGGGTAAAAGTTTCACTAAATCGGACAAAAATATTGGGATATATATATAGCTTTTGGGATCCGGGAGCCCTATAGCAAAAATATCACTGTTTTTAATGCCTTAACGAAAAATTTACATTATTGTTCACCCTACTTACTAAAGACATTTTTAGATGGTAATACCGAATGTCAAGATTTATAAAAAAATCGATACAAAAGTGATATTTTAAATTATTCAAAAACATTTGATTTTCATATGTATCAATAAGGTATTTTTTCTACATTATCAAAAATAAAATTATACAAACGTTTTGTAAAAAAAATAATAATAAAAAAAAAATATTGAAAGAAAACTAAAAGCTAAATTAAATATAAATTACCGTCTGAAGTATTCCCTATCGAATCTTTTGACATACTGATAAAATACGAAATATTTATTTTTCAAAAGTCATAGAAAGTCTTAAGAATTTAATGAAATTTCAAAGTAATTTTACTTCTGGCAAGTTAAATTTTTGATTTCTTAATTGTATTATTGGTTTGTGGAAGTGAATATTAAATAATTTCTTCCTCAAAAATATTCACTATTATAAAAAGAATTATTAAATTGAGAGTTTTTTCACTGAAAAGACAACATGTTTCAGTTCTTTTGAGATACATGTCTTATACAAGCAATGAAACTGGTAAATAAATATATATATATATATATATATATATATAAAGAGTCAAAATTTAACTGAGAATTTAAGAATTGTTCTATTTTAAATATTTTCCAGAATTGTGTTTGATATCTCTAAATTAAAAAGAAAAAAGTCTCATAGATTAGGATTTATTATTTATTTATTTACTTTTTAATTTTTGGCATGAAGAACTAATTAACCTAAAAATCAGTGATATACAGTTTTTAATATAACTTACAATAGGTACACAGGGAAAATATATATATAATGTAACCATCGAGGAATACTCTCTGCCTGCAACTGTCTTCAAAACAGAAAAAGTATGGATTTCTGCAAAATCGTTCACGAATAGTCTTCTTATTGCGACTTATTTGTTATTTATTTGCACATTATATGAATTTGTCTTTTAATAGCATTTTATGTCACGCTATATCTTTGTATACAAAAAACTATAAAAAAACAGATGCGTTTTCCCTTAGTTGTCGCTAACCGATTTTGATAATTATCGTAAAAGCGATTTGGTTAGAATATATCCCAAAGTTAGTATTGGATCGGGAGAGTATTTACGAAAATATTCTTCGGTTAACAAGGAAGAAAAATTCTGTTATGCATGAGTTGCAATCTCTTATCTTTATTTCTTAGCATTTTACTAATGACATAAGCAGCGGAGGTGTTTATCAGATAAATGAAGGCTATTTAAACTTATAATTTTTTTCTTTCTATAGTTTTACAAATTTTCTCATTATTTATGTATATTTTATTTTGAAAAGTCAAACATACTTTACCATAATACGGCTGTAATGTTTACATTTGGCTTTCTTTTATGTTATAAACAAAAATTTTCAATTATTATAATAATAAAAAAAATGATTGCAACTTCCAATATATAGTTATGAGATATTATGTGTATTAGATAAAATTCGGTTGTAGTTCTAATATTTCTCAAATAAAATGAGTAAAGACAAAAATTGGTATAGGTAAATAATATGCTATTATAAGAATTTCAATTCTCTTTTAGCTAGCATATTGTTTGTAGTCAAAACGAAATATTATGTACGGTCATTAAATGTTTTTTTATTGTAATCGTTTTCTGACAAATTTATTTTCTGTGTGTACTTATTTCATACGTTAATATTATTTTATTATGTTGTTAAATAATTATGATGTATATTGTTGTTTAATATTCTTTATAAGAAATCAGGGCTTTTTTCTTATAATTTAAGTTTTTAAAATTAAAAAATTAAATTTCCTGGGAATTTCATTTCCGTTTCCCGGGAAAAGAAATATCACGAGAAACCCCAAACCCTAGATTTATACTGAACATAACTGGACTAAGATAGTTGAAATTTCAAATAGAAATAGCTGGAAAATTATAAGAGATAAAAAGCACATGTAAGCACAAGATAGGTCTTATCGGAAGAAATAAAATTTGGCAAGTGGTGAAAAATTTGAGCCCAAATAGCTCCCCTCCTGAATGGTGCAAACTTAAAATTGTACAGTCCTCTGCTAGGTCTACGTGAACCAGCCGATTAGAAGTTACAAATATATTTCCAAAAAATCGATTCTGTCCCACTGTGCACTGTAACTTTAATATTTTCAATATATAAATTGAAAAATTTGAAATATCGCTAATATAGACAACTCTTAAAACGAACGTATTTCAAAAGTTCTCATTAAAACACATATTTAATAATAAATTCAGACTTATATTATATTCCATTGTGCCATTTTCTGCACAAATTAAAGTTGATAATATCTTAGAAAATATTTAATATTCTGGTTAGAGCTACTTAATTTTTTTACAATGTAAAAGCAAATATTTCATATTTTATTACTCATATTGTCCTTTGTAGTATTTTTGATACTACAAATTAAAAGCACCTAAATATCCAAATACTTGAAAATTTCCTTGACTTTAGAGGTGTCCTATTTTATGCAGACTAATTGCACAATAAAAGGTGTCGGGGTGGCGTCTATAAACTGGCAGCCCCAGTAGCTTCATAGGATGCAATGGGCTAATCATCCGTTTATCTGAAACTGAAATGATTAACAAAACTACTGTAATGAATACAACAGAAATTGAAGAATCCCCTACTACGATGACGATCTTTGGCCCACGAATAAGCACACGAATAAGAATTGGACAATGAAATGTAAGAACGCTTAGAGAAACATCAAGATTAGCACAATTAGAGTCACAATTGGTTAAATTTAATGTTTCTGTCTTGAGTATAAGTGAAATGCGGGGGTGTGGTAAATAATATTTGCAAAAGGTAATGTTGTGATACACAGTGGGAAAGAAAAGAGGAGCGAAAGTGGAGTAGCTTTTGTAATCTTGAAGGATATACGAAAATCCTTAAACTCATGGAGTCCAATCTTGGATCGTATAATAACAGTCAGTTTCTTCAGCAAGGTCGGAAAATGCATTACAATTGTCCAATGCTTCGCATCAACGGAGGATGATGAGGATTCAAATAAAAATGAGTTCTACAATCACTTAACTGCTACAATCCGCAAAATATCGAATGGTAATATTCCCTTGATGACTGGAGATGTTTTATAGAATTCTGTCAAACTTTTGATATTCATTAATATACGTGGACATCCCCAAATGGTATTCGCCGAAAATGGAGAAGAATATTAATAGAAGTGCTCACTAAAAATGTCGCTGATATGGACAGCGACCACGATTTAGTATTAGTCACAATAAAAATTAAACTTAAAAGAACTATACAAGCAAACTACACAGCAAATACATAAATGCTTAGATGTCATCAAACTACGTGATAAACTAAAATAGATAGAGTTAGAGAAACAGAACTTGGGAAGAAAAATGTAACGTGCTTAGGAATGTGGCAAAAGACGCAAGAGGATACAAATGTAAAGAAAATAGAACAATATGGATATCAAACATCACCTGGAATTTAATACAGGATAGAAATCGCTTAAAAAAACAGCAACAGAAGACCAAAATCTAAAACTGTAATACAACATCGAAGCAAAGGCCGTTAAGACATCAGCCCAAAAAGATAAATGAACATACCTCGAAAGCATATCCATTGAAGCAGAAGCAGCTATAGGAGCGAATAATATTAAAGAGCTCCATCAACTAATACTTTCGAATCAAAACATGAGCCGTAACCATGTCATAAAGGATAAAAATGGTCAACTACTTACCAACCTAGAAGATCAAACTCATCGATGGCAACAACATTTCGAAAGCATTAGTAACATCGCTGAAGACAACATCGTAGAAAACCTCACATCTTCTTTCGTTGCTATAATTGCTAGCCACATAATATCTAACGATGATTCCAGTTTCTATGAAATTACATGTGCTATTTTAAAATTAAAAAAAAAAAAACAAAGCACCTGCTCCTTCAGGCTAACCCCGCAATATTAGCAGACATTTTACAACCATATATTCGGGATGCCTGGTCAAATAAACAGTTTCCTAGAACATAGACAAAATGAGACATCATTAAGTTTCCAAAGAAAATTGATTTGAATACTGCAATAACTGGAGGGGCATCACCCTGCTTAACACTATTTATAAAGTAATTGCTATAATAAATGAAAGACTGAGCAGACACTGCGAGACAAAGAGGCAGGTTTTCGGCCACATCGGAATTGTTTAGATGTGACAAATATTCTTCGAGTCATAATAGAACAGTCTGTAGAGTGGCGCACACCGCATTATTTAGTCTTTGTCGACTTCAAAAAAGCATTCGATTCTATAAGACATGGCGCAATATGGGATGCATTAAGAGCTAAGGGCGTACCATCAAAATTAATAAACCTCATCAAGGCTATGTACAACAACTGCTCACTACAAGTTCGTCATAATGGAATGATAAGCGAATCCTTCAGCACAAACACAAGGGTGAAGCAGGTTTGTCCCCTTTCTCCATTGCTTTTTAATGTTAAAATTATGTACGAAGAAAAGAGGAATTGTGTGGGCCTTTCGCAAACTCCTGAAAATCTTGGATTTTGCAGACGATATCGCCTCATTTCGCATAAATTCAACGACATGCAAAGCAAAGTGGCAAAGCGTCACCTTTAACCAGTTTAAAATACAAAACCAGATGATTAAATTTGTAAAACACTTTTGTTATCTGGGATGCATGATGCCAATTAATGGCCGTGTGGAGCAAGATGTGTCTAGTAGACTAACGTGATGGGCCTCACAAATATCACAAAAACGAAGTTTCGCATATTCAATGCTTGCATAAAATCTACACTGCTTTATAAAAGCGAAACTTGGCTGATGACTAACACTATAGCACAAAGACTCCAAATATTTATAAACAAGTGTCTGCGAATAATATATCGAATATGTTGGCCAAATAAAATCACAAACACAGAGCTATGGAGGCTAAAAAAGGAAGAACCAATAGTTCGTCAAATAACAAGAAGAAAATGGAGATGGATAGGATATACTCTACGTAAAACCTATTGGCAGCGTTACAAGAGCCGCCTTAGAGTTGAATCCCCAAGTAAGTCGACGCTCCGGTCGTCCAAAAAATACATGGCGTAGAACATTTTTAAATGAACTTAAGAAAGTAAAGAAATCTTTTGATTAAATTAAATTAATTTGTAATGATATAATTAGTTGGAATTTGAATGTAATATCCCTATGTTCCCAAGTGAAATAAATAAAAAGGGAAAAAAATTTGTCATTTTTAGATTCTTCAAATTGAGTTAGAAATCTGTAATCAAATACATGACATTCTTCGAAATAAGTAAAGTTGTTTATTTAGAATAAAATGTCCCTTTAACATCAATTACAATCTTAAAAAGTTATTAAACATTTTATAAAATATGTCAATAAATTCTTTATGTATTTATTTTAAGACAAAATGTTTCATTTCATATGTTCTATTTGCAGCATACTTTCGGGGGCAAAATTGAATGGAGAGCTTAGGCAAGTCCAATTTGAAAGAAGATTTTTAATTTGTTTGTGTGTGTTGCTGTTGATTTTTTATTTTTCTTTCATTTAATATCTTCTAAAATATGTTTGCTCTTAACTGTACAAAAAAAAAAAAAGTTCAGGTGAAATGTTTAAATTAAAGTTTACATTCTGGTTGATGATGACTATGAGAATAAGAGTGTTCGTTTGTTCTTTTTTTACTGTTGTCATTGTATTTAGTGTTTGGTTTGTATCTAGGGACTTATTATATTTTTTCCTTGTGCTATTTATTGTTCAAGCTAAGTAGTTTTCAAGTATAAAAATAAAAGTTTCTAATGCAGACCTATGTACACAAAAACGCTCTTTCACACGTCCTTATCTTGGAATAGATATTTGCCTATATCATTTTTTTATTATTTCATTTTTTATCATTCCAGTTTATAGCATTACTATCTTTTCACAACTTTTTTAGACAAAAAATTAGACTGAAATTAATATAACAATTTTTTTCATCATATAATTTTGCTGCCATCTAATGTATATATACATATTTGCATTTCAACATTTTTTCTCTTCAGCTTAATATAAAATTTAGAATCTTTACTTTACATTTTTACCATACATGCACATAAGTTGAACTAAACCCTGTTGTCCAAATCTCAAGTATCTTTGGCTAAGTGTTGTGCATGAGTGTATGAAGGTGTGTGTGTTAATCTACATTTTACAACTTGATTTAGATTGCCTTTAATATTCATTCTAAAGAAGACCTTAGTGATCAATTTACTACATTAATGCCCTTTCAGTTTACGTACCTGTAATAAATAAATGGATGTGTGTTATTTTATGTTTGTGGTACATGCATGTGGGGCATAAAAAAAGGGCAAAGAAACGAATCACATTCATTTTAGCTTACCTGTTGACACTATTTAATGTTGATTTTCTAGTCTTCTTTTATAGTTTAACTTTCATTATATGGCTTTATACTGATTCTTCTTATGTACAATATACTGAATATGGTTTTGAGGAAACAATTTCCTTTCTAAGGATTTAAGTTCATTCAACTGATTTTATTTAGGTAGATAATTTTTGCTTTAAAGGACATTTAAATAATAAAGCTTATTTTTGGGGTAAATGTTACCATCATGTCTTAGTGGTGCTTGGAATTTAGCTATGTTTAGAAAGTCCAGGAAAAAATTAAACCTTTTTAAAATTAATATTACTTGACAACCATAACCCAAAATGGCACAAAACAGACTTTTAGTTTTTGACTTTAAGATAGATAGATATAGTTTAGTAAATTAGTAGAAAGGTATAGTGGGACACAAAGAGATGATTGTAAAAGGGCTAAGAAACGCCAAAATTTATATCGAAAAGGGGTTAGAGAGGTTTATAAAAAATTTTATTTAAAACAATGGTTCTGCGCTATTTTTGCCAAATTTTGCTACCACACACTATGAAAAAGACGCAATTGAATTGTACAGCGCAAATATTAAAATTTTGTTCTAGTAGAAGTAAATTATTCATAGTACTCGGAGTTCAGCCAAACTGAAAATTATTGGTCGCTGATAAAAACATCATTTATAAGGAGCAAATAGATACCACAAAGCTGCCAAAATTTTCAGAATAGATGAGTAAGAGCCTGATCTAATTTTAATAAAAGTACTACACAAAAACTAATGCGGGGAGATAAGAAAATGGTCCTACATTTTTATGAAGTCAATTCACAATAATATAATTTTTACTTATTTTATTTTTGATTTAATTTGATATGATTTAAATATATTACTATTCTATTAAATAATTTTTTTTTTAATTTAAATGCAGGATTTCATTTTATTGCAAAGGGCAATTTTTTCATGGACAATTTAAATATTTAAATATTGAATTTAATATTTAAAATAACTAAGTATATTTTTTTATAAATTATGCTTAATTTTTTAAATTTATTTTATGTCATTGGGTTACAATTTTATATATCATTAAATTATAATATAGCCAATATTCAAGGGTGTGCTTCTGCTAGATAACAAATTTCTGGAAAAATACTATTCACATGTTTTTTCCAAAATTTGGAGTTAAAATAAAATTTTGGTTTTTATACCTTAAGCCATAGAAAGCAACTAAAAGTTCAACTCTTTTTTAATTTGCTCAGCACGTATAAATCCGTTCTGTAGAAAATGTTACTAACACATCCAAAAAGTAAGGTTTTTATGCTCAAAACATTGTAGTTTTAATCAAATTTTTGTTATTGAAGTTATTCAAACAAAATTTTCACTGAAGATTGACTTTTTAATTTAATTTAAAAGATGAAGTGCAAAAGATGTAATATTTTGATAAAAAGAAGTTCTAAAATTCTTAAAATAATAGCCAAAATCGATTATTTTTAATTTTGGCCATAAAATTCGAATTTATTGTTTCTCTGACGAAATACGTTTTTTTCGAATTTTAAATTCAAAATAGTTTATTTTTGGACTCGAAAATGATAACAACATGTGAGTTTTCCTATATGATTAATAACTTTATTGTTTATCTAATGGAACAAATTTGGATGAAATCGGGTGAATAATGCGTACCATATATTGAAAAAATACTTTTAACGTTTTATGAAATTGAAAATTAATACGGGTAAATAATTATAAAAGATATATATATATATATATATCAAAATATGGGCAGAAAATTCGAGAATTTTACTATTACAGATTGCTAAACTTGGCCCATACATGGTTGAGTTAACGTATTTTTTTTTAAATTTTTTTAAGCTTCTATATAAGATATGTTTTCGATTTTATCGCTAAAGAAATGAACCAAATAGACAATCGTTCAACGTAAACATGTTAATATTGTTGTTGTTTTTTCACTAGTAATAATAATACAACAACAATTAATAAAAACTTGCTTGTAGTTGTGCCTGGAATCAGAAGCTTATATAAAATTTTAATTTTTAAAAATTGCTAAAGGGAAGAAATCGCTAACATGATAAACTCAGCAAAAAAAATCTTCAAGACTAGTCAAACCCAAGTAAAATATTTTGTACTATACATCTCAAAATGTGTGAAGGATAAATGAATGCGTTTTTACACAACCAAATGTAGCACTCGTACTTGTTTGTTCCCTTGCAAAATTCTATTTATCCTTATAGGACAACCTTCGAACAATTGTGTGTTGTAAAATATTTAAAAACATTGTATGCGAAATTGTTTTTTACTGGAGTTATAAAAATCATATAAACTGTTATTTATTATAACTTTAAATGCGTGTGTGTGTTTTAAACATGTTTATTTATTCAAATCCATACATGTTAGTATTTTTATATCTATGTATGTGTAAAAGCTCATTTTTATATTGAAACGACAGTAAAGCAAAAGAAATTGTAGAATTTGTTATTGCTACTGCTGCTACTTTTGAAGTCGTTGCTATATTTAGTAACCTTGTTAAAAGAAATAAAGTAAAATAAAATTTAAAAGTCTCATAAAATGCATATAAATATGTTGTTGAATATAAGAATTCAGTTTATATATATATATATATATATATATATATTTTCTTTTTTGAATAAAAATAAAAAGCAACTGTCTTTGACGTTTTGATTTCCATCAATCTCAAGACATTTTATAAAATTTTACAACACTGATATCTATATATGTATGTGTATAAATAAACAAAAATGTTGCATAAATACAAAGGCAATATTCATACAAACATACATACCCATACAATAATTATACTTTAAATATTTATAAAGACTTTTTACTTATTGTTTATTTTTCTCTTAAAAGGGACTGAATGAAAGTCATTTCTTTTTAATGTAAATGTTTTTTAGTTTAGATCAGTCCAATACTTTCTTTCATAATTTGAAGAAATTAAGGCTATTTTAAGAACATTTCTTTAAATTTTCTTTCAAGGTACGTAATTTCTTGAAATACATAAAAAAAAAATAGAAATAACCATTACACCCACCCAATTATGTATAAAATTGAAATATATTTATACGAATACTTAAAGTAAATTGCACTAAATATTTATAGACATTGTTTGGCTAATTTAAATACATATTTTTATGTTTCATTTTTGCAAGAATGTAAAATGTTTGTTACTGTCACCTTTTTTATGTTTATTCTTTTATTAATTTTTCTGTTAATTGGTTTGTTTACAAGAATATTTTGAAAATTATTTTAACTTGTATTAACATTTTAATCTTAAAGGTTTCTTCTTGTTCTTTGTTTTGTTAACGTTGTTAAAATGTTGTTGCGCGGGTCAATAACTTTCTTGAACTTTTCGCCATGAATCTTTTGTAATGACCCCAGCATTAAAGCGAGAACAACAACAATTATAGCAATGAAACAAACGTGCACTCACACTCAGCCATTCACCATAATTTTCCTTTTTACAACATGAATCGTGTTGTTGTCAGTCAGCTACAGCAAAAATATGTAGATGGCATGTATCACCAACTATAAAATGCTTGCTTTATGTAGCAACTTAAAATGAAAGAAAATATAAAATCCACACAAAAACATTATTTGCCACAAAAGCACAATGCATGTCGTTGTGTGGAATCTACCCAAAACAAAAAGGGTACAAATTACTAAAAGCCACACACACATACAACAGTTGCAGCATCTAGACCAACAATGCAAACAAAAACAAATTTTTTTAAGGGAAAAACTTGAAAATATTAAATCCACCATTTGGAAACATACAAATATTTTATGTTTCTTTTTTAATAAAAAATTTTAATTTTGTTTTTATTTTGATCACGAGAGAAATGTTGGTTCTGGACAAAGGATGAAGCTTTTTAAATAATTTAACTTGAAGTCCTTTAAACATACATTTGTTTTTGTTTCAACTGACCAAGGATTTTTTTGAAGACCATATAGGGAGTACAAGGTTGGCTCCTCTCATTTTAATATTTGTTGTTTGATACATAATGAGTAGTTTAATGTCGTAATTTATTATCAAATTGATGACATAAGTATATTAGGATGGCACCGTTTATATGTTATTGTTGTTCCCAACTAAAAATAAAGTTCCCACTTCAAATCACAGTTTAATTCATTTTAAGATACCGTTTCTTAAAATTGCATGTTGGACGATAGAAAAAAAGTTAATTTTTCGGGTTTTTTTTATTATTTTTTCTTATTTCTCTGAAAGGCAAAAATTTCGTACTTACAGGTATAAACATGTCAAAAGGACATTGTCCTTCAATTTAGTTCGCAAACATTTTGTGAAAAGGAATCTTAGAATGAAGTAAACTTTCATTTAAGGTGGAAACATAGACATCTTTTATTTTGGAGCGAACCAAAAGTACATGCATAAGTAGGGAGAGGGACAACACTTTTTTAAACTTATAAAACAATTGTTATAAGTTTCTGTCAATTAAATATATCTCTATAACGAAGTTTTATTGCTTATTATGTTTTGTTTCAAATTAAAGTAAATTTTAAGGTATTTTTACAATTATGAACATAGAAATTATAATTTTTTATCATGAACTTTTATGGGTTGCCTATGTAACAGAGAATGAAAAAATAAATAAGTTACGGTAATTTCAATACCGTTTTTTATACATTTTTTTTTTCCTTAAAATTGACATACAGTAACATATTTTGTAACAAATTGAGATTTTTAAAGTCCAAGAGGCACAAAGTTCAACTTTGTGCTCCGTGCGGAACCTTTTTAAGCTTTGTCCATGAAATTTTCATTCTTTTTTTTTCAAATGAGGTATAAGTGTCATAAAGTAAAATTTTTCAAGCTTAAACCTTTTTCTCAGAATTGTCAAAAAAAAAAAAAATTAATTTTAATATTTTTTTTTAATTTGTGATTTTTTTCATTATTTTACATATTTAACAGTGGGTACTGTTATCGCAATTACAAAACATACCATACGTCGACGACGCATTCCTTGAAAAAACCTACTAAAAAATCTCGAATTGGGCTGTGCAACCGCATGTAGAAAATTCTTTTCAAATATGTGAACTGTACGAAAAATAAAATCAAAATAATAAGAAACACTGTGGAAAATCACATAAAAAATTTATGCGTCGTCGATTCGACGAAGCGTAGTCTAGCAGGAAAAAATTATCAAATGAAAATATAAAAAATATTAAAATAAAAAAATAAAAAATAAATAAAAAACAAGTTAGAGCGCTTCACCATCTTTCCGACAAATGATAAGATTTGTGCCTTAAAGTATGCTTTCATATTTTCACATTTATACTTACAAAAATAAGCTAAATTTTTTTCCAACTACTAAATGTAAACACAAAATTAAACTATCATAGCTTTATTTCCTTAAAAAAAAACAACAAAAACACTAATAGCTTCTGATGAATACTAAATTTATATAAATATATTTGTATTTATACAAAAAACAACAACACTGAGTCATTGTAATGCTTCTACTTACACTAAAAAGCGTCCAACATGAATAATAAATTATTGTGTGTATATGTGAACAACACCTACTGCTTGATTATATAAAAAACAACAAGACTGAAATTCATTGCAGTGATTTTTATATATGTTTGTGTGTGTATATTTTTAAAGATTTTTTCAGATTTTTGCCAATAACTCTGTTGTTAATGGATCGATAAGGGTAATTCAAAAAACCGAAATTTTAGCAAAAAATATTTACAACAGGTTTGTTAAATAACGAATTCTAAAGCTTATATAGAAGCTTCACAAAGTCCAAAAATGCATTTTGAAAGATATCTCAGTTACTAATGAACCAATTTTATCCATTTTTTCAGCAAAAATATTCCAAAAAAAGATTCAGAATTTTCTGTGCAAAAAGCTAGCTTTTATAGGGGCTTAGAAGAGTCGAAAACAAACACGTTTTTATATGCCTTTTCTTTTTTTGACGATATGTCGGCCATTAATGGACCGATGTTGTTGATTTTTAATAGTGTCATTGAATATTCGTTATAACTTAATGTATAGGACATGTATATCCGATAACTAGGGATTTCTAAAAAGTGATTTCAACAGACAAACGGACATCGTTATATCGACTTCCCTATCAATAAGGATCCAGAAAATATATACTTTTTGGGGTCTTATATGTACCCTTTACACCTGTGTTGGTTCAGAAAACGAAAAAGTCACAAGAATGATTTCCAAGCTCAAGTAGTAGAGAAGCTCCTAGGAGCTATTCCAAACATGTTCGTCGGCGTAATGACACGTTGTGTTAATTTTTTTAAATCAAAGATGAGTAATGTTAAAGCTATACCTAAGCTTTACTCAACCAAAGCTAAAAAACTTTAAATAACAAAGCTGAGATGAACTCTGAGGCAAAGAATGATCAAAGTTCCGCAATAATAAAAAAATAAAAATATTTTCAATATTTTGTATTAGTTTTTGTTGACTTTTCTCATATTCGAAGGTACATGTTTTGTGTACCGAATAATCCAGAAAATGATCCTTAATAGTATGGAACTAAAAACAATAAAAACTTACAAAACAATTTGTTTGCTTCTTTAGTCTGAATAAATTGAATAATCATAACAAAGAGCATAGATTACAACTAAAAATTTATGTGAAAAGCACTTCGAATAAAATTTTATAAAGAAAGTTACTCATTTTTTTAAAACGCAAAACCAAAATATATGTGACTACATGTATTTTGTTATTGCATGAGTTAGGTTTTTGACAATTAAATATGTTTTTTTTTTCTCTCACGTAAATATCTACTTATTAATCTATGACAAAGAGTGTCATAAAAAGACATTGATGACTCTCGTGACATGCAACAGTGTTTTTAACATTTTCTGGCCAGATTTAGAATTTTTCCGTTATAGTAGAAACATTCAGAATTTTGGCAATTGTAAAGGAATTGCATCCAAGTTAAAAGTGATTTTAAGAAAGTCCCGGCAGTGCTAAATTGTGATTATCAGGACATGCTTTTCAAGCTTTTCGCTTGAAAAATAAGTTTTTACATATTTCACAAGTATTTTACCAAAAATTTATTTTTATTTTCTAATATTTGCATAAATTTGCATATAATGAATAAAAAATTTGTGTTCTTAACAAAAACGTTTTTTTTTTGTGAATTTATGGGGCTTGATAACAAATTAGTATAATTTATTTTGTAAATTTCTTTTAATACCCCATTCATAATTGTAGAGAACAAAAAAAAAAAAATTATTTTTGTATAAAAAATCGAAAACTATCAAAATTTTAAAGTTAGAGAGAAGCATATTTATGATTATTTATAACTACAACATAACACATGAATTTGTAAATTTACTATGGACATTTCTGTGTATATTATGTCATTTTTTTTTCAAGCGCATATTTTAATTTTCTTCGTGCATATTTCAACCTGCCCTGGTGATTATTAATTTTAAATTCGTATAGAGCGAAAAATATCTTAAAAAAAATAAAAATAATCTAGTTAGCAATTAATTTTTATATAAAATGAAATATCAGAAAAATCTGGAGAAGAAATTGATTTAGCTTTAATCCTAACTTATTCCGTTCATCTTTTATTTAAGAAAAAAATGAAAAGAATTTTATGTTTTACATCTTATTTACCTTCTAGTTTCTAAACTTGTACTGCTATTAAAATACATATATATTATTTTCTCTTATTTCTTTTACATTTTGGCTCATACATTTATAATTGCAGAATTAATTTCTACTACATGTTTTTTTATTAAAAAGGTAATTTTTAATAACCATAGTTTAACTTAAACTTTGTGTTAAATTGTATAAAATTTACACTCTCTTAAAACAATTTTAAACATTTCTGGTATTTAAACAAAAATAATAACTTTAAGTGATATGAGAAAATAATACATAAATATGGGGCACTTTATGATATATTAAACGAAATTTTGACGTCCTCTTAAAATTTCAAGGAAACTGAAATGTTATATTAGTATTATTGATAAACTGTTTCTTTTGCTTCTACATCTTTACCAAATGTATCAAGATTTGAGATTTTTATGTGTTTGGCAATCAAATTTTAAAAACAATTCTTAAAATGAATCACGGAACGACCCATACGTGGATAATAAAACAATTTTTTTTTAGCAATCATTTACCATTATATTAACTATAATAGTTTTTGCTTTCGACCCTGATTTGTTTTCTATTTAAATTCCACTTTTTTCATATTCACTTAACATTTTCTGGTTACACCTGCATGTGTTGCATGTTGATAATCAACCAGAATGTATGAAAATTGCGAGCTACCGCTGGTTAAAATCGCCAGCGTTTGAAAAACTCCCAATGCTACCAAGTTTTTTGGATTGGTTAAAACTTGAGATAGATCAAATGCAGTAGTAGTTTTAAAAATAAAATATTTAGCTGCCAGCCACCCACATTTGTAGTTTAATTTTTATGAATACTTTCCTTAAAATACTTTTTATTTTTACCGTTACCATCACTGTGTAGTTAATACTACAGAATAGGTAGTAATAAACTAGCAGAGAAGGTAGCTAATAGGTAGCAGAAAAAGTAGTTTGAGTAGCAATAAACATAGAGCAACAAAAGTGAGCATATTACATTGCTGTTGTAATAAGACCATTCGCTTACGTTACATATTAATTGGAATTTTGAATTTATAAAGCTTTTTTTTGAATTATGAAAGACTAATTTGTATAGCATTTGAATACGTTACGTCAAATTCTTTACTAACTTTATATATTTATTAATAAAATTTGTGTTTTAAATTAAGAAATAAATCTTTTGACTGATTTGTCATATAATTATAACTAGTGTTGCCATAGAATCTTGTATGGGGTTTTTAGTATTTTTTTCTTATAATAATTAAATACGTTATAAAATAGACAAGAAATTTTAGTAGTTTTTTTTTTTATTGATATTCAACTTTTATTACTTTCACAACAAAAACTTTTTTAAATTTTAAATTTAATTGTGTTACCAATATATCAAACTTTAGTTTTTGTAAGTGAACATTGTTGTCATATTGTTAATTGTTTTGTAACAATTTTAATTTCAATTTAGAATTTTAATACATAACACTTCATACATAAAAATACATACATCTTAAAAGAACAAAAAGTACTGTACATTTAAAAATGATGCTGTTAGATAAATCAGAATATTGAAGAAAAATATTGTATTTTTTGACGGCATATAATGACATATTGAAGAATTTATGTAAAAAGTCTTGCAACATATTTAATAATCATGTAAAAAACTCTTTATAAATAATGAGTAAAGCAAAAAAAGCGGATGCTTATTTCAAAATTAATTTTATGTAATTTTATTTAAAATTTTAAACTTATATGATATTGATAAATATTAATTAAATTTAAAATAACAGATATTAATATGTAAAAAAATGATTGAAAAAAATATATTTATCATTACTTTTAGTTTTATACTTTGCATTGATATTTTTAACCTTCTTAGTTCTTCAACTGCTGTTTCTCCCTCTGCTTTCTATTGCTACTCTATTTACTACCTTTACAACTAAGCAAAGAAGGTAGCAGTTTTCTATTATGAATATAAGTAAAAATATATGAAAGTAGCTGCAGTAACGAAATTATAAAAACTACACTACTTTCAAAATTGTATTTTTTGACTACAACTAAAAATACTGCTACAAAGTAGTAGAGATAGCAGTAGCTTAAGCAAATGAACGACTAAAAGTCGTTTTTTCTGCTACGACTACTTAGAGTCTAGTTTTTCAAATACTGAAAATCGCAAGAAAAAATATAGAATCAAAAACAAGTAGGTAAAAACTTTTAAAACTTGTTAAGGAAAAACATCATTAAAATAGTATTTAACAAACAAAAGAAAAAATGGCAACAACATTAAATATCAAGAAAAGAAAAAGAAAGAAAACAATTGAAATAAAAGAAACATTGTATAAAAAAGTACAAAGTATTAAAAGTTAAAATCCTGAGGAAGTTATATGAAACAAGTTGCAATTTTCAGTTATTCTACATTTCTATATGTGAATTCTTAAATGATGCCAACAATAACAAAAATAAATAAATAACAACTTCAATAGTGAAGCTCTTTGAACAAAAGTCAGTCAGTAGTATATTTTCCTGGACTCTTCTTCACATAAGGTGTTTTTGTTTTCTTTTTAAGGGTTTTTTTTTTGAGAAAAAAAAAAATATGCATTCCAAGTTTTACTTATGGACTTGGTAAGAAAATGACTAGAAAATGACTAGAAAATGAAGAAAAAGGATAATATTATTATGTACAAGTATAAGTAGTTTTTTTTAACTACTTTATATCTTATTCTTCTTGATATTTTATGCTTTGATTTTTTTTAATGTGTTCTACTGGTCAAACATTCGTTAGCAGTTATTAGCTCTTGTAACTCATTACTTAATGTTGCATGGAAACTGAGAATAAAAAAAGAAACAACTAAAACAAGTGGCATTTTAGTTTATGTTATGTTGCCTTTCATAAAAGGGAAGTTAAGAATTATAAAGAAACATCAAGAAGTTAATAGACCTTTTTAATTAAACCAAAGGAGCCAAACCTTTTGCTGGCTTTATTACAGGTCATTAGTGGATTAAAGTGATTAGAAAGTTTTTTTTTTTGAATAAAGCAATATTCTACTTAGATACAATTAAAGTTTTAATACTTTATAATGAACGAATATCAATAAAATTTTGTATTGTTTAGATACACTTTAAAATAAGTTGAACTAATATAAGTTTTACCAGCAAAACCTAGCAAAAAATAACTGAAAAGAGCTGAAAAAGCGATGATTTTAATATTGTGTTGTCATTGGAAGGAAGTACTTAGTGCTGAAAAATAGCTGCAGAAGGTTCTTTTTTGTACCCACAGTTGTCATTAGTGGGATGTTCTTTTTTAATAATTTTTGTTCATTGCATTTGAAATTCTTTTCTTAAAACAATGTATATAAAATTTTTTAAAAATGTTTTAGCTTTGTTAAAAGATAATAAAAATATTTTTTCCTGCTAAAAGTACATTTATTTTCGCTTTTTTGGAAGTAATTATTAATAACTTCCAAAATATGCACTTAGTTTTACTTTTGTTTTTTTGCTGGGAAGGTAAATAAACTTAAGTAACAATTCTTCAATACTTAACAAATTCCAATTAAAATTAAAGTTGCTACTTTAATAGAAACTGTAGAAGAGCGTTTGTTATGATAAATAGATATAATAAAATTACTCTAATTATACAGGGTGGCAAAAGAGTTTTTTTCTGCGGTATGGGATTTGTCAGTCGCTTTTGTCGTTTAGTTAGTTTTTGAATTGACTCTCGGTCTCAAGATAGATGACGTTGCAACATATTTCGATAACAAATTGTTTTATTTGGTTTACTAAAATACTAAAAAATTCAGTCAAAATATTTCCAAATTGTGAATACATAATTTTTTAATCTGCTCAATAGTTTCGGACATATTAAAAACATTGTACCGAAAAAATTTTTTCTTACAAAAATTAAACAATTTTCTTAAAAAAAAAAATCGTAGATTATCATATTTATAAATAAAGTAAATAATATTTATAAATTTTGATTTCATTAAAAATTAAATGACGCATAATGGCTTCGAAACACTTTCTTAGAAATAATTTTGTAACTTGTGACTTGTTTTTGAGTTAATTTGGTGTAGCAGATATCCCTAGCGGGCCAGGGGATTAGTATCTTAACCTCTAAGTTGATCATCTCAGATATGTTAGTTTTCTTTAAAAATTGCCAAAAATTTATTTATGATTTGGTTGTAAAAAAAATGTTAACTAATTTAAGTCCTTATAAATCTTAACAACGAATATTTTAGTGGAGGGCTTAATTTGGATCCAAACAATTTCTTTAAATATCCATTACATTCCTTACACAATTCCAATTAATCCGATAAAAAGTTATTCCACTCTGATGTTGAAACTTTATTAGGTATTTTTTTCCAAAAAGATGGTAATATACTTCTAAAATATTTCTTTGTCCTTGACTAAGGCATTTTTTAATGTTTTGAAAATAAAATTAACGTTAATGGTAGCAAAGTAAAACCGGAAAGCGTTTGGACAATGTTCTCCTCTCAAGCCATATCTAAACTGTGTACATTTTCAAGTAGATTTTTTACTTTATTTGCAAAATTTTCAAAAGACAAAGCTGAGATCACATGCATAACAACTCACATACATAATAATACAAAAAGTATTTTCCGACGGAAGACTTTTATAACGACAAGGTGACCATTTTAATGAAAAGGGTAAAATTTTCATTTTACATTTTTCCCGGATTGGGATTGTGGGTATTCTGATATGCAAAAGTGGTATTTTTTTAAATACTTGATTTTAGGACAAGTTTATCTATATTATACTAAAATTTAAATGAGATATCTCTAATCCTTTAAATTTTATTTCAGATCAAATTAACAATATTAAAAACACTTAGAAGATAAATTTTATGTTTTTGGGGTCATGGTCTGACGAAATTTTATTATATTTAATTTAATTTTATTAATCAAAATTACCCACATTCTAACGTTTCCTTTGATATTTTCATAACATGTTTATACGTTTGCACAATCAGTGTTGCCCAGTGTTATTATTTAAGAACAACATTAATAAACATTTAATGTCAACTTAAATTAAAATGTAAAACTTTCAAGATTTGTTGCTATTTTCCTTAATGTGAATGTGAATGTGAATGGAAGACAAAAGTTATTAATTTATTTTCAACATGTACGAGTATTCAAATTATTTACTAATATTCATTATATCTTGCCACTCACTTCAGTTTTAATAAAAATATTAAATGAAGAAGAGAATATTGTGTCATCAGTATTAAATATTTAACTTTTTCTCATTTAATTTGTTTCCCTCTATAACTAAATAATTTTTGCAGTAACTTATTTTTTTTTTTTTTATTTTTCTATTTGTAAGAATATTTTTTATGAAAATGCTGTTTGTTTTGTTTTGTTTTGTATTTTTTTTTTTTTTTAGTTTATTATATAATGCTGATTGTATGTGTCATTATATCTATCTTCTAGTCTCTCTTCTTGTAAAGCGTACACAATTGGAGAAAAAGGAATACAGGATTAGACAGTTTCCATAAAAATTGTATTGTTGTTCGAGTGTTATTGCGGTACACAACGATTTGCAGTTAATGGCTTTTTGCTATTTTCTTGAATATTTTCACTCGTACAGTGAGAAAAATTAAAGAAGAGAAATATGCTAATTAGATTTGCTAAAATAGAAGCATGGATTTTTAAATAATCATTTTTTAATCATTTTTTATTTATATTATTTTTATTTATATTATTTTTGTTTATATTATTTTTATTTTTTTTTTTTAAGTTGGTAAATATTTCTCCAGTGTAAAATTTATTTTGCAAAATACTTAACAGCACTTGAGTATGTGTCCATTTCTAAGTGCGTGTTTGTTTGTTGGTCGTTGGGGTGAGAGTGAGAATATTTTAGTGTCCTAGAATACAAAATGATATCGTTGGCATTTTATTTCAATTACCATCTTTTATTTCGATGCTTTTATTCTTAAAACGCTAAAAATATATGTATAAGTACATTAGAGATATAACTTTTTTTGGGTCCCAGAATACCATAGTATCACCTTATAGTCAATATTATTGTGATCATAAAAATATTCTTTTTAGTCGATCTGGACAAGAAATTTCACTCAGCGAACGCGACTTCTAAAATGCTTTTGAACAATTTTTTAATATTTTTATTTGAAAAAGGTACGCAATTATATAAAGCTCTAAATATTTAGAATATATGTATTACGTATGGATCAAAATCAATTTGTTTTATATTCTTCTTCCATCTAGATGAAAAATTATCGTGATGTTATCAAGTTTTCTGAAGAAAATTTCTTAGTTCTTATCGGTTATCGAGTAAAATTTAAAAATCTGATTAGAAACTAATTCAACACATCTTTGCACATATTTTGTGTCAAATTGGTGAAAAATGATTTTGCATTTTAATTTACATTAAAAAAATCTAAGGTAATTTTACAATTCAAAAACAATTTATAAAATAAAAAATAAAGTAATTAATATAAACATTGCGATTTTTGCAGAAATTGTGCAATTGTACAAATTTTGTAAAATAATTTCATATCATAGAAGATACTATCGGTGCGTTATCGGTGCGTGAATCGAGAAATTAATATCATATTCCTTTATACTTTTCCATGGTCTAAAATGCCTTGCTATGGTATTTTAGATATTTGTAAAAATTGTAAAAAGTTATAACCCTAATGTATGTATTCCTCAAAATATTTTATAAAAATAATTTTGAATTACCATTGAAAGATGCTCCTTAGAGTAGCTGCTTTGTGCTTCTTCTTTTATAAATTTCTTGCAGATTAGTTTGATGTTGTTTTGTAATTTTATATATATTTTTTATTAAAGTTCATCCCTTTAATAAAAAAATCTAAATCTACAAAAAAAAAATAAAAAAAAAAATTCAAAATCTAGTTAAATCCTTTGGCAATAATAATGAGAGAGTATTAATAAAATAAATTCGTTTGGAAAATTTTAAGGAAATAAAGTTCTAAATTGTTTATTTTTAGGGGATTAAGTCTCTTAAGTATTTGAAATAAATGTTGTCCTTATATTTATACACTTTATTTAGTTCTTACCCTTGAGTCACATTAAGCCTTAAAACAATAATTCAAATGTCTTTATCTAAAAGGATTTTTTGTTCTATCAGTTCACATTGGCCAAAAATAAAAAAAAAAAAAAATTATCTATTTGTGGCAGTTTGTTTTTTAAGCGATTAATCCCTGAAGAATTTTCTCATCATTTATTGACTGTCGCAAGATACGAGTACGAATAGACAACTTGCCATAAAAAAACGAATAAAATCTACAAAAAGGGTTCATATATTTCCGTATATTCGTAAGAATAAGTTTAAGTGCCACTCATATGTCTGTGTCTGCCACTCACATGAATGTATGTTTTTATTCGTTAAAGGACTGTGTCATTAGGTTACCAGTTTATCAATGAATGCCTGCCAACAAAGTTTAATAAAAATTATTAAATGTTTAATTTTCTCAAAACAAAAATAAACCTTCTTTATTTCCACAAATAAATCCTATGCTTACAGAGAGTTTCATAATTTTAGTACCAGTATTTTCTCTTATTAACTCTCTAATACTGGGTTCACTTTAGTCGTATTTAAACAGCACATGCCCAGTTAAGTGTTGACATTTTGGCGCCAATTTGTTTTTGTGCTTTCCGTTATAGCTAAATTGAATTTCCTTTTTGTAAAGTATTTATTGCGGTTTATTTTGAATTTTGCTTAAGAAATGTTGTTATACAAATACTATCAAATATCTGTTTTAGTTATTGCTATTATTTGGTTTTAATGGCTTAAAAACCGTTGTCATCATTGTCCTCGTGTATACTCTTCGTTTTTCAATGTCTTAATACCGAATACAGTGTACAGCGTTTGGTTGCCAATGTGAAAACATCCTGTGAATATGATTGTGCGTGTATGTGTGTTAAAGTAATGTGAACGTTGATTGTGTTTAGGTCTCGCACAAGACATTTTGTGGTGTTTCAGTCAAAAGTTCAGTGTTGTTTTAGCCGCGTACGAGTCGAGTTGTTCCAATGAAGAAACAATAAAATAATTGATCAATTAAGAAAAAGAAAAAAAAAAGGAAATAAAAAACCAAAACAAAATCATAAGAAAAAGGGGAATCATAAATCGCTTAACAAAATAATAATAAATTAAGGATTAGAAAAAAAAAACAAATAAAATGTAATCAACCGTCGGTGTTTAAGTTTATTTTATAAAAAATACCAATTAAATTTTTCAACAAAAATTTTTTTTAATAAAACTAGTTAAAAATATTAAAAATTATTTCTAAGTTATGAAAAAAAATCTAATATAAGTGTTTCTAAAGCAAATGAAAACGATGAAAAAATAGTTAAATTATAAAAATTAAAAAACGTGAATAATTTTTTTCTTTTTTTTTAATACTTTTTTGGAGAAGTTCACCAGCAAAAAATAACATGTAATTAGACAACTACGTACATATATTGAGGTTGATACCTTTGTTAACGATTAATAATTTAATTAAAATTTTATAAAAAATTGCTGAATTTCTTCTGTTACGTTGGAAATTCATCATTTTGATTGTTAATTTCAGCTTTACATGATTTCGAACATCGTTGTTTAATATTTCTATAATATAAACTTTTACCTATTCTCAACACCATTGTGGAGCTTGACAAGAAAATTATTCCTACAAAAGTCTCGAGACTTTATAGTTGCTCAGATTTGCGATAATTAAGATTTATCTTGTATGGGGGTTAACATTTCCCCTGGAGTTGTGCGTCCCATTTTCTTCTCAGTTAAAATTTTTGCGATAAATAATTTTTACTTTATATGGGAGCTAGTACTCCCTTCTGTCTTAATTGTGGAAGTGGATGAAAAAATTATTACCACAAAATGTTACGACTTTCGTTACAATCATAGAAAAAATTAATAAATAAAAATGTTTTTCAATTAAGAAATTGGTTATAGTAATTAAAACTTTAACTGATTTTGCTCCAATCATCAAAATGACAATGATTAACTGAAAATAATTGAGTTTTTGTATAAATTTTAATTAACTAAATTTTTAATCAAAGCAATAATGCATTTGATTGGAATTTTGCTAAAAATTTACTAAAATATTAACTGATACAAATAAATAATTTACACAACAAAACTTCCTTCAAAATTGTATAAAAAGTATTTATTGGAAAATTGCAAATAATATTAAATCATAATTTAAAAGTTCATATATATGAAAGAAATACATTTCTTGTAACACTGTGTTTGTAATTAATGTATGTAAACTTAACTATGATATATTATAGCCAAATGTGATGTATTGTATGTAGGGATCGCAATTTCCCGGACTTTTTGGTTTCCCGGGACAGTGGGAAAATTTTTTCAGCTTCCCTTATCACTACTCTCATTAGCTGAAAAAAATTTTATAATAGAATTTCAACTTCAGGTATTTGTAAATATATCACATAAAATATTTTTTAAGAAAAGTATTTGCAAATATTAGAAAATTTTGAATTTTAGTTGAATTCAGTGGAATTCAGATAGATAAATGCTTCACATATTAGGTCAATTAGCTTCTGTTCTTACCACAAAAGTATTTCAGTTTTATTGGAAAATATCGTACATTTTTTAAAAAATTTGGATTATTTTCGTTTTATGTTTAGACTTAAACCAAAATACATAATCTTTTATGGACGAGAAATATTTAAATATTTTAATAAGTAATTCATAGCAATATTCTCTAAAATGTAAACATTTTTTTCTAATTCATCAGAAAAAAAAATAGTAAATAGCGTCCTTAAATATAATCTACAACATATTAAAATTTTTTCCGTATAAATTTTACTTTAATTTTGAGTAGTATATAAATCGATCTAAATATATAAATTTTGGACTCCGTTTAGCATAACTGACTTAAAACAAGTCATTTTGTGATTAAGTCGAAGTCATGGCCACTTTGCGCTGGTTTTATATTCGTTAAATAAAGTATGAAAGAAAGTTTTTAAGGTAAAAGTTTTATCCTTATAAATGAAAAAAAATATAGTTTTTTCCTTCAGAATTGACAAAGTTGTACTATTGAAATATTTTGTGCAAAAAATATTCTTCTTATCTTTAGTTAGCATTTTAGTTAATTTCGTTTAACTAATGTTTGTAAAATTAGCAAAAACAACCAATTTTAATCACAAGGAGATTGACTATAATAAGTACAAAACATTTATTTCATGGTCATAAATAAAAGACTCATGATTCATAAAATATTGTAAATTAATAAGACAATTACTTTTTTCGGAAATTTATATATTTATATATTTAAACAAATTGCTATGTTAATATTTCAACAAAAACGTTTATGCTTAGTAGATAGTTTTTTTTTTTTAATTTTCTTTATCATTGATGATGTGTTTATTAGTGAAGAAAACAAATTGTTTAAAGGTGTCCCTACTAAATGCCTACACATTCATATATACATATATACATACATACATACATACATACATACTACATACATACATACATAATGTAAGTTATATTAAAAACTGTATATCTCAGATTTGTATGTTAATTATAAATATAAAAATAAATTTAAATTTCAATATAAGTAGTTTTTCTTACCATTTTATTTCCATTTTATCTTCATTTCACATTATTAATTAATTCTTTCTAATTTAGGGATGTAAAACACAATTCTTGGCAATATTTAAAATTGGTTCTATTAATCGTTTTAAAATCCTCAGTTAAGTTTTGAAGCTTTAACATTTATATACAAGTATATGTCTTTAAAGTTTCATTACTTGTATAAAACATGTATATCACAACAACCTAAACATTTTGTATTTTCAGTGAAAAAACTCACAACTTAATATATATTTTTTTATAATAGTGAATATTTTCGAAGCGCAACTTTTTAATATTCCTTTCCACGAGACAATAATACAATTAAAAAATCAAAAATTTAACTTGCCAAAAGTAAAATTACTTTGAAATTTCATTAAATTCTTAAGACTTTCTATGACGAGAAGTATTAAGTTCACTTTTGAAAAATAAAATATTTCGATACTTCAGACGGTAATTTTAGTTTAGTTAATTTAGTTTTTAGTTTTCTTTCAATATTTTTTCTTTTCAATTTTTGTTTTAGAAAACTTGTGAAAACGAGTTTGTATTGCGTAGAATAAATATTGTATTGCCACAATGTTTGTATCATATTCGTACTGCGGAAGATTTCCCCATCGGAACATATTGTGCGTCGCAGGCAATACTTCCAAGCAATAAAACAACAATACGCACAGAAGAAAACCACACAATATTGCTGGATTAGATAATCATCTAGGTGAAAAGATTAAGATACCGCCAGATAATCTTCTGGAAGATGTAATATATATATATATATATATATATATATATATATATATATATATATATATATATTATATATATATAATAATATATATATATATATATTATAACTAAACATAATTTTTTAACCTAGAAATAATATATTAAAGACATCTTTTACATCTTCTAAATCATACATATATATATCTTAATATCATAAAGCACGTATTATTAAAATACGTGTCTTTTAACAAAAAAATCCTTTTTTTCGTTAAAAGATAACAAATTTCTTCATTTTTTTTATATTTAATTTTTCGATAACTAAGAAAAATAAAAGTATAGCATTAAATTCTTCCAGATGATTTCAATGCGATATTATAATTTTATTGCGGAGCTGTTAATCACTTTACTGAAAAATGAACGATATTTTGAAGATAAAATATACTGTGCAAATGACAAAAAATAAAAATTTTATTTATCTTTTGTTGTTTATTGTCTAATTTTCTTTCTGATAAAAATACAATATTAGAAAAATATTGCTTTGATGATTTTCTTCCAAATAATAAAAAGAAAATATTGCGCAGATATCTTCCAAATGTTTGTAGGGTATTACCTTATTTTTGATAATATAAAAAAAAATACTTTATTGAAAATCAAATGTTTTTGAATAATTTAAAATATCACTTTTGTATCGAATTTTTGACATATATTAACATAGATTAATAAGTTGATATTTATGTAAGAGAAAAAAGTCCTGATTCAATTGTCAAAAACCTAATTCATGCAACAACAAAATACATATAGTCACATATATTTTGTTTTTGTGTTTTGAAAAAAACATGAGTAATTTTTTTGCAAATTTAGTTCGAAGTGGCTCTCACATAAACTTCTATGTATAGATGTATTCTATGTATCTTAATATTCAGTATTACCATCTAAAAATGCTTTTATTAAGTAGTGTGTGTACAAGAATGTAGATTTTTCATTGAGTCTTTAAAAACAGTAATATTTTTGCTATAGGATTTTAAAACTACATATTAAATTAATATAAAATTTACCGTTTTCTCGGCAAAATTAAAAAAAATGTCCGGGAAATCGTAAACCCTATTACATACATACATTAGTACATACATACATACATATATACATACATTTTTTGTTATAGAAAACTTAAAATTCTTAGAGATATTCCTTTCCATTAGACATTGTGATAGAGTGTTTGCGTGGTGGTCCACAACTAGTAATAAATTAAATACTCAAAAACAAAAACTGTTACTTGAACACAAGGACATAAATAATGTTTATTACTTTGAGAAGTCAACTAGGCAACAAACTAGTCAACAGCAACACACCAATACAAACGTAAACTTATATTCAAACACACCCACACATACACGCGTATATACACAGAAAAAACTAAATTTTGTAATAAAAAATATTAAATTTGTAAAATCAAATATATCTTTTAATAAAATCGGATGTTTTATAGAAAAAAATATTTCTTTCTTTTTAAAATATTTTTACTATTTACAAATTTGAATCTTTGAAAATTTTTACAAACTTAAATAATAATAATTTTAAACAAAACAATTAAAAAAATATTCGGTTTTTAAAATACTTTCAAATAAGTTTTATTTTTGGATCAATAGATTATTTATAAAAAATTAATTTTTGAATGCTATTATTATAAATTAACTAAAATAATGTAATAAAGCAGATAAAATAATTTTGTATTGAAAGTATAAATTAATTTTAGAATTTGTGGAAAAGGTAATAACAAATCATATTATATTTGTGTTATAATGTGGATGAAAAATTATAATGTTTGTGAAAATTAAAAAGAAGTAAAAATAAACTATTATAGTTCTGGGATATTTTTAAACGTAAAATTATTTGATTCGGTGTTATTTAGTCATAAAACATAACATTACTTTCATGTTTTATAAATTTTTCTTACTTCCACTTCACAGTTTTTTCACATGCCTAAAATGTAAAAAATGTTAATCATTATACTTCTAAAATTTGTACTAAATTCAACACATCTTACCTTTACAAGTCCTCAAATGCGAAACTTCATATTTCTTGTACTTAAAATTTTTTTTAAATTTATTTTTGAATATTTTTCGAAACTGTCAAAATAAAAAATTGTTTTGTTTTTTATATAGTTTTTTGAATTTTTTTATAACCAATAAAACAACATATTTAAATCTAATAATTATTTTAATCAAAAATTTATTTCAATTCAAAAAATTATTTTTATAAGATAATTTTTTACATCATTTTTTCTGTGTATACTTTGAAAGCCACAAACAAACAGCACACAAATTCAATTCATAACAAGTTTCATCTTAAAACATGCAACATTAAAGTAATCCTGCCACAATGTTGCCTTCCCCACATATTAAGTATTCCCATACATCCACATCATCGCCCTCATTGTCATCATCATCTTGTAACATTTAATTTAGTTTGCTTTTTTATGTTAATGCTTTTTAAGAGAAAAACATTTACGAACTAAATATGTGGTTGGATTGGGATTTTAGAGTGCATGTGACATCGAAAAGAGCACTAAACTCTTTTATACAAACATAAATTTTTGTAACACGAAGATCATGATAATGACAACTATTTTCTATTTCATGTTGCACATAAAGTACTTGCAGTTGAAATAATGTTGTTGTTCAACGGTAATATTTGGTGGTATGAGTTTGTTTGTAGTTTCCTTGAAAACTGACATTATTTATTATTTATAAAGAATTTTGTAAAAGTCACTTTTTATTGATTTATGTTTTATTTTGTAACATTATTATATTTTTTTTATATGTAGACTAACATTTTAATACAAAATTAATTAAATTTAAAATTAATAGTAGATCTTTTTGACACCGTCACATAAAAATGTATGTAACCTCTGAATTTTGAAATACTCCGGAAAAAGAAACTACTCTGAAACGGATTATACTTATAGCCGAATTTATATTCTTAATTTGATTCAGAAAACGGGGGAACGTAGTCAATATTGAAGGTTGTTTGCTATTTTTTTGTAGGATAAGAATTCCATAATCATGTGGATCTAAATTTATTTATGTTGCCCTTTGTAATCTGTAGAAGAGGAATATCTGGTTTTATTCTAAACAAAATAAACTTTATATAGAAATCAAGATACATTTTCACTTAATTGTGTATAAAGTCCACATTTATGCATCGATATCCATTTTATGATAAATGAGAATTAAGAGAATTTTTTATGATTTCTTTAAAAAACAAAAAGTTTCCAAAGTTTTTTACGATAATTTATTATATTTAAGACTTTTACGAAAGGCCAAATGGCGCAAGTTTTGTGTTGTTTTAATAGTTTTAAATTAAAATTTATTTTCGTAGAGTTTCATTTCTATGATATATTTTTTAAGAATTTAGGAGCCCTGAAGTAATTCTGAAGGGAGTGATTTATAAAGACTAAAATATTACCAAATAAATACGGCCGCATAAAAAATCCTTGTTTTTTATGCTACGGGCAGTTTGAGTAGAAATTAAAATATATATTTAGTATTTAATTTGTATCTTTAAAGCTCTCAATACCATTAATAAGATCAAATTTGTAAAGATCAAATTATTTAATTGCTACTATAATTACATCGTACCACTTTCAAATCAGATGCTTTACTTTTAGATTGTTCAAAAAATCCCAACAAATTATTTCCTTTGTTTAAACTTAATATATTATAAATTACTTATAAATTTACCCACTCGATAAAAATAAATCAAAATCATATTATAAATTCATATAAAACTGTCTGTTTAAGAAAAAACAATTGTTTTCTTTTTTTCTTTGTAATGAGAATATTGGTAATCCAGCTAAAGGATGAAAAAAACTTAACTTAAATTATGATAAAGTCAGTACACTTTTTCACACAGACACACTATTTTAATAATAAATGTATATGTGTATGTATGTACATATGACAAGAAAATAAGGAAGACTTTCGGTTAAATAATACCATTCAGTGTCAATAGTGTATCAGACACATATGTTCTAAATTTGAAAACGGCGTGTTCAAATTTGCAACGGAAATTTGTTAACACAGTGGTATCAAATTGAAATTAAATTTGTGTCGATATGAACAAGATAGTGATTGAACTTGATACCGCATCGGTATGGACTTGTAAAGGAATTGTTATCGAATATATACCGTCTGTTTTTTTAAGTTCAAATTATTTGAAATAAATTTATTTTTATTTAAATATAATTATAATTTTATCTCTATTTCTCAATTTCGTCCTGAACTCCGCTCGTAGGCCTTACATCGTCCATACTTGAATATAGCAAACTCTTAAATAACATTTGAACGGCTAAAATAATACAATAAATTATTGTATTTTATGTTAATGTTAGATATAATTTTTTAAACTCACCTTTGAAGGAGTTGAACAAGTTTTGCAACCGAAATCTTTTCATCATAATCATTATTTTTACCAAGTTTTTCATAAATATTTAACTTTTCCACATTAACTTTACGCATTTATAACCGCAATTTAATAAAAACACTCTAAAAAAAACCAAGCTGTAGTGGGCTGGCGATATAAATGCCGGGGGCGACTTTCTTGAGTTACAGATAGTGTACGATTTTAAAAATTGAAACAGAAATAAATATGCAGTTTCAAAACTAATAATTCGATTTGAACGAAATTTTACATAATGATAGTAGAGGTACAGAAGAGTTAAGTCCACAATATTCGGGTCTACACGGGCGGCACTTGGAGTTTGGAAATAAACGATCCCGATTTTTTTATATCTGCACCGATTTTAAAGAGAACTATAAAAACCATCGCCGTATATATAGGTTATCTCTTTTAGTTTACCGGATATTGGTCTTCAAATTTAAAAAATTTTCTTTCGCTATATAATATTTTTGAAATTATTTTTTATTTAGTTAACATCAAATTAGAAATTACGTAAAAGAGAAATGGTGAAAAAATCTTTACTAAATCATAAGCACTTAAATTTTGAATTTAAAAAACATAAATTTTTAGAAACACGCAAATCCTAATAAACGTTAAAAATTTTACGATTAAAATCAGGAAGCTAAACTTTATATTACAAATAATTGAAAGCACATTATTCGTGCATAAAAAGCTGTGCGAAAGACAACTCAATCATTTGTAGGCGGCATAAATATCCTTAAATTTGTACACAAGCGACATTTGATGTTTAGAAATTTAATGGCTTGTGTTTTGTGACGCAAAGCATCAGCGGATGTTTCGAAAACATTATATCATCATTTCATACACATATGTATACAAGTTAAAAAAGAAAGTTTTTCAAAAATAGATAATGTGTTTGGTGGCCGTCTAAACAAAATTTTTTCTAATTTTTCAACGTCATTTTTCCCTCAATGTATATTTAGAGGACTATGGAGACCTCTCATAGAAAGACACATGAGTGCATTCATGACTTTAGTTAAATAACTGTGAGAGTGAATTTCTTATAATAAGAAATTTTATCAACATCATCATTATTTGCATATGTATGTAAAATATGTATTTTGTATGAGTTTGTTTTTATATATATATATATATATATATATATATATATATATATATATATATATATATATATATGGAAACACTAGGGTTGTCATTCGGATAGAAATTATACGATTATTCGAACAACAGATTTTTTATTCTTTTTAAACGAACAAAATTTTTATATTTTCATTTTTAACAATTAACCGAATAATGGAATAATTTTTTTTTTTTTTTTTGTTAAATTATTAATGCCTTTTTGAAATTATAAGTGTAAAAATTTTTGTTCAGTTGGAAAACCCTACTGAAAATGATTTAAATTTTTTTTAAGATATATAAATGTGTAAATCACGTTGTTTTAGTATTATTTGGAAGAAAAAAAAAATAGAATAGCGATTTAATCAAACGTCTTAAAGTTAGAATAAAGTTAGAATAATGTCTAAATTATTATTAAATTGTGGAAATTTTCTAGTGCATATTAATTTTTTAAATATTCAACAAAAAGTGAAACTGAAGTATATGCAAATGCTTTAATTTTGAGATTTATTCATTTATTATTTGTTATTTATTTCAAAAATTATTTTAATGATTCAAGTGATGTGGAAATAACTGAAGATTCTGAATTTTATATCGATGATGTGTTAACTGAACTCAATCAATCAGTAAATATCAAAAATTTTAAAAAATAGGTTTTAGCAATATTGATGTTCATTGACTTTATTTAGAAAAATATATAAAGAACAGAAAAACTAGATTTGCTTTTAATGCTATGTATTGGCACCCACCATCAATAGTAAGGGATATTTGGATATTTTTTTTCTGTTAATGGTTTTTGTTTTATATTAATAAAACCAAAAATTGATTTAAAAAATATAAATTTTTGAATTTTTTAACTTGTACTTAATTATTCGAAGAATATATTTTATTCTTTATTAATTCGATTAATCGAAGAAATTTCAAATTTTATTCGATCACACAAATAATTAAAAAAAAAGTATGAACTTTTTAGTCGACCAACTTCAATGTCGAATAATTGACAACCCTCATAAATATATATTTATATATATTTTTTGTAAATCTATGTTTATGTTGTTAAGCAAAAAAAAATTCTCGTTTTTCTTATAATCCTGCCTACATCTTCTATCGAAATTATAACTAAAGCGTCACCTCATGTAGTTAATAACAGTCGAATATGATATTATTTTTTTGTCGAAAGAGAGTAACCGTTCGGGAAGAAATATGCCGAAGTTCTAATCCTTTATGATGACACTGTTTATTACATTCTTTGGGTGTCGAAATACTATCATTTAGAAGTGTAAAAAGTACATTAAGAAAGTATAGAAATGTAATGACTTTTGTATAATAAACATGTTGTTAGTGCGGTTGAAATATTTCTAGTAAATGTTTTTAATTATAATTGAGCTAAATGCTTAACACACATTGTAATATTTCAGTGTAACTTTAAACTAAACAAATGATTCGCTATAACTTTAAATTAAATATCAAATATTTAAAACAAAAATCACTAATTAAAATTTGTTTATACTAACACATTTTTTATTCAACACTATAAGCAACAACATTTATCACTTTAAAAGTTATACAATTACTGAGTGCAGTTATGTCGTGCTTATTCTTTTACTTTGCCCTGGAATATAAACAGTCGCCCAAGCCAAGTTTTTTAGATCAAAATTCGATTCTAATGTGTTTTGTTATTGAAAATTTGTATATTTTCAACTTTTGAACATCTAAGATTGTCAAAAATGACACTTTTGAGTGGATCGATCTAAAAACTCTCTTCCAAGTGATGGCTGGGAATATCTATATATGTATGAGTGTATCTTTTGCTTTTTTATGCTAGAAGCCCTTATAAGTTTGACTCTTTTAATATACCAAATTCGCATTATATTTCTATAAATTTTTTTGCTGCAGAATTTCATCTGCGGTGTCATTTTTTTTATATATTGTGTATGTCATGTGTCATATGTGTGTATGTTATTTATCTATTTATCAAAGGATACTCAATGATCCTTTGATAAATAACATAAAAAAACTCTTTTTTTTAAACATGTGATTTTATAACATTTATTTTTAATTAATTTTTTTTAACATTCACCATAAATTTATAAAAAAAAGAATTTATGATTTTTATACTTTTGTGTTGTCAGATATTTGCAAAAATTTTCAAGACATACAAATTTTTCTTTGATATATTCAGTTTATCACATGCAAAATGCAACACATAAAAAACTTTTACTTTTGTATAAATAATTTTGTAATAGATTGTTTTAATTTTGAAACGCGATAAAATCAATTGCAGTTTTTCTTCTATATTAGTCATGAAATAGTTTCAAAAGAAAAGCAAAAATTTTATTAAAAAACATAAATTTTAAGTGCATGATTAAAATACGTTTAATTTAATTATAAAAAATTTATAAATATAAGACAAATTGTTGTGTCTTAATTTACAATACTCACGTTTTTAATATTTCATATGAACTAATACGTTTACTACTTTTATATTTACAATATCAAATTACTAAATATTAGGGTGTCCAATCAATTAACCGCCATTCGGGCATCCGATTAATTTTGGTCGATTTGAATAGTTTAAAATTGTCTATTTTCGAATAACCGTCTAACCGACATTTAGTTTTTTGGAGTTAAAAGTTTAGGTTTTTTTATTTTTATTTTTAAGATACATTTATATAAACTTCATATATTTGTTTTAAATGTCTGTTATATAACAGAAAAAATAAATAAAAGTAATTTTTTATTACTTTCAAAGTATCAATAAGTGTACATTTTCTTGTACTTAAGAAGTAATGAAAATAGCATTCAAATATATTATTATAACGTCGAGATTATGTTGTTATTTTTGCAAATGTTATACATATTTTTTATTAAAAATATTTGTTTATATAAATATTAAAACTAATTTTCTTGCGCTGAATGTTCATTGCAATTTTTCATGAAATTGTGAACATAATTTCCTTCTCACTGAATAGGCATCAAAAAAGAGAACATCTTCCTTCCAATGACAAGCCCATGTTAAATTCATTGGAAATGATCCGAACCTGCACTACTTCTGGATCACAACTTCAGGATCTTATTGACATCTTCTATTTTTTTCTTTTTGATAGAATGTTAAATAAAATTCGCTATGAAAAAATTATAAATAAAATTATAAATAAAAATTATAATAACTAATATAATAAATAGCAATTAAAAAAACATAGTTTTTAGTAAAATAATTTCAAAGTTATACAAGTAATAAAAATTTTAATTTTCAGCAACAAAATGTACGTAAAAATGCCAATGCTAAAGTCTATATTTATGACAAAAACTCATTCTCACATAGAAAAAGTTTAAAAAATGTTGATTTATAAATTAAATTAGAAGAATATTTGGTAGTATTGAGTCAAAAAATGAAATTTTTTCATAAAAATTGGCGAACGAACTGATTTATAAAATAATTTGATCTACATTATGACTATAAATAAATGTTTCAATATATTAAATTCTAAGTTTAGTATTATTTACATGTTTTATATCTCTTACTAAGAGTATTCGGTTAATCGAATAATTTTCCATTGTCGGATATTATCCTCGAATAATTATTTGTCGAATTAACCGATTAATATGAAAATTCGAATAATTGAATACTCTACTAAATATGTTAAATATGTTAAATCTTCATAAAAAATATTTGTTTTATTAATTATGTAAAGTTATAAACTTTATGAAAACATTCATGGAAAATTTATCAGATTGTTTTTGTTTTTTATGAAGATATTTCTAAGAATCATTTGAAACAACTTACTTTTTTTAATTATTTTATTCATAGAAAAAAAGAAAAAAAAAAGAAATAATTATTATAAAATTAGATTATGCTACAGTGAAAAATCACGAGAAATGTCATAGATTACATTATAGATCTTCTTAAAAAATAATCGCTCGTGATTTTGAGTTATGTTTAAAAATCTGCATAAGTGTATACCTAATTCTATTACTCTTATGTAGACTTTTTTCTTCTAAACTTTTATGGTAAATAGAAAATCGGACTTAAGTTATATACTCGTATATTTCTTTATATTGGTCAAATATTAAAAGGAAGATTTTAAAATAAAAATTTAATAAAAACTGTTGTGTATTTATATGTATATATATATATATATATATATATATATATATATATATATATATATATATATATATATATATATATATATATAGACTGTTATAAAAAAATATAATACAACCCTGAATTCTTTCAGAAAATTTATTAAAGTACTTTTAAGATATTTTTATACCTTAAGCCACCGTACGTGGTTGGGTTATTATGCGTTTGTACTGATATTTGTAACGCACAGAAAAAATCATCCAACACCCATCTTAAAGTATACCAATCGACTAGGAATCACTTTTTGAGTCCATCTTACGATGTCCGTCCGTCTGGCTGTCCATGTAAACTTTGGCACGTAGGAATTTCATGACACAAGGACGAAGCCTATCGAAATTGGTTATGATCGATCCATTATTTCGCCTAGGTCCCATACAAATTTACTCCCGGAATAAGGGTTTAACGGTCATAAATGGCTTAAATATAGCAATATTTTAATGAAATTCGCCGTAAGAAAGTTTTACATAAGTATCAATCTTTGTGCCAAATTTCATGAAGATCGGTCCGTAATTGATCATAGCTCCGATATAAAACACTCTTCCGAAAATCACTTTAACGTGGATAAATCCCATACGAATGTTAGTATTAAGTTAATATTCAACGCAAATAAGTTTTACATAAGTAGAAACAACGTTGCCAAATGAGAATCGGCCCATAATTCACCATAACTCCCATATAAGCCCACTTTCAGGAATCACCCTAAAGTACATTAATTCATATAAATGTTAGTACTAACGTAATATTCTGTATTCGTATATTTTATTTTACACTTAGTTAAAGTATCTATCCACATGTCTAATATAAGACCCCTCCACGAATTTTGATGGACATACACAATGGTGTGGGGTATCATATGGTCAGGCTTGAACAACTATATGTTTCTTACTTGTCTTTTTTTATTTTTTGTTATAAATGTACTAAACTTTGTATTCGTTGTGTCATTATTTGGAAACTAAATTTGATTACATACTTACGTACGACACTTCGTATACATAATATTTAAAACTATAAAAAATTTATAATTATACATACGCATTAGTAATAGCAATTCGATTACGAACATATAAAGCGAAATTTAATATGTTTAGAAATTTAATATTTTAATAAACAAGAAATTTTTGACATAAATTCGAAAATATTTACAAAGAAAAGGACTTTTTGAATTAATAAAGAACGATTGCTTAAACAAATATGTAAATAAAAAAATTACACAAGGATTCAATTGTTCAATCCTTTTGTTTTAATTGAATCTAGTTCTCTAGACAAATCGTTATATTAAGTGCTTATATTATAAAAGGCTATCTGCAGATTTCCAAAAATATTTTTTGACGTCAAGCGATTTTTTTTTGTCCATTATCAGAGGTATTAATTTTAATATTTTTCTTTTAAATGTAAAATATACAAAATTAGGTATAAAATATGCATAAATATGTCATTTAAATTGTTAAAATATGCGCTAAAATAAGGATATTCTACGAAAATATGGCAAAAAAAAATCTTTAGCGCATATTCAACTTGATACAAATACCTATACTCAAGCAATTATTACATACACATATATATTTATAAACACTCATACATTTAAAGTGAAAATTAATACAAACAAACAAAAAATAGAAATGAGTGCAGGCTCATTTATATATGAGCACGAAATACTCAAACCAATTAGAAATGTTAATACATAAACAAGCAAAATTATTATGATCGCAATCCCGCTTGACCTAAGTTTCAATATTGGGAAATGTTCTCCAAAAACGAAGAATTCTCGAAACTAAATGTTCGAGAAAGTATCGAAAATTATATTAAATATGAATGTTTGTAACATCGAAATTTTTTCGATAATTTCTTGGTAGTAAACATTCACATAATATTCTTTTCAGTTTTTCGATGATGTTAGTTAGATTCTTAACAATTTTTAATAAAATATAATGTAATATAATTTTCGAAAAAATGGTAAGTAATGTCACTACTTGTCTAAATAGATTTATAAAATAGCATATTTATCTAAATATTTAATATACTTTTTGCAGATTAATTCGAAAATTTTTGAGCAAAAGGATGTGGACTTGAGCAACATAAAAATTAACAATATTGAGGAAAAAAACAGTGTTGCCAATTTAGCACGAAAAAAATAATCTAGCACCTGACAGTTTTCTTGGCACTTTTCGAATTATCTTTGGCAATTTTTAAGCACTTTTTGCTCATTTTTTTATTAATTTGTAGTTTTTCTTTCTTTTTTTCTGAAAATTAAAATTGCAAATAAAATGTGGTGTTTTTAACGATGGCAATTAATTAAACTATAATTCTTTTGTTATAAGAAATAATTATGATAAAATAACTTATTAATTTTTAAATATAGTTTACAATTTGGTTGTGAACTTAATCGAATTGATATTGCAAATTGAAATAAAACAAAATTTTAACTAATTTCGAATCTTTTTGAAAATTAAAATATTTATACTTAATAAAATAACTTTTTACTCAATTTAAAACATCATATGATATAATGACCCGTTAACATCTCAATTATAACAAAAGTTAAAGTGTAATTGTAGACAAAATGATTAGTTTAAGTGAAAAGAATTTAATTTTTAATATGGCTTTAATACTTACCTAAAAGTTGGTAAGTTAACAACACTATGATGTTTTATTTTATTTTTTGAAATATTATTGTGAGTATTTTGTTATATTTTTTAAAGAAATGATATAATTAATGTAAGAATCGATTCAAGTTAAATTCCTTAATTTTCAGTTGAAGTTTCTTCCAAAAATGTTTCAGCAAAAAGAATGCAAACAAATTTGTTTTTTTTCTTTTCTCTATTTTTTTTTTTTTTTTGACATAAACTTAAAATATGAAATGTTATTTGACGAAAAATTTGAACTTGTGATATTCAAAATGTTAACCTATATGTTATTTGCAATACGAATAACAGTATAATTCAGATAACACTTATTTGGATACCTTATGAAGAAATTAGAATTTTGAAAAATTCACTCATAAATTTTGTTTAATTTCTGAAAAAAATTTCTGAATGTGTTTTTATTATTTTCTTTAATGGTCTTTTAGGTTTAGCCCGGAAAATAAATAATATGTCTCTCAAACAGTTTCCGTTCTTAGCACTTTTCTCTAGTACCTTTTTTTATTTTTATCACTTTAGCATTTTTCTTTGTAAATTCCAGCACTTTTTCTCTCTTAGATTTTGGCAACACAGGAAAAAACATTGATGACTTCTCTGGACTAAGGGGAAAATTAGACAAAATGCCTCAAATATTACAACTCTAAATTATTTTATTAAACTTAATGTTCATAATATGAATTATTATTTTTTTAATGTAACTTATTATTATGTACCTATATTTTTTTCCTAATATTTGATATATTGTGTTAAGTATGAAATAAAACATAACTTTAAAAATTAAATCAGCCTTTGATATTATATTGGCAACAAAATGCAATACTATCGTTTTCAAACTATTGCCAATGATAGTAATAATAATATCGAATCCCGTTTCGCTATTGATAACTATTAATGTAATAGACAAACCTTCAAAATCAAAAGATTTGCTGCCACAAAGTGAGCGTCGAATGAGCTCAAGGAGCTCAGCGCCAACTACAGTCGTTTTCGAATTTTTGCCAGAGAAATGTTTGAATTACCGAATTTAGTGGTCAGCTGGGTTACTTATTTGGTAAGTAGGCACGTGCAGTGCCCACAGTATAAAGGGGATAATATTGTTGTTGTTTTGTATAGTAACAACAAGGTGCATATAGGCACAATAACTCGCTTCCATATTGCGTTTTATGTAACGAATTTATTAAAAAAAAAACTATAAAAATGAAACTGAATTGAAAACAAGAAAGAACCGGAAGAATAAATGTATACATGTGTGCAGTAGTTGTGCACATGTGAGTGTGTGTGTGTGTGTAATTATCCTTGAACTTGAAGGCATTTTAAAGTTTTGCCATTATTTTCAACTAGAAAGGGAGTGAGCAAGTGTAAGTATATAACTTTCGATTTTGATTGTGATTCTGGCTTTGGCCAGAATAAATAAAAATAAAGGAGTTGCTATTGTTTGGGATTTTATTTTTTGGCAACTGTGAAGAGGAGTTTTGTAAATGTGCAACATTTCATTTTGCTATGTTTGCAGGTTTTCTTTGTTAGAGTTATGAGTTTTTGTTGTTGGGTTTCGATTTGTTTCTTGTAAATGTAAATTTTTATTTTTCAAATTAAGGTAGGACGTATCTTTAAAAGTTTCAAGGTTTTTATTGTTTAAGTCACAGAAAAAATGAATTAAATTAAAGTGAAATAAATTGAAAGAAAATGCACAAAAGTTTTTGTGAAATTATGCAAATATATAAAAATTTGCGCTAATAATAAATTTTAGCCATGTATATATTTATATCCTTAAAAGAATTTAAGTTCATGAACATTTATATAAAAGTTTATTTACTTTTTGTTTTAAATCAAATCTGGCTTGGAAATTTTTAGGCGAAATATAAAGAACAAAATTGATATTTAATAAAAAAAATTTTAACAACACTACTAAAAACTTCAATGCAATTGGATTCACAATTATAAAAAAAATCCATCCAACAGTTTATTTGACTATTTAAAAACAGATCTTATTTTTAACCTTAAATGCATTAATGTAATTACCAGGACAATTAAAAATATGCAAAATCATATATTTTCATGGGTTTCAGATAATTTTAGAATTTTAGAAATAAAAACAGATGTGTGAAAAAAATCCTTTCACTTACTATTGATGGTGGGTGACAATACATAGCATTAAAAGCAAATCTAGTTTTTCTTTTCTTTATAGATTTTTCTAAATAAAGTCAATGATCATCAATATTGCTAAAATCTATTTTTTAATTGAATTCAATTAACAAATCATTCAGTTACTTCCACATCACTTGAACCATTAAAATAATTTTTGAAATAAATAATAAATGAAAAATTATCAAAAATAAAGCATTTGCATATATTTTTGTTTTACTTTTTGCTAAATATAAAAATAATTAATAAGCGCTAGAAAATTTCCAGAATTTAGTAATAAATTATACATCTCCGGTTTATTTTAACTTTAAGAGTTTTGATTAAATCTTTAGAAAAGCTATTCTATTTTTTTTCCTAATAATACTTAGACTTCAGTGTCTGTAAAAGGCTTTAACCCGATATCTATTGAAACGTCGTTTACACATTTATATATCCTAATGAAATTTTCAATCATTTTCAATAGGGTTTTCCAAATAAACAAATCTTTTTACACTTATAATTTCAAAAAGGCATAATAATTTAACGATTAATCGTTAAAAATTAACGGAATAATTTTTTATTCTAAATTGAAAAATTTTGTTCGTTCGAAATGAATACGAAATTTGTTCCTGGAATAATCGAATAATTTTTGTTTTGATCTCGCGATCAAATTGTCTAATTTGGTTTAATAAAGTAACAAAAAATTATAATTTAATTTATCTTCAAGTCACACCTAAATCTTTTTAAAGCTGCTCAGTAGTGTTGGGGATATTAAACAAATTGTGTCAAAATAAAATGTCTTACAGAGTTTTTTTATTTTTTTTTTTTTTAAATTCGAAACTGTTGAAAATTTTATTTTTTTCTCCTTTCTGTTAGAAACAAAACAATCTTCTTTTCATTAAAATTAATGTGCACAAATGTTAACTTTATTCACAATTAGCTGAAGTGAAAGCAGCATTTCCATTTCCAACACATTTAACATTTTGTATTTCTTTATAAAGAGTTATGGCCTACATAGATTTATAAATTTACATAATAATTTCCTCAAGTGTCTTTTTCTTAAGATTTATATTTATATACTTATTTTAAATGTATTTAGAAATATATATTTAATTCATATTTTCTTGGCACTTGACTGGAAGAGATATTTTTAAGTGTGCCAAAAACGTGTAGTAGTGCAAATGTCATTAAAATGAGTTTTCAATACATTTCTCTTATTTAAAAACTAAATGTTATTTAAATTAATATTTTCATTTATTTTTCTTAACTTAATTAAATTTTCATATTTATATACAATTACAAACACAACACAATTATTTGACAATTGAAAATATGACAGAACGTTTATTCAACCATCCATCCATTTCATTAATTTATTTATTCATTAACTCAGTCAGCTAAGTATTTATTTTCGTTGAAGTTATTTTGCGCCTTAGTTATTTTTGCCTTATAGTATTTGGAAAAAAAAAGAAGTAAAGTGTCATAAAATTAGCTTTTCTAAATACAATAAATAGCAAAAACATAATAAGGAATTCATTAAAAATATTTAAACAGAGAAAGAATAACAGAATCTAATCAGACACTGTAGTAAATGGCAGAAATGAAGTATTTTATTTCTGGATGCCATTTCCTCCTACTTCTATTTCTTGCCTGCGCCTGGCTCTTTTCAAAACTAAAAAAAAAGAAAAATATTATAATAATAATCAGAATAATCGGTTTGATATTAAAATAAACTTAAAACATGAAAAAGGAAAAAATATATATTTATAAATATATTACAGCGAAAATAAAGCAGAATTCCTTGAATTTTAACAAACAATTTAAAAATGACAGTTTCATTGGACCGGCTTGGCTTATAAATCATATTAATTTAACCACTTTATAAATCATTTTAGCAAAAAATAAAAAAAAAATAAATTTCTTAATATTTATGAGGACATTGGTATGTCTTAAAAGAAAACTTTTTTTATATTTGTATACATATAAACAGGATATACACATATAAATCTCTTTATGTACAGTGGTCAAAATAAGTATTCGGCATAATATTTAATTTCTTATAATTTTGCTATAATTTATATACTAATTAAATTATTTTGAATAAAATGACAAATATTTATTTGAAATACTCGTATGTATGTGTTTCCTTCTAGTTTCCCAAATGCACAGAACTTTATTGCGCGCTGCAATTTTTTCACTGCTACACAAATTCGAACGAAAAAAGTATTCGACATGTAATTTATTTGTCTATATTTGTATTTTTTTGCTGTTATTGGTTATACAACTAGGACAACAATTACGTGTGTTTTAAATAATTTTATAGCATTTTATTGTAATTTTATGGACGCAAAAGAAGCTTCAGTTGAAGCCAAAGACTTTATATTTTAATATCTTTTTGCCTAAAAGCTAAAAACAATGGATCAGCAGGTCATTAGAGCTTTCAAAAACTGGTCAACGTAAGAAAAGTGAAGAAAAATCGCAAACTAAATGCGTCGAACATGATTAAATAAATAATAAGCGTTGCATTCCAGAAATTTTGACATAATTTTAGAGCCAAGTCTGGTATAAAGAAGCCCCACATCCCAAAAAAAAATGATAAAATTGAGATTATAATTTGCAAGAGAATACACTAAGAAGTCGGAAAAATCCTGGAAGGAAGAAATTTGTTCAATTGGGTCCAAGCACAACTTTTTTGACTGCAATAGGAAGGTCCTAGCCTATCGAAACGGAACTAGCAGACAGAAATAAGGTAGTAATGTACGGTGGTTGAAGTGTTGTGATTTTAGGCTATATGGCAGGATTTGGAATTGGTCATTTAGTACTTATAGATGGAATAACGGATCATCGGTATTATATAGCCATGTTAAAATAAAATTTATATGAAAGTGTCGAAAAATTAGGAATTGCCGACCGAATTATATTCTACCAGGAGAATAACCCAAAGCATTCTGTCACAAATATAAAGCTTTGGTTTCTCTATAACTTAACAAAATTAATAAAATCCCATTATAACCACCAGATATCAATTTAGTTGAACATCTGTGAAGTTATTATTAAATAGAAGTTTAAATATCTGGAATAAAAGTAGTATTAAATTGATATTATAAGTGAAATGGAACAATATTTATCCTGAATTTTACAAAATCCTAGTCAAATCTACACAGAATCGTTTAAAAGAGGTTATAAATTAGAAAGAAAAAGCTACATGAAATCTATATGTTCTAATAAACTTTATAACATTATTATTATTATTATTATTATTATTATTACTATTATTATTTTAAGTAATTAATTTATTAGACTCGCTCATGTCGAATAGTTTTTTTGGCCACTGTATATATTTACAGTAGAAAACAAGTAAAACAGTATAAATGAAAATGAAAATTGTTAACTAAACTTTTCTGCTCCACTTCACCACTGCCGAGGCTATAAAAAACGATAGATATGCTGATGGTTGGACGAGTAAGCGGGCGAGCCGTAGAGACAGACAGACAGACAAACAATTTTATTTCTTCTTTAAGACTATGGCATCATCAACAAGAGAACGAAAAAAAAGGAAGGGAGTATTCTTATATAGGAAGATTGGGATAAAAAAAGGCAACTGAAAAAGTTTTCTTATTAAATAAAGCGGTTTCCACTTCAAAAAACAATTCAAATCTTTATTTTTTATTATTTTTACTTCTCTGATTTCATCGTTTTATTTTGGATGAAGCGAAAAGTTTCACTTCAGTGCTTTATTCGATTTTTGTTGGTTTTTTAAATAGTTAAAACTCAAAACCAAAAACATTATAATATTCTAGTTGAAGTTTAATTTAAAATTTCTTTAAAGAAAAATCTGTTTGAGTTTAACAGTCTTGTTTTCCTATTCATTGCATTTAATTCAGTCTTTTATTCATTTACTTCACTCAAGTCAGTTACTCATTCAATCAATCAGTGCTTTCGTTTAAGAATTTCTGGTATAAAATTAAAATAAAAAAAGTGAAACATTTTATCTCTATAAAAAATCTGAATTAAACTTTAAACATTTCTTTATTAAGTATTTATTATGGTTTTAACTCTTATCCTCCCTGTTGGTTTTGTGAAAATCTAAATTATATTTGATAGGTTTTTGTAGTATTAAGTATTTGATTTAGAAAAAAATTTATATACCAAAGGATTATCCATATCTATGTATATTTTAAATTGTTCCAAATACATAGCTACATAAAGAATATTAATGATATTTCCATGAAGAACATATAACTCTCATTTGATTCATCATTTAAGAAAATACATTTAATTCAATTTAGTTAAAATGTTGTGGTTAATCCTTTTTGCTTGCTTGCACTTACTTGCAAAATATTAAATGTTAAAGCCACGAAAGTTACAGTGAATCAAATATAAAATATGTTTTAGTAGGTTTAAGATTAAAAATTCGCAAAACTCAAAAAACAATTTGGTTTAAACATTTTGTTTTAAATGAACTTAAATTGTTTGTAGTTTTTATATAAAACAAAAAAAAACTAAGGACAATTGTCGCTGAATAAAACCTAAAAATCCTATAATTTCTTTGAAACTTTTCCTTAAAGAAAGTCGGAAAAAAAGCCATTGCGCAAAGATAGCTAATTTTATGAGACGACAGTGTGGTCGATCATAAAAAATTTATAAAAAGTTTGTATCTTAAAGTCTCAAAAAAAGACCCATGATTTCAGAAAAATTTTCTTGTAATCATCCTGTTATAAAACGAGAAGAACTACAGTGTGTCAAACTTGATTCCGCGAGCATGAGAAAGTTTTAATGGCTCACAGCTTCTACTACTTAAGGCCGATTTTTATTGTTTCTAAATCATAACCATAGATAAAGGGCGGATTTTCATGCATTTACTATTTTAAAATAAGTCCTTAAAATATAAAATTAAAAAAAAATACACTTAAATAAAATCTTTAGAGTATATTATAGATTTTTAAAAATATATTTTAGGGGCTTATTTAGAAAAAAAAAATAAATAAATAAATAAATGTATAAAATTCCTCCCTTCAAACATAAATAGTAAATAATAGCTCTTTATTTCAACGTTTAATATGCAGTTTGGGGAACAGAATGATTAAAGGGCGGATTTAATGGATTTATTTTTTAAGAATTTATAATATTCACTAAAAAAAATTTTAAAAATATGCACTTATGTAAGTTTAAATGTTATACACATATTTTAGGGATTTGTTTTAAAACAATAAATGCATGAAAATCCACCCGCTAATCGTAAATCACAATTAACGAGGTAAAGCAGAAACATGCTTACATCTACGGTTTAAAAGATATTTACCCTCGAATTTTGTATTTTTGATTTTTTTTTTTTCTTGACTGGAACTTTATTTTTCTTTCGTGCTGAAAATTTTTTGGTTTATCTCAATTCATCTAGCCTTGAAAAATGTTCAACATCTCGAAATAAATATGAGAAACTGCTATTTTTAATCTAATTCGTTAACCTTTTTCTAAAAATTTTATTAATAGAGTAATATTTTTTTAATATTTCAAAATATAAATTTTCAAAAACAGTTAGGAAAAAAATGTGGTATTGATTGAAAGTTGCACTCTACGTTCAACATTAGTCAAAGATGACGAATATAAAAAAAAAAACAATTTCAGTTTTTTTGGGTTAGAAAAAAGTTCGCGTGAGATTCTTTAAATTTAAAATTAAGAAATACGAGGGCGGATCAATAACTCCGTAATTTTTCGAACTTCCCTTGTATGAAATGCAACACTATTCCCATCAAGTACCACCTGTTAATAGACTACTGTCAAATTTTGAGCAAGTGTCGTCATTTACTTTGCGTTAAAAATAGGATTTTTCGAGGTCCTTAAAATAGGCATTTGTTTGGTCAATAATTTCATCGTTGGAGCTGAATCTATTTCCACCGTGCCTTTTCTTTTGTTTTGGAAATAGGAAGTAGTCACTAGGGGCTAAATCCGGAGAATATGGCGGATGAGGTACCAATTCACAGAGTTTTGCCATTGAGACTGCACACGTGTTTATGATCAATTGAGAGCAAACGCGGCATCCATCTTGCAGACAACTTTTTTAAACCCAGCTGATCACTTAAAATCGAAACTACACTGCCATATAAAATGCCTGTGGCATCAACAATCTCCCGCACTTTTACTCTTCGGTCGGCCAACACCATCCAAGATTTTTTCGACATTTTCGTGTGTACAGATCTCAATTGGCCTTCCAAAATGTTCAGCGTTATTTGTACTTGTGCGACCACAACGAAAGTCAGTAAACCACTTTTTTACCATTGAAATCAATGGTACACAGTCCCCATAGTATTTATCGAGCTTTTCCTTGGTTTGATTGACGGGTTTTTTCGCAATAAATAACGTTTAATGAGCACTCGAAATTCACATTTTTCCATTTTTAGAAAAATACACGAGGTTGTATATTTTGAACAGCTGTTAAACGCAAAGTAAATGACGACACACTTACCGTCTATACACAAAATGTTTTTTAAGTGCATAAAAATCCTATTAAATCTTTCTTATTATTTTTTTACTTATTTTATTTGCTGTATTAATAAGAAAACTCTATTTCCATGTCTCAAAACCTATTTTGATATCACAAGCGAGTGATATTATGTGCTTTTAAATTTAAACTATTTTTTCTTAAAAATTATAAATACTAAATTCGATCCGAACAATAGTTTAGAAGATACAGAATTATAGAAACTTTTTTGCAATCAGCCCCTCTGTAATTCACTTTTTTCATTAGTTTTTACATAATTGTTTTATTTTTCAGAGAATTTCACTAAAATTTAATTTAAACAAAAATTATATTTCTATTTAACTTTAATATTAAAGAACGTTTTTTAATATGTGCACTGTCATAATTTCTGTAGTTTCCTGATTATAAAAAAAAACTCAAAATTTATTTAAATAAATTCAATAATTTCCATATATCCAACATTGACATTTATGCAACTGCTGCTGCTGCAAAAAGCAAAACAACCACAACAAATTGCAAATATCTTAGTAAAACTAAACAAATGTTATACACTCAAGTACAGTCTAACTTTTTATACCAAAAAATAAAAAAAATAATAAATAAATTTAATAGTAAAATAAGAAAATATCTTAAAAATTCCTTAACAGCAAACTAAAAAGCAACAGTAGTAGTTGTGTACTTACTGTAGCGGTTTACTGCTGTAAATATTTATAGTTCTAGTAACGTTTTCAGTACAATAACTATATAGTAGAATTCAAATAGAAAATAGATCATCTAGAGGAAAAAAAAATATTAAAAAGCTTTTAGTTCAAACTAATATTTCGCAAAATAAAAGAGCTCTATAATGCGGTTTAAACAAAAGAAAAAAAAAATAGTAACTTTCCCGTTTTGCAGGCAAATATTGCAAAACAATTGAAAAACTTAAGCTAAACCAAACAACAATAGCAACAATAACGATAAAAACAAAAAATGTTTTAGGCCATTGAAAGTGGTCTCCATCATATTGTACCATATGGTGGAAATTGCATTTGTGCCTTCTTTTGCACTTTTGAACTGTCAGTATAAAGTCAGTTGAGTGCTGTATCAAGTAAGATTATTGGATTTAAGAAAGATTTATGAAACATTTTTTCTGCAAGTTCTTATTTGTTTCATATGTAGAATGTAAAAAGTAAATTGTTGGAAAAGTGTCTGGTTAAACAATGAAAATTAAATTGGGACCTTGCAACATTCTGTGGAAATGATTGAAACTTTCCGAAGCCTTTAGTTAAAATTCAAACATAGTTTATATATTTCTAAATCCGATAAATATTTAAAAATTTCTATTTTCAAAGTCTATTCATAAATAATTGAATATTGAGATTAAAAACAAATTTTAATTTGTATATCGTTATGATTATTATTTGCTCCTTCATTTAATTCGACCTAAGAGAAATATTCAACTACTGCTTACCAACATGCTTAGAGTTTATAAAACATGATTCGTTTATACGCACACGAAGTGTCCCTACCAATGGGCCTTTTTAAAGGTTTCTCAATTTATCATGATTAATTGATTCTTTAAACAAACCTCATATCTCAATATCTCAGTAAATCATTAAAGCAATTTTCGTTTTATGTGTGTTGATAAGATCTCACTTCGTAAAAGCCATTTTTTATTCTTAGATGAATCGAATTAAAACTCTTCATCATTATCATCATCCCTACTAATGTCAAGTTGTAATCAAAAATTTTAAATAAAAGTACTGCATTTTTTATACAAACCAGAATTGTTAGATCCTTTTAAATATTGATTTATTTATGTTTGTTTAAATTCCTTTGTCAAGTTATCGGATTAAAAAAAAATATGGCTGCAAAAACTTTGTTTCATATCAACTTCACAAGACCTACCGTAGAGTAAAAATATTTTATCTTTCACTCAAGCCAATCAGTACTTTTTTTTACTTTTTTTTTTTTTAAAAAAAAAAACTTTGCTTTCTGACACTTTGGTATAATGTATTTTATTTTTCAGGTTTTATTTACTTATTTTTTCCTTTTTTTATTTTTCTATTGTTGTTTCTTGTTCTTAGCTGCTTTATTGGTTGTTAGATTGAAGAAAAAAAAAAATAAAAATGTTTGAACTTTCTTCACCCTTCTCTGAATATTGTTATTTAACAATTATACCTGTTAAACAAAATACAGAGAGCGATTTGTTCTTAGCATAATTTTTGTGGGTATTTCACTGAAACTTAATTTATTTTGTTGTTTGCTAATAGAAGTATGATGTATTATATATCATTAGAAAACTTATAAAAATGCACGTATTTTGATGCTAAACGCATATAGAAACATTTGTATATAAAAAATATGTTTCGACAAAAAATCAAATTTTTTTTTGTGAAAAATTTTAAAATTTAATTCATTTGGACCTGGTTAAAAACATATGTAATTAAAAGCGCGTCTCAAAGGCCTTTCTTGCGATAAAAAATATCATATTATTGCTTTGGCAGAAATATGAAAAAAATCCGAAGAATCCAAAAAAGGACCTTTTTTTATTTTGATCCAGCTCACAAAAGGATAATGTATCTAATGTATAAACTGTACCTCAGAATATATATATATATATATATATATATATATATACATATTAGTCGACATGTGTCTATTGCATATTGTAGGCTTTTGTTTCTTTTGGTAAAAAATTAAAAATTGTGTACAGAGTTCATCGCAAACCATTTTAAAAATGGTCCAGTTCACGTAAACAAAATAAATGAACCGAAATATCTTGGGGATTAGTTTGTAACATATTAATCTTTAATTTTAATGTACCACACATTTGCAACGTTTTATTTTCTTCATACAAATCTTTCAGTTTAAGAGATATAAAGATTCAAAGTTTCGCTATAAAACTTTTATATATCTGTTATTTGTAACCGATCGGAATAAGATGTATGTCATTTGATAGTGCTTTCAAATATCTATACCGGAAATATATTGATATAAAGGTAATATTAAAATTATCATATTTTTTAAAGAAAGTTTCAGGCATTTATTTAATTAAAATAGTATATTTTTATACCATTGAATATAAAAAATATTTTTATTTAAAAATTATTAAAAGTTAAAAAATTTTTGTGAGAACAAAGTAGAACTACCTCCTTATATTTATATCATTGATTTTCCTGACAATTGTAAGTTTTATTTTACTTAAACATTTTTCTTTTGTTCTTTTCATTTTTTTACTTATTTATTTATTTAGATTGTATTTTTGTTTTACTTTTCTTGTTTTGTATTGTATGTTGACAATACGGCTATTATAAGGCATTTCAAAGGACTAAAATAACAACAAACAATGACAGATGTGTTTAACGGTTGTCCTTGTTATTTGTGTAATCAATATTGGATCTTCAAAAAAAAAAAAAAAAATGAGAAATGGGTGATGATATATTTTAAATTGAAAGTGTAGATTTTAAAATTCTATTAATTTTTATAAAATTTCAGTAACTTAATGCGATACAATCTGTAGATCTAACAAAATTTGTTCAAATAGCATTTTTCTTGTTTAGTTTTAATATGAATATCATTCTAAAATTTCTAGCTTTTGAATCATTTGACTTCATATTTAAATTTTAAGTTATAAGAATAAAGCACCGATTTCTTATTAAGAATATTAAACATTATTTTCAGGTATGTCACAGAACACAAATTTGTACAAAAGTGAAAATGAAATCGTATTTAGCTTCTTCAGAAAACGAAAAACGAAAAAATTTTTCGTTTTCAATACACTTTAAAATATTAAAGTCAAATTGATATTTTCACCGCTTTACAGATAAAAAAAACACAAAAAGTTAATGAAAATAAACAATGAATTATTCATTTATTAATTTCAATTAAAAAAATCTAATTTTATCCAAAAATGAATAATTTTCTTAAATTTAATTTTAAGTGGCCAAAAAAATATGAAAATAAATAATTTCGTGCTACCAATAAAGTTTTTTTTTGCATCGTTACCATATGTATTTAAGAAAAATGTAAACAAATACGATTTGGTAACATCATTTAAGAATACAAACAAATGAAAATTAGTAAAAACTCAGTTTCTTTAAATTTAAACGACATTTTTTTCAAATTCAAGTTTAATTTATCATTTTGTTACTCAATTATGTAAGTATTTATAAATTAGACAAAATTACATCACTTTAAAGTACTACTTTTCGTTCCAAAGGGGTAAGTACGCATCAAGCCATAGCCAGAGTTACATGTCCTCTGGCGATAAGTTGTTGTAGATTCGTTATGTTCTGAATTGACTGAGGAACTAAACAGTTTAGGGCCACCTTGTAAAGATGTTAAGGAGTGGAAAAAGACCTGGACCGATTGGAAAACCAACGTAAAGCGAAAAATGTCCCACAACACAAAAGAAAAATGCTTCTTAGAATTCTTTATTTCTTCATTGGACATTATCAATTTAATCCAGTGCGGACATATGTGTATGTTCCTCAATAGCATTCAAAATTCTCCATAATATTCGTCCCATACTTATGTTTACATCTCTTCCGATGGCGCCTTGGTACGATCCCGTTGCCAAAAAACGAAGTGCTGTTGCTAATTGTATAATTGCCGGTATTGAAGAACGTTGCAGCGATGGTTCAATTCTTTCTAATATTTACTATAACAAAAGCTTCTTTGTTTAATCGGTACAAACTGATGAAACTATAAATAGAAATTAGTAAATATTATAATCTCTGTAAATACATAGTTTAAATTATTTTACTTACATTGCACTTGGATAAGATAGAGGATCTGATGATTTTTGCCTCAGTTTTTCAAGAAAATGTTCATTTCTTATTTCTTCTAATACAGCCATAATTGAAACATCAGGCATATTAAAAATCCTATAAAACTATTTTGTTTACACTTTCGAAATTAACTTTTTAATAGTAAACAGAAATATCACTTTTAATTTCATTTGTTGATTTTCTTATTTTATTTTCATTTTATCTTTGTTTATTAATCAGCTGTTTGTAATGATGCCACATTTTCTTGAGGAAAAATGTGTTTTTAATTTCTTTCGGATTTAAAAAACGTATTAAAGCAGAAGAAGCAAAACAAAAACGTTACGTATTCGACTATACGAAAATGTTCACTTCCGAAAAATTTCTGTGACACACCTGTATAAATCATAATTATTTAACAAAAAATAAAATAATATTAAAGTATGATGCAGCCTTAAAGATTTAAACAATTTTAAATATTTTATACAAATAAAATAAGTACATATTGTAAGTTTTTATTTTATGCTAAGATTTTTAAGCTAATTAGTTTTTCATGCAAAAATAAAAAAAATATACTCTAATTTATGTTAAGTTTTGAAGCTTTAACATTTATATACGAGTATATTCTTTATACAGTTTAATTACTTGTATAAGACATGTATCTCAAAAGAACTGCAACATTTTGTATTTTCAGTGAAAAAACTCAACTTAGTATATATATTTTTTTAGAATATTTTCGATGCGCAACTTATTTAATATTCATTTCCACGAACCAATAATACAATTAAAAAAAATCAAAAATTTAACTTGCCAAAAGTAAAATTACTTTGAAATTTCTTTAAATTCTTAAGACTTTCTTTCTATGACGAGAAGTATTAATACTTTTGAAAAATATAATATTTCGTAAAAGATTCGATAGGGAATACAATTATTTTATATTTAATTTAGTTTTTAGTTTTATTTCAATATTTTTTCTTTTAATTTTTTTTTTAGAAACTTTTACAGAATCTTATTTATGATGATGTAGAAAAATTAATTTATTGATACATACGAAAATCAAATGTTTTTGAATAATTTAAAATATCACTTTTGAGCGTGTGCCAAACCGCAGCAATGTTCTGTGGAAAATTTCAATTTCGTATGGTGAACTAATTTTATATTTTTGCTGTGCCAAATGAAAACTTTTTCCCATTTTAAAATTTGACATATTTTTTTAATGAAACTTCATAAACTTTTAGAAAATTTAACAAATCATTTTTAATAATTATTTGTTTTTATGAAAAAAAATAACAATTTTATAAAATCCACATTGAAGTGCGCAACGATTTTAAAATATTTTATTTTATTATTTATTTTATAAATGCCAAAATTTTCTCTTTCATTAGCCCCTGTGGGCTAATTTTTATTCACCTCAAAACTGTCAAAAATTTACTTTCCTACATACACACACTCTTTGTATCGAATTTTTGACAAATCTTAATATTCAGTATTACTATCTAAAAATGCCTTTAGTAAGTAGTAGTGTATGTACAATAATGTAAATTTCGTTTTCCGAAAAAAAAAAATTAAAAAAATATCCTGGGAATTCTCGACGATATTTTGCCTCGAAATACTGGGACCCAACTCTAGTCACAATACATTAAAAATAAAATTAAAATTTTATTTTAATATGCATTTTGTGCTCTTAAAAAATATGATTCTGAAAACTAAAAATAAACATTTTAATATGATTTTTGTCTGCAAATTTAAAGTCTATATATTTAACCAGTTTAAATACCATTTCTTAAATTTAAAATTTCTTAAAAACATTATCATTTTCGATTAAACATATATAAACTTCTGTATTAACCGTTTCTAAAGTCTTATATCGTATTATAACAAGGTTATAATAAACTCTAGTTAGACTTATTACCAAAATTAGAAACCGAAAAGAATAACGCTATCGGTATTCAATTTATTTTTATTTCGGTATGCGTATCGGTAACGGTATTTAAATTATATCGGTATCGGTATACCGGTACCGAAACTAAAATACCAGTATATATCGTTATTATTAAAAACATTAAAAAGTTACATCTTTTAATTATTTTTAATTAAAATTCATTAAATAAAACTCTGAACAGCATATTTTTATATTTTATGTCCTTTAAAACATGAACATTCTTTGCATTTTGGTTTTTGTGACGATTCAAAATTCACTTTTTTAAACGTACTTTAACACCCACCATATGCCTTCGGACCTAATAATTTAAATGGCGTAGCTATCTGCTGGCATATTACCATGTCGTTCATTCCAGAAGAAGCCTCCTTCACAAATCATCCACTCGATCAATAACTTCGTATAGAAAGCTAAAGTTTCCGAAATTAGGGTCCCGAGTTTTATGGTCTCCACCGATATCAATACTTTGAATTTTATATCGTACTCCACCAGTAATTCAATGTTAAACTAAGGTTAAAATCGATTGCATGCGACAAATGTAAAATCCTCGAAAAGCTGTAACGCGGTAGAGTTAGGCGGTAACCAATGCGAACAAGACTCAAGATTCTCCAAGACCAAATAACAAAAACCTGGCTGTATTTAAGACATAATTACAATGACGGGAGCTAATTTACGATTCTTATGATGAACGTGAAACGATATAAAAATATGTGGAAAGGATTTTTTTAAATAAATTTAAATTTATAAAGGAGGGATAAGAATGGGTAGTTCGTGAAGAACTTTTTGTTAAAATTTTTGAGACCACACATCCTACCATGCGTTAAAAAATATATAAACGCAGCTGGGATCTTATTAAAGATGGTCCTGGCTGTAACTTTCTAAACAAAACTTTTCATTCTCTTAGAGAATATATAAAAAAATAAATATAGAAAAAGAAGCTAGAATAACGTAATAGTTTTTAAGTCTAATATAAGTAGTGAAAATTTATGTCTGAAAGTTGTTAAAAAAAGATCAAAATTAAAGATCGTTCGCAGTGTCCGACTAACTTTTGGGAAAGTTCGAACAAATGAGAGTATTCACAAATTTACTCTCGCAAATCGCAAAAAATTCTCAAAAGTTGGGGAACGCAAAAAAATATGGGCAAAAACATTTCAGAATGAGGTCTTTCTATATTGAACGCTTTTGGGTGACTTTGGGTAACTTCGGTAAGTTCGTGAACACACCTATAATATCTAGCAGTTGGGAGTATGAATTATGTAAAATTATTTGCGATATAATTTTTCTCTACCACTTTGTTGACTTGTGCTAAGAATTTCTAGAAACCTATTTACAAAAAAAAAAAAAAAAAAAAAAAAAAAAAATTTACTGAAGATAATTTTTTATTTATTTTATTTAAATTCTTCCTGCATTAAGCTGATCAATACGGATCGTTTTAGGAAATCTATTGGAACAAAGATACAATCAAGACTGTAAAACAAGATTCCATAAATATTACCTTAAACAACTTCTTATTACAAAAACTAATTTCATCTTTCTTAAAGCAAGTAGATAAATTATATGAGAAATAATTTTTACAAAACAAATAACATAGAAAATAGTATATTTTAAAATACAGTGACTAAAAGGCCGATATATACCGCTATTGAGGGAAACGGTATTTGAATACCTGTATTTTTGGAAAATATTAATATCGGTAACGGTATCGGTTACGTTAACCCATTTTAAATGGTATTTAATAGGTACCGGTATTTATAACGTTATCGGTTTCCAACCTTGCTTGTTACCAATTTCTTTCCATCGGCTCTATTGTGCATTGTTTAATTTAGTTTAGTCTCTAGGCAATTCAGCTGCATTCAAAAATGTTACGAATTGAGATCAAATATTAATTTAAGATAAAATAAATTGCAATTAAAATGTTTTCTCAAAAAATAAATATTTTATTTAACTGTTAAAAAGATCGTCATTGTAATATAATTTATAAATAAATGCTTTGATTTGTTCACTTTAAATTTTCTACCATTTGTGCTTTAGCTAGTTCAGGTGCTTGTCCAAGTTCTTTTATATTAAATTCTTTTATTTTAAAATTAAACTTAAACCTTTTCTGTGCTGCTGTAAATTTCCTTTTTTATTTTTTCCTAAGGTAAGTATAGAATCTTTATATGCTGGGCTATAGAAAGATTGTTTAGAAATCTAATTAATGAAGTTTTTTTCAATGTTTTCTTCTTGTTCATTCTATCTCAATTTCTTTTTGAAGGAATATACTCTTACAGGTATTTCCTTTTTGTATTCTTTTGTAGTTGAAAATATTTTTTTCTTTTTGTTTTGTATCCTGCAAATACTTTTTGCTGTATACAACAGTATTACAATCGTAAATACTTACATGCACATACATACATACATATGTTCACAAATTGAATGAACGGAAAATAAAGAGAAGATTTTTATTTTTTATTTTATTTTTGCTTGGTCGAATTTAATGAAAAACTTTACTATGTTTTTAGGAAAAATTCATGTTTATTTCATAATGCATTTCCTTCTTTTCATATTTGTAGTAATTTAGTACAGATTTAATTTAAATTTAAATTTTCTTTAAACATCTACTGTATTTATCTATGACAATGACTTTTCTTTCATAACCTCCGCTGAATTTGACTTTTTTTAAATTTGAGCAAATAATAATACCGAATGACAAGAATTAGATTAATTATAATTTTTTTTTTTTCAAAATTAAACGAACGAGTTATCTAAAGTCAACTTTTTCCCATTTACACTAATTAAGTAAAAATAAAAAAAAATAAATAAATAAATTTATAATTTTAAATCAATCATACGCTACGTATTACATTTTATATGAATGTAAACTTTGTTTTACATTTCCACATTGAATATGGAATTGATTTTAACCGCTTAATAAATCTATTTGGTTTTTTGTTCATATAATTATATTCGTTATAAAAATCTACAATCTTTTCTCTGGTTAGATATCTACACAATCTATTAGTGTAATTTTATTTTGGTAATCTTGTAGTCATACTCGTACATGATTTACATTATTTCTTCCTTTTTGAATTTTGTAAAACATGTTTGTTTTTCGTCATGTTCGTGACCACATGATATGGACACTACTGATGAGCATATTTTTCATTTTAGCATTTTCACAAAATTTTACAACGGCTAATATCAAATATGACCATATAGTAAACAACCATTAAATTATAAATTTAATCTGTATTTAATGATTACGTCAACTGGCTGCCAAAAGAAAACTTTTTCTAATAGTAAATTCATCACAATTTACCCAGGAAAAATAATAAAATCTCTTATTGTATTTAATTTTAAAAATGATTTCATCTGTTTTGTCTTTTTGCAAACTCGTTTGTCATATTCGTATTCATTTATATACTTAAATTTCAAATAGAATATTTTAAGCAAATTTTTATCTTACATTTAGTAATTATTACTCGATTTCCATTCAATTATAGCTATAATATATAGAGTATAGTGTGTTTGTATGTATGTTTATAAAATGTTATATGCATAATGTCATTTAAAATTTTTGGGGATTTACAAAAAAAAAAAAAAAAAATAAAACCATTTTACAATTTTCACTATAAAATTTTATGGAAAACATAACAAAGTATGAATTTGTGTTTGTTCACATGAAACCTTAAAAAAGCAAAAACCCATGAAAATATTGTTGTCAAAGGATTTCCGTTTTGGTTTAAAATAACTATAAAATTCATGCAAACATTTATAAATATGTGTAAGTAAATTATACATACATGCATGTGTATAACTGTTTTGTATGAGATACGAGTAGTGTAATTGTGTACAAAATATTTTGTCATTATTGTTTTCATGATGTTCATTTGACATTTTATCTTTTTTAAATATTTTCACAATACTTTCTACATGTGTTTCAAAATACGTTCATATATATATATATATATATAAGGATGATCCTTAAAAGCAAAGATAAATTTCTATAACTATATGTATATGGTGTTATAAAATTTTTATGTCACTCATTTTTAGCATTTACAAATTTTGTTATGAATATGTTTTATTATACAAAACCAAAGTTTATAATTTTGTAAACAATAAATATGTAACGTTTTCATTATCAAAATATACAATATTAAAATATTATTTTAATATTCAAATATTATATACGCAAATGGTTTTTCTGTGAGCTTTCATTTTAGTTTTACTGAATATATTTCACATTTAAAATTTTTTAAATAGCTTTTAGTAAAAATGATATAATTGCTTAAATATTACAATTATCATAGCAAAGAACTTGAATTTTAAAATTTTGTTAATATTCAAATTATATTTGTTAACAATTTCAAAAGATATTACTACCAAATAAGTGAAAATTTTAAAATTTAAAATGTTTAAGAAATGAATAATTTATTACTAAAAATTTAAAAAAAAAAATAAATATGCAAGATTTGATAAATTTAAAATTGCTTGCCAAAAATTTTTAAAATATAAAATTTTAAAAACACAAACAAACTGTATACTGCCAAAGACATGTTTTTATATTATTTTATAATATAAATCAAACTATTTATTTAGACGTAATAAGCATAAATATGCGTCGAATTTAAAATACAGGATAATTCTGAGGGTATATTAAAGAATATACATAAATGCGAATTTAATTAGCTAATACTAAAAGCAAAAGGTGTTAAATTTTAATACTTATACAGTTTTTTAATACATATATAATTTTTTAATATTTTATAATTTCTAGAGAAATTAAAGTATACTGTTAGACTCACTATCCGAGTAGATTTAATGAACATATTGAAATTGGTTATGAGCGGTCCATTATTTCACAAATGAAATCCCTAATTAAGAGTTTATCAATCATAAGTACTTTAGGTATAGTAATATTTGAATTTAATTCAGCACAGACTTTTTCGTATAACTTTAAATCTGTGTCAAATTTCATAAACATAGATCGACAATTTATCATATCTCCTATATAAGCCTCTCCTTCCAAAAAATATACAATTACGCATAAATCCCGTATAAATTATGATTACATATACAATTTGACTTAAATAGGTTTTTAATCGGCATTACGTAAAGTGCCAAAACATATTTCCAAAAAAAAACAGATCTCAATATAAAAAAAAAAAATCTTTTACAAAAATGTCGGTCCGTATTATCATACATATTTTTTACAAAATATATACTTTTTTATACTTCTATTTCTTTTATGAGTAAAATATTGAAAGAATGTTTTGTAATTTCCTATTCGAAAATTTAATGGTATTATTTAATACGTTCGAAATTTATATTAGCGTGTAAATAGAAGTGCTACCAAATGTAAAAATTTATAAAATTTTAAATTTACTGCATATTTGAGTATATGTCAAAATTATTTTGAAAAAAAAAAAAAAAATTGAGACGTACGCTGAAGTCTAATTAAATAAAATATAAAATAAAAATAGATTGTGTTTTATTATAGGAAAGCGATGAAGCAAATGTTCTCGTCCCAGAAACAATTAAAAGAAAGATACTAAGAGGTAATTTAATGAAAATATTAGCTAGTAATATTAAAATATAAATAATTATACAATTTTTTTCCACACATAATTTAAAAATCACTTTTATTAATTTTTCATGTGATTTATGTGATGGTTGTCCTGTTACATTTGATTTGCTTTTTGCATTTGAAACATTAAGATATCCTTTAGCAAAATCGGAATTTTTAACCATAAGTTACACCATTACCTCATATTATCTTGGCTTTGTATAAACACTTTTCTTGAAGTCTCCCTTTAAATATGTAATACAGTTTATGAGAATATAATTTATTCATGTTAATTTACTTACCCCTAGCTCATCAATACGCATCAAAATCTCAAGAAGGCTGTATCTCGGGACACATTAATGTACATTTAACAATTCAGATTGGATTTTTTTTTTAATAAATTAAAATTCATGTATTTAGGTCAGTTATTCTCGTTTGTGGTTTTTAAATTTTATACTTTAAAAATGTTTAGCAAGAAATTTTAGATTTCTGAAACTTTCATATTTATTTTTTAATTTCTTATAGTTAAACGATCCTATTCATTAAATTAATTTTGTAAGCTTAACGTACAAAATAGATATTAAACAGTTTTGTTCTAATTAACCTCTTATAAGAAAGCATTATTCATATATATATATATATATATATATATATTATGTTTTATGAAGGTGAAGGCTATTTAAAATACTCGAATAATGGAATTGTTTTGATTTTATGTACATCACTAATTCTCTCTTTTGTTTTTTGATATATTTATATATATACATATATATATTCTATATATATTTTTTTTATCGTCTTTCCTGGCAGATAAACTGCACAACCAGATGTAACTTAATTGACAGAAATGAACTAAAGCCTAAATTTCAAAATACAACAAAAATATTATGAAAAAAGCTTGTAATTTTTATAATAGAACTAAAAAGTACCAATTTGAATATATGAGGCCATTATGCATCATTTCTATAAATATATTTCATAGCTATGCATTTTTATTAAACCCAACATAAATGGCCTTAACGGAAATTGCAAGTTAGTTTGGTTTTAAATAACTCAGTTTTTTTTTCACAAAAATACTTAAGCATTTTTTTTAAGGTGTGTCTCTTTTGTTGTATTTCAAAACTAATTCACATTATTTGAGCGAAATCGTTTAAAAATTTTAGATGTTTACGGAGTTGTAAATCCATCCTACTAAACATGTTCAAAAAAAAAAAAAAAAAAAAAAAAAAACGATAAATAAATAAAATAGTTTATCCAAAACTTTGCAAAATTACGATAAAAATGCATTAGAACTGCAGAAAAGGCTAATATTTTGTTCAAAATTTGTTTCATTAATGTGTTAAAGTATGTTTTCATCAACAGTAAAATTTTTAAATCCTATACAGTTTTATTAAATGCTTATAAAAAAAGTTATTATGAATAACAATTTTTCAAAATTTCTTATTAGTTTTTAATAAAACCTTTTATAAATTGCTGAAAACTATTATGAATAAGACTGTTAATTTTTAATAGTAAAATATTTATTGCTTAAAAAATTTACATTTTCTTTTCTAAAATTTTTAGTAATAAAATATTAATTTCTTAAACATTTTAAATTTTAAAATGTTCATTTCTTTGGTTCTTTGAAATTGTTAACAAGTATAATTTGAATATTCACAAAACTTACAAATTCAAGATTTCTGCTATGAAAATGATAATTTTTATACAATTATATCATTTTTCCTAAAAGCAATTTGAAATATATATATATATATATATATATATATATATATATATATTTCAAAATAAAATGAAAATATAAACACTTCTTTTATTTTTATTAATATTTTTAAAGCTATTTTGTTTAAAATATTTTGGGAGTTTTCATTTCAAATTATACAGCAATGTCTTTACTAATTTGGTAGTATAAACTGTAAGTATTTTTTTAGCAGCAGCATTTAAAGCTGGCAACAAAATAAGTTCAGGATATCGTAAATCTAAATACATTTGTAATTATTTTTCAATTGTTATAAATATTTTTACTGTTTAAAATATTTTTCATTGGTTCAAAAAAAAAAAAAATATATATATATATATATATATATATATATATAAATATATAATAAATGTCTTTTAATATAAATATCAGTATGAATAAATTTTTGTTCCAAAAAATATTTTCTACTATTTTATTTGTTTGAATTTTTTATTATTATGTGAACAAATTTTTTTCAATGAAATTGCTAATTTTTAATTTAAAATTAAAATTTAGAATTTCTTTCATCCGATAAAATAAGTCGAAAGTGTAATAATAAATTTAACAAACGATTCCTTTATTTTTTATTTCTATCCAAAAAAAAAAAACAGAAAAAAACACCGTTGATAAAAAAAATATGATAAATTTTTAAAGTTGGTTTTCTTAGTATTAAAATCCGGTCTCTGCTAAAAAATAATTTTTGAAAACAATTTTGTTAATATAACGAAATTTATTTATTTCACAATGGACAAAAACTATAGTATTGATAATAATAATTTTTGTTTCTCTTAGCCTACTTAAATTTTTCATATATTTTTAATTTTTGCCCCAAAAAGTATGCTTCAATTAAAACATACATTGAAATACTTGAAATAAATAAGAAAAATTTATGTAAAAAAGTGACTAAAAGCTTTTATATTAAAAAAGGCTATTTTATTCAAGTAGACAAGGGATGACTTGTGTATAGGACCACATTTATTAACCTTTTTTTAAATAGGGTCATTTTGGACCCCCGATACCAACAATATGTTTAGAAAACAATTAAGGATTAAACAAAATAAAAATAATAAAAATATTCCATAAATTTTTTTAATTTTAACTGCAATTTTATAAAAAAAATCTATAAAAGTCTGCATAGGATGCAAAAATTTGTTAAACATTTTTGTTGTTAATATAAAGAGATTTATGTTTTGAGATTGGACAAAAAACTGTGGAAGTTATTCGACTTTAACGCTAATAACTTACTAGAACCCTAAAAAAAACAAATTAAAATACTTTGGTAGAAATATGTGTATGAACAATTTATTCAAAAATTTTAAAAAAGAAAAGGAAAATAAATTTATAAAATGTTGAATAAATCATCAGTAATTAAAAAAATAAATGTTAAATATTTTTACATAAATATAATTATATAAATTAAATAAATATAAATATAAATATTATTCTTCATTATTATATTAATTTAACTCCTTTAACTCTTTATAGTCAAGGTGACTATACAAATCTAAATCTCGCTATTGTTTTCTACTTTCGTATATCGTGTGACTTAATTTTTTTCTCTCTATCTATGACATAAAATTGCAGTATTTTTGTTCTATTACGAGAGCAAAAATGTTGTTTTTCCCCTCAACTAAGGCTAGACTATGTCAAATTTTTGAATACCCATCAAGTATTCTAACAAGCACACACGTAAGTGTAAGTGAATAGATACATATGTATTTCAGCTTATGTTAGAGTAAATGTGTCATATCACATGATGTGACATTATGAATGTATTGTGGTCATATATTTGGCAGTTTTTGTTAGACTGCCAAATAGACAGACAGACAAACAAACAGTTTTACATACACACTTTTGCATTGTTAAATGTGGTCTTATAAGTGTCACCATCATTAACTGCAGTGGTCATCTATCTTGTGTGCTCATTTAAATTCACATACACACCAACACACTTATAAATTTATACATTTAAGTATTTTGTTTGTATTGTGTGATTTTAAAGTTTACATTGGTTTCAATATATGTATGTATAGACTTCATATAAGGCCCAAAGGTAGTTTTTGTATTTTGTATTTTTATTACAATTGTTCATTGTCAGTTATTTCGATGTCATTTGAAACAATTACAAATTTGCATTTGCACAATTTTAAAAACAATGTAAATTTATTCCACTTTTTCTATATGTAAATTCACACAAGCAAACATACTTATTTAAACCTAAAGATACGATTTTACTAAAGTTTTGTATCATGTGTTCTTAGTAGTATGAGCTATTTTGGGCTTTTATTTTAAATTTTTAATTAGCTTTTTGATTTGGGATTTTCAATTTAGTGTTTTTTCGTTTATCCTCAAATCAATTGAATTTTCCTTTAGCTTCAATTTACATTTTAGTTGGCATTTATCCAAATAAATTAGATACCAACGAATAGAAAATTTTTGGTTGCCTTCAACATACACACGAAATACGCAGATTTTAAATTTATTAAACCACGCTGGAATTTTAGCCACATACTTACGCATTTGTCTGGTATGTCTATACCACTAAGTATTTACTAGCAACCACCATTCACACACTAATCTCTCCCTCTCGCTGTCTATATATATATATATATATATATATATATATGTAAATTCCCCGTTCGCTGGCTTGTTTAGTAATGGTCATAGAAAAAATTCTTTAATTAAAACGAACACAATAACAATATTAAATATCTGTGTGTTAATGACAACAACTCTATTGAGACCAACAAAAATAACAACAACATCAATAACAATAGTACCTAGAATAACAATAATAAGTTAAACAAAATTGTTAATTGTTGTTTTCGGCGTAAATGAATGAAATTGAATGTGGGGCTATTTTTAAAACTAAACGTAAACATTTAGCAACAAAATTCGTTAATTTAAAATCAATTAGTAATTAACTAATTGCCAAATGCTTTGTTCTTAAATACTAAATTGTTTGAATCACGTGAATAACTACATTAAATTAAATGTTCTTGCTTTAAGAGTTCATGAAATGTTGTTCCTAGGAATACTGTTCTAGTAATTTTAAATTTACCGTGGTATCTATCTAATTAAGTAAATTAATTTAAATTTAAATAGGAAAATCTTTGTTAAATTTTATATTTATTTTTATAGTTTTAGCAACAAAATTTATTTAATGTTGAAAAGACTTTTTACGAGATTGACATTTTTACTGTATGAAAATTTAGTATCTCTGATTAAATAAAAAATTTTTTGCTGAAATTTAATCTTTATTAAAGGGACAGCATACTTTTCCCCTCAATATTAAAGTTATTAAATATTTTTAGGAAACAAAATTAATAAAATAAATAAAATGCCATAGAAAATCGTTGATTAATTTTTTTTAATATTTCTGTTGTAGAATCTTAAAGTCATTTGTAAGAAAAATTTACCACTCCCCAAAGTAAAAAAATTAAATTTATTTTAGGTTGACTACTTCCGGGTTATTCCTCTAATTAAATAAACAAATTTAGAATTTTGCTCTCAACATTAATATTATTGTAATTTAACTTATAACAAATAGTAAGAGAGTACACTGCACAGTGGGGCAGAATGAAAATTTTTTTGAAATAAATCTATAACTTCTAATCGGCTAGCTGGATTTACATAAAAATTCACATAGGCATAGGAAATGAGCGTATAATTTTAAGTTTGAAAAGGAGGCCCCCTGTACCCCTCAGGAGCGAAGCTATTGAATGTAAAATTAGGGTACCTCCGACATAGAAAATTTTTAACCGATTGCTAAATTTTTGATTGTTATCTGATTTCAAATATTTTTATACCTTCTGATAGATCATGGTCTATGAAAAACATGCTTGCATATTGTATTTATCAAGGACAGAAAATAATCACTATTATTGAAAGTTAAAAAAATCTTTTACAAAGGACGAAAAGATAAAACTATTAATACATAAATTTAATCTCTAGAACAGGTGTTATTGAAATCCAATATGATTTTTATTCTTTTATTAAAAAAATCTATTTTAATGATTATTTTTTAGTTTTATTTTTTTCTTAAATTATAATGATTATAGTGTGAGTTTTATTTTCTTGCTCACAAAATAAAACTTATATGTTGTGAAATGCTTTTTAGTAAAATAATTTACTTTTCTTATCTCCAATTTTTATGCCCACCATCGAAATAATCATAATCATAAAGTATAAAAAAAACTCATAGACAATAAAATAGATGTGAATTTCTTCAAATTAAATTTTTTTTTTAATTTTATGTTTTAAAGTTGATTTATATTTATGTTTATATTGTACAACTTTGTAAAGAATAAAAATATAATTTTTAAAGTAACAGTAAAATACAGTAAATAGTGTCAGTGTCTGTAAAAATTTTAAAAAGAAAATAATAAATTTGAGTTTCCTTTATTATCCTTCCTATAGCAAAGAAATACACCCCAAAAGTTCTTTATAGGATATTATACCGTTATTATTAAATATGATGTTTTTATCATTAGCAAATGAGCTAGAATGCTTCTTATCTATTTAGGGATTTTAGATAGAATTTAGATTTTAGGGTTTAGATAGAATTTGTTGTACCTGATTAATTTAAAACTCCCATATTATATTTCCAGCACCACATTCCTATCAGACTTGATGAACGATTCCAGACATTATCCTTCCAAATTTTCTATAAAAGTGGTATATTTTACTCAGATTAGGATTTCACTATTATTTCTAATTAATCTTAAACTAAACTTCACATTTTTATTTTCGTTAAAATGTATCAGACTTAACAAAGAGCATATAATCCATCATTTTTAATTACTTTTTATATATTTTCTTTCATTAGATAAACTCTTGTTTTGACAATTCACAATTTATTGGTCTGGATAAGTTCCTTAATCTTATTTGGGATATTTTAAATTAACCGAAAAAGCCACGTAGTTCTGAAAGTTGTACAGGGTTTTATTGAAAACGGTTATACTGAAATACATTGACCATTACAAGTCACTTTTGTGGAAGTTTTAGTTTTCCTATGATTAAAATTCTAGCTAAAAATTGTTAAATAAACAATTATCTCAGAAGTATTCCTACCAATTAGTAAGAATTCAATAATTTTTAATAATATCGGTACAATATCCTAGCAAGGACTTTTGGGGTGCATGTCTTCGCTGTAGGAAAAATAATAAAGAAAACTCAAAAAAAAATCATTTCTACTTATGGTGTTGTTGACATATATTAACATTTAGTTTAAAAAATAGAAAATTTTTTTTTAATTTTTACATTTATGGAGACAAACCTATTTTATGGTCCACAAAAAGTATAGGTTTTCTTAAAAAAAAAACTCTTCCAATCTTCAGACTCCATGTAGGTAACTCCCAAAATTATTATTTTTTTTTTTTATTTCTTAAATAGTGGTATTTAATAAACAAAACATAAATATTACTTTAAATAATTTAGAGCAAAAAATTTTAAAATTTTTTCATTTCAAAAAAATCACACTTCTTTATTGTCCATGAGTGTCTATTATGATTCCTGGTGAAAATCTAAGATGATCCGTTCGTCCGTCTGTGTGTCTGTTAAAAGATGGATAGGGCTCGGGGCGGATCACCTAGGATCAAATATATTTATGTTTGGCATTGAAAATATTCAAGATAGGTTCAAATACAATAAAGTTATAGGCAAAATACTAGAAAAACTAGGTTTCCATCGTAATTCCAATTCACTCTTTACCGTTTATATCTCATATACAAAGCATGTATGCCAACAAAATTTTGTATAAATAGTTCAAGGAACAATTTAAACTCAAAAACTAAAAATTATTTTTAAAACAGCAACACAAACTTTTTATGAATTATTATAAAACGTTGTTCGATTTTCGCAACAGGCAAAGATTTTGTAATTTCATTTTATTTTTCTGGGTTTTCAAAAGAATTTCATATTATGTTATTAAATTTACGAACTATTAAAAATACATTTATCAACAAAAAATATTTTTATCGTGTTATACGTATTTCATATAATAATTTCATAATATCACAAAACATTGGTCCAGCTTTTTAATATATAAAATATGGGACACATTTCTAAAATTTTTTTTTCCGAGTCAATCCGAAACTTTGAAAGAACAATTTTGTAAAGATGGAATATGATCAGTAGCATTTAAGAAACAACACAGAAAAAATCATAAATGTTGAAAAATTAAAAGATCGGTGATCGGTGTTTTTCTTCGAATTAAGTACATATTTTTTTCTCAATTTATTACTAAGTAATATGTATTTGTTGGCCTTGTAAACTTATATTACTGGAATAAAGAAATAAAATAAAAATAAACTTTGAAAAACTCGCTTGGCTTATTTCAATTCAGTTTATGTTTTTTATTACAGACAATTTTACTCTTTCAATAATTTTTAGAAAAAGTAAAGATTTTTTTTCAAATATTTCAGTGTTTTGTACGTTTTACTAAAAGAGTGTACAACTTAAAACATGTAATTATTATTCGCTTCAAGTTAAATAATTCAAAATTAAAATTTCATTATAAATTGAATTGGAAGAAAAATGCACTTGTCATTTTTCAAATGTTTAAATGTTTTCTTTTTTTTACAAAATTAAAATCGCAAAATGTGAAGACATATGGTAATTTCATATGTATGTCACGTCCCATAGAATTCACGATAAATATGTAGAAATGGAAATAATTTTATTCGGCCCTTCACGATTTTATTCCATTTGAAAAAATATGAAAAATGTTCATATTTAGGCATTTATTTTTAAATTCTAGCTTTGTTCCAGTACATGTCAGAATTGCAAGTTTTAGTCGGAATTTACAGGAAATCGTTGTATTTATTTGTATTTTGTTATTTTTCTGACAATTTCTCACTAATTCTGACTAAAGCCTGTAAATTTGACATGGCCGAGAGCTATTAACTGAAATCAAAAAATAAATAAATGAAATTTATAAATTTCAGACGTATTTGAATTTTGAAATAATTTTTAATCGATTTTTGACACGGGTACTTTATCACAAAATTTAGCATCAGTGAATTTTTGATATTAAAAATCGGAATAAGATTCACTTAACTTAAAAAAGAAATTTTAAAAATTTCTCATACAACGAAGATATAGTTTAGTTTCCTTGATATCCCATCAATATTTACAAAGCTCAACCTCTCGTGTTTTTCACAATAATTAAATAAAAATGCACCTTAAATCATTAAAGTCCATTCAATATTCCCCTAGATATTTGTATTTAAAGAAACATAATTATAGGGACACTGTTGCGTCAAAACCAATTAAAATATTTTTGAAATTAAATTTTCTTTTATTTGAAAAGAGATTTCAAACAGAATAAATAGAGAAAGTTTCGCAGTTTGCTTAGTTTTTTTTTTAATATTTATTTCAAACAAAAAGGTACGTCTACGTTCCAATTCTGTTCCTAGCATTATTTTATATTTTTGTTTGCATTAAAAAAAATAGAAAAGTGAAATAGAAATAGCAAGTATTTTTCTGATGTCAGAAATATAAAAATTTCATAATTCAAAATAAATAATATAAAAATCTATTATTAAGTGTTATTATATTCTTTAAATAAATATATTTTTTCAGTGAAGAGCAACTTAAATTTATAGGAACCAAAAATGTGAAAACTTTAGGGTTAGAATAAAGATAAATGTGTTATATATATATATATATATATATATATATATATATATATATATATACTTTATATATATATAAAGTATAGTATAGTATAGTATAGTATAGTATAGTATAGTATAGTATAGTATAGTATAGTATATTATAGTTTTCTGAAATGCAATTAGAATTGGAGAATGTTGAAATACAAATAGAAATTTCTAAATTGCAATTAGAATTATCTGAAATAAAAATAGAATATTCTGAAATGTAATTAGACATTTTTGAAGAATAATTAGAGATTTCTAAAATATAATTTGAGACTTCTAAAAAATTATAATTAGAAATTTCTCAAATATAATTAGAAAATTCTCAAACATAATTAGAAGTTTCTGAAATATAAATAAAAATTTTTGAAATATAATTGGAAACTTCTGAAATATAATTAGAAATTTCTAAAATGTAATTAGAAATACAACTGGAGATAGTGTAGTTCTTAATGAAAGTATTAATATTTTTATAAATTTTGATTTACTAAACTAATTTAAACGGAATCTGGTGCTAATATTCCCGTTACTGAAAGGGAGTAATAGATAAAATATTTTCAGTAAAAATAATAGTGAATTTTTTGTAGATTTTTCTTTTAAGAAAATGGATATATAACAAGTACCATTGTCCTTCCTACTATTCCAAAAAGTTATATATTTTACAATGGCATTGATGTTTATACATATTATAAATTTATATATTGTAATCTTATTGAAATTTACTTATTAAACTCTTAAATAATTTGCAAGAGTAAATAATAAATAATTTCAATTATCTTCTTCTTCGAAATAATATTTTCAATAAAATTTCCTTTTTGAAAAGCATAACATATGTTATTTATTTACTTACAAATTTTTAGATGAAAAAAATAATCTTTAAAAAAGTATTTATTTTCAATCTTATTTCAATGTATTTTCAATACATTTTTACAAACTCTTTTACATGTATATATTTGTTGTTGGTATTAGTGTCAAGTAACGCTTGTGTATGGGAAATTTTATACGGTTGCTGTAAGTAGTTGTTGTTTGCTTTTAGTATTGATTTTTTATTAACAACAAACAAGAATAAGAATATTAATTACAATTAAATGTTTCTGCAACATGCTTGCACAATCACACATACATACACCTACATATACTAACACCATTAGATGTTTAAGTTAGACTGTTTAGTCTAGTGTAAATAGTTAGGTTTTTGTTTGTGTTAGTTTTCCATAGTAGTTGTTGTGTAAATAAACAATCATTCTTGAAATAAGCAGCAATTTGAAATAAATAAACTTTAATAGTTTCTCATTTGTATGTGTGAACCGAGACCGGGATGTTAAAATTTCCTTTTATAAATAGAGGTAATTTAGCTTTAATTATAGTTAGTTAACAAAATATATATTACTGCCTTTTAAATTTGATTTTGTTTGTATAAAAAAACAAAAAAGAAGACAAAGTACTAGTATATAAAAAAAATTAGGTTAACCTCATTAGTTACCATTCATTGAGCAGATTAAATTAAATACAAAAATAAAACGAGAAAAAAATGCAACTCAAACTTAATTTTGTTTTAGTTTTTGATGAAAATTGTTTAAAAGTGTTGTTCGTTGATAGTTTTTATTAATTTTAATTAACAACAAAACATTATTGTGGACCACTTAACGTATGAGTATTTTTTCGGTAATAAAAGATATAAAAAAACACTCATACGTCATAGTTTTTATCATAGAATATGATTTCGATAGTTAAAAAATTGAGGTAATAAATATAAAATATCTGCATTAAAAGTAAAAATAACTAAGCATTTCATGTCGATTTTAATTAAAAAAATGGAAAATGTAATATTTACGGTTATATTCAATAAAAATTTTTATTTTATAAAATTTTTATTAATCAAATTTGCAAGGATATTTTTATATAAAGCTTTGATAAATTAAATTTTTTACGAATTTGTGGCAGTAAATATTTGATTTTTTTTTTCAATGTAACACATAATTTTTTTAAATGTTTACTTGTTTTTAAGTATTTCTTTGTTTTTAATATTTATGATATTATTAAGTCTATAGACAAAACAATATTTACATATTAAATTATATGTATGTCAATTTAAAAACATTTTCATATTTTGCAGGCACACATATTTTTATGTACAAATCAAATTGCCCGATTGTTTGTTGGACAATTATGTCAAACATTCCGGCAGTCACTTATATAACAAAAAATTAATGCTATATGTTCATGTATGTGTATAAACTCATACAACATAATTCCGTTAAGGCAATTTACCATATTTCAAGTAGAAACATATGCAAATATGATTTTACTGACTTTTATTCAACCAAAAGAAAAAAATTCATAAAAAATATCCAGGAAAAAATAAAATAAAATGAAAAAAGTGCGTTCTACTATAATGATAATGTGATATACATTTTACTGCTTGTTTTCTTTTCCGATCATGTTTTTTTTTTTGCATTGTTTGTTTGTTATTTTGTTGGTTGTTTTTATTATATTTTTTCTTCTGAAAAAAGAAATCACTCAAACATTTGAACAGACTAACATATATATATATATATATATATATATATGTGTAAATATAAATATATACGCTAACGCAAATCACTCCTACATGTGTATTTAGTAATACTTACACATGTTTGAGAACATTTCGTAACATAAACCCGCAATTGTGTAATAGAATTCAGAATTCAATTATATGGTTGTACATATAATTTTTATTTTTGCTTATTTCTTTTTTGTGTTGTTGTCGTCGTTAGTGAAAATGAATGTATTTTTATACAATCGTATTAAAGCACACATATATATATACATATATGCGTTAATATACATACTTATGCAAATACGAGTAATTTTTCATTCATTCAAGTACAACACGTACTCATATACATTCATACAGTCATAAAATGAAAACAACTCGTCCTTGTGTAATTTTTTAGAGAGCGCTGAAACAAAAGTAGGAAAGTTATAGACAGTCCAACCTGATCATATAAAATAAATGAAACTCATTTCGCGATTTACGTTTAAACGAAACTTATTTCTGCCAAATTTTGTGTCGCTATAAAAATTTATTTTGATTGATTTGATTTTTAACTGATTTTCGGGAGAAGGTCTTCTGTGAAAGCTGTAGTCAATTTTGGACCGAGTATTGTGAAAGTTGTTAGTGAAAGTAATATATCTAAAAACTTGTATTAGCATTAGTTTAGATTTATTAAAGTTTAAATAATTTTCGGGAGTGCTAATTAATTTGGAGGTATAGTTAATTATGTACCAATCTTTGCAAAATTTATGGTTGTATAAAACTTATTTATGCAAAATTTTATTAAAATAAGTATTTATTTAAGGTATTTATGAGCGTTAAAACTCTATTCCTGGTGGACATTTGTATGACTGGTGGATGATATAATGGATCGATAATAAGCAATTTCAATAGTCTTAATCCTTTTATAGAAATAATCACACAGACAAAATTTCATTGAATTAAATTGTTATCAGTACTTTGTTTACAAAGTTTGCATGAACAGTCAACTAGCCAGTCGTCCAGCCTGACAACATACATCGTGCATTGGTCCCAAATCGTTTTTTTTTGGGGGGGGGGGTGGGGTAATAATTCTGTAACTTGTGAACCGTTCGAGATATTTTAATAAAATTTTAGAGCTGATATGATTTCGAGTTGATTGGTGTAGCACAGCTTCCTAGCAGGGGGTGGATTTTCAAGAAAAAGTCATGAAAAAGTCAGTTAATTCTGAAAAAGCAGTATTGATGGCCTGCAGTGTAATGAAATGAATGATGTTTCTAATTTAAGTTTTTAATGCTGATTTATTAAAGAAAGTGAAATAAAGGAAGAAATTTTGTTTACTAAACCTTAAATCACTTAAATCTCACTGTGTAATTAAGCGACTTTCTGCCAAAACCTTACCTTATATATTTAAAAAGGCTCATCAAACTGCTATGGACGTAATAAACTAGTGCCTTAAGAAATAGATTTAAATGCAGAACATATGAAATATGTTGAATAGATTATATGAATTAAGGACAGAAGTAGTCATATTCCTTTTATACAAAAATTAAGATCTTCATAAAAAAATTACAGAAAACTATTTTTATACCTTTCACCATAGGTGTAAAGGGTTTGTCATTCCGTTTATAATTTCTGAAATAATCATCTAAGACCCAAAAAAGTATATATTTTCTGAATCCTTTTTGATAGGGTTATGAGCTTTTTTTATATTTCAAAAATAAATTAATTTTGGTAACACAATTTTTTTTAAAATAAACACTTTTTGGGTTTTTACTATTTTTTCTTTCTATTATACTAAAAATCAAAATGAGCCAAGGAGTCAGTAAAAAGACAAAAATTTCTAAAAGGATCCGTGAAGCATAAAGAGGTGGGAACCCCTGGTGTAGTTTTTTTTTCTTATTTCTGCCAAAGGAACAATATGGATTTTTGTTATCGTAAGAAACAACAGAAAAACTGAAATTGTATACTTGTTTGAACTTGATTGAATTTTATAAAAGTTTTTGAAACATTTTCATTTATATATAAATTCTTCTGTATGAGAAGAAATTATGTTTCGAAAAATTTTTAAAAATTCCCAATAATTTCGTATTAAAAGAAACGATGACAGCCACTTTGGCATAACTGTTAAATAATCATATGTCGATGTTATTTCCCCAAAATTTATACTTAAAAATTTCTGTTTTGAAAAATATAGAAAAAAAAAACAAAATTGCGGCTGAATATGCCTACTAAAGACTTTTCCTACGATACGAAATTTTCCTTTTGATTCCTTTGGCAAAAATAAATATACCTAAAAAATTACCTTTCATTTGATTCAGTTCACGAAGGGATTATGTCAGGACAAAAATTTTAACAAACAATAATATCTCAAAATAAAGTAAATTCTCATTTCAGCTGGGAACATTTTGGTGCCAGCCTAATATACACTCATAAACGTATGTACAATAAGCCTATGTAAACTTTTTTTATTATTTGTTAAGTTTGTTTGTAAAACCGCTACTTTAGCCTAAATGACAACTGAAGCAATATTCCAGGCCTACTATTACAAATTCACACAGTGGTTAACAATAAAACATTCACGCTTAAATCAGTTCAAATTGATTTTTAAATTTTTGTTTTTTTTTGCTTTGCCTGAAAATTTCTATAGTTTAAATTAAGTTGTTTTATCAAAAGCCCCCAGTTTTAATTTCATAGAAATACATACTATGCATACGAAATTTGATAATTTAGAAGGTATGAAAAGAATTATAAAAGAATATCAAAATTTATACATTTTACTCGTGGGGAAACAAAAATTAAACTGAACACAACTTTTTCAAAGAATTGAATACGGGAAGTGGAAGCAAAAAATAATGAAGACTTATGCAAGAGATTGTTTCCTTAAAGCCAGCAAAATTTTTATTTTTTATTGAAAATTATTTTCAATTGTCGTTCTATATATTTTTTTTTACTTCATCATTATGACAATGAAGTTTTTTTTATATATTTTAAAGGGTGACTATACGTTTGAAAAGTTTTAAATTCTTATTCGTCCTTGTACCTTTACATGTATGTATAAGGACTGATATACATATGTTAATATGTGTACGTCTATGTATGTATGTTTTTTTTTTGTTTTTTTTTTTTTTTTTTTTTTTTTTTTTTGTTGTATATATAAAGCTAATATAGAAAAACTTTTTTATCTTTCAGTAAAGCCAACCAAAACACCAGATACCATAAACCTTAATCCCATTTTCGTATTTATTTTTTGTTAAATAAAAAATTGTTATTTTTTCTTAATAAATAGCATAATGTTGGGAAAAATGACTTATAGGAAATGCTTTTTTTAATAAGAATCATTAAAGTTGGTTTGAAATACCATTGCATGCTTTTTATAGTAGACTTAACATTTTTATATACATAATATGTATGTGACTTAAGGAACAATACCCTACACTTGTAAATTGAATTATTTATTAATGAGTTTTTTTTAAACTCGTTTTTATTTATTTATTTATACAAAACAATTGATTACAGATGTATCCTGATTTGACTTCAACGTAGAAAATTATTTATTAGAGATTTTAACATTTAACGGTAGCGTTTTTTCAAGTCATCCCTTACTTATGACCTTATTTTTTTCAACAAAATATAAGTTATTTATATTTGGGAATTTCTTTAGAATCATACTCAAATTACAAGTGTTTGAATTCAAGTGAAATTATTCCATTTTCTCTTCAGCTTATTATTTGTTCTTTTTTTCCCCCATACCCATAACATAAGAGCGGCAATTTGAATATCTTAACAAATATTTGTTATCGATATTTAAGGAAGCTGTTGTTGGAGCCACTTTTATTCAGTGATATTTTGTTTCTTTTTTTACAATTATATTTTATTTCACAAATTTTTAAATTTCCAGCTTTCCTGGTAAGCTACCAGGTATAATTAGGAGCAAAAATAAACTACTTATTTCTTACAGTTAGTTATTTTTTTACGGGTTGTAAACAAATTCATGTAGTTATTTTTAGACTCTAGGGATACTCAAAAATATGTAACCAATCGAAAGTAAAAAACAAAATAATTTTGCAGTCAATGAGATTTGATCTTGGGCACAAATTAACCATTCGTTTTTAATGACTAACTTCTTACTCAGTGCACCATCTCCCACTTAATTTTCTAAGTGACAAAAACTTTTTTTAGTATAAAATATCTTTTTAGACATTTTGTTGAAAAAAAAAAAAAAAAAAAAACTAACAGCATCAGAATGGGGTTGAACCAACAACCTTCTGGATGTTAATCCAGCGCTCTAGCCAACTGATCCACGTAATTACAGTACTTATTTATGTAATATAGAGTACGCAAATAATAATGACGCCTCATTACCAAGAAACCACTTTAATAATCAGTTGCCATTACCGAGAACCAAAAGTTTTTGCTGGGTTATTTGTGTTGCTGATAATGGAATATTTATGTTAACAAATGTATCTACATTTGCTAGAACATTCTTTCAAAAATTTACAATAAATGTTCATAACAATTGTAATAAGTGAATGTGTATTAAGTCAATGAATAAAGATTTTTCTGAATTACATTGTTAAACATCAATCTGAAAAGTTATTTGTAAATTGTAAACAAAAAAAAAAACGAAAAGAAGGCAAATAAATGACATAAGCATAACAACAATTTCAAATGACGTAGGGTTAATAAGGCTAAAAAGGAAATAATTTGATTTGATAGAAAGTAAATATTTTAATCCAAATACCATAAATAAGTAAATAAATTAATTACTTTAATTTTGTATTCGTTTTACAATAAATTATAAAAGAAAGAATTTTTTAATTTGTAGTTTAAATTGTGTATTTATTTTCTGGTTTACTTTAGTCAAAGTAAAAACTTAATTTCTAAATAATATTAATTTACTTAATTTCTAAATACTATCCGTAAAGCCTGTGCTAAGTTTTATCTGTTGTATTTAGTAAATAAGTAAATAATAGAAAGAATTTATTTATTTTTATATTAGAAAAATTAAACAGGCGTTATTATAGAATTATAGTAATCGATGCAACGATTACTTATTACCAGGAAAAGCAAATGAAAATGGTTAATTAGAATGGAAATATTAAAGGTTTGCTAAGTATATATTTGCATAGTGGGGAGAGTATTATTAGTTTGTGCTGTGAGTTTGTTAATAATGCTCAAAAATATTGGTATAAAACCCACCCCTTTAAGTATACCTATCGAAGTATACCTATCACTATTTGAATCGATTTATTTATTACTTCACTTATAGCGTTTTCTTTTCTGAAGAATAATGTTACCTTGTTACTGTGTAACATTATTTAAAAATTATCCTCACCCTCATAAAATTTCTATAATTATAATAGAACAAAAAATTCATATTTTTAGTGAAACTTCATATTTGTGGCTAATTTTCGGTGGGATATTTATATGAAATTTATAGTAAAATTTCTAAGTTTTTGTGAAATTTCAAATTTTTTGTGAAATTTCGGATTTTAGGTAAAATTTAAAATTTTTGGTGAACTTCGATTTTTTTTTTAGCAAATTTTCAGGTTTTTGGTAAAATTTGGGATTTTTGGTGAAATTTTTGAGAAATTTTCATAATTTGGCGGAACATAAATTTTAAAGCACTAGATATTAAACATAAATTCTTCTCGCAACAAATGTTTGAGTTTGCTTTTAATAAAGTGCTGTTGAACATGCTGCCAATTAATTTAAGGGGAATATTTATATATATATATATATATATTTATAAGGATTTTATTGAAATGCCCTTACAAGTCCATTTTAACTTTTCCTCATAATGTTCCGACGAAAGCATGTACGCCAATGACACTCTATTTAAATTGAATTTACCATTAAAATATAAAATATTAATTAAAATCTGATTTGTATTTAATTTTTGTGTATTTTCAGTTTAAACAAGCAGCAATCACTATCAATCAAAATTAGTACAAACTGGCGTGAACTAACAGCCAAACCTTACAACTAACACATGGATCCAGATTATACATTTTACGAAAACATGTAAGTTTTCCTACTTGTAAAATAAAATTTCGAAATTAAATGTAAACTTTTAATTTTAATATTTATTTATTTATTTTTTAATATTTTGTTGTGAGAGTGAGGCATTATAATCAATTAAATTAAAAAAAAAATTTAATTAAAGCTCTTGTTTTACACAAACATAAGTTTATTAGAATAATTTCCTATAAACATCTAGCATAATTCGAAAAGTCCTTTGTGAATATTATGATTTTTGCTATTAAAACGTTGTTGCAGTACTTGAGTAAAATTGTAATTGAGATACTGAGTCCATGCCACATTGCCACCACTAATACAACACCATATTTCAAGAACAAAATATTTTTGAGAAAATTCCAAACATATTTCATGTTAGGGAATGTAACAGCGAGGGTAGGTACATATTTTCATCTGATGATGATAATAATAATGGTAATAATGTTGTTGATGTGGGTGATGATGTTGTGCTGTTGTTGCTGTAAGGATATGTAGTTTTTGTTTTCGTAATTCCTTAGCATTAATTTACTATTTTAATTATGTCAACAAGCTTAATCTTGAGCTAAGATGGAATATATATAACAACATTATCTCATCTAAATTACAGACAACAATAACAACAGCGACCAGCAGCAAATATACGAACAAAGTAATAAAAAAAAAACTTGCTGGCTGTTACTTGTTAAGGTGTAATAGAGCCATGTGAAGCATCTCATTACGGTTGATATTACAACATTGGAATATTAAAAATGTAACTACTTACAGAATATATACATTCGTGCCATTATTATCGTCAACATCTTAACTACAGCAACAACAACAATAGTCAAATGATAACTATTAAAGTCAATGATAGTAACAACAACAAAATGAAAAAAAAAATATTCATAAAAATATTAATGAAGACGTCTGTGAAGGTTTTCACTTTTATGATGATAGGTACTCTACTGTGTTGTGTTGTTTATAGGGTTTTAATATTGCAAGTATATTTACCTATGTGCGTGTGTCATGAATGTGTTTGTATGTATGTGTAAATGAGTCTTTGTAATTATTATGTTATTAAGGTATATTTAATTTCTGACAATTAAATTATATACAAAAAAAAACATCTATTTAAAAATATGTACGTGTTTAGTTATACACATTCATATACGTATGTATAGAGCTTAATTAAGGATTGTTGTTTTTTGTGGTTCTTTTTTATATAAGAGCAAAATTATACAACAATATTAAGCTAAAGAAAAAAGTGTTAATACAAATTCATAAACAATCAAGTTAATCTGTCGTAATCTTTTTACGCCCAAAACAACATTTAAAAAATCAATAAAAGAGGGTTTTATTTTTACACGAAATGTCAAGTTAATTAAGGGAAATTTCATTTAAAATTTAAACAATTAGACATATAAATTATTCATATATTATAAGTCTAATTTAACACCACAATGATGTATATATGTATAGTAACGTATGTGTAATAAATTATGTTGAAATTATTTTAAATTTTATAAATGTGTCATTATGTTAACAAAAAAAGGGATTTGTTTAACAATTCTCCTCCTTTAAGTGGCTTGGAATTTATTGTATGATATTTTGTTCCTTAGTTATCAGTCTCTATGGTCTCATTTACCGTGTTACATAATAAATCATACATAAATACACGTAATTTTTTGGTATTACATTAACTTTATTCCCATGTATTTGATATGTAGCAACATAACAGAAAACTAACTTTAATCTAAATAACGAAAATTGTGCTTATTTTTAAAAGATTTATAAATAACAGAAGGCGATAAAAAGTGTTATTCTCATTCAATTTAGGTACACGTGATCATTTTGAAATATAAATTTTAAACTAGATAAGAAATTAGAATTATGTCTACATTTATCCATAAGTGGGTAGGGTATAATGCTTTTGTGCTCATATTTATAAAACCCAAAAATAATGGTCTATGTATACCAATCAGCTAATTATAAAATTATATATTTTCACATTTAACACGAGTTATTGGGAATTGGTAATTTAACCATAGGTCCTATATGAAAACCTTCCCGAAAATCATTTTGACGAACACACATAATAGTGTAGGGGGGTATCATACAGTCGGATTTGAATGACAGTAATATTCTTACTTGTTTCTGCCATAACCATCTTCTTTACTAGAAAAACTCAGTGTCCGTCGTAACTCCAGTACATACTTTTTCGCTTATATCTCTTAAACAAAAGCATGTACTACAACAAAATTTTGTACAAATACTTCAAAAATCTATAAACTCGGAAATCAAAAATGAATATGATCCGCCCACCTCCCATATAAAGTGATTTTTTTTTTTATGACAAATCCCTTGCCGCAAAATTTAATATTGTATATAATTATTGAAATTTTATTTCACTTTAGGCAACAATTCTTTAATATACATATGTATGTAGGTGTACACAAACCTTCATAGTTCTCTCTTTATTATGCCTTTACAACCAAACCACAGACTAAAGTGTCTGTGCAATTATGCAAATCACCGTGAGTTGGCATATAAATTTGTATTTTTTTTTTATATATAAATTTTAATTTATGTATAACACAAATGTGTGTATATAAAATCAGATTATATTTATATAGGTAACTAATACATAAAAATGTATGTGGATTAAAAAAAAAACGTAAAAAAATTGTAAATTACTTTAATATAAAATCAAAATGTAAAAGTAAAATGTCACGCATACTTCTCAAAACATTAATCAAAAACTATCATTCATAATAATCACAAACATTTACACATGCTAGTGCTAACGAAATATACCTATATATTTTTTTTATCGGGGAAAAAATAATGAAATAAAATTTAAATTTTATTGATAAAATTTAATCTCTTTGTTAAAACATGTACATTTTATAAAATATAGTTATGTGAATTTACTTGCAATGAAATGTAATTTTAAGCAATAAACTAGAAAGATGTTAAATTGAAAAAAAAAAATGTTAATAATATAATAATGAATTAAATTTAACTACAATATTAAAAAATAACAAATATTGCATTGAAATGTTTTTTTTTTTATAAAAATGCATAAGTAAATGTTATTTGTATGCTGATATTATTGTTGTTATTTACTTTTTTAAACAAATATATTATGGCTTTTGTTCTTTTTTTATGATTTTGATTGCTTGTTATTTAAAAATCTATTAGATTTTATATACACACACAGAAAAATAAATTAGTTGGAAAACTGTTGCAATAATAAAATAATTATAAAAGTAGCTAATATTTTATTATAACTATTAAAAACTTATTAATACAATTGTAAGGAAACTCCGGTTACCTGGGTTTGCAACTGGGATAAACTCAGTCGTGTCCAAGGTTCTTACATAAAATAACAACACTTTTATTTTAATTTATTTACCCTTGATTCTTTATTTCTTATCTTTCACTATATAAATTTTTCCCACAAACTTCTTTTATGTTGAGACAGTGTTGTTTCGTGAAGCCTCCGTGTTGCCTTGCCGGTTCTACACCTCTTATTTACCTACTATTGAATATTAAATCTTTAATGTAATCCGAAAATTTCTTTAATCCCTATATTTTCCGAGTAAAAACTTCCAAGAAAATATTCTATCACTTATCCCTGAGCAGTGCTTATCTCCTACCACTTCAACCAGATTGTAAACCTTGTTGAAGCTTTTAATCTTACTGATTGTAAATCAGTATACCCTACGTTGAGTTGATGTAATCAATTTAACCAACCTTATTTATTTTCTCCCCTAACACTGCTATGTTAGTTCTTTTATTTTTTTATTAACTGGCTACTCACCACGTCTGCCTTGTTCACTGTCCAGCACCAAAGAGAAAAGAGCCTCATTTTAAATTTCTGCTTAAAACTAATATTACTGCAGTTTTCCTGTACTTTGTTCGAACCGATAGCGGTTCTTTCGTCTCCTTTATGTTCGCTGCTGAAACAGTTTCGTTGATCTGTGTATAAGTGTCTGTGAGTGTCTGCTTCTCTGCTCGCTGCTATCTTACACTCTTGCGAATTTCTCCCTGCAGCTTTTCCTCTCTTCAGTTGTGCTCTCGCTTCTGCCGCTGTGATTCGTCAGTTCTGCTAATCGCCCCAGCTGTGACGATGTAGGCATTGACGTCTTCACTCGACTTTTCTCCCTGCTGCTTTCTACTGCTACTTCTGCCTGCTGCGTTTTCACGTAATTAACTTTTAAATGGCTAGCATTGCCATTTAAGGTCAAACCCTCCACCTGCCTCTGACCTGAATACTTTGCCTCCTGTGTACCCCATCGACCTCCGGAACATTTCGTTCCATCTCCCGACCAGTAAAACGCCAATGTATCATTTATTTTATTCTTGTGTTTACATTTCAAAAAGTTATTCTTGGAATTTTGGTCCTCACACAATAGATTTCTTATACTGATAATATTTTAAGTATGATTATATTTGAATAATGGTTCCTATGAAAGAAAATTTGGTCAGGAGCATCAGCATGTGTTTGAAAAACACAACCGAATTTTAGTACTAATATAGATGGTTGTAATCATTTGTTTTATAAAATTAACAAAAAATTCGGTTTAGCTATTAAAAAGGAACTAAATTCGATAATTACAACCGAATATTTAGTAAGTTTGTTTTGAAATGTATTTGTGAAAAAAAGTATGAGAAAAATGTTCACAATTTTAAAAATTTTTTAAAAATACAAAGATAAAATTTTAATTATTATTCTATTATTACTAGTGTTTGTATTCAACTATAGTGGGAGCATTGCAAAAAAAAAAAATAAAAGGTCTTTAAAAAAGTCAAAATAATACACATGAACGTTTCTAAATATTTTACTTTTTAATATCCAAGAATTCTAGATATACGTCCATTATGGCTATGTATATTGTGGTGTGTATAAATGCTGTATTAATATTGCATCATGTTTACCAGCTTTTTTTTCTGTAGAGCAGTGTAACATAATAGATGCAATAAATAAACTGAAGATGAATAATTAACAAGCCAAGAAGTTTATGATTGGTTCGCTCAAGAAAAAAAAATATAATCTGTTTTGTAGACTCCAAAAAATAAGTTCTAGCTTTAATAATTTTCCATACCCTTTCCAGCTCAAATTAAAACTGATGTCATATTTTTTTTCTATTTTTTTGCCTTTATATGTTTTTATATAATATGTATGTCAAAAATTATTATTATTTAATCTTATTTAATTAAAATAAATTGATAAAAATTACATCATATTTTAATTCATTTATAATTAAAAAAGTTTCAGGTATTCCCATTTTACCATACTGATAGTTTCAGTTGTTCTCACCGAATTGTATCTGTAAAACTATCGTATAATATCGTATAATATTGTACCAAATTATACGATATCTCGACCAATATATTTTATGTTATTATCAATAAGATGTCACAAGGGAACGAAAAAACTGAATGTATATGCACTTTTGATGGCATATATATATATATATATATATATATATATATATATATATATATATTGGCACATTAAAATCCATTTGTATAAATATAAACTGACTCGAGTGCATGTAGAATCAGTTGGCGTTAATCATTTCGTGCAGGGGGCGCGAACGTTATAACAGTTTAAACTTGAACATATAAACATTTTTACAAAATAGAAGTTTATGTATAATTCTGGTAAAAATTACGCGCAATATCAAAACTTACTGAGTTATTTAAATAAAATTTATGATATTTTCAATGTTTGATGGTATTAGTGTGACATAATTTAGGGTTTCCTAGTAAAATTAAAAAATAATCATTACACTAAAAATGGCGATTTTTAAAAACTTTTCGAAAAATGCTGATCAAATCTAAGCTTTTTTCCATATATAATTCGAAATTTTTTATTCGCCTCTACATTTCCGTTAAGCATTACAAACATCAACTATTTATGCCCATTATGGTCAATTTAGTGCTGTCCATACGATGTGTCTAAGCAAAATCCGTTTTGACAAAAGTGTCTCGTTTTCAACTATCAACAACATTTGACTTAAATTTATAGTCCCTATCAATTATACTTATTGCCGTACCTCTATCTACATAAAAATACAAAAACAATAAGATTTTTTATTATATTTATTTCTAATGTTAACGCAGTAACCCATACTATTACATTAGAAACTGTGAATGTGCCTCGTGAAAAACTGATTTTTTTTTAAATTTTCCAAACTTTGAGACTATCTACTGCATACGCTATTTCGGGAACAGCTAAAATTTACATACATTTACATACATTATGTAACTACTGATAGTCTGCACAACAAGGAAGATATAAAATTTATATAAGATCGAATGAAATCAAAAAGTATAAATGTGCGAACGAAAAGTATAGAAGTATGGGAAAAATTTAAATAATTTTAAGCCATTTTTTTAAGTTTTGAACTTTGAGCAAGAATCATGATTATAAAACCTATGGTACTGAAATTTTGCACTCTATTAGTTTCAAGTCTTGTGAGTTCAGGTCTGTAACCCGTTTGTTTAAAATGGTATTATCACAAAACTTTTTAAAGATTAAAGTTAGTTTTAGTCAGGCTAAAAATATTTGATAATGGTCCATATATGTTTTATTAGTTTTAGAAATAAATATAAATTTACTATCACAAACCAAGATGTGTTGAGCAATTTTATAAAATGTTAGTCAACTATGCTAATATGTCTTTAATATACAAAACGCACATTTTGCCATCTACCCACATAAATTTCGCTAAAGTAATATAATTTATTTTTTACAAATTTATTTTGTTCAAAATACTGAATTGTTTCATTAAAAATAAATATGTATTTCAGTTGTGCAGACAAATGACATTGAATGAATATAAAGAAAAAAATATTATTTTTTCCTACCATCAGCTGGCGGAAAAAGATCTGTGAAAAGAAAATAAATTTTGTTAATGTAATAAAACCTTTATAAGCTTAAGAATATTAAGTATAATTTTTTTAAGAATATCAGTTTACCAGAAAAAAAAACAGTGTTACTCTTCAGTAGGTATTGTCAGTTTATTACAGTAAAGGTACAATTTTAATAACGCTGCATTATAGTGAAAAGTTACTCGAAAAAATTATAAATAGGTACTCTTAATGACAGCATCAGTCTTAAAAATGTACAATACACTCCAAAGTTTTGTTAAAAAACTTTTTTCGGGTACTTTCCTATATAAATGTATCCCTAAATCTATCTATCTATCTAATTTATTCTAACAAGTTTGGAAATTACAAAAAATAGTATAAATATAATTGTGCGTTGTTCAACTGGTAAAAGCAAATTTTTAAACATTAAAATAATAATAATAATAATAAAATTACATTTAAACTACAATTCATTTGAGTTATATGGATATTGAAAATATCATTATAACATTGTGAAACCTATGTTTATGAATTTTGTTAAAATTTATTTGATTTATTTGATATTTTCACTAAATTTTAAAATTTTCACAAAAAATCAATTGCCAGAAATTCTATTTTTCACAAAAGTTCCAAAATTCAATTTTTCACTAAAAATGCGATTTTTCACCAAAAATCCAAATTCATTATCAACTGATTATTCACTAAACTGAATAAGTAAACTGATTTTTCGATAGAGACCCGATTATTCACAAAAAATATAAATTTTTATCAATAATCCAAATTTTTACCATAATTCCGATTGTTCATTAAAAATCCAAATTTTCACTAAAAGATATTTTTTATTTATTTTTTCAAAAATTTATTTTTTCACTAAAAATTTGATTCTTCTTTTTAAATCTGATTTTTCACAAAAAATCGAATTTTCAGAAATGGCCTTATATAAGACCAATGGCCAATTATAAATTGATCAATTATATTTATTATGAATTATTATGAAACGACGAAACATTTTTCTTTTCTAGTCCTATAACTGATGAATTTTACTCGTGATCTCCAAAAATTTACAAATTTTTATTTGGGTACTAAAGCTATTGTTTTCTATGCAGAATTTTTTCGTACGAGAAAAACATTTGGCTCGATTGAGGTTTAAACCCCCTATGCATCAAAATTCGTTCTCTAATAATGATTTTTAATTAGACGCTTTAGCCTTTAAAAGTACTTATGTATGTTGTTGCTTTTAAAATTGGATGTTAATTTTTTAGTGGATTGTTTATGGTCCTTCGAGCAGGATGCTGCAAACATATCTACAACATCATCATTGATGACTCCAAATTTTCTATCATGCCTCAAACACAAACTCAAACTGCAAATTGGTTTTCTCAAAATTGCACCAATAGAAGGTTTAGATTTTAGCTTTTTTTTGCGGCACAGGAAATATGTATTCCATTCCGTTGGTATCTGGTTCGAAGGACTAAATAACCATTACATAAACAAGTTGCAAACTCTGAGTTTGTGGACTATAGATTCGAGTTAAGATAACATCAGTATCAATTTCATCATATTCCACATATAAATTTGTATTTTGCTTTATTTTTACTCTTCGAACATTTTGTCAATTTGTATCTGAAGATATCCATGTTAAAATTGCCTTAACAAAATTGTAGAGCCAAGTGGTACATATATTTTAAAATCATCACGCGTTCACATTTTGTTTATGTATTTGTTCGCTAAGTAGTAAGTAAATGTGATATTAGTGAGTGACTAAATAAGTGAGTGGAAGTATACATAAGTAATCCTTAAGTGTATATGGTGACATTTCGTTAGAGTTACTTAAGCCTCCCATTTTTTATTGTTTCGTTCTATATTTTTTATTTTATTTTTCTGTTTATTTAGTCAGAGTAATGAATGCATATTTTTATTTTTATTTTCATCACTACGTTACTTTAATGTTTAGCTAAATGATTAAAATTATCATACTGTCGCTGAAGATTAGAGTAGAGAAAGAAAGACATATGTTTGAAAATGTGTGCAGAAACGCAAGAGGTCTAAACACTGGGGATTTTTGTTTTGTAAAACAGAAATATTTTATTGATAACATGATTACTGGTATACGTTAATATAAAACTACAACTTCTTAAGAAATTTGTATGTAATGAAATAATTATTTCATATTCTTTAAAATTCCTTAAATTTTAAAGTCGGAACCCCTAAAATATTTTTAAAACGAAGCTAATAATGAACCATGAAATGAAGAATAAAATTATAAAAAATAGAAATAAATATTTGTTCATTATTTATTTTATTTCATCTATATGATACTTAATTAATGGAATTTTAATAAACTTGAAAATAAATTGTTTTTTTTTTTAAATACTAGAAATTATTTAAGACACCAAAACAATTGATAAAAATATTTTTAAAAATATTTGTTCAGTGCTGTTGCCATTCTGGGATATTTTAGGCGCGAAATTAAAGAAAAATATTTTCTTTAGCTAAAATACTCACTCGTAAATGATAATGAAAGCAAAAAGAAAACAACACTGAATAAAGAAAATAATAATAAAACAACAAATAATAAAAGTAATAAAGGGAAATAAACAAAAACATAAACAGTTAAATAAATTGTATAGAATTACAAATTTGTAATTTTATACAAATATTATTACTTATTTGTATTATTTTGTTTGTTCTTGTTTATATTGTCATTGTTTTATTTTCATATTTTTATTGCTCTAAAGAATTTTGTTTGTTTAACAATTGTTTGTGTATTTTAGGATGTATGAGTTTTGTAAGTTTTGGACAAACCAAACAAACAATCAACCAGTCCATGTGAAAGAAGAGTATTTTTTATTCACTCTTTGAAGTTGAAGTCTAAAACTTATAAAATATTTTTTGCCATAAGAGTTATTGTTGTTGTTTTTGGTTTATGGTCGGAAATATTATATATAACAACAAAATACATTTTTATGATTATTGTTGTTGCTGTTGATGGTTTTTGCTGCTGTTTTATTATTTTGCAAAAAGAAAAAGAAAAATAACAAATAATTTTCATTTCCAACATTGGCAACTATTTGACCCCTCTTTCTCTCTCTCTTGTTACCGGATGTAAGTGGAAACGGCCTTTGCTTCCTTAACGGAAGTTGTCTAATACTATGTTTTATGTATGTGTGTATATTTTCTTCACTTGTTAGATTTTTATGCTATTGTTCTTTTTCCTTGTCATTCAGTATTTTTTTTTTTTTTTGTCTTTACATTTAGCTAGTTGGCGTTTACATTGTTGTACTTGATTGTTTATTCTTATTTCCTGATATCCTCTAAATGTCTCTATAAGTAAATTGTAAAAATTCTTTACGTTGAACTCCATTGGAGAAAGAGATTTGAAATGACATGGCACATAACTACAATTATTAGTGTGTCATTCCAGTCTTCTAATTCTAGTCCTTGCTGTCGTTGGTAATTAGTTTTATGGTTTTGTTTGTTTATTTTGAATTTGATATTTTATTGACAGTTGTTTAGATTTCATTTTCAAAGGTAATTGTCAAAAACGAAGCAAAACTCTTAATTAGGTTAGAAAAAAGTTTATTAATCTTTTTATTGAAACGTGTAATTAGAGAGCAGTAATTAAAAAAAAATCATATAACCTAAGGGTGGAATGGAATACTTTTTTAATAGTGAATTTTTTCAAGTAGTTAAAAATAATATTTTAAGAGAAAAAAGTTTTTTTTTACCATTGAAATTTTAAAACGAAAGTAAGAGAAGAAGTAACATATATAAACATAGATATTTTATACATGAGATTAAAGCGTAAGTTATATAACCGCAATGTTGCCAGACTAGCGATTTACTCCAAATTGTGGACTTAAGTTTTAACTTATTTTCTTTTTATAAAAAATTATCGATAAATGAATTTTCTTTTTATAGAAAATTTGCGATAAATTTCCTTTTCATAGAAAATTTGCGATAAATTTTCTTTTTATAGAACATTTGAAATATTTTTTTTTTATAGAAAATTTGCGATAAATTCACATTTTATTGAAAAATTGCGATAAATTTTCATTCTGTAGAAAATTTGCAATTTTAATTTCGTGGAAAATTTTTGGATAAATTTTAATTTTATAGAAAATTTGCAATGAATTTCCATTTGACAGAAAATTTGCGACAAATTTTCATTCAATACAAAATTGGTGGTAGTTTTTTTTTAGAAATTTTTCGATAAATTTACTTTTTATAGAAAATTTTCGTTAAATTTTCTGTTTGTATACAATTTGCGATAACTTTTCTTTTTATAGACAAATTTCGAAAGATTTTTTAGAGAAAATTTTTATCATTTCAGACCCCAATCCTATATATGTATAAATCAGACCAGCCGAAGTTAGTGATTAATTTCCAAAAATATCTGAATATTGCTCCACTATACAGTGGAAGGTGGATTTCTATATAGACCAATTTTTATGGAATTTAGTAACATATGAGACATTGCAAATTATAATATTATAGTTAAACTATTTGAAATGAATATCTTTACTCTGCTTTTACATTTGATCTAGAGCAGAAAATCACTTTATTCATATAAAATTTCTATTCCATTTAAATGTGTTAAACTATAAATTAGCCAACATATATTCCATTGAAAGCGTTAATATGTCTGAATATAATCGCCCAAAAAAAAAAAAAAAACCAATGAGATAAACACATGCGTGTAGTCATTTATTCACTCGGTCATCCACACACAATGGAAACATTTAACAATGTCATTACTATCTAATAAATGGCCATTTTAGGTTGTTAAACACACATACACACAGAGGTACAAATAAACTACATTAGTTACGTAAATAGTGGGTCTTCCTCATACAATGGACAAGATAATTATAGAATTTCTAGGACATTTATATTTAATTAAACAAAATATAAATTATTGATAAATGTGTATATTTATATATTTATAAAGGTCAATATTTTTTTGTAAATATTAATTATTTTAAAATTATTAATAATTTTGTATTAATTATCAGCGTATAAATATGTAAATGTATATTTAATTTGTAGGACTTAATAAATTAAGCAGAATTAAATCAAATATACTGTATAGAGTTTGAGCAATAATAATTAAATTAATTTATACCAGTTATAGCAGCCTCAACCGCATAATTTTAAACCTCCTATGTTAAATTATAATATTTTAATATGTAGTTCTCAATTAATAGATATTAACACTAAATTTTAGAACTACATTGGTGCATATTCCTATATACGCATTTAAAATTTTTGTTTTTATTAAGGTATTCATTTCTCTTAACCAAAAACAAAGTTGTGTTGTTGTAATAACTCGAGATATAACGGTAATATTTGTTTCTGTTGATTCCTTTAATTTAGAAATCGGAACATATTGGTGATCATTTCAGTGGAATGAATATTCCTATAAACGCAGTCGAGAAAAATTTGTCTAAAAAGTTATTCCAAAAAACTTTTAAAAAATTTTAACAGTTCTAGTTGTTTGTTTCACTTAAGATAAGTTTCTGATGACATCATCTCTGTTTACTGAAAATATTTTTATCTTATTTGGGAAATTTCAAAAGCTTAAAGGATGCCCAAAGGAATTTTTCTTACAGACCAGGAAAAAAATCAATTTTTTCATGTTCAAGGTTGTACATAATAACAAAAAATTTTATTAACTTTCAAAAATTAACAAAAAGGCAAATAAATAAAATAAAATTAATAAAATGAATTAAATGCTACACAAATAAAAAGTTAACTTGACTTTCCTGTCACTTCCAAACATGTTGCACATTATATGAACAGATGAGTGAAATAAAGTAATCTTTTCTGATGAAAAACAAAATCAATTTGGACGCTCCCGATATATATTCTTGCTGCTGGCATGATTTGAGTTCTAACGAAATTCATATTTCGAAACGCAATTTCGATGGAGGCAGGGAAGCCTTTTCTGCTGCAGAAAATCAAAAATATGTATTATTCCAACTAAAATAAACAGTGCAATTTATATTGAACTTTTGGAAGATGGTCTTCTATCATTTATGGGTAAAAAATGGGTGAAGATTGAATATTCCAACAAGATAATGCTGCCATCTATGTCTCGAACCAATCTAAATCGAAGATTGAAGATTGCATATTCTAACAGGATAATGCTGCAATTCATGTCTCGAACCAATCTAAATCGTGGTTTAATGAACATAGTATTCCACTATTGGACTAGCCGGCTTGCAGTTCGGATTTAAATGCAATGGAGAATATGTGAAAGTATATGGCCCGTAAATGATAATAACGGAGTTAAAACTAAAAATTAAACAAGCTTGGGAAGAAATTGACATTGATTTTCTTCAAAAATTAGTCGAATCAATTCCAGACCAAATTTGTGAAATTATCCAAAACAAAAGTTCACCAACACATTTTTAATAATGCTAAATTGGTTCATTAGTTTAATATAAGAAACTGCCATACAAAATGACATTAAAATACCAAAATAAATGTTGAATGTTTAAGTGTTAAGTGTTTAAGTTATTTGTTATTAAGTTTTTAAGTGAAGTCAATAAATAATTAAAAAAAAAAATAATTTGTTGCACCTTCATTATTTTTTAGCCCCATTATTGGTAGGTTGATTAAAAAAAATTGATGTGCGTTTATGGGAATATGCACAAGTGTATAATAAAATTTATTAAGAAATTTGTATTATTTGTTGCAAGTGCTTTATATATATATATATATATATATATATATATATATATAAATAATTCTCAAACATATCCAACGAAATATAAGTACTTGGTTAAAATTTCATATTTATTAAATTATGTCAGATTGTTACCAAGCAAAATTTTTCTCTCACCATTATATAAACACCTAAATATAATATACTAAACAATATTTAAGATAATATCTTGGGTATAGGACAAGCCCTAAATTCATTTTAGTTTCATAAGAAATAAAAATAAATGGAAACAAAAATTGCCAAAAAAAAAAGCTTCAAGATGATTACGTGCTAAACAAATAAAGTACTAAATAAAGGAAAAATAAAAAAAAAAAAACATTCCAAAAATTTAACAATAGCAGCAAAAACAACAAAAGGGAAATAATAAAAAAATAACACTTGTATTTCTTAAAATAGAAAACGAAAACCAAAAAAAGAAAAAAAGAATGAATTTGCAAAAGGCACGCTCGAACAAAAACACTACCTGGTTGGTTGGTTGGCTGGCTGACTGGCTTCTTAGTGAAGAATTAACTAAATTGCCGCTTACGTTTGTTTATTTGCTGTTTAGATGTCTTTCACTTTTTATTCGTTCTGAATAAATTGTTTTCCCTTTTCAGTGAGAAAGTGAAAACCGAGAAGAAAATTCAAACGTCAGTGATTCATCCATCGAATATACATCATTTGTTGGATTTACTTTGTGGTAAATCGTTGGTGTTGATACGAGAATTTATTCAGTTTAATTCTTTTATTCAAATATTTATATAGAAACATTAGGGTGGTACATTTCATGTGAAATAGAATTAAGCATTTTATTATTATTAATATCAAATTTTAAAGTTTACAGAATTTTTTGCTTTTTAGTTTAACTGCAGTTTATTATTAGAGTTAAAAGCCCGGTTTTCTAATAATTCGACAACTCGGTTTTTTTATCACGAATAATTCGACAATATCGAATATTTTAGATTAAGTTTCATTTCCCAATTTTATGTGGTTATTTTGTGATAATTAGCTAATACGATTTCTTTTTTTAATTTTTTGCACAAAGAACTCGAAGCTAATTTACAATTATTATAATCTATTTAATAAACCTTGCAGTTGCAATTAGGATTAGGAAAAATTTTTATGTTTTAGAGGAAAATTTAATATCACCTTTTCTATAGTCATGTTTTTTGCTACTTCTAATTATATGGATACTTTGCAGATGAATTTATAATGGATTTTTGATCCAAATAGACTCAAAATAGATATTAATAAAAATAGAATTTTATTAATTTTATGATTTACATAATTTTTTATATAACGTTTTTCTGTGTTTTATAAATGATTAAATTAATCAAAATAAATTTCATTAAAACCGACTTTTAGTAGAAAAAACCGAAAAATAGTTTTTAAAAAAGTATCTTCTATTAATTATTCGAAAGACCGCTTTTACAATATGTCGAATAATAAATAACTCAGGTTTATTATACATTTTTCTACATTTTAATTTTTCTATTTTTTAAATTTAATAACTTTTTGATTTTTTAAGTGATTTTAAAGAGAGATAATTGGTATTTAAAATTTTATGTATAAATATATTTAGTTTAAAAGAAAAAAAATCAAAAATATTTACATGAAAGTAAAAATTTTGAAAAAGAAAATAAAAATAAATTTAAGAATGTTGAATAAGGACTGTACATGAAAAATTTAGTGCATACAATTCAGCTTATAATAATGAAACCAATGGGTCAATCTCTGAAATTTTAATTGTATTCAAATTTTAAATTTAAAAGAAAAATTAATTTTTTATTCGTTTTTAATAAAATATTTAATATTTTGTGGAATATCCTCCATAAGAGCTCTACTGTGTTTTCGATAACTTTTAGTCAGCTTTAACTATTCTTTATATATTTTTTTATTATGACCCAATAATTTTAAAATGGATAGAATTCTGAACAGTTTAGTGGATTGGTCTCCTTTGGTATATAGCGGCACCATTTGTTTGAAACTACTCAGTTACATTTTTGTTGAAATAATCAGAAAAGAGATTTTTTTGTTTTTTTATTTATTAAAAGTGTCATTATGTATTTATTTGTATTTTTTATAACTCAAACTGATTTTCCTAACTCACCTGTACTTCTAGAAATTGTTTGATATGGTCGACATGTGTTTTCATTATAAATTTGAATTATGCATTTGCATGAATTTTAATAATTTTACTGATTTTTTCGAGCGTAGTTCTTAAATCAACATTCCAAATGTTGTAAAGATTTAAATATTGTTAAAAAAAAACTACATTCTTAAACTTTATAAATTCGTTTGAAAATATAAAACTGATTTAAAATTTAGGTAGCTAAAAAAATTCTACAACTACACTCTAATTTTTTTATACGTTTTATTTGTGTATTGAATCTGTCTTATTTTGGACCTCACAATATGTATTAAAATCTTAAAAACTAAAAATTAAACACTATTCGATCTTTATAGAGATCATTTGTACTTCCATGGTCCTACTATTAACGGGGTTGAAAGTCGGCTCTGCGAAGTCTTATATCTTACGTACCATGGTGCACACGTCATGGTCCTAAGAATTTTTAATTGGGCCCTCTGTATAATATCGATACTCATATTACTGGCTGCTTCCCATAGTTATATGCTGTATGTGCAAATTGGCTTTAAAACGGTTTTATACAGGATGACTTTGACATAAAGTTTAGTTTTGAGTGACTGTTAATTAATCAGTGAAGACTGGTAGATTTTAACTTCATATGAAGTCTCTTGGCTTCTATATGACGACGCCAAGTTAGTCGCCTATCTAAATGAATACCAAGGCATGTAACATGATCTGAATGGGGTATACTTATATCATTAAGTGTAACTGGTGTTCAATTATCATGGTTACTTTGCACTTCATTTACGCGAATATGCCAGTTTTTCAATTATGTCTCCACACGTCGGAGGCAAATATCTAGTTTGCTAGATGCTATTTGTGGGTTTTTATGAAAACTGAGTATTGCAGTATAATAGGCAAATGTTCGTCACATATAGGCAAATCAAAGGTGTAAATTAGATATGGAGTAGATCCAAGAATATTTCCCAATGGAACACCGGCTTTTATTAAAAATTATTTTTTAATAAAAGTGAATGTTTCGATTTTTTTTTTTAATGTTATTTGATGTCTTCAAGAAGATCTGCAGTTTTCATTAGGTCGCTTTATGAGTAAACGTAAAAAGTTTAATTTTATAGCATTGTGTTATTTTATAAAGTTATGTTTATATTTCCATGATTAACTAAACCTAACCTATACTCATAGAATTATATGAAAATAGTATGTGTACAAAATGTATTTTGCTGGCTCAGGCTTTTAAATATTATTACTAATTAATACTAAAAAATAGGTTAAAGTCTAGTATCTTTACTTAATACTTAATGTAATTACTTTAATGTAATACTTTAAAAAAAATATTGAGTTTTATTTAAAATAATAAAAGAGGTTGCCTTAAGTGGAACAAAATTCCATTACCGACCAAATCATTTCTTATAAACACATTAAATAATGTATGTAAATGTATCTTTCTACATCAATGTCTCAATTTCCGTATCCTTGTATTGGGTTTCCCAGAGACATTTTTTTATTGCAAAGAATAAATGTAGAAGCATTTAATTGTTTACACAAATACCACTAAAACTCACTCAAAAACAAAAGTGGAGCAATTCATGTGATATGAAAGTATCTTCCTCATTCCACCGCAGAGGTACAAACCGTAAGTGAACTATTTTATTATGTCATGTTTTTGGAAATCCACACACACACACACACATACATATAAAGAATAGTAACAAAATTAATTTTTATTTGCCCCTTTTTATATTTTGTGTTCTTAACATGAAAAGTTTTGTAAAATATTTATTACAAGAGGAACCATCACTTTGACAATGTGTATACATGCAGAGAAAAAATATAGTTGTAGTGACCATAATCTAATAGCAACATATTATGATTGGAATATATGGTCACAGCTGAAAGTAGATATGATTATAAATAATAATTGTCATGATTCTATTGTTTTCGATTTTATGATTCGTGTTTTCATGTTATGATCCGAGTTTTTCACATTATTGTACCATCTTACTACATTATTTTCCCATTGCATCAGATTATTATTTCATTTTGTTATATTATAGTTCCATCTTATCATATTATTGTCCCATTCTATCATATTTTTCCATTTTATCATATTGTCCTATATTATCATATTATTATCTACTCTTTTCATATTACTATTCCATCTTACGGTAAATTGGAATAAAACACGAAAAGTCGATTTTAAGTTTAATATTTTGTATATATATATATATATATATATATATATATATATATATATATATATATATATATATATATTTAATTTCATTTTGTTATTTCTATTCATTGAAAAATATTTCCACTATTTTATAATACGGTGTGGAAAAAATAATAATATAAGATATTTTTTATTAAATAAAACCCTTAATAGTATCTTATATTGCTTAAATCACACCAAATTTAAAAAAATTTTGTCTACTTATATTTATTTATATATAAACTAAATACGAATTATATTGAAGTTGAAAAACAAACGTTAAAAACGAAATATATTCAAAAACAAACAAATTACATATTTTTCAACCATATTTGTAAAAAGCATATTTATTTGTAATATTTTATTGTTCTAAGAATAATAATAATATTAACATGGTTTGAAAACAAAATATGGTTTGTATTGGTTTGCAGTTGACTATATTAAAATTTTTATTGAATGTAAGATTTGAATGATAAAACTTAATTATCTTTTAAGCAACATATTAATTTTGTTATAGCAAATATTTTCACGTCTTTAAGGAGAGTTTACGCTACTCCTTGTCGGCTACCCATAGCTGTAAGGAAACATATAGGCCATTTATTATGGGCTGGAAGTATATAGTGGTACTTCTATGGGAAATATAATATTAAATTACTCTGTCTTTTTCACAAAACATTTAAATATGATTCCTCGCATTATCCTGTATCTAGATTTATTTTTGTTCACGATTTAATACAATATTTATGCAAAGGTCTTTCGTGGTTCTTGTCATAAAGTTATGAAATGCGATATTACCATATGATAAAAGAAATTTTTCATTTACAGTTGTTAATTTTAAGAGCTTAATTTTATCTATTAATAGTAACTATTAAACCACCTTTTTAGGGAGTTATTTTATGTCTTAGTGGTAAATTCGTGATGGAATAACGCTGGAAAATTTTGTATACACATTAATTTCCAAATTATATAAAAATGTATAGTTATTAATAAGTACCTACTTAGTATTAAATTGCATATGAATTACTTGTCATATTTTTAAACTGTAATCGATTGGCCTTAACTGGCTTCAAGATTATCAATAAATAAACAAATAAATAAAAACAAAAATAAAACCGAAACAAACACACTGTTATCATGAACATGAGAACAATGGGAACTTAATATTGTTGTAGTAACAATGCGATAAACATCTTTTTCTTCACGTGTACTATTATTGACTAATAGCTACTGAGTTATACTTAAAACATAATTTTGATGAAGTTTTTATGTGGAATGAAAAGACAAAATTTTAAATTGTTTAATTAATTATAAACTATGGTATCATAAATGGTTGTAAATAAATTTCATTTTGGGCATATTACTTTCAAGTCCCTTAAGGTTTTTGCTTTAAAGGATGCAATTTATTTCGAGCACACACAATTAATAGCCTGTGTAAAGTAATTCGTAACGTTGCTTTTCGATGATGAATGATAACAGCTTTGATAAACATTAATTTATTGTCAAAATAAAAAAGTATACTGCTTTAAATCGGCATTGAAATGGCAGTCATTTTGTGAGCATGGAATTTAAAATATTGTAGAACTAGATTTAGGTTTAATATTTTTATGCTAGAAGTACTACCCAGCAAAAACTTTGCTTTCCTGGTTGGCTAGCAGATATAATTGGAAACAAAAATAAACTACTTATATTTTGCCTGAATAACTAGTTATTTTTGTTCGAGTTGTCCACAAATTCATGTAGTTATTTTTTGACTCTATGGGTACTCAAAAATATGTACCTAAACGAAAACAAAAATAAAAAAAAACAAAAAAATTTTGCCGTCAGTGAGACTCGAACTTGGACACACATTAACCACTCTTTTTTACTGACTAACGTCTTACTCATTACACCATCTCGCACATATCTTCCCAAGCGACAAAAACTCTTTTTAGTTTAAAATATCTTTTTAGACATTTTGTTATAAAAAACTAACAGCTTCAGAATGGAGTTGAACCAACAACCTTCTGGTTGTTAATCCAGCGCTCTAGCCAACTCATCCACGTGATTGCAGTATTACTTTGATATTATACTATTGAATACTTATTAATGTAATACAGAGTAGGAAAATAATATTGATGCCTCATTACCAAGAAACTACTTTAATAAGTAGTTGTCATTACCAAAAACCAAAAAGTTTTTGCTGGGTAGTTTTATAGAAAAAAATATCTAACATTATAAATTTTTCATACCTTCTTAGAATTTTTTTGAGAAATTTAATAAAAAAAAACACGTCTCCAATGTTACTTTATAAGTTAATAACATTGGAGACGTGTTTTTTTATTAAATTTCTCAAAAAAATTCTAAGAAGATATGAAAAATTTATAATGTTAGATATTTTTTTCTATAAAACTACCCAGCAAAAACTTTTTGGTTTTTGGTAATGACAACTACTTATTAAAGTAACAATGGTTTCTAAGAATGAAAATTAAACATAACAAATTAAAAATGCGTCGTACTCGTATTTAGTAAAAGCTGTTAATATGTCCATGACAATGTTTTTATTAAATATTACTGGTCATGTAAACATAATCTCATACAGCAAATTCTTAGTATCGTCTAATTTTACAGCATTTTTAACTTTATTATAGACAACCATATTAGCTGTATGTATATTTATTCCCTTAGAGGTTGGTGTTATTTTTTCTTGGAAAATTTCAAAAATTTTGTTTGTCCCCAATTACAATGTTGATCTACTTATAAATTTCAGGGATCAAAAAATAAATATTTTTGTTAATTAGATGTACTTTCAAATGGAGAGGAACATGCACTCCTTCTTTCAGTCATAGATAGACATTAACAATTCATAACTAATGGAGATTTTGTTTATTCATCACTGAATGTCTGTTATAAATCCGTTATGGCGACCATAGTGTTTGCGAAATTTGATGAGAAAGCAAGTTATAAGTATAGAAGATAAAGTTGTAGACAACCAAAATATTTATTAGGAGAAAACAAGTTTTTTATTTATTTCATATTATTATTATTATTATTCTTATTTTGATTTCTAAAGGATTTTTTAAGAGAGGTTCTTAAATCTGCTGTATATTAATTAGAGGGCGAATTTTTATGCATTTATTTTTTGAAAATATGCATTCAAAAAATGCATTTAAAAATTCTATTATTTCCGCATTTATTTCTTTAATATTTACTAAATAAAATGAAAAAAAAAACAAACAAAAATCAGTACATAGTAAGCTAAGCAATGTAATACTTATAGATTTTTAAAAGTTAAAGCTATTTTTTTTTTAAGATCAATGATAATTCTCTGTACTTTTTTAAATTTGGGCTTTTGAAATTATTATTTTTTAACTTATTCACGACATTGAACTTAGTCCAAGTTAAGTTAGATAGGCTTTTATTTATATAAACAAACATATTTTTTATTAAGTTGACAAATGTAAACAATTGTCTATTTTGGCGTAATTTTACCATATATGGAGTCGCATTCGATAAAAATACAAGAGAACTTTATCTTTACTAAGATCCTCCCCCAAAAATGTAACTCAAGATGAAGAATAAAAATAAAATGTTAACAAAAAGTTAAAAAAATTAAAAATATGCAAATTATATGCGTTATAAAAAAATATGCATTATCAATTAAATATGCAAAAATATGCACTAACAAATCGATGAAATTTTTTAGTAAAATGTCAGACTCAGATAGATATTTACATAAGATAATTATTAAATATTCCAGAAAAAATAGATATTTGCATGAAAATCTGTCCTCTAGTAATAATTTATTTACTTGTTAAACATTTTCAAAAAATTTTTGAGGGAAAATATAAATATTAGAAAAAATTTAGTACCAAAAAAGGTAATTACAAACGCATTTTAAAAATAGATGATGATGATTATAAAAATAATATGTTTTTTCCATAACGTACACGATAAATAATCATAGGAAATATACATATATTTTTGTAAAAGACAGAGCGGGATGGAAATGAGAATGGAATAAAATAATGGATAAAAATGTATACATGTACTAAAAAGTACTGAAAGGCACATCGAAAATACCTTTTTACAGCTAATTTTGCAGATATTTTAAAATCATTTCAATTTTACACAGCGCATCTTGAGTACTTATTGCCAATAAAAGCTATAACAGAATCAGTTGCTTTTTAATAAATCGGTTCTCTCTGTGTTTTTTTCAGATCTCAGACCTATTTAGATTTTTAAGTTTCAGGTTTAAAAATATTCTTGTATCTAATGAGAATTTTATCAGTAAATCGGTAAATAAAAGATTTTTTTTTTTTTTTTGTGTACTGTGTCAATTAAGAAACACGTGATCATTTAGCCTATAAATTACTTTTTTGTAATTGGCTCTAGTTTTGGAGCTAAACTGTTATATAGATTGCACCATATTTTGCAACATATCATGGGAATGAAATGCCAAATAAACATCTACATAATAATTATTTATTTTGTTCTATAGGAGATATTAATAAAATTGTGTCGAAAAAAATAAAATTTCTTAGAAAATATTTCTTTATTTAATTTTTTTAGCCATCGAATTTATCTTTTTCATAAAGCTAAATATGTTATAAATAAAACGACTTACATGTCATTAAAATCCAATTATTTTATTTTATTATTTTTTTCTGTAATTTATAAGTTTGCTATCAATTTTTTATAGCATATTTTTGCATATTTTAGGCTTAACTGTATATTTTGTCATATTTTTTATGCAAAATTTGACACTTAAGAGCAAAATGTTGCCTATTCTGCACTCAAGGGAATTTTTTGTATAATTTACAATTAGATTTGGAGAAAACTGTTTTAATTTTAATACATATTACAAAAAATAACTAAAAAATTACATAAAATATTTTCTTAATATTACAAAATGTGCTTCCTAAGCAGTGGAGCCGGATTTGACGAATTATAGTCATTTTAACGATTTTTGGTTCTAAAAATGGCCTATAGGCAATTTAACCTCTTTTGACCCAAATTTGAAGATTTTATTTAAAAAGGGATTCAGAACTATCTTGAATATTTTTTATATATTTCTTAAATGTAATACTTAAAAAGTAGTACTAAGTATCGTTCAAAATTAAGTTTCGTATATCGTCGATGGGCTTACAAAGTATGAGTGCGAATAAAACATAATACACAAATATTGATATAAAAATTGACTGGAGTAAGTTACAATCATGAATGAAACAATATATTTTAGGGTTTCTTTCTGCAGATTTATTACGTGTAACAAAGGATAAATTAATGATTTTTTTTTTTTTTTTTTTTTTGTATATTTTTTGAAACGCCCTCCATTATTAATTCGATTGTATTTGCCTTACTTTTTTGGAATCAACTGTCCACTTGTGTTTAAAAATTGTCAATGTTTTTAGCGTAGTATTAGTCTTCTTTAATTCTCTCTTGACAAGGACCAATATCTTTCAATTCCCTGAAGTTCTGGGTAGTTTAGTGGATTGGCATTTTTCGGAATAAAATTAACATTAGTTTACTGTACCATTCTAAAATACTTTTACTGCAATGGCACGATGCCAAATCAGACTAAAAAGTGTTGAGACTCTATGTTTTCTTATAAATGGAAGCAGTGTTCTTTATAGACACTTCTTTATTGTGCCCGACGTTACATACGAACATTTCCTTTAACATCTACTACATAAAACTTTTGTGCAGAAAACTTTGATAAGTCCTAAATCACGTTTCATCATCCATTACACAACATTTAATCTTTAAAAGAAAAATATTTTAGGAACTTTGCTCTCTTTTTACTTTTGCTTCATAATTCTCTGCATTCGTATCTGTTACTTTTGGCACTTTAAATATTTTAAGTCCAATATTGGCTTTAACTTTGCGCACATAGCGTTTAGAATATTTGACACGTCCGGAAATGTTTGGAATACTTTTATTAACTGCTCCACCTTTTTGGCTTTGTGTTCGTTTCGTGTTTAACTTTCTTACCAGAAACTAATTGTCTCTTCCAGTTTTTTTGTAAGTACAATTTGGTTGAGTTTTAATAATTTGCAAAAAAAATTTTTAACTGTCCATTGTGAAACACGCATACAAAATATTCTAAAAACTCGTATCGTTATAAAATCTAGAGTATTTTTCAAAGATATATTGATCGCAAAAAAAAAATAAATTATAAGCCGACAAAGTTATAAACAAAAATATGTGTTACATCTTATTCGAACGCACACTTTATCATAGGACTTAACAGATTCGATTTGACTTTCATAATAGACCGACAATATGAAATTAATGTAGTTTTTATCAATTTCATTTTAATTTAAAATTTAATAATATATCAAAAATTTATCAAAAAAAAAGAAAAAAAAAAAAGCTTAGAAAATTTTCTTTAACATTTAGAAATCCTAATTTTAATATTGAAGATTTAAAATAGTCGATTTGACGATTTTTTTCTTCACAAAATTTGACGTTGTTAGCCCACATTTATAATAAAAGTATTCGAATGAAACTTTATTTAATTTTTTAGCATTTAAAGAAACAAAGTGTTTGAAATTTTCTTCAATTTTAAGTAGTTAAATAAATCCAAGAATTTACATACATTTTGTATTAAAATATGTACTAAGAGTAAACAAATTTTTCCTTTTGACTGTGTGTACGAGTATTTTTGTTCATGTAGATTAAGCATTCTGTCAAGAAAAATTTGTATGTGTATATATTTGTATATGTATATAGAGAAATTAATATTTAATATTTATTTTTTGACCACATCTGTACTAAATAAATGTGCATAAATCTATTCTACAGCAAATTTCTATACAAAATAGTTTCTACACTTTTATGGTTCAGGCTTCACGTGTTCAATTTTTTTTATTACAGAATTATCACTTTTTTAATTTAATTTAAAATTGTGTTGGGCTTGTAGCTTCTTGTTAGTTTTACTTTCTGGTTGGTTGGATAGTTGGTTGGTTGGATGTTTAAAGGTTCGTTGGTTGGTTGGTGGATTGTTGTTCATTTTTTTTTTTTTTTTTGGTTGAGAGTTTTTGGATGGCGATATGTGTATGAATATTCATAAAATAATAAATACATAAATATTTACATTACACGGCAAATTAAATTTATTATTTTATATACGAAAATGTTATTTTGGTATTTATACATACAGACAAACATAATCAAAATTTAAGGATATAAAATGTAATGTGACGCAGTTAAAAATTATATTAATAATATTTTAATATTTTTTACACACATTTGAAATAAGAATGAATGAACACACATCAGGTTTAAAAATAAATTTATTTCAAAAAATTTTGCACCATCATATTTACGTTTAAACCAATTAGTATTAATGCAGCAGGTCTTGGATAATGTTTATTCGATATAAATATGTACATTCTGGACAACATATATTTTGTTTCATTCAAACTTTTTGACATCACATGTAAAAACTACTGGAACATATTTCAACATCATCATCTTCATCAATAGAAAATTTCACCAACATCATCATTTAGCAATAACTAATGTCATTGCAGATATTGATTTAATAAAATATCTCGACTTTGTTGTTTATAATGGAATATTTTTATGTGTTCTTATTAATTTTTATCTTTGCAGATTTCATCTTCTTCAAATCCACTAATATAATAAAATAAAACGTAGAGTTGGGAATTAATCTAATTCATTTAATGAAAGAAAACAACAGCCACCAAAAAGAAGAAGAAGAAGTAGAATATTATGAAAATGATTTCGATAAAAGTTCATTGTAACATAACGTTTGGTTTTATAGCCATATGCGACAGTGACTGCCATTGGAGCTGCTGCTAATGCTGCCGGTGTGCTATTGCTAATAGCAGTCCCAATAGTAAATAAAAGCCAGGAAAAAAAAAACAAAAATAAAAAACAATAAAAAGCCACAACAACAACGACGATTTCCAGCTATAGATAAATGCTAAATGATAATGAATAATGCAATCGGCCACATTGGAAACGTTACATCATCCAGCTTTATCAATACCAATAGATCTATGCCATATTGGGAATATGCCGCCTTGCTACAACCACTGGCCGCGAACTTACCGAGAGCCCACAATATGGCGGCACAACATATGCACAAAGAACAACAGCAGACGCCGCCACAATTGCTGCTGCAGCAATCAAACTCACCCGCCTTTTCTCGAAACGACAATCACAGTCATGCATCTACATCATCTGCGGCAGAGACCACCCAAACGCCTGCGTCACAATTCTATTCGAGCTTCAATATCTCCGATGATCTCTTCTACTACTTCAATGGGTTTCTGGAACGTGGAAATGCACTGGAAACGACTATGCCGACTCCTATTGAAACTATCACCTCACCTGCGGAAACCTTCAATGTCACGAGCATACCACAAGAGCCGGATTTTAGCGAGTTCCTCAGTTCATTGCCCAATGATCGTGTCAGCCTGCTCTCCTTCCTGTTTCTCTTCTCCTTTGCCACTGTGTTCGGTAATTCGCTGGTCATCTTGGCCGTTATAAGGGAACGTTATCTCCATACGGCCACTAACTATTTTATTACAAGTCTAGCGGTGGCCGATTGTCTGGTGGGCCTGGTTGTGATGCCTTTCTCGGCCCTTTATGAGGTGCTGGAGAATACTTGGTTCTTTGGCACGGATTGGTGTGATATTTGGCGCTCGTTGGATGTCCTCTTCAGCACAGCTTCTATACTAAATCTGTGTGTAATATCGCTGGATCGATATTGGGCTATAACAGATCCCTTTTCATATCCCATGCGCATGACCGTGAAAAGAGCTGCTGCGCTCATTTGTGCGGTATGGGTGTGTTCGAGTGCCATAAGCTTTCCTGCGATAGTATGGTGGCGTGCAGCCCGTGATGGCGAGATGCCTGCCTACAAGTGTACCTTTACGGAACACTTAGGATATCTGGTATTCTCTTCCACAATATCCTTTTACCTGCCGTTGCTCGTGATGGTATTTACGTATTGTCGTATCTATAGAGCGGCCGTAATACAAACTCGTTCATTGAAGATCGGTACGAAACAGGTACTCATGGCCTCCGGTGAACTACAGTTAACGTTACGTATCCATCGTGGCGGTACCACACGAGAACCCTCTACCAGCTCTCACCATCAGGCGCTGCATGGTTCGTTGGGTGGGGCGCCAAGTGGTGGTTCACAACATCACCCCCACTCACATCACCATCACCGCACTTCGCATCACAATCACAGTGCCGCGGGGACTACCACCTCAACGCCGGAGGAGCCGGACGATGAGCCGCTATCGGCATTGCAAAACAACGGTTTGGCACGTCATCGTCACATGGGTGGCAAAAACTTTTCATGGTCTCGTAAACTGGCCAAATTTGCCAAAGAAAAGAAAGCTGCCAAAACGTTGGGCATTGTCATGGGTGTCTTTATTGTTTGTTGGCTACCATTTTTCGTTGTAAATCTTCTGTCTGGATTTTGTATGGAGTGTATAGAACACGAAGAAATTGTTTCAGCGGTTGTCACCTGGTTGGGCTGGATTAACTCTGGCATGAACCCTGTAATTTATGCATGTTGGAGCAGAGATTTCCGAAGGTAAATGCGAAAACTTTATTACCCTTAACAATTTTTATTATTTTTTTATTTTTGTTGTTTTTATTGCTAATTTCATTTAAATACTCGTTGATGTTTTATAACCATAATTGCGTTTTATGCATAAAAACAGTCATTATCTATCTATCTTTACATTTCTTACTTTGCGTACATTTTCTTTCCTCTCTTTTTTCATACTTTATATCGATTTTTATATCTTTATTTTGTTTAGTCGTGTGATGTGAAGTTTTAGAAGCTTGTTATAGTGTTTTTTGTTTTATTTCTGCTACTACTTGCTTTAAGGCTAAATACTGTAGGCACAATTTAGATTATTACTACAAAAGGAAAATACTTTGTAGTATCTTGGTGTGAAACCACAAAGTATTTTTTTTTTTCTTTTGTTGAATAGGACAGTATGCCTTCTGAGAAAATGGAGAACTTTTTTAAATTAAGGTGTGCGTTCAAATAAAACATAACAAGCATTTTTTATATAGAATTAACGGATTAAGTTAGGATAAAAACTAAATAAACTACTTGTAGCATTTTTTCTCTAGATTTTTCTGATATATCATTTTATATAAAAATTAATTGCTATTAGATTAGAACATTCCCAATTCTGGGTGTTTCTACTGTAACAAAATTCTAAATCTGGAAAATTTTAAAAACACTGTTACATGTGGCGAGTGTCAACAATGTTTTTACGACACTCTTTGTTATGATTATTAATTTTATTCAGACTAAATAAGCAAAACAATCACATATCTTGTCACGTTTTGAGTAAACTTGTCATACGACAAATTGTTTTGTAGATTTGTATTGTTTTTAGTTCGATTCTATTCGGGACCATTTTCTCGATTATTCGGTATACAAAATTTGTACTTTGGAACATGAGAAACGTCAGCAATAACGTATATTTTCTAGGTTAATACAAAATATTAAAAATATTTTTATTTTTACTATTGAAGAGCATTTATCATTCTTTGCCTCAGCAATTTTTTGTCAGCTTTGTTATTTCAAAATTTGTTTAGCTTTGATTGACTAAAGCTTAGGCATAGCCTTAACATGGCTCTTATTTGATTTTGAAGAAATGAATATAATGTGCCATTACGCACCCTAATATGTTTGACATTGCTCTCAGAGATGAACTGAGTTTCATCTCATTCTTTAGGTCCTTGTCAAACTTTTTTATTATCCTAAAATGTAATATCTTTGTCAAAATTTAATCAATCAACATTTTCTAGTAAGTTCAAAAAATGTTAAAAAAAATCAAGTTTATGTTGCATATTTTTCTTTGACTGTCATCCGCATGCGGACAAATGATGTAGTGTTAAATCTGAGATATCTCTAGATTAAATATTGTAATCAAGAAAAATATTTAAAATTAAACGCAGTAAGATTTATTATGAGAATTTTGTGTTATATTTTATTTGTACACACACTTTTTGTATTAAAATTTTACTGATCATGAAAAAGCTGATTTAAAATTTTAAATTATTATTCCGATAAGGTTTAAATTCATGCAAATGCTTAGGAAGAATTTTAGTTATTAATAGCTTTCCACATGTATTGTCTAATAACCATATTCCTTATATTACCTTGTATCGATAAGATAATAATTTCCCCTTAATTTCTACATAAATCACCTGCGTTACGGATTGATCTTCTGTATGAGAACAATATTATATTTGTTCCATAGAATACCTTCTCTACTAATTTACATAGTGGTGGCTAAGAATTGTGTAGAAAGTATTGGAGTCTAATAGGACTATATTTTGAAATGCCATAATTTTGTGTTTTACTAAGGACACATAAAAATTTTATATTTAGTGCTATTCGTTGCAAATAGTAAAGTATTTATTATTCCTTGTTAAATTGTGTCTGGTTTTATTTTCATGCTAAATATACATACATACTAACTATGTACATTTTATACACGCAGAGAAAGAATATAGTTGCAATGACCATAATCTAAGAGCAACAAATTATGGTTGGAAATATAGCCACAGCTAAATATCTATGATTGTAAATAATAATTTTTATGATTCCATTTTATCATATTTTGTCAGATGTTATGGTTCGTTTTTTGATGTTATGATTCGAGTTTTTCATATTATTATTATTATTCAATCTTACTACATTACTATCCCATTCTATCAGATAATGAATTCATTTTATTATAATTTTATTTCATTTTATCATATCATTATCCTATCTTATCTTATATTATGACTCCATTTTATCATATTAATTTTCAATCTTATCATATTATTAAACCATTCTATCATGTTATTATTCCATATAACTATATTATTATCCCACCTTATATTAAAATAAAACACATTAATTCAAAATTATTATTTGTATAAATCGTTCATTGAGTCCATTACATTCGTTTCAAAATAATAGATAAAAGTGTTTATGAATCATAAAACAATATTTACATATTATTTGTTCATTAATTAATTTTATTTATTTGTTCCATCATATATTGTGCAAGATAGTACAAAATATTTTTTTATTAACTAAACCCTTTAAAAGTAGTTAATCAATATATAAAAATGCTAAATGAGAATTATAAAATGAAGGTGGAAAAAACGTTAAAAACAAAATATATTTATATTGAACATACATACATACATACATACAAACATACATACATACCTTATGTGTGTTCAACCATATTAAAAAAGAACATATTTATTTGTAACATTTTACTGTTATGGGAATAATAATATTAATGTTGTTTGAAAACAAAATATGGTTTAAGAACAAGGAAAAAGATTGATAATACTTAATGGTTATAAAAATAGTGATATTTTTTATATTAATAAAATTTCGTTTTGGTTAAAATATTCAAAAACATAAAACTTTTGTAGTCAACTATATTACAATTTTGATTGAAACATTGAATGATAAAAATGAAACGAAAACATTGTTATCATGAGATTCATTATTAAAATTAATGAAAATTAACAATGAGAACATAATATGTTGCACTGACAATGCCGTAACAATATTTTTCTCTGCGTGTAATCTCAGCCACGAAATGTTGTGATTGCCTGTTTTCCTTTAATTTGTTTCTTTTGAAATTTTATTTCAGTGCCTCATTATCCTTGTTGGGGTATTTCGTTACATTTTTGGCCAAAATTTGCATAATATTCTGATGCGTGTAATGGCATACTTTAGGGACTTTTTATGAATGTTGCGGCAACGTCTAACAGTTAATTCTATAAAAATTACAAGCTCCAACAATTTTGTTATTTTTAGCTTTATGGATTAAATTGCTTTATTTGACGTTGCTTTACTTGGTTGGAGTTAAAGTTGGTTTGTTGGTTACGGAGAATAACCTTTCAAATGATAATAATTATAGTTTTATTCAGTAATGGTGTTAGATAATGTATAACACGGGGCAGCACAAAGGTCTGCGTTACGATATTTCTGGGACTTATGATTATGTAGTTCTAGTTTCTATATAAATGACTTTTTATACCCAACATTACAATAGGTGCAGAGGGCATTATGCATTTGTGCCGATGTTTGTAACACCTAAAAATATTGGTAAAAGACCCACCTTAATATATACCAATAGAATTAGAATCTTTTTCTAAGTCGATTTAACTATGTCCGATCATCTGTACATCTTCTAATCCTTGTAATCAATTTAAAAATCGCTGTTTTGAAAATAACTTTATGAAATTTGGTACGAATAACGAAGCCTATTGAATTATTTCATATAGCTCCCATACAAATGTCCTCCCGGAATATGGGTTTAACGCTCAATAATGGCTTAGATATGCAAATATTTCATTAGAATTCAGTACAAATATATTTCAGATAAATAAAATCAGATAAATCCTTTATATAAACCCTTCTTCCGAAAATAATATATTTGAAAAGTTAGTATCAAGCTAATATTTGTCACAAAAAGCTTTATATCAGTAGAAACTCTTATATAAGGACCACCTCCCGGAATCTCCCTAAAGTGAATGAATGCTATATATAGTATTAAAATAATATAATGCATATGCATATTGTATAGAAATATATATTACACTTAATATAATTATCGGTCCACAATTGGCCACAGGTCCCAAATTTTTTTTTTTTTTTTGCACACGTACACAATGGTGTAAGGTATCATATGGTCAAGTTTGACTGACTATATGATTCTTATCTGCTTTAATTTGAGTAGTTCTCGCGATAAATTGTTATATAGAAAATTAATGATGTTGGACCAGATATTGCAAAATATTTCGAGAACAAATTATGTGATTTAACAAAATACCAAAAACTTCTAATTCAAATTATCTCCAAGTTCTATGTATATATTTTTTATCTTTTTATGAGTTTCGGAAATATTAAAAAAATTATGTCGAAAAAAATATATTTTTTCCAAGATTTAATTTTTTTTTTCAAAAAGTCTTACAAATTTGAAAACGGCCAAAAAGCTAGTTTATCCCCTTTGCTCATGCAGCTGAATGAGATACCTTCACATTGCTGTAAATAAAGTCTACATTTATATATCGATTTAAATGTAATATAGCTCGTTTTCTTTGTTACATATCTAGCTTTATAATAAAGAGAAACATTAATTTTTTTGATTGTCAAAAATGGCACAATATTTAAACTTTTAAAAAAATTTTATGAACTTTGCTCTATTTTTAGCTTCAGCATTCCTCTTTGTGTTCCTATCTGGAATTTAAATGTTTTTAGCTCTGTGTTCGTTTCGTGATCTTTTATTTTTTCCTGTTCCAGGTTTCCGAACAATTGTAAGGATATTGTTTAACTTTCTTACTACTCTAGAAACTAATTGTCTGCTGACACGTAGCTCTCTTCCAATTTTTGTTTATTTTTTTATAAATCCAATTTGGATGAATTTTAGTAGTTTCAAAAAATGTTAATGTGTTCCCCTTTAGCTCTCCATTATGAGTCAAACACACAAAGTAATTTAAAAATTCGTATCATTATAAGATCTAGAGTATTTTTCAAAAATATATTGATCACAAAAAGAAAAATAAGTTATCAGTAGACAAAGCAAGCAAAAATATATGTTACATTTTATTTATTCTTGAGAACAAGAGTCTATTAAAAAATTAATTTATAGGCTTACAAGTCCATAATAATAATATGTATCTAAAGTGACTGCGATACCCCATGTCTCAGAATCAGTGTTGCCTTGTGTAATTCGTACGTTAAAATAAATTTATTTAAAGGTTTTGAAGAGCTAATTTTATTATTATGAATATACCTGACAGACCCTGATATATTTTTCGAGTTAAAAAAAAATCTTTTAAGGTAAAAAAGTAAATTAAAATAAATTATGCGTTTTAAAGATAGTTACACTATGATTGCCGATAAATTTTACATTACATTTAAAAAAAGATATTTAAAAGTAAGATAACTTTTTAGTTTATATTTTACTGTTTTTTCCCTTTTACACAATATTAAACATGTTTTCATTACTTGACTCTCCATCTCCGTTTATCTTTTTAAATCATTTTATGAAATCTTTTTATACAAGTAAATGCATCTTTTATTATTTTTATCTGATATCCTGTTCTTACGATTATACACTTACATATATATTATATATATATATATATATATATATATATATATATATATATATATATATGTATATGTATATATAAATTATGTAGGTTTTTTATTTCTTTTATTAAAATGTGTATTAATAATATTCTTTATCCTGTATGCGGGTTTTATTTGCCTTTATAATTGCAGAGCCTTTGTACGTATTTTGTGTGTATGTTGTCCACGTAAAATTCGGCGAAAATATCAACCAACGATGCGTTCAAAATCTCAGGTGAGTTTCATTTTGATTCTCCCTTTTTTTTTATCCATAAAAATATGTAAATTTGTATTGCCTCTTTTGCCTGCCTTTTCCCATGAAGTCATTAATGTTTTCTGAATTTTTAAAGCTTTTAAGAAGAAATTATGTTCAAGGGGCAGATGGCAAAAAGACGAGTTGAAATGTTTTTGTATATATTTTTGTATTTATTACCTAAGGTCTTATCAACTATATTTTCATAATTTACGTTAATTTCAAATAATTTCTAATGTAAATAAACAAATTCTTCGTTTTATACCTAAGGCCTTTCTCTTCTATGTTATTTTGTTTATTATTTGCTTTTTTCATCGCTTTTTTTCCCTTTCAAAAAGGTTTTTGGCCAAAAATTTTAATTTGTTTATTTATCTTGTTTCTGCCAAATGTAAATTTATTTTATTTAATTAAGTGCTTTGATTTTTCCTTAATCTGGTGTTTTATTTTGTGTTTTAAATTTATTTCCAAGTATATTTTATATTTTTTTCTCTAAAATAGAGGTTAAATTGTATTTCCTTTTACAATAAAATCTTTAAGAATTCAATATATTTTGCGAGTGTTTTCCTGTAGTTGTTTTTTTTTCTGTCAAAACTAAGTTCCAAACAAGTTTTAGAAACAAAATAAATTAATGAAAGACGAACTTACCTTCATCAAATAAATAATTTCTTAATGAATTTGTTACAACTGAAAACAAAAAACAAATTATTAATAAAATTTAAATTTATTTTGCTCTATAGTATTGTTGTGACTGATGTTATTTTACTTTTACTTAAAACTTCGTCCTGTTCAACAGCACAGTGGCATTAATAGTGCTCTTAAGAATTATTATTTTTAAAACAAAAAATTAAAAGAAGAGCTTTTCAAGTTCAGTAGCAATTGATTGAATCCAGTGTTGCATTGAAATGCAGATAAATCAATTTAGTTTTTGTATATTAAGGATAAGTTACTTAAAAAAAATTACACAAAACAATGATATGAAGAATAAACATGGAATTGAACAATAATTCATAAAAAAGAACTTAAAAGTTTTAATTAAAGTTAGTAGATTACTTACTACATGAAATCTTATTCTGCAGTATATGGTATTAGTCATAGTTGAAATACTTTTAGAAATAAAGATTTTGGTTATACTTACACTGGTGGGAAAACGAGATTTTTTAAACAAAATATTAATAAGGTGGTTATACGAGTATATTTCGAGTACGGATTTAGATAAATGAAACCCAAAAGATGCGAAACCAAATTGTCTTCAAATCATCTCAACACAATTTTTTTATCTACTCCATCAATTTGGAGTTATTGTGAAATTAGTGTCTTAAAATTGAAGAATATTATTAAAATAAGCATAAAAATTTATGAACAAATCTTGATTTTATTTACAATTAAGAAAGGACTGCGCGCGAAGAAATCCCTGCACACTGACACAAATATACGCAGATTAGTGCTCTCGGAAAAAATTCCTTTCTACCATTGGAGGACACAACGAATTCTATTTTGTCTGGCCTGATTCCGCATCTTATCATTACAACAAAAAGTAACTGATTGGCATCAAACAATGGGTCTGCTAAAATTCAATTTTAAATTTATTGGGTCATAATAAAAAATTATTTAAAGAATATTTAAAAAGAATTGGACCCATTCTTATGGAGCGTATTCCGGAAAATATTAAATATTTTTCTTAAAAACGAATAAAAAATTAATTTTTCTTTTAAATTTAAAACTTGAATATAGCAGCCTTTAACAGAATCAAAATTTTTATGTGATTGATCCATTGGTTTCAGTTTTATATCAGTACTTATTTCAAATGTTACTGTTACGCATACTTAATATTAGGTATAGTAAATATTATAAATATTACGTATACGTATATAATTTGCATGGATTTTTCACTATAGGTGTCTTAAGTTAATTGTGAATAAAATCATTATTTGTTCATCAATTTTCATGAAATAAGACTCATTCTAACTGTGGTATATCTAGCTTTATGCTAAATTTTTTTTTTTTCGCCACCAATTTCCGAATAATTTGAGCGGATAGAAAAAATAATGTTAACATAACTTGAAAGTAATTTTATTCAGCATCTATTGGAGTTATGCCATTCTGACCGCCTAATAATGGGGTCATATTAGTCACAGCCACAAAAAAATCTTTATATGATAGAAAAAACTGAAAGTTGATTCTTGCCGTATTTGTCCGTTAAACTTAGCAAAAAAAAAAAGAAAAAAAAACTATTTATAAGAGAAACGAAGTTCCCTTATAAAGGTTTCTCATAATATTTTAATAAAATCTTTTCTAAAAATCAAAGGTGGAATATATTCGAAAAGTTCAAATATTCACCTGAAGCGATAAGTTTTTATTTACTTTCCAAATATAAATTTAGTTATTTTATGTCCTACACCATGAGTTGATTTTTAAGCACTTTATTTACCCAAAAATCCATTGTGTCATTTATATTTTCAAACCGTATATTCTCCTTTTCAACTGAAACTCCATTTTACTACAATATAAGTGTGCGTGAATCTGTCCTGTTTATATCATTTTACTTAATATTGTCATAATAATCGTTTGGAAAATTTTCTGATACTTAAAATGTATGTGGTACTTTGCAGAGATTCGCTACAAGACGCTGTTACTCAACATGTTCTCTGCATGGCATCCAACATGTGCGACACAATTCATGCGAACAAACATATATTTAGTAATAATAAAAGATATTATTTAATCGGCAGGACACGAAACATCTGCCGCTAGTGCATCAGTGTACAAAATACAAACAATCCTCAATAACATATCAGAAAGGCCAGCAACTACTATAGAAACAACAACTACAATTTGGCAATTAAAAAGACAAAAATTACAAAAAGCAAAGTACAAGATAAAGTATTCGTTTAATAAAACATTGAACCTTTTTTTAACTTATACCCTAGTGGCCTTGTTATTTACTACACTCGTCGTCGTCTTCTCTTAAGACAAAAATTAACAAGAAGCATTCAAAAAAAAAAAAAAAAGGAAAAAGAAGAAAACATTGAAGTTTTTGTGTTCCAATTTCAACCCTGGATGGATGGAGTGTGAACTATTATTTACGATTACACGTGGAAAACAATTTATGCAATTTTTTCACTAAACATATTAAAATGAAATTTTCCATGAAAAATGTCAACATTTATAAATTCTCTTCCTTATATCGAAAAGAGACGGAAATGAAAAGTGAACAAGTATGGAAGTGTGAGTTCTGTGAGGCAGCTTCTTCGTTCGACATTATGATGCAACGATAGAAGATGAAAAAAAATCGAAAAGAAAACAAAAATAAGACGATTATAAAGTTTTTGTTGCTACTGCTTTCGATTTGGTTGAACTGTTGTGTCTGCTATAGTTGTTTTATTTTGTTAGTCAACAACGTCTCTCTTCTGGCGCTTGTTATGAGTGTTATTGGCCAAATGACAAAGATTTCCTTAATAACTCTTCATATTATTCATCAACATCATTGTCATCGCATTGTCATCATCAGTACCAAAAGCAACAGCACCATCATCTCACCATCAGAGTGATATGTTTGTTCATGTTGTTGAACAAATAAAGACAATGACTTCCTTAAACAAACAATCAAACGTCCAAGAAAAGAACAAAACTCGCACATGGATTTATAAAAACTTTTTGCGTTGTGTTGGATTGTGTACTTATTTACTATATGTGTTGCTTCTTAAACGCAATATGTGTAAAAAGAATGAATGAAAATAAAAGTGCTTATTTCTCTAATTCCTCTAATTTAATTAACTGTTTAAGTCTCTGGGCTGGTGTTGATGTTTGTCTCTATTGTTTACTTCTCTAGTTCAAAAGGTATGTAAATTTCTTTCTCTTCTCCGTAAAAATTGCACTACATTTTGTTTAAATGTTGTTGTGTACAACTTGGTTTTTGCTCCCAAAATCAAGGCTTTCACATTTAAAAAATTTTGGTCGTTGATGAAAATTTTTAATGATAGTTTTATTTTTTGTTCATTGTATCGTTAAATTTAAATGTTTTCTGTATGGAAATTAGTAATAAATTACATTCCAATCACCAAACAATCACTAAAAGCAATAAATATATATATTTTTTTTATAAGATAGTTTTGTTTGTTGGCACTTTTAAAATTCTTGTTCTTGTTACACGTTTAAATGTATTTGTGATTTTTACCAACTCCTTTAGAACAGCAGTCACCTCCACACTAGTTGATATTTTTTCACTTCTACTCATCTGGAAACGAAAAAAAAGCGCTGAAGTTTGTTTAAAAAAAGAAAAACTAGTTATTAAATGTTAAATTCTTCATCCTTTATGTCAATTTCCACTTTATTCAGTTTCTTCTTTTTAATAAAAAATAAACAACTAAAAATACTTTTATAGTTGTTTTACTGTGCTCCTGTCGAAGAATAAATCTGCATACATACATTCTCTGTATCTGTGTACGTAAAAAATCCCTTTATATATAAATATGTTTGTGTATATGTTTTATTATTTTATGAGAATTTTATTGTCTTTTGTAAATATTAAAATAAATGAGCAATTTTTGTTGTTATAATTTTTTTACATTAAAACGAATAACAAAAATGTAAAATTTTTTATTATTAAATTTTATTTTTATATAATTTTTTTGTTTTAGTATTTTTTATGAGCACTAAATTTTTTTATACCCAAAATCCAAAAATGATGGGGGTGTATATTGAGTTAGTCATTTCGTGTGTAATGTATCGAAATAATCATATAAGACCCCATAAAGTATTCCGTATCTTCGTGAAAATCTGAGCCAATCTAACGATGTCCGTTCATCTGCCCATCGGTTTGTTTGGCATTGAAAATGAGCAAAAGGTTCATAAACAAAAAAGTTATGGACCAAATATTAGTAAAACAGGGTGTTCGTCGTAACTGCAGTTTATACTTTTCGGCCGATATCTTCTACAAAAAAACATGTGCATCAACAAAATTTTAGACAAAGAGTTCAAGGACCAATGTTAACTCGGAAACTAAAAATGGGCGTGGTCTGTCCACTTTACCGCCCGCTTCCCATATAAAGTAAAACATCAACGAGATTTTGTACAAATAGTCCAAGAACTAATATAAACTCAGAAACAAATAATGGGAGTAGTCCGTCCACGTAACCGTCCACTTCCTATATAAGATGAGATTTTAAAAAGTTACAAATGATGGGTATATAGATTCGGCCAAGAAGAGTATAATATTCTCACTGGTTATCTTTTACTTTATATTATTATTATTTATACTGACATACATTATCGCTAATAATTTATTTGTTTAGAAATAAATTTGTAGGTTTTAAAGCATATAAAATTTAGAAACTTTTTTATTAAAGGACGTAAAAAAAAGCTTCACACAGCAAATTTCCATATGTCTCTTGGTGAAACTATTAAAGTGCATATACGAAATGATTTCATCAGAAAGAAATATTTGCATACATTTATGTAATATGTAGGTTTACAATAACTTCCACAACTATCTGTTCACAAAAATATGGAATTTTAGATTTTGTTTTATAAAACCAATTTCAAAACAATGCAGCGTTTTTATTATTTTTGATTTAAATTCGCTACTTAGTGCTAAATAAAATAAGTAAAATATAATTAAATAAAAATTTATTTTCTTGAAAAAATAAACACTTTTGACATTTTTTGTAAACACTTTTAAGACCCTTACAATTTTTCGTTATTTTGGATTTTCTGTAAAGTTATTTCAGTATTAACTGTGACAATTTTTAGCTTTAATGACGAGTTGATGTCTTCTCTTCATATTATAATTTAATTTTAGTAAAAAGGGGCCATTAGTTATGGCCATTTCTTCATTAATATTTTTTCCGAATTGTTAAGACAACATTTATGTTGTCTTAACATAATAAGGTAAAATGTCAATCAACTATAATTTATTTCCCCACATAGCCGTAGCAGTCGAGCGTACAATTTTAAGTTCGGAAGGGGGACCCGACAGTACCTTCAGGAGCGAAGCTATTTCCGATTGCAAAGATTTTATATCTTCTTAAAGCTTCTGCCTTTTACAGTTTTCGAGTTATTTGCATTTTAAATTTCAACTCTCTCAATTTTGCTAACATATTCGTCCGATTGTTCTAGGTTTTTCTGTAATTAGTTAAAAAACAAATTTTCTTTTTCTACCGTATAAAAAAATCAAAGTCGATATCTTTTCCGAGTACAAAGATAAACGATTTTGAATTTGAAAATTGTAAAAATTAGGACTTTTTGTGTTTTTTGGCCGAAAAAGTGTCTCCACTTATTTTTCCTCTAAAATTAAATTTTCCTCATGAACATATAGTGATTTTCTACTTTTCTGAAAGGTATTTTCACGGAGATGATTTTAAAATTGAAAATGGTCCCAATCACCTAGCAGTACAGATCTTGCCGAATTTGATCTATTTTGTATGGAAATTTTATCTTCAGCCTATATGTTCTAAAATTCCAAAGCATGGTTCGACAAAGGAAATGCAGTTCTGAAAACTCCAATGTGTTCCAAAGAGTTTGTCGACGTTTTTTTCCAAACCATTTTTTGGATTTTCGTCGGCTTTTTGGGAATTTCGGGATTTTTTTTTTTAACAAAATTTTTAATTTTTTTTACTTTGTCATTTTAAATGATAAAATCAACAATTACCGAAAATTTCGTTGGGATATCTTAACCAACAAAGATTTGACTAGAAATAAAATATTTATAGTTTCTCCAAAAACCAAATTTTTACAAAAATTTTTCTTTGATTCTAAAAACCAGAAAAACTGTGTATTTCATTTTTATTTTTTATTTTTTTATTTTTCAAATAAATACTCATGTAGACTATGTTTATGTAAAATTGCAAGAATATTGAAATAAAAGTTAATCAGTCACCAGCAACTTATACCTGAAAAAATAACAAACAGTATTATGGAATATATATATATTGAGATTACCCTTGGATATGTTGTGGACGCGGCTTCCAAATATCTTTTAAATGATTCCGCATTTTGTATTCTTTGAAAGAAAATACAAAATTTTTCAAAAAACTAAAAAATCCTTTTTTTTAAATGTTCAGCTCACGAATAATCATTAATAGAACCGAAGTAATTTGGGAAATAAAAACATTTTTTCGAACAAGTCGACTGGGGTCTTATATGAATATTTCGATATGTTCGGATTGTGGTTATACAAGAAAAATATATTTAAATAGCATTGTTTATGAACAATTTTTTCTATATACATAAATCCAAAATTAACAAACCTTTTGTTCTTTATTAAAAATTATATATAATTTTACTTGGACACATATATATTGTAAACATAGCGGCAGCATTTTCAAAATCATTGCATACTATATAATCAACATATGCATATAAAACAGAATCAGGAAGAAAAACCTCGATAATTTATTATCCGAATTATCGAGTTCATAGTATTCATAAAATTCATTTAAAATTTAACGAATTTTAGTTGCGTGTTCTTTCATACGTAAACGAATTATTGGTAAAGAATTTACACATAACTCGATACTTAAATGAACCTTAACTTGCACAGGCAGCAATTGAAATTCTTGACTAAATTAATTTTTTTTTATGGTTATAAATATTTATTAAAGAAATTAATTTATATGAGTATGTTGTAATAAAGTTATTTTTGTTGTTGCTGCTCCTGCTGTCAGGATTTGGCATTTGACCAATAATGACATAAAATACTTGTGAAATTGTTATTAAATTGTTCATATGTGTGTGAAAATATCAATATAAGCTAAAAATGTAATGAAGTAAGAAATTTTGTATGTAAAATATTTTACTGCGTATAAGAATGTCGGTTTCATTTGATAAATTATTGGCTGTGATTGAATTTTCTAAAGTTTTATTTTTTTCTCACATTTTTTATTTATTCTTTTTTTTACTTTATAGTTTACAAGCACCTGATTTGCCAAAATCGATTCAAGGCATAAGGAAAAAATGAAACCAAAATGGAATTAAGAAGAAATCCATTCTTTTTATTTTATTTTTTTCTTGTTCTTGTATAAATTATTCTCCTGTGTTGTAATGAATGATTATTGTTCTATTACATTTCACTCCTTTTATTGTGTATGTAGGAAACAATTTGGTGTGGTTTTAATATTGGTCTAGCAGTTGAAACTTTTGTCTAAGATTTTAGATTGAATTTGAATTATTGTTTGGATGACCACAAATTATTTGGCACACGTTTTTGTTGAATTCAATAATAAATGACTCTGAGTAAGTGTAAGTGGTTGGCTTCTTTTTCTTTTTCTGAAGTATTTTTAAAAGTATTTGTGAAATGCACTTGTGCAATGAAATGGATACAGAGAATTTAAGTAATGTGTTCTTTTGACTTGTTTAAGAAAAATATTTGCTCAAGTCCTACTTCTGTATCCACTTTATATTGACAAAATTGAGTAACAATTAGGGACCGTGTAGATACTAATAATATTTATGTATATAAAATAATTAATTTGCGAATTTTATTTTTTTGTAATGAACATTAAACCTATTTCTGGAGAATTTAATCTATTACCCATTTTGTTTTTTTAGCAATGTCACATTTCTCATAAAAGTTTTAATTAAAAATATATATATCACTCAAAATTCGATATTTTGCACAAAATACAATTTCTTACGTAAAATTAAATTTTTCACTATCCATCCATCTTTCCAATAAAAATTAAAATTTTCGCCAAGATTTAGATTTTTTTATTAAAAATTAATTTTTTCATACAAAATTCAATTTTGAATAAAAATTAAATTTTCACCAAATTCTTGATTTTTTTTTACAAAAAAATAATTTTTCATTAAAAAATGGCTTCTTTAAAATAAAAAAATAAAACTCAAAAATAACACCATCACATAAAAATTTTCAAGAATTCCAGATATTTCTTTTAGCTTTGAGATATTCCTAAAAAATAAAACATTTGGAGAGTAATTCCCGCGTTAAATATGTCACATATGTCATATAAAATCAATTTTAATCAAATATATATTCGACATTATTCGACGAAGAAAATATCTGTAGAACATTTTAACCCATTAAACTAAAGTTTTGATCGACTTTCATGTCATTTTTTAAAAACGGACTAGAAATAACCCCTTATAGGGAGAGATAAATTAATTGAAATCTCTAATGAAATATTCCCCTTTAAATGCTCTAAATATTTATGAGAAAATAGTTGAGCTTCGAACTATATTTATATTATTTTTTTTTTTCGACTTATCTGAGACTACTTTGGTTTTAAAAAAGAAAATTTTAGAAGGTCATAAATCAAAAATTCTGCCTTCCAGCGAAAAATACTCTGAAGGGTTTATCACATTCATAAATGCTATCAATTACAATTCTTATTATTCTTTGCTTCAGAGTCCTTTTAGCTTTTTATTTAAATTTTTTTAGCCTTGATAGACTAAAGCACAGGCATAGTTTTAACATGGCTCATATTTGATTTTGAATAAATGAACACAACGTGCCATTACGCGACCGAACATGTTTGGAATAGCTCTTAGAAACTTCTCTACTTTTAGGGCTTAAAATTCATTCTTGTGTTTTTCTATTGCTGAACCAAGTTGCATCTTATTCTTTAAATCCTTGTTAAGCTTTTTATTACCTGAAATGTAATAATATTTTGTCAAATTTTACTAATAATATTTTTTTTGCTGCCATCTGCATGCGGAGAAATAACTGGATTTAAAGAATTCGATCTGGAGTTAAATCGAACGCACATTTTATTTATTTAAAAACAAATATTAAGGGGTAAATTATCAAAAGGACACATTCTTAAATTTTTGTGCTGCAACTTTTAAATTAAGAAATATTAAAAATTTCATTGGCACCCACATTCGATCGATATAATTTTCGTAAATATTTCTTAAATTTATGTATCCTTCGAAACTTTAAAGGCCTTTTGAGAGTGAAGTTTACATCCTGGAAAAAAAACGGAGTACGATTTTTTCGTGCGTAAAAAGAAAATATTAAAAGGCAACATTTTCTTAATTTTTTGTATTGCAACATTTAAGTAAAAATTGTAGGAATTCTTAGCTTTAATTTGACCTTCATATTGGATTAATATAATCTTTATTAATACTTTATATATATATATATATATATATATATATATATATATATATATATATATATTTATATATATATATATATATATTAAACATGTATTCGTTGAAGAAATTTCACTTCTGGAAAAAAAAACTTCATGCATATAATGATTTTTTCGTATGTGAAAATGGCTGTCATTAGATGTAATCATTTTTTTTTTCTGTAATTAATAAAAATTATGCTAATGCTTTATTTTAATAAATATTTAAATATGTTAAAGGTCTGCTTAAACAATGTTTGACCTTTAGAATGATTTTTTGATTATTGGTAATTTAATTTTTTTTAGCTCTGCAGTAAATGAACATAGTTAGCTTTTGTGCACGTTTTAAGTAATATCATTAAGCTATTCTAAATATACACACATATAAATACTCACTTTTAAATACTTTTAAAAAATAAATAATATAAAATTAAAGAAATATATATACACAAACATTTACTTTTATAAAGAATATATTTTTTCTTAGCCTTTGTCCCATTCACCGAGCGAATCAGTTGCCTTTGGTCACATAGATTTAAGCACAGGTTATTAAGTCAACAAAAAACAAAACACACGCACGCAATCACAACCACAACGACACCCACAAAAATACACGCTAAACTCTGTATGAACAACAAATCCTTAAAAACACGGTAAATTATTTTAACAATTTATATTTATATTATTTAAAATCCTTATATGTTATATTTTTGTTTTGTGTTAATATTTTTAGGAATATTGAAAAAAATAATTTAATAATTTATGGTTTTTTTATTACTTTTTGCTTTTTTTTCTAAAAATAAATTTCATTATTAAAGCTGTAAAAAATAAAGATTATATCTCCGGTATTTTATCGTTCTAGCCATCATTAATGCCACTGTGTTTATTCTATTTAAATGCTGAAATTTTATATTAAATATGCATACATTAATATACGTATATACATTAGGGTGGCTCCCAAAATGAAGGATATCAATGTTCCCAGTTCAAATGAAAATTTACTTTATTTTAAAACACCGTTTCTTAAAGAGTTTTTTACTAGACCAAAATTTTCTTTGACAGAAATATGAAAAAAATTAAAAAAAGAAAAGAAAAATAAAATTTCTTCATTTAGATCCAGTTCGGAGAAAAATAATGATAAATAGTACGAAAATTTTGGTAAACGGTACCTTAAGATGAAGTAGATTTTCATTTGAACTGGGAATATTGATACCTTTAATATTTGCGTCCGCCTTAATGTAGTTACATTTCTGCACTGTATAAATTTAAAATCGTTTATAAATATTTTTAAAGCCTTTGGTTATTTTACTTCATCACTAGTATTCAATACCCACACATTTTAAATTTGTTGTATATGTTAACTTGTGTTTCAAAATTGTTTATGCACTTAGTAGAGCTTTTGAAGTAGTGAAATTATTATCTACCGGGTTATCCACAAATATGTATGTAGTATGTGTGTCTTTACATATACTAACATATGTTATTATTGATATCATGCATTTTGCTGCTTTCATTGTTTTTTTCTCTTATTATTTATAGATTAATACAATTAATAAAATCTAAAAAAAAAAACTTATTGGTAAACAAAAACAGTAATACGAGTAGGTTTAATATAAATTACATTCCCTTCATACTCAACGGGAGGAAATTCCGTTAATTGAAATTTAAGCAGATAAACATGTACACAGGAATGCACTATGGGATATTGAGAATAAAAATTGAATAAACTATTATCGACTAACTACTCGATACTTCGAATAGGTATCGAATACTATCGAATAAAATTGACTTAAAAAAAACGCTCTGCTACGTGAGTGAAAATAAAAAGTTTTATAATTTTTACTCAAAATACTACCTAATATTTATGGGTCGAAGATCTTCTTGAAGATATAACATAGCAATTTTTAAAAATTTCGAAACACTGTTTTTCCACATATTCAAAAAAAGCTCGTTTTAGATTTCGATTTTACGGACTCTTAAACTTCGGATATTTAAATAAAAAATCTTTTTAGTTAATTATGTGTGAAAATAAAAGACATTTCAATTTATTTATGAATATTTCAATTTATTTATGAATATTGCGGGTACCTACTGTTTTATAAAATGTAAAGATTTTCTTATATAATAATATTGTTTGCAATATATGAGTGGTCACTATAAAATAAACATTTATTCGAGTAAATTATGCCGATTAATCGAATAATTCTAGTAAAAAATATTTTACAAATTTACTAAAGGTTTTATTATGCCGTCAAGTGATGCCACATTGTGTTAAGAATATATATTCAGTAAAAAGAATCGAATACGTATCTGAAATAGAACGCATAATTGAAGTTATAGATCGTTTTTTTTTTTTAATTTGGGTTTGAAGATAAAAACGATTCACCCCTTCATATTCAATTTCCGTAAAAAAGAATTGGAATTGAATTTGATTTGGTAAAACATTCTGTTGGTCTATATACGTATGACAGTGCAACGTCGAAGGTTTTACGTGAGTACCTGTCCATGTAGACCCAACCTCACGATGCTCTGCGTACAGGGTGAATGCAATGCGTCCACCAACGCCCCAAAGTCTCACCGAAATCATCCTTGAGTACCAATTTGAAGTCATGTATTTGGACATGACCTCCCCCTTGGTTAGGAGCGGAGCCTATCTAAACTCCTTCCGATCTATGGATTACGGCACCCGGTTGCAATGCAACTCCACACTGAGCTCACGCTCTACCCGCGATTTGGGTCTAAACCACAACCACCACAAAGCTCCCCAAGGGACCGCACCGTTGCCAGGCTGGAGCCGAAGTTCCAGGGGCTCCTGACACCCGTGGTACCAGTGTTAAGTCACCGGTCGGACTTCGTAGCCAAAGATGACTAATACCAGTTGAACTCCAAACAGTTCGAGACTGGTGACCCGCCACCACACACAAAACACACATCAACATAAATGGACAACAATTACATCACAAACAATCAACAACCGCCCTCACGGGCGATTCGTTGGCCACATGGTGTGACACCAGCAAAGAACAAAACGAACAACGACTAGGACAACTTCGACGCTGGCACCCTCGCGGGTGGTCTTGGTCACAAAGTGACCTGGAACCAACAACGAGGACAGAGAAGAATACGAACAAGAGAGACAGCAAGTTGAGACGACAGGAAGAGGCAATCAGCAAGAAAAAAGTAACGGCGAAACAGGAAAGCGAAGCTAGAGCAAAAATTGCAATCCATCATGCCAACCACCGCCAGCGGACATATAGATACCCGCAAACCGGGGACAAACAACAGCGACGAAAGGAGGTATGACAGTGCAGATGTGTTCAAGATTTAAGTGGGTACCTGCCTGACGGCCCAACCCCACGGTGGTCTTAACACCGGGTGAGTACAATGCGCCCACCAACGCCCCCAGATGCAACAAACTGCTACACCTGAGTACCAATTTGAAGACATGTATTTGGACATGCCTTCCCCCTTGGTCAGGAGCGGAGCCCATCTAAAACTCCTTCCGATCTATGGGTCACGGCACCCGGTTGCAATGCAACTCCACACTGAGCTCACGCTCTACCCGCGATTTGGGTCTAAACCACAGCCACCACGAAAAGCTCCCCAGGGGGCCACTCCAACTGTCAGGCTGGAACCAAGTTCCAGGGGTTCCTAACACCCGTGGTACCAGTATTAAGTCACCGGTCGGACTTCGTAGCCAAAATGACTACTACCAGTTGAACTCCAAATAGTTCGGGACTGGTGGCCCGCCACGCGCCACATCAAACATGCAACATACAACAACAAGTATGAACACACACAAAAGGACACACTGACAGTCAACAATCGCCCTCACGGGCGACTCAGCAAAGCAAAGTATTAAACTTATACTTTATGTCAAGAATCGCTGATCTTTATATAAAATAATTCAGATTTTTTTTCAAATTTCGATGAATCTACCTGATTTACGGACAATGATATCCAAACATTAACAAGTTTATGTGATAATCTTAGGGCTATTTATTTAACTCTCAAAGAATTGCGCTAATATAGAGAGACAATGGAATTATAAAAACGCAAGAGAAAAATTTACTTTAAGTTATATATTATTTTTTAAAAAAGGAAACTATTTTTGAATATAAAGTATTTTTTGTACAAAGCTATGCAAATAAATGCAAGCTAAACTAATATCATTGCTATTTTTGCTACTTTTATGATCCTACTAAGAGATATACTGTGATATGTTTTTACCACTGTCATCAGGATTTTAATGAAATTTAAATTGTTGGCGTGACAGCTAGTCAATTCTTCCTTCAAGGATACATATATGCCAATTCAATTAATATAAACCATATGATGATAAAAATGGGCGTAGATATGAGAGGTGTGGCATCCAGTAAAAATCTAGTATAATGTTATTGTTATTAGTACCTTTATAAACATTTGGATTAAATAATTTTTGAAATTCAAGAGACCATAAAACCGAAATTCGAACTAACTTTGAATAACCCTTTGGAGTTTTGTTCGACTACAAGAACGCTTTCATTTGGCGTTGGAATTATTGAGGTATTTTTTTTTTTCTTGTTGCACTGTGTATTTGTATAAACAGTTTTAAATTTATTAAACATTATCAAAATATGTTTCATATATTTTAAGACAAAGTAATTTTCTGGGAAAAAAAAACTAAAAATATATGGAAAGTTTAAGTAAGTTATTCCGGATAAAATCGAATAAGTTCTAGAGATTTTGTCCAATTTGAACGTCTTGTTATATTTACAACAAAATTGTCTTTAAAAGTTATTATTATTTTAATGTTGTTTAACAATATGCTTTTAATATTTGGCTGTAACATAAAAAAATGTATACAGTTAGAACTGTATACATTAACAGTTAAAAAAGGAAAATCAAGAAATGAATAACATAATTAGGGATATTTCTATACAGGAGTCTGTCTATCAAAAGCCAGATTTTTGAGCACAATTCAAAATTTTTAGGATGTTTTGACAATTTAAAAACTGATTTACGATGTCATCAAGAAGACCAATAACGTACGCTATTTCATTTCTTAAGTAATTTTTCTCTGAGTGTAAAAAATTTTAAAAGCTTCTTTTTTATCCTTATTTTTGTTTAAATTTTAAACAACCTTAACGTATTGTGCAAATGTAAAACAAACAAAGTTCATTTAGATATTTAAACACACACAAAAATACAAGAGTCAGCAGTTATTAAACATTCAACAATAATTAATTAACCACAAATGTTACAAAATATTAATTATTCTAAAAGAACTGCGACAATTGAAATAAATTATACAATTGTTGCAGACTTTTTAATTTACCCCATCATAATTACACAAACACATACAAACTAATGGAAATTTATAAAATTAACACATATAAAAAACAAAAACAACCTACAACAAGGCGGTATTTTTGTTTTTGTTTTTGTTTTTTTAATCTAAACAACTAATTAAATCTGTAATAATTAGTAGGTATTCATGTATGTTAAGGAATTTGTTAAAATAAAATACAAATGTTTTTGTTTGTACATAATTGTTTAAAAATAAACTGAAAATAAGTGTCGTTTAGCCAGTTAGTCCCTAGTAATAGTAATGAAAATAAAGTGCGTGTACACACTCAATTTAATGCTTAAATTATTCATTAGCCCATTAAATCATAAACATTTCAATGTTTGTTAAGCATGGTTTACTCCAACCTACCAAATAAAATGAAAAAAATATAACCAAATGATTGCTGCGCACTTATAAAAATAATAATAATAATAATAATAATAATAATAATAACAATAAAACACTAAAATTCGTTGTAATTAAATTTATTTTATTTATACAACAAACCGCTTTATTTATGATTTATTTATGTAACGCATTAATTTAATTTGATACCTTTTTTTATTGTGTATAAACATTTGCCAATTTAAATACTTTTGTGTGTGGGTAGGCATTTTTGTTAGGTTCTTGTATAAATAGTCTATATATTTTTAATAATTTTTTTATTACATTTTCTTTTCCTTTCCATTTCCTGGTTGTTGGTTTCTGTTTTTTGCGACATTTCAACAATAATTGCGGCATGTTCGTGTTTTGTTATTGAATCATGTGCGTTGTTGTTTTACCGCAACTTAAGTGTCATGTGGCTGCTGCCATGGTTGCTGCCTCAACATCATTTGGTTATTCATCGGTGAATCAATTTGATGGCAATCGTTCGATTATGTGACGGCAGCTTAGCAGTTGCAGCTCTTGCAGTGGGAGTAGCAACTGCGGTAGAAACAGTGTTGTACAACATCACCACCACCATCATCCGCATCATCATCATGAAGAACAATTGCAACAACAGCAACTACAACGCGAACGTTCTTGTACGAGGTGTCAAAGTTTTCATCGTCATCATCATCGTCAGAGAAGAAGATCCTCGGGTGTTCATTACACTGCAGCTACTAATGTAATGTCGAATACCACCAAGGCAATAGTTACGGTAACCCCACCTGCTACAGCCGGAGGTAGTTCACGTTTATCAACGGCAACCACCACATCCGTATCACCAACCTCATTGACTAGTCTATCATTGGCATCTCCGAATAATTTAAACAATTCCAGCCACTTGAGTGGTGCAACAACACCACTGCATCCGGGTGCCAGTAAACATTGCACTTTTGCCTTAACTCCCATCACAATACCACCACCGCCTAACAAGGTGTCATTTCTGTCGACCGCAAAATTTCATTCGAATTCGCGCAATTCAAGTAATTTAACAATTGCAACCACCCCCACACCAATAACACCATCACCCAATTTGATGGCTGCAGCAGCAGCAATATCTTCAACTATAACGCCTTCTACACCAACGACACCTGCGATTGTTGAAGCTGAAACTGCCATTGTCGATTTAATGAATTCACATAATCATCCGAAATTGGAATTGCGACCGAGTGTAACAAGTCAAATTACAACAGTTGAAGATGTCGATGAAATTTGTAAACTTCCGCTAGATGATGACTGCATTGATGCAGCCATCATACATCATCACTATTCTAGTCCATCGTCCAATTCGTCGATATCGTTATCTTCGTCCGCTGTTATATCACGTGATAACAACAAAATTGTTCCTTAAGGTTAGTTAAATATTTTTATTGTTATTGTTATTTTTATTTTGTTTATTGGTCTTTTTTTATTATTAACAATTGTATTTTTATAGTTTTTTTGCAAACAAAAATGTATAGTCTTCCAAAGCAAAATAATTAAATGAAATTTAATATTAAACTCATTTATGAAAAAATGATGATAATATTCTAAAATACTTTATTTCAATTTATTGTTATCTAACGTCTCATTAGTTATTAAATCGAAACTATTTAATTTTAAAAGAATCTTAAGTATTTGTTAAAAATTTTTCTGTGATAAGCAATGATCTCAATGAGAGTTTCCAGTTCATTCTATACATATTTTTATATATGTGTTGTGAATCTGAAAGTGGCATTCGTTTGATTTCTAATTGGGCACAACAAGTTGCAACCAATTAAAAGTCAACAAAAGTCCCATTAAGCTGGACCATTCTCAAACATTCTCAAATTGTTCATTAAATATATTCGTTATTTTAAATAAAAAATTAATTCATACAAAATAAAAACTTTATATATCCTAATCGATATTAAAGTTTAACCAAAATGAAATATATCTTACTTAAACTCAGTCTTATAAATTACTCCAATCACAGCCACTTCATTACATTATTGTAATAAAATTTGTTATTGATTCTTTTCAACCACAAGTCCACATGTTTACAGACACACACATAAAAACGTACATTTTTGCCATTAATTAATCTAGATGTAGACAAAAGTTTAGTGAACTTGAACAAATAATTGTTATACACGTGTGGTAGCGGCATATAATTATCACAGCAAAAAAAAATTAAATAAGCTATTGTTATAATTTATTACATTTAATTATGTATGTTTATTTTATTTTTTTTAATCTAATTCGATATATTTATATTGTGAAATCTTGTAATAATCTGGTACCTGCTATTTGTCACAACAAACAACAAAAAGAACAAAAACAATTAGAACTAAAAACAAAACATAATCAAACTATTTAATATGAGAATTATAATATTAAATATTAAATTAAATTTCATCAATCATAAACAGACACACATACACATACGAATACTCTTACAATAAAAAGTTAAAATTTCAACAGATTGTAAAATGTTCCTTTAACTAATTCTTTTTTATATAAAATAAATAATAAATACTCTATAAATAAATGTATGTATATTCACACTAAACACACACATACATATGTAAATATGCATATTTATGTACATATACATATATATATATATAAGGATTAAGTAAAAGTAGATTGTAATAGGATATGTTTAGTAGTTGTACTGGTGTGTATAAGTAACTAACTAAGTCGCACCATCATATACATACATATGTAATATTATGATAAATTTTGTATTATATAATTTTCAAACATTTACATAATCACTTGTTCATCTCTCGACATGAATTCCGAATCTGGTAAATAAGTGTGATTAGTGTCTGTATGTGTGCGTGTGTGTGTGTCAGTATTTGTGTGGGAAAAAAAGTTTTACTTGTAGGAGGCAAAAGTCATATGTAAGGTTAAAAGATAGTTGTATGTATAAAATACACACAAATACAGCACATGCTATGAAGACAGCATGGAAAGTCATTTAAAAATATTGAAATTGATATAAAGTTTGAGTTAATTCACTGCAACCAAAATTTTGTAAACTTTTTGTACATTTAAATGTTTTTGCACAGCTAAATGGTACTGTCAAAAATCACACGAAAAATGATAAAGTTTATTTAATAGGATATCATGATGAATCAATTTTAAACATTTTCAGTATAGCCTCAAAATTTTGAATTATGTTCCAAAAATTGTTTCTTTTTTTATTTTTCTTTAACTGATTTGGCAAAAGTAAAATAATTTATCATTTTAACGGTTCGAATTACATTTTGTGAGGGTGAAACATAACACGATTTAGTTTTTAAAAATTTGACAAAAACTTTAGATCTTATAAAATTTTATCTGGAATAACTTAGGGTGGAAAAGGAAGCAGTCGTCACTTTTCTTGTTTAAAGTGCGCTCGTTTACGGGTAGTAAACGATATCTATAAACATTCTTTTGTACTAAAGACTTAGATATATTGATTTAAATGTAAGTCTTTGTGATCCTGACTATCTCCCCGTTTCGTTCAGTTTTTTTTATGACTTTCTGAAGTGACAATAAATGTCAAAACTACCCAACCCAAGGGATAAAATCGCCAGGTGATTGGGGCAGAATCGTTTGTGCATATATAATGCTTTTTTATTTTATTTTAATAATGCAATTAAAAAAACTAATAATGTAACTAATAATGTAACAGCTAGCAAGTACCTTGTATTTGATTGCGACCAGCCTACCAGGAATATGGCAAATACATCCTAGGGGGAGTTTTCTTAAAACAGATCTTATTAATTAGTATCAAGTTTATAACATTAAACGAAATCTTTATTACATACCAATCACTAAAAAAGTTACAACAAAAAAACCCACATCGAAAAAAAAAAACAATTAATCACGTCTGCCTCCTATCAAAGGTAAATTGAAAATATCAAAGTTTAATATAAAGGAAAATCATTTAGTGCCACAAAAATGATTACTTCATTTTCAAGATAATTGGCAAAGACAGATGTGCCCCTATAGCTGCTCCTTCTACCTACTTAAACTTTCCATACCCCAAAAGGTATGCAACAAATAAAACATCAAATAAATTCTTTGTCCTAAAATATACGAAATTTTTTTTTTTTATAAACTTTAGAAAATCTTTAATATTTTTTTGAGTTTTCAAGTGGTTTCAAAGAAAGATATATCTTTTTCATTTTCTAAAAATATTAACATATTCTTGCTTTAAGACAAATTCAACTTTTAGATTATCGAAGGACTTTCCAAAGTGGCCACGTATGCAATAATTTGATCATATTATATCATTATGTTATAGTAAATATTACATAACAATATATGCACATACAAATACTTACGTTTAATATTTATTAATAATTTATATTTAAATATAAGTCCTAGTCATACACATACATACGTACATACATAAATAAAACACAATATCTGCATGAGATTTAAGGTGAATGAAAGTGTGACTGTGGAAGTGAGTGAGTGTACGGTGTCTATATAATACGTATGTACATAAATTCATAATAATTATTTGTAATCGGCAAATGTAAGTAACATTCAACTATTTATAAAAATGTTTTGTATTATAGTAATATTGAGAAAAAAATAATAATAAATAATAGAAATTAATTATATTTTTAGTTTATACATCAAAACACATCATTTACTCGTATTTAAGGATTTTCATAAATTTAAAATAAGAAATGTTTAACAATTTCTTTTTGATCAATTACCAAGAAAAATGTATATTCTAAGTCAGTGTATGTATGTATAAATATGAAATAATAATATTTAAAGTAATAATAATAAATTTTAGTACACGCTTCTTTCTGTACGATTCTAAACAAAAAATAAAAAAACTCATAAAAATAATTTCATTAAAGATTATGTAAGAAATTTTTTTTTTTTAATTTTAACTTTATAATAAAATTATTAAATAAAATCAAACTAAACCAAAGCGATTTTCTAGAGGCTCATTAGAAAACCGCTTTTGTTTGTTCCTCCTAAGACTAATTCAAGTGAAGCACCAGGCAAATATATTTTTAATGAAGAAAATATGTTTCCCTTATAAATTTTGCTTGAATTACTCTTAATAAAAAAAAAACTATCTAAAATTTTATTTGTGTATAAAATATCAATTATCACTGTTTAAACACCAAAGAATTTCCAACTTAAAGTTACTGTTTATTAATTTTGTTATTGTTTTTAAATTATATAAAATAAATACAAATTGTCATCTACATTACTATGTTTAATTTTAAGTAAAACAAACATTTAAAACCAACATGTCTGTGTAACAAATTGATTAAATTTACAAAATCAATAAATGAGAAACTAAACTAAAATTTATATTTGTAAAGAAAAAAAACAATAAAAAATCAAAGAAACACATCAATTAAATTTTTTACTTTTAATTAAATTTTCAAGGACATATCAGAAGAAGGTAAGTTAAGCTTGAAATCATTTTCAAAATAAGAAAATTCAATTAGACTTTCTTGAAACTATAATTAATAATTTAATAACATAACAATACAAAAACTATCTACCTAATTAAATAAATACCAAGAAAACACTTAACTTGAATGCATATGTATGTACATACATATATGTGTATCCCAGTTGCATAAGTATCTATAATTTCAATTTTCTAAAGAAATAAATAAAGTGTATTTAATTATTAATAAATTTTTTATTTCAGTAAATACCACATTCCATAGAAAAATGCTAATTAAATTTTATTTATTTTTTTTTTTTATAATCTAAACCAAACAATAACGTCCCCTCTTTACGGTATAATATTTGACGTAAAAAAAAAAAATTATTTCGTTTAATTTTTCGTCAATTTAAAATTTCTTGCCCTACACCAGGCGCACAGAATACCCAGCCTGTTGTAATTTTAATCATTTTTGTTTTTTGCAAAAAAAATCGTTACATACTTTCAGGCGGTACATTTTATTAGTGTGTGCCTGTTGCTAAAAATACTACTGAAGGACCCAGTAAAATATTTATAATTACATCTTAAAGTATGTGACGAATGGCAATTGCAATTTTAAAATAAATAATTTTATAATTACAATTGCATTCGTAAAGTAGGTTTGGGTTGTGGAATGATCCTCACCTCGTTGTAATTATTTCTTAAATACATCCCGGCGGGTTTTTGTTGGTTTGGCCCCCGAGAATTTTGCGTCTGATCCCCGCTGTGACTAAATCTTTGGTGTCACCTAATTGTATCGCATTACGGTTTTTCGAAGCTTAAATTTGTCACATGCAATTGTGTTGGTAACCTAACTTTTACAAGATTGGATTTTTAGTGGGGTAGTATATAAAACTCGGACTGATATTGATGGAGCTCATTCCTTGGAGCTGAATCTGTAGCTGTAGCTTTCTACACGACGGTGTAAATAGAGGGGAAGCAGAGTAGGCTTCTTTGGAATTAACACCCTAAACATTATTTGACGTCATTAGACATCGAAAGAGATAGTGAGTGCTTTCTAGTGTAATTAAGTGAATTTAGTTAATATGATTTAAAATGAATAAATATAATTTAAATAGAATAATTTTTAACTGTAAACAAATAAGTTTTTTTTCTTTTTTAAATTGAAATGAAAGAAAAATGTATTTTTTATAGGTTTAAATTTTTTAAATTTTTAATATACTGTGATACTTAATGTTCTCAATAATGAATAACAAACAAATTACGATTTTTTTATTAAATTAGCTTTTATTTTATTTTATTTATTTTATTTATTTTATTTAAAATATTTTAATATTTTTCTTTTTAATTTTTTCTCATTGACAAATTTTAGTCAACAATTAAATGACATTCCGTTGGCCTCTAATAATGATGGATATTTAGTAAAAATTAAACTATACAATAGTTTTTCAATATATCCTGTAATTAGAAATAAAAAAAAATAATTAATTACATTATTAACAAATATATATACTTCGAAAAATTTATGTAAATGAAAGTTTCGATTTTATTAGAATTTTTAATTTAGTTATTAATTACTAAAACTTCCTATTCATATCTGATATCACTATGCAATAAATTTTGGCTCATCTCTGAAGGGGGTTTGAAAGTTATTTCGAATTTCGATTATACATATTGACTCTTAAACTTTAAATTATATGGACTCTTAAACTTCAGATATTTTGAAGCGCTTTTTTCATTATATGTAAATGCCATGCCCGCTTTTTGTAAACATTTTTTTTTTTAAAGCTTAAATGAAATCTGTCACATATATCAAGTATTTCTCAGAGAAAGCTATGGAATAAAATATAAGTGCAACATCACCACTACTGTCATAAAGATTTTAATGAAATTTTAAATTTGTTTTGTTTGTTTGTCAAACAAATTTATTTAGTGTATTTTTTTAGAATAAATGAACCCCTTTGGGGGTTTTTTTGGACTAACTACTGCACTGTGGAAAATGCTAGAATACGAACTGATCATAAATATATTTTGAAAATTTATTATGAACTATTGTGTGAAAATATTGAAAAATTCTAACCAATATAACTGTCTTAATATACAATTTACCACAAATCATTATAAAATTATACTATGTCCGTCCCGATGTCTTATTAAATAATATATTTATAGCTCATATTAACTAATATTATGGAAAGTGTTCTCAAAATTGTTGGCGCAAAATTTTGATCATTTATTATTAAAGATTAAAAAGTTACACTTGTAATCAGAAAATTACAAAAATTTTCTACCTGTATACTGGAACGTTTTCATTTTGAGTTATTGAGGCAATTTTTTCTTCTCGTTGTACTGTTTATTTAGTTTTATCTATGCGTAAACTATCTAGGACCTTCAAAATTTAAATTTTTTAATATATATTTCGATAAGTAGAAATAAACATTTGCATTCTGTAAGTCAAAAGGGGTTTTTGAAGTTTAACTGATAAAACTGCCAAGTCTACAAGGAAAGAAAAATCAGACGAAAATTGTTTTATAAAATTAATTTTTATAGTTCAAAATTTAAGGTTTACATTTGAGCTAGAGATGTTAAGAATTATATTCTTATAAATGTTTTTAAGCTGGAGGGGGCACATTGCGTAGTTCGCTTTGAAAATACATTGATTTTCAAATGTGTTTTCTTTTCAATAGAAATATGCAATACGCCCCCCCCCCTCCCTTGCTGTTTACTTGAAATTTAATATTTATCTGCTCATTTTTAATTTAATTAATAACATGAAAATAGAAATATAAAAAATAAATGGAATTAAAATGAATGTAATAATCCTTGATCGATTCCCCTTGTTATTAAAAAAAAAAAACGAAAAGTTTTCTTCATTGCAAATGTTTCCACATTGTCTTCAAATAAGTTTGGATACAAAATACTCGTATGACCGATTTTTATGACCCTGAGCTGGAAAAGAAAAGCATTTTCTGTTCTACCATCAGTTCATCAAAATCGCTTGAAGGTTAATGAACCACTACATACATAAATAAGTATACAATACATGTAGTTTTAACAAGCAGTTGTAAACACACAATTGAATGCAACTGCAATGGATGGATCACATATGAATAAATTGTTGTTAAGTACAGTTGTATTAAATATAAACATAACATTTTTATAATTTGTACAATAGAATCAAAATAATTTAAACAAAATACTATACGTGGTTTTAATAAATATTTACATTTTATTAAATCAAAGGATAAAACATTTAAGCAAAAAAAAAAAAAAAATGTTATGTATGTATGCATGTGTAATATCCATATATTTAAATAAAATGTCATCGTTTAATTTAAACACTAAATAATAAAAGTTAACAATTGAGGTAAAACCCAGGCAACTAAAATGTTTAACATCCCTCTTCTATTACTTATTAAACTCATAAAAATGCATTTATAGAAAGACCACACCAAACACAACTGTCCACAACAATAAATACTGACCAAACAACCAACAACTAACTACATATTATTCAGTTGATAGTTTTTTATAAAGTATCTACTGCAGCAGTTGGTAATGGCGCCAACAGCATTTAAATGAAATAATATAAAATTGAAAAATAAAGTAAAGAAATAAAAACTAAATCAAAAAGAGTAGAGTAGAGATTCGCAACAAAAAACTTTACTAATATCCAAAATGAAAGTTTGTCGTTGTTTCGCAGTTGATAAAAAAAACTGCGCGTTAGTTGTTCGCAATTGCAGAAATATTTGTTGTATTCTGTTTTTAGTTTCTAAAAATACATATAAAAAAAGTAATATTGAAACAATTTCAATAGTTAGTAGTGTACGCGTCCTTCCTCCACACATACTCGCATCCACCTACCAGTTATATGAAAAATGCGACGACTATGAAGGGAAGAATGAAGGAATAGTTTTTTTTCCATTTGAATTTGGTAATGACTTGCATTGTGAATTTCCATAAAATTAGAAAAAAAACAATTTAATGGATTGCTTTAAGCTTCCAACTTTTAAGCGTAAAATAATTAAAAATAGTTAAGTATCATTTGTGTAGTTTTAGTTCCTTTTACTTTTTCATAGAACAAAAATATATTAATAAAAAAAAAATGCCAGAAAATAGCAGCAATAAACAAATAAAAAATAAATTGGAAAATTGATATTGCAATTTAAATTGGAAGAAAAAGAAAATAACATAAGAATACAAGAGTATTGAATAAAATAAAATCGTTTTATTTTTATTCAATTCTATTTTTAAACATTTATTTCAAATTAATTTGTATGTAAAAATGACAATTACTACTTATTTATACTTAACTGACTTAATTTCATGATTATTACCATGAAAAATGATGAAAATAGTTAAATATGTTAAATCTGCTAGATTTTCTTTTTAAATAAGGGAAAGTAAATTATCTTTATCTACGAAGAAAATATAAATAATTAAATATATTTAATAATTTTTGGTTTAAAATATGAAAATATAAAGAACTTACAACTACGTAACAAAGTGGGTACGGTAATGAATCTTTTAGAGAAGGACCTAAACTTTCAGAAAAATTATCTTGTAGTTATCCTATTTGGTATAATACGGAGTGAGATGCAGATTGGTAAAGTTGACGTCTTGAAGCACTAAAAAGCTTAACCCCGTAAAAATTTATACAAATGTCGCATAGTCCAGCCCTTTTTACGCCCACATTTATGATAAGATTGCTTGCAATGCATGAGTAGTCATTAATTAAAATGCCACGCCCACTTTTTCTAAGCAATTGTTTTTTTCTGAAGGTTCAAATTAAATTTATTATATATATATATATCAAGTGTTATTATTATGATTATTATTATTATTTATTTATTTTTTTTTTAAATATTATGAACTAAAATATAAGTTGGACACAGTCTGTATGGATACCAGGCCTATTTTTCTCCCACTTTTATTACACTGTGATATTTTTTTTACCATTGTCATCAAAATTTTAGTGAGTTTTTAAATTTATTTTCTTAGAAGCAAAAAAAAAACTTTTTAAAAAGTGGGTGTAGCATCTAGTCAATACTTCCTTCAAGGATAATGGTGGTATTCTATGAAATAATAGCAGCACATAATAACATTTGGATTAAATAATTTAAATGCTTTTTATTTCCAATTATATTGAAAAAAGGGCTCCGAAAAAATTAAACCTCAAGAGGCCATAAACACGAAATTCGAACTAACTTTGAAAAACCCTTTGGGGGTTTTATTACACCACTGTTTCGCTTTAATTTTGCGTTGGAATTATTGAGGTAATTTCTTATTGCACTGTGTTATTTAAAGAGTAGTCACAGCTGAATACCAAAGCTGAAAGTGGTTTTTAATTGTTATTTAGTCTTGGAATAAAATTTCTTAAGATTAAATGTAATTATCAGGGCAACTAAATATATGCACTAAAAAATGTTTTATGAGCATAAAAATGCTCTTAAATTCGAAAAATATCCCATTAAAAATAAAAAATAAAATGTGTACTTAAATTTTAAATTATCTACTATTCATGCTAAATATAACTTTATTTTTATTAGCAATTGCTAAAAAATATTTTCTTTTTACACTAAACAATATTCAAAGCTAACAAAATAACTAAATTTCTATAAATTTGTAAAATGAAAATTATTAGGAAATCGGATTTGAAAACCATATAACACAGTAAAATGGCAAATTATGTAAAAAAATTATTTAAAGCAAAATAAGCATTATTTTTTTCTTAAGTGTAAATTATGCAAAAAATGGCATTTAAATTACTAAAATATGCTTCAAAATGAGGATTTTCTATGAAAATATTACAAAATGTTCTGTTAAGTCAAAAATATGCTGTTTGGCCCAAAATACATAAAAATATGTTGTGACAAATCGATGCCAAAATTCTTCAAATTGCCTGAGACAGATAAATAACTAACAATTTGGTTAATTTTGCATATTATTGGTAGCTCTAGTAATTATATATATTTTCGGATTCCATCAATTTGTATACATGTATGAAGAAAAATTGCTCTTCGTTAATGATTTTAGCCACCGAACGTATACTTAATATTAAATTTGCCTTAAATTTTAATACAAGCCCTAACTCTTTAACCTTGACATATCTATTTGTAACAATTTTTAGTTGGCCACTTCATACTTAAAGACAACTACAATATATTTAAGGCAATTTGTATATATTTATGTATCTTTAAATCATGGTCAACGATGTCCTATTACAATTGACCAGACCTTAAACGTCTGACCAAGTGTCTACTGACCACAAAGTATAATACAATATAAAGAACTAAAACTTGAGATAATTTTACTATAGAGACTTTTAGTCCTAATGAATAATTCATGCCAAAATATTATTTAAAGACACGCTGCAGTATATCAACCAAAAAAAAAAAAAAAAAAAATGAATGAAAGAAAAGGTATGAAACTCCTATTAGAAAGAAAATTCTTATGTACTTTAGAAAATGCTCATGAGTATTTATAGCTCAAATGATGTGTTTAAAAGTAAGTGATACATCAGTAAATGATAAATAATGAAGACATAAGAACACATAATCAAAATGTAAATGAAAACGAGACAGAAAAAAACCTAAAGCAAATCAAGGACAAAAAATGTTTTAAAAGTTCGTCTGCGAGCTTGTCAATCAATAAAAACAAAGTTTATTGCAAAAATAATGAAATGAAAAAATACGAAAAGTTATGATACTCAGAGACAGCTGTTTGTTCCAATACAGACATAATTAAGTAAAATATGATGAAAAATTAAAAATAGATATTATATTGTTTTTGTTTTTAAGTATTTTCCTTATGTTTTACATAAAAGAAAATTTAATGCTCCAATAACTAATTAAAAATGTAAAAATATAATTTATATTTATTTATTTTGTAATGTTAGATTTTTTAATTACTGTTTTTTTTTTTAATTTGGTTTCATCTATTTTAAACAAAAAAAATCTTATTTAAAGCTTTTGAAACAAGCATATCCTACAGTGAGGTGTAAGCGTTAATTTACACCATAACCAGAAAATGTAGATTTCTATTCAGAATAATTACTATGAACTGTACAGAGTAACGATATCTATTCCTATTAAAAAATACATTATTTATGATCGGTATAACTTAGAGTGAGACATGTTTCAACAAGACTGTAATTTTTGTATTCGACATATGCGAAAAAGCCTTTAATTGTTTATAACTTATTCAGCTTTAATTTAATAGTTTCCCTTTTAAATAAAAAGTAATTTCTTTCATTTTATTCTAAAAAGGTCTATTTTAAAAATAGCTTCGCAGGCTGAAGAAAACATAATTTATTAAATGAAACATAACTTATATTGCTTCAAAATTTTAATTCAACATTGACCTTCTTCAAGAAGCTTGTTAAATAGTATAAACATTTAAAGAAGTTATCTTCTTAATGGAGTTTTAAAAGGAGCTGTGTAATAAGTTCTGCTTTTATTGTTTAAATACTTTAAACTATTTATTTATAGAATGTTTGTTTATTTTTCTTCTTGTCAATTGTTAAGTTATTTGTCTGTCTTATCAAGAGTAATAATGTTTTTAAATCAAATTTAAAAATTATTCCAATCCGATTAACTTATGTTTTTGATATAAATAATGTTTGCCTGTGTAAACATGAAATAGTAATTCAGGTGAAAAATCACATTTTAAATGCCATTAGCCTATTTTGAAGGATTTTTTTCAACATAACTAGAAAAATATGTTTATATACGAAGGTCAATTGAAAATTACGTTTTTTTTTTTAACAGACAATTAAATTATACAAGTGAGAATGTTATATTGAAAATATTGTACTGCAAATTTTTAAAATTTCATCTTATATGATGGGTGGGCGGTAAAATGAACGGACCACGCCAAATTTTTGTTTCCGAGTTTACGTTGATCCTTGGATTATTTGTAGAAAATTTCGTTGGTGTCTCACTTCACATGTGATGTGGACGGTAAAGTAGGCGAATCACGGCCATTTTTATTCTCCGAGTTGTCGTAAATATTTTTGTTTAAGATGTAAAATGTATATACTAAAGTTATGATTCTTCTAAATATTTTTCATTTGAAAAATATACAGATGTCAAAGATTTGAAACTGAGAAGATATTCAATCTTAACAATTATTTTTTGTTCCTAAATATTTTTTATAAATATTTTCTAGAGTTATCATTCCATTAGCTTATACCAATAAAAAATAACTATTTAATGGCATAATCGAAATTGAAATATTCAAAATATATGCAACTCTTTTTCTTCCTAAACGAAGTAAGTTAATCGGGTATGTGATGGAAATCAATTTCGAATACGTAACGAATTGAAATTGTGTTTGATGTAAAATAAATATTTTTTTCTTTTTATTAGATTGTTGCTAACGCTCATAGGCAATTTCATATAAAATTTAAATTTATATACGTTAGGATTTAACGTGTAAAAATATGCATGTTAACTTTAATTTTAAAGTGCTGCCAATTTATGAACAAAAATACAATTATGGATATTTGAATGTTAATAAATCAAAAAAAAATATATAAAAATACAAATAAACAGAATGAAAACAAATTTATATTAACAGTTTTTTTTTTAATAAAATATAAAGATTTATTTGTGCAACTTTTGTGTTGAATGTTAAGTAATATTGTTTTTTGCTAACTATCAACGTTAAATGTTAACGGTAGCAACAAAACTCAGTTTATAGTAAACTCACTTTTTATCAGATTTTATTATAAAATTTTAAGTGTTCCATGAAAATTATTTCCTTGGTTTTCAATAGTGCTGTATTTGTAAAGGAAAAATAAAGCATTCCTTCAAACATTTTTCTTAAAATCGATCATCACAACTTTTTAAACCGTTAGATTTGAAAACGATCGATTTCCATCACATACCTGAATATTATAATTATTGTTATTTTTTTTTATTTTTTTTTTTTGCTCCTCAATTATTATACCATTATTATTGTATACCCAAGTTTTTCTAGTTATTAATTTTTGTGAACAGGTTTTCGCTAAAATAAATTTCTTTAATAGTTTTTGTTGAACTTTTTTAAGGTTTTATATAGTGTTATAATTAGAATTAGTTTTGAAAAAAAAAAACTGTAAGAGAATCATAGTACAACCACTAGACTATAGAATAGTCTCGTTTATAGTCTATAATTTAACTATGGACTTGCCTATAGCAAGTGTTATAGTTAGAATTAGTTTTGAAAAAAAAAACTGTAACAGAATCATAGTACAACCACTAGACTATAGAATAGTCTCGTTTATAGCCTATAATTTATCTATTATTTATCTATGGACTTGCCTATAGCCTATTCTATAGTCTTGATTATAGTTTATTATATAGTTAAATACTAAAACCCATTTTATAGTCTATATTCTCGAATATACGCTATAGTCTTGACTATAGTCTATAGCTTTTACTGTAGTCTGTAGTCTTGAATATAATCCAAAACCTTTACTATAGTCTATAGCTTTTGCTATAGTCTATAGCCTTTACTATAGTTTATAGCCTTTACTATAGTCTATAGTTTTGACTACAGTCTATAGCCTTTACTATAATTTTAGAAGAGGGGCTCCACTTACCCCTCAGAGCGAAGAAATAGTGTAACACTGATATAGAAAATGTTTAACCGCTTGTCAAATTGTTGTCCCTTATCCAATTTCAAATATTATTTTACATCTTCTTAAAGCCTTCGATAGGATCTATGAAAAACATGCTAGCATGTGCTATTTTCCTTTTATAATTTTTAAGTTATTTGCTCTTCAAATTTCAACTATTTCAATTTTACCAAAGCATGGTCCAGTTTTTCCAATAAATAGCCCAATATTTTTATCCAATTTTATAAAATTTTCACCCAATTAGTTAAAGAATAAAGTTATCTATCGAATAAAAAAAACTGATGTCGATATCTCTTCCGAGTCCAAAAATAAACGATTTTAAAATTGAAAATTGCAAAAATTATTATTTTTTATCTTTTTGGTCGAAGAGTGTGGACAACACTACACTCTATTTTTTCTAAAATAAAGTTTTCTTTAAGAACATATAATAATTTTATAATTTTCTGAAAGGTATATTCACAAAGATGATTTTAGAATTAAAAACGAGCCAAACACCCAATAGGACTAAGTACAGAACTATTTTATATCAAAATTTTGAGTTTAGAATTTATGTTCCCAAAGTATGAATATACAAACGGAATGCAGTTTTAGAAACTTTAATGTGTTCTAAAGAGTTTACCAACGAGTTTTTTTTCTTTTACAAACAATCACCGAATATTTCGTTTGAATATCTTAACAAGATTTTATTAGAGTTGAAATATTTATAGTTTCTCCAAAACTAAAATTTTTACAAACTTCCGAAAAACTATGGACTCTATTTTTTCAAATAAACTATTTTTCTGGCAAACATAATTCTTCATTATATACAAAAATATTTAAGCCAAAATCTTTTATAGAACCAAAACTTCTTTGTTTTTGAAAATTTGCGTATTTTTTAAAAGTTCAAACTTTTGATCTAAGAAGTCTAGTAAGAACTAGTAATTTGTTCAAAGAAATGATGTGAAGTTATACACAATTAATTCTTAAGACCTACTTTACCTTTACAAAAGCATATTTCAAAACCAATGAGTGCCAGAATTGGTAGCGACACTAATAGTTCTAGAACTAATGATTCTAAAATCATGTTTCAATATTTCTTCTGAGAAGTTTTTATTACCAAAAATGTTTTTCAGTTAAAAATGTTTTAATCACTATGGTATATATAATCTCCAGTGAAGTTATAATTTAAATCGTTTATTGCTTGAACCACATACACATACGTTTATATATATATATATATATATATATATATATATATATATATATATATATACATATATTTAATTGGTTTCTTTTTATTTATATGTAATCAGCTTGTTTTATTTCATGACGTATTCGTGAAATTTTCAATAGGACTTTTAGATGTTTTTAGTGTGATAATTCAATTTTTATTCAGCCAGAAAATCCAACCAACATTTGGTCTTATTGTGCGCTGTTGTACTTTTAACAGAGCCGACTACATACATAGAACGATATATTGTTAGATTCACATGAATACCTCAAAACCCTACACAAACTTAATTAAATTGATAAAGACAAAAAAAACTATTTTAAAATTCGACAAATATTATACTTTGTCCAATCTGATACCGTTGTACACTATTTACCGGGAATTAAAAAATCCTCAGTACAATTTTTCATAAAAATAGGAACAATTTAAAAATATAACCTCATTATTAAAAGTAGGGTATAGAAATAACTTTAAAACACGTAAAATAATTTTGTTCAACAATGAACGGGTGAATGAATGTATCAATAAGTCTTGAGGTATGGTTGTGTTTAGTAGAAAATTTAAATATATAAATATAATTCTAGTGTTTAAGATACACATACTTCAACACATGTGAGTATGTGAAAAACTAAACAAAATTATTGGAATGTTGAATGGTTGACAGTAAACATTCCAAAAACCTTTTTAGCAACAGTACTTTTCTTATTCCTCTTTTTTAAACAATATCGATGTATCAGGAGGAGCGAGCATTGTTAAAATATAATAAGGCAAGCAAACGTTTATAGTAAAGAGAAAATTTTACAGTGAGTAATAATGCGTAAAGTTTCTTTAATATGTTTACAGAATCAAAAATACACATACATTTTTTACTACTATCTTTATCGTAGCTACATATCACCAAGACTTTAAGAATATCCCTAGATTTCATGTGGGTGAATTTGAAAATCTTAATTGCATTGACCTTCACTGTAATTATGAATATATTCGAAACATTTTACAATATTTGTATGTAGTAGTATGATGTAGCGTAAATTTCAATAAAATAGCATATGAATGAGGAAAAAAGTCATAACCGTTTGGTCTAATACAACGTATTCGTATCTGTGCAGGAGTGGGAGTAGGTGGGTGACAATGTATTAAATTAGTGGGTAGATGGTTATTAAATGTTACACTGGTATTTATTACTTTCTAATGGTAGCGACGATAGTGACGATGACTGTGGTGATGAAGATATGTTACACTTTGGTTTTGTTTTATATTTTTCACAGTTCCCTTCAAATGCCAAACTTAGAAGTGATTACGAGCGAAGGAATAGAAAAAATAAATATATATATTTTTGTCTAAAGCAAAAAATGCGTATTGGTACGATTAACAAGGTTAACGCCAAGGTCACTTCAAGGATGACGCAAAATTTACGTGTTTTTATTTCTATGTATGTGTGTATTACATTCATTTAAGAGTTATTGAATCGAAACCAAAAAAACACATTATCAGCAAAATTTTTTAACAATCTAAGTTTATTACATTTTTAATAAATTGTTGATTTATCAAAATATCACTTAAAAATGTTATATTAAAATTTGTATTTAATACCCTCCTATTAACGCAGATTCAATACATTTGATCTTTGCTCTTTTAAGGGTCAATTGAACTTTTGCCATTTTCAATGTACGTTTTTGGAATATTATTTAACTTTTTTGTAACAATTGTTTTAACATTATTTAGGCATTTGTCCAAATGTTTGTATTTTCAAAATTTCAGAGTTTTAAAAGAATACTTATATTATACAAGTATACATAATAAGCTTTATCAAAATAATAAATAAAAAAAAAATGTTTTTTATGGCGCTCACCAAAGGTGCCGGGAGTAAAGTTTTAGTTTTTTCAACGTTATTAAAAGCTCACTATAAAATCTCCTAATATTATTCGAAATTGAAATTGCTTTTTATAAATATATATATTATTTATTCATATATATTAAGTCTATTTTTTGAAAAGGATCATCAGATTTTGTCCATATTTGGTACGCATACAATCTTTAGTTTTTCTCACCATTATTTTTTCCAATTTAAAAAAAAAAATTGCGAATTTATTCACGATTTAAATTTTTATAAAAATTAAAAAAATTCGACAAAGTACGTAACTTTAAATGTTAATATCACTTTACGATGTAGGTGGATTTTAATAATTCGGGGCTCTAATGAAGACCAACTGAAACATCTTTAAAGGCAATAATACACTCGTAATGCAATTGCAGGTTTACAATGCATTTTTAACAAATTTCTACCCCTTCGATTTTAATTTTCTTTTAATATATTTAAAAGCAATATCTTTACTACAAAATGCAATAATAATTGTTTTGGCAGAAGATGATCTACTATTTTTAATATTTTTTTACAAAAATTATCATCAGTTTTTTCATACAAAAACTTATTTTTTCATAATTTCTTATTTTTTATTTATTTATTTATTTTTTTTACTCTCATTCAGTAATATGTAACTTTAAGTATTCATAACTCTTTTAACTGTATGTAGGATTCTAAATATTAATTTAAAAACAGGTATTGTGTAATTAAAAAATAACTTTTTTGCTAAAGATGCTCTTGCAACAAGAATGCAATTTTCAGATGCATTTTTAAGAAATTTCTGCCTTTTTGCTTTTTAAATATTTTTGGTTAATATTGAAGACAGAAATGTTTATTACACCGTGCATTAGTAATTATTCTGGGACAAAAAGGGATTATACCACAAATAAAAAATTACAAAATGCTATGACTGAAATTAATTTTAAAATAAACTCACAAAAAAATAAAAAACAAAAGTAAAAAAATATATAAAAAAATTTAATATAAAAAATGAAGAAATATTTTGTATTTTCTCTTTTCTGAATAATGTACTATTTTGTGCCAGAACAATTTATATTGCAATTTGTAGTAAACAATATAATTTTATACAATATTAGAGATAGACAAAAATTTAAACGGTAGAAGTTTTTCAGAAGTGCATCTTAAAATTGCATTTACGTTATTAATGAATTTTTAAGTGATAATGCTATTTTTAAATAACTGCGTTTAAAGAAGACATATTCATCTTCTATATGTAATTTAAATTATTCAAATCAAAATTATTTACAGCTTCTAGATATATTGGTGTTTAAAGTTATACACTTTTTCGATTTTTTTACTTTTCAAAAAATTAAAATTGTGAATGAATGTATTTCAAAATTCAAAAGACTAAAAATGGAGATATTAAAAAGACTCTATAGGGTATGCTCTCTTTTATGGGCGCTCTTTTATGGAGTGAACGATACAAAGTTTTTTAAATAGGCCAGTTGTTTAAGTTAACAACTCATTTAAGATACTATAATATATGTATTTAGTGGACGGAAAGAGTTAGTTTTTTTTTTTTTTTTTTTTTTTTTTTTGAATGATTCCTGGTTTTTTCCATTACGTAGTGATTTCTTTTATGGACATGTCTAATATCTCCCCTTTAATAAGACGAATACACGAATATATTTTACCATAACTCAAGAACGGGTTGTCGGATTTAAACAATTGGAGCATTTTCTATTAGGTTTTGATTTTCTTTATGGACATATCTAATATTTCCCTATTAATTATAGAAGAATAGTTAACTATAAACTATTTAACTATAAGTAGAACTAAATTTGACAAACCGTTCTCAAGTTATACAAGTGTAACCGCTGAATTAGGTGGTCTTATAGTCATGCCAATAAAAAAGTATCAATAAGTGATAGAAAAAAAGTAAAAGCAGATTCTTTTTTAGCTCGTCAAATTCCATTTACTTCACCTATTAGGAGGAAAAATAATTGTTTGCCCACCAGTCTTATTTGTAGGTGTATATGAGTATTTTCACTCAAATGTGAATAAAATCAATATTTGTGCATCAATTTTGATGATACATGGCTTATTTTATTCTTTATTTTTGTTAAAGGAAAAAAAAAGAAACATCTTTGGTGTTTTCACTTTTTAAAAGAAAAAATCTTCAATTAAGCAAGAAAAAATTTTTTGGACACTTATTTGTAAATAACTCCAAAAATACTGAGCATATAAAAAATTATAGTAGGATGGCTTAAAGACATTTTTGTTCCGCATTTTTTGATTTATCATTTATACAATCATACACACCGCGCTTAAGTTATGGTGAAATATATTCATGTAAATATTACACACGCCAGAAAAACAAAATCCAGATCTGATGGAAAAAAACTGAAAGCAGATTCATGTTTAGCACATCAAAATACATTATTCCAAATATTCGTCTTTAGGGGAGGATTTTTTTCCGACCAGTGTAATTACCAGGGAAAGTTTAAATATGGGCTTGAATAATCATGGAAGATTGACAAATTCATGTGTTTTCTTGTGTAAATAAGCATAAATATTTTTTTCTAACTTTAAAATTTTGAGAGTTTTCGATTTTTTATAAAAAAATAAAAATATATTAAAAATATACTTATATAGAACATGACAATCATATTTGATAAGTCTGATTTTTTTTGCTTTACAATTGTACGGGTCTTAAAAAATTTTACAATATAATTTATAGAAATCAGTTCATCAAACTCCAAAACAGGAAACTAATATTTGTATTCATTATATGCAAATTTATGCAAAGATTAGAAAACGATCGACTGGTAGTTTTGCAATATTTCTCTTGATTTGTATTAAACTTTTTATTAAAAAATAAGAAAAATAATTGCCTTAAATTAAACTGTACAGTGGGGTTGAATAAAAATTTGTTGAAATAAACCTGTAACTTCTAATCGGTTGGTTGATTTACATAAAATTTCAGATAGACGTAGCAGAGTAGTGTCCAATTTTAAGTTTGAAAAGGGGACCATAGAAAATGTTTAACCGCATGCCAAATTCTTGGTGTTAGAGTTGTATAAGAGAACTGCTCTCCGGACATAGAGAACAATATCACTTTATATTCTACTTGGAAAAGTATAGTTTTTGCCAGGCACACATTCAGAACTATTTCCTGAAAATCGGTTTCCTGAGTGAGTTGAGTTTTTTTCGACTTTAACATCGCATGCGTAGACTTTTTGAAAATTTAACAAAATTTTCAGATTTTACTTCAGCATTTTTGGATCCCAAAGTATTTCTTTCAGTTTTGAATGAAAATGAGATACTTTTATCTAAACGCATTTCGCTTGAGCAAGACCAAGGCCCAACTTGCACAATAGCAAGTTTTATCAAAATTTATTCTAGAATCATTTTTAAAAAGTAAACATTTTAAAAGGAGGTTTTTGGTTGGCAAGTTAACTCTCTAAAAGGATTTTCATGATTTAAACCCCTGTAACTTTTAAAGCATCTTTGATATTGATTTAGTTTTTTCGGTATTAAATAAATAATAATGAAATTAACAAAATATGTTTTCATAGCCTTCACAATAGGTGTAAAGGGTATATATAAGTTTGTCATTCCGTTTTTAATTCCCACAACTTTTCTATAGAAACTCGGAAAAACCCGGTTCAAAAATAGCCGAGATATTATAGAAAAAACAATTTTTCAAACTGTGTTCCTTTTTTATGCAGCCCCTATATAAAAGTGGAGACTTCGTTTTTGCACAACAAAATCGGAACATTTTTTCTGAATTTTCCCGCTCAAGAAACGAACTCTGTCGGTCCATTAATTACAAAAATATCTCCCAATACTCATTTTTGACCGATATCCAAGTCCTAAATAAGCTACGGACTTGGTTCTTATATAGATCGATCAAACCAAATCGGTTCATAAACAATCGAATTATTGGCAAATCTGTTTTTTTTTTTTTTATTTATCTAATGTGATTCCCTTAAAGTTGTTGCTTCATGGGTACTGAAAAACAACAAAAATAAATTAAGGCTTTTTGGTTTTCCAACTTTTTAAAGCACCTATGTAAGCTAGAGACTTCGTTCTTTCACAGAAAAATTGGAAAAATCACCTGGGGTCCAGTATTAATCGAGTTATAGGCCAAAACGCGTTATTAGAATTGTTAAAGCTACTATATAAGCTATGGGACTTATTCTTGCACAGATCTATCAAGAACATTTTTTCGAATTTCGAGGTTCCCTATTTTTTAAAGAAAAAAACACAGAAAATTCAAATTTAATGGGGAATGTTTATTATCATTTGAAAGAACATTCGTTGGCATTTATTTTTTGAAGATTATGTCTATCAAATGTTGGCCGTTGCTACGTCGCAGATGGTCCATCCGTTGAGTCCAATTTTCGATGACTCGTTCGAGCATTTCGAATGGTAACTGGCGAATGACGCCAGGCCTGAATCGAAGCGGGTTTGTCCGCATAAACTTTAGACTTTACATATCCCCACAGGAAAAAGTCTAACGGTGTGATATCACATGATCTTGGTGGCCAATCGACCGGCTCAAAACGTGAAATTATGTGCTCACCGAAGTTTTCTCTCAATAAATCCATTGATTATTGCGATGTGTGGGAAGTAGCTAAAACCAAATGTCGCCGAGATCACGTGCTTCAATTTCAGGCATCAAATAGTCGATTATCATGGCACGATAACGGTCGCCATTGACGGTTACGTTCGCACCGGCATCATTTTTAAAGAAATATGGACCGATGATTCCACTGGCCCACAAACCACACCAAACCGTTGTTTTTTCTGGATGAAGTGGCAATTCTTGAATCTCTTCAGGTTGCTCTTCGTCCCAAATGCGGCAATTTTGTTTACATATCCATTGAGCCAGAAATGGGCCTCATCGGTGAACAAAATTTTCCTCGAAAACGTCGGATCTTCTTGGAACTTTTCAAGAGCCCATAGAGCGAAGCGATTTTGCTTGGGAAGGTCGAGCGGCTTCAGTTGTTGCACAAGCTGAAGTTGTACGCTTTCAATTTAAGATCTCGATGTAAAATGCGCAAAGTCGTTCCATACGTCAGTCAGAGTTACTGCGAACGGCACCGAATCGACTCTCCACGGTCTTTGTGTACACTCTCAGCTACGGCCGCTATATTTTCTTCACAGCGTGCTGGACGTGGTCTATTCCGTCGAATATTATCCAATAATGAATGCTGGGTCTCAAAATGGGTGATGATGTTGCGAATAGTACGCTTAGTAGGCCGATTATGATGACCATAAGTTGAGCGAAGTGCACGAAACACATTCCTCAGAGAACGTGAATTTTCGCAATAAAGTTGAACGATTTGTAAACGTTGTTCAGGCGTAAATCTTTCCATTATGAAATGCCAAACAATACTATACAAAAATAACATGACAGCATGACACGACTCACACGAGATCTGTCAAAAAAGGCTATTGAAAAAAGTATCTCTACTTGAATCACTCGTTATATGTGTGTGTCAAACTTGATGAAAAGCGTTTTAACCGTTTAGACGTTATTGATGTATATGATGTTTTTTTATTATTTGAAAAATTTTGCAAAAATTATTTTTAAAAAAACTGTGTTACTCAGCTTGTAATGGTAATATAGGCAATATATTTCCATGTGGTGATAGTTTTTCACAAGATTTAATAATGTGTGCAATTATTATTAAATAAGTGAAATTTTAAATTTTGAGATTTTTTTTTTTAATTTTCAACTTTAAAGTAACTCACATCAACGTATTTTAAAATCTGAGTATTGCTTTTTGTTCGTTCAAAGCGTTATGAATGGAAAAAAGTCCGAACAAAATTTTAGTCGAATTTTAAAAGTTTTGTGTTTTTGGCCATATTTAAACTTTAGAATTGTAAAAATATTTTAACGCTTTCAGAATGTAAAAAATTTAAAAATGTAAATGTAAAAAATGTAATGTAAAAAAGCCCGTAATTTAGTAAAACATTCTTAACTTCATACAATATTATATAGAAAAGAAGTCACTAATTATAGTAACCCCTAAATATTCCCTGGTTGGTCCAATTGCAAAAGCATGCTCTAAAAAAATAACGTTTGCAAAACCGATATATTTTTGGACTAGTCCAATAAGCCATATTATCATAAAAATGTATGGACAAATCTTAATTTTATTCACAATTGCAAATTTCATACAAAGTGTATCATTTATGGTTACGTATAGGTTTTATTTTGACTGTATAATTGTGAAAAAAATTAAGATTTGCCTAATAATTTTCATGATATAATATACTTTTGCCGTTTTGAAGTTCTAAAAACCTTTTAAACAACAAATATTTTTTTTAATTTTACATACATTTTTTTCACCACAAATTTTTTAATAACTTCTACATTATTAAATAGACAAAAAATAATTTTAGACCGCATCATTTGGTATTTTATTTATCTAAATCGGACAAACCGTTCCCGTTATTATATGTTATAATATTAGTCATACCCAAAAAAAAAAAAAAAAATCTGAACGTGTTTTAAAAAACATGTTATTAATATTAAGCACGTTAAATCGTTCATATTCATCCTATTTTTATTTAAATGTAGATTTCATTATTATTATTTATTATTATGTACATTAAAGTGCATTGATTTGTATGAAGAAAAAAAATGTTGCAAATGTACTCCCTAAAATTAAAGTTTGATATGTCATAAATTATTCCCCAAATTATTTCGGTTCAATTATACCGTTCTCGTGAGTTGAACCATTTTTAAAATACCTACAAAAATATAGTTCTCAATACACAGTGTACAATTTTTAACTTTTTGTCAAAAACAGTAATGAGCAAAAAATTTTTTTAAATTAGTTTTCATTCCCGTGAAATGAAGATTTTAGAAAAATTTTTTTCGATGTTCTTTTTTCAATTACTATTTTATTAAAGTTTAAATATTTCGGACATTTTCCATCGTAATTTAGATTTTTTACGGTATCATTGGAATGGTCTTATTCAGTATTATTGATATATGTATTCTCTTAACCCTTCAGTAACAAAAGTAATATTTTGGGATCACCAGTCCATAATAGGTTAAGTTAATTTTTATGGAAAGTGAATGGTTAGTTAAGAAAATAAATGTCACAAGAAGCATAAATTTGTCAAAAAAAATATAAATTCTTGTAAAATAGCGACTAAACTTCAAAGACTTCCCTTTATTCTATTATTCCCGCGGTTTTTTCACAAATTCATCAATATTTAAGTATAACATATAGTTCCATGCAACTTATTTACAAAAAATGATAATTTAACGTTTTACAAACCAAATATATATAAAATTGACTCTTTTGCTTTAAAAGGTTTAATTACTTGAAATTTGCAATAGCATCAGATAGACCTTTCTAATGATGGCTTAAAATCCATAAAGTAATCCCTATTCCCAAGCAAAGTAAAGCAACAACAGTGAAACAATATCGTCCTATTTCGATTCTTCCTATTATTGATCAAATCTTTGAACGTATATTGCACAAACAAATTTTCACTTATTTTATGGAAAACAATTTATTAAATGAATTTCAATTTAGCTTTCGCAATGGTTGTGGCACTGAGGAGGCTATTGTAAGTGTGCAAAATTATATTTGTAAGGGATTAGATAAAGGTCATAGTGCTGTTGCTGGAATATTTTATGATCTAACGAAGGCGTTTGATCTTATAGATCATGAAATATTGCTGCAGAAGCTTAAATACTATGGTATTCATGGAAATGTATATTTGCTTCTAGAGAGCTGCTTAACAAATAGAAGACAATTTGTTCAAGTTAAGGAAAATAAGAGTAATCTGCGGAATGTCGTATATGGAGTTCCTCAGGAAAGTGTTCTAGGCCCTTTGTTGTTTTCAATATACATCAATGATTTAAAAAATTTAAACTTGACAGGGAAAATTTTTATATTTGCTGATGATATTAGTATATTTTATCATTATAAACATGAAACTGCATTAAAGCCGTATATGGAAAAAGATGCTTCATTAGTTTTGGAATATCTTCGTATTAATAAGCTTTTTTTAAATCCTGCAAAGACGAAACTTATAAGGTTTAAACCACACTTTGGTTTTAGTAATAATTTTAGTACTTTTGTTGATGGAAATGAAGTTCGGGAGGTTTCATCTGTTAAATATTTGGGCATATGTTTGCAGGGAAATCTTATGCGGGATCAGCATATTAGGAATCTTAAGGTAAAACTTTCTCCTGCCTTAGGCTTAATATATAAGTTTAGAAACAAGTTTGATAAAAAAAAAACAAATTTTTAATTTATCAAGCTTTTGTTCAAAGTCATTGTAATTACCTTACATTAATATATGGCTTCAAAAAAACTACAGACTTTAAATTGCTTCAGAGAATGCAGAACAAAGCATTAAAAAGTGTAGCTAACTTGCCCAGCCGGTTTCCAACTTTTCTGTTATTTTACTCAGGAACGTTTTCCCACTGTTTTGCCGATTTACGGGCTCTATAAGTTTCAGTTATTACTGTACATGTTTAAATGTCTTAATTGTATTGGGCATCATACCAATACAATTCACACGGAATCAGGATACCCTCAATGCATGAAATCGTGACAATTTAAGAATAATTTTTTTCCAATCTGAAACAACTAAGCAACGAGTTGAACACTCTGGTTGTAGAGAATATAATAACTTGCCACATAATATTATACAAGCCTCAAGCCTATCATAGTTTAAATCTTATTTAAAATTTTTTTTATCTCAACATGTTGATGAGCTTCTTATATAATGTTTATTAGTATGTTTGATATACACGTTAAAATTGTAAATTATTATTTATTATAAATATTTTTTTAATACTTTTATTAAAATTTTGCCAACAAGCCTCTATAATGCCAATCTGGCGCTGAGGTGAAATTATAATATTGTTTATTTTATAATAAAATTTAAAAAAAAATTAAATATATGAAATATGTAATAAAAGATGTAATATGCCTTTATTATATTTTAAAGTTAATTTTCTTATAAGGAAATTTTTGATAATGCTATTGAATTAAATCCATATTTTTAGAGATGTTTTGAAAATGGTCCAGCTCACGTAAATTTAGGCCCAGTATTGTACTGCTCACTTAGTGGCAAAATCGTACTTAAGTTCTTAATATTGTTTTATGGTTGAAAACTTTTTCCTAAGTATGAAAATTGTTTGACGATTTATTGAAAATAAACAAAAATAAATAAAAATACTCGTACAAAATCTGATAAAATTATTTTAAATTTTAAAAAGATTTAAAAATAAGCTCTAAATTTATATTTTCTTTGTGGTTAAATATTTTGCATCAACGCCTTTTTAATTTTACAGTCCTTAAGCTTAAGATTTCTTTACATTTTTAAAGTTATTTCAAATTTTTTAAAATTGTTACTTTTCTATTTATTTTTGGTGCCACATTAGGATGGCATCAAAAGATGTTTTGCCCAAAATAAAAAGTAAAATAGTAATCTAAACCAAATGATATTAAATTAAAAAAAAAAAAAAATAACATCACTAATATAAAAAAATTTAGTATAAATAAAATATATCTACGATTTTTAGGCAAAGAAAAATATTTGGAAAGTTGGCAAAACCCTACTGTAAATACACAAAAGCTTGAAGCTCTTTATTTATTTTCTTGTTAACTTAAATTTTAAATTGTAAAACGAAACATTATTTAAGTATGAGTTTTAACTTAATGTTTCTTAACTAAGTGTGCACTTAAGTATAAACAAAGGCAACAGTATAAACCGGGCCTTAAATATTCAGATTTAATATTTTGGGAATCATATAAAAACATACTAGTCTTCATATCTAGAGGGGTACATTTTTTCGAAACGCACTTTAATGTACATATGTACTTACTAATATTTACATATGTCAAGACTGTTACAAAAACTACTTTAAGTTTCAAATTTGGACAGTATGTTGTTCATCGTTATTTATGATAAATGAAAATCATATATGAAAAAGATAAAAATATAGTCAATGAATTAATAGAATCTATACTTTTAAACATGTGTTGCAAGTGTCTTTGTCTTTGATGATTTTATTCAAGTGTATGAAACATAAATAGGATTAGAGTAGCAGTAGCAATATCAAACGTCTAATAGTGTTTATATTTAAATTTGTAACATTAGAGTAAACATTCATTCATTCATTTACTTAGTCATTTACGGCATCTGTAGAAACAAAAATACAAAACTTTAACAGTTTTTGCGTCAACAGTCTACTACTGCCACCACTTGAACACATTGAAGTTGACACGATTGCGTCTTCATTGAAGCTAATCTAATAGGCATACGCAGGCAATGAATTGAAAACAAATACAAACTAAAAAAAAGTACCTACCTACCAAAGAAATACAAAAAAGGACATATAAAAAAATGATGCTATTTTTAAGAAATCCTTTTTGTACCACCCACTACAGTTACTATTTATTTATTCCCCTACGAAGTGGTATTATTATGTAACCTTTTTAATATGCACGTACGCATCGAAACCAAATAAAAACAGTCAATAAAAAAAATATACTAAAAGAGATGAAAACGGAAAAAATAGATAACAAATTATAATATAACATAAAGGTCGTTGTCGTTCAGGGACAACAGAGCACAGCCAGATAGTGGTAACAAAAAATTATTCATATTTCTTCAACACATAACAACATAGTTATTTATACATAAATATTTTACCCCTTTTTTTTTCTTTGTTTTCATGTCAAAAATTTCCTTACAAACATTGACGAAATTGAAAATTTTGTTGATGTAACATTTTGTATCCCGCAAGGTATATTGGATATTGAAATTTAAAAGGATTCATAACAAAAAGGCTAAAACAAAACGTAACAAAAGTAATAATGAGGTATAATAATTTTCCGCTGTATGAATGTATATTTAGAATATTTATAGCATAATATTTATAGTATTTAGTATATTGAGAAAACGAAACGAACTCACGAAGAACGCCACCACCTCCGATTTCGACGAAATTCGGTATACACTCATTACATCAACACAAAATTTGAAGTTTTTCTAAAATTTCGAAATCGTTGTAGTGTAGTTGTCACTTTTTTCAGAGATTTTTTTCAATACATGAAATTTAACAAACTTTAGCTCAAACTGATGCTTAATAAATCTAGTTTCAAATTATTTTTATAAAAACGCAATTTTTAAAAAGAAAAGGATAATGAAATCAATATTCGTTCCTGTATTAAGGTTATTTAAAAAATCATATTTCCCATTTTTATAATTTTTGTTTAAAATGTTCCTTAAAGTGTTGACAACAACATAAAAAAAATTTTGAGTCGGACAATAAGGGAATGCTGAGAAAATTAACTTTTAGTAAAAAAAACTCATTTATATCAGTAATAATAAGATATTTTTTAATGTATTTTTGTCTTGCGTATGAAAATATGTGAGTAGATTGTTCTAAAATCAATATCCTACACAATAAATAAGGGTGTCCCAAAAAGTAAAAATTCCCTATTTTTTTTAAATACTAAAAAAATGTAAATCTAAGGTGGTGAATGCAACGAAAGTTGAATCTAAAAAATGCGATTAATTTAAAATGCAGTTTTTTTTTAATTTTAACAATTCTCTAAATACTTTGGTTGAAAATGACAACAATACAATTTAAATGCAGTTTGAATTGTCTTAAACTGCTATGTGGTCTTCGAGATATTGTTGATTAAAATAACATACTTTTATGATTTTTTGAGTTTTTCAAAATATCAATTGGTTGGTAAGAAAAATCGCGAAATTTTACGATTTCACAAAACTAAAACAGAAACTCAGCATCTCCTGGTGGTCACACTCTAAATTTTTGATATGTTGTACCAACACTTTAAGAAACATTTCAAAGTAAACTTATAAAAATGGAAAATATGATTTTTTACATATCCTTGATAAAAAAAACGAATATTGGTTTCATTATTCTTTTTTTTTTCAAAAATGGCATTTTTACAAAAATAATTAGCATCTAGATTTAATTTTGTTTAAATCGGACAAATAGGTCCGAAGATAAGTTAATTTATATTTCATGTATTTTAGAAAATCTCTGATAAAAGTGAATTTTGAACCGCGATAAAAACTAAACTACAACGAATTTAAAGAATTTTGAAAGACTTTATAATATTGTATTAACGTAATGAGGTATGACAAATTTTATCAAAATCGAAGGAGGTGAGGTCAAAAATTACTTTTTTTTTTTTGTTTTTGTTCGAAATTTTTTTGTTTTTTTTTTCTCTATACTTACTTTGGGAAAGGAATATAAATATTGAAATAATAGACTTTGTTTTTGTTAGAGAAAAAGTAAATTGAGTAAATGAAATATATTGCACTTTTCTGCAAAGGAATCCTGCCTTGAACAAAAATTGTATGCATATAAATGGTTTAACGTGCTTAATAACAATTACTTTTCATTTTTTTTTTTTTTATCACATACAGATTTTTTACGGCCATGACTAATATGACGACCCCTTTAATAAGGCGTATATTTTATTTTACCATAATTCAATCTATCTTTAAAATTTTTATATCCTCAATAGTTTCCGAGTTTTTTTGAAATTAATTGCGGATTTTTTATACAAATATGAAAATAATTTGTTCCTTAAAAATGTGTATCCTTAATCACAAAGCTATGAATAGTATAACACAAATAAAATGATATCACATTTACATTTGCACAATATCTAGTTTAAATGAGACTTCAAAGAAAATCTACATAATTTTATTAGATTTTAATTGGATTTTCTATAGAAATCAAAATCTAGTTTCAAACGAAATGATTTTGAAAATTTTCAATTTTCAACACTGTTTTTCATTTAGTGTCTTAGTAAAATACAACAATGTGCTAAATAAAAGTGACTTTTGTATGTAAACAAATATTTTAAAAATAAAATTTTGTTTGAAATTTTTCATTAATAAACATAAAATTAAATTAAAAAATGTTTTATTAAGCATAATAATAGAAAGCAAAATATATAAAACTGTTGTGTAAACGTGGCATACTTTTTTTTTGAAATCTCGTTCAAACGAGATTTCAAGTGTAGGTGTAAATTGGATATAAGACAAATATGATGAAAATTAATGTACATGTCTTGATTTTATATAAAATGTATGACATATAATTATGTAAGGTTACGTATACTTATTACTTTGGATGTTAATAAAAATACTACTTTTATACATAGGTTTTACTTGCATTTCTACCTATCATAAATCGTAGTTGGCATATTATTCAATTTTATTTGACGCTGTTTTCTCTTACACCGAATGTGCAAAATCAAGGCCAAACTATTCTTTTTTTTTTCTTTTTAGTAAGTGGTCGCGCAATTTTTATCAAAGATTTGCCAAATGTGAACATAGCTTTTTACGAAAACAATTACTGCTTGGTGAAATTATTTGCAAACAAACCGTAAAACGTTGTCACTTCTTCTATTTTTAACATTCGACACAACTGATAAGTAAATATAATTCTTTGTACAATCTGGCATATAAACTGTGAATTTATTTTTTGTGAGTTATTTTTATAAGCAAAATTCTGGCGTATAAACATAGTAATAGCTGTATTCACTTTGTTGTGAAGAAAATCAGGACTTTTTCATTAATAACTAACACAATAACTATGAAACTATTGAGAATATAAAAAAATAATTTGAAGGTAATTTTAGTCAACATCTCTTGGTGTATTACTTATTTAAATCGAAAAAACAGATCCCAATACATAGTCAAATTTTCTAGTGTGACCTCCTTCTTAAGGTCATAAATATTTTACACTAGGGAAATGTTTGAATGTTTTGAAGAAGAAAATATTTTTTAGCAATTGCTAATAAAAATAAAGTTATTTTAAGCACGAATAGTAAATAACACAGTGCAACAAGAAAAAATTGCCTCAATAATTCCGAAGCAAAATGAAAGTGTACCAATAGTATAGCAAAACCCCTAAAGGGTATTTTAAAGTTATTTTAATTTCGGTTTCTTTAGGCTCGAATTATTCGGAGCTCTTTTTACAAAATGATTGGAAATTAAAATCATTTATATTACTTAATTCAAATTTTATTATATTTTGTTGTTGTTTTATAGAATACTAACATTATTTTTGCTAAATGCCACTTCATCTTTTTACTGCCATTTTTGTCATTTTTGGGATGCCACGCCCAATTTTTAAGAAAGGGTTGCTTTGCTTCTTGGTAAGCAAATTTAAAATATCAGTATAATAAAAGTCGGCGAAAACGATGCGTGGCATCCATATAGATTATATTTTATAATATATAATATTTTATATTTCTCGTGTATGTCAAGTTTTATGCGAATTCACTTAGTAACATCAAGAAAGTAGGTAAATTGATTTTTATTGTATATTAGCCCATAGTTTTCTCCTAAAAGTACTTGCCATATGTACTAAATTTTACATGAACTTTCAAAAAAATAATTGTTTACAAAAAGTGCGTTTGGCATTTTCATTATTTTTATATCTTATATTTCCTTTCGGAGAATGCACGATATATAGATGTTCAAAATATTAGTTAAATCGGTTGGATAATGTGATTACTCGTACATATAATTTTTTTTTTATTAATAGTGAGCGTAAAAAGGGAGGCGCATTTAAAAAAAATCTTTCATAACATCTAAGAGGAGCCTTGTACTCTATAAACCAATAAGTATTTATGGGTATGGGTACATTGAAATTTACTGATTTAAATCTTTTTTTTATTTACACACGTAATGAAAAAAATGTTGCAGAATTTCCAAAGTTTGAGTCCATAAAATCGAAATTCGAAACTAACTTTTGAAATCGAAACTAACTTTGAAAAACCCTTTGGAGATTTAATCTGATATTTTATTTTCATTTGATGAACCAAATTTTGTCGCATAGTGTAATTTAAAATATAGCCAGAAAAAAATATTTTAAGAGCATATTTTTTTACCCTTCACCACAGGTGTAAAGGGATATATAAGTTTGTTATTTCGTTTGTAATTTCCACAATTTTCGTTGGAGAGCAAGAAAGTTTATATTTTCTGGATACGAACGACATCATAGTTCGTGCTTCCGTCCGTTGAAATGGTATTTATGAAGCCACATATAATATATATATATACTTTTCTATTGAAACCCGCAAAAAAACTGGTTCAAAAAAACCGGTTTTTCAACTATATAGGGGTTTTAAATCCCCTATATAAGTTAGGGACTTCGTTTTTGCAAAACAAATTCGGAAAACTTTTTCTGAATTTTCAAACTAAAGAAATGAACTCTGTCGGTCCATTAGTTACAAAAATATTCGCCAAAACTCATTGTTGACCGATATCCAAATTTTTTGGACTCGGTTTTTCTTATTTGCTTCTCTTATAGTTGTTTTTTCATGGGTACTGAAAAACAACAACAATAAACTAAGGTATATTTGGTTTTTCAACTTTTTGAAGCATCTATGTAAGCTAGAGGCTTCGTTCTTTCACAGAAAAATTGAATTTTTGTGTTGAAAAAATGAACCAAGTTCCAATATTAACCGAGTTATATGTTTTTTAAAACAGTCAAATCGATCCATACATTTTCCATACCCTTTTTTGATTTAATATTGTCTTACAATTATAAAATATTTTTTCTACACCGAAATGGTTATATCTTCCTTAAATATATGTAAACTTTAGTAAAATTCCAAAATATAAAATTTGTTATTTACCAGCTTTTACCGGTGCGCTTCGTTACATTATTTGATGCGATAACTAATATTTACTTTATATGGGAGCTATTAATGCCCCTGTACTTTTTCATGCGTTTAAGAGTTTTAAAAAAGTGACATCCGATCAAGATCCAACATAACCTATAACATTCAACTGGGCAAGCACTATCTGTGCGTCGTAGGTTATGTAAATAGCTTAATTAATAACGTGTAAAATTTAAAAAATAGATTCTTTTTAAAGTAGGCGCAAAATGTGGGTGTGGCTTCCAATAGAGATCTAACAAAGGATTTATAGAATTATTTAAAGTTTCTAGTATTTACGTAAATATATAACACATTTCAACACGGGAGAAGGGTATACGATTCGGCACAGCCGAATATAGCACTCTAACTTGTTTAATTTAAGGGCCTTTTTTCCGATTTTAAAAGCATCTTTTATGCGTTAGTCATTAGTCAAATCTGTATGTTATATACAAAACTAAATACTTATTCTTTTTAGCACATAAAAGTATTTATATTCGTCTTTTTTAAGAAGAAACAATTTTTTTCTGATTTGTTAAGAGCCAGAGAAAAACCAACTTAACATTTAGAAATTATTAGAATTCCCTAGGTTCACAATAATATGAGTCTCACTCTTTACACGTCAAAATTTTTCTAAATTTCTTGCAAAGACAATAACAGAAAATTCATTATTATATTTATGCAAATTCAAGAATAAACCATATTTGGTATTAATTCTGCTTCACAAACGATAGCCAAAGTAGTTCTTCTTCAAATTTTCTTTTATTTGAGATAGATATATATTGTGGAATATTATTCACTATCGAATTTGGCAAAATGATTTCTGGTATCAAGACCAAAACTTAAACAAAACAAAGTATTTCCAGTCAACATTCATATTCGTATTTTCTAGAGAGTATTGTACAAAATTAATTATACTCAATCATATTTACTTATAGAACGTATTGTATTGCATTTTGCATTGATACTTGTAATTATTATTTCCGCAGTTAGAATCAGGTTTATTTGCACTATGACATTTAAGAGAATTTATATGAGAAATGTAATTTATCCTTTAGTAAGCGAAGAGATTACAATTAGTAAAGGAAACGTTGATAATGCGTTGGCCGACAATTCGATTTTATAAAGTGCAAGAAATTCTATTATATTCAATTAATCACACATGCTTACATAATGGCGATGATGATGGTGTTGCTTGTCATCTTCCTTTTGGAACAACTTATTGAATGCATGTGCCAAATTATCTGTGTGCAGGCATACAAAAGTAATCAATTTATTTTTGTATATTATACGCTTATACATATACACATTCTTATATGTATGTATTATAAAATTTATCCGAAATATGTAGTTATTTTCTGTAAAGTTGACCATAAACTCTTGATGATGCTTGAGTAAATTAAATTTAAGTTTTGTGATTGTCTGAATATCCCAAAATATATTCATCAATATGCTAGGTATCTTTTAAATACATTCACTATGTTTGTATGTGTAGAGAAGCTTTTTAGTATTTTACAAGAGTGCAGAGAAACATAAATTCATTATAAGTAGTAGAAACTGAGATTGGCTCATTTAGAGGTCATAGGGCAATCTTTAAACTAAAACTTTTAAAAATGTAATATAATATTTTACAGTGTGTTTGAATTTTGCTCCAAGATATTTATCTTTATTACAAACTGTCTGACTGCACAGGTAGTTAAATGTAATAATCTTTTGGTAATAAAAGTTTTTTTCCTTTTTTATCAAAAAATAACTATAGGGGTAAAGAAACAAGTTAAAAAAATAATATATATGGGTATATATAGTCAACTTCACTTTTGAACAAAATTTGAAGGTTAGGCAATAATTTTTGTGCTGGTTCCTCATCAAATTTCATAATTTTAATGATATTTTTTTCCGATATTTTAAGATCTTCTAACAATATCAGCATAAATTCTAATAGCAAAACAAAAACTCTCACTTAAATACAACTTTCATGCGATAATTTTTTAAATTATAAATTTTTAAATATAGGTATAAAAAAGTTTTTTAAAAATCTCTTTTATGTGGTTGGAAAACTTTCCAAAGTATTGTAATATTGTAAAGTTGTATATGTTAGGAAATATTTATGTTGAAATATATATGATATATATGATACTTCCTTAAATGAAACAAATTTAAAACAATAACAGTATCATTGTCATCATCTAATGTTCTGGTCATTAGCAGAACAAAAATATAAAACTATTCTGGATCAACATGTATATTCTATGTGTTATGTATATATATTTACATCATCAATACTAACATAAATATCTTCATATGTAAGTGAGCACAATATGATACGTACAAAATGTTAATATTCTCTCATGTATAACAAGTTATATATATATATATATATATATATATTTACTTCTTAGCCAAAAATCAAAACTGTAAACTTTATGTGTGGGTCTGACAAATATCCATCATATACAAAGAATTACTCTAAACGTTTGTTTGTTAATGATTGATGTTTTACAATGAGTTTTGAACTTAAAATTTAAAATAGAAAGTTCAGTTGCTTTTTTTTATTTTAGGAGTATATTACAAAAACTGTATAAAATTTTTATGAATTAACAATTGCACAGATTTCATAATTTATAGTCTTTATGAAATGAAGAAATATTTTATTGTGAAAATTAGACAAATATATTATACATATTTTAAGGTGGTATGATTAAAATTCTCTGTGGGGCAGAATCGAACATTTTTGGAAATCAATTTATAACTTCTAATCGGTTGGTTGGATTTACCTGAACACAATTTTACGTTTAGAAAGGAGACCCCACACTCCCCTCAGGAATGGAGCTATCGGGGCTAAAAATAAAGTACTTATGACATAGAAAGTTTTTAACCAAATTTTTAGCCAAATTTTTTGTTTCTTATCCAATTTAAAATATGCTTTTCCCGTTTTTTTATATTTTTCTCTAAGAAAATTATGGTTTTATAGGGAATATTCCTTTGCCTGCCAAATAGGCATGTTGTGCGCTACCTTTTCGAGCTAACCTAAGCCCAATCAATTTATAGACAAAGAGACACCTATATTATAAAATTTTATATTTACAACCTTATAATATTAAGTATACATAACTAAAGGACACATTTTGCATGAAATGTTTAATACAGAAATTCCAAAAATATAAATTTTTTTTTTGTTTTCTTTTTTTTTTTTTTTTTTTTGTTAATTGTAAAATTTATGAATTGAGTTACTATAAGACTCCCAAATATCATAAATATTTTTCTAGATAGTTAGTGGCAAATAAATAAATAAACTGAATTCTTGGAAAAGTGAATGTAGTAGTTTCTTTTCTTGAGCCAGACTATTGTACCTATAAAAAAATATTTTTCATCATATAAAAAACATGAATACGTAGACAATTAAAGTAATAGAAAATTGAGTTGGAAAAATATGTTTGAACAAAGATGGAAAAAAAATATTATAGAATAAAAACAGAAGGAAAAAGTAAATGGATTTTGAAATCATTTGATCGTGAACAATTATTTGTTAACATGTATCTGTTTATCTCAAATTGAAGAGGCTCTAAAACAAAAGGTGTCGATGTTATCAACTCAAATTAGAGTATATTTCATTACAGATATCTCTAAATTTTTGTCATAAAAATGTACTTTTGGTTTTTTAAACGTAATAAAATTTCATTTAATGGTAGCACATTTTTATTATTATATTTTTCTCCACACAAACGGGGCCACCCTAATGTAGATACATATACTTTTATATTCGATTTATTTATCTTTTATGAACAAATTCAGCAATTATTATTTTATTTTGTTTGTTTTCCATAGCTCTTGTGTTTGTTCTTTTTTCTCCTACTTTCCTTATGACCGCTTTACTTTAGTTAGTTTAACAATTTCATTTGATTATGTGCTCAGTTAGTTAGTAGCTGGCAAAAACTTTAATTCTTTTTATTCGCATTCGCATAAAAACAGATTAATGATGGTATAAATATTTGTTTAACGCAATTTAATATGAATCAGTTGTGACTTTATCAAAAAAAAAAAAAAAAAAAAAAAAAATAGCAACGGCAACGGCAACAGCAACAGCAGCAGAATTTACATACAGCAATCTTTTTATCAAATTAGATTTTTACTGTTAGCTATGTTGATAATTAGATTATGGTGGGAATAGTAAATAAATATATATAGCAGATACATATTACTTGCTACTAAACACTGTTCCCTTTTTTATGTATTTAGGGTAACTTTGCTTATTTTGAAACAGTTTCGTTATGGCAACTGAAGCAGTGTATTAAAATTTAAAATTAGTCTTTTTTATATGTATAATCTTTCCTAAATTACAAAAAAAAAAAAAAAAAAAAAAAAAAAAAAACTGAAAAAATTAATAGAATAATAAAAATAATAAAGAAGAAACACAACAAAACGTTGTGATTAAGAAACTTGGTCAATAATTTATTTTTATGGGCTTTAATGAAATAATAATTTACATTAAATTTGTATAAATTTCACATTATTTCATTTCGTTTAATTTAGTTTTCTTTATTTGGGATTTTAGAATAAACAACAAAAATTTACTTTAAATTTACTTACGCGCCACAGCTCCAGAACAACTTCTATAACTCCGAAATCATAATCATCATCATTAATGGTGTGAATAATGTATCTAATTGTGGTTTGGTATTTTGTGATAAGAAAATTACAACTGGTCACAACAAAGCTTTAGACCATAATAATAAGTTGTGAAATTTTTTTATTTGTTAATGTCATAAAAACCACAATTTAAACAAACAAGTAAAACATTTGGTTGAGCCAAAATACGATAAATTTGTTTCATCCTACTTCATATGGGGGAAAAATTAAATGCCTAAATGTGAAAAATAAAATAAAAAATAATAGATTTGTTAAAAAAAACATGCGTTGTCTATCTTATTCTTTTATTCCTAATATTAATTAATTGTTCTATAATCTAAACACAGCTTTGGGTATAATTGATAAATCTGACTTCCATAAAACCAAATCTATTTTATATAAACATTTCATTATAGCTTTATTTTGGTTTATTCTATCTCATTAAAACACCAATAATATGTTATTGGATTAATCGACTTAATTGTTTAATATTCCAACTCATTTAATGCAATAAATTTTGATTATTAGTTTATTTCTGTTACTAAAATCGCCATAAATGTGAATAAAGTACTAATAGATTTTTTTGTTGCCACAGCTATTTTTTGTTAAATGTTTTAAAAACTTTTTGGTAAACTGTTTTATAATTCTCTAAATTTTTAAAATGTTTCTACGTGATAAAATTAGTTTTAGTTTATCTCTTTTAGTTAGCACAAATATTTTGCTATTAGGGTGGTAAAAATAAAAATGTATATACGGCAATTTATGAGTTTATTTTATAGAAATTATAAGTAGCTCCAAGCAGAAAATGCTAAAACGTGTTTAATGGAATTTCAAAAACCTACACTTTTATTTCTTAATAGAACCATCTTAATGCCAACATGTTTTTATATTTTTAAGTATTTACAGCAATGCACAAAAAATAGTTAATTTTTAGATCACAAGAGTTAATATACAGTGGCTTTATTCCTCACACAAATTTTAAGGTGTTTTAAGTACTAAAGCAGTTGACCCCTTTTTTAAAAGAAAATCCCCTTTTTGGCGATTTTTTTAAATACCCGTTTTTGGACATCCTGCACATGAAAGCTCCAATATACTAAGACCTTCTGAGCCCTGTAATGATTTTATACGCGGAATGGGAAATGTCAATTTTGAAGACATTACAACACGGAACGATCAGAAGCATACGGCAAGAATTGTAAAAGCTTGTCTAGAATAAAAATAGATATATGTATTATCTTGGCTACCAACATCTTCTGGTCTCAACTCGATTGATAACATGTGGTTGGTTGCAAAGCGGAATATTGACAATAAAATATTTTGTAATGAAGATGAACTTTCTGCCAAATTGGAAAAGTAGCCTCAATATCAAGTAGATGTTCCGAGATAGCAAAAAAAAGCGTAGTTATGCAAATTTCTCTTAATATTTTTGTGAGTTGCAAATGTTTTGAACACATGAATGCAACTTATTATATACTTATATTACTATATGTACATATATAAAATTTAGCTAATGAATATATATTTTAATTTATATAGATTATAAAGGAAATATTTTAAATGATTGAAACAATATTACTTCTTAAATTGTATTTATTTACCAAGAAATTGATACATATTTGCTAAAAATGTGTTTCAGGTTGCAAATGTTTTGACCACCACTATATGTTTGTCGTACTATTTATAAATTAAGTGTGCTTATTAGAATTGCATGACTGTCAAAATATCAACAGGTCCATATGTGTGATTTACATACATATGAATCTGTTGATATTTTGATTGTACGCTATTTTTATATTCGTGTAAAAGGATATTGTTGTAAATGGGAATTAATACAACTTACTTTTTAAAATATGTTTAATAATTTAATATGAAAATTAATTTCCCAAAAGTAAAAGCATCGCAAAAACAAACTAAAAGTATACAAGAGGTATAAAAATAAAAATATAAATAAGCAAATAGTAGTAAATATATTTATTAAGGCGGCCCCAAAATTAAAGGTATTGATGTTCCCAGGTCAAATGAAATTTTGCTTCGTTCCAAGATGCCGTTTTCCAAAATGTTCGTCCTAGTATTATCCCTTCGTGAGCTGAATTATAATGAAAAATTATATTTATGCCAAGGAGTAATATTAAAGTTGGTATATCCGATATTTTGCAGCTTAAAAAAAATATATACATGTTTAAAATTTTTGCACATAAATATTTTCATACATACATACATACATGCATACACAGAAGTAACAAATTTTCATACTATTCCTTTTGCAGAAATATGAAAAAACAAAAAAAGGACTTTTTTTAATTTTTTCCAGTTCACAACAGGATAATGCTCTGACGAACATTTTGAGAATTGAATCGAATTAAATTTTCATTTGAGCTGGGAACATCGATACTTAATTTCGTTTACATACAAACGGGGTCCCCTAATACAATATTTATGTTTGTAATTACAAGTGTACCAGGGATGAAAAATTCAGTTTTATTTTAATATTCAGTCGCTTTTATTTTTACAGTTATTTATTCTGATATTAACTTTTCAAATTGGGACAGTCTTTCACTAAGAGAAAGTTATGAATCTAAAACATACATATTAGAGAATACGTAAAAATCTACATTGTAGACGAAAAGTTACAACTCGTTTCAAGTTTTCACATTCACATTTATCCAACAAATCGACAGAGTTAGTGTAAATTTTAAATTCATATAAAATTAAAAAATTACATGGTTCAAGTAAAATATTTCTATATGTATAAGAATTGTAAGATAGTAAGAATACACAACATACATATCGTAGGTGCGCTGACGAAGAGTCCTATGTGTATTTTTTTATCGCATCTTGTATCAGTATTAGTCATACGTTCACCCATTATCTCAACTCACATAGACTTCTTAAAAAAAAAAACTTTAATATTTTTGTTTCTTATACAAAAAATCCTATGTGTAGATTTTTTTAATTTCTTTTGCCACTCGCGAACGCCAAAGCACACAATTTTCAAATATTTTAACGGGAAATATACAAAATAAAACAGGTTTTTTCTCCTAAAAATTAATAAAAAAAAACACGTAGGACCTTTCGCCAGCGCACAGACGATATGTATATAGCAGGAGTAGGCATGAAAATTTCTTTAAGGACCAAGTTTATACGAAAAAACTTTTATATGTAAACTATTTTCAAACAATATTTTCCCGATAAATAACACAACGTGTAACTTGGTCTTATAATTCTAATTCAAAGGCATCAATGAACCAAGCAACCGTTGAGTTTGCTGGTGGAAAGTGCTCTGCACAATTTTATAAATAGGAACAAAAAACAGAAGAAGAATGACATTTGAGACATTTTAATTGGGAGGTGATCAAGCAAATCAGTAAATTTATACCAAAGGAAGATAATATAAAAGCGTGATATATATATATATATATATATATAAAATATATATATATATATATATATATATATATATAAGTTAATGTGATTTTCTTTTTCAATTGTCCTAACCTCCTAATAAAAAATAATTCTTATATATAAATCAAAATTTTGTTATCAAACTTTTTCATTACCATTAAATTTTCCATTTCACGTTATCTATGAATGAGAGTGTAAATTAATTTTATTTACATATAAACTCATTTACTCGCTGTATTTTGTTCTCTTTAATTATAATCATACGAAACTTTTTATAATTGTTACTGAAGTGAATTTATAAATTAAATTATTTTCAAATTATTGATAAGCAAGTGGCAAAATACAATCAATATCAAAATCAATAAATTTAAAGAATCTCCTAAAAAAAATTAAAAATTCTCTTACTTTACGCTTGTTTTTACAATAATAATTTTTTTTTTTCGTGTTCATCATCAAAACCAAAACACGAGATTTCTGATAGGTCGCCCAATAAAAAATTATCGATAAAAATAAATACGAAAATTCTAAAAATTAAAATAAGGAATACTAAAATAAGAACATCTCTTTAATTTTTCTTAAAAAAAGTAGACACAATGTAAAGCTTTCCCGTTTTTATTTAAATTTGGAAAGTATTTGTCGCTTTTTGAGGTGTTGTTAAAATACTTTTATATTAAAATAATAGCAATTGTTATTACAATATGAAGTCAAGAAATTATCAAATTGTAACTCAATTAAACACTTTTATGTATAATAGTTTTTTTTTTAATAAATTTTTAATCTTATAATGTTTTATTTTTAAATGGACTGTTTCTAAGGCACCGGTGGCTGCAGATTCCCATGGCTGGTATATTGTGTGTATAAACAATTAGACATATACGTACATATATAAATTTATACATCTACATATTACATATTACTTTGGGGGGTATAGTAAAACTATTAAAACATATGTTTAATTATGCCAATTTTAAATGTTTTTCCGTTTATTGTTCCATTTTATGCACTGAAATAAATATTATATCCGCTTCCGTTTTATATGAAATCAAAACACCTTTATATAAATAATGAAACTGAATATTTTACAATAAATATAAGAGAAACATTTTGTTTATATTTACCTTAATATTTGTATTAGAAACTGATTAGAATGCAATTGTAAATAGTACAAACATTTGTTAATTTATTTATTATATCTAAAAAAGGTTTTTTTTTGTGTTTTGTTATTCTAAACCTTTTTTCGCGTAAGTCATATTTTTATTCAGGAGCATCTTTTAATTTAATGATGTTCAGAAAAGATTTCCAGAAAATTTTTAAAGAGAACTAAAGAAAATGCTGTTTAATATAAATTTTTACATGACATTTCAATTTAACAACAAACAAAATTTAAATTAAAATATATATGAATATAATAAAAATGAATGTACATAACGTTATTTATTATGTATCAACATATTGTGTTAAATGAAGTCAATCACATTAATCTCACAAAAGTTTATTGTTAATATTTCTTTTACTTTTTCACTTTTACACTATTAATTATTTAAATACATACGATAGAGTTAAAAGACTGAACACGAAAAAAAAGCATAAAGTCAATAAAATTTTGCATGTAGATAAAATAACGTATTTATAAAAAATTATGGCTTAATTTTATTCGCTTAGCGGAACTCTCATTAAACTTTAATTTATGTTATAATTTTATTAGCGTTTGATTCAATGTTAAAAAATTAAGTAAATAAATTCACTTTCAAACACATTTTTAATATCTCAGGTCTTTAATTTAGCATATCAATCAACGTAAATATGTTGTACACCTTAATGCATTTATTGATTTTGATATTGATTGTATTTTGCCACTTGCTTATCAATAATTTGTAAATAATTTAATTTATAAATTCACTTCATTAACAATTATAAAAAGTTTCGTATGATTATAATTAAAGAGAACAAAATACAGCGAGTAAATGAGTTTATATGTAAATAAAATTAATTTACACTCTCATTCATAGATAACGTGAAATGGAAAATTTAATGGTAATGAAAAAAGTTTGATAACAAAATTGTGATTTATAATTAAGAATTACTTTTTATGAGGAGTTTAGGAAAATTGAAAAAGAAAATTACATTGACTTTTCATTTACATAAATAAAGAAATAAATAAATAAATATATATATATATATATATATATATATCACGCTTTTATATTATCTTCCTTTGGTATAAATTTAATGATTTGCTTGACAAATCACCTCCCAATTAAAATGTCTCAAATGTCATTCTTCTTCTGTTTTTTGTTTCTATTAATAAAATTCTGCAGAGAACTTTCCACCAGCAAACTCAACGGTTGCTTGGTTCATTGATGATAAGCTGGCAGCTGACATTTGTGTTCGACACAATATATTGCAATCTTCACAAAATATTTTAAAAAATAATGAAACTGAATTTGATAAAGAAAATAAAAAAAAACATTTAAATTAACCTCGAATTTGCAAATTATCGAAGAATTTGTTTTTCGTACTTATGATTAAAATAAATGAGATTATTATGTGAATTGTTTACCATTTAATTTTAATATTCGTATATATAATAAGTTAGAATTTTTTGATTTGATTTGAGTCTTATCAATTAGAAATATCTTTTAAATATAATTGTTTTATTATGGTCTAACGTTTAATGAAATGAAAATTTAAATTTTTTCGAAAAAATATTTATTATTGACAAAAATTTTAAAAAGTAATACAAGTTTCACTATTATTGCATTTTTGCTTTTGTAAACTTTGACCATTTCCATTTACATTTTTTATACTATACGCCACCGTATGTGGGGCCGGTATTATGCGTTTATGCTGATGTTTGTAACACTCAACATTGGGTATAAGACCCACCTTAGTTTATACCAATCGGCTTGAATTATTTTCTGACAGTATGTACGTGCATGTAAATCTTGTGATTTAAGTGCAGGCCGTAATTTCAATTCATTATCTCAACTAGCCCCATACAAATATCCTCCCGAAAAAGGGGTTTAAAGATCAGAAATCCCTTATACATAGTAATATTTTAATAAAATTAAACTCAAATAATTTCTGTGCCGAATTTCATGAATATCGGTCCATAATTGACCAAAACTCCCATAAAAATCATAAAATCATTTTAACGAATATAAATCTAATACAAATGATGGTTTCTGATTAATATTTTACACAAATTAGTGTGTCAAATTTTATGACGATCGGTCCATAATAGACCAAAGCTCCCACAAAAGGTTCACTTCCGGGAATCACCTTACAGTGCATAAATAACATAATATAATGCAGACATATGTTTCATAAAAGTCTACAGTACGCTTAATACAAGGATCGGCCACGGGTGCATACACTGCCTGCCACTTGAATAAGGAATCATATTTTTTTAGCTCTAATTAAGTATATCTCCTAAACTAAAGTTCAGAAAAAAATAATTTTTTGCGCAACCAAATTTCAAAGTCAACACTTCAGGAAACTAAAGCGTTGGCTAATATACATTTTTTGTTATACTAAAATTATGCATTTATTTAAAGACATGTATTTCTGTGGTACTATTTCGTGTGTCACTTGAATAAGGAATTCTTTTAATATTAATCAGGAAGGCTATGTTTATAAGACCCCTTCCCGAATCTTGATGCATATACGCATTGGTGTAAGGTATTAAATGTTCAGACTTGACCAACTATATATTTTTTACTTGCTTTACAATAAAATTTAAAATATCTATACAAAATGGTTAAAAATTTGAAGGGTATGAAAAGAACATTTTTTTAGGTAATGTCCACTTAGATTGATTCTCGTTATATAATAGTTACATTACTTAATATGTTTACAAAAAAGACTACTCAAAAAAGAAATCAAGTGAAACAACTTTTTGAAAGGATTTATTTACAAAATTTGTTGAAGCGTTGAAAATGATTGTTTGTTAAAAAATGCACAAACACTTTATAAACCGGATTTTTGCGTTCTTTCAATTCATTCGTCAAATTGAAAGTGAAAACACTTGTAAATTGTTTTTAATTAAAGTTTGTAAATTGTATCAATACTTGTTCTTATTAAACAATATTCTATATAAATGTTTACATTAGGCATATAAAACTCCAATCAAAGTCCAATAAACGAAAATGAACTTTAACAAATCAGTAAGAAATAAATTTTTGTTTATTTAGTATTACAGTGGCTGATTGACTAAGCTGACATATTGGGTTGCCTGTTGACTCTCAGACTCTATACAAACTGATGAATATTTGTAACTTGCGATTATCATTTCAATAAAAGAAGAAAATAATGGCAACAAATTAGATTCATTTAAATGAAAATTGATAGTGCAAATATTGAGAGCTAAACAGAAACACACAAGAAAAATAATACTCGTAGCAGAAATAGATACGACAGAAAAATACAAAAGCAGCAGTATGAAAGAAAAACAAAACAACTTAATCTGTAAATCCAAATATTAGAGTAGAAAATAAACTGTGACTATGAGTTCAATTATTTATTGTAAATATTAACACTAGTGCACTAGGCAAACAGCTACAGCCAGAACGAAATAATAATTGACTGACGCAGTAGCAATAAATGGATGATTTTTAAATGTCTATAGTACCTACACCATTGCCTTCCCCTTTTTTTTATCTAAGTTCTAAAAAAATATTTATTTTTTGTGTTAGTCCATATTTCCGCAATGACCGAAATTCGGATTATTCGGTACTCCGGAAGGTGCACAGTGGCTCAGAATCGTTTTTTATCAGCCAAAACTCTGTAACTTTTGAATCGATAAAGATGTTTTAGATTTTTTTTTTAATTTAATGAAAAGCGGTTCGGCAGTTAAGAAATTTAAGGCTAAATTTGATCTTTTAATTTTTTATACCATTTAGTATAAAAATGTGGATTTTTTGTTTTTTGAATCAGCTTTACTTATAAAAAAAGTTATAATCAAATAAAAAAATATTTAATAGTACCCAGAATAATTTTGTGAACAGGTTCCCAGTTTATCAATTCTAGAACAGGTTCCGCTCTAGACAAAAAAATAAGACTTTTTAATGTTTGTTTTGTCCTCTGGCAGCCCTTTTGCTTCTTCATCTAAGTCCCGATGTTCTATTTTCCATTGACTTCGAATACTAGAGATGAGCGGATCTGACTTTGCCATGATATATTAAATATATCTTCATTTGTAGAATTTCATGATACTTTTCTGATATTGTGCTAAATGATGCTTATGACATCTTCTCCATGATAAAGGATTTTGTGAACTGTTACATACATATTTCTCCATAGATATTGGGTTGTATGTATTCGTGCAGTTTCCTTCGCATAATCACCAAATTTTCTAGTATCAATTTGTTCATTGAACACAAGTACATCGATAATTGTTCTAAATCCTGAAAAAAGATTTATATCAATACCTGTGTTTCCATCATCCTGTAGGTTTCTCATTGATCCTGTAGGTTTAAAATCCAAATTAAAATTGGAGCTTTTCTACTGGTAGTAAAATTTGTTTAGCCCCTTTTGACCCTAAAAAGTTCTATTCCACAGAAATTCAAATTTGACTATAATATACTACCTCAGAAAACATTTAATAACACAGCAGGTATAAATGGTACAGTGACACATCATACCATATCTTAAAGATATTAGCCAATTATGGATAATAGATAGCAGGGTAATAGTTTGCGAGTAATGATAATTTATTTCTGATCAAATTTAAAAAAATCACATTTTTTTATAAAATAACCTAAAATATTTGTCTTTAACAACTTGCCACAACCACAACTATCAATATTTTGATCTATTTTTTTGGCCACCTTAGTTTCAATATGTTTACTATTGAATGGCATTAAAATTTTGGAAATCGGTGTAAACAAGAAATTGGACTTTTGGCCAATGAAATTAATATCTCAGCCAAAGTACGCTTTTCAAACTCATTACATACTCTAAAATCCAGTTTGATTGCAACTTTGTAATACGAATTGAGTACATAGAAAAGGTTATTTTTAAAAAATTTTCAATTAAGTTATTAATCGGAAATTCAAAAGACTTAATTATCTTTATAATTGAATAATTTGCTCAAAAACAAGGTTTCGTACACAGAGAAAATATGATCTATTAAACGATTTATTAAAAGTAAAAACTATTCCAATTAATTTTTTAATTGTATCAATTATTCAATTGATCAAAATTAAAATTTTCTAATGTTTTTTACTAAAAATAAAACATTTTGTTGGCTTTCAATTATTTTTCTGATTGTATCAATTAATAACTTAATCAAATAAAAATAAAAATAAATGCTAATTTGAATAATTGAATATACAAATTTTTTCACAGGTTGAATTTTAATTAATAAAATAATTGAATATGTATTATTCGTAATTGAAATTGAATTTTAGATTTTTCTGTGTAAAATTTGAATTTAATTGGTTAGAAGCTTTGATTTTGAGTAATTTATTTAATTATAAAAATATGTGTACTCATTTTAAAAATCTGATTAACAATTTAATTGAATTTTTTATTTATTTTTTTTTAAATCTTTTTCTATGCAATATAGTAATAAAAAAAGTAAAAAACGCACCTAGTCAAAATTTACAAGAAAGCGTTCCTGTCCTAAGAATTTATTTCTATTTTGTTGTTTTTCTGACAATTTCCCACTTATTCTGACTAAAATCTCTAAATTTAACAAGTACTGGAAGAGAGCTAAAATTAAAATTATGATGTAAGAATTGATTATAGTTGAATTACTTCGTTTTCAGTGAAGTATTGTTCCAATTTTTTTTAAAGAGTATAAACAAGTTTTTTTTAGACAAAATAAAAAATATGAAATATGAAATATTTTTAGATGAAAATTCGAATTTGATACTTTAAAAGTTTTATATTATGTTCACATTAAGCATACATATACTTTCTTTTTCTTTCAACAAATTAAAGCGTATTAAAAATACCTAAAATATCTCCCTGTAGGGTTTGTTGTTTAATAATTTAATAACTCGAATCGATAAATATAAATAAATAAATATATATATATATATATATATATATATATCAATTTGTGTTTTTTGAGAAAACAAATTGTTTTTTTTTTTTTCGAAAAAGAACTATATGTGAACATAGCATTGTATTATATATACTGCAATCAATTATCCATATCGTATTGTACTGTATAAGATAACAAAAACATATTATGATTTCTAAAAAAAATAAATTTATTTTTTACCATCCAAACAAATCTAACAATATTTTTGCGAAGGTAACAAAATAACAAACAAATGCTAAAAATATTCCAGATCATCAAGGTTTGGAAATAGTGTTGTTTTAATTTACAAATTAACATGCAGTTTATAGACATACTTATGTAGATTAAATTGTTTATTCTCTCAAATTAGAAAAACAATTTTTACGTAATTTTTCCTTACCAAATGAAATCATTTAAAAATGTTTTTAATTTTTATGTTTCAAATTAATAAAAAAGTATAGTGTTTTTTACAAAAATGTTATTAATTTATTAACCATCATTTGATCTAATTAATAATCGGATCAGATATAATACAGTACAATACTGATTGAAAAGATCAACTCCTGGGTTGAGGAAAAATTTGCTCAGCTGTGGGAGAAAATTTCTGAACTGAGGCAGTCTAAGAGGTTTTTTTCATTATCCCGGTATTATTTACCGGACACTGTGGTTTTATATACATACGAGTATTTTAGGGAATGTTGCAAACATTCAGTGTAGATTTTGCATGATGCATGATGAGCCATCTTGAATCTAATAGGATAAAGTTCCTAGGGGAAGCCATAGTACCTCCAAAAGAGGTATTTGTTCTCAAACCAACTAAAGTAACACTGGTCGGCAAAAAATATATTTTTGTCTTCATTTAAACAGATATAGGTGAAGTAGATGGAATTTAACGTGTTGCACACGAATCCGTTTTTTTTTTTTTTTTTTTTTTTCTATAAGGTCCTGATTTCTTTTTTTATGAGCATGTCTAATATTTGCCTGTAATTTTTATTTTTTTTTTTTGTCCACATTTAATTGTAATTTTAATTTAAATGTAATTTTCAATTAGTGAATAAAATCAAGACTTGTGCATCAATTTTAATAATACATGTGTTATTTTATTAGTAGCATTATCAACCTTACAACAAATGATATAAAACTGAACACTTTTGCCGTTTTAGACATACCTATAAAAAATCAGGACCTGATAGAAAGGGAGAATTGGATTTATTCGTATCCTAAACTTGACATGGTGAACATATAAGGCTGCACAAAAGACTCCTTATGTTGTCCCCCATTTATCTATCTGTCACTTTTTTCTACTTTTTCAGCTTTATTTATTTTTATTTTATTTTTAATTTTTTTTTGTTTTGAAACACTAAGCTTTTTTAAATTTATTTGGAAATTACATTAGTTATGAGAAAAATTACTCTTCTTTTTATTGAAAGAGAGAATTTATTGAAATTGGTTCAAGTGGTAGATTTTAACAAAAATTATAGCTATTACAATATATAGTAACAATATTACAATACCTAATAACAGAAAACTATTGAATCAAGAAGTCTGAACGGTGAATTACTATGGCAAATGGTGTGCAAAAGAATGTTAATGGTATTTGACTCTAGTTTTGTATGACTTTTTCAATTAACTTAATTTATTATTTAATTTATTCTTTGCAAAAATCTCAATATGAAACAAGTTGATGCAGGTTCAGTACAAACACATAATAGTCAAAATAATAATTAAATTAAATACAATACACATAAACAAATATCCATACAAATTACAAAAAAACACATTGGATTTCAAAATTTAACTTGTTTTAAACTTAATTTTATTTAATTGGAATTTCACTTTAACAATTAACACATCGACTATATATTATTATAATTATTAATGTATGATTTGTTGGTTAGTTAGTTTTGTTTTCATTACAATGAGTAGTGGTTAATTTATTTCAATTTTTTAATTATCATCACAGACCAGAACTTTTGGCTTCTTTGCCTTGAACGAAAGTGTGATAAGATTTGTTCAATTGCTCCAAGAAAATAAATGTCAATACGGTATGTGGTCCCAGACGACAGTAGTAGGGTGTGAAACCCTTCCATAGAGCAAAGATACCCTCTTGGCGAGCTACTCTTGCTAAAACATCGAAAGTTCCACGATATTCTGGCTTGCCATCAACATACTTTTGATTTTGAATACGTGTTTTGGCAATATCCAAAGGCATAGAGGTAATAGTAGTCAATAAACCAGACAACATACTGGCACAGAAATGCAATTTAATACCTTCCTCCATTTGTAAAGGACCGGTACGGAAGTAGGTCTTGAATTGAGAGTACGAGGCAAGTTGGGTCATGTTGACAACCATAGCACGACCCACGGTTGGTAAACTGCCACGCCATAAGGTGGCCAAACCTTCTTCAGTAGTTATACGGGTCAAGGCATTAAAGACATTCTTATAGTTACGTCTTTCGGCCAATGGAAGACGACCATCAGATGCCATACGTATAAGTGCTACCTCAGCAGGAGTACCAATGAAGGCACCACAGGCTCCAGCAATCACACCCATCAACATGCTGGCAGACACATTAGGATCCTTGTTAAAGTGTGCTTTATAGGCATCATTAAGATAAGAGTAGACACCCAGGCGACCAGTTGTATAAGTCGCTTGACGTAACAGAGCAGCTCCAATACCTTGGTAAAGACCTAAAGGACCCTCTTTACTTACCACTGTCTGTATACAGTGGAATGAATTGCGGAATTCTTTCTTTCCACTACCAGCTCCAGAAATTTGCATACGTGTTTTAATCAAATCAAATGGTTGCACAATCATTGTAGCACCCATACCGGCTGCACCACCAAACACGAATTTCAAACCATTTGGAATGTTCTTAGTAGGTTGTTGCTGCGGTTGTTTTTCTCGTTGTTGATTAGACATATTGGCACCTCTTAGTTAATTTCTCTTTTAATGTGTTGTAACTTTTTATTTATTTTCTTCGTTTTCTTTATTGTTTTATTTTCACTTTACTTCAACAATATTCAGTCTGCTGTTTATTACTATGTAGCTGCTTGTTAAAAACTCTAAAATTACACAAAATAGATGCGGGAAACGGTAAACAAATTTTTAAATTAACACAATTTTGCAACAAATCGATTGGCAAAAAACATAAGGCACTGACTATCTGCTACACTGGTGAACTTGAATATATGGTTAAGTAAAACAACACAAATTCAACATTGTTGTAGCCCCCAGTCACATCGTCATATGTTTAGTTCCCACTTACCCCACTACTACCCGCTGTGATGATGGTTCCAAAACGTAGGCACACGTATCCACAACCAAAGTATGTTGTATTTGCGCAAGCCAGAAAACTAAACTATCACGATGGACGAAGAGTATCGTACTGAATGTAATTCTATAGAAACTCTCATCGCACTCAACACAGTGGAATAAATTTGTTTAATTCTCACCAATTAACAGACGGCATAACAACAAAATACAATTTAAACATTTTAATTTTCTTCATAGTGTCTACGTCACAATACGACTAAAATTAGAATGCCTGAATGCTGCTCCCACTAATAACACCCAAAAACAACAAAACAAAGAGAAACTGATCATAATCAGGGCTGTCAGATATGGCGATTTTTCGCCAAACGTGGCGCTTTTTAATTGTTTTTGGCGACATGGCGAATTTCTTGACGATTTATAAAGAGGTGGCTAGTTTGAAAAATTTTATAAAATAGGTATTTGTGGAGAAATACTATTGCGTATTCTTATTAACAAAACGAAGGTCCTTAATTTATAAATTCAACTTCAATTTAAATTGAGAAATGTCAGGATTTTGGTCGAAAATTCAACAATGCAAAAACAAGTCAAGACAGTGGAAACGCTTTTAGTTGCTTTGCCTCAAAATTGATTGCTTTCAACTCACTGAACTGAAAGAGAACAAATGTTGTCATACAATGTTAGAATTATTATTATTATTATTATTATTATTATTATTATTATTATTATTGCTATCATTATTATCATTATTATTATTATTAATATGATTATTGTTATTTAATAAATGTCAGTAAATTTTTATACTCTAAAATGGAGATATATGTATTTATGAAAAATGCATTTTAAGTTATAAATTAATTTTTTACTCAATTACATTAGCTACTGCAATTATCATTGGCTTTGTTGAAGCAGAATTTACATATATAAATCACTAAAAATTATAAAAATTTTTTGTTAACTTTTTTATTTTTCTTTAAAAAACCGAATAAAATTATATTAGGAGATTTTTGGCGATTACTGATTAGCAATTTGATGATAGAGGCTCAAAAAATTTGATAACCCAGATCGTAATTTATAAATTCCAGTAAATGAACTGACTGCTGCCAGACTTGATTATTTAACATCATTTTGACGATTTTTGTTATAAAAATGGCCTATTGACGATATGACGATTTTTGTCCCAAATTTGCCGATTTTCTCTAAAAAGAGATTTATAACTATTTTTAGCATTTCTATACCCTTCAGTGTAAAAAAAGTTTAAAAAAATGATGTCGATAGAACGATGTCCGTCCGTCTGATTGTCGGTTGAAATAGCGTTAATGAAGCCCATCTATAACATGTATATATATGTGTATGTATATATATTTATATATATATATATATATATATATATATATATATATATATATATATATATGTAATATAATTTTTATTAATTTCTTTTTAATTTAAAAATTAGTCATAATTAACCTAGTGTCTACATTAGGCAAATTTTTATCAAAACAAACGTCAAAAGCAGTGCGAATATATACAAGGTAACCGTAGTTAAATAACTGATTATTATATTGATTGTTATAGTTATCAAACTGCATAAATAAAAAACAATTATGAATACGCTATATTGTTGTTTTTTGCAACTGTTGCCTCACACAAATTCGCGTTAAGTTTGACGTTTGTCATGATAAAAAGATCTCTAATGTAGACACTATATAAAGCAAATTAATCATCAAAAATAGTATAGACAATGTTCATTAATATAAAAAAGCACAATTTTTGATTTTGACGATTTCAAATAGACGATTTGGCGATTTTTTTTTTGAAATTTGACGATCTTTTACTAAATTTATGTGGCAACTATGGAACTGACAACAGGTGATCATTGAAAAGAACAACAAACTGTTGTTAGAAAACAAGAGAATATTTATGTAGTAAAAAAATTAAGAGTTAAAAGAGAAATTGTTTTCAAAAATAAATAAAACAAAAATATTTTGTACATTGCGGAAATTTCTGATTTCATCGCAACCTTGACAATCAGCTAAGTATGTACATCATAATTTTTGTGTATTTTCGTTAGTTTACTTTTTATTTATGTGATTCATGAATACGCACATGAAAATGATTTTTTTTTTAAACACGTCACTAAATTATGCGAACAAAATCACTGTAAAAAACTTACCGACAGTATTCTCTTCTCGAAACAATATTAACTGTTTTTACTTCTCCTTTATTAAATTAGTTTCACAATAAAATACTTTTCATCTTTTTGATTTTATGAATATAAAATGAATTTATTCGATTTTATAGATTTTTATTTGTTAATATTTATTATTTGATTATTATTGTCTATTATACTTGGGCATTATTTTTTTAATTTTTTCTTATCACACATTTTATTTTTGCAATTTGTTATTTTGCTCTCTTAATACTACAATTAACAAGTGACATTTGTTTATTATTTGTAAACACAGTTAAAACTCTCTTAAAAAACAGGGTTGTAAAAATGTGCTTTATTTATTAGGCAGTGCATAGCGTAATAAGAAAGTGACCTAACGCGAAATTGTCAAATTGTTTTTGTAATATATTTTGTAGCGTTTGTTTACTCTTCTTCTTTATTTTCTCATTTGTTGTTCACAGCTTTTTGATATTATGTACCTTGGTTTTACCCTAACAAAATACAAGCAATTGTTGTTTTGTAGATTTGCGCTCACTTTATAATTACATTATGACGTAGTGTCTATATTAGACAAATTTTTATCAAAACAGACGTCAAAATCAGTCCGAATGTACACAAGGTAACCTCAGTTAAACAGCTGATTTTTGGTTGTTAATGCTGGAAACTGCATATATGAAGAACGTAAATAAATTCGTCTTATCGTTGTTTTTTGCAACTGTTTATTGGTATTTTATAAAATACATAAGAAATAATAGTTAAAATATGGTAATAATATGTTTTTTGTACCATTTAAAAAAAAGTACTCTGAAAAGTTGACTTTTTGAATAAAATCTACATCTTTTTCATAAATCCAAGAGATTACAAATTTTAGATTATTTTTCACAGCCTATAAAATGAGAATATTTATTAAAATTGGTGAAATGGTCCCAATAATATTAGTTCTTTCTTAATTTATAAATTCTTAAAAAAAGTAATTGTATCAATTACACCGTGCTCGAAAATGAGACTTATTTTTTTAACAAAAAAAAAAAAAAAATGTATGTCCAATGGGCACCCATTGGGTAAAACTAAGTCGAAGATGTTGAATTTTATTGTGTTAACCATTTTTAAAAGTCAGCGCTTGTTTTTGAGATACATATTTCATTTGAAAGGCTTAAAGAGGGGTTAGGAAAATGAAGTTTTTTGCGTAAATTTAATAACTTAGTTGTTAAATTTTAAATTTAAATATTCTATTGATTAATTCTTATCATCAAATATATTTTAAACAAAGTTTATACAAAAATATCGCCAATACGAGCGCTAACTTCAAAAAACCATTGTATTCAGCATACTCGAATTAGTTTTACCTGTGGGCTGCCCAGCTGTTTAAATTTGCGACTAGCACAGCGTTATTAAAGGTATTAAATTGAAATAAAAAACAAGTAATAAAGATATAGTGGGTCAAGCCCGACCATATGATATCAAACACCATTGTGTGTGTCCATAAAAATTCGTGGACATGTTAGACATGTGGAAAATTGTGAACCTATACTTTTACTAAGTGTAAAATAAAATATACGCTTACAGAATATTACGTTAATACTAACATTTGTATGAATTTATGCACCTTAGGGTAGCTCCCGAAAGTGGGCTTATATGGGAGCTATTGTAAAAAATTGGAGCGATCCTCATAAAATTTGTCACTGTGATTTCTACTTATATAAAATTTATTTGTGTCAAATATAAAGTTGATACTAACATGTGTATGTGATTTACGCACGTTAAAGTGATTTTCGGCAGAAGGGTTTATATGGGAGCTACTGATCTTCACGAAATTCGCCACAAAGATTGATACTTGTACAAGGCTTCTTTATGCAAAATTTCATTAAAATATTGCTATATTTCAGGAATTTATGATCGTTAAACCCTTATTCCTGGAGGACATTTGTATGGGGGCTTGGTGAAATAATGGACCGATCATAACGAATTCCAATAGGCTTTGTCATTGTATCATGAAAGTCCTACGTACCAAATTTCATTGAATTGTCTTCAAAATTGCGACCTGTGCTTTGTGCGCAAGGTTTACATGGACAGCCGTCTAGACAGCCAGACGGACGGACATCGTTAGATCGACTGAAAAAGTGATTCTGAGTCGATTGATATACTTTAAGATGGGTGTTGCATGATTATTTCTGTGCGTTACAAACATCAGCACAAACGCATAATACCCCAACCACCTATGGTGGTATGGGGTATAATGAATTAACATTTTTATTAAGAAATATTATTTTGTCCATGTGAGTTTTAATATTTGTATATATATAAATATATATATATATATATATATATATATATATATATATATATATATATATATATATATATATATATATATATATATATATATGTATATATAGGATACCAAAATTTTATGAAGTAAGCTTTAATTCAAAATAGGAACAGAATGCCTTTTGCTTTGGGACCACCGTAATAAACATACAAAAAATTAGGGATTTTCCTATTCTTACTTTTATCAATTTCTTCTAGATGGAGTTGAATTTATCAAAAGAAAAAAAAAAGTTATTCAGACATTTTGTAACGTATTGTAGAATATGAGACTGCATTTTATTTAGAAAAAAAAAAAAATTGTAAAATTCATTTTTTAAAAGAGCACAAATGTTTTTGCATTTTAATGCATTTGTTTCAAAAGCATGTTGGAATTTCTAAAATTTCTTTTATTTAAACTTACAATTTTTTGTTCATAAAAATTCTTTGCGCTGATTATATTCTAGCAGATAAACTAATCGTAACGACTCAAAAACAAAAAATCTGAAGTTTACTAAACTCAACAGATAAACAAGAATGCAAAAATTATAAACGTTAAGCATTTTCTCTTTTCCATCTTCAAGGACTTTATTCAAAGGAATGTCAAGTTCTTAATACTATTATTTACAATAACAAATTTGTACATTAATAAAGAAAAGTGTGTTTGGGTGGACACGCCTAAAAACTAAAAGAAATAAATAAAATGAGCAATAATAGAAAATACATTTGTCATCACATACAATAGTGACAGATAGTTTCATTTAATAATCGTCCACTCAAGAAGAAACTATGATGACATGATTGTTCTATAATGATGATTGTTTTAGATAATTAATATTCTAAAGAATACATAATGGAAAAAAATTTTAAAACCTAATTCATAATATTTAAAAATTTTTAATTGATCAAAGGTTTATAAAACTAATTCCTAATTATGAATAAGGTCCTTAATTTATAAAGAATAATGAATAATGAAATGAGGTTATTTAAGTTTTATCAGCATAATTAATAAATTTAATTTAAAACGTTTTAAACTAAAGGTATGTTTGGATTAGTAAAATATTTGTTCAAAATGACGTAACCACTGTATAAAATATTTCCTATTTTCACTTTTTTAATGGGAAAATATTTTTCACTTATCACGTAGCTGACATTTTAATGAATTTTATTTGACGCTATTTTCTCTTACAAAACATTTGAAAGAACATACATAGCTTAACTTTGGATTTTCAAAATTTCAAAACAGAGACAACGAAGTTCTCAACAATTCCTAAAACCAGTACGATGTAACATGATAAGTTATACTTATAAAGCTTTGGTCACATTGTGGTCACTATTACCTTTAGATAAAATTTATTTGGTATTGAAAATGGGTTTTTACTATATTGTAGATGATGTAAATGGTAAATTTTTTTCCCTAGGGAATTTTTTACTGATGGGTATTTCAGATTCGGATATATCAGCAGTATATGTATAACCATTCCTAGTTTGTTTGTCTTCTTTTTTTCATTGTAGTTACACCTTTTTCATCAAATTTTTTACTAGTCCGACCTAGTTTTAGTACATGAAGTACTAAAAATAAAATTGAGTCAATACTTTTTCTGTTTTTTATATTTCTTCCAAGAGAAAAATATGCAATTTAAAATATTGTTTTTGTTTACACATATTAATTAAAGTCCTCCATAATACTCGTATGTTGTTTTCTGCTTCAAAGAGTTCAGAAAAAGAAACGATTTTTCTAAAATTTGGAAATTCGAAAACGATTTTACAGCGTCAAGACAAAGTTTTCACTTTAATTGCTGAAGATAAAAAATTATCTACAACTCAGACAAAAAATTTATGTTTATCTTGATAAAAATGCTTGCCAGGACTTAGCGTTAGTAAAATGAAATGCGAACGAATTACAATAACATAATAGAGTAAGTGCACTAGTAGTCGGCAGTTAAATTTTTTTCTTTCTTTCAAGATGTCTGCTCACGAATGTTAATATGGTTTTTGAATGATAAATGGATATAGTGCTTCAGTAAAGGACATTGTTTCAAATTTACCTAGATTTTTGCATTTATTTCTCAATATTCGGCCTGTCATGATCCAATAGTCATGATCATGTCCTGTCATGGTCCAATAGTCAGAAAGAAATTTTTGTTAACGAAAAATATTGAATTTTTCATTGTGGAAAATTTGTGTTCTGGTTCAAAAACTCATGCGAAAGGATACAATTTATATATATATTCGAAAAATGTCTAAAAAGTTACTACTTTGGAGATGTTAGAGAAACAATAATTTTTAAATTTCCTATAGCCCTCTTATGTTCAATGTTGGGTACAGGTTTTCCTCACAAGTTTGCTTAAAAATCTGTCATTTGGAATTAGTTTCGAAAATTTGAAAAAAGTGCTTTTAGTTTTAAATAAATATTAGGAAAATAAATATTTAAATATTTAAATATTAGGAAAATAAGATATATTTTAAAATTAGGTAAAACATTTCATTATGAGCTCCAGTAGTGCGATTCAGTAACTTTTAACGATTCGACAATCGTAAAACTTGTCAATAGCAATTGTTGTTTGCAGTAACGATTGTGTGATTCACTAAGTACTCTTAAACGATTGTATATAACTATTATTTCGTGTGGCAGCTCTCCACAAGGAAATGCCGAAATAATAGTAAGGTTCAAAACCAAATAAAAAAGAAAAACAAATAAATTTGAAACAAATCGAAGTTTGTTTAACAATTTTAAGACCGTAATTGATTAAATTATGTATTTGATATTGATTAAGATGTGTTTCTGTTAATGGTTTTCTTCAAAAATGACCACTACTCCTAAAAGAAGATTCGGAAACGTAGAAGCACCATCTATAACGTGGAAGCACAGACTACAACCACAAAACAACGACTGAATCATTGGGTTGACTTTTCGGCTAATTTTTGTCAATATATTAACAACACAAAAATTTTTGTCTTTAAGTTAACGCAAACAAATATCGTTAAAAGTGTTAGAGAATAACTAAATCGACAATTTTGTTGTTTACTAATTTTAACGATTCGATTATCGTTAAAAAAAGTTACTGAATCGCACCACAGGACACGCTCCCAGGGCCAAAAATATAATGTTTCTATAAAGAAAATATCATTACATTTTGAAAATATTTGATATGATGTATTAAAAAGTTCTATAAAAGACTGAAATTCTTAATACTTTTTTATAACATACTCAAAATTAAGAATGTTTAAAATTAATCATGGGAAAAATAAAGAATTTTTGCTAAATGTATGAATTTTAATCGCTTATAAAAAATTAATAAAACATTTAAATTATTTTCATCGACACACTATTGTACTTATAATATACATTTTTAAATAAAATGCAAACCATTGATATAAATATTGCACAAAAAAAAAAACTTTACTTACCCCAAATTATCATTATATTTCGAAACCTCTTGATATAGTAGTTTTAATAAAATAAGAATAAGAAACTATGCCAACTTTAGGATTGATAGAAAAAATCGAATTTGTCTGTAGTCAGCAGCCTATGCCAACTATATTAAATTATAAAACTATTTTGTTCCTAAAGACGATAACCACTAAAATAAGAAATGCAATCCTATTTCACTACATTGTCCATATTAAAAACATTGTTTAAATAGATACCTTCAGGATACTTTATTGTTAAAATATAATTTAAATTATTATTCTTAATTGTAGTTTTAAAATTCATCTATACACAACAATTTTCTTGAAAAAAAGCTATATAAAACGTGTTGCTACAGAATGGGCATAATAATAATAATAATAATTTAATCATTATAACTAGAAAGAAAAATATACTTTCAATGCAAAATTGATCTCACATTAATATTTGATAGTCGACATTCTTATTTATTTATGTTTAAATTAAAAATTTTTTAATTTAACCAAAAAAAAAAAGAAAATTAAATTATTGTCGGTGCGCTGTAGAAAAGTCATATATGTTTTTGAACAACCGAATATAATTGATACGCGGAGAAGAACTTATTGCAATGAATCTAATATACTTGAGAATATTCTTTTTACATATTCATTTATTGATCAAAATTTGAAATTTGCTTTTATCGATACTTTATGAATTTCACTGCTTTGTGTACCATCTATATTCGGATCACTCTTAAATATACATATATTTAAATACAGATACACCTAAACCTTCTTATATACATACAAATACACATTATAAAAAATACTTGTAAGTATTCAATTCAAAGTAGTTTTTCCCACTAAAGTTAATGCTAATGGCAAAATACTTTGATTATTATAGCGTAAAATTTTATTGATTGCCAACAAAAAAAAAAAAATGTTGGGTGATTGACTGGTAAGCCATCACATTGTGTTTTAACCAAAGTGTACGAACAACAGCAGTACAGTACCGCCCTCCCTCAATCAAAGCACTTTTACCCTTCGTTATATGATAAACTGAATTTAGATTTGGTTGTGAAAACGTATTGGTGGTACCTTTGTGTATCAACCATGTTTGGGTTATTTTTATAATGGTTTATTTTTATCTCAACTTAACTTTCTTCTGTTAATTTTTCGAGTTCAGTAAAAGCATAGATGAAAATAATAAATATAAATCCATTTAATATGTATTTTTTCTTCTCTGTAACTTTGTTGTGATTAACATATACATACATACATACATACATGCATACATACATACTTACATACATACATACATATAAACATACATACATACTTACATACATACATACATACATACATACATACATACATACATATATATATATATATGTATATGTATGACTGTTATGACAAAAGGATACATCATCATACAGAGTAAAGGACCTGCAGAGATTTTATTTTTTTTTTTTTTTTTTTTTTTTTGTGAATACAAATGAATCACTACAATACTTTCAACGTCTATTAACAATTTATTTGAGGTTGCAAGAAGATTCTTATAAATGCTGCATAAATATCATTTATATGTTTGTTGGTATAATCGTTTATAAAGTAAAACATGTAAAGAAAACAAATCTATTTGTAAATATTCACACAAAATGCTAAATATATATCAGAGTTATGTATGTAAATAAATTCTATAAATACTTTTGCTTACCTTAGTTAAAATTCAAGTTTAGAAAAAGATTAATAAAACTAAATATATTTTGTTTGTACGGAAAAGTTTTCTTCATAAATTTTGAATTATTTTTTTCCCGTTTTTGAAAGCAAATATTTTGCAAGGAATAAAGCTATAGAGTTTTGAGCAAAATTATGTTACCTTAAGTTTTATTAAGTTTTTGAAGTATTTTTAGAAAATCTATAGAAAACTTTTTGTTAAGAATACGTTTGTTATCTTAATTTGTTTTCATTTCAAGCTGGGATTTTATGTTTAAAAAAAAATTACTTATGGTGGTTAATATTAATGTTTTGAGAAAAATAAATATATAAAGCAAATATTTGTCAACGAAAATGTTTTATTTTATGATGAGTTTATATGGTGAAAATATGAAAATATCGGTTAACAAATAATTTGCATAGGAAAATTCAAACCCCTTTTCTGGCTTGGTTAAAAAATGTTGTCTTTTTTTAAGGTTGTTTTAAAACTCAAATTTCAAATTTTTTAAAAGAAATTGGGAATAAAACTATGCAGGAAAACATCACGAAAAATATTTTTTTACCCGGATTTGGAATTTTGATGGTTTAACATAATTTTACTTGGCAGAATGAGGTAATTAACATTTTATTTTTCCATGATATTAATTACTAAATTTTACTTCACATATTTATATTTAAGAATAGGGGCGTTTAAAAAATGCTGATCCCAAGCTCAGTTGAGAGTTAAATTTGTCTTTCAATTATATTTCCATAAAATTTTCCATAAAATTCAAATAATAATAAAAAAGTTTTCGTTATGTTTTCCTTAAAACTTTCTAATATTCCAAATTTTGACATTTGACCTTCGTGTTTTAAAGGTCTTCCTTGTCCAATTTTCCTAAAAACTTCATGAGACATATTTTATCTTATTCTGTAATAATTCTGTTTAGTCTGGATGTAATTAAAAAATGACTATAACTAAAAAACTGCAAAACATGTCTCATTTTTCTGAAATTCGCAAAATTTAAATCGCAGGTACGGCTTAGACTTACAAGGTATTGAACTAATTCTTCTTTAAGTTTATTTTGTGTGGTGGTGTTTTCTATAAATCTGCAAAGTATTATTTGAACTTTTTTGAATTTTTTTTAACAATATTTTTAAAAGCTTTAAATTGGAGTTTTGAAACAGCTATAAAAAAGGCAATATTTTTTAACCAAGCTTGGAAAGTGGTTTGAATTATCCTGCAGAAACAAAAAAATATTTTTCAGTAATTAATGTTCAAATTAAATTAAAAATTGAATTTTATTTAAGCATTTCTCAAAAAAATAAAAATTTGTTTGCACACTAGTTACGCAATTGGTCTAAAAAACATTAATGGTCTGAGGAATTTGTAAAAATATAAAAATTTTTTAACAGATTTTTTTCCTTTTATATCTTGTTCGATAGATAATTATGTATAGATTACGATTTTTTTTAACATTTTCTTACAACGCGAAGCATTTAATAGCTAAACTTTTCTAAAAACAGTAAAAAAAACCTCAGGTCCGATGCGGCACGGGTTAACGGTATCCAATTTCACTATTATTTCACACAATATCATTTTAGACCCCGACGAATGATTAAAGTCGGTAAATTTTGATCAAGTCTAATGTAACTTTTTCCTACAGAATAAAATACAATTTCTTTAAATTATTTTCGTAACCATTCTATATCAGCCCAGATTGAATTTTAGAATTCTAAAGTTGAAATTGTTTACTTTTTGTAAGAAAGACAAGTCGCTGTGATTACTAATACCATGGAAAAGCAACACTAGTACATTCAAAAATGTTATTATTGAATGTTATAATGATTTCCACAAAACAATATTTAATCCTTTAATTAAAATGAACAACGAAAGAAATATTTACAATTTTTTTTATATTGCTTTTAAAAAAACATTAATCAATGTGAAAAATTAAAAAAAATATATAAATAAATTAATGGATATTGTGGTATTTAAAATTAAACAATTAAGTAAATACATTAAGTTTAAATTTTAATGTGTTTAAATTTAATGTTCAATATTTCAATATTGAAATGATATAAAATGTGTTAAACATTATTGTAACCTACATTTCTATTTTAAACATTTTAAAACTGTGATAATTTCCAAATTTGAATTTTACTAATGATTTATTCAAAAAGCAATGAAGAAATATTATATTAAACTCAAACATGATTACTATTATATAAATACATATTTGTATAAATCTGTAAACTATTTATTCGATTTAAGTATACGTTTTGTACTGTTTTAGATTTATAGATATTACAAATACAAATACTATATATGGCATTATTTATAGCGGGCGTTTGGTGGATCGATTACAAGAACAACAAAATAAACATGTGTTGTATTTATTGATCTTAAATGTTTTGTTATTTTATATTTTTGTTACTATGTACTGCTGTTTTTATAGCTTAATATATATATATATATATATATATATATATATATATATATATATATTTATATACATTAGGAAGTCACACCGTCTTCTGAACTTAAGTTATGTTGCCAGTTGCCGAAATGATATGCAACTGAAAGCTATCAACTTAAGTTGCCATATTTATATATCTATATATATATATATATATATATTTTTTTTTTTTTTTTTTTTTGTTTTTGTACCAAGAGGTATCTAAAAGCAATTTTGCATGTTGGAAACACAGATTCAATATCACAAGCGATGTTGTTTCTGTGAGAGAATACATTACGATAGTCTCAAGTTTAAAAAGTCTTATATGAAATACTCCATCCTTTGAAACACCACACCAACGCGATGATGAAATTAACGCGGAAGATCTGTAAGCAATAAAATTTGTATAAAGAGAGTGTTGAACGAAAAATAGACAAATTCACTTTTATTGTTATTTTTTGTTTTTACATTTTTTATTTGTTTATCATGTTTAGGTTTATTTCAGTTGCTGAACTTTCAAAATTGTGTGTTTTTTGGATAACTTTTTGGCAACTCTGATAAGTCTAAGTACACACACAGTTATTTTTCTGTCTGAAATTTCTCTATTTTTTCTTTTAAACTTGTTTTTACGCTCACACACAATTTTTACTTCAGCAATTCTTGCTTTAATTGCTTTGATTTGTTTTTGTTTTGATGAAAAACAAAAACGAATGAAAAACAAAAAGAATTTCGAGGTACGAGCAAGTTTGTTCCCTTTCAAATTCCCTCACGCTCTCTTTCACACAAAATTAGAATTTAAGCAAGAAAAAGTGCCTTAAGTGAACTCAGACTAAAGTTGCTATTCATAATATAAATTAATTTGTAGGATTCCTTGCCAGTAGGCAACACAACTATAGTTTGTTGACCTATTAGTTTGTTTAAAAAATAAGTCCCGCTGACAAAAAAAAAAAAAAAAAAAAAAAAACAAAGAAAGTTTTACTTAATCACATTTAATTAATTAAGAAATTATTACAAATAATATTATTTAATTTCTGTTCAAATTGCGCAAAAACTGTAGAACTTATTTAATTTTTTCCTCCATGACTTTCCATACATTTTTAATTCTGGCCCCAAAAAGTATGCACCAAATAATATATTTAAAAATATTTTGTCTTTAAACACATAAACAACTTTTTCATAAACCTTAGAAAATGTTAAACGATTTTAAATTAGTATATCCCGATTTATAGTAAACTAAATAGCATTTAAAATAAAATAAAAAATTTAAAACAATTAAGAAAGATATAGTAGGTCAAGTCCGATCAAATGATACTCTACACCATTGTCTATGTGATTCGGGGAGGGATCATATAGGACATATGGCCAATTAGGTATATTTCTATAAAACATATACATTTATTACGCTATGTTGCTACAAACTAGGGTTCTACAGTTGGAATAAAAGATCGGCTTTTCGACTTTTTCCAATTTTTAAATAAACGATTTTTCTACTTTCTCAATTTAGTAATAGTCGATTCTTTCGAATTTTTCCGACTTCTTTTTTTTAATTTTGCTTGAAAACAACGGCTGCAAAATTTATATAAAATATTTGAAATGTAAAAGTTACACGACAATTTGGAATTATACTAAAAAACTGTATTGGGTAAAAAGAACCGAATATATGCCAAATTACAACGCGTAGTTAAAGGTCGTTTATATTAAGAATCTCAGAACTCAGAACTTCTTTATTTAAAAAAATTCAGAATTTTGTTCGAATTCATAAATGTGCCTTATTAGATTTTTTAACCAGGTTTAGATGGTACTCTTAGGCCTATTAATTTAAAAGTAACTATAAAAACATACACAAACGTACACGTACACAAATGCCCAATTCAGAACATCTGTTGTATAGTTGTGTCGATGTGGTGAAATATATATTTTCAATATTTATTCATACCAAATTTCTTGAAGATATCTTTAAAATTGCGACCTGTATTTTGTTCACAATGTTTACATGGATTGACACTGTTAAATCGACTCAGAATCACTTTCTTTATACTTAAGATGGGGGTCCGAAGAAACAGCATATATATATATATATATATATATATATATATGTATGTATTCTCAGCAAAATACTTAATAATGTACAAAAATAAACAAATTATTTTTAAAATTATTATTTACAAAACATTTTAAAGTTTGGCCTTAAGCTCTGATCCAGTACTAGTCAGATTTAAAGGTTTTAGTCAGAATTTGTCACAAAAACAAAAAAATATAAAGAAATTTTGAGTACGGGAACACTTATAATTGTGACTAGTACAGGAACGGAGCTATAAAAAGAATAGTTTTGTTTTGTCAACCCAAATAAAAACTAAATTAAATATCAATAACCAAATATTTATTATTTATTCTATACAACTTTTATAATTATAGCAAAAGCGAAAAGCATTAAAAATACTCAAATAAAATACAATTTAGTAAGGGAAACAACAAATTCGTTCTTCTGGGAATTCGCTGATTCAAACCTTTCCTTATAAATAAACTAAACTATAAAAAATTACTTTATCTTATGACGTTCTATATCCTTAAAAAAATTTAACTCGTATCCTATGACAACATATAACACAGTGCAACAATAAAAAAAATTCTTCAATAATTCCATAGCATAATTAAAGTCTAACAAAAGCCCCATAAAATCCATAAAATCGAAATTCGAACTAACTTTGCAAAACCCTTTCGCGTTTCATTTCGCGTCGGAATTACTGAGACAATATTCATTCAATGACGCAAAATTTGTCCCGTAGTGTCATTTAAGACCCTGAAGAATTATTAAAAATCTTATCAGTATTTAAATCACTTTATAAACATTGAATTTTGTTTAATGTTGACAAGTAAAACTTTAAACTTGATTTTAAGTTTTGTATGTTTTGTACATTAAAAACTTTAAGGATTTTCTTTACATTGAATTATTGAATAATGTACATTATACATACATATTACAACCAATAATAATCCTAAAGTTTATGCTTTTTATACATGAACACCAAACATACACATTAATTTTTACACACTAGTATATACGCATACAAAAATCAGACAGACATATGTAGTTGATATGACTAAATTTGTATGAATGTATGTTTGATAATTTCCCCTAAGAGCCTGTGCAGATTTTAAATGGTCATTACAATTTATGCTATGATTATTTAATATTACTTTTATTTTTATGGTTCTTTTTAATGGTTAAATTCATATCATTAAGGGGGAAAGAGCGAAGATATAGATAGAGTATGGAATGAATGGGTCAAACTACCAATGACAATGACCATTTTTCGTACAACATAAAATTGTAATGTAATAAAAATCCTTGGCATAAATAATCCTGTTTGTTTGTTATATCAAAAAAATAAATATTTATAGGAGAGCGGGCCAGCCTTTGTTTGAATCACTGAAAAAAACTGTCATCATAAAAATTCTAACATTGAATTATTGTTTAACAACTAATAAAATGTTTGAGTGTTGGAACAATTATTTAAGAAGAAGCATTCTTTAGAGAGTAGCATATTTATTATGATGTTTTTTTTTTCGTTTATTTCAATAGTCTAGCTGGCTAATTTTATATTCGTTGGAGCATTTTATGGACATAATTAAACATGTTACGATCCATTTTTGTTATTGTTAACTTTAAGTTAATATAAAACAAGTGGAAAAAGATTTTAAAGTGATATTAAAAATTTTAGTTTTTCCCTTTTTTTAACATTAAACTTCAGTTTTTGTGATGACAAGGTATGCAAAACATTTAATGTTTAATATTTATTTAAATGTATACTTCAGTTTTAAAATTGATATACATCTTTTATACTCGGCATACAGTTTATGTACTTTTATTTAATCTTTATTCGAAATACATCTAATGCGGGAAAATTAGACAAATTGCAAAACATTGTCTAAACTTTGAGATATTCCGTTTTGAGAGTACTTCCTGCATTAAAGATCTCGTAGCTCCCTAAATTTCAAAATTTTATATTTTAAAATTTATTTAGAAATCTAAATAACGCAGCTTTTTAATGAAGGACTAACAAGACATTAAGGGCTATAAAAAACAAACGATAAGAATCTGTTAGTAAAATTTTATTTATAATTATTAGTGCTGAAACCACATTCAACACACATAGTTGCACAAAAGAGTATTATTAACAAATTATTAAATAAAATTTACTATAATTATATTTATAGATTTTAAACAATTATAATATTTTAGTGCGAATTACACTTACAAACATTTTCTTTTCTGAAGTAAATTTTTTTACTGTGTAACATTTTTTAAAAATTACCCTTACCCTCATAAAATAGTACCCTTTTTATGATTACAATAGAAAAAAAATGTGACCAATTCTCTAATTTGTTAAAGTATTTATGAGAAAATTTTTAAATTTAATCGAAGGAAATCTGATTTTGCGTAAACTTTGGCAATTTTGTTGAAACTTAAAACTTTTGGCGAAATTTCAGATTTTTGGTGAAATTTTGGGTTTTTGGTGAAAATTCGAATTCTTGAACATTTTTGATGAATTTGTAATTTACAATGAATTTTTTTTTTTTGTGAAAGTTCGGATTTTTGGTGAAATTTTAAATTTTTAGCGAATCTTTAAGTTTTTGATGAAATTGGAATGTGAAATTTAGCTATTTTTATGAAATTTTTATTTTTTTTCGTGAAATTTTGAATTTCAGGTGAAATTTCGGAGTTTTTGTGATTTTAAAGCACTAAATATTAAAAATAAATTCTTTTAAAGCCAACACTATAAGAATTATTTTTTCAGAATAGAACACAAAAGAGCGCACAGGTCAGAATAAAGGCAACATTTTAGCCAGAAAAGAAAACGTCATCAGTAATTATATTTTTCTCACTATTTATTGAATTAATAGGAAAATAATTAAAATTGTGTTCATCTTTAACCAACAATAGCTTAATATAGTTAATAGCATAGATTATTAACATAGATATAAAGCTTTAAAAATTCAATTGAAAAAAATTATTGAAAAAAAGCACACATAGTACAATTGTTTTTGTTTTCAATGAAAGTTTTTACTAACACATTTTTAGACTTAGGTTTTTTTGACAACCGACTTAGGTTTTTGATAACGAAGCTTCGTATTATAGTTTAAAATTCAACACACAAAAAAATGTCAAAAATAATTAAAAAATTAAATTCTTGTTAAAAAAGATGGCTATGAGATAGTGTAAAAATGTGTTGTAGTGATTATTTTTCTAAAATTTTTAAGAAAAATTTCAATAGTTTACATTTCAATAATCACACAGAACTTATATGTGAGGAGATAGAAATAAGGTTGTTACACTAAAGAGAACTAACTAACTATATTATGCATAAGTAATTATTTTTTCAAGATTTGTATACCCTACACCAACATAGGTGGTTGGGGTACTATTATATTCATATACCGTTAAAGTATACGGCTTAAAGGTTCTTCTTGAATTTATTTGGTTACCTGTCTGTCTGTCTGTCCATTTGAAAGATTTAAAATTTAATCTTGTTGAAATTTGACACCAATAATTATTTTGGTACAAGGACAACTTCTATTGAAATTGGTTATGATCGATTCACATTTCATATAAACCCCATACAAATACCCTTCCGGAATAGGGGCTTAACAAACAGAAATTCTTTAAATATAGCAATATATGAAATTAAATGAAATTCGATACAAAAAAAAATGTATTTACTTTTGCCAAATTTATTTTTATGCCAAATTTCGGTTTAAAATCTCCTGAATATTTGCCACTTCCGGAAATCAATCTTAAGTACTTAAATCCCATATAAATGTTATCAACATAATATAATGCATATACATATGTATGTTTTATAGAACTATGCATTTCACTTAACATATGTATCGGTACAAAATTGGCTACAGGTTCGAATTTTGATGCGAATACATAAGGTTCTGCCGACTATAACTTCCTTATTTGTTTAATTTATTTTCCTATTCTTTTTTCAAAATTGTTTAGAAAAAATAGGATATATCTCTCTTCAAAATCGCTTAAAAACTTAAAAAGCTATGTATTTAAAAGTTTAACAATAAATTGATCATGTATTTTAAGACAAAATATTTTATTTTATGTTTTTGTGGTGCATACTTTTTGGATCAAAAAACGAAAAATGTATTGAAATTTGAAGTAAGTTTTTTTACTTTTTATGTCCAATTCAGAAAAATTAAATTGTTTTATAGGCTTTTATGAAAAAATCTATAATAAATTCTAGTTAAACTCAAAAAATTGTAAAAAAAAAATATTTTTTAATGTTGTTTAAAAAATGTCTTAGCTTTCGCTAAAACATTAACCTGAAACCTGATTCTTCTACTTTCCAAAAACAATAAAGTTCAGAAACAAAAAAAAAAAATCAATTCAAAATAACAGAATTAGTGATACATTCTTAGGTATACCTTAAAATTTAGAAGTTTATAAAATTATTTATGTTGTCCTTAAAAAGATTTTTTAATTTAGCGGAGTGTAATTACGAAGTCTTTAAAAAGATATAATATAATACAAAGTAAATTTAAATTCTTAAACATTTTTGTTATGAAATCATTGCTGGTCCCTCCATGATTGTTTGCTTAGTTGTTTTGATGATCAATATCTGAACTGACTATATAAAAAAGAAAAAAAAAAAAACAAATTCATATAGTGGTTTAAATTTACTTCAAGTACAATAATATGGACAACAAAATGAACTATAGAGAAAAAATTAAAAGAAAAAATAAAAACATAGTTGAAAGGATACATTAAATTATATGTTTTGCAGTTCTGGTTTCTCTTTTGGTATCGTCTTCCCATTACATATAACTTACAGCATGTGTTTAAAGCACCTGCACATACATAGTTAAAGTAAATACTTTAAGTTAGTTGCTCTTATATATATAAATACATTTAAAAGTATTATGAACATGTATGTTCATGTTGTGTTTAATCATTTCTTTACAGTTCTATTAGCTTTACAGAAGCTAGATATATTACTTGATATTTTTGCATTAATTAAGGTCAACTTGTGATTCCTCTAGAAAAAATTAATTAATCCTACATAGATTACAAGAAAGCCAGTCTGTAAAACGTTCAGAAACTTTTAACTGCGATACTCATTTGGAAAGGAGTCAACCAAGTCAGCATGATAGTGAGTTTTTAAAAAGTACCTCAGAATTGTGGGGTTTTTAATATAGTATCCAAGCGTTTGTAGGTTCTCAACATGTTGTTGAAAGTCTCAACAGCTGAGAGGGTTTTGCTTGGTTTAATGTTGATGACAACAAACATTTCATTCTTGGTTCATGTTTCTTTTATAGTAAATATTCCTCTGTTTTTTTTTTCTTTTTTTTTATGAACTCTCACACATCACTATAGTCATGTTTATAGGTCTGTATACGTGTGTTGAAGTTTTTATATTATTTCCTTTAAACAAACATGCTTGCACCACTCATTTCAATGTGTTTAAAGATGTCCACGTGACCAACTTGCACCGAAAACAACAACAACATTATTATGTAAAAGCAACTGCAACAAACATATAGAAAGTAAGCAACAACTAAATAAACAACACTGGCCCTGACTGACTGGTACAAACTCCTATCAACAACTGATATTAGTAGAGGATAGCAATAAAGTGTCCTGCCAACTGACGAACATGGTACAAAAATTAAAGCTATGCCAGCCAACCACTCTTTTCTAGGAGTAGGACAAAAGAGAGAAAGAATATTCAATGACCATAACGACAAATGAAAAAGACATTTAGTCCAGCCAGTATTAAACATTGACTGGCAACAGGATTTTCATTCATTCATTGTCTTTTAGCCCTGAACAAATATTTTTATATGACAATATGTTGTACTTGGTATTTGTTGTTTATTGCTCTTATTGTTATTATTTTTACTGTTGTTCTTCGGTGGAGGTTATTTGCAATACATATTCATGTATATAAACAAATAAAATATGAAGCTTAAGAACAATTTTGATTGAATTTCTTAAAAATATATAAACTGAATAAATGTTGATTTTCAAGGATTTGTTTTTTACTTGTAGCTTAAAAGTATATTAAGATATTATTTAATTATTCATAAAAAAATAAGTGACGAGACTTTTTAAGATAAAATTTTGTCTTGGCAATAAAATGTTACTACACATAGCAGGAATTGAGTAAAATACCTCATACACAGAGTGAAAAATTTCGATTCAAAACGATGGTGGTTACATTGGTAATTTAATTTTTTGAATTTTTGAAATTTTGAAATCGAATACTTAATTGTATTTATTAATTCGGCACTAATGTTGGTAAATTTCCCGTTGTAATTTAAGCAAGCAATGAACAATTTAAATACATTCGGGATTGATAAACAATTGACACTGAAAGGTGTCATTTTGTATACGGATGGTTGATATTTTTCTATGTTCTTTAAAGCTGAAATTTGGTAAATAAACGAAAAGTTATAGAAAACATAACAATTGTATTACTACTCTTTAAAATCTAACCAAAATCTAAAATATACTTCAAATGAATGTGATTAAATATTTTACAACACGATAATTGAATAAATTCGAAATTATAGTGATAGTAAAATGATCGGAAATAAATTTGAGACGCATTTTAAAATGCGCATAAAATGACATTGTTTTATTATGGCGCTTTTTTCATTTTTTATATTTTTTTAAATCTTAACAAATTTTTTAAAATATATGAGCATATGGATAACCAACAGCATAAACAAAAATAAAAAGAAATGGAAGATTTATTTTACTATAAATTTTTTACTGCCAACAATAACGTAATGAAATTTATTGCGGTAAAAACGAATAAAATCAAAATAAAAAATTATATCCTACTTTTACGCACACATACATATTGTATAACAAAATATCTACACAAACAAGTTCGTGCAAGTGTGTTTACATATGAAATATACGTGTACATTATATGTGTAAATATGTATTTATTACATACTCCTAATATTTACATACTATATATGTGAAAAAATCATGTCTAAATTATAAAATATAAAATAAATCACAATTTTTAAATGTGGCCAAGACGAATCTGAAATACCCAACACTTTAAAAGTGGATCTAAGACCTTTAATTTATTTTATATTTTCAATGGCCAAAGTAAAAGAATGACATTTTAAACAAAAAGTAAATTTGTATCTCAAGCTTTTAATATATGTAAAAAGCTTAATTTAGATAAATATTTCAATAAGCTACCAATGTATCGAGAAATCAATATTACCTTCTAACATTTTAAGGCAGATTGAAAAAAAAGGAAAGAAAAATTATATTGAACAATAATTCAATTTCACAAAATCCATAAAATCTAAATTCTTTATTTTATTAATTTTTTTTTTCATAAACAATAAAAATTGTTTAAACATAAAAGATAAAATTCAAAACGAAAGGAAAATAATGTATATCCTCTTAAAATCTTATTATTACCCAGCAAGAACTTTGCTTTCCTGGCAATATAGCAGGTATAATTGGAAACAAAAATAAACTACTTATTTTTTTCTGAATAACTAGTTATTTCTGTTCGAATTGTCCACAAATTCAGTTAGTTATTTTTAGAATCTAGGGTACTCAAAAATATGTACCTAAACTAAAATAAATAAATTTTGCCGTCAGTGAGATTTGAACAAATTAACCATTCAGTTTTAATGACTAACGTCTTACTCAGTACACCATCTCGCACTTAATTTTTTAAGTGACAAAAACTTTTTAATAAAAAATATTTTATTAGAAATTTTGTTAAAAAAAAGCTAACAGCATCAGAATGAGGTTGAACTAACAAACTTCTGGTTGTTAACCCTCGCTCTAGCCAATTTATCTACGTGATTGCAATATTACTGTGCTGTAATACTATTGAGTACTTATTTATTACCAAGAAACTACTTTAATAAGTAGTTGCCATTACCGAGAACGAAAAAGTTTTTGCTGGGTATGTACATTAAATATCAGCAACAACAACAGCAAAATGTTAAAATGGTTAAAAAACCAAAAATACACACATATGCATATACAAACTCGCATACGTACGTGTTACCTACACCAACAATTTCCGCAACAGGAGGTGAAATAGAGCAGGATCAAGCCAAAGAAAAGCAAAAAAAGAGTAATGGAAATAGCATCAGGTTTATTATTGACGCTGTTATGGCCTCTTAGTCTTGCCAATAACTAAGATAGATTGATGTAAATAAATGCCATATATTCGTATCACAAACACACAAATACACTTACAGTTATTTTCGTAGCTCTCCCAAAAATGTTATTTAATATAATTCCGTTGTTGTATTTTAATGATACAATGTATTATCCAGGCAGGCATCACATGTATGAGGAGCTATGAATGTTTATGACTGTTGAATGGGATCTATATTTTTTCTATACTTCATGTATCAGTTTATACAGTGGTGGTCAAAACATTTGGAATTGAGTTAGTTTTAAGTGTCTGAAAAAAACCAGGCCACTTGAATTGAACTCTAGAACAATGGAAAATGTGTTATGGTCTGATGAGTCCAAGTGCAATATCAGGGGATGAGACAGTTGCGTACAACTTGAACAATAACGCACGCAGGAAAAAATATTAAAATAAATAACAAAATGTACCTCTAATCTACGAAGATCTTAGATCAGTAATGCTTCCTTACATAGAATGGAAATGTCACTTTCATGGGCATTCTAAAAGCTTTTCCACCAAGCACCCAACAAATTAATATAATATCTTGGCCACCATAATCTCTCGATCTCAACCGTAGGGTACCTCTGATATAGAATCATTTTTATATTTTCTTAAAGCTCTTAATAAGACCTACGAAAAACATGCTTGCATTGGCATTTGAAATTCCAACTGTCTCAATTTTGCAAGATATTGGTCCAGTTTTTTCCATATATAGCCCAACATTTCCGACCTATTTTGTTGGATTTTTCTGTATTTTCTGTACATAACGATATTGAATTTAAAAGTTGCAAAAATTGGGATTTTTTGTTTTTTTTTTTTTTTGCTTCTATTTTTCTCTGAATTAAAAATTTCTTTAAAAACATGTAATGACTTTATATTTTTCTGAAACGTATCTTCACAGAGATAATTTCACAATTTAAAACGAGACTAGCGGGGCTAAGTATAGATCCTGACGAATTTGACCTATATTAAATCAAAATTTTGATATTAGCCTATATGTTCTAAAATCGCAAAGCATGGATCTACAAACGGAATGTAGTTTCGGAAGCTCCGATGTGTTCTAAAAAGTTTGGCAACTGGTTTTTCCAGACCTGCAAAAAAAATGTAAACTTTATTAACAAAATAAAGAAAATTACATTTTGGCAGTTTTTTTGGAATAACCTTTTACCAAAATCTTAATTTTTTTACTCTACATCATTACAAAAAAATCGTTACGATATCTTAACAAAGATTTTAATTCAGATACAATATTTATAGTTTCTCCAAAAAATGTTTTCAAATTAATTCTCTAGCTGTCGTAATTCTAATTATATAAAAAATGTTGAAATGAATATCTTTTTGAAATTGGGTGAGAAACAAAAATTTGGTTAGCAGTTACAAATTTTATATGCCAGAGGTATCCTGCTTTGAGGCCCCTTAGCTCCACTCCTGAGGTTCCCTTTCAAACTTAAAATTGTACACTTTTCTGCTAAGCCAATGTGAAATTTTATGTCAATCCAACCAGCCGTTTAGAATAAGTTAAAGATTTATTTCCAAAAACTTGCGATTCTGACTCACTGTGGGGAATGCTATTATCAACGACTATGTTGAAAACTTTTTGGTTTTTAGTAATGGCAACTACTTATTAAAATAATTTCTTGGTAATAAGACGTTATTTTTTGCCTACTTTATATTACATAAAGAAGTACTCAATAGTATAATAGCTCAGTAGCTCCGGATTAACAATCAGAAGATTGCTGGTTCAACCCCATTCTGATGCTGTTCGTTTTTTTAATAAAATTACTAAAATGGTAGTCACTTAGAAAATTAAGTGCGAGATGGTTTTCCATAATAAATATTTTTTAGTTTAAGTAGATAATAAAAAATAATTTAAATTATTAAAATTAAAGAAATTAATAATTTATTAATAGTAAATTTATGTAGGCTAAAAATAGCTTCAGGGCAACCAAAAGTATGCAAATCATATTTTTTTCGGCTTCAATAAACCCAAATGTTAGTTATTTATTTAGAAAATTTTAAACAATTTTGTCATCGATACAGTGTATCTTTGCATATTTTTGCATATTTTGGGCTTAGCAACATTTTTTTTTTCATATTTTCATAGAAAATCCTTATTTTAGAGCACTTTTTACCAAAAAACGTATTTTTTAGCAATTACTAATAAAAATTAAGTTATTTTACCGTCAGCAGTAGATAATTAAAATTTTAGTCAGAAAAGAAATATTTTAAGAGCATATTTTCCGATTGCAAGAGCATTTTTTAAGCACACAAAAAACTTTTTTAGAGCAAATTTCTGGTTATCCTGGTTATTACCAACGACTATATCGAAAATATTATAGTCTCAATGCCTAAAAGATGTTTAGAAGTAATAAAAACCTTGGTTATGCAACCAAATACTGACCAATTAATATTTTTTTAGAGCATATTTTTGGTTACCCTGGTTATTACCAACGACTATATCGAAAATATTATAGTTTCAATGCCTAAAAGATGTTTAGAAGTAATAAAAACCTTGGTTATGCAACCAAATACTTACCAATTAATATTTTTTGTTCTCTTTTTCAAAATTGTTACGACTTGCAAATGTTTTTAAAACTTGAATTTATATTTATTTTATAAAAAACAGTTGTTTATAAAATTGATTTAACAAATATGAGACAAAAGAAATATTTTCTTAAACAATTTTATTAACAAAATTTATTTATTTATTTTTTTTTTGCAAAAAATAGCTTTTCGGTTGCAAATGTTTTAATAACCACTGTATACGAATGTATGTCAGTTCTGGTACCTATAAAGGTATAGTTTTATGGCATGCATACTTGCTTAAAGTATTTTGAGTGTTTATTTGTACGGATGTATGTATGTGTAGGCTGACGTTAAAATTTTAGTTATAGTCGTAAGAGACCCTTATCATCAATCCATCCATAAGTGAATTATATTTTGTTTATCAAGTTGAGGTAAAAGTTTTTCGTTAAGCTCTTTTCTTTTAATTTAAAATAAAAAGTTTACTAAACTTTATCTACTCAATTCAATTCACCTACACACATGCATGAATACAACAGATGCACAAATAAGTAAAAGCTTTTTTAAAAGTAATTCAAACTGTAAAGAGAAAATAAAAATTTTGAAAAAAAAAAAATAAAAATAAATAAAAATGTAAATTAAAGTTTCTAATATTTATTATATACAAATGTACGTAACGCACATATGCAACTAAATTTATAAAAACAAAAATTATACTAGAAATGTTGTCAACGAGGGTATTTGTAAACTTACAATTTTTATTTTCAAATTATACCAATTGATATATTCATTAAAGGTTTTATACTTAGTATAAATAAGTTATGCCCTGGTATTTTGCATTTAATTAAAATTTGATTTATTTTTTATTTTATTTTTTTTTTTTTTTGAGAATCAAACTGTTATTTAGAGTTTGTCATACACAGAGAAAACAGATTCGTTATGGCAAACGAATTGTCACTCTATTGTGAATTAAAATAATAAATTTTTATTGCTTTTTACTTACTTTTACCTTTTATTTGGAACAAAAAATAATAATAATCATAATAATAAGGAATGTATGAACATGAACAAAAAAAAAATTCTAATAAAATAACATAAACAAATAAATATGTTCTGTTCGATTTTGCAATTAGCTCCAATTCATTCTTCTTGCAACTTGGTTTAAATATTTTGTGCGCAGCTTCATAGACACTGGTGACTAAATACATAAATTGGTTAACATAGCGGGTAGAGCTTGAGGGTCAACAGTATCAGCCCTGATTTTACAACGCCCAAAATTATATGGTACTGAAGATTATCTATAAATGATTTTATTAATTAAAATTTAATAAATTGATTCATTCAAAAACTATTAAATATTATGTTGCTGTTTCATACTTTTGTCACCAACAACCATTTAAACAATCACTTGAAACATTGCATCGTCACAATAGATGTTTTATATAAAACCTGATAGGTTTATCAGGTTTTATAAATAAGATTGTTATACAAAATCCAAAAAAATGTAAATCAAACTTTGAATCTTGTTCTTTTTTAAAAGATGCTTAAATCAGAAGTTATTGTGAACTTAATTATATTTATTTAAATTTATATTTTATTATATACTTTTCTATATAAAATTTCAATAAAATTTATTTTTATGTAAGAATAATTCATTTTAAAACGTTGGGAACCTTGATTTTTTTTTTTTTTTTGTATTATAATCGAATTTTATAACTCCAACTACTAATATTTTCTATTACAACTTTACTTTCTAACTTAAATTCAGTTGTCGTTTAAAGTTTTTTAAATATCAATCAAATATCAAATATATTCAACTAAATTTTCAATTGGAGAAATTTCAATTTAATCACAATAATAATAAGTTAAATATTACAATTATTAAAAAATCACATTTAAATAAAATTTTATAATTGCAATCGTTTTCCAACCAATGTTTTTTTCCGTGTGTACATAAGATATATATATATATATATATATATATATATATATATATATAGGGATTAAGGATTAATAAAAAGTTCGCCAATTATGTTACTTTCTTTGCTTTTGTTATGTTGTACGAAGCTTCAAATGAAAGGCACCGAAAAATTAAACTTTGGCATTTGGTCGAAATATATATATATATATATATATATATATATATATATATATATATATATATACAGCCATGGACATTAAATTAGCACAAAATGACAGTATATTTTGATTGTGTTTTTTTTTAATTTTTTTTCTAATTAGACCAATTGTTTTGGTCTGCACTGTTGCATACCAACATCTTGCTTTTGCTTAATTAAAAATATTACCGTTATCATTCGCCTTTTTTTGTTTTGATTGCTGATTTGTGTCATTAGCTAAATTCCAGTTGGACAGCAAATTAGCACAAAGTGCATAAAAGTGTTGTATGTAAAAGTTTTGTTCGCGTAATTTTTTCTTACGTTAAATTCTTTTAATTTTGTGTAATTTAAATTAATTTTTGCAAAAAATGGGACGTGGAAAAGATTGCACGCCAGAGGAGAAACGCATTATCGTCAACATGTGGAATGATGGGAAAAAGATGGCTGAAATCGCCGAAATTTTGCATCGTTCGCGAAAAATGGTTTATAATGTGATCATTTCCTTGAAATCAAACGTAATTAATGCAACAGAAAACAAAAGCCACGTGTCAAGAAAACAACCAAAGTCGTGGACCGTGCTATTGTTCGGAAGTCGACGAAGGACCCTTTCATGTCGTCACGTGATATTGCCAATGAAATTAACCTTCAATTTGGGTTAAATTTATCAGACAGGCTCATACGACGACGTCTTAATGACGCAAAGCTCTTTGGACGCTCAAGCCGGAAGAAGCCACTTCTATAAAAAAAAAAAATATAGCCAAGCGTTTATTGTTTGCTCGCACCCACAAAAATAAAGACCTCTTATTCTGGAAAAAATACTTTGGAGTGATGAAACAAAGGTGAATCGTATGGGACCAGATGGTAGAGTGTTTGTTCATCGACCAAAACGCCAGGCATTAAATCCACGCTACACTCAGAAGACCATAAAACATGGGGCAGGAAGCATCATGGTGTGGGGATCATTTTCATGGCACGGTGTGGGTCCAATTGTTAAAATTAATGGAAAAATGGACCGATATCAGTATTTGGATATTCTGAAGAACAAAATGGAACCATATGCTTTTGAACACATGCCAGTTTCATTCACATTCATGCACGACAATGACCCCAAACACACGTCAAAGCTGGTAAAGAATTGGTTTTCTATAGAACGCATTCCCATCTTAGACTGGCCGGCGCAAAGTCCTGACTTAAACCCGATTGAAAACCTCTGGAACGATGTGAAATGTGCAATTGCTCAACAAAAGTACAAAAACTTGGATGATCTGTGGACTGGAATACGGAATGCTTGGTACTCGATTCCAAAAGAACGTTGCCAGAATTTGATTCAAAGCATGTCCCGTAGATGCCACGCGGTGATTGAAAATAAAGGCTACTCTACTAAATATTGATTATGTAAACTAAAAACATTAATATTTTTACTTTTTATTAAAATATACTATTTCTATTCCAGAAACTTTAATTTGTGCTATTTTAATGTCCACCTAAAATCTGGCTTATGATATGTTTCAGGCCTTAATGAACAGTCGATTGGCAATTTCGTTTAAGTTTTTGTTTTTTTTTTAAAGAAGAATATTCATTTTAAGTTTTTATGTTTAAATTTTTTTGTTGCTATATCTAAAATACAATAAAAAATATGATTGTTTTTATGAAAACGTTTTGTGCTAATTTAATGTCCATGGCTGTATATATATACATTATATATATATATATATATATATATATATATATATATATATATATATATATACATATTTGTATATATATATTTATATATATATATATATATATATTTATATATATATATATATATATATATATATATATATTTATATATATATATTTATATATATATATATATATATATATATATATAAATATATATATATATAAATATATATATACAAATATGTATATATATATATATATATATATATATATATAATGTATATATATACAGCCATGGACATTAATAAAAAGTTAGCCAATTATGTGTACTTTCTTTGCTATATATATATATATATATAAATATATATATATATATATATGTATATTACTTTGATTTGATGTCTTAAAACTTACAACACAATACATTATTTTGCAATATCAGTAAATATGACATAAATTTAAAGTGTCTTCTTCATATCCTGAAGTTTATGTATCAGTCTAATACTGATTATTTGTTTTATGTATTTCGATTCGAAAAGAAAATCTTTCGAAGTTGTATTTAAAATACATTGATTTTCTAAAGCGTTTTCTTTCGAATCCAGTTACACAATAACCCCCTGAATTGTACTCTATTTTTTCAAAAACCCCTAAAAATTAAAAAGTAAAAATCCCATAAAACCGTGTCATTAAAGTATTTTTTTTTTTTTTTGATGAAGTTAACAGATTTTTAAAATTGTTTTTGTATAAATAGATGTAAATTGGTTACTAAAGCAATACTATGCAAAAAAACGCATTTTGAAAAAATAGGTTTATACGCCCTTATAAGCATTCATTCTTCAATTAAAAATAAATATATATAATAAGCCTAAAGTATCAACTTCAAAAATTATTTATGACACAATAGCTGACCCTTTTAAATGCAAAATTTAATGAACATTAAATCATAAACACACACTCCAACATTAAAGCAAAATATTGTTGTCGACAAAACGGATGAAAACAGAAGGAAAAGGAAATTCATAAATAAAGTATTTAACCTTTTCCTTACAAAATCTCTTAACACACGGGCAAATACTTAACATATATATTGTGTATTAGGTAGCATTTTGTATTTATATTGTGTAACTGTTTTATAGATTTTCAAATATTAACACAACTTTGCCTCCTCAAAACAGATTTTTTGTCGTTTTATTGGATCCTGTGTTTTTCTTGTATTTGTTGGCTCAATATTTTTAACAATTGGCTGCCAGAACAAAAAAATAAATAAACACAAAGAAATAGACACAGAACAATTTCCTTTTCTACTTCATTTCATGGCAGAAAAACTATATAAAGAATAAAAAGGGTTGTTGCCGTCTATTATGTATTAAACAGGAGGTTCTATAAATACGAGTGAACATCGATAAAAACGGAAGGTTAAAATTGTATACGGTAATTTTGAATTGTGTAAAAAGTCTTTTTAAATAAATAAAATTTGAAAATGGTGATATTTTTTTAAATTAACTTAAAATTTGTGTAAGAATTTTTTGCTAGCACTGTATATCCATAAATGTACAATAAAGAAAAGGCAAGGCTAAGCAGAACAAATTTAAAGAAAACTGTAATAATTTGTTCGGATAAAATGAAACTTACTTATCTTAAGTAATTATAGTATGTATTTTGAATTTATAAATTCATAGTTTTTCAATTTAATTTAAGTACAGAAAATAATACGCCAGGAGTTTGCACATAATGGTTATTGATGGATGCTTGATAGTTATTATTATTATGTTTATATATATATATATATATATATATATATATATATATATATATATACTGATCTTCAATATGCGTTTTCTATATTTAAGAAATTTCTTCAATTGTGCATGTAATTCTTCAATTTCTACATTAAAGAATTTTATTCAATTTGACTAAAATAAAATTACCTTTTTTAGTCAAATTAGCTAAATTTTTTATTCATATTGAGGAATTTTTATTAAATTTAATTACTCTGTTTTAATTAATTTTACTAAATTTTAGCTAAAGTAAGTAGAGTATGAATACATAATACATTAAATCAAATTTTTATAAATATCGTTTTCATACATATATTTAAACGACAATGATTACTAATATATATATATATATATATATATATATATATATATATATATATATATATATATATATATTTAATATATATGTATATATATTTAATATTATCAAAAACTGTAATTGTATTTATTTAATAATCTCAACATAAATTAAATCTTTAAAAAGCACGTGCAAACTTATACTGAAGAATTTTCTTCAATTTTACACGTCAAATAAATTTGAAGATATTTATTCAAATTGAAAAATATTATTCAATTTGCATAAAATGGATTAGTTAACTTCCTCAAAATTTCTTGCAATTTATATGTATTTAGTGAATTTAAATAATTTTAATCAGATTGAAGAATTTTATTCAAATTGGCTAAAATATATTAGTAAATTTTAATATTAGTTAACAGATAATTTATTCAAATTAACTTCTTTTGAGAGTGTTAAATTGAATAAAATAGTGTGTTGTTTTGCTTACGAGGAGTTACTGCCAATTATTCTAAATTTTCGCTGATTTAATAGATTTTTCATATTTTACAATACATACATATATATACATACATACATACATACATATATATACATATATATATATATATATATATATATATATATATATATATGCAGAAAATTTTTTTTTTCGTTAAAATTCTACGAAAATTTTTCGTCAATATTACCTACGAGATTTGGCCCAGTGCAGCCTTTGAACCAAGTTTGCGATAAAATACTAGAAATAGTTGATATAATACGAAATCATGATAACTTTTAAAAACACAACTTACGGAATTTAAATACCTCTTATATAAATATATATATATATATATATATATATATATATATATGCAGAAAATTTTTTTCTTCGTTAAAATTCTACGAAAATTTTTCGTCAATATTACCTACGAGATTTGGCCCAGTGCAGCCTTTGAACCAAGTTTCCGATAAAATACTAGAAATAGTTGATATAATACGAAATCATGATAACTTTTAAAAACACAACTTACGGAAGTTAAATACCTCTTAATCTTATTGAAAATGTAATGTAAAGCAAATAAATGCTATATATATACATATATTTTACTTAATTTTCTAGTATAAAATCTGCAACTTTTTTATTAAAATCATCTGCATATTTTAAATGTATATTGTGTTTTCCATCCTCAAATTCAAAGTACCTGCAAAAATAATAAAATTATTATGTTAGATTTTAGAAAAACAAAATGTAAACATACTTGGCTCCTGGTATATGTTCCCTCAAATAGGGAATATGCTCCGCAGCAATCATTGGATCTTTTTTGCCATGTAAGATAAAGGTAGGTGCTTTTACATTCTTTACTTCTGTTTTACAAAAGTCACCGTCACGTTTTGTATAAAACAGTACTACAGCATCTACCCATTCAGACCAAAGTTCTGCAAATCGTTCAACACCGTAAACTTCTTCCATTGGTTGACGCATTCGCGGGGACCATTTATTTACGTCTCGTATATTTTCCAGGGCCTTAACTTCGTCAGCATTCAAGTAGGCACCAGCACCCCAGATTATTAATTTTTCTACATATTCTCTATACTGACCTGCAGCAATGAGGCCAGTTATTCCACCATCACTCCAACCAACAATTGAGAATTTTGGTCTATTCAATGTTTTCATAAGATTTACTGCATAAAGTGCATCATTATGGAAAAAATCCAATCCCCACTGTCTTTTAGGAGGAATAGATTTCCCATAACCTGGAGGATCCCAAGCGATAATAGTATGATTTGGTAATAATTTTGGCAACTGCTCTATTTGAGGTCTAAAATCAGTAAAACTGGATCCGAGAGCACCCGGTAATAGTAACACGCTTTTATCTCCTTTCCCGCTTTCAACAATGTTAATAGAAATATCATTTACTTTTACCTTCCGTTCACAGTGTACAGATCGTACCGCAATACTTTTCGATAGCAATTTTAATGGTGTTAAAATTTTACAACGTTGAACGAGCATCTTATTGGCAAATTACTAAAATATTGATAAATAAAAAAGAAACTGAACAAAATCTAAGCAGCAAAAAAACACCATAATTATCAGCTGATATCAGCTGATCAATAACACCATAATTATCATAACAGTCCGTCTAGACGTAAGATAATATGTAAGATTTTTGTGTCAGAGAGTGTCAAATTCGCTCTCTGAGAGAATTATTTCACGTGTAGATTCAAATATTAGTATTATGAGATGTATTATGAGACTGTTGTGATGAGATTTCTCTACACAACCATCTTATAAGATGAACTGTCAAAAAAATACACATATACGAATGTTTGTTTGTGTGTGTGCATGTGTATTTGGGAAATTACCTAAAAACAATGTTTTTTGTAAAATTGTTTTCTTTTAGTGTTTGTTTTACATGTTAAAAAACATTTTTATAAAAATTGTGCTAAAAAAGTGCGAATTTCTTGAATAAAAAGGACATGTTTACTCTGTGACTAATTGAAAATAATGATATCTTATAGGATTTATTAAAATACGTGTACCCCTTATTTAAGATTTAACATAATATAAACAAAATGGTTGCTCTCCTCTGCCGGCGTTATTTCACATATTATATCAGCGTTAATCTCAGTTGTAGACCTGGGGTAACAGCCCGTCTAGACGTAACATAATATGTAAGATTTTTGTGTCAGAGAGTGTCAAATTCGCTCTCTCAGAGAATTATTTCACGTGTAGATTCAAATATTAGTATTATAAGATGTATTATGAGACTGTTGTGATGAGATTTCTCTACACAACCATCTTATAAGATGAACTGTCAAAAAATTACACATACACGAAAGTTTGCTTGTGTGTGTGCATGTGTATTTTGCAAATTACTGAAAAACAATGTTATTTTGTAAAATTGTTTCCTTTTAGTGTTTGTTTTAAATGTTAAAAATCATTTTTATAAAAATTGTGTTAAAAAAGTGCGAATTGCTTAAATAAAAAGGACATGTTTACTCTGTAACTGATTGAAAATAATAATATCTTATAGGATTTATTAGAATACGTGTACCCCTTATTTAAGATTTAACATAATATAAACAAAATGTTTACTCTCCTCTGCCGGCGTCATCTCACATATTATATCAGCGTTAATCTCAGTTGTAGACCTGAGGTAAGGTGCGCCAAGATAACATTGACTTTAACAATTGAAATAAAACGGGAAATACCCAATTTTGGGTATTTATACGATTTAAAAGGTTCTAAAAAAGAAAAAAATGACATACTAATTTAAAAATAGCAAACCTAAAAATTTTATTAGAAAATACAAAATTTTTCGTATGCATGTTATATCCAACTACATATAACAAAAAATAAAATATATAAAGAACAATCCAAGAATCCGTTAACTATAAGTGTAATGCATTAAAATCTCCCCGTATCAGGGATGGAAAACGTGGTGGAAGTACTTTTTTGATACATTTTTATTTTTGGTAGCGTGGTACTACCACGGCTCATTTGGCACGATTTGATATGATCTTCACATATTTTTTGTTACAAAATACTTCCGGAAAATATAATTTTGGTAAAAACGTATTCAATTGTTTCCCCTTCGTAGAATATTTTCCCAAATAAGTAAACAAATTGATAGTATTGGTATTTCTTGAATTTTTTGTAATAATTAACCTAGAAACATGAAACTCAAGATCGATGGTTCTATGTGAGTAATAATTCACTAGAGGAGACTTTGTAGTACTTTTTCGTTCTTATAATGGTACTTTTTGAATTTTCTATAATATTGAACTTAAAAACTTGAAATTAAAGATGTATGGCCCTAAATGAATGAGAATCCATAAAAGGGGCTTTGTGAAACTTTTTCGTCTTCTAATAGCATTTTTTTTAATTTTCTATAATATTTAACCTAGAAGGACACATGGTCCTATGTGGGTTAAATTAATAAAGACAAACTTTGTGGGACTTTTTGTTCATATAATGGTATTTTTTTAATTTTCTATAATATTGAACCTAAAAACATGAAATTAAATGAATGAGAATCATTAAGACTCTTTTTCGTTCGTCTAATAGTTTTTTTTTTTTTTTTGAATTTTCTATGAACCTAGAAACATGTAATTAAAGATATGTAGTAGTGAATGAGAATCTTTAAGATGGGATTTTGTGGTACTTTTTCGTTCTTCTAATATTAATAATATCTAATATTTTTTGTAATAATTAACATAGAAATATGATATTATGATATATGGTTATATGTGGGTGAGAATCTACAAGCCTATTAGTCACATATAATAAAATAAATAATTTGGTAGTTTTTGAATCTTCGAATACTTAGTACTTTTTGAAAATCCTACTATTTATTTTACTTTTTGGTACTTTTTTAACTAAAATAAGTTTTTAAAAGCTTTATTGTTGTTAATGCCGACACAATGTCCTATATAAATTTTACTGCAAATATCTACCAACCCACCATCCACCCCCATAATTTTTAGAAATTTACAGTCTTGGGGGAAAAGCGTCTAGAAAAGGTACTTTATACATCTAAACTGTGAACGCCAAAAATAGTTTAAAATTTTATTAAATCTGATTTTTAATTGGTTGATAAACGAGAGCGGATCAATTAGTCCGTGACTTTTCAAACTTTCCTCGTACTTATGTGAAATGCAACATTATTCCCATCAAGTACCGCCTGTTAATAGACTACTGTCAAATTTTGAGCAAGTGTCGTCGTTTACTTTGCGTTTAACAGTTGTTCAAAATATACAACCTAGTGTATTTTTCTAAAAATGGAAAAAAGTAAATTTCGAGTGCTCATTAAACATTATTTTCTGCTAAAAAAAACCGTCAATCAAACCAAGGAACTCTGCATCATCGATTTCAATGGTAAAAAAGTGGTTTACTGACTTTCGTTGTGGTCGCATAAGTACAAATTACGCTGAACGTTCTGGACGGCCAATTGAGGTCAGTACACCCGAAAATGTCGAAAAAATCCACGATATGGTGTTGGCCGACCGAAAAGCAAAAGTTAGTGAAATTGTTGATACCATAGGAATTTCATATATCAGTGTGGTTTCGATTTTAAATGATCAGCTGGGTTTAAGAAAGTTATCTGCAAGATGGGTGCCGCGTTTGCTCTCAATTGACCATAAACGTAAACGTGTGACAACTTCAAAGGATTGTTCGGAGTTGTTTAATTGCAATCCGAATGAGTTTTTGCGGCGTTTTGTAACTGTGGATGAAACATGGATCCATTAATGTACTCCGGAGCAGTCTAAACAATGGGTTTCTCCGGGTGAACCTGCTCCGAAGAAGGCCAAGGTAAGTTTGTCGGCCAATAAGTTGATGGCAACAGTTTTTTGGGATGCACGCGGGATAATCCACATCGATAACCTTCAAAAGGGAAAAACAATAAACGGCGAATATTATGCCAACTTATTACACCGATTTAATGAGGATTTAAAAAGAAAACGACCCCCAGTAGCGGGTTAAATGCTAGTGTTTTTATAAAAACATATTCATACATCGATTTTAAAAAATTTTAAATAAATTTTTGTAAATATAACAAGATTCAGCTTTTTCAAATTGAACAAAAACTGTAGAACATTCGATTATTTTTGGTATAATTGAAAGTTTCCATAATTTTGTTTATTTTTACCCCCAAAAATATGTATCAAATGAAATAGAAACTAAGATACGTTGCCTGAAATAACATTTAGAACTATTTGTAGAAATATATTGTTTTAAAGAAAAAATAAAATAAAATAGAATAAAATGAAATAAAATAAAAATAAACGAGAAAGAAAGACATAGGCGGTCATGCCTGACCATATGATACCCTACACCATTTTGCATGTCCATCACAATTCGTGGAGGGGCTTTTTTTTATTAGACATGTGTACAATTGTGGACCGATACTTTTACTAAGTGGAATACAGAAAATTACGTTAATACTAACATTTATATGAATTTCTGCAATTTAGGGTGATTCCCGAAAGTGGGCTTATATGAGCGATCCTAATAAAATTTGTCACTATGATTTCTACTTACATAAAACTTATTTGTATCGAATTTAAACCTGATACTAACATGTGTATGTGATTTATGCACGTTCAAGTGAATTTCGGATGAGAGTTTTATATGGGAGCTATGGTCAATTATGGACCGATCTTCATGAAATTTGGCACAAAGATTGATAGTTATACAAAACTTCCTTGCACCGAATTGCATTAAAATATTGCTATATTTAAGGCATTTTTATGTACTTTGTGTACAAGGTTTACATGGACAGCCAGCCAGCTAACCAGCCAGCTGTCCAACCAGACGGACGGACGGACGGACATACGGACTCAAAAAGTGATTCTGAGTCGATTGGCATACTTTTCTGTGCGTTACAAACATCAGCACAAACGCATAATACTCCAACCACCTATGTGGGTGTGGATTACAAAAATGTTGAATGCTAAGTCATCACAAGATTTTTATACATTTTAAATGCACCTAAAAATTAAAAATATACCCTATTATGTTTATTATTTATTAAATAAAGAGAAAAAGCAAAAATTATTCTATAAGAAAAAAATAATCCATGATAAGCTTAGCAATGCAATACACTTTATGAGTGTAGGTGTTTTCAAAATTTTAAATCCGGTCTCTGTTTTAATAATATCTGTTTTCTATATGAAATCAACAAATCATAGTGATCAAAATTATTACGCACCTCCTCGGCTACTCGGTGTAATGCGTGGCTTAAAATATCTGTATAAAAAAAAATCTTAATGGTTTTTGCTGATTTTACCATATATAGCAAAATCAGTGTCAGATATTTTTGATTTTTACTAAAATCCTCCCCCAACAATTTTACTGACTCATGAAACATAGTAGGGGCAATTGTTTCGTTGTTCACACTTTCAAGTTGTACAATATTAATCATAAACTTTCGTTTGCTCCACTCAACGTTATGATCCAAAACTCCAACAATTACATTTTCAATATATCGGCCTGAAATGTCTGTAGTTTCATTCATACTTATCCATACAAATTTGTTTTTTAAAAACAATTTTCTACTTATTTTAGATAATATTTTAGCAAAACATATGTCATTTAATTTTCATAATTTTGCATATTTTAAACTTAAGAGGAAACTTTTGTTTTTTTAAAGCATATTTTTGGTTGCCCTGTTCACTACAAATTTATTATTGTTTTTCCAACATTCAGATGAAAATATTCTTTTTTCTTTTTTTCTACTAGAAATCGAAAATAATTTTATTTATCAAAAAGCTGACTTTTCACTAAAAACGCAATTTTAATATTTTTTTAATTCAAAATTAAATGTTTACCAAAAATTAGATTTTTCATTAAAATTTTTTACTAAAAATGATATTTTTCAAATTGTTTTTTCTTATCCGATTTTAAATATTTTTACATCTTCTTGAAGCTCTTGTTAAGGTCTATGAAAAACATGCTGACATATGATATTACATCTTATATTTTTTAAGTTATATGCATTTGTAATTTCAACTATCTTAATTTTGCAAAATCTTGGTCCAGTAATGTAATCCAACATAGAGTTCATAGTTTTTCTGATACTTGGATTTAAAGTAAAATTTTTGTAAAAAATTTGTTTTTGGAGAAACTATTATACATTTTTTATAATAAAATCTTTGTTATTTTAGATATCTTAACGGAATTTTCGTTGATTTTAGACTTTATCATTTAACGTGATAAAGTGTAAAAAAATTCAAAATGTTTGTAAAAAGAATCCCACAATTAATAAAAAAAAAAAACTAGCGAAAATGACAAAATAGGATTTTTTTTTTAATTTTTCCATAAAGTCCATATTTGTTGTGGGCAAACTTCTTGGAAATAAGAAGTAACAAAAACTTATAAAAAGAATAGTATAAATAGTCCACAGATCTTTACCACATGATCCCGGGTAATATTTATGGATTCATGGTATGGTCAAGATATTTATCAGCGGCAATTCAACAAATAACAATAATTTAATAATTAATATTATTATTATTAAATTTTTAAACTTAACTTTTTCTTTTGCTATAAAAAATCTTTAAACTTTTAATAAAACCCAGAATATCAAATCTTAACTTAATGTATTATTGCCAGCGTATACTTCATGTTACTAACAACAAAACAGTTTTAACTTCTATTAAATAATAAAATTCTATACTTTATTTAACATTATATGGAGAATATTATTTGTAACATAATACTTGGGGTGAAAACACAATATTTAATTTAATAAAACAAAAACATGTAGAATTGGTGCAAACAACATTAATTACTCTGAACTAAATAAATATGTACTTCTCAACGTAGTACATACAAACATAAATTGTAAATGATTTAAAAATCTTAATTTGCAACTTGATACATAATGTTGCCAAAAAAAAAAAAAAAAATTATAATAAAAAACTGATTAATAATTAATAGAAAAAGTTTTATTTAAAAAGAAATAACGAATCAAGTTGCAAATTAACAAAAGCAATTATATATTTACGAAAATATCAAACCTTGAAAAAAATAAATAAATAAATAAATAACATTTTGTTATACTTTTTGCTAAATTTGAAAACTGTAAATTGGTTTTCACAAAATTTAATTAAATACTGAGCTGTGTGGTATAGCACTTTACGTTAAATGCTGTAATTTATGATGAATATTTTTTTTTTGTATGATGATGAGTGGTTGACACAACCAACAGCATCATCATCATCATCGAAAGATAAACCCTTTTTGTCTGTGCTATTTCAACGGGCAACAACCACAGAAATTTGTATTAAATTGTCATAAATCTCGGTAAACAAACGTAACAATTAATCGAAAATGAAAACGCATGTCATTTAATTTAATTGTCAATTAGTTAAATCTCTCGACAACAACAGCAATAACCACAAAAGATACAACTTTTTTTTTAACAAATAAACAACTTTAGTAACAACAATAATATAAAATATTCATTAAACGTAATTGGAAGCCACCAACTAACAGACATTGATGAAGGAATCTCATTAATTAACACAACAATAACAACAAAAACCATAATAGACCAATAGTAACATGAAAATATATAATATAAGAGTTAATAAAATTAACAACAATAAATACCGATATAAATAAAATACATACACTGGTGCATATTCCTATAAACGCATATAAAGTTTTTTAATCAACTTACCAAAAAATGGGGCTAAAAAATAATTAAGGCGCTACCAATTAATTTTTTAAATTATTTATTGACTTCACTTAAAAAAATTAATAACAAAAAACTTAAAATGTACATTAAATTTTTTTCATTGTAATTTTAGTAGGTTATGCCATTTTTATGGCATATTCCTATATACGGACTTAAACTAATACACCAATTTATCATTATTAATAATGTGTTGATGAACCTTTGTTTTAGATAACTTCAAAAATTCGGTCTGGCATTGATTCGACTAATTTTTAATGAAAATCAATGTCAATTTCTTCCCAGGTTTGCTTAGTTTTAATTTAGTTTTAACTCCGTTATTGTCATTGTGTATTTATTCTGTGCATTTCTTGTGTAAACTTTACGGCCCATGTACCCCCACAGATTCTCCATTAGATTTAAATCCGGACTGCAAGCCGGCCAGTTCAATAGTGCAATACTATGTTCATTAAACCACGATTTAGATTGGTGCAATCTTTATCCATTTTTTCATCCATAAATGAGAGAAGAGCATCTTCCAACAGTTCATTATAAATTGCACTGTTCATTTTAGTTAGAACATAACATATTTTTGGTTTTCCTGCAGCAGTATGTCTCCACCGAAATTGGTTTCAACATACGAATTTCGTTCGACATCAAATCGTGCCAATATGAATCGGGACCGTCCAAATTGAATTTCTTTTCATCAGAAAAGATTACTTTATTCCACTCATATCTATATTTCATGTATTTGTTGCTGTTTTAACATTGACTTATATTTTGGTTTCTTCCATTTTATGTTACCATCTGTTCGCAAAATGTGTGCAACATGTTTGGAAGTGACAGAAGGGTCAAGTTTATTTTTTATTTGTATAGCATTTAATTTATTGCAGGTGGTTTCTTCTTTTATTTTATTAATTTGCCTTCTTGTTAATTTTTGATTATCTTTTGTTGGTTTCCGCACTCCGTATTTCTGCCCTTTCTTAAGAAAGCCTAGAATTACTCCTTCCGAACGGTTAATTTCTCTGCTAAAACAGTCTTGATCATGAAAAAATTGAATTTGAATTTTTTCCTAGTCTGTAAGAAAAGTTCCTTTGAGCATCCTTTAAGCTTTCCCAATTAAAACAAAAATATTTCCAGTAAACAGAGATGTTATCATCAGAAACTTATCTTAAGTGAAACAAACAACTAGAACTGTTAAAATTTTTTAATATATTTTTTTTTTGCAATAACTTTTTACACAAATTTTTCTCGACTGCGTTTATAGGAAAGTTCATTCCACTGAAATGATCACCAATATGTTCTGATTTCTAAATTGAAGAAAACAACGGAAACAAATATTTCTTACATAAAAAAGTACCTTTATACAGCGAGTTATTGTAACAACATAACATTGTTACTGATTAAGAGAAACGAATATACCTCAAAGAAAAAATTTAAATTGCGTTTATAGGAATATGCACCAGTGTATATACAAAAAAAGAAAAATGTTAATACATATTTATTTGTATATAAATAACCAACAAAGCAAATATTATGGTGTAAATGAGAAAAATGTTTATTGTTTTTAAAAGAGCAATAAAAACCACTGAAAGGATAAATAACATTTTATATAAAAATACTCATTTGTTATATGACTAGTAATTAATAGTTTTAACTTGAGACATTCGTTAATTCTTAAAAATTTTCCGGTAGTATTAAAATAGAAATGTTCACGTTATTATAAATTAGTTTTAATTTGTTTAAAATATAAACTTTTACAAACTTTTTTAATTTTGGGCACATTTGACTTTCATTTAAAATATTCCAATACAACTTTCACGGTTTATGAACCCAAGAATTAGTGACTGAAGAAAATTTTGTATCATGTCAAAAATTTGTGTTTTCTTTAAATAAACAATTTTTGATATATTATATTTATCGATAATTTGTCAAAAATTTGCGATAAATAGAAAATGAACAAAAAAAATTCCTATAAATCAAAATTTTATCAAGTTTTCAATAAACAGAAAATTTATTGAAAATATGTATACATAAAAAAAATTATGGAAAAATTTCTTTTAATAGAAAATACACCCTTAAAATTTCGAGTTATGCTCAAGGAAAAAAATACTGTACTGTATAAATGTATCCCTAATTCTGTTATCATTATGTTGATTTTTTTTTCAAGTTCAACAAAAACTATTGTACTTATTCGATAACTTAATTTAACTTTCCATACATTTTTCATTTTTGCCCCAAAAAGTATGCACCAATTAAAACATCAAAGAAAATACTTGGAATTAAAATACATAACAACAAGAACTTTAACAATGTTGATTAGTTTTTTGAATTTTCTAATTGGTTTTAAAGATTGATATGACACTTTGTTCTTAACAAAAAAAAAAAAAATTGTTTTAATAAATTCAAAAGCTACATTCTTTTGCTTTTTAAATCAATTTGAAAATCTAAATTGATTTCAAATTTAAGGTGATACGAGATCACTAGTGCAGGAACTACGCTTAAAATGTTTTTTTATTATCTCTTTTTATCGCAAAAATTCTATAAATTTGCTTTGCTTCAAATATTTTCTTCAAAATATTCGTTAAATTAGTTTCTTTATAGAAAACATTTAATCAATTTTCTTTTTATAGAAAAATAAAAAATCTTTTATTTGACTATAATTTTTGATAATTCTATTCTTTCATAAAGTTTCCATGAAATTTTTATTTAAAGAAAAATCTATTTACGAAGAATTTTCTATAAATCTTCCACTTAGGAAAAATTCGATAATAATTGTTTTTTTAAATTTATATATATATATATATATATATGTATATAAAATTTTAAGATTTATTATGTCCTCGAAATTTATAGAAAATTTTCTTTTAATGAAACATTTATTGAAATCTACATATTTCAATATGTAAATTTCAATAAATATTTCAAAAAAGTTGCCATATTTTGCGAAAAACCCCGTTACCTGGCAACTTTTTCACATTTCATCACTTAATTAAAAAAATATATTTAAAAAAATCCTACAAATTTTTTTTAGTTTCACAAATGTTTGGACCTAAATCTTAGACAGAATAATATTTAGTAATTTCTATGTTTACTTGCTCAAACAAGTGATTTATGGTTTCTATTTTTATTTCCATAAATATAGATTACGATAGGAAATATGTTTTTCTTTGATATTTATTTAAAATAATACGTAATAATGACTTGAATACCTTAGTTATAAATATGAAAAATCTATTATTACATAATTACCTATTAATGATTTTCCGCTGGACATTTCCGACCAAAAAAGAAATTACTTATTCAGCTATTATTTAACATTTGATTAACTATTAAATCTCATTAATTAAATAATATTAAATTTTTTACAACATACTTAATTCCAATATTAAGTTCAATATAGAAGAATTTATTTATGTATCTATATGAGACATTTTAAAAAATATTTGAAATTAGGCCTTAAAAAATATATACTTTTTTTGATGGCAGTAATGCATGTAGAATCAGTTCGCGTTAATCATTTCGTGCTGGGGCGCGAAAGTTATAGCGGTTTTTAGTTTAACATATAAAAATGTTTACAAACTAGAAGTTTATGTATATTTCTGGTAAAAATTATACGCAATATCAAAACCTATCGAGTTTTTCAAATAAAATTTATGATATTTTCAATGTTTGATGGCATTAGTGTAAAATATTTTAGGGTTTCCTAGTAAAATTTAAAAATTTTGATTTTTAGAGTTTATTATAAAGTAATGCTATTTCATATTCTTTTTTTATTTAAAATTTTTTAATACGCCTCTACCAATTATGGTCAACTAGATATATATATATATATATATATATATATATATATATATATATATATATATATATATATATAATACAATTTTCCCGTAGTTTTCAAAGAGTCCACAAAATTTTATTTTTAATATTTTTAGTGTTTGTTTTTAATGTTTCTTCGATTTTATATGTAAAATAATAAAAACTAAGAAACTAAGTTCACGCAGTAATCCATACTATGGCATTAGAAACTGTGAATGTGCCTTGCGAAAAACTGATTTTTTTTTTTATAAATTTTCGCTCCTGTCTTCAAAATTTGAGACCACCTACTGCGTTGACTATTTAGCGCACATCAATGCTAAATATGCATAATTACACAGGCTCCGCTCAAAAAATCAAACAAATTTGCCATCAAAATTCGACTATCCTGTATGTGACTGTTGAAACTCTGCACAATAACAAAGATGTAGGATGTATCCACAAAGTCTAATTAGTTTATATAAGAACGAATGATATCAAAAAGTAGAAACATGCGAACAAAAAGTGCAGATGATTGGGAACAGTTTAAGTAATTATAAGCCATTTTCCAAGTTTTTGAAGTTTGAAAAACAATCATGATTATAAAATGAAACCTATGGTGCTAAAATTTTGCACTCTATTAGTTCAAAGTCTCTCGAGTTCAGATCTGTAACCCGTTTGTTTAAAATAGTATTACCACAAAACTTATTAAGGATTAGTCAGTTTAAGTCAGGTTAAGAATTTTTGATAATGGCACATATATGTATATTTGAATGTAAATAATTATTTCATAGTATTAACAAAGATGATAATCGTGTCAAATATTCACGCTTATATGAACACACGCACATAAGCAAACATAAGTTGTATGTAATAAACACATATTTATGTATATAAAATAAATAACACCTGTTTAATCCAACATTAACAAACAGTTTATTCTGAAAACCTTATTAAATGTTACGTATACGACAGAGTGACTGACTGAAGGACTCATTGCTGGTAATTTTAATATAAAAACATTGTATATGTACAAACACATCGCATCATTTATTGCAATAACGTCATAACTTAAAAAATAATAATAATAATTTTGCAGAAATCGCCTTCAAATTTTTTAAATTCAATTTACCTTAATAGAAGAATGAATGACATGTTCTCTTCTCAATCGGTGACCATAAAAGGCATATAAACGATATTTTTGCAGAAGATAAATCTTGATATATTGCTCATTTCTATATCATTTACTCAAAAATCTCGTTTTTTGAGTCATGACGTTCTTGAAGTAAATGAGCGATATGAATGAACTCCAGCACAAAAAATACACATACAGGTAACCCTCGATTTTCGCATACTTTCTTTATGCGATTTCCTTATAACGCGATCTAGTTACAATACGTTTAAACAATAATGACAAACCTTAAATTGCGCAAATCGTGTGCGGATAAGAAATGTTTTTATAAAGGATCCAAAACAAAAGAATTTAACAGAAAAAAAAATAATATAACAATACCTTTATAATTTTAATTTAATTATAACCAAACTAAAAATAATATGATTAAACGAAAAGTTTTAAAAAATTGTGATTGTTTGGAACAACCTAAGAGATATTTGGCTATGATTAATTCAAGGAGAATCTTCATCAGGTGATTTTAATGCCGCTGAAATATTTTGATTCTATTTTAAATCAATTAATAAATGATAATATGAAAATAGATACCAAAAGGTCCTATATGTTGAAATATAGAAAATCGTTGGAACCAATATAAAAAATAAATAATTTCATGTGTTTTAATTTAACGCGATTTTTAGCTCTCAAACTAACAATTTTCATTTAATCAGTGCCTTAATTTAAGCGAAATGTAGAAATTCTAGTCCCATAATATAATTTTATATTTATTCTGAACATTTGTTTACGCGTTTTTAAATTACACATACTTTATCTGTTCCCAACAAGTCGCGTAAATCGAGGGTTACCTGTATGTAAAATACTTTGCGTATGCATACGCAAAAAATATATAAAAAAAAAATAAACAAGATTTGACATTAAATATTTTGTTTGTTTAACTATTTTCTTTATTTTTAGCTGTGGGAGTGAGCATTTTGTTTTTCCGATTTAAGAGTTTTTTCAAGATTTATTACCAAAGCCAGAGAAAAAAGCGAAAATCAAAAGAATGTTTTTATTATTTTATATGTGATAAGAATTCAGAAGCATATTTCAAGTTATTAGATCTATATTCCTGTAAACCTAAGTAGACAATTTTATTATCTTGAAAAACACATATCTAAGACAACCACAAAACATACTCATAAGTATAAATAAGTCTAATATTAAGATGAAATTTACTTTGTCTCTTACACATGCCTTAAAATATATTTATATATATATATATATATATATATATATTATTTTCTTCTACTTAGTATTTATTATTATTTGAAACTGTCATAATTCTACATAAAAAGACAAAGAGAAAAAATAGACTAATATGTAGAAAAGCACAAAATTATCTTTTATATGGAATAATGTAAAATAATGCAATAGAATTTGTGCTTAAAATGAAGTTTTAAACACGTAATGGTTAATCTAAGAAAGAAAACAGAATGATAGAAAATTGCTTGGAAATTCTTATAAGAAAGAATAAAATACAACCAGAAAAAGGACACGTATTTGAAATGTTCACTTTTTGTTGTTGTAGCTTTTCTATAATCAGAAGTATTTTTCCTTACTACTGGTATTCATTAATATTGTACGTATATTCTCTTGAAGAGAAGTATACCAATTATAATGAAAAATTCTACTTTTAAAGAGAAAAAAAAAAATATTTTAAAATATGTTATTAACCAAAACACCCAATATATCGGCTTTACTTTCAAGAATTTGGCTATTTAAAAACAAAATAGTTTGTTAACACAGGGCGACAAAAAATATTTTTCTGCGGCACGAGATTTCTAAGTCAATTATGCAACATTTGAGTTCTGAGCCCATAAATCCTTTTTCGAATTGACTCTAGTTCTCGAGACATACCGTTATATTAACATATTTTGAGAAAGAAATGTCTGATCTGGTTTAAAAAATACCAAAAAATTTTGAATCATATTACCTGCAATATATATGTGTATGTACATCAAAATTTGGGGAGGAGTTTTATATAGGACCCGTGGCAAATTTTGGACCGATAATTGTATTAAGCGTTTATATTAAACATGTATGTATATGCATTATATTAATATTATATTATTTATTTATGTCATATGGGAGCTATAGTCAATTATGGGGCAATCGTTATAGAATTTAGCACTGTGGTTTCTATTTATATAACACTGATTTGTGTCATATATTAATTTGTATTTGATTTATGCCCATTAAAGTGACTTTATAAAGAAGGGTTTATATGGGAGATAAAGCCAATTATGAGCCGATCTTCACGAAATTCAGCACACAGATTTATGCTCATATAAACTTATACATGCCAAATTTCATTGATATACCTCTACTCCTGGAGGACATTTGTATGAGGCCTGGTAGAAATAATGGAGCGATCGGTCATTGTTAAATTGACTCAGAATATGGCATTTGATAGGTCTTAAGCCAATATTTTTGGGTTTTATAAACATCAGCACAAACGCATAATACCCTCCCTACCTATATGCCGAAACAAATTAAAATAGTTTTAAAATTTTACAATAAAATCTTTATTTTTTCAAAAAGTTCAAAATATTTCTATTTTATCACAAAACTGAATATATTAAAAATAATACGACCCATATTCCATTAAAATCAATGTCTAAAATTTGATGATAGTATCTTATAACAAAAACTATTTTCCTAAATCATATTGAAATGTTTTTGTTGTTTTTCAAATAATTTTATAATTTATGCATCGATTTAAACGAAATATGTTTTGTTTTATATAAAAATGTCTAGTTTAGTAAAAATTTCTTTTCTTTTTTTTATAAAATTTTTTAATATTTCTAAAAGTATTGAGTATGTTAAAAATGATATGATTATAACTTGGAGATAATTTGAATTATAATTATTTGGTATTTCATTAAATTCGTATTTTATACAGGTTGCAATATGTAGTGCAGCCTCATGCGTACATACTGCATGATCAATTGTATCTACATTGGCGTGACAGAATCAGTGTTGACTTGTATAATTAAAATTATTTTTTCTTAACTTGTTTAGGTTTACTTCTCCATTGTCTTAGGAAGATTTTCCTATTAAATAAAACATATTTTCTTTCACAAAATTTAAGTTTTCTATCTGCTGGTATCTCTACTTTTTTTGTGTTATAAGCACACACGTATCCTTTTATTTAAAATGTGAGCAGAAAAAATAAAGCAAATGTTTATTTTTTGCAGTTCTTTAGATATGGGTCCATTTTTATACGTTTAAGGGAATCAAAGGCAATTAACTGGACACTTTTGCTGTTCCAGTATTATTATGAATGTTGTCGTTATTTTATTTAATAGCCTCAGGTGCTAAATTAACTTTTTGTTAGCAATTAATGTTAATTAAATTCATATTTTATGCTTGAGAAATTACAGTTACAACTTGTTTTTTTCTGTTCATAAAATTTATATTACCAGCAACCTGAACACATTAACGGAAAGAAAAAAAGAACACTAGCACCGACAAAGTAATAAAAAATATCCTGCAAAAGACTGTGTTAAAAAGGAAAGATTTGTGACAGGCAAAAGTCGCAGTAATTTTGACAACGAAGTTTTGCTAATATAAATCATTTCTAAATGCCATGCTGATGCTCTTTTTTTCCTTTTAGTTCAACATTTTAGCGTATAAAAATCTTAAGCGAATGTCATGAGATCCATTTCTTTTTTTGTATCCGGTACAAAAAAAATACTGATTTTAAGTGAGACACTGTCAATATTTGCTAAATAAAAGAAATAAAAAATACAATAAATACAATAATATCTAATGTGTATGTGGAAAAGGGGGTGTTGTGGAAGGGTGTTTGTTTGGTTGGTTGTTTATTTCTTTATTTTTGTTAAAACTTGACAAAAACAAAGTGACAAATAATTTTCACCTAATATAACAATCTATTAAGAAAGCAAAACAAAAAAACAAACAAACCATAATACATACACATACAAGCTTAAAATTTGGATTTTAAATTGGCTTCTTAGAAATAACGTACACACACAAATACACTTGTAGATACTTTCTATAATAATAACATTCGAAAAGAAAATGTACTCTTTATTGTATTTGGTTTCACTTGTATATAACCATCAAAATGGTTTATTCTATATATATACACACACACATAAACTATTATACACAACATTTTATAAATGTTTCTAAATATACATGTGTGTGTGAGTATTTGTAAGATTGAGTATACATCAGGTGTATGTAAGTAAAACTCTTTCTTTATTTATTCTTATTTAATCTTAAGGTACGTGATCTACAGCTTCCTGCACAGCTTTAGCCTCAAAGTTTTATTTTTATGTATGTTTAACACACGTATTCAACATACTTACGTCCTAATAAACATTTGTATGTATAAACAACATATGGATAATTTTATTAATCCAAGAAAATAAAGATTTTACCTATCTAAACACGAGTTCATAAATTGCTATAAGTAATGCCTATACCATACATTTACCATTGTAAATGTTCTTGAACAGCATTTATAATAATCTAAGTAATAATAAATATCCCTCTTAAGGATAAAGTTTTTAAGAAAATTTTGTTTACTCTTAGTCTTAATCTTATTTTATAAAATTTACACATCCAATTAGGATCTAATTGTGTTTAGTATGCGATGTGACTGTTTAAATGTTGATAAAATCAATCAAAAATCATCAAAAGTACATACATAAATTGATGTGTAAATGCTAATTTTGTTTTTCAAAAAATAGAAACACATGAAAATTTAAACACTAAGCAATTTCTAATTCTTTAAAAGTATTTACATATTTTTTTTTTGTTTTTAATATAGTTTTATATTTTAAATGTAACACAAGATAACACTAATTCTGCGGCTTGGGATTTCTCAGTCAATTTAGATACATGTGGCTATGGAGATCTATTCAAGCGCTTTGAATTGACACTAGTTCTCGAGAAAAGCTGATATATAACCCAATATATTTCAAAATATCTTGAGAATGATTTCTTTGATTTACTTTAATAGAACATCTAAAAATTCTAATTCGTATTATCTCCAAGTTATATCAATTTCATTTTTTAAACTGCTCATAATTTTGGAGATATTAAAAAAGCTAAGTTTTTGATAAAATTTAAAAATTTGTATCTCAAAAAATTATAAAATATTAAAAAAATTGTTTTTTGTCCTTTATCATAAAGCTGAATATGTTAAAAATAAAGCGAACCATAAATGATAACTTACTTCATAATTAAATTATGTTATATCATAGACAAGAACATTTCCTATTTTATAATTTCACTTAAACATCCGATTTTAATAAAAAAAAAAATAAACCATTCAGAATTCAATAATATATAAGTTACAAGCGCTAAAAGTTGCTACTAATACATATATGTTTGTGTTAAGCCACAAACAAAAGAGCGTCTCAAATTATTAAACTTTTCTCTATTTTATTTCTCGTGTCTCTCAGACAACTCTCTCAATTCAAATCTAAACTAGACAAGTTGTATTGATATAGCATAGAGTTAGAGTTTTTTTTTAATTTTAATTGAGATATTTGTAAGAGAGACAGCGTTGTCAACTATTTGTAATCAAAAACGTTCGCGAGCAAATTTGTTAAATTAAAATCAGATTTTCATTAAGAATAAAAACTTAAACATTGCGTTTCCAGAATTATGATTTTATCATATTTTTGATGAGTTTTAAACCAAAATATGATTTGGTGGTCTTTTCCTTTAAAATATGACTTTTTTAATTTCCAACAAAATGTTTATTGAAAGTCTATTAAAGATTTATTAGAAGATTTTATTTAAAAATTGCAATATTTTAATATTGATAACAGGCATGAGATTGATTTCTCAGTTAATTTTTATACACGTGATCATGGAGTTCTAAGCCTATAAATCACTGTTTTTGAAATGGCTTTAGTTTTCGATATAAAACGTTATATAGAATATTAATAAGGTTGAATCAAGTAGTAAGGCATATCTCGAAAATGATTTGTCTTATTTGGATCAATAATATGGCAAAAAAATTTAATTTAAATAATCAGCAAGTTATGTCTACATAATTTTTTTTAACTTCTCAATAGTTTTGAAGGCATTAAAAAAATTGTTTAAAAAAATAAAATTGTAACATATGCATCTTTATTATATAAATTAGCGTATTGTTTTTTTTTTTTTGATTTCTTACAATTTTTGGCAAAACAAATATGTTTAAATTTTCTTAAAGATTAGATTTCTTCGACACAAGTTTTAAAATATCTCCGAAACTATTGAATTTAACAAATTAAAAAAATTATGTGAAAATGGCTTTAAGATAATCTGGATTAGACTATTTTGGTATTTTATTAAACCAAATTAAACAGCTCGTTCTGGACATATATTGTAATATGTGATGCAACTTCACTAATTTTCTATATTACGGTTTATGTCGGAAAGTAGAGTCAATTAAGAAAGTTATTTATCGGCTTAGAACTATATGATCACGTGTATAAAAATTGAATGAAAAATTCCTTGCCGCAGAATCAGTGTTACCCTGTATAATTATGTGAAATTTTATTTAGATTCAAATTCAAATGTAAATAGATATTGTTGAAGAATACATTGTATGTATACTGTTAGACACTAGAAAATCAGCATTCTTAATAACAAAACGTTAGCTTTATATGTCAGGACTATGCATCAAAATACCAAAGTTAAGATGAAAAAAATAAAAAACGAGGCGTTATGTTGCATAAATAAAATTTTTTCAACTTGTATGATTTATACATTAAAACTCGAAAACGTTTTCTTTTGAATCGAAATATGTGTGAAATTTTCCTAAGATTTTTTCTGAAAATAGTAGAACTAGGTATAAAGTTAAAATTGTGGAAAAAAATAATTTTTATGATTTTTACAATAAAGTTATGATTTTTTTACCGAAATGATGATTTTCTATTCAAAGCTTCTGGCACGCTGATTACAGGATACATATTTGTTATTTTTTAAGATATTTTACCTTCAGCACAAATAGTGAATTATATTTCAAACAAAATTAAAAATAGATTTATTTTACACAAGTAAGCGGTCGAATTTATGTTCATTTAAAAAATCCTGATTCATAACAGATTTTTTCAAAAAAATTTAATACACAAAATTTGTTTTTCGGCCAAGCGGAAAATGAAAAGCAATATGAGAAACAAAGAAGAAAATATAAACAATTTGTGTTACTTTTTAAAAGATTTTTGTTTTATACCGTTCCTTTTTATTTTTAGTAAATTCACACTTTTATGTAAAATTTATTATTTTACTTGCGTTATAAACATTTTAATTTTTATTTTCTTTGGGATATTTAAAATCAGGGACCGAAACTGTTATGATTTTTACAATAAAATAAAAGTCAAAGGATTATATTTTCACTTTTATATTATTTGAGCCAAAATAAAAGTTTTTTTTGGTGATTTTTATTTGTTCGAAAATAAATTAAATTTATTATGCGATTTTTATTTTCTTGTTGTAATTGATACAAAATATAAAAAATCATCAAAATAAAAGAAATCGTCAAAACGAAAAAAAACGCTAAAATAAAAAAGTCGCAAAGACGAGAAACATGACAAAATAAGAACTCGCTAGAATAAAAAAGATTTAGCTAAAAAAACGTAAAATGAAAAAAACACAAATTACAAAAATCTCCAAAATGAAAAAAATTTCTAAAACGAAAAATATAAAAATTGCTTAAATTAAAAAGTCTCAAAAAAAGGCCAAAATGAAGAAAAAATCGTCAAAAAGAAATAAAAACGCCAAAATAAAATAATGGCCAAAATTAAAAAAAATTCCTAAAAGGAAAAAAATCGCCAAAATGAAAAAAATTGTCAAAATGAAAAAAGAAGCCGAAATGAACAAATCGCAAAAACTGCTAAAATAAAAAAAACAAAAAAATCGCCAAATCGGGAAAAAGTATGGAACGAAAAATATCGTGAAACTGGAAAAAATAATCAATATGAAAAAGTTCCCAAAACGGAAGGTAGTTATTACAGTTACTCAGAGTTTCATTCAACCTCTCTTCTTTTAAGAATTTTAGGACATAGAAAAAATAGTTCAACTGTTTATGCTCACAAGGGTTTTGTTTTTATATTTAAACGTTATTTTTATGTTGATTATTTTATTTTTCATGAATTTTCGCAGTCTTTTTTAGATAAATCAGGGTCTATAACAATTGGTAAAAATTTCTATTGATATTTCTTATTAGATTGTTAATAAACCAAATATTAATTAATAACCAAAAATTTATTTTATTTACACTAAACTTTTTTATTTCAATACGATAGAAATATAATGTAGTCGATATTAATGAAATATAGCCCTTTTTATTTTTAACACATTCAATTTCCTTATTATTAAAAAAAGAGCTTTTTTGCAATTTTACACTTTTTTTTGCAATTAAAAAATTATAAACATTTTTGTAAGAAATTTTTGTTTTTTTTTCGGAAAAAAATTCTTTATTTCTCTAAAACTACTGAGCAGTTAAAAAAATTAACATTGTTTGTTATATTATTATTACCAAATCAGGCTATGCGTCCTAGAGATAACCTCATTAATAGCACAGAGCATATAAAAATAGTACAGAGCATAAACAAAAACAGATCCATATTTGTGTTCTCATATTTTATACAATTTAACATTGATGGAATTAAGTAGATATAGATTTTATAAACTTGAAGTTTAAAATAAAGTAAAAATAAGTTTACATCAAAAGCAAGATAAAAATTATTTTTCTATAACTTTTTCTACGAGTATCATGATTTTCATTAAAATTTGGTAACTTTTTCATAGTAAGATTCATCTGGTGTTGACATACTCATTTCAATTTACTTTTTAACTAGTCTTAGGAGTATAACAAACATAAATGTTATAACCAGTGAAAACAAAAAAATTTTTCATAAAAAACAGCTAAAAATGGAATCGATGGTCTAAAAACTGAATCATTTCCAAAAAATAAATTACTACATTTATACTAATTAGGGTAAATATTTATTTGAATAAAACCACATTTTAAACTATTTCTTTTGGTTTATAACATAAAAATAACTCTCTGCTGCAAAATTATACTTTTTATTCTCACTCGACAAAAGAACTAATACACTGCCTGCCACTTGAATAAGGTATCACATTTTTTTAACTTTAATTAAGTATATCTCCTAAACTAAAGTTCAGAGAAAAATAATTTTTTGCGCAACCAAATTTCAAAGTGTTGGCTTTAGTTTCCTGAAGAAATAAAAAATATATATATATTTTGTTATACTAAAATTATGCATTTATTTAAAGACATGTATTTCTATGGTACTTTTTCGTGTGTCACTTGAATAAGGAATTCTTTTAATATTAATTAGGAAGGCTATGATTTTATATAGGCTTGTATAAAAATTATGGTACTTTGCAGTTTTTTGATATTTAAAAATTTGCTTTTAATATTTGAACCAAACATGAACTATATATACGGTTCAAAAGCTGGATTCTTCTACTTTTCAAAACAAGTTTAAATGAAAAGAAATCTACGAAAGAGTAAGAGAATTAGGGACACATTACCTAAAAACAGTTTTTTATGGATGTATCAATAAATTTTAAACTTATTATTTCCTCTAGAAAGAATATAATGTCATTTATCGAGTTATTTTCCACTGTAGCACAGTGTAATTTACCGATAGCATTTAAGAAATGAACTGTAAAATATTCAAAAAATATACTCTATATACTCAAATCAAGGGAAAAAGTTTAGTAAATTGTTGAAAACGGATAAATAACTAATATTTATAATATTACATACTTTTGGTTGTCCTGGTTATAACTAAGGCAAAGATAGTTGGTCAAAAAAAATTTTTGATACATGTAATACCTTATCTTCTTGTCATTGATGTTAAAAAAAAGAATAATAAATAATTTAATTAATTTTATTTTATAGATCAACAATAAAACTATTGTTTTACAAAATCCCTAATATTAAGTAATATAATTGTATCCTCACATTGCTCCTTAGTGATAATATTTTTCCACATTTTTATTTGCTTCACCCCTCGTACTAATAAAATTACAATTTCATATCATAAAATTGTATTTTTTGCAATAAGTGTTGCATATATTTGTTTATAGTTCCACTTCCCTTTTGTTAGTTTGTGGTAAATTTTTTATTTGAAACTACTGGCGACATTTATTCATGTTCATTTGATTTGTTCATTTATTTTTTTCATTTCTGCTTTTATTTATTCATTTATTTATAAATTGTTTTAATAAAAAATTTAATGAAAATCGGTTTTTTTCCTCTTTTATTTGGTGAAAATAGACAGACCAACCAACCAACAACTTGTTAAACAATTTTGTTGAAAACAAATGGTTGTGTTGAGTGTGTATGTGTCATATGGAAAACATGTTTGACATACTAAATAAAATAAAAAAATAAACAACACAGACAAAAAAGTTTTGAAAATCTTCATATCAGTAAAACCTAAAAGATTTTAATATTTAAAAAAATTTTATTTTATTTAATTCCAAAAAAAAAAAAAAAAAAAACAATAAATTGATTTAAGAAACTAAGAGTTATTGTTAATCTGGTTTATTTAGTTTTTCTATTTTTTCGGTATTTTTTTTTAATGGCTTTTGAAAAAATCATTTTTTAAGAGCTATAATTACTTTTGAAGTGGAAACTAAATTTAATAACTAATTTTTAATATTAAATTTGAGATATGTTAACATTGTTTAGGATTTCCTCATATGTTTTCATTTACATATGTACATATACATACTGCATAAACAAAAACTTAAAATCACATTCATAAACAAATGTATGGGTATGAGAGTTTTTATAATTTCCCGTGTTTTCAATTAAATTCAATCTTTTTGTTATTTTTTATTTAAATAAGCCGGAAAATAAATAAAATAGTCCTAAATAAAAATCTGATAAAAATTAAGATTTTCACATTTAAGACATTTGCCTTAATTTTTATTCTGTAAAATTCTTTTTACTAAAAATAAAGTGGGACATAGAAAGCATACAAACAACTATAATTTTCATAAAATACCAAATATATTATTAATATTATTAAAAATCTTTTAACACATAAACATAAATATATTCATATAAAGTACACACTCTTAAAATAAAAATCCCTTAACAGTCATAAAATAAAATTAGTTTGTTTCAATCTTAAAACTTTTCAACATTCTCAAAACACTCGTATATTTCACATACAACAAAACAAAAAACTGTAATTTTTTTATTCTTTTCAAAAAAGTTAAACATTTAAATAATCGTATTCGTTCTCATATTGGAGAAATTTACTTTTTCTCCCAGGAGCATGTGTTGTATGTGTTATATTTTTATTTCCTTTCCTTTTCTTATTATTAGTTTTTCTTTTTTTTTTTTTGTGGCTTTTAATTATTGCTAGTTTCAACAGTTTTCTGGTTTCATTTATTTGAATTTATTATTTCAACAAGGAGACTAAGGATGGTTAAAGTAAAATCTGGATAAAATGATTATATAGTACATATTTATTGATTTAGTGAAAGGTTTTATAATCTTAGATTCATTTCATACTATTCTTAATAAAATCTGAAAAAGTTAAACAATTGTTTCCGATACAAAATTTTGGAACCCATTTTCTTTGTATTCCTTTAGTTAATCAAGTTTAGGGGAAATAAAATCTAATAAAACATTTCAATATGCTGATTTTTTTTCTTTTAAACCTTCCATATTTACTAACTAAGAAACACCTTCGCGCTATTTATTTACCAAATTTAGTTGAAATTTATTTCATTTTAAATTAAACCTTATCAGGAGTCCATTTATTTCTTTTAACAATACTATAAAGGTATTTATTTTAAATACTCAAATGAACACCTGCGAAATATAAAATAAAATTTATATTTAAATAAAATGTAGTACAGGTTAATAAAAAAATAAACGTACAAGTTAAATCTTTTTATAAGCACAAAAATTAGTTTTTCTAAAAATGAAAATTTAATAAAATTCATGCAAATGCATAATTCAATTCTATAATCAAAACAAATGTCGACAATATAAAACAATTGCTAGGAGTGTAGTTGAATTGGGAAATTCAGCATTTTGAGTCAAAAATACAAGCAGTTCATGATCACCGAAAGAAACCCAAAGAAAAAGTTGATTTACAGACTGTAGGTTTAATACAAATTTTAAGGGAAAATTTCTACATCTCAGGATAGAGTATGACTCATTCTTTAAACTGCTCTGTATCTTTTATCAGAAAAGTTAAAAAATTTTAATAGAAACGCTAGAAAAAATATGAAGGCAGAAGAGAGGGTGAAAATTACTAGCACTAATTTTTACCAATAATCGTATGAATACTACCTAAAGGGTGATAAAAAGTACTTACTGGCGGACTTTTTACAACATCCTAGTTATGAATTCCATATCACACATGGAAATATATGATTAAATAAATATCGTATAAAAAAATCGAAATTAGCTTTTGGTCTAGAAAGACACCATTGGGAAAAAAGCATTCATTTATAACAAATGACACTTTTAAAAGAAAAAAGTACGCAAATGAGTGCCTTCAGAAAAGATTCCTTCCTATCATTAGAAAACACAACGAATTCTAATTTCTTACTACAACAAAAAAGTAACTTAGTAGCCAAATAGCGAAAACTGATTGAAATACACCATATTGATTATTATTAATTCATATGATAAAAGTCCTAACAGTTACGGTCCCTGGATTGAAAACTTTTGCTTCTTTTAATTGTTTTAAAAACTTTTTATCTTTGAAACAGTTTACAGTTTAATTTGGAGCTTTTTGCCAAAGAAATTACATTTTTTGAAAAGTGGCCACTGGTTTTAAAATACTCTCTTTTCACAACCATAAACAATATTTGTAAACTCTCTATAGCCTTAGATATCTTGGTTATAAATGAAGCCATTCAGCTCTGACTGTATTTCCTTTTTTATTTTTTTTTATGAATTTTTGAAGTGGTCAAAACATCCCGTATTATTCTAACGATTGTGTAGTTTCGTAAATTATTTTTACGAAACTAGTTTTTGTTATAATTAAAGCATTTATGAACATTAAACCACTATTCCGGCAGGACATTTTTATGGGGTTTTGTAAAATAATGGACTGATCCTTATACTATAACAATTATTCATGTAGAATTTCATCAAGATTTCTTTAAAATTGTGATCTGTACTTTGTTCATAATGTGTACATGGAGAGCCAACCAAATGGATGTACATTGCTAAATGTACTCAGAAAGTGATTCTAAGTCAAAATGTATGACATAAGATGGGAATTCATGTATAGTTAATAAAATATTACAGATCAAAAATCTCTGCATTATGAAAATTATGAAATATTTTTTTTAATTTTATGAATTACCTTGTAGCTGATTCGGACGTTTCTGGAGAATTATTTGGGTCCGCCCTACCAGAAGTACAAAGAGGGGTCATATGAACTTATTAAAACAGTTTTCATTTTTTCTTTATTAATTTTACAGAAAGTTACCGCAGGAAATATTTACAGAAAAATATTTCACGGGTTTCTAAAAAACATCTGCCCCCGATCATATGTAAATTCAAAATGTCAAAGTTTGATGAATAAAGAAAATCGATTAGAGCCACAAAAAATGTGCCCTATTGCAAATGGTCCTCCTTCTTCCTTAAATTTTTATCTAATATTCGGCCTTTTTTAATTTTGATACCATTTTTGAAACTTGGTACTATCAATTTCAAATGACGTAGAATATTCTCTCAATGAGTAGAATAGTCCATTATAGGTATTGACTTTTATGATAAGATTATAAATAAATATCAGATGTTGAAAATTTATTCTCTGCACTGTACATTTAGTACTATCCTAAAATACAAATTAAGACACATATGTATGTATCTTCTACCATCATGTAAATAAAATACAACAACAATCAATTATTTTCCAGTATTTCGTATAAATTCTCTGTGTATATGTATAAAAAATGTTTTTTTTTATGTAGTTTACAACTCTATCGATCTCTAGTATGTGCTTTTAATATTTGTGTTACTGTGTGGGGTATTTGGTATTTGTTTGTTTGTGTTTCGATAAAAAGTACATTTCACTGGTGTATTGTTGAACACGCTTTCATTTTACTATTAAATATTAAAAATGCGTGTGCAAAACAAAAATAAATAAAAGTATTGTTCTCTCTTTTCACTCCCTCCCTTATTGCAAACTTAATGGTTGTTTAATGATTCACCATAAATTTATAGATCATTGGAGAAAAAAAAAGAGCTGTTAAGTTTATATTTGAAACATTTACACTTTCTTTTCATTATTAAATTAATATTTAAATACTCGTTTATATACATAAATAATAGCATAAAGTGTTTTCTCATCATTTTAAGTACTTTTTGAATTTTCTTTTAATTGATAATAATATTTACTGACATAAGATTTTATTTTAAATCAGTTTTATTTGCATTTTTATTTTCATTTATTAACATGATTTCCAAAATAATTTCCTAGTTATTTACTTATTTTTTAATTCCTGTTTATACATTTTCATAGGTTTATGTATATTTTTTAGTGTATCTGTATTTGTGTGTGTGGACATTAAATGAAAGTTTAAATGTGCTCAATACGGTGTAAATTGAAAAATTTTATTACATACAACATTTAATGTTGTACTTTACATGAGTTGAAATTAAACTGAAATATACACTTGAGTGACACAGATGTCAAAAAGAAATTGGAAAAATTTGTTTTTTTTTTATCATTGTAAAATTAATGTATGTATGTATGTATTTAAGTATTGGTAATTAACAGGATGTATGATTTATTTGACATCTACTTTTATTGAATCATAGATATGGAAATAATTATAGCAAATATGTATTGCTATAATTATTTTCAAATAAAATTAATATTAAAATTATTTAACAAGAAAAACTTTTATATTTGAAAACAATTTACAGTGGGCCTTTTACAAAATAAATGGTAATAAATCTTGATCCTTTAAACTGCTGGGCCAATATTGATTGAACTTGGGGGAGGGGTTATGCTTTCAAAATATTGTTGACGCTACAGTTGGCCAAAGTTGACCACCTCGAATATTATGAGCATATCGAAGCTTAGAACCTTTAAAAATATAAATAAATTTTAAATATTTTTACATTTCTGAATTCTACTAAGCAATAAACGAAAAAGAACGCATTAGTACAGTATGCATATTCTCTTATGCTTCTTTCTGAGGGATGAAATATCATTGATAAGAAATAAATCTACTAGTAAGATAAAAACAAATATTTCGTTTTCCAGATAATTGTCAATATAAAATATCCTTCTACTTTATGTTAATGTTTATTAACCTTTTGTTTGAGATTTAGATTCCCTTATAATTTAAAAAATATTTCACTTTGAAAATTTAATATCTCATTTTTGTCTCATAACTTCTACAATAAATTTTGTATTTTTTTAATAAGTATGTTAAAATTCCTTATAAGTTTCTGAACTATGTTAGTGAAAATATTTTTTAATTATCTAAATTCGATAAGTAGAAAAAATTTTAAATTCAAACTATTGTTCAAAAAATTGCAATTTTTTGCCAAAAAAGTAACTTAAAATTTTAAAAAATGTTGTTGAGAAATATTAATTTTTTTTTAAATTTTCTGAAATATTAGATCTCTAAGAAATGTGTAAGTCCAATTTTGTAAAATTTTGAACGTACACTCTGCATCTAGCAATAGTCGAAAATTATAAATTTTTGAAAAAAGTTCAATTATGAGTGTAAAAATTTTGATAGTTGATTTTGGAACTTTTTCCAATTAAATTGGATAGAACACTTGGCTTTTAAAGTTTAAAGAAAAAATAACCTTCTGGTATATTTAAATCAACTCATATAGATTTGGTGAAAAAACACAAATTTTTAATAACAAAATTTGTTTTCTTAATAAATATGTAGTAAAACTATATAGATTTATCCGAAATATACATTTCTAAATTCTTCATAAATCACTTTACAACACCTTAATATATATTCCTGTATAATTAATTTTTGTTTTATTTTAATAGAAATCTTCTAAATGATAAGTAAATGATCAAATAGTGAAATATTTTATACTTTGTTTTAAAGAAGACACGATCTCCTTTAAAATGAGATATAAGATGCCTGTTTTGCATTTGGAACCTAGCGAGTAAATAAATTTAAATTATGTTAAAACAATTCAATTGCCTTAGTTACTTTAATAAATTTGTTTTGCCCTAATGCAAAATTTTAATTTAATCTATACAACGTTATAACTTTGTTAGTTTATAAAAGTTTCAGTGGAATTTTTGGAGGTTTTTCTAACGTGCAAACAAATGTAATTGAAAAAAAAATGCCTGACATACGTTAAATTTGTGATGCCAATTTTAATCAATTCAATGAACGATTACTGCATTTTTCTGCTATTTTTTCATTTTCCTGTTTTATATATTTATTTTTATTTTTTTGTTCCGCTACTCTACTTTAGTAAAAACTATTAAGCAATAAATATGTTCATGGTTACAACTTGTACTCGATTGAAATTGAAAAAAAGAGAGAATATGGAAAATAGAAATGATGCTGTATTTAAATGCTACCAAGCCACTAATAAAACACTACACACTAAATATTATTTTAAATATTAAATTAAACCTAATTTAGTTATTTCCAATAAAGCCTTAGTAAGCAATTAAATTATCAACATCAAATCTATTGATCCATATTATAGCAATTGTTTTAGATTAGTCTATACAAATTTAAAATGATAGCATACTTAAGCATTATAATGCTGTTGTTTTATAGAAGACGAAATTTTGTTGGAAATAGGGTCTTCAATAATATTAACATACCCATAACTACAATTTTCTAAATAACTAAAAATGTCTTCATAAGGCTAGTACTCATTTCAAAAAAATAAATTCTTCTACATCAAATCTGCAAACAAAAATTAATTAAATTATTTCGTTTTACAAGCACCATCCTAATAATATATGCACATGTGTTCATCTGCATTGGTGAATGAAGCTTTAGTTTTTTTTTTTTCAACTAGTTTTAAGTTGCGCAAAGCTATTGAAAAATTGAAAAATGGTATCTATGTTTCTAACTGCAAATACGATTTTTCCTCCATTTTTTATTACTTGGCTCACAAAAGTGAAATAGTGAAGGAAATTCAATATATTTAAACAAAAAATTGAATGGTTGGCTTTGGACTTCATTGATTTCATTTTTCGTGCAAACATATTGTTACTTTTAAGAGAACAATGGACCACAAAAACAAAAAAATAAAAAATGAAATTTATATGTGAAACAAAGTTTTTTAGTAAAACTTAAATTTAATGTACATAGATGCCTTGAAATATTATATAGACTTCCTTTAGAATATTTAACTTAATTTAATACAATTTTTTAGGTCAATTAATACATGAAATTCCTTTCAGATGAAACAGAAAATTAAATTGTTTTCATTTAATGAATAAAGATGACATTTTTCTAATAATATCAAGATATTTTTGTATTTTTTTAATCACAAATTTTGCAAAGGGATATAATATAAAAAAAAAAGTTGAATAGAGGATTCACCACTTTTTTAAAGTTTTTAAACTCTCTTTTTTGTTTTGTAAACTTAGACTTAGATATTTTAGTTTTATTCTAACTAACTTTTTTTTCTTTTTTTTGATTCCAGATCAGATTCGTCAAAAATAAAATAAAAAATATATATTTATCTATATATAGTATTTTTTGTTATAAAACTTCACTTAAAAAACAATATAATTTATTGAACATATAGTAAATAAAATATATAGTAAATAAAATAATGCAGAACTAATATTGCACAGTGGGGTCTTTCGCAAAATAAATTATAATAAGCTGCTAAACTGCTGTACAGATTGCAAAAACTTTAAAAATCTCTTGTTGTATCCTGATTAAAAAAACGTTCTAAAAGCAAAAAAATTAACTATGGTTCAAAAATTTTAATTTTCGAACACTGCTAGATGTATAGTACACATTCAAAATTTTCCATAATTGAAATTAGGTACATGCTTTTGTATGGTGTAGTCTTTCAGAAAATGTCAGAAAAGTATGAACTTTTGTAGCCAAATTAATATATATATTATTTTTTTGCAAAACTTTGCTACTTTCCAATTTCGATAATTTTTTTGTTTCTTTCACACAATTCAGAAAATTGTGAAGAATTTAACCATATTTAAAAATGAATTGTTCAATTTACGATTATAGGGGTAAAAACTAAAAAAAGTCAAAGCCAAAAGATGAGAAATTTAATTTTTGAAGTAAAATATTTTTTAAACCAAAACAGATAATGTATGGAAAGCATGTTATTAGTAGAATTCAGTATTGTAAAAGTGTTTAAATTCGGTTCATATTTTGCTACAATATGTTTTTGATACTCGAGGTGCTTCAATTATACTCTTTAACCAATAATATTCTGAAAGTATATCTCCTCCACTATCGATGTCTCAAGTTTTATCAAGATCGATACAGCAGTTTATAGGTTCTAAAATTATCATTTATTTTGCGATGGACCCCACAGTGCGTTGTAAAAATATTAAATGATATTCTTTTAATTATATGAAAACTAGAGTGTTTCTACCTACTGTTAAAAAGTAAGTAAATTGTAGAAAATTTACGAAAATAATTGCACTTGCCCACCAGGGGTCTGGCGATGATCCCCAGGGGGAGTCTTATGCACCAATGATAATTTTTTTAACATTTTAATTTTATTATTAAAACTTGTTTTTAATTATTTTTCATTAATATCTTTAAATGAAAATGAAAATCTCAAAGTTTGAGGAATGAAATATCATTGATAAGAAATATAAAAATCGATTTATAACATAAAAATAATTTTTTTCGTTTTCCAGATAATTGCCAATGTCAAATATCCTTCTACTTCATTTTAATATTTATTTTGTTTGAGATTTTGACTAGGCTAGTGACAAAAATATGATAATAAAAATTAAATTATATTCAGATTGGTCGAATCTTAAATACCCCCTCTCCCAAGGCCGCAGGTAATCTGGAGATTCGAAAATATGGATTAAAAAATACAAAGTTAATTTCATCGATAATGCTTATACAGATATTTAAAAATGAATGACCATGAGAAAAATTTGGGAAAATTACAAATCGGAATTTTTTGTAAGTATTAAAAAGAATATATATGAGGTCGTATATGTTCTTTTTAATACTTCGTTATTCAAAAAACTTAAACACATGAAGTGTAGCACAAAAAATTTATCCTGATTACAGATTGATTTTTTAACTTAGAACATACTAGGGTTATCATTCATTGTTTGAATTATATGAACCAATAGGCAAAAAACTTTGTAATTGAATATTTATTAATTTGAAAACTATTTCAAATTTCAAGTACAAGCTCTGAGAATAGACTTTCAAATTTAAAACTATGCCTTTTTCCAGCAAAGTAGAGATACTTTTTTCAATAGCCTTTTTTTGACAGATCACGTGTGAGTCGTGTCATGCTGTTATGTTATTTTTGTTTAGTATTGTTTAGCATTTTATAATGGAAAGACTTACGCCTGAACAACGTATGCAAATCGTTCAACTTTATTACGAAAATTCACGTTCTGTGAGGAATGTGTTTCGTGCTCAACTTATGGTCAACATAATCGGCCTACAGAGCATACTATTCGCAACAACATCACCCATTTTGAGACCCAGCATTCATTATTGGATGATATTCGACCGAATAGACCACATCCAGCACGCTGTGAAGAAAACATAGCGGCCGTAGCTGAGAGTGTATACGAAGACCGTGGAGAGTCGATTCGGCGCCGTTCGCAGAAACTCGGACTGTCGTATGGAACGACTTGGCGTATTTTACGTCGAGATCTTAAATTGAAAGCGTACAAAATACAGCTTGTGCAACAACTGAAGCCGTTCGACCTTACCACGCGACATCGCTTCGCTCTATGGGCCCTTAAGAAGTTCCAAGAAGATCCGACGTTTTCGAGACAAATTTTGTTCAGCGATGAGACCCATTTCTGGCTCAATGGGTATGTAAACAAATAAAATTGCCGCATTTGGGTCGAAGAGCAACCTGAAGAGATTCAAGAACTGCCACTTCATCGAGAAAAAAACACGGTTTGGTGTGATTTGTAGGCCGGTGGAATCATCGGTCCATACTTAAATATGATGCCGGTGCGAACGTAACCGATCGTTATCGTACCATGATAACAGACTATTTGATGCCTGAAATTGAAGCACGTGATCTCGGCGACATTTGGTTTCAGCAAGACGACGCTACTTCCCACACATTGCATCAATCAATGGATTTATTGAGAGAACACTTCGGTGAGCACATAATTTCACGGCCGGTCGATTGGCCACCAAGATCGTGTGATATCACGCCGTTAGTCTTTTCCTGTGGGGATATGTAAAGTGTAAAGTTTATGCGGACAAACCCGCTTCGATTCTGGCCTTGGAGGAAAACATCACGTGTGTCATTCGCCAGTTATCAGTCGAAATGCTCGAACGAGTCATCGAAAATCGGACTCAACGGATGGACCATTTGATAGACACAATCTTCAAAAAATAAATGCCAAAGAATGTTCTTTCAAATGATAATAAACATTCCTCATTAAATTTGAATTTTCTATGTTTTTTTTTTTTTTTTTTTTTTTCTTTAAAAAAGTAGGGAACCTCGAAATGGATCACCCTATATAATAATTATGAAAAATTTAAAACTTAGCTGGATGTTTCTTATTTTTTCTAAACTATTTTTAAAACTGAATTTTTTGCATACATAATTTTGCATTCGTCATATTTCATGGACCATAATAGCTGTTTTTATATTTTCTTTAATATAATGTACGTATAATATTTTATTTTTTGAACAAACATGTGTAAGTCTTCAACTTTTTTTTTATGAAAAAAAAAAAACGTGAAAAACATTTAAATATTGTCTTAATAACAATGGAAAAATAAATAAAAAAAATTAACTTTATACTTTATAATTACTTTAAAATTTTATAAAAACCTAACATTATAATTTTATAGGATTTTTTTTTTTTAAATTTTCTTATTTATTTCATAACACATATTTTGTAGCTTCGAGTACAGTTTAAGGAATATGCTATTTATTAAAGGAAATTTTCCAAAAATTTTCTTAGAGTTGAATCGATATTTAATAAATAAATATTTTGTTGTATTAGTAAACTTAATTAGCTCCCTAAAATATTTCAATTATTTGCTATTCGGATTCATTAATATTTGTTGTTAAACTTTTTTTTAACTTATAAATGTGCGTAGGAGTACTCATTAAAGAAACTTGACAAATTTTGTGGTAACGTATAACAAAAGGAAATGTTATTTGAAAAAGAAGTTTCATTATTAAAAAAAATATTTCCAATATAAATAAAATCTTTTTGCAATGAAGTTGATGGCAATTAATTTTGAGAAAAATTTAGGATTTCATTACATAAAAACAAAATTAAACACCTCACATTTCATCACCCATTTAAAGGTATTTATATATAAGTATTCGCAATTTAATTGGAACTTATGTACACAATTTGATTTATATCCCTTTTACTCTTAATTTTTTCTTCTTCGTGATACAATTACTTCCACACAATCACACTCTAGAAATATTTGGTTTGCATAATTGATTGACTTGCAAGCAGCCAATCTAAAAGGCAGTCAAAAATACCCAATTCCAATTTGAATTTAACCTCCTTTTGCTATTAATTGTTAATTGGCTGCTGGTAGTTTTTTTTTCTTTTTTGTCAGTCTCAACCAAACTCCTTAATAAATATTTGTCGTACGGATAAACTGAAGAGCAAATCATGGAAAAATAAACTCTAAAATCAAATTCAATAGTTGAGTAGAAAATTCGATTTGCCATTAAGCAAACAAATCTGATGGAATTCTTAAAGGAGAGAATGAAAATGAACAAGAATTAACAACAAATTATCATAGAAAATTCTTTCAACAGATATTTTAACAACAAATTATACCGAATCATAACAGCATTAAAAAAAAAAAAAATAATAAATTATAATTTTTAGAAGTGGATTTAAAAAAGGAGAATATTTGTTTATCAATTGTAAATCAAATACAAATAAACACTAAGAGTAAAAAGGCACTAGTCAAGTTACATTGAGAAGAATAAGAGGAGAATTTCTTAAAGAGTGATTCTTAAATTAAAAAATTAATGTTGAGTTTTATCCACTATTGAATAAATTGTGATTTTGTCTCATAACCTCATTTTTTAATTTAGACACATAGTGGTTTTCAGTTAAATTCAAAATGTTTGTTTAGTATTTTTAAGTAAAAAAAAATAACAAAAACTTTTTCTATCGTATTCAGAATAATTTACAATACTTCATAATTTATTGATTAATTATGTTCAATACTTAGAAGGCATTCAGATGATCATATATTATTATGCAAATTTTTTAGACTATTTACTCTTACTTGTATTACAGTGAACTCGTGATTAGGTTTTAGTTCAGTTTTGTGCAAAAATATTTCGGAACTCTTAATTTCCTAACAATATCGCTGAAAAAATATAAGAAATTCTACATAAATTCTATAAATTTGTATAATCAATTAGTCAAATATACAATTAGTTAGAAGTAACTACTTTTTTCCATTTAATTGTCGAATTAATTGCAAACTTAAAATATATAATTTTTTATCCCTTTTTTCCTTCTTTCTTATTATTTTTTGTAATAACTTAGTATATACGACTCCGACCAATTTAATATTACACACATACTATTTGGACTTATAACAGTTAGGTTGTGAAAGAATTATGAAAATATATTAATTAGTTTATGAATTATTGCATTTGAAAGATGACAAAAAGCATTTTGGACCCTTTATAATATTGCAAGAATTTTCAATAAAGTTTATATAATAAATAGTAAGCTTTTATGCTGTTTATATGGGAGAATCTATATAATTAACAGCACGCATATTTTTTATTCCTCTTACGGTCACACTATCCGATTTAAATGAAAAAATATAATATATTAAAATCCGTTCAGTGTTTTAGAAGTTATAAATGATAAAAGTTGCTGCTAATGCTTATAAAAAAAAACATATACGAGCTCAAACAAAAGACCGTCTCAAATTGTTAAACTCTTCTCTATTTAATTTTCCAAGTCTCTCAGACAACTCTCTCAAAAAAGTGCCATTGTTGTTATTTATTCACAATAACAAACTATTATAAGTTGTAATAATATATCAACATTGCGCTAGAGTTTTTTCCCAATTTTAATTGAGAGATTTGTAAGAGAGGAATGATAAACAAAATAAAAAAAGATATTAATATTTTGAATTGCTGTTTAATTTTTCTGAGTCTTATGTAGAAAAATTAAACAATTTGTGTTGCCTTTTGAAAAGTGTTTTGTTTTTGTTTTTATACCGTTACTTTTTACTTTTATCAATATAAAATTAATTACTTTACTTGCGTTATCAAGATAAGCTAATTTTATCGTTCCTTTACTTTGGATATTTAAAATTAGCTCTCACAACTGTTATGACTTTTATTATGCACATCAGAGTACTATATTTTCATTTTATATTTTTGACCCGAAATAACAGTTATTTGGTAATTTCAAGCATAAATAAAAGTTATTATGTATTTTTGTCTTTTTTCGAAAGAATATAAAAGGATTGTTATTGATAATATTGTAAAACACAAATAAATCGTCAAAATAAGCAAAAAAAAAAAAAACCAAATAAAAAAGTTGCAAAAGAACGCTAACATAAAAAAGTCGTAAAAACAAAAAACATGATAAAATAAGAAAATATAAGGAACATAGCCAAAACGAAAAAACGCTGAAATAAAAAAGTCGCATAAACGAAAAAACGAGTAAAACGAAAAAAACGAAAAAATGGAAAAAAGACAAAATTAAAATATCGCCAATATAAAAAAGTCGTCAAAATAAAAAATAAAGAGTGCGAAAAAAACTTAAAATGAAGAAAACAAAAAATAAAAAAATTTCCAAATTGAAAAAAAAATCGTTAAAACGAAAATATGGAAACAGGAAAACAATCGCCTAAACTGAAAAAAATCGTCAAAACGGAAAAATAAAACTACTAAACGGAAAAAATCGCCAAAATGGGAATAGAATCGACAAAACAAGAAGAATCGCCAAAGCAAAAAAATACCAAATCGGAAAATACTATGGAAAGAAAAAAATCGTCAAACTGGAAAAAATAATTAATAGGAAAAAATCCTCAAAACAGAAGAGAGTTATTAGTTACTTTGAATTTTGTTCGTCCTCTCTTCCTTAAAGAATTTTAGGAGAGAGTTTTGTTTTTGCATTTAACCGTTATTTTTATATTGGTTATTTTATTTTTCACGAATTTTAACAGTTTTTTTAAAGAAAAGCCTGGATCTACAACATTTCAGAGTTGGTAAAAATATTTACTTTATAAATTACAATTTCAGAATTTGATAAATCTGAAATTTTTTATTAGTTTGTTAATAAGCTTGTTGTATTTTCTTAAAAATATTTTATTTACACTTTTTTTCAATACGATAGTTATAACGGAATGACCCAGGTATAATCTAGTTATTTCAAAGAGTTATTGAATTAAATCAGTATTTAGCAATCTTTAAGTTCTTAAGTCGTTTTAAATGGTTTCTGAAATTGTATTAGTAAAATGCTATATTATTTCGTTATGAGAATTGAATTGTTCTTTGGGAAACCTATATTTTTTATGATTTAGTATTTTGCGAATCGATTTTTTAATACTTACGAAACTTTTAATTAAGTACTGAGTAGTAAGTATTTAGACCAAAGATTAAAATAATAAATAATTATTTAATTAGGATTTCGAAATTGTAAAACAAATGGAAATAAATTTCTTAAACACTTTTTTAAAAAAATTGTTATTTAACAATTATATAATGAAATGTATATCTTTCAGATGAAAAACTTTTCCAAAACTTTTTAAATCCTTTTGTTTTTTTTATTTTCGTTCTAAACAATCCTACAGAAAGTTTCTATCGTTTAAATATTAAACTATAACCATTTAAATTCTGTTTTTTGTAATTTTTTCAATTTGTGTAACTTTATCTATTTCTTTACCTCTATCTCTCTCTCTCTACCTCACAAGCCTCCTTCATGAAAAAATTCAGTTTGTTTTCATTTTATGTAGAAAAAAAATCAGATTTTCGTCGTTAATGTTGATTTTTTACACCGTAATTTCCCTTTTGGGTTCATTGTTAAAACCCGTGCAAATCTCTCCAAATACATTTAAACGTATTTTTTTTTCTACGAGAAGTTGAATTTATTTTAAAATTACTGACTACATCTATCTGCAACTGCTGTAAAAACTGATTTTTACTATTGTTGTATTTTTGCTGTTGTAAAAAAAAAAAAAAAAAAAAAAAAATAGAATTTTGTCAATGGGGGGCATACTATTCAAACAGTGATTTAAAAATATTTTTCTATAAATATTTTAACACTTCGTTTAACTTTTGACATCATAAATGTATTGAAGTGACAAATAAAATAAAAGCTTTGATAAAGAATTTTTGCGAAAGGCATTTTAAGTGCTAAAGAATTATTAAAATATTTATAAATACATTTAAAAATAAATACTTTATCTTATATCTAAATATAAATACTAATAATACAAAGAACTCTTGAATTTTTAATTTATGTTGTTAAGATTCATTCAGTATACATCCTCTTACTTTGCATCCAAATTTAGGAATGTAATATGATAAAATTTTAATTGGATATGCGGTATCCTGCTCAGTTATTTCCTTACTGAGAGTTTTTTCCATGCCTTTATATGAATAAACTTGTTTAATAAACTTCTTTTGGTGTGAATTTCTTTCTTTTGTATACACATTTATATGAAACATCTGCCAATATTAGTTTTCATCAGATGTTTTAAAAATATTTTTATTGTGCTTAACAAGCAAAAAAAAAAACACATAGAATGACATAATCTAATTCCCACGTACTAAAGGAGAAGAATGTAAAAATAAATATCCGAAAAACGTATTTTTAGTTTGACTTAGCATTAGGATGGCCCCAAAAAGAAATATATCAATGCTTCCAGGAAAAGTCTACAAAGACGGGAAGGAGACTTTCGTGCAACAACAACATTTCTCCCTCTTCACACATAAGTTCTATGTGAATTCAACACAATTTTGAGAGAGAAATACTATTCTATTTCCCTTAAACATTTTATTAAAGCATTCAGTCCAACACATTTTCGCACAAACACATAACCGTTTTTAATTTTTTAAACATTTGTATATTTTTTTATTAGTCCATGTTCAGGCAATTTTTCTTGCTGAAATTCTCGTTTCGTGTGAAAAAGAGAGTGAGTGATAAGGAATATGAAGGGGTACAAACTTACTTGTAGTTTGATATTCGTTTTGTTTTTCATTTTCATGCTTCAAAACAAAAGTTCAAAAATAATAATAATAATAATAATAATAATAATAATAGTAATAATAATAATAATAATAATAATAATAATAATAATAATAATTTCGGCAAGAAAAACTACCAACTTATTTTTGAAATTCCTTTTTTCAAAAATAATTTCACCTTTTGAACAGATCCGGATTTGAATACCAAAAAAAAAACAACTTTTTTTTAGTTCAATCGAAAAGCAAACATTGTATTTAAAAAATAATAAAATTTTGTCATAATTGTATATTTTCAATAATCAATAATTTTATCTTTTTGTTTTTGATCGAAATAAAAATAAAAAATATAGTTTGTGATATTCATTACAAAAGTTGAAAATTATTTTCAACCTTTTTCATCGGATGAAAAAATTTTAAAAAATAAATTCAATGAATAAAAAAAGAAAAAAACAAATATTTAAAATGTATTCACACAATACATACAAATTTCAAATAAATAAAATCCCTACAAGCAAAATAATACGAAAATGATTCGAATTCATATTGCTTAGAACAAAAATTGTATTGCCGCAATAATTATATTTGTATTGCGGAAGTTTCCCCATCGGGAGAGACTGTGCGTTACAGGCGATACATCTAAGCAATAATAAATCAATACGCCTGGATGAAGAATAGGCAATATTGCTAAATAATCAACTAGGTGAAAAAAGAAGATACCGCCAGATATTCTTTTGGAAGATGTTATAAATATATAGAAAAATTATCACTAAATAAATATTTAAATATAATAAAGAAAATTTTTACATCTTGCAAAGCATGCATGCAGATAGATCTTAACATCTTAACATAAAGCACGAAAACTGAAACGCTCACATAAAGTATCTATTTTTTGCTAAAAGACATACAAACTTCTTTAATATTTTTTCATTTTTTAAACATTTTTCGACAAGTGAATAAATTGTGACTGAAAACTAAAAGTATTGCATTAATTTCTTCCAGATCCACTCAATGGAATATCATCAATATAATGCGTAGGTGGAGGGCGATATTTTGAGGATAAAATAACAAAAAAATTTAAAATTTTATATATTTTTTGTTGTTTATTGCCTAATTTTCTTTAAACTTATAAAAATGCAATATTAGAAAAACATTGCTTTCATGATTTTCGTTCAAATGATAAAAAGAAGATATTGCGTAAATTTCTTCCAGGAAGATATCTTCCAAATGTTTGTAGGGATAATAGAAAATATTTTTTGAAACAAGAGTATGATTTTATATTCATAATAATTTGAAGATTTTTTCCTACTGATATTTATTTTAATAGATATTGAAAAATATAAATCCCTCACAAAAAATATGAAAAAATATTTTATTTATTATAATTTATCCTAATATTAATTAAAGCAAGAAAAATATAATTACTAAACGTTTGTGAATGCAATTCAGACTTAGTAATAAAATTTTACTAACAGTATAAAAGTTAGTTCTTTTTTTTTACAACGGTCTTTTTCGGTTAAAAAGATGTTTGAATATAAAAATTTAATTTCTGGTTTTTCACCTTGACTTTTTTCACGAATAATTTCCGTAGTATAGGAGTAAAAAGCTTTTTTTTAATATTTTGTATTTCCCAATATATGTCAAAATATTGTATATATACTGTTTGTTGTATAATTTTTTATTAGCTCAGTTCGTTTAACCGTGAGAAATTATTGAAGTCAACATTTTTTAAAACTTTCTTAAAAATTTATATATTAAAAAATCTCCAGAAATGGTTTAAAAAGAAATTTCGATTTGATTGAGAGTTGCACTCTACGTTCAGCATCGGTGATATTATTATATTATTTTTATTAAATTTGTTATGTAGTTTATTACAGTCTTTCCGTGTTCTAAAACTCATTTTGGTATTTTAGGAAAATAATTTTTTATACATTTTCAAATCTAAAACATTTTTTTAATAACAAATACTAAAATTTTATGCAGCTAAACTTCTATTATTTCTTAAGTATAAAAAATATAACAATAGTTGTCTATCTACTGATATACATATAATATCTATATAACTTATTATATCATGTATAAAGAATAATGTCAGGATGAACTTTTAAGAAACAATATCATAAAATTAATAAAATTTCATTTGAGCTGGAAATATCGATACCTTTCATTTAAGGTTCACTCTAATGTTCAATGTACCATTTCTTTTTTTTTTTTTTTTTTTGTGTGTGAAATTAGGTCCTACTTTTTAAATAAAGTATGTTCACAAAAAAAAAAAAAAAAAAAAAAAATTGACGGATAAATGGAAAATAAAATATATTATACATATTTTCTAAAATTATACCAAAATAAAACGCCCAAAATTTCTTTAATATTAAAAAACTAAGAAAAATATCATTAAAGTCAGTCACAAATTCTTAATACATTACAAATTCCAAATCAAAGCCATTTTAAAGCCATAAAATTATAAATTTAAACCTTAAATTAAACTGACAAAAAATTAAAATTAAAACAAAAAAAATGTACAACCAAAACTCTGAATGCCCTTGTGTAAATATTCCAAAGTTTAAGCCGACATTCGATTGTTAAATTACAAAAATAAACAGTTATTTTACTCTAATACGTGAAGCAAAAACATCTAAAAAACAGTTTGCATTTGCTTTTATAAATTTTTCTTCTACTTTTTTTCTCTCTCTCTAGTTATTTTTTTTAATATACTCGTAAAATGCCTGCGTTCATTCATTCATTCAAAATGATTTTAGGGTCAACAATGCGCGATAAAGGAGAAGAAAAAAGGTTAAACATATACAAATAAAGTTCAAAAAATACAATCATAGAATAAGAGGAAAAATAAACTAAAACAAATAAAAACGCAATATAATTGCAACTGAAGAAAAAATATATGATGAAAAAAAGATACTGAATGATTTTGCTAAGTTAAGATTTGTTTGACTATAGTACACACATACACACGAAATCACACATATATAGAATAGTAATAAAATAGAGGAGGAAGAAATCCTATAGGGGATAAAAAGCATAAAAACAATCACACACTTTAGCTTATTATAATTTAGGTAAAAAAATAAATGAAAAGAAAAATGTTTCCAAAACAACATTTAAATTGTATTTTGTCAAAGATTAAAGACTACCGTTAACTTTAAGTGACAAACATACATATATATAAGTATGTGTATGAGAAGAGAACACTAAATAGTTTGTTGTCTACCTATGACAAAACAAGTAGGATTTCATAGTTTGAATTTAATAGTTTGATAAAATTTCGTTCAGCGTTGTTAACTATTAGTTGACAACGATGGAAAAAATACAAAATTCCAAGAATTTAAATTTATAAAACTTGTTATCTTTGGCCGGACAGATATTTTTAAATTTTAATGCAAAACGTTCATTTTAATCAGACCAATTTTTTTCCAAAAAATATAATTCCTAAAACAAATAGGAACGTATTTGGAAGAATCTGGAAAATTGCTAATAAATCCGGTAGATACCTTAAATTATCACTTTAAACAAAAGAGTTCTGAAGGTATATTTTGACATTTCGATGATGAATTCTCTTGTGAGAAAATTAATTCTGTTGTATAAAATGAAAGCTTAATAAATTAAAATTTTATCATAAAAAAATTTAAAATATGTAACAAGAAAAAAGAGATATGAATGAACAAATTTAAAATTTTTTGATTGCATTTTAAGTCGATTCTGAAAGCAACACTCTATTTTGGGAATGGACATTTAATAATGTATACGAAGCATTTTAAAGAATGTAGTTTGTACGAAATCAATAGACATATAAAATTTAATCTTAATTTTCTAAATATTTTACAAAACTGAATTTTTTCTATTAATTTTAAAACGTCAAAAATTTATAAATTTTTGTCAAAAAATCTACCAGCCTAATGAGCTAGTAAAATTTTGTTCACCTCGTAGCTGCGTAAAATTTACTAAGAAGAATAAATTTCTACCATTTTACACAGGCCTTAAAGTAGTATTTTTTATTAATTAATATGAACATAAAAACGTGTTCCGTATAAGAGTAACGTCAAACTAAATTTAAAAACAAATTACTTTTTTTTTCAAAACACAAAAACAAAATATACTTGTTGGTTTTCATAGTAGTTTACTGCGCGCAAACTGTCAAGCAGAGTCTAGATATTTTAAACCAACAAAAATGAGTAGATGTATTTTGTTGTTGGGTGAATTAAGTTTTTGACAATTGAATTAGGTTTTTCTCTCACATAACTATCGATTTCACATCACTTCTTAAGTTACTTAACTGACTAAATTAGGGCACCACTATTAACTTTCAGGGTTGTCAGATTCAGCTTATATAAAGCCAATGATAATTGCAGTGGCTAATAGTATTCAATTATAACTTAAAATAGGATGATTCCATGTCAAAAACGAACAGCAATCATAAGTTCTAAACCAATTAATTGAAATTTTGCACATGTATAGATAAGAGTTATATCCGCATTATATACTTTTTTTAAGAATTTTTAAAATACCGTTTTTTGAGATATAATGTTTTGATTGTTATATGTTTGATTGTTATATGACCTTTGAACTTCTGATATAAACTTTATAAATATCGTGAAAGTAAAATAGAGATCTACCATGTACAGTTTAGAAGTTATTAGGAATTAAACAAGTGAAGTTTTTAGCTTTTTTCGTTTTTCAAAACGTCATATTTTTGGACAAGAAAAATTTATAATTTAAAAAACACTTCCAAAAATGTTTGTGCTTTGATATAGCATACGCTGCACAATCAAAATTTGTTTACATTTGGTTAAATCTTAATAAATGATATAATTTAATTCCAAAAGTGTTAAAAAATTTAGGTTTTGCTTTTAACTTGTGCAGTTACTAAACATACAAAAAACGTGATAATTTCATAACAGGGAAGACATTTTTGGTATTTTTGGATTATTGCAATTTGTTGAATCAAAAGTCAAAAGTGACAAAACAATTTAAAATAAAAATTATAAAATTTTAAGTAAAATTTATGTATAGTTTTGGGAAATAAACATCGTCCGCGTGCGTAATTTGCATTTAATTTTAAGATTTGTGAAAAAAATGTGACAATTAAAAAAAAAAAATATCTCAGTTGAAAAGGCCCAAAAAGTGAAATGTGAACAGTAATGTTTAAACACATTGTGTTTTTCAAAAACCATCTAAAACCACTTATACGTGAATGTAGTATAGTAATTACTTTTATATATTTTAATAAAATTTTTAAAATTGGCCAACAAAAATCGACACCTTGTTCATAATCGTCAAAAAAAAAAATTCGCCATGTTGCAAACGCAAAATTCTGTCGCCAAAAGCAATAAAAAATCGCTATGTTTGGCGTAAAACCGCCACATCTGACAGCCCTGGTTAATTTATTAACTACATAACTAATTACTTCATATATATATTATTTAATTAAATATATTTTGAGCAAAATGTAAATCAGAAATTTTTGGTAAAAACGACAGAGATTTTGCGTGCTTAATTTAAAGTCTTTACTTTGATCATTTGTCACTGCCAAACGAATTCGATTAATTCAAAAATATTATTGAGAATATTTGGATATTAAGAAATAAAACAACAACTAAACAACAAATCAACAAATGGCAAAAAATCAACATTTCCAAATTTAAAGGCAAATATAAAAAGTTAGATACTATAAGAGATATTATAGGTGAGTACGAGGGTTTTTAAATCTTATAAATCGGACTTAATTTGTAAAGATTTTAAAACCTTGTGGTGGCCTACTTTGATACCTTGTAGTTTATCTCGTTTTATTGTAAAAGCTTAGATTCTCCTTTCCTATGCATTTCCATTCGATCCATTCAGTAGTTTTGGTGATGCAGATTTATTACCAAAATTTTTCGGTTTATAAGTTTACTTTTTCGGTAAATTAAAGAAAACAAAAACAGTGGAAGAAGAAACAAAATAACAATAATAAAACAAAACCAGCATTGCCAATTTAGCGCTTTTAGCGCTAGGTTTAGCTCTTTTTAAAAACCCAAAAGTCGCATTTTTTTCTGTTATTGCTCTTTTCAAAAACGGCGCAAAATTTTCGCGTTTTTATTTCAATAATATGTCTATTCATAGATTAATAACATAAAGTAATTATAAAGTGACTGCACATCTACAAAAGCTGTAATTGCTTGTATTTTGTGAGTGTAAAACCACCGCACAAAATGTCAAAATGCTATGAAGAAGAGTAAATGAACGTTTCAAAAAATTTTACATAGAAATATAAAAACAATTTGACAGCTTCGCACTGTAGGTACATGAAAAAATTGTAAATCAATTTTGTTTACAAAGTCACTTTATTATTGCACTATGGATTAATAACCCAGCAGTTTTCTCGGTGAAAATTGAACTCCTTTTAGACAGTAAAGTTCATTCGTGCCTGCTCACGTAGCATACTTAAATGTGTGTTTTTTACATTACCCTCTTTCGTGCATTCTGTGAACAATCGTTAAGAAAACTAAAACTACCGATCCTTTGTAAGAGTGGAGGTGGCAATTGACATTTTACTGACCCTTTGGTATGCGGGAAAAAGCCGAAAAGAAGATAACAAAAAAAATTCTACTGACTCATTGTAAGCAATAAAATTATTGTGTACACAAAAGTGCCACTCGGGAAACGTGAAAGTGATTGTGTGTGCAAAAATGTGACACCAAGTTGTCGTGGAGGTGGCAATAAACTTCCTCCTAGAACGTACTCATTTAAAGTGATTAGTCACGTAGTTAATAAAGTAACCAGGGCTGTTAGATGTGGCATTTTTTCGCCAAACATAGCGATTTTTAATTGCTTTTGGAAACATAATTTTCAGTTTGGCGACATTGAGAATTTTTTAGCGATTATTAACAAGGTGGCGATTTTTTTTGCTCTAACGGGAATATTTTTATAAATTTTAAAATCTAAACAAATTTTTCTTGAAAATTATAAATACTTCTTACAATTTTTAAGTATTTAGAATTATAAACATAATACAAAAATGGAGATATACATCTGTCCATTAGTATACATATGCAGGGTATGTAGACTTCCTAATAAAGCAAATATATATATACTATTACTATCATTTACTATTTTCTTGTATGTGCACACGCATAAATGCACACATTACTCATAGGTAAATAAGCATATTTTTTCTTCATCTCATGAAGTTCTTTGCAAAGATTTATAAGTCTTTGAAATCGAAATTGATTTGTAGAAGTTAAGATTTTTTTTAAACTTTCTCATACTCAATTTTGACACCCTGCAGTTTATCTCTTGTTATTACAGGGTAACTACAAGCTGATTTTTCTGAAAGCTTATGTCCTCCGCTACAACTCTCCCATAAATTTAAATTCGATCTGTTCATTAGTTTAAGAAATACAGATATATTTCCAACCAGGAATGGGGAAGGAGAATATATTAACTTTTGTCATTAGATTTGTAACACAAAGAAATATAAAACAAACATATGTAAACATTTTATAGATTACATATAGACTTTTTAAGCTTCAAATTATGCAGGCAACATTAATTTTAAATGTTCAAAAATGTTTAAAGATATCTATTTTAAATATGTTCCAAATTATCTCGAAGCAAGATCTTAGAAATAATTTTCATTTTTACAATGTCAAAAAAATTCATTAATAAAAACTAAATTTTCCTTTAGACTTTCAAGAAAAAATTATATTAAACTGCAGAATGCAATTTAATCTAAAGTTTCTTTTTTTGATATGAACACAATTATTCTTTCTTTATCTTATTTTTGTTAAATTTATTTTTTTTTCTCTCACAAATTATATGCAATTGTTTTCTGTTCTGCATGATTATATATTTTCTTTATATACATACTTAGATATACAACTACTTTTTTTTTTTGTATTTGCAACTTTTTCTCCCCCTAAAGTTCAGTTCTTAACCTCAGTCAAGGGCATTATGGAATTACTACTCGTTCATTCTATTTGTTTGTGTTGCTTCCTTTACACACAGGAAGAAAAGGAAAAAAAAAAGTATGTTGCAGCAGCAACGACTAGAGCCAGGGCTGCCAGATTTGGAGTTTTAACCCCAAATTTGTAAATTTTTTGGTTAGCGGGTTAGGAAATTTGTTGGGATATCTAAAATATTTTGAGGATTTTTTCGGGGAAATATTTTTTAGTAAATAAAATTGGAATTTTGAACAAAAGTACATAATTTTAAAGACGGTACATTTACATGTCCTTATAAAGGAATTGTACAAGCAATCCTTAGTATGCTACACATATTATGATTAGTTTAGCAAGAAAACAAATTTCAAAACCAAGCAATTCGGAGAGGATTTCTTGCTCGAATTTTTTATATATGGAGTTTGACATTATTAGCAACTGTTAAGAGAGATAAATTTATTTTTTTTACATAGATTTAGACAGATTTAAGCAGCAAACAAACAATCAGCTGTTCCTCTAAAACTACCTTATAAATAATTATGCATTGACTTAAGATAGCACGCAGCATGAACTTCAGGAGGCTTCTTATAATATATTCAGACCGGTACGAAATTACGTAGTTTAAATTGGAAATTACAAACGATATCCAAACTGTTCATAGTGGCTAAATGACGTTTGATGTAATATCGTGAACAGCTGATATTTTTGTTTACATCAATTTGTTGGGGACATTGGTTAAAGATATTGTTTTATGTTTATAAAGTCATTTCATTTCTATTTATTTTTGTTGTTTTCTCATATTTTTCGTAAAAATTTAACAAAATAATTTTTAAATTTTACTATTTTTTTGTATATGTGAAAAAAAAGATGTCATCTGCTTTTTTTTATATCTCACTATTAAAATATGAAATGTAGCATAGAGAAAAAAATGCATATTTTTCAACCATGTTCAAAGTTCCACGAAGATGGGCACCGTAATTTCAATGTAATTTCACCAAAATTTAACAAAGTGATATAATTTCGCAACTATCAAGATCTGTGGGAAATTTCGTAATTTCAATATTATTTCTGCCGAATACACAAAAGTACGTAATTTCGCGCCGGCCTGAATGCCCTACTAACTAATAAATATCTGATAATATCTGATTGAGCATAGCTAAATAGGGTGTTATTATTAAAGTTAAAGAGTTGAAGTTTCTTTTAATAAGTGTCAAAAAGCGATTTAGATGTAATAAAAAATTTGGAGGATATTAATGATAAATATTAAAAAATTGATTCTGAATTTCTACTTTTTCAAGAAAAAAGCAAAACATTTAATTTATCAATTTCTTCATTTCTTCAATTTCCTTACAAAAAATTGCCCTGGAAAATCTCATATTATTGCTCCCAATTAAATATACTCCCCACAAAGAGAATCTAATATATATTTTCAAGAATTTTTCATTTATATATATCAACCATAAACAATATTAAAACAAAGGTTTTTCACATTTTGAATAATTTTAATCCTAAAGTTATGTATAGTATCAACAAGATGGTGAATCTGAAGTTGAATACCTATATCATGAACTTATTTTTGAAATACATATGTTGTTATATAAAAATATTCATCCAAAAATTATCTCTATAAAGAGAAATCACAAATAATTGTTAAAAGCAAAAAAAAAATAATTATTTTGAATGATAAAGCATCTCTTTTTGTTGAGTGGGGATTTTTTAAAATTTTGGGGTTGGCCCAAAAAAGTATCTGGCACCCCTAACTACAATAAATAGGAAAAAAACTATTGTAAGTTGAAGTTTATAAAAAATATAAAAAACAAAATAAAAGAAAAAATAATGTTTTGAAAGAAATTATGAAAAAATTAAATTCTGCAGTGTTACAGTAAAATACAGGAAAAAAAAATACATTAGAGGACGACTAAATGTATTATAACAGTTTACGTAAAATTTTTTCGCTCACTGTATATAAGTATTTAATTTTTTCGCTACATATTTCCTAATTTGAAAAAAAATAGTACATTTGAATAATATATTAATCCACACACACACACACACTTTAAATATAAAAATAAAAAATTACAAGGATTTCTTTCATAGATCCTCCAAAAAGAAAACCACATTCAGAGTAATAAGTACGTACGGTTACGTATGATTAATATTTATTTGAAGAAATATTAATCATACGAACCATTATTTAATTATATTTATAATTGCCAAGTTGATGGTAATAACAACTATTTATTAATGAACTTAATATTTCCATTTAATGTTAAATAAATATAAACAACCAATTTTCCCCCTTTTTACACAAAACTAAATATGCGTCACATCCCTTAACTTTCCCCTGTGAAAAGATGAATTGATTTTCTTTTTATTTTTTGGCTTCATTTATATACACAAATGTGTATAGAATTTTGTTATTTTTATTACAACTAACTTACAACTTGTTAGTTTAGTATTGGGAATATTTTGTATTATATATATGCATAATATTTGCAACAAAAAGTTTTTTTTTTTTGAATTTTAACCATTTTATTTATCAGTGAGAATTTCAATTGAAAGCGATGATGAAAGGGATAAAAGTTAACAACAATATGAAACTAATATACGCTTTATTTTCATCAATAAAAAACATAAACAAGTAAATATAGTATACAACAATAAATATGAATGTGTGCAGATGAGCATAATAAATCTAAATACACTTGCATATTTACAATATTAATTCAACATATTGTTTGCTAAACGTAGCGTAGTGTTAGCTAAACTATTAGGATAACGCAAATGTTTGGTAACATCAAATAATTTTTTGATGAAGATTATTTCTTATTTTGCCTGCATTTGCAAATCAAATTATTTGCTTTCAATTTTTTATTAAAAAACTTTTTAAATTTTATGTTTTTCCAAACAAATTTAGCAAAATTTATAAAATTCCTATTTAAATAATTTTTATTGCTACTATTTAATGCTGCAGTTTTTGAAATTAAACAATTTTTGCATTTATTTTTTACAGCTACTAAATTAATGCAGTCATCCTAATAAAATTGGAATATATTTTAAAATTTATTGTAATAAAATTCAATGTAGATGTATTTTATTAATAAACAATATATAAAACTAAGTATTACAAAAATAAACAATAAATTAATGTGTCAATTCATATGTAATATGTATTTAGTTGGATAATAAATTCAAAAATAATTTTGAAATATTTTACTAAGTTCGGAGATAAATTGGTAACATTACTTTTCTTTATTGACCAGGTCGCCCAAATACATGCAAAATCATATTTTTGCTTGGGCTTTAAAGTGGTCTTTAATCCAAAACCGGATAAGACATCCCATACGAGACCGAAGAACTTCAGACCCATTAGTCTATCGTCCTTCCTCTTGAAAACTGATTGACCTTCACTTTCGAAAGACAATCAACCCTAACCTTTTGTCAGCGTCCCAACACGCCTACATGAAAGGCAAGTCAGTTGAAACGGCGTTGCATTCGCTTGTAGGGTATATAGAAAATGCTCTCGAGCACAAGGAATATGCATTAGTAGCCTTTCTTGATATAGAAGCAGCCTTCTATTAAAATGGCTATGGAAAGACTGAATATACATTAATCGATTATTGGCGTCATATGGAGACTTCTAACCAACAAAGTTATAATCTCCACTATGGGTGCGGCTATCATATATAAGGTAGAAAATAGAGGCACTCCTCAGGGGGAGTTCTATCTCCACTTCTTTGGAATATTACCGTCAACACAATAAGTCCTTGAGATTCAAGACCGTCGCGTATGCGAACGATGAAGCAGTGGCCGTATCTGGATAATATTTGGGTACCAAATCTCACCGGCTTCAAAATGCGCTAGGCTTACTCAATGAATGGAGTACAATTAGTAGCCTTAACGTGAATCCTGGAAAGACGGAACTAGTTCTCTTTTCAAGGATATACAAAATACCACTCCATTGCCTAAATGGAGTTCAATTAAAGGTGTCAGTTATTCGTTTTGATGAACTGGATGCCAGTGCATCAAATGGCCAAACAAATCGCCATCATATCGGCGAATAGGCTCAGTACTATAGGTGCATGGAACGGTAGAAGCTATGGTCATGCGACCATTTTGGTAATCTCGTATAACATCCCTGAGAATATTGATTATTGTATTCCCAAACACTTTCTAGACAGAGGCTTCACAGTTTCAATCTCAGCCGATCTCACTATAAAAGACGAATCGATTGAGGTTTACACTTATGGATCCAAATCTTCTGAAGGGGTTGATGGAGGTGTCTTTATTCCCGCATATAGGAGGAACATCTCCTTTAAATTGCTAGATCACTGCACTGCATTTCAAGCGGACATTTCAGCCATTAGGAGAGCGGTAAATTGTCTAATCTACTATAGGGTATTCGGAGTGGATATTCAAATTTGTACCAATAGTCAAACTGGGTGTCTATTCGACATCCAGGCTGGTAAATGAATGCCGGACATCTTTAAATGAGATGTCTAGACATTCAAACTTATAACTGGTCTGGGTAAGGAATCATTAAAGTACCCCGGAAAATGTTATTGCGGATGAATTAACCAGAACTGGTTCCCTTCTTCAAAGTGAAGAAACGGACCATTTAGTTGGCATACCGCTGTCAATGATACTGCAGTACTTGTCGAGAATTGTTCAACAAAGATGGACAAACGGTCGAGTTTTATTCTGGGATTGCCAAGGTGTCAGCTACGAAAACTCGTAGCCACTATTACAGGGCACTGTATTGCTGGTGCACATGCTAGGAAACTAGGACTCCCTTTTAATGCCTATTGTAGAAGTTGCTTTATCGAGGAGGAGAAATATATGACTGCTGGATTTGAATTGATTTGAATTGAATTATATGAAGAAAGGCAACAAATGCAATATTGTCATTTTCGTGTATGGTGTTTACAAAATATAAAAACTTTGGCGGATTTTAAAGGTTTTACAATAATAGAAAATTTAAAAAATTAATAAAATAAATAAAATAAACTATTTTGTTTAAAAAATATATTTTTTTTGTTTCACTTCTTTTATTGAACTTACATTGTTTACCTAATTTTATTTTTAATTCTTATTTTCTAATTTATTTTTTTTTTATTATTTTTTATTTATTTTTAAAATGCAAATACGGTCTTATTCATAACAAATTCCTATTTATGGCTTAGTTTAAAAAATATATATTAAACAATTTTATCCTTATTAACCTCTTATAAAAAACATTATTCATAATATATTAAAAACAGTTCAATAACTATTAAGCAGTAGCAGTCGTTCGTTAGGAAATAAATAACACTTTACAAATTTAATTTAGCGTTTTGAGTACTTTATATTATGCATCTTCACTATAAACATATTTTATAACACATGCATTTTTTTTAGATCCAACATAATTTTTCCCACTTTAACGGAAATTGTAAGTCTGTTTGGTCTTAATCTAAATTACCTAAAAGAAACAATTTTTTTTTCACAAAAATATGTTCCCGTGAGCATTTTTCTAAAAATAAAACACAGTTATAAAACACTTTGTCCAAAACCTCAAAATTACGTTAAAAATGCATTCATACTGCAAAAAAGATTAATATTTTTATCAAAATTTGTTTTATCAAACCAATAATAAAATTTTTAAATTGTATACAATTTTATTAAATCCTTATAAAACACAAATGTTATTATGAATAACAATTTTTCAAAATTTCTTATTAATCTTTAATAAAACCTTTTACAAATTGTTCAGAACTATTATCAATAAGACTGATAAATTATAAAAGGTTTTCTGCTAAAAGCATTAACATAAGTACATAATACATTCATTTTATAATAAACTTTGGGAGGGAGTGACAGTAAATCACAATTATGATTTGATGTGTTTTTGTTGATATTATTGCTTTTTTAAAAATCTCCCATAAACAACAATGACTCAATGAGAACAATTCATGTTTTGTATTGAATTCATCGTTTCAATTCACTTCAATTCAAATCTTTTATTATCAAATTTTTTTTTTGTTTCGTTTCATATTTTCACAGTAATGTGAGAGCATGTACTACAAAAAATTACTCTGTGTGGAAAATGTGGCAAATGTCTCTGACTAGACAGCATATTTTGTAATATTTTATAGAAAATTCCCATTTTAAAACATAAAAGATAGCGATTTTGCATATTTTACACTTATGGTGTATATTTTGCACCAAATAGAATTTTTTCAAAATTTGCCATTAGTGAAATTTTATTTATACCATGTGACAGTAGAAATAAAATTACACTTTTTAAATCAGATTGCTTAATCATAATTAAATTCACTTCTTGCATCACCATCTCGAATACTTCAGCAAGCAGCTAGCCTCAGAGCGCTTCCATCAAGTGGCAATGCCAATGGAAACACGACATAAAGGCAAAAGGCTCGATTCGCTGGTGGCTGAAATTTGTTGGTGATCGCAAAAGACGTACGATCCCGACAATGAAGATGAAGAAGAAGAATATACAATGGGAGTTTCCTCCGAGGGTAACTCACAAAAATGAAATTAACTGACTGATTAAAAACAATTGATTTTTTCCAGATGAAGACAGATCCTCATCCGATACAGACTCTGAACAAGTGGGCGAACCACCACGCAAGAAAGTAAAGGGCGCAAACAAACGAAAATAAGTTTTGCGTTCATCTATGTAATAACCTAATAATTACCTGTAATAATTTTTAATTTTACGTGTTAATAATTATAATAATATATAATAATATATAATAAATATTATCCAAATTCATTGAAACATAAAATCAATATTCTTGTCAAAATGAGATACCTTCACTTAATTGTGAATAAAAGCGAAACGCGTCCATCGATTTTCATGATCTATGTCTCATTTTGTTTAAAGGTTATGTGACTTTACGTGAAAGTAATAGAACTTGACACTTACCGTTTTGGATTTTTTATGAATTAAAAATAAAAAAAAAAATCAATTTTTTAGGCAAAAAATAGTTTTTTTTCATACATTTATTTATAACTGCGAAACTGTTGCTTATGTAGCGAAACGTTGTATGAACAGATTAAAGGAATTGTAATTCCTAATTTTTTTAAATTTGTTTCAGCAAAATCGGACTGGTGGTTCTCGAGTTATATTAAAAAAAAGACCACCAAAGGTCACAATTTCCCCTATATGATAGTTACTAACTTCAAATCGATATATCTCGATTCCTAGACGTGACCCAGAGAAACGCCGGGATACGTATAACTTCTTTTTTACCGATATAACTTTCCCCGGTAGTTTGAACCCTTCCCGATCACTTACCCCTACCATTTGTCGCACAGTGTCATTTTCATTTTCTAAATTTATAGAAATTTTGTATTTTCCCAATACAATATATTAGTTTTGAATATTTTAAGTACAAAAACGAAATATATTAAAAATCAAGTTATTTTTAACATTAATAGTAAATGATTTAAAATTTAGCCAGAAAAATGATATTTTAAGATCTTAGAAAATGTTTTTGGCTCCCAGAGAGAAATTAAAATCCATAGAGAATAATACTAATTACTAGAGGACTAAAATTTAAAAAACGTATTCATTTTCTTTTATATTTATTAAAATTATCAAAAATAAGCCCATGGTCAATTATCCAATGTAATATATCCTGTATTTTTAAACAATAAACTAAGTTTAAAAATATTAATGATATTTTTTGTACGCTTTTTAAATGTATGCTCTTTTAGGTTTATTTTTTTATAACCTATATTCTTTACAATGAGTGTGATACAAACTTATTAAGATAGGCTTTTATGTTTATAAAGAAACATAATTTTAGTTCAGACGAAGAGTATTCTTCTAAAAACGAAATATCATCTGAATGTGGAATAATTAAGTTTAACATCTTTTGTTAATTTATTCAAAACCTTTCTCCATAAATCTCCAGAAATAGTTGGAACAAACAATCGATAGGTTAATTTTAATATTTTTTGTTTAACTTTTTTTCCTTTAGAGTCGTTATCATTCCATTCATTTAGAGCTTATCCATATGAATTTGTTTTTTTGTTAAATGATTTTATTTATTAAAGTTGAATATGGTACACCTTTTACACACAATTTTTCCTAATCGTAGATTCATATGTATGTGTTCATCTTTAAGAATAAAATCTCATTAGATAACTTTTTCAAAGAAATGTCTGCAAATATAAAGGCTTCGTAAGCCAAGTTAAAATTATTTGTTTGCACATGTATGGTTAACAATGATAGTGGGGCTTTCTGATTGCATTTCGATTCAACGTTTTGACGTTTTTTGCTATTTATGTGGTGATGAACAAAAAACTTCTTTTTATAATTTACTGCAAATATTTATTTAAATGAAAGTTTTTGGCTTTCCTACGCATTTTAGTCTAAAGGATATTTATTCATTAATTTTAATAAATAAAATAGCTTTTTTATTAGAACTTCTATTGGTAAAATGTTCGTTTACTTTTCCGACCTGATCTACTAACATAGAGTTCAAAGCTGATACCATACTTTTTTTTAACAAAAAAGTAAAAAATAAAAATTTTAAAAATATGTAAATTAATATGCATTATTATGAAAAATATGACAAAAATATGCACTAACAAATCAATGGCATTTTTTAGTAAAATGTGTGATTCGGATAAAGATAACCACATAAGGTAGTTTTTGAATATTTTAGAACAAACATGCGTTTACATGGGGCGGATTTTCATGCATACTAATTACATATGAATATTGTTCAAAATATATCAAAAAATTTAAATAGTAGGGATTTTAAAATTCTCTACCGTCAACTAAATATGAAAAATTTTTTGAATTGATTTCATTGTATTAAAAATTACAAATATTTTAAGGTTTTGTCAATCCATTTTTTTTTTTTTTTTGTTTTATTTTTTATATTATTGTAATTACTATTGTTAGGTATATTATATACAATTAAGTACGAGTAAGTGTTGCATATATTCATGCATCAATTATACAATTTTAAATCATTATATAACACTGCGACCACAACGAGTTTGTCGAATTCATAAAAAAAATGTTTTTTTTTTTAATTTTTGTAAAAGAAAAATTATAATAGAGACAGGAAATGTTACACATTTGTGGTTTTGTTCATTTTAGATGGTAAGTTTTATATGATCAACAATTGGTCCGTTTTTCTAATGAAATTTATTATTTAAAGGTTTCTAAATAACTTAAGATTTTATATATATTTTTACAAAACTACTTTATGGAATTACGTGTTTAAAAAGACAGACGCAGATGTACAGACCGAGCTAGATCGTTTAAGATTTTCACAAAGTTCCAGAATATATACATATATACTTTATGGGGTCTTACACGAATTTTTCAACATGTTAGACACAGAACGACAAACCAACATCTTCTGGTGGGTATAAAAAATAGCAGTTTAAGATAAGTGCTACTTAAAAAAATGGTTTGTTTTAGAAAAAGAAAACGTTTTTAAAAAAAATATACTTAGTTATTTACTAAGTTTCCAGCGATATTTCATCAAAAACTGGTAAAGAAGATCAAAATTATTCAATTACAAATAACAAACAAATGTTTCATCTATTTTTTTTTTAGGCAAATTGTTCAATGATTAGTTACTTAATAGAACACTTCATATAATATATAAAATCTCAAGTTTATTTCTTATAACCACAAGTAAAGTAATTTTTGGCAGAGATTTTTATAAGTGGTCAACAAGTTGCCACTAGTTTCAAAAACAAAATCCTCAAAAACTTTTCAATTTATTTAGGAACTATTTTAGTTTTTTTTTTTTCTATCCTTCATCTTCATCAATTCTTTTGTATAAAACTTTTGACTTTTTTGTGTTAAAAATAAACAAAACTCCGCCTAAAATGTTCTTTTATAATAAAAGTTTTTGTTTTACATTAATGCAGGTATAAAAAAAGAGTAAAAACCAACTAGTGTTAATTTTAAATCAGCGATAGGCACAAAGAGAGTACGTAAAAATTTGAATGTGTTAGTGTATTTGTTTTATTTACTCCCTTTGTTGCGAGCGTTTTTGTTAAATCTTTTTGTTTATACTCGTACTTATCCATGTGACATGAACCTTCTTTGTTAAAAGCTAGAACAAAACTAAATGATTTTTTATTTTTTATTCATTCTCAATTGATTCGCTTCGTTAACCTTCGTATATGTGAAAATGCCGAAAATACTCGGCTCCCGCCGGTGTTTCTTTTAGATATTTATCATTGGTAACATAAACATTGGACTAACTAAAGATAATTTATTTTACTTTTCCTCTCTTTAAAAACGAAAAAAATACGACTGAGATTAACGCCAGGAAAGGAAAATGAAAATATTTTACGGTATCAAAATAAATTTCAAATAGTACTTTTTCACCCGCAGGGTACTAAAATTCTATTTTTTGGCAGTTATTTATTTTTTACTTAGTGCGAAACTCAAAGAATGTAATAATTTTTATATCTAGAAATACGATACCAAATCATGAAATGGTTTTATTCAGGTTAAACATTATAGTAAAATATGAAAATCTTAATAAACGATATTGAAATAAACTTACGGAGAAAAAAGTCGTTCAAGATCAATTCCTTAAAATCGAGCACTTCAGCTTTAGTTTTTTAATTTTGTTAAAATATAATTCATTATCTCATGTCTTTGAAATTCGGAACATTTTCACTTCAATTTGATTTACTAAACATAAAACTTGCAGTTTTTAGTGAATTGTACATATATTTTGGAGTTTAAAATTTTATAAATTAAACCTACAAGCCAAATGTTTCTATAATGTAGTTTGTTTGCTCTATAAACTTATTTGAATTGTTCTAATTACGAGTCTAATTTTTTGGGAACTCGAAGAACTAGCATTTAATCAGAGATAATGTTCATTAAAATTTCAGTATTAATTCTGAACACTAATTGGAAATCTAAATCAAAGGTGTTAGGAAAAACATAGTTTCGTTTTTGAAAATTATGCGTGCAACAATTTCCCAAAAATTTTCTCACACGTGAAGAAATCGATATATGCATGAAACTAATAATAATATAAAACTACGTAGTCAATTTTTCTCCAGCATGTCAAGTTTTCCGCCATAAGGACTTTAAATTTTCCAAAAATGCACGATGTCAAATGAAAGCTACTAAAACCTTTTATTTAAATGTAGCAACAAAATGTTAAGAAAATATATCCTTTATATAAAGTATATAATGAACTAGTAAATATAGTATTAAAGGTTTGAAACATTAAAGTCCTTTTGAGAGGAAATTTGACATCCCGGAGAAAAGCAGGGTTTTATCCATATAACGATTTTATCATGTGTGAGAATGATTGTAACAGGCTGATATATGTACATGTCAAAATAAATAGTTAAAGGTAATATTTTCAAAAGTACATTTTCTTAATTTTTTGCGTTGCAACAATTAAATAGAAAATGCTGTTATTTTAAAGGGATCCTTAGCTTTCATTTGGCACCCATTTTCGTAAATATTTTATAAATATTTCTTTTAATGTATATCCTTCTAAGCTTTCAAGTTCTTTTAAGAGGAATTTTGACGTAACGGAGAAAAACTAAGTACGCAGTTTTACTGCGTATGGTCTCTAGTGTCACGCGTATATGTCACAAGGTATTATATATCTCCAAAATATACTTTCATTTAAAATGTTTAATTCGAATTGTGGAATATCAAGCTAATCATTTGACAATATCAAATGACTCGAAGCAGTACTTCGGTACTTTTGAATGTTAAGTAATATCAAAAAAAAGTATTTTTTATCCCTGATTAACGTTGATATAATAAGTGAGATAACGCCGGCAGAGGAGAGTAACAATTTTTTTACATTATGTTAATTCTAATAAATCCTGTAAGATATTGTTATTTTCAATCCGTAAACATGTCGTTTTTATTTAAGAATTTTTATAAAAAATATTTTCTAAATGTAAAATAATCATTCAAACAAAAAAATTTTACAAAAAAAAAACAATGACTTTTTAATTAATGTCCAAAATACACATGCTTACACACATTGACAGTTCATTTTATACGATACTTGTGTAGAGAAATATCATCATCATAAAATACTTTTTATAATACCAATATTTGAATCTACACGCGAGATAATTCTCTCAAAGAGGGAATTTGACATTCTTTGACAGAAAAATTTTACATAATTCTGTTACGTATATATGAGCTGTTATAGAAGCTTGCCATTTATTATTCAAGCCTGACAGTTTTATTTAGTTCAGTTTTTTTTATCCTTACTTACTTGATTGATGTTAATTTAGTTGCCTTTAAAACTTTTTTTTTTAACAAAAAAAAACTTTGAGAAAAGAGTGAAAGAATAGAATTATATTTTTGTAAAAAAAGAGCTATTTTTCATACTAATTTCAGAGTTCTGACTTTGAACATTTTTCACGTCTAGACGAATTAAGATTAAATTAATTCGAAATATATATTTTATATTTTAAAAAAATGTTTCCCTCATATACCTCAGGACTTATTCCCGAAAAACGAAATAAAGTCGAGGCAAAAAATCAAAAACTTGGAATTCAAGCATAAATATCTTTTTAGTTGTAAGAGATAACTTAAATAGCTTATTTTTCTTTATCTTGCCAAGCACTTTACAGAAATATAAAAATCTTTGAAATCAAACTTGATTTATAGGTTACGATTTTCTGAAGTTTTTACATTCATGTTCGAGGTGGTTAACTTTGACACCCTGTAGGTTATCTCGTGTTATCATGAGGTGACTACAAGATGATTTTTCTGACAGATTTGGTTCTCCTGAAAATTAATTAATGAAAATTAATATTGAATTTTTATCCACTTTTGGATAATTTGTGATTTTATCCCATAACCTCTCTTTTTAGATTGAACAACACATTAATCTATGTGCTACACAGAAGCTTTCAGTTAAATTCAAAATGTTTGTACAATATTTTTAAGTATAGGAAATCTACTAAACCCTGATTTCTTTGGAGCATACAATGTCTTTAAAAGGTTTATTTTTAGCGAAAATATATCTTAAATTGACGGTGATATCTCTAAATAGCATGAATTATAAATTTACTTAACATACCAGCAAATAACCAACCGAAAGGATACTAGCTTTTCAAGTAATTAAAAAAAATGTGTCCAAATACATTTTGAGACCTGAATTTCTCTAAATAACACAAAAACTTTAGCTATCATAAGTTTTACAATACTTTATATTTTATTGCGCAATTATGTTCAGTATCTTGAAGGCATTGAGATGATCGTTTATTATTATGCAAACTTATACAGTATTTAAAATAATTTACTTTTATTTGTATTATAATATCATGATTATGTTGCAATTAAATTTTGTGCAAAAATATTTCGCAACTCATAATTTCCTAACAATATCGGTAAAAAGATATAGAAATTCTACATTAATTCTATAAACTTGTATAATCAATTATTCAAATATACAATTAGTTAGAACTAACTTCTTTTTTCCATTTAATAGTCAAATTTATTGCAAATTTAATATATATAATTTTTTCTCCCAAATGTAAACGAAAGAATTATAATTAGCTCCATTTTATATTAAACCATAATTTTTACCCAAAATGTCCGATTTTTTTCTCCTTTCATCCTATTTTTGTTATTACTCAATAAATACGACTGGCACCAGTACCTACATGTTATTTGGACTAATATCAGTTAGGTTGTGAAAGAATTATGAAAATATATTTATTAATTTCTGAGTTATTGAATTTTGAAAATGACAAAAAGCAGTTCGGACCACACTTTAGATTTTTTTTAAATTTACGTTTTGCCCCACTATTAGTTGGTTGGAGCAGGTTGTTTGGTAGCTATTCTTGTGGCTTCATATTGATGATGCAATTGTCAACCTACGAACCTTATTTTCTCAACAAACAAGAAAGTTAACATCCATTCATGCTACCACCCAGCATTTTTGTTAAATAAAAATCATTTAATTTTATTTCCTTTTATGTAAATAATCGGATATTAGCACATATTTTTTAGACACTGAATATATAAATATATTTAATTTATTATATGAATAAATTTAGTTTTTTTTTATACTTTATCTAAATTTACAGGTTAGTTTTATAGAGTTATCAAAATAATAAAAGAAAACTTATGTAACATATTATTCTTTACACTTAAAATGACTTTGGAGAGGAAACTGGAAGACTTTTAGAAACTTAATGATGTTTATTCAATTTATAATCCTTATAATAAGTTGAATTAAAAATCCTATTCATATTTGATCGTGTTCACATGAATTACTTTTATTAAAATTATAAAAAATTGGATTCAATTCTCAAAGGCTGATTTGGTTTCGTCATTGTATAACCAATAGATATTGTACTGTTTCTATTGATGGTTTATTCTCGAATATATTCATTCCCACTGGTATACCGCAAGGTGGTATCTTGCTATGCGCTGATGACTTTAAATTATTTTAACCAATTTATACTATGGCTGATTTCAAAGGAATTTCAAGAGGATATTAATAGAGTTGTTATGTGGTCAGATGACAATGGCCTCTCTCTTAATCTTAAAAAGTGTCGTCATATGATTTTTTATAGATGTCGACACATTTTAATTACCTAATATTTTATGAAAAATCAAATTTTAGAATTAGTAGATGATATATTAGATCCTGGTGTCATTTTTGATCATAAGCTTACTTTTGTAAATCATTTAAATTATATTATTACCCGATCTTACTCTCTGTTAAATTTTATAAAACGAAATTCTACAAATTTTGATTGTCACAATAAGAAAATATTATTTTCTACTTTTGTCGGATCTATATTAGAATATACATCGTTTATTTGGAGTCCTAATTCTAACATTCATATTAATCGTTTGGAAAAAGTTCAAATTAAATTCTTCAAATTTGTATTTTCCCACAACTTATGAAAATAGATGTATCTGGATAACAATGAAATCGTTAGAAATTCGAAGAAACATTTCTTCATTATTATTTCTTCATGAAATTATTTCAGGCAATATTGATTGTCCAATCCTTCTCAATTGTATTTAAATATCTGTTCCTCAGAGACAATTAAGAAAATTCAATCTCTTTCATATTGATACACATAGAACTGTTTATGGTAGAAATGAACCAGTAACTAAATCGATAAGTTTATTTAATAATCTTTATAAATATCTAGATATTAGTGATCCAAACAAATGTATTAAAAAACCAGTTATAATTTAGATTTAAATTGCTAGTCTATAAGGATTTGTATTCCATAGACTAAATAAGTAAGTAAATATTTCTGGCAGTGTATTTCAGTTAGTGTTTATGTCATTGGATTAGATCCTCATTTAACATAAAAACACCAAAAGTTTTGTAAAATAAATATCCGTTTGATTACAATATTACAACTTTATGTTTGGTAATTTTCAAAATAAAATAAGTAAGAATGATATTTTCGGCTTGGTCGAATATTTTATACCCACCATCAGTAGAGGATGTATGTGTACACATTATATCATATATAAACTTTTAAAAACTTTTTTAATTTACTGTAAAGCTAACATATCATGGACTATTATGTGAAAAAATTTCAAAATTTCAACCAATATAAGTGTCATAAAATATTCGCTAAATTTAGTATATTTAGCTCACACGAATGCGAATTTATTGCTTCCTCTACCTCCGCGCTTCAATCAATATAAAATGAAAGACTGCTATCTTGTGTATTGAATTTTTAAAATTTTTTTCGCGGATATTTGCGGATATAACCAGGGGGTAACTAACCATTGTCTTTGTGCCGCACATACTGTGGGACGTACTTATACCATCAAAATAGTTTAAAGTAACATGGAAAACATATATATGATTCATTTTTATAACCGTAATAGCTCTATAAAGTTTCATCATGTGTTTCATCAATTGATTTCTGAGCTATAAATAAAAATGTTTTCATATTTACGAATTTTTTTCACTAAAGATTATGTTTTTTAATTAAAATTAAAATTCTTTTAAACACAACTTATTTACATTAAAATGTATTACATATCACAAAGTTTTTATTAATATCTCAGAATCCAATTAATACATTACAATGAAAATGTATACTAAGCTGAAGAAGATATTTCTATATAATAAACCATTTACCAAAGATAATTATAAAATTAATTGGTGGCCATATTAGTCCGTCCGGCTGTCTTTCCAAATAATATTCTGTTATAATGCTTTAAATCAATTGAAGTATTTACACTAATTCTTGAAGTCAAGGGCTTTAATGTTCCTACCCACATTCCTGTAGATGTCATAAATTTTTATCAAGGTTGTCAACCGATTCTAAAAGATAAAAAGGTAACGGTATTGGTATTTTGAACTATTTCGGTATCGGTATTTTAGCGGTAACGGTATCTTAGCTTTTTTGGTAAAGGTATTTTAGTGGTAACGGTATTTTAGGGGTAACGATAGTCAATTTAAATAGAATTTTTAGTGGTAACGGTAGCCAATTTTAATTTTTAATATAATTAGAACTTACGCAATCAAATAACAATAAATTTAAAATTCAAATAAAGTTTGTCAAATAATTTTAAATTAATTAATGATTAAAAAGTTACAGATTTATGAACAGAAAATTATAAAAATTTCCCACTATGTAGTGGTCTAAAATTTCGCGAAGGAGTAATATTTACTTTTAGCCCCATTAATCAATTGATAATTTTTTTAGTTTTATCAGATTATATTTCCAATTAATAACAAACCATTGTATTTCTAAAATTTTCCGTTTAATAAATTTTGTCGGACAAAATATGAACCGGAGTTATGACTGACAACGATTTTTTCCGGCCAAACTTTTATGTTTAAATAACGATACGCCATGAGTTTAAATAGAAGACAGATGGATGAAAATAGCTGGATCGGAATTTCACGAAGACCCATAATTTAAGTAAGGGAAAGTGGGGTATTGTGGTGTATGGGCGTATTTTTATTTATTTATTTTTTTATTCTTTATTTTGAACATATTTCACTTGCAAATAGGTTTTCCCAAAAAACATAATAATTTTTCAGATCTCTACTTAACGTAAAAATTATAGAATTGGGGTAATGTGGTGAAAATAAGTTGGGATAAAGACGATATGTGTAGTTTAACAAATTTTCAACCCATTTTTTACAATTTTCATAAATAGTTATATTTCTTATTGGTTTGGTCCTAATGAATTGGACGTATATAAGAAAATCTAATAAATAGATCAAAAGCGTGGCGCCTTATTAAAAGCAATTAAAGATATGAAAACTGGAAATAACTCAATAAATTCCATAGCGCTAAGATTAAAAATTACTAGAACCAACATGTACCATTACATTAGCTTATTAAAGGAAGAAAATCTGGATTTGAAAATTGCGGAAATAGTGGATGCTTAAGTAAGTTTTGCAAATGGACGGAAGACTGCATAATTTAAATTTTTTTTTATTATTTTCTATTAATTTTACCAGTTATTACCTTTCTGTTTTGATATTCGTGTGGTTTCGTAAATAAAAAATCATTTCAAAAATTTTAATAAACACTAAATATCTTTAAGCTTGTCATTTTTACTACATTCCACTTTACCCCAATATTTTCCATTTTACCAAAAAATAGTTGATTTGAAAATACGCCGAAAAATAATACCAAAAGATACTCGTAAATAAATGTTATTATTTTTGTGCAATACGTTAGACAACAATCCATTCTATATAACAGTTCCATTGCAGGGTTCAAAAGATTATTGGGTGGTATTTTATTGAAGTTAGATGAAAGTGTGCACCACTTTACCCCATTCTCTCCTATATATTTTACGGGGTCTCAGATGAATATTTCTATATGTTACAAAAGGATTGAAAAACTCAATATACTCCTATATTTTTGGATAATGGTTATAAAAAAAACTTGGACATAAAATTATATGTTAGAAAATGTTATACTTTTGGACAAAAATAATGAACAACGAGCAAAAAAATATTTATAAAAAATGAGGAAAAAATGAAAAGAGAAACTTTTAAATAAAGGCATAATAAATCACTATATACGTGTTAAGATCTGTTGAGAATATATTTAGAAACCCATACATAAATATAGAAAGGAAAACAGATACATTGGTATATGGGTAGATAAATCTATTTATTATGAATGTTGCAAAAAAATATTTTCAACTTTTTCTGCCCAAAAGTTCAAGTAAGTATCCGTTTTTGTTTAATTTTTCTTTTTCTAATAAATAGAAGTGCACTTTACTTCAATATTTTTGGAAAACATATGACTGACATAACGACAATAACTTATACAAATCGAAAGAAGTGAAAAAATGGGGTAGAAAACTATCACCCAAAAAATCTACCAGTAAATTTGTAGATTAGAAAACCCAACTCTTAAATGCTTTTCAACACTCTCTTTATTATTTTTAAGATACTAAAAGACGTTGAGTGTTTGCATCTACGTGTTGTGACTGTTAAAGACAAAAAAAAAAAAAAACAAAACTGTCAAAAAAACAGTTATAAATGATGTACAAAATGTAACACTATTAAGCCCTTTTTTGTCCTTTTACATTTTCTAACCGCATATTTATTAGTTAAAGTCAGTAAACGAAAAAAATATGTAATACATTAAAAAATGAACTTAATAACAAAGTTAAGTTGAGCATTTTGAAATTTTAAATAAACATTCATCATATACATTCCATCAGCAAGAAGCCATAACATTAAGATCAATAATGCAATGAACAAAAAAAAAATGTTTAAATTATTTAATTTAAACATTTTTATTTAAACTTTTTATCATTTAAAAGATTTAAATTTATTTAAAACATTTTTCAATTAAATTTCAATTTAAATGTTCACAGATTTCTACATAATCTATAAAAATTCATTCCAATTTTAAAACAACTTTCAACTAATCTCTAAATAATCTATTTAACATAAATATTATTCATTAAGGGCAATTGAACTGAAACCTAAGCAAATGATAAAAAACAAAAACAAATATAAAGCAATATTTTTACATATTTTTGTTATGTTATTTTTATTCCAAGCAAATATCTAAAAATATTATATAAATTTATCTCTACGATTTATATTTTGAATAACACAAATAAATTTTCTAAGAAATTTTCATCAACATACAAACTTTTAGATGTTTAAAATTTAGTTTGTTTTTTTTTTTTTTGCTAAAGACTCGTAACAAAAAATTGCAAAAAATAATAATAATGACAAAAATGTCCCCAAAGCACACAACTACCAGAAAAATCAGTAAAAAAAGAACAATTTAATAAAAAAAAAAAAAAAATATGCAACCATAATGTTAGTTTAAGTACATTTAATACACAAAACTAAATCGTCTTTAATAAAAAGCACAATGTCTCATAAGTTTCTTTTATTTTCTCTGTATATTCTCGCCTTCATACCAAACTACCGCCTTGAATTCATTATGCAAATGTAAAATCAGGATTACCAGATATTAATTATTGTCTGGGATACATTAATATGTTTAAGTTCAAAAATCTTAACCAATATTTCTTTCTAACATTGCACTGAAAGTAGAATCAAAATATTTTGGAAATTAAAGTTTAGTCTTTTTGAGATTTTTGGAATTTCGGCCATATTTTTCGTAGGTTTTGTATAACACGTATTCCAAATTAATTATAAAAATTTGGAATACGTTTTAGTTTTCGAAACTGCATTTTATTGATTAATAGTATTCTTGAGATTTTAAAACAATGAATTAAAAATTTTGATATAAAATGGTTCAAATTGAAAATTGTCTAGACATAGCATAGTAACTAGTTAGAGTAACTAGTTTTCGGTCAAAAGATCACGAAAAAACGGGAGATCACCTTTTACCAGCGTCCCAAAATGACCGTATCAATATCATACCCCCTAGCAGAAGCACTTATCTCAACGGATAGTTTTTTATATAAGAACCCAATAATTATCTGCATGAGAGCCGAAGTATTTATCTCAACAGATTTGCAATTAATAGCTACCGTTTCCCATTAAATTCTATCTAGTCGATTGAAAGCTGAAGAATTTATCTCATCGAATGGCATCTAAATTGTTAGTCAGTATATCAAAAGTATTTAATAATATAGTCGTAGAAACCCGATCGAAAGCAGAAGTATTTGTTTTTGTTCAATAACTATCACATCTCTGACAGAGAATAGAGGAATTAATCTTGTCATAACTGTCATTAATTATCTACAGTAGTTACGATATTTCATTATTGCTATTCGTGTTAAGAAGGTACAAGCAAGCTCTTTGGAACAATCGAAGGAAGCAGACAGAAAATTCTTGATGTTAATCACAACTGAGCCAATCGAAAGTATAGGTTCAGTTGAATTCGATACTAATGGATCAAAATCTGTTGATATGGTTGACGCGTACACTATGATGGCTTAGCTACTATAAGAAATTCGATAGAAATATCTAAATAGGAGAAGACAGAGTAACTAGTTAGAGTGCCGCTGTCAATGGTACAACTTTTCGAGCTAGCTGAAAGTAAATTGATCAATGAATCCACTTGCCCTGTACCTTGAAGAAAATATGTTTCAATGAGGATGAGGATAAATCGGTGGATCATCTTCATCTTATGCGCTCTTACGAGAATAAGGCATTTTTGGCGTTCCCTTCGTGTGCAATCTGCCGGATCATCCTGACAATGATATCAGGATATACTAGTTCATACAAGCGTCACGTTGGTTTGATTTAGTGCTGGGCCTGAACATTTACAGTCTTAAAGGGAATTTTGGTATAATCAATGGGAAATTACACTGAAGGGCAGTCCTGTTAAAAAAAAAATAGTAATACTTTCAAAAGAACGATAGCATTTTCTAAAAGTGGGTGAGAAAAGCATGTTGCATTAAAGAGAGAGTGTAGAAAAAGAAAACGTCTTCAGTCGGTTAAATGGTTTTCCGCAAACATTTCAGCCACAAAACAACCACAAATATGTATTGATGCTACTGTTGTTGCTATTACAACACCAACTGCAGTAGTGTAAAGCTAAAATATCAACTACATAAAGAGAATCTGAAATGATATCAACAAAATCAACTATGCACTATATAGTGGTAATTTAAAGTGCGATGACTACAAAACATTACACACACAATCTAACTTACTGGGTTTACATCAGCTCACTTCATTCGAGCTCAGCATGCAGTGAGTAATAACAACAACAAAATTAAAATAACAACAACTATATAAATTTACTCCTTGTTTATACACTTCTATGTATGCAATCCACCAGCACAGTGTCGTAGTGCGAAAAAACGAATGAAGTATAAAGAAAGCTCACAGAATTAGTTTCTCATAAATGTTGATTTTATTGCAGTCAAACAAGTTGCATTATTGCAACAACTATTACAACAACAATAGCAGCGAGAAAGACAAGAACAGATATGAAGACGACAACAATAACAAAGCTACATGATACATGATATTTTTTAATATTTTTTGCAAATAGTTGGATTTCTATCGTAAATGATACTATAGCAAATGATACTGATACTATCAACAACAAAATAGTCAATTTGTGTGTGTGTGTGTGTAAGACTCTGTGTAATATACTTTTGTATGTTTAGTAGTGTATATTCTCCTTTAAGAAGCATTTTACAAACACCATCCTTTAAGGAAGGAAGAAAAATATTTTTTAAATATCGTATTATTATAGTTTCAATTAAAAATAATTACTAATTTTATTAGTTTTACTAGTTTCATCTATGATATTAAATCATTCTAAGTGGGTTTAAATGAAAAGTTAATAAAAAGTGAAATTTAATAAATATATAATACTTAAGATTATTATTAATTTTATTATACCTTATTACAGGCACTACAATGCCTGTCCACATTAAAATAATTAACAAAAAAGAAATAATAAAAAATAGCTTCAAATACATACACATTTTGGACTTACAAGTAATTTATAACATGAAACAAATTTAATAAAACAAGTTATAATACCATACTCTTCACCTAAGTGTCATCATACTTAAAAACAATTTTAAATGTTTGTACTTTTTGACCAAAAACATAATTTTTGAAATATGTAGGTAACCACATTTTTGAAAATAGAAATCATAGATTACCACTTTTTTCAAAAGTTGGTACTTTTTGAAATTAGTACCTTTTTTATTATTAAAAATAATTTTATTTTATTTAATTTTGAAAAACTGTTTTTTAGCAAGCACTATTCCGCATTTTTTGACAAATTGTATCATTATTCTTAAATTGGCATATTTTTGTTTAAATTACCATTTTTTTATTTTTTTAATTTTGGTACTTTTATGAAAATGAGTTTTTTTATTTTAAAAAATGTACATTTAAAATATTTGGATTTTTTCTAGAAAATTTGAGATTTCAAAATATTTTATAATTGGAGCCTTCGTATGCTTGTCGAAAATTGGTACATAATTTGTAGATTGATACTTTTCTTTAATTTGTAATTTGGAAATTTGGTACTTTGTTTACTAGAATTTGCTGAGGCTGACTTTCTCGTTGACATACTTATCAATTATCCCTCGCATTAATTGATAAACACAAATAAAAACTATACTATTGAATAAAAAATAATAACAAAACCAAGCACTTACCAAAAATGTTTCTCTAGCACATTTACTGACGGAGAAAATTCTTAGCATTAACAAAAACTACATGTTTCATCTTTTAAATATTTACAAGTTAAAAACTATTTTCAAGAATTTCATGTTATCAGTTTTTAATTTTTTTCTTCTGATCTGAATGCGTGCTAAGTGAAATATGTCTCTTCAAACATTTAGAAGATAAATTTGTTGTCACTCTTCCAGACGCCAATTCTTAGTGACTTCTAGATGATTATCGGAAGATTGTTCGAAAATTGCAAAAACATATTTTTATATACTATATTAAGTGTAAGAAATTTACAAAAACAAAATACATTATTATCGTCCTTATATCTTCCAAAAGTATACTTTAAAGTAGCTCATGGAAGATAATAGGACGATAAATCGAATTTAACAAAAAATAACATATATTATTATTATATAATTGTTAGTTTTTTATGAAATGAAAACAACACAATAGAGAAGCAGTTAAAATCATGTAATCATGGCTGTAATATTAAATATTAGAAGAAAAATTTTCGGGATAGTTCAGTATTTTATAATCAATAAAGGATATTTTAAAAAAATTTAAAAATATAAGCAAGTCTTATTAAACTTATATTTAGTAATATCGGACTTTTCTCACAAATTTAATTTATTTTAGAAAAACCTCCATCAAGCAGTCAAGTATTTGCGTATTTGAAAAAAACTTTGCTTGTAAAATTTCTTTTCGGATTCTTTGCACAAAAGGTAAATATAATTTAATTTTAAAAATTATTATTAAAAATTATTATTACTTTTTAAGTTTCTAAGGATAATTTTATTTTATTTAATTAAATACAAAATTTAGATTATGTGAATTGTTATTTTTTTAATGTACACACGTACATATGTGTAAAATCAAAACAATTATGAAATATTAAAAAAAAAAAATGTTTATAGGACATTCAGTCGAACGTGATATTACGTACTTTAGTAATTTCGATCAAAGTCAGGCAGAAATTACGTAAATTCTCATACATTTGGACAGTTTCGAAATTATATCATTTTGTGTAATTTTGACAAAATTATATGGTTAAAAAAAATATACATTTTAAAAAAATATATATTTCTGCAGTGAGATGTAAACCAAAACATCTGGCAGTTTTTTACACACATGCAAAAAATTAAGGTAAATTTTGAAAATTTGACATTTTTTCCCCAAAAAAATAAAAAAGAATAAAAAATAAACATAATAAACAAGTGACTTATAAACAAAAAACATATATTTTAATCAATATACTCAACAAATTGATGTAAACAAAAAGTATCAGTTGTTTACGAAATTGCACCAAATGTCCTTTAGTCAGTGGGAACAGTCTGGACTTCGTTCGTTATTTTGGCATGAAATTACGCCATTTCGCGACGATCTGAACAAGGCTTTACTTTTAGTTATAAATATAGAAACAGTATAAGTGAAAAATCATCTTCAAGAAAAGACCAAGGCAACACTTCCGTGAGCATCGTCCTGGTATCGTCTTGAAGCTTGAAGAAGACTTTTTACACATCTGAAAGTGTCATCTCCGATTTGTCTGGAAGACACTTCCACGAGGAACGGTTCTTCCCGACGGAAGATGATTTTGGCAATGAGTTTCAACTTCTGGAAGATTCTTCTTAATGTCTTCCGCAATAGAAAATGTTTGCAGAGATCCTTTGAGAGCCATATAATAAATATGTGTGCGTTTGTGTTATTGACACCGTGTCAATTTATCTACGTGACATTTAAGACTTTTTCCTAACTTTTTTTCTGTTTAAACCACTTGTTTCAACTTCAAAACTTTATTTTCACTTTAAACTGTGGGATAATGCCTGCTACAATAAGTTAGAGCACAATTACTTATGGATTAAGTATTCGATGTGTTTTAAAAAAACTCACTCAAAGTTGATGCGGCGTTTTTATCCCTGGAGTAGTTTTTATTCTGCTGCTTGCTGTTTTGTTTTATTTTGTTGTTTTTGCTTGTTGCAATTGTTGTTTAGCACATGTTTTACACTTTTTTTGCTCTTATCTAACTATTTCTATTTTCACCTTGTATTAGATAATTGCTGTTGTCTGACACTTAACACAATTTTTTATATATAAAAAAATAAAAATAAAACAAAAAATACTACAAACAATAAGAAAATATATATATATATGTATATATATATCACACAACCAGTTATTAATGTGTTTGTGTTTGTGCTGCAAGCAAAATATTTTTAAGCTGTTATACATTTCTTTATTTCCGCTGGGTAAACGTAACTGTAATCGAGTACATGTTCTAGTACATTTATGAATATGTATGTATATGTATGTATGTATGTATGTATTGTATGTACATAAGTGCACTCGTTCAACAAATATTTGAATGTACTCGTATGTATGGAAGTAGGTGTATGTAGTTGTTGCATGCTTGGTTTATCATACATCTGAAATATATCAAACAAACAAAAAGACAACAATGTTGCATGTTGAAAACAACTACTTTATAGTTACCAAACTACACAAACAAATTTAATTTTCTAAAGGATCAGAGAAATAAAAAATATTGAATTACTGGTATTAAATACAGTGAATAGAGAGAATTGTGTTAATTTTTTGTTTGTTTTAATTATTTGTTATCATTACTAAATACATATACACTAACTTTCAAGTAAATCTGCAATACGTTGAGAAAATTACAATTATTTTTATTAATAAGAAGAGGTTTTCTTAAAAATCATTAAAATGCTATTCCCTTACGAAAAGCCTACATATTTCGGTGGAAGTTTATGTGTAATATGCTTTAGCTGAGAAAATTTGTAGCCAGTGGTTTCGACAATTTAAATGATGTGATTTTGATGAGCATGATAAGGAGCGTCCCAACCAAACAAAAAAAAAAAAAAAAAAATTAAGATGAAGTGCTTGCAGAATCATTAAAAGAAGTTCAAGCAACAATTTTCTGACGTTTTAAAGCTCTTGGTTTCTTCGAAAATTAAGAAAATTTAGTGCCATACGAAGTGAGACGATTTTGAAAGTTTGAATTTTTTACGGTTTCTTTCGTTTTTGCGATTTTTGCCTTTTAAGCCATTTTTTATTTTTATTTTAGCGTTTTTTTTTCGCTTAGATCTTTTATTTTATCGGTTCGTTTGGCAATTTTTATATTTCGGCGATAATATATATTTTTTAGTGATTTTTTCTCCATTTAAGCGATTTTCTTCCTTTTGGCGATGTTTTTTCGTTTAGACTATTTTTTTCTCGGTTAGTCGTTGTTTTTTATTGAAGTGTTACTTCGTTTTTGCAATTATTATACCCTACACCACCATAGGTGGTTGGTCGGAATTTTAAAGATTTGAAAGATAATTCAAATGAAATTTGGCAAAATGCCTTAAAAATAAGAATATTTTAATGAAATTCTTTGCATAGAAATTCTGTACATACGAATGTTAGTAACAAGTTACTATTCTACACAAATAAGTTTTAAGTAAGTAGAAACTACACTGCCAAATTTTATGATAATCGGTCCATAATTTACCATAGCTCCCATTAAACCCACTGCATAAATTCATCTATATGTTAGTATCAATGCATTATTCGATATTTATATATTTTATTTTACATTTAGTAAAATGAAAAAAAGTGTAATATAAGTCCCTTTCCCGAATTTTTTTGTTCGTACACAATGGTTTAGGGTATCATATAGTCGGTCTTGATTTTCTTTTTCGATTTTATTTTGACAATTTTTTTCTCGGTTAATCGATTTTTTAGTGTTTTACAAAACCTTCAATAAAAAACAGAAAATAACTTATATTATATAGATAAAAATCATAAAATAACTGTTGTTTTTACTCAGAAAAATATAAAAGTAAAAAATAATCCGCTGACTTTTATGACAAAAGTCATAACAATAATGTACCCTGATTTTACATAGGCAAAAATAAAAGAACAACAATAAAATACCTTTCAGAAATCAACTCAAATTGTTTACTTCTTTACTTTGTTTCTCATTATGCATAAGACTTAAACAAAAAAATAAACAAATCAATTCAAGGTATTAAACTCTTTTGCTATGTTGTTTATATTCCTCCCAGTGTTATCACGACAAAAACTTTTTCTAGTCAAAATTTTGGAAAAAATAACCAAATTTTAAAAATTCAAAGTTTTTATATATAAATATTGATATAACCTTAATATATGTATTCAGGTTTTAAATACTTTGCATACTAATTATAAACTTTAGTTAGTCTTTAGGAGAAAATTTTAAAATTTATTTGTTTTGAACAATGTTTATCAAAATGTGGTCCATGATCCAATTTTGTTGGGGGTTGGGATATAAAGTTTAATAATAAGAATTTGAATATTCTCACGTCGTTATGATATGATGTCGAAAGCAAACCAGATTGTAATAAATTTAGAATTGCAAAACAGTTGGTTCGAGCAGTAATAGAAAATAAGGTTCTTTTGCAATTATGTATTTACAGAAAAAGAATGCCAACAAGAGTTATTTTTATAGGGACTTAGCTAATCTCATTTGGTAATATGAATTCCAAAATCTAAAGATAAAGTAAAATATATTTAATTGAGAGGTTTGGCGAAAAGATTCAATATCAATCGTTCATGTACCAAAGCTCTCATATATTAAATTTTAATAAGTTAATTTAAAAATTGTGTACAAAATTGTGGTCCAATTTAAAATACACTTTTATTGCAGTTATTTGTAAAATAATGTGGTGCCCTTTTTAAATTTTTATTATTTCATAATTGTATGGTGGTGCAGGCTATAAACAATTTTTATGTATCTACATTCAGTTTCAAAAGGATCGCTTTAAAATTAATTGTAGCTTCTATATAGGGTCCTCTCCCGAAAATCAGTTAAAAGTACTTAAATCCCACATAAATGTTTATATATTAATAAAATTTGACTCAAATAAGATTAAACAAAGCACCTCTCTCAAATATATATTACTCTAAGTCATATACACAATAGTGTAGGATATCATATAGTCGGTCTTCACCTATTATACATCGTTAGAACTTTTTCACAAAAATCTCCCAATCCATGTCACTTTTTGGTTAAATATTAGAAAATCTTTATATTTTCTAATGATTTAAATTTGAATGAAAAGTTATAGGAACATTTACTTTTTAAATGTGTGATGAATTTTTAGCACACTCTCTTTTTATTATTGGCAAGTTTAATAGAGTAAATAGCTAATAATAGTAAAATTTTGATTTAACAAAAAAAAATAGTCAAATGGAATAAAAGTATGATGACTTTTATTGCACATTGGAAAATAAAATAACCAATTTTGGTTAAAAATAACCAAAACAGCAACACTTTCTTACAACTTTCTCAATTAAAAGTGAAAAACAAACAAATTCACTGCAATTGTGTCATTTCGTTTGTTAACAACAATGAAATTGCTTTGAATTGAGAGAGTTGTATGTGTGTGAAATAATAAAATTGAGGAGAGTTTGAGGCTTGTACACATATATCAAATATGTGTAACTTTTGTTATTTTCACCGCTTATAACTTCTAAAATACTGAACGGTACAGCAGTACAGAAAATTGTTATTCTATTCTGCTAGTGTCTAATTATCAAACTCTGCATTTATACCGCCAAACAGAGACAGCAATGCAATTCACGATTGTAAACTTGCTTATGATCCTTTGAACCAGATGTCGATTCATAACAGCGCTTACACGATAAGTACAACTGCTTTCTTACTTGCCTCAAACGCCTGGAGTAGCTAATTAGTTTTCTTAAAAATGCACCCAGTGCAAGGCGGATGCCATTTTAGGTTTCAATGAAACCTAAATGAATAAGACACCACGAATGCTAATGAAGTGTGTAGGACACAGAAAATACTTCATTCTGCAGCTGTCTAAAAAAGTCTACAAACTCAATTATATTTAAGTTCTTCAACATTTACTTCTAACAGTGTACAAATGGAAAAAATATTTTCATCAATAACTTTTAAGTGATGAGTCCCAAGTTTTAGTAAAAAACACTATTTCTAAAAACCTTTGTTTCGGCATCATAATCCTTGTTTTGTGTCTGTACTTATAACTACATAAGTAAACGTTATATGTGTATATAAAAATGCGCGTTTTGTTAGACTATCATCCAAATTATAACAAACTTTGCATGCGTTTACATCAAACTTGTTAAATGTTACCGAAAAGTTGCTGAAAATAATCTATTTTTGTTCTTTTTTTATTTTAACAATGAAAACCTTCACATGGTCACTAATACACATGCATACGCCTACTTATACATGCACACAAAAGAAGAACACATTTTCATAAGACGTGACTACAAGTGTCATCAAAAAATTTATCACAAACCATAATACATATGTAATTGTATTAATAACAATTATCATTAATGTCAGTTTCAAAAATAAAACGAAATGTAAAATGAACAACAAAAAAAAAAAAAAAAAAAATCATGCTTAACTTTCAATGGGTGTATACGTGTAAAGAGATTACAGGTAAAATGTCCTTAATTGTTATTTTGGAATTTATCTACACGAATATGTTTTGTGCTCCCACACTCATGTGCTTTTCTTCGGATTCTTCGGTCAAAATATGCTGATTTCTACTTAAATTCTTGCTTAATTGTGTGTATGATGAAAAGTAATAGAGATGGTTTTAATGTTGACAAAACAAAAAAAGTTTAGAAATATTTAAAATGAAAACTAAAATATGGAGTTGAAGAATTTTTATGTGATTATGTTCAAATTTTCTTACATGCATTAATTAAAAAAAAAAAAAAAAAAAACAGTAAGAGTATACAGCGTTCAATGATTTTTAAAAGATACTAGCTCTATTCTGGCACTGTTCCAAAGCTTATTGCATCATTCGGCATACATAGGTACAATCTACACAGAAAAAATATGAACAATTAAATTATTTGTCTATGTTTACCAGTTACTTTTTTAATATATAAAAAAATATTTTCCAAAACTTTTCAATAAAATTATTAATCGGAAATTTTAAATATTTTCAAATATTTTTATAATTAGATAAATTATTCAAAAATCGAAGTATTCTAACGAATTAAATTCAAGTTTTACATATACAAATCTAAAATCCAAAAATGTATATTTAATTACTCAGACGATCACTTAATTTTTATTTATATTTATATAATAATTGACACAATCAAAAAGTAATTGCAACAAATTAAATTTTTGACAAATCGTTTAATTGACCACATTTTTCTGTGCACAAAAAAAAATATTTTAAGAAAACTTTCAATGAAATTATTAATCATTAATTTTATTATTAAATAATTTGCTCAAAAACGAAGTTTTGTAATATATTAAATTCAAGTTTTTCACAGAAAAATATTAAACAATATTTCAAATACGAAAAATTTATTAATTTATTTATTGAAATTTAAACTATTAAAAAAATTGCATATTGAATTAATTATTCAAATCATTGTTTATATATATATATATATATATATATATATATATATATATATATATTATTAATTTATTAATTAATACATAATAATAATTTTTGGCACCTGATTAATTGATACAATTAAAAAAGTAAAATAAATAAATAAATCGTTTAATTAGCCATATTTCTAATATTTTTTACTAAAATTGAAACAATTGGCTATTCATTTTTTTCTTAATGTATTAATTAAAAAAGTAATTAAATATAAATAAAAAGGTGATAATTTGAATAATTCAATAAAAAATTTTTAATAGATTGAATTTAGATTAATATAATAATTGAATAATAATTTTTCGTAATGGTAATAGGTTTGTTAATGTCAAAAGGACCTTTGTCAGTTTTCCTCTTTACTTTTATCATATATTTTAAAGCAGAATTATATAAAAATCGTGCTATCTCTCCCTCCTAAGACCTAAAATAAGTTGTCAATCTGGTAAAATGCCTAAAATGTTGAATAAGAATTTTCTCCTTCCTCTTGTTCTAACCATAGATGCCTAAGGAGGTAACTTGTCCAATAAATGTTTTTGTTTTATTTTCTCTTTTTTCTACCGTTTTATTTTTGCTATTTATTTCCAACCAGATTGATACTAGCTTTATAACTCAACAAGATTATAGAATTTTTCTCTATATAATTTAAATTTGTTATCTTATATTTTTTAATTAACACAGTTTTTTAATTTTACATTAAAATTTATTTAATATATTGAAACAAAAATAGAATAAAAATAATGGTGAAAATAAATTTCAAGTAAGATCTTTTCTAATTTAAATTTTTAATTCATTCAATCATCTACTTGATTGATTTTATTAATTTTTTAATTGAAGAATTTTCTCTGTTTTTCATTTTTTACAGTTATTACTAATTGATATAATTATTTTGGTGAGAGTTGCAAATTTAAACAATTTTTAATTGAATGAATTATTTTGGTGATTGGTGACTTTTTTCTTTGTATTATTGAGCAATTATAAAAATAATTAAAAGCATTTTGAATTTCTGATTAATAATATAATTGAAAATTATTTTAACCAATTCTTTTCTGTATGTGTATCAAATTTCATGAACATATTTTATCATATTTTGAGGATTTTAGAAAACTTTTTTGAAGATTTTCATAACATTTTTTTAATCGCTACGAATTAAAACACTTAACTTTCAAAAATCAACAAATTCAATAGAAAAGTTTGTTTTCTGTGAACTTTAATTCCGAATAGTAAGAAGGTACCTATTAGTATAAACGATGCGTCTTCAAAAAAAAAAAAAAAATTATGATGAAAAAACTAATTTTGAAATACAAAATATAATATAACAATATATATACACTGACTGCCACTTAAATAAGGAATCATATTTTTTTAACTTTAATTAAGTATATCTCCTAAACTATAGTTCAGAAAAAAATAATTTTTTGCGCAACCAAATTTCAAAGCGTTGGTTTAGTTTCCTGAAGAAATAAAAAATATACATATTTTGTTATACTAAAATTATGCATTTATTTAAAGACATGTATTTCTGTGGTACTTACTTTTTTGTGTGGCACTTGAATAAGGAATTCTTTTAATATTAATCAGGAAGGCTATAAAGGGCTAGAGAATTTTTAATTTGATAGTTTTTAAATAGTTTTATTCAAAATGGGACGTGGTAAGGCTCTTAATAACTCTGAAAAAGAAAAAATTCTGATTCTGATATATATATATATATATATATATATATATATATATATATATATATATATGTATATGTATATGTATATATATATATATATATAGATATACATTTTGAAGAAAAATTTTATTATTCCTCAAAAGATTCAAAATAATTTCATTATTGTGTGACTTTTATATCTTCTGAAATTTGCGAAACTAATGTGCGTTTATAGTTATGATACGTTTTGTATATTTTCTCTGTCACATCGACATTATTCAATTTACTTCTTAAGAAAAAATCTGAGTTTTCAGTACTCTGTTTGAGACCAAACTATTTGGTATAAATTAATTTTTTTTTAAATGCTTTCCTTTGTTTTCAGCGAATCCAAATTTATAGATCATTAATACTGAACTATTACAATGAATATTACAATGATTACCAAATGCACACACATATGATAAGATTTTAGAACAACAAATACTAATTACTTTCTTAATATATATTTTATAAATATTGAAACAACTGAATTGAATAGGATGATTATATTCAATGTCATATTTATTAACAAAATATATGTATTTAATAAATGTACGGCTTCTTATGTTTTAAGTATTACATTTAAATCAAACAAAAAGTAATATTTACTAAATAATATATTAAAAAAACATGTATAACTATTCCCAGTATTTACAGAGAAATATGCTTTTGGTACCAGTTTATTTACAACGTACTAAAAAAGCTCTTAAAACACAAAAAGCTTTTTATCATATAAACTAATATTTATGTGCTTATATGCTTTGCTATTACAAACTAAAAAAAGAGAAATTTCAAAAAATAATATATGGGTATTAACTCCCACTATTCATGCTCGAAATTAATTCTAAATTATTGATCAAACAAGCATTTCTAAAGACCCACAAATAAAAGTGTTTGCCTATTTCATTTCAACATTCCTTTCATTTCAACATTCCTTCACATAAAAACTTTATGTCGAAGAATTTCTCCAACAGTTGTTAATATATATAATAAAAATGAATGTAAATAAAATATTTTTGCGGTTTTATCCACCAGGTAAAAGAAAATTATAAAATACTAAATTACCCAAGATTCAAAGTTTTATTTATATATTTTTTACATTAAAGGTATTGCCTTAAATTATCAAACTAGTAATGGAGAAGAATATTTACAACACATTGACTTATTGGATTTGAATATAAAGTAAGTTTAAAAGTGAATAGATGGTGTTACGAATTGAATTCCCATATGCGTCCTTATATTTGAGTAACATGTCTGTTTTCTGTTAATTTGCATGTGTCTGTTTATGTGCACGTTTCGCTTTTATTGCAGTTCTAAACCTTCTGACGTGGCACGTAGCATTTTATCTGGAGACCATAATAAAAGGCAGCAACAACAACCAGTAAAAGAAATATGTGAGGAGTTAACAAATTGGAAAACATTAGAAGCAAATACAACTTTATCATCATCAACATCGGCAATAGCAACGACGACGACATCTGACATCCCAGTTGATGCAAGAACTACAACTATAAACCGTATGGAAATCTTTAACAATGTTGCTACGTCTGATAATAATAAAAACGAAAATAATGACAATGTCAACAACATTTTAAGAAAAGCTATCGCTAAGCTGCAACGTAAAATGCAGGAACCAACTAAAAAGAAATTCTATCTGCACACGCGCCTAGAGACACACATCTTGCCACTTACTAATGTAGCCTTCGATAGAAGTGGTAATCATTGTCTAACCGGAAGCTATGATAGAACGTGTCGCATCATCAACACGCATCAAGGCACCGAAGAACATGTACTTGGGGACCATGACAATGTTGTCTTCTCAGTCGCCTACAATTTTCCCAAATGGTAAATGATATCAACACACTCTCACTCACACATTATTTACACTTTACTTATATTTGCAACGGCAAACAATTATACCGTATAATACAGTTGTATGTATCATTGATATACACTTTCACATTAACCTAAGTCAGTCAGTCAGTTAAAGGAGTCGAATAGTATATTATTTAGTTAGTCGTTTCAATGTACATATGTATTCTTTAGTATGTCATTGCACGAGACAAATAAAGTTGGAACATATTTACAAATTCTCGTGTATAGACAGTGCAACAACAAAAACCGGAGTTTTTATGCTGAACATATAATTTTCTTAAATTTATTTGAATTTAACTTAAAATATTACCAGGTTAAAATGATTAGTTACAACTAGTTCAAGAATGTAAGAAAATATTTTAAAAAGCGTTACCACTGGCTTGACTTGTTTTTGTATTGACGAATTTTCTAATGAAATTCTGACATTTTATTTTTAACATACCTTCTTTATGTTTTCGTTTGGCCGAATATTATTATTATTATTACTTTTTTTTTTTTTTGTTAACTTTTAATTTTATCTATAATTTTTATAGTTTTTCACTTATATTTATTCCAAATAAAAATTAAATAAAATATTCATTTTAAATTAATATCATAGAAGTATTTTGGTTTATCCAAGACACAACGCAGGGTTTCTAAAACAAACAGCGTTGCCAGTTAAGCGCTTCTCGCGCTAGATTTTGCGCTTTTTAACAACGAAAATTCGCATTTTTTCGTTTAGTCGATTAGGAACATGTTTTTACGTCCTTAATAACTAATAAAAATAGTATCTTAAGGCTTGTGTGAAACTATAAAAAATTATTATTTTTAGTAAATTTTAAACAGCTATGAGCTGAACAAAATTTAACTAGCTTTTGACAGAAGTATATAAATTTTTGACATTTTAAAATTGATAAAAAAAATTCAATGTTGTAAAATATTTACATAGAATATTAACATTAAATTGTATATATTTTATGATTTTCTCACATTACATTCTTTAAAATTCTTCGCATTCATTAATTATAAAATTTTAATTTGTCAACATTTTATAATATTTCTCTGGTGAGAAAAAATTGTATTTTTTCGAGTTTACCAAAAACTAAAACGATTTCCAAAATCCAAAATATACCTTCAGAATTATTTTGTTTCAAGTGGTAATTTGGGGTGTATATCCTTTTTCCCAATCCCATCAAATAAAAGATTTATCAGCAATTTCCTACATTCTTCCAAACACGTTCCAAAGAAATTGCCTTTTTGACTGATTAAATCAAAGGTTTTGCACTAAAATTTAAAAAAAATCTTACCGAAGTAACAGTTTTATGAATTTAAATTCTTGCAAAAAATCTGTTATGAATCTGTAATTTTAAATGTACATACAATTTTACCGCTTTCTTCTGTAACATTAAAGAAATATTAAATTTGATTCGAAATATAATTCACTATTTCTGCTGAAGTTAAAAAGATAACGAATAATGAACCATGTAATGTTTAAGTAGTTACTCTTAATAAAAATGAGATTTGAATTTTAAAATGAGCTAAAAACGCTAAATTGAAAAAATTCCTTTAATTTTTGTTCAATTTAGCGCTTTTTGGATTTTTGCTGCGCGCTTTGGTTAGAAATAATTGACAACGTTGAAAACAAAATCCTTTCGAAAAAGAAAATTTTCGACAAGTTTTGAAACAAAACAAGTAAAACGAGGTGCTTTGGATTATGAAAACGTTTCGCAAAGTAGCCCTGGGATGGGCAACAACTCTCGCGTCACCGTAATTATTTCTTAAGTACAGTCAGGCGGGCTTTTGTTGTTTAGCCTTCGAGAATATTGCGTCTCACCCCTGCATTGACTAAGTGTTTGATGTCGTCTAACTGTATCATGTTACGGTTTTTCGAAGCTTACATTTTACAAGATTGTATTTTGTGCAGCAACACATGAAACTGAGATTGATATTGGCGGAGACCATTAAATTCAGGGAACAGAATTCGGGAACTCTAGCTTTCTACATGAAGGTATAGATCGCGTGGAAGTTATACGAGGGACGCTTCTTTAGAATTGATACCCTGGCATTTTGTTAGCCGAGCAGCTACGATATTTTAAATTTTAGAGTCAAAAAAAGGATTATGAAAAATGCACGAGAAAACTTTTTGAAAACAACTCGTTTTTCACAAAATGACATGTTTTCAATTAACATGCCAATAAATTTTGTTCCAATCTGTAACCTCCAGAACTAGTTTCGTGGAAGTGTTACATAGACAGTAGTCTTTGTAACATTTTTAGAACTACACAGAGAAAAAAAGTTCATATAAAAAATTCTTTCAAATGATTTTTGCAATATAAAACATTTTGTGTAATATAATGCACCAAACTTTGTCAACTTCATTTATCAAATTATTTATTTATTTGAATTACGGTTAAATTTTCTCATATTTTAATGCCACAAACGAATGAAATAAATTTTTAGTATCTTATTCTGAAATAAAGCGTATTCCATCTAGGGCATTTTGAATAGAAAGAAACAAATATTCTTCAGAAGAGCAATATCTGGGCTATACGATGGGTTGGGCAAAACTTCTCATCCACTACAATTACAATAAATTTTAATATATTTTACATAAAAAATAAAAATTATGTAATTGTGGTTTCCCTTTATAAAATTTTCGGACCATTTTCCTATCTCCCCACATTAGTTTTTGTGCATTGCTTTTACCAACATTAGAACAGGCTTTTCAAAACTTATTCTAAGAATCTTGACAGTTTTGTGGTATCTATTTGCTTTTTATTAATGATATTTTCATCGGCGACCAATATCTCTTAGTTTGGCGGATCTCCGGGCACTTTGTATAATTTATTTCTATAGGAACAAAATTTATAATACAGTGGACGAAATAAATATAAGTTCACTTTAAAAAATTTTGTTTTTTTTTAGTAAAGAAAGAGGTATATGTATAACATATTTTTTAGCTCAGTATAATGCAGAGGAGAATTCTGTAATATACCGTTGAAATTTTTATATTTAAGTATTTAAGAAAAGAAAAATTAGCTAGTTTAATTTTCTTTCTAAAGCTTTAGTGTGAAATAAATGTAAGTTACGTTTAAATAAAAGTCATTTACTTGGTTGATTTAAAGAAAAAAATATTAAAAATTTATTTTTTATTTATTTGTCAACAGGTTTACGTAATTTGGCCTTTAACGATCATAAACTTTTCAACTGCACAATCGTCAAAATAATAAGTAGGTCTTTTTGGGTAATGAATAATTTTATTTAAATTAAAAAAAAAAAAAAAAAAATACATCCTAACCACAAAAGAAATTTAAAATTTAGTTTTAAAAATGTTCGTGATGCATTCATTTAATATTGACGATGTTTTCCAAGGTTCATGTTCTAATAACAGTGATTTCAAACATAGATTTTTTAAATATTTAAGTAGTTTTTGTCTTAGTTCAGAAATTTTTTTTCTAGTATTTTAATAAACTCTTTGCAGTTAATTATATCGGATGCTTGCTTGATTACGGTCATCCAACGTTTTGTATAAAATTTTTGATTTTTAAAAATTGTAAAAATGCACATTTCTGGTAATTTTTAATTTCCGGAATTCTCGACAAAAGTTCCCGGGAAATTGCCAACTTCCCGTAAATTCTCAGGATAAAAATCCTAGTCTCAAATAAAGTGTCAGATTTGATTTGTAGTAATCACTAGGCGAGTTCAACAAGTTCTGTAGACCATTACTTTTTTAAAAAAATAGTGCCGTATTCTTCATTTGAGTTGGTCAAAAAAATTACATGAAAAATTAAAATTAATATTTTTTTAATTGCAAAAAATGTTCAATTTGAATGCATCCGATGAGATCTAGTAATATTGGCCAGATTAACGTAAGAAAAGAATGAGTAGAAATTTTGATATAAGTGCTTTTATGATATGGGCTGCATTTTCTTTCAAAGAGAGGCTTACACTGGCACGGATTGCTAAAAAACAAAAATTCTATAAAAAACTATATGAAAAATTTAAAAAATCTATGAACTAATTATTTATAATTTCCAACAAACCATGGAATCAGTTTTTTCTAAAAACATTAAAGTTTTGGGTTGGTCAGTCTGTAGTGCTCTCCTAAATCCAATGGAAAATATTTAGGAAATTCTTGCGCGCCAAGGGTATGCCAATGATGAACAACAAGAAAGCCTCTGTGGAATGGTACGGTCTAAAATTCTTTTAAAAGCTTTGGAAAACTTAGTAAATTCAATGAAATTCCAAATTTTGGATGTAATAAAATGTAAAGGAGATAACATTAATTACAATTTATGTAAATATGAATAAAAAAAATAAATAAAGCAAAAGAAAAAAAAATAGAAATAAAAATTAACAATTGATTTTACATTTATTTCGCCCACTGTATTTGCATTATACAATTCAAATGGGTCTTTTGTATAGTGAGTTGTGGCAAAATTTGGCTGAAATAGCACAGAACTATTGTGTTGTTATCTGAACACTTTCCGATATAAATTTTGTCGTTTTTTAGTCCTTTTACAACCATTTCTTTTTGTCTTACATTGTATAAGTACTTATATATAAATTTTCTAAATTTTTTTCTCCTTTCTTCCTATTTTTGTAATAACTGTAAATGTTTTATTATAATATTTTACACATATATTACATATTTATTTATTACTTTCTGAATTATTGAATTTGGAAAATTATAAAAAGCACTTCGGACTACTCTCACTTTTTGGTAAATTATTTTTATAAAGGTACTTTTTTTGACAAGTAATTTTTTGGAAAATGGTACTTTTTTTAATATTGGGCTTTTTGGAAAAACTTTCTAAGAAAACAAGAATTAAAAAGACATGATATTAATGATATTGTCATTGGTAGGATGTTCTCTTTTATGTTTTTATTCATTGCTTTTGAAGTTCTCCTCTTAAAACCATATTTATAAAAATTTTAATATAATATAAATAAAAATACCTTTAAATTGGTGAAATTGTGATTTTCTTAGAAATTATTAACACGTTTTCGTGTTAAAAATGTATACGAGGAATTTCAAAAATTTTGAGTAAAAATATTTTCAAAATTTTTTCTTCTGACGCTAACGTCGTTCGTGTTAATCATTGTTATCAATTGGCGCAAAAGTTGTGGAGATTAAAAGTTGAAAAGGAAATTTTCAAAATTGAGATTTCGATTTATCAAAACCAAAACAACGCGAATTTATAGAACTTCTACGGTGCTATCAACACATGTCAAAAGTACTTCTGCATCTCCAATATTTGCAAAAAAAAAATATGGGTAATAATAAACATACTTTGGGATATTTTGCTGAAAAAATTAAGTGAATATCGATACAAGTTTGGTAAATATAGTCGTCTAAACACTACTACTCATGATAATATTCCTTAGAAAAAAGCGCGACTTTAATCTTTTTAAAGTAAATTTTAACAAGTTGTGTAGAGTACGACCGAAACCGATTTTATGAGACCGAAACCAAACCGAACCTAATATTCGGCCAAAAAGCCGAATATTAGGCTGAATCCAAAACTATTCAATGTACTGATATTTTATTGCTTTTTATGGAGATTTCTATGTATAAACTTAAATAAAAATTACAAATAAGTATGATTTTTTTGGAGCATAACATTCATTTGGTATTTGGTCCGCATCTTTTAAAATACAACCAAATTGGATTGTTATATTCATTATATTTTTTATTATTTTATAAAAGAAACTATTAGCTTCAACGTTTATAAGTCGGGTTTCACACAGCAATTTTATTGTCGCTAATTCAAATTCGTAGCAGAGGCAGAAGAGAATATTAAATTTTTATATATTTTTTATATTCATCCTCGCGCCTACTAAGTCATACTTGCAGTAAGAAAAGTTGCTTTGTGTGAATCACGACTAACTTAAATTATAACAGAAGTTTTTATTTTTTACTCACACAAATATATTAGTATGTGAAAGCATACAGAAAAAAAAAAACATTATTTCTGTCACATTATTTAGAAAGATTTTAATGTATTTATCTAAAAAGTTTCTATATCGGTATTCGGCCAAAATTTAACCGAAACCGATTTCTTCTCCGAATCCGAATATTCGGTCGGCCTCTAAAAATGTGTAATTTGTTTTTTATTTGAAGATACATTTTACATTTATTTCAAAATTTGAACTACGATAAAAAATATGTAAAGGTGTTTTTTGTGGTTGAGTATCTTTTTTGGCACATAAAATTACAAGTCTTTTTTTTAGCATTAAGCAAATAAAATGTTTTCATTTGAAATCAATATTAACCTATTTATATTTCGTTATAGTTGTCAGGGCAAGCGAAATGTGTTTGGAGATGAATGCCGTTGTGGCCGGTATAAATGATTTAATTTTTTTTTTCTTATTATCAATTTCAGCCTTAAGATGATTCTTTGTAGATAACTTTCTATGATCTAGTCTTATATTATATTAAGAAAATATGGAACAAAATTTGGAAAATTGGTAAAAATTCTAAAAATTGCATAAAATGATTGCTTTTAATATTTTTTAATGCCCATTTCACCCTAGGTGACATTCATTGAGAAATGCTATTTACGCGATGTTTTAGACAATTTCAATAAAATCTGTAGTTGTCAATCGCGAGAAACATACATTCTACTAATATATACGACAGTTATATAGAAGTTTATGATGATGCTGTTCCATGCCAGCTCCGTAAAATTTTGTGTGAATGACATAAAATTTTCAATTTCTTAGTTATTTTGTAAGGATTACCATGATGCATCGCCAGTTTTACTATTTTTAAAACAAACTAGGAATACAAGACAAAAAGTCGGTTTCAGAGTTTCGAAATTTTTCGAAAATCCTAATATATTTTCACTTTTATGGAAGTAGTTATTAATAGCTTCAAAAAAATGCAAATTATGCACATAGTTCTACTTTTAAAGTGGTGAAAATGTTCTTTTTAGACGCACTCTTGTTTACTGGGTTGCCTATTAGAAAAATCGTGTTTTTTTTTAAACATTATACTTTTTTTGAGTTTTCTAAAATCTAGATTAAAACTATGAAAGCATCTTATGATTTCCTTCTTGTTTTAATATTCACATTATAGTGATCGTGTTGTTACTGGCTCCTTTGATACTACCGTCAAAATCTGGTGTGCTTCATCGGGTTTATGTCGTAGCACTCTTATTGGTCATACCGCTGAGGTTGTATCGGCCCAATTTCAACCAATTAATGCTGAAACAGTTTGTACGTCATCAATGGATGGAACTGCACGACTTTTTCACATAGAATCCGGGCAAGAGTTGCAAACTTTAAGATATCATGGTGCAGAAGTAATAAATTGTCAATTCAGTAGAGATGGTAATGTTTTATTAACAGGATCATTTGATCGAACAGCAGCCATTTGGGATATAAGATCGAAAAGGTAAAATTTTATAGATGACTTTTTAAAAAAAATTATCAATTAAAATGTTTGTAGTTTAGTAGCCCAACTCCATGGTCATACGGCTGAACTAAGTAATTGTTTGTGGAATTTTTCTTGTGATTTAATTGCTACTGGTTCTTTGGACAGTACTGCTTGTGTTTGGGACATAAGAAAACCATCGGAATCTTTGTTTACTATTAAAGCACATACTGACGAAGTATTGGATGTAACATTTGATAGTACTGGTCGTCGCTTAGCCACAGCTAGTAATGATTGCACAGCTCGTGTTTGGGATTTAAGAGGTGATTTGGGGATGATATCGGTAATGATGGGTCATACCGAAGAAGTTTCTAAGGTATGTTTGACTTTGGTAGAACGACATTTCAGTTAATCGGGTTATAAACATTAGGAAACACGCTTTTTGGCATTTTATTGCTTTATCGGATATTACAAATATGTATTTTTGTTTTATTATTTAAAACGGAGTTTCAGATCGTATCTTAAAGCACTTTTGTCTATACACATTTGAAACAATCTAACGTTTGAAATTACATACGCATGTATGTAATTAAGTATGAAATATTATTGAAAACAAAATTTATTTATTTTTTAGGTTTGTTTCAGTCCTCCTGGTGGTCTGTTGCTTACAGCATCTGCGGATCATACCGCACGTCTATGGCTAGTAGACTCTGGTTTATGTTCGCAAGTCTTGGCTGGTCATGAAAGCGATGTATTCTCGTGTGCATTTAGTTATGCTGGAGATGTTATATTAACAGCATCAAAAGATAATGCATGTCGTTTATGGAGATGATATGATTGGTATACAGTTGATATGATAAATGACTAATGCAAAGTGAATGAGGTGAAATACAAGATTAGTAAATTTATTAACAAATTTCCATGGTGTTAAAAAGAAAACTTACCTTGAGTTTTTTAGGAGCTGATGCATATTTTGCTTCCCTAAAGGAAGTTTAGAAAAAGATCTATTTTCAACATTTACTACAAACTCGAGCATATATTTTTTATAATCGGTTTTTTACTTTTCTTTTTTTTTATAATTTACAAATAGGTTTTTTTTAGCTTAGGTTCTTGGAAAAAGAAATGTAAAATTATTTTTCACCTTTAATTAAGTTTTTTTTCTTTCTCTTTCTATTTTGTAGGAATATAAGTTGTGGTTTTAATAAGGCTTACAATTAATAGAAATTATTTAAATTTTCAATTAAAAAGACAGGAAAAATTAATCCGTTAATTAATTATAGAGAGTTAACAAACATTTAAAAGAAATAATAAAAATGACATATAAAAACATTTTCCTTTTTTAACTTGTATAAGCTTTTAAAATTAAAACAAAAACAATTAATTATTTATTTTAAATACACAAAAAAGAACTAGAGTCACGATTTCAACAAGAAGAAAAAAAATGAGAAACATAAAACAGAATTCAATTATAATAAACTAAAGAAAAGAATGGAACTCCTTATATAATAAAAAAAATGTAACTGTAGTAATGTGAAACACGTTAAAACAAAATTTAGTTTGTAGAAAACTTAACCTCGTTTTAGAAGAACGTTTTTTTTATAATTAATAATGGAAAAATAAAAAATAAGTTATAAAATTCAAGGAATCCCTGTGTGCTATAATATATAGATTTTTTTTAATATTGTGTTTGTTTCCCTTTTTTTTAATGTATGAATCCTATATTTAACTTACAAGTAAAATATTATAAATTGGTTTTTAGTTTAACTTTTTTTTCTAACTGTGATGTTGTGTGATTTTTTTGGGAGGGGGAAAAGGTTTTTTTTACAATGCACTCAGCATGATTTTAACATGAATAAAAATTATAGGACAAAAATTTAATTTTACAAAAGGTAAAATAGCACAAAAAATTAAATTTTATAAAAACTGTTTCCAAAGGAATATTTTTAGAACAATTTGGAATCTGGCTATTTAAAACTGTCATTTAATTTTAATTTTGCTTAGTATATTGATTTGTATATTTTTGTGTGATGTTAAATGTATTGATTGATAGGTAGTTTTTTTAAATATAAAAATAAAAAAGAAGATAATCATTTGCTTTAAAAAAAAGTATGAAAATTAAAAACTTATATTAAATAATTAATTAAATTTAAGTATACGTTTTTTTTTTCATGTTTATCTCCTTAACATTAACAGTTGGTTGGCTAAAAAACAAAAAAAAAAAAAAAAATAATAATAATAATTAAAACTTAAACGACGACGAATTGTTATAAAAAATGTAAAATTTAAATTATTTTGTAAACATTTTTTAGACTTTTTGTTGTTGAGTGAATTTGTTGTTGATGAAAAGTATAGACATAGATTTGTTGTTGATTTTTTTATGTAAAATATTGTAAGTTGTGGTTTTTGTAGTTATATTTGGTTGTTGTTGACATTAGTTTTTGTTTTTATTTTTTTGTATTTTTTTCTTATTTATGTTTTAATTAAATTTGAACTTTATCAATTAAAATTTATTTAACCGGATTTCAATGTGATGTAGTCTGTAAATATAGAAAACACATAAAATTTGTTAAAACATTTAATAAAAACAAAGGTGTTAGTAAGGCGCGCAGACATGGCATTAAATAATAAAATATTTAAAATATTTTCAGCAAATAAAATAATAAAATATATTTTTAATTCGATATTAAAATTATCTTCAATATGTTTTTTGTATTTAAGTTTTAATTAACAAGACCCAACACCGCTATTTTAAACATTGGTTTTTAAATAATTATTTCGTATTATTATTTTCTTCTTGTACAATTGAAAACAATTTATAAAACTATAAATAAGAAATATTAAATCATTAAAAAATTATAAATAAATAAAAAAGAATAAACTTTTATAACAAACTTTATATTATTGTGTGGCATTTAAGAGGAAACTGAAATATGATGTAGCTATTTTATTATTAACTTCAATGGAAATATTTTAATTAATAGTGACAAAAGGATTTTAATTTTAGTTTTTTAAAACTTAATTCTGTAATAAAATTGAAAGAAATAATACAAGTTTATTTTTTTTTATCAAATTAGGTTCTTATTAAACTCAAAAACTATGCTGATAATTTTTCTATTTCAAGTCTAATTTAGGTAGGTAGGTAGGTGGAGAAGGGTTGCACAGCACTCATACGAGTACTTGCGCATCCACTCGGAGACCATGAGGTCCATTGTGAGTCCCTTCGTGAAGAAAATAGAAATAGACTACAGACAGGACATAGAAAAGAGCAAGAAGGAAGTCTAATTTATATTGATAATTAAATTTTGAATACCTTCATAAACATTAATCATTCATATCGTTTTCAGTTTCCATTTATAAACCAATGCTAAATTATAACAAACGAAGCTAAAGCATTATTAATCTAATATCTAAAAAGCAATAATAAATAAAATTTAACAATTGTAAAAATAATTGCGTACTTCACACTGTTTTTCTGGAAAAATTTCTTTAAATATTCGCTCTATTAAAGGATACCTGAAAAATAATAAATAAAAAGAAATTTGTCATAGGATAACGTATAAAAATATGCATACGAATTGTTTGATTTGGATTTAAAAAAAAATTTACCATAAATATCAGGGAGTTTAAAATAATACTCGACTGATAACAGATATATATATATATATACATATATATATATATATATATATATATATATATATAGATGATATATTCATTTATATCACTATCAAAATTTTCGATTTAAAAATATTTATTGTAAATTTTCTTGAAATCAAAAATCTTAATTTTTCACATATTTTTTTCTTTTTAATTAAAATTTTAAAACAACAACAATCACTTACTTTGACTGTAAACCGCCACCAGGTGGAAGACCCTCAATATTTCTATCTCTTAAAGCTACCAGTAATTCACAATAATTTGTGATCTCAAAACTTTCAATTTCCTCTGTAAGAAAAAGAAACAAAGTTAAAATTATAAAATAATTTCACAAATAAACAAATTATTAAGTATAAAAGAACTACCTTAAAAATAAAGTATTTTACATTAAAATAGTTGCTCAAGCATTATTTTATAAAAATATTATAAATTCGTTTTTTCTTCAGATTTGGTTCGGTTGTTTTGAAACTAAACAAAAATGTTTACAATTACATTTTTGTACATGCTAATTGATCAAATTAAGAAATAATAAATATTATTACAATTAAATATTATTTAAGTGCTTTGACAAGAAAAAAAATATCTGAACAAAATTCATTAAAAAAAATAATAGCAGTCGTATTATTATTTAGATATAAAATTTAAATAAACATACCTTATGCTCACACTTTTTTCATTTTATTTAATAAAATTTTTATTAGCTTTTTTAAAATTTCCTTAGCACAAAATACCAAAATAAAGAAATTTTGGGTCTTAAAAAAGAACTAAACTTTAAATATTAAATGGTAAAGAAAAAAGTGAGTATTAGATAAACATGAGTTTTTAAAATTTAATGACAAATTTACTTAAAAATGACATATGTGGGATTTTTTTAATGAAGTCGTATGAATGTTGTAGAATATTTTAAGTGTTCATTAAAGAATTTTTATATTCATATTAATTTTTATTTACTAAATAATATATTACATTTAAGGTTTTCATTTTAATAACTTTTTTTATTTTTAGTATTAAAACTAACGAAACAAATTATGATTTAGTTAGACAAAGTAAATTTCAAAATTATGAATACATTTTCACTAATTTTGTTTTATAGTTTTAATTAGGAATTAATAAATTTCTACTATTTAAAAGTTCATTATTAATTTACTGTGAGCATAAGGTTTAACAATACGTTACCATGAATTATTTTATTATAACAAATAGTCGCTTTAATCTATTATTAATTTTTGTTTAATAAAATCATATTTGTATTTAGGTAATGAATTATTTTTATTATTAATTATATAAGGTCATTTTTATGTTTACTTTTGAAAATCTTGGGTTTCTTTTAGAAGTCATTTCATTAATGCACTATTTTAATTTGATTTATATATATATATATATATATATATATATATATATATATATATATATATATATATATATATATATTTATAATTGTTTGTGTAAGATTATCTGAAAATTTCTTTTTTATCTCTAAAAACATTAATTATAATAAAAAGTAATGTGTATATTTTTATTAAAAGTTTTTTTTTTTTTGTTTTTATAAAGCAAATATTTGTGTACGTTATTAATTTTAGTCTTTCTTTTATGATTAGTTTATAAATGAATGGAATTAACTAAAATAAAAAAAACTTCGCACTACCTATAACAAGTGTACCAAAATTTGCAACTATTAACGAAGAAAATATGTTTTTTCTAATATATATATATATATATATATATATATATATATATATATATAATAACAATTTAATTTGTGTCTAAGTATAAGAATTAACACTGTTTAATTTGTGTTTGCAATTTGCCATAATTTCTTTTCCATAAAATATTGCCTTTTTACAGTATAACATTTTTAAAAATTTCCCTTTATTACTTTTTCATTTAAATTCTAAAAAAAAAAGAAATTAAAAAATTTTAAAATTTTTCACCGTGAATTGGTAAAGCATTTTGTGAAAAACGCAAAAAAAAATACAATAATGTAAGGCGCAGACCAAAAGCTTATTGATTTGTGAGAGTTTCAAATTTTTAATCAAATGACTTTAAATTATTTGTGCTATTAACCAAATCCTCTATATTGTCATTAGTGAAATTGAATAATGAGTAATAAGAAATAAGTGTTAAAACCTTTAGAACTTACTTTAACAATTGGTCTTTATCTAAAAACTATAATAAGTTTAATGTTTATATTCTACTAATATTTTTTAATTAAAATTGATTCTCGATTTTTAAAAAATCTCTATCAAAAGTTTATCTCTGTTGGTTTATATTTAAAATCTATTTAAACTTTAAGGCTGGTGATGATATCTACGTTTTAAATTTTTAAATATCTCTTGTTTTAAACAATATTATTATATATAATAATTTATTTGGAAGCATGCATACTTAATATAGGAATATACCACAACGGTCACATGGGGCAAATATTTGAAGAAATAAGCAGGACAAATTTTTCAAGCTTTTCGCTTGAAAAGTAAGCCTTTGCCTATTTCTTAGGTATTTTACAAAAAATGTTAATTTTTCAAATTTATGTAAATTTTCATATAATGAGTATAAAAATTAGTCTTTTTGATAAAAAAGTATTTTTAATGATTTTTCGGAGTATAAATTATTTTGTTAGTTTTTTGAATAATTCGTACTTTATAAAAAATCGAAAGCTATGAGTTTAAAGCTAGAAAAATGCATATTTATACATATCCTTATAAAAAACACATATAGAAAAATGCATATTCATGCAATTTTTGCATATTTCTTTGCATATTATCCCATTTTTTTGGTGCTTTTTCAAGCTTCAAACTTGCCCCGATTATAAATATTAAGATAAAGTTAATTAAATAAAGATTATCCATATTGCCCTTCAGTTTAGAGCAGAGACCATCATTATACATTTTGTTAGTTATTTAATAAGATCAAAAAGAGATTAAATATTTTTTTAATGTGACCAAAGCCTAATTTAACCTATAGTTAAAAATTGTAATAAATATTTCTTATATTATAAATTGTAGCACTATTTTTTTTTTTTTTTTTTTTTTGATAAATTTATACTATTGTTTTCAAACTAAACATTTGTTTAACAATTTTTTTTTTATTTTTTTTTTCTTTAATAAAGAAAAATAACAACAACTAAAAATAGTTTAACAAAATTTCAAAATGTTGTTAATATAAACAATTAATTCAACATTTTAATAATAACGATTTTGATCAATATTTTCTATCATTTCTCATATACATATTGTCATTGGCAGTCAGTACATTAACCACTATATTTTATCTTTTAAGATTGATTTCACCAAAAAGGAAAAATTTGAATTTTTAGTTAATAATACTGTTTTTGTTAAAGGAGATTCTTTATGTCTGGTTTTTTAATAATTAAAGGAACATTTTAACAGTATTTGGTTATTGTTTTTTTTTTTTTTTTTTGTAAAAAAAAAAAAAACAAAGAACAAAAAGGAACTTTGCGTGTGAATAAATTTTTTTGGCAAACATTAACAAAATTTAACTTAAAAATTGAAGAATAAAAAAATTATTTATATATGATCAAAATTAAGGAACAAAGTGTTTTTAGATTGTTTGGTCTGTCTTTTAGTCTTGGGTGTATTAAAGATTATATGATTTAAAAACAATATAAACGTTTTAAACAACCTCTTGTAATTTTTTCAATTTCTTTCTCCAACCGCTTGTCGGCTTCTATCGCTTCTTCGGTAGTTTTAGGTGCTCCAGGGAAAGCTATTATAATGATGCTCATATTATCTCGGCTGCCCTGTAAGTGAAAACAATAATGAAACAATTTTATTTGCACAATCTTTTGTTATATAAATATATTAAATAAAAACTTACCTTGTGCAAACATGTGTCTATGACTTGATTTGCTATGGAGACCAAGTCGTTGGTTATTTTCAGCCTCGAATGAATAAAACTGCAGACATCTTCATTACTCATAACATCCCAAATGCCATCACAAGCTAAAACTAGAAACTCATCAGTGTCCTGACGACCCAGAGCGAATATTTCCGGTTCTGGCGAAACCAGTTGTTCACACTGTCCCATTTCTTTTACATTTTTGAAATCATAATCGCCTAAAGCTCTTGAAACGGCCAGGGTGCCATTAACACGTTTAATCATGACACTACCTCCGGCATTATGTATACGTTCCTTTTCCACCGGCAATACGGGTTTATGATCTTGAGTGGCAAAAACTGGAGTACCTTGACGACATAATACAGCACGCGAATCACCACAATTTGCTATATACACTTGGGTGGGAGAAACGAATGCACAGACTGCTGTGGTGCCACCACATTTCTCAGCATTTACGTTGAGTTCGGGTAACTTGCGCATGTCTTCATCAATATGCAGAAAACCGGTACGTATCCCCTTTACATGGTCGCCACTCTGGAACTCTTGCGTGCTAACAATACTATTTAACAGATACTTAGCACAATGCTCGGACACTTTACAACCGGCATGACCATCGAAGACAGCAAAAAATGACCAGTCCTCTAGTCCTTCGCCTAGACCAGCACGTGCATAATAAGCATCTTCCATTTCGCAACGCCAGCCCTGCATTGAACTTACGCCGAAGAGTAATTTATTACCTTCGCCACTGTCATTATGTTTAGCAGTTTTAGGCTTATCCAGGAACCCGCCCATCACTTTTTTTCATGCTGTGTTTACCAAGAACGGAAACAAAATTGTATTCCTTTAAGTTTGTTTGTTTTCTGTTTACGTTCTCTTTTATCTAAAATGTAAGCTGGTATATAAAATTTATATTTCTTCTTTATAATTTATTTCCAATTAATTTATGTGATAAAATGGTGTTTTTGGTTTAGTTGAATTTTCTTGCTTTTATATTTTTTTTGGAAATCCAATAAGAGGTAGATTGTGTAGAGATCAATAAAGTCGTTAAAAATCTGAAATGGTAAATTAAAATAAATAACTATCAAGATGGTTGAAATTATTTTGTTTATAACTTTATCTTGATAAGGTTTTAATATTTCAAAATTTTACATTTATATTTTTTCCTAATAACTCTTGCTATTTCAATATTCTGCAAAGTCAATGTACTATAAAAGTGAATTTAGAAAAAAAAAAACATTGAAAATCTTGTTTACTTTAGGTCCCTTTAAATTGAATGTTTTGATTTGTCGTCGAAATTTTCTCAATGAATTTTCCACAATAAAAACACCAGTTGCGATTACAATGAACAAGAACAACAATGAATTTGAAAAATCAATAATATTAAAATCGACGCAGACGCAAAATTTCAATACAACAAAAAAAAAAAAAAAAACAATAAATTCCCAATGATGATAATGATAAATCTTTTTAAACATGACAAAAATATAAAATTAAAAACATTTGTAAAATCAAACAAATATATAAATACACGAGTCAAATAATTTTAAAGTTTTAGCAACAACAAATTGTTTTGATGTAATTATGATAAATTATATCAGGACTAGTCTTCAATAGATAAAAAAAATATATACATAATCACAATAATCAGCTGCTGCTGCCGTTGAACAAAAATTTATGTGTAGATACCTTGAGCCACAAAGTTTATTTTGATATATGAATTTGCCCAAAATACAAATGGTTTACAATATTTTGCATATTCCAAGAAAGATATAGCACAACAAACCAAGTAGCATTAACAAAACGTAAAGCAAACAGGCAGACAGATCGAACAGGCAGAATTATATCACAGTTTCCATCACATACACACACCGCTTTTTTGGTTAAAAAAAATCTAAGATATTTTTAATTTCATTTGATATTTCTTTTAATCGCAATTAAAATAAATTATCCACCTTTTTTCACACTAGAACGTTCGTTATTTATTAAATATTTGTATAATTTTCTTTTAAAAACACTTAAATATTTTACAAACAAAAAAAACTTTATTTCAAAAGTAGTCCCTTCGATTTATTCTTGTTTCTTTTGATTGCAAAAATAAAAATTCGAAAAAGAAATTATTTGTACACAAAAAAAAAAAAAAAAAAAAAAAAAACAGCGCAAATATGTAAAAAGAGAAAGAAAGAGAAATTATTCACCTACGTTTTTTTTTTCTTAATTCAAAAATGTCAGCAGTGCTGCCAGATACTTTTTTGGCCAATCCCAAAGTTTTAAAGAAATATTTCTGCATACATATGTATATGTTTCAAAAATACATGGTAAATTAACCTTGCAGATTCATTATCTATATAACTTTAGAATTAAAATTTTTCAACATATCTGATTAAATTCTTGGTAACATATATTGTTAATATGAACATATTTATGTCCAAGATAATATCATTCGAGATATTTGTGCAAAACATTTGTTTCGGTATTGTTTATACTTGATGTATATATATCAAATGAAAAAAAGCAAAAAAAAAAATAAAATAAAAATCTTGAAAACATATATTAGACTCCATTTATGAGTATATTTAATTATAATAAAAATCACTGTTATGAGATTTACCAGAATGATTTTTGTACAAAAATAAGTAAGGAAACATTTATACATTATATAAATATAAGGATCATATTACCAACAAAAATGTCAAATCTGTAATGAACATTGGAAAACGAAACCTTAAGAATTTGATAAGTGGCATGTTTTGCTCTCTTGCTAAAAAAAAGTACAAATTCACAATCAAATTTCTGATACTTATAATACTGGTCGGCAAAAAATTCCCCTAAAGACGAATAGTTGGACTATATGAATATTTCTCCCATCATAAGACCATTAGAAGAGTATATTTCACCATAACTCAAGAACGCTACGATTTATATAAATGATAAACTAAAAGATGCGAACTGAAAAAATAGTATTCGAAAAAAAATGTTTTTCATGCAAAATTGAAGATTTAAAAAGTGATAACGGCAAAAATATTTCTGTTTTTTATTTCTGTCAGGTATTGATTTTATATAATTTTTTTGTCATGTCTAATATTTCCCCCTTAATAAAGCGATAACATGTGTATATTTTACTATAAAAAATTATTTTCTTATCCGCTCAATATTTTTGGAGTTAAGAAGCAAAATCCTTTTAATTTATCTTGAAAAGTTTATATAAGCTTATAAAAGGTAACTTGAAGATAATTTTATTCGGCGTCTATTGGAGTTTTATTTATCTAAATTGGACAAACCGTTCTCGAGTTATACAAGTGTGACTGCATAAAATTTGGGTCATATTAGTCATTCACATAAAAATAATCAATACGTGTTAGAAAAAGAAGCAGATTCTTATTTAGCATGTCAAATCCCATTTAATTCAAAATTTTTTTTTTGCACACCAGTATCACTCAATTGTGAATAAAATCAAGATTTGTGAATCAATTTTCAAAATATGGTTTATTTTATTCATAGTATTACCAGCTTTACGATAAAGGATTAAAAACTGCATATTTTTGCCGGTTTCATTTTCAGGAAAAAAGATTCTTTAATTTTGCATGAAAATTTGTTTTTTTTTTATAGATTAAAAAAATAATGTTAAGGTGACTTAAAGATAGTTATGCATCTTTTGGTGTCTCAATTGTCTAATCCGGACAACCCGATCTCGAGTTATGGTAAAATATACTCATGTATTCGCTTTATTAGAGGAGAGATGTTAGACACGCCCATAAAAAATAACGACCTGATAAAAAAAAAACTGAAAGTAGATTCGTCGTTAGCAGGACAAATTCCATCTAGTGCATATATTTTTTACTTTTTATTTTTTAATTCTTGTTTTTTTTTTTTCTTTTATTATCATTTTTAAGGACAAAACTATTTTTTGACGACCAGTGTAATTAATTTATATTACCTTTTAAATTTATATTACCTTTTAAATCGTTATTTAAATAAGAAAAGAAAAAACTTCAACTCTTTAAACACTCAAGTACAGCGAATATTGTTTACAAGTTAATGAGGTATTTTGTCGTCCGAAGTTCATACTACATGATATCTTAAAAATATGCATTCTACACATGCGTTGCTTATAGGGATCATTAGTATATTAAAGGCTGTTTGTGCCAGTTTTTATAAGGACATGTACCTGTAGAATCTTTAATATTATATATTGTCCGAAAATCCATAATTTTCCCGAAAAAATCCCCAAAATATTTGAAAAATCCACATCAAATTCTCCAATCCCCAAACCAAATTTTTCATCCTTTTCCGCAACAAAAATTCCGCAAAATGGGGTTAGAACCGCAAATCTGGTAGCCCTGAATGACACTGTTTTTTATAGCGTTACCAGATTAGAAAACTTTGTTAAAAATCGCGATTTCTTTTAGAAGGGGCAAGAATTGTTTGAAAATATGTACTACATTGTGCTGCGAGAAAAAATTGGCAATTGGATTTGGAAAAGTCGTTAATTGTAGTTGTTGTATTACTGAAAATTTCACAAGCGATTCTTAGGAGCCGCTGTGGTTATTTTTGATTTTAATTTACTCTTCTAATGCAAACGTGTTCCTCTTCTGAAGATGTGGAAAAATGAATTATTTGGCCTCGAAAATTTGAAAATCATATCAAAATAAAACATTGGAAAAGTTGATACGATCGTATATTTCGATTCTGTTTTACATCCATGTTCACTTGATATTTGGAAGCTTATATTCTGTAAACCGAAATTGGTGTAAATCTAATTATTATGTATTAATAAAATAAATAACCCGAGCTTTTAAGCTATCAGTTATAAAACTAATTTTTAATAGAATAGAACTTAACGGCCCACTTAAAAAAATTTGATTCCAGAAAAGTTTCTTCAATTTCAAACCTATTATTATTTTTATTAAGATACAATTTCTTGATAATGTATTAAAATCATTAATTTTCGAATGATAAATATAAAAATTAGAATTTTACTACTCTGAGGCTAAAAAAAGTACTCTTTCAATATTTTTTGATACCGAAAAAATTTTTCATTATCCACCCCTGTCGAGCACTTTTTTAAATCGTAAATATTTTCCAAGGTACATTCGTCCAGGTTTAGGATGTGCTACGATTTATTTTTTATTTATTGAATTAATATGATATATACCCTGATATAGATTATAAAAATATTTGCGATAGCAAAGATTTAAACACCTATTGAAAGCTCTCGAAGAGATATCGTCAAAGACTGCTTCCCTTATTTTTAATGTTATAATTAAATTTGTAATAAATTCAAATTTAGATTTATATATTCTCATTAAGAAAAATATAATTTTATTTTTAATAAAACTAGTCACTGTTCAATTGTATTAAAAATACTATTTCAATGATTTTTAATAATACAAGTTTGGACCTGTTAGTTCTTATTTTAATATAATTTGTTGCGCTGATTCGATTGGTTCTTGCTTTCGAGTTCTCGCATATTGGCTGTAATGTGTTGCCATAAAGGCTTTCAGAAGTTGGCGTCGCTAATAGATTAGTTTTCATAACATTCTAAAGGTAAGAATTCGTTTCAGTAGTGACACCAAGTGCTCGGAGGTGAGAATTTTTATTACCTTTCGCAAGCTGAACTGAATAATTTAATTCGTGATTTAAATTTATTAAAAGAATACGAAAACTTACTCGCTGAAACTAAATAAAAATTCTTAAAAATAAATCAAAGAAAGCATATTTGTTAAAGCTAGCAATGGAACACTAATGACACACATTACAAAATGTTTTTCACCGTCATCCGATGAACCACAAGATTCTCCTTAACCGATTCAGTTCGACCGTTCCCTTTTTTATTGAATAAAATGTTGATAAATTCTCAAATATAATAATTATTTTTTTGTAATGTCTCGACAACTGGAACCAATTTGAAAAAAGGAACGAAGATTTAGCACTCCAAACCATGTATACTTGTTAATATAAATATTTAACACAAATAAGTCACAATTGACCATATCTTCTCAGTGTCGAAAATCTATTTAAATTTCATCTATCCCATATTAATGTATCAATTAAAATTTCGCAAGAAGAGTTGCACAATTGGCAAAGACCCTTTTACCTTTCTTATTACTTTTTTCCAGAATTTAAAATTTTGGTTATAATTAAGTGGGATTTCTTCCAAAAACGATTTATTTATTTAAATACCAATAACTTAGCCTATATAAGCCTTATTCGGTTACAAAAATCTGCTAACAAAGCAATGGATATAACATATGAATTAGCAATTCTTATATTAATAAATTATCTTAAAAAAATTTAAACAAAATGAAAGTTGAAGTAATAATAGTGGTTTAAGCTAAAAACAAGATTTACCTAACACATTAACTTATTAAAATCGATCGCATCGACTCTAACTACACCATTACACCTTGGAGTTAAAATTACCAAATTTAATTTAAACCATTGGAATTTAGGAATTGATATATATTTCTTGATATTATGTGCTTAATGCATATATATTCAAAACTCAAAAAGACAACTTTTCAGAAGAGCAAAAAACTGTTTGTTTCTCTTATTTTGGAAGTATTGAAACATTTTTCTTTTACAATATATATTTAAAACCACGACAAAATCTTACATATAATTTGTTTTTAATATTTTATAATATTGGCAATTTTAAGATATAGAGGGTGCATTGTAAATTATACATTTAATTCCCATTTAATATATGATTTTTAAACTAGTAGTTCGTAATTAAAAAAAAAAAAAAACAAAATAATTCAAATAAGCTACTTTATTTTGGGATCGGAGCAGAGGGAATGCTATTTCCCCATACATACAAAGTAATTATTATTGGAGTAAAAATTATTTATCGCTTAGGTGAAAAACTATTAGAGCAAAAGTTTCACAATTGTGTGGGATTAATTTCCTTAACAAGAATTATAACCAGGGACGGGAAGCTCATGCACTTAAAGTGTGTTTTAGGCGCTTAAAATATGCACTAAAAATTTTAAAATATGTTCTTAACGAACAATTATGTACGTTACACAAGCAATAAATGTATGTTTACCAAAATATTTAATAAATAATAAAAAACGAAATTATTTATTCTGTGGAATTTTGGAATATTAATATGTAAGAAGCCTTATTATCTTATTATTGTCTTGCTTTATGATGAAGGACTAAAAACTGCAACTTTTGATTAATTTTTCCAATTTTGCATTAAAAATTGATATTTTTGCCACTAATTTCTGAATAACTCCGAGACTATTGAGCGTAAAAAATAATAATTTTAAGATAGGATTTTATTCGGCATCTATTGGAGTTTTATTTATGTAAACTGGAAAAACCGTTCTCGAGTTATACAAGAGATACCGCCTAATTATTCACCTCATTGAAAGAAAAAAAAAAAAAATAAATAAATAAAATAAAAAATGAAATCAGTTTCTTGTTTAGCACATCAAATTACACCCAGTCCATAAATTTTTGTTCAATGGAGGATAAAAAATTGGTGGCCAATGTAATCTGCGTCCTTCTATTATTGTTAGTTTTGGAGATAGAGCTTACCTAAAATTAAGTCATCCATAGTATTTTTTAATATTTTTAAGTCTTTTTTAGCCCTTATCAAATTTTTGAGAAATAGACTTAAGATATTTTATCAGAAGTATACAGAATTATTTTTTCTACCCAAAAAATTATTTAAATTTGAATTTTCCACAAATTATGATAGAAAAGTATACATTTATGATAAAATATGCAAAAACATTAATTTTCAGCAAAATACGCAAAAATATGCACTAACAAATCGATGCCATTTTAAAGCAAATTACCCAATTGGCAAAGATATTTAGTTTGTACTGTTCTAGGAGTAAAGGCAAAAAACATACATTTGCATGAACTTCCGACCCGTCATCATAACTGATATGAAAATAGGGCGGGAACTCTAGCTAGTCCCCATACAAGATAAATCTTAATTATCGCATATCTATGGAACTATTAAAGTGAGTCTCGAGATTTTGTAAGAATAATTTTCTTGTCAAGTTCCACAATTAATATGTAAATAGGAAGGGTAGCTTCCTATTTACAGTAGTACAAAGTAAATATTTTTTATAGTAAATCTAAAGATCTATTGCACCGATTTGAAAAGTTCAAATCGCAGGTACGGCTTAGCCATATAAGATGTTGACCTAGCTCTTTTTCAATTTTATTTCCTGAAGTGTTGACTATAAATCTGATTAGTTTTATACGAACTTTTAAAACAGTCTTAAAATATTTCAACATTTTTTAACCGAGCATGGAAAGAAGTTTGGATTATCCTGCTGAAACAAAGATGTATTTTTCAGAAATTATGGATCAAATTTAATTAAAAATTGCGTTTTATTTAACCATTTCTGAAAAATTTTAAATTTGTACACTCCTTATACAAGTGGTCTAAAACACATGGTCTGGGTAATTCGTAATAATTTAAACATTTTTTAATAGATTACGATTTTTTTTTTAACATTTTGTTACAAAACAAAGTACTTAATAGTTAAATTTGAAATACCATACAAAATTCAGGTCCGATGTGGGACGGGTTAACGGTTTTTTTTTTGACCAAAACTAAATTTTTCTCGCCATTTTGACAATTTTCAGAAATTTTTTTGTCAAAAGGAAAAAAAGTAGGTACCTATTAGAGTTTTGTGGATTTTACCTCTTGAAAAAAAGCAATAAAATTGAGATGTTCCTCAAAAGTTTTGGTTAGATTAATTACTTCCAATTTATTAACTATATTAATTTATTATTGTGCTTAAATTATTAACTTAATTATTTTATAAGGTTGTATACCGTTACCTTATCGCTAAAAAACATTTAACTTGGCTAGCGTTATTCTTAACATACCTTTAACGGAATAACTCAAAATACTGACAACGTTTAAATACCGGTACCGAAATAACACAAAATATCGACAACGTTAAAATATCGTTACCCTTATTTCTCAGTTTGATAAAAATTATTATTTTTAATAAGATTAAATAAAATTTATAAGAATGTTATGGTTAGCTCAGCTCGACCTTATAATACTTGACTCCATTTTATATATCATGGTTATAAACCAATTACTTTGAAATTTCTAAAACAACCGTTACCCTAAATATACTATTACAAAAATAACCGAAATATCTAGAAAAATACCGTTACTGCTAAAATAACGTTACTGCTGAAAAACCATTAAAGAAAAAATCCAAAAGACTATTTCCGTTACCTTTTTACCTTTTTGAATCGGTTGCCAATCTTGTTATTTTATGAATTTTGGCACAATTTGAATTGTTTGAATCGCAGTACATTTGCTTTTTCAAACCGAAAGAAAAAAATTAGTATTGAAATAATATAAAAAGGGAAAATTTTATTAAAATAGCTGATTTATTTCAGAATTAAAAGGCTTTAACCTTAGCCGAAAATATTAATTTGAGATAAAAAAAAAAGGATTAAATTGTAAATATTCATTGTAAAGAGCATTCAAAAGATATATTCTTTCTTTACTATCAGATAAATAGTATTTTCCTTACTATGTGTGATTTTAAATGTGTGAGCTCAATAAGTCCCACAATTATAAGCAAAGTATATAAAGTAGTCCGACTCTCTATTTTTGAAATTGCTCTCTCACATATATAGGTGCCGTGTCAATTGAAAAAACTGTAAACAAAGAAGAAAAACACAAAACTTTTACATACAAATTTTCGAATTATTAAGCAATTTTACGCTTTATCACACTTATTAATATAATTTTACAATTTTTTTTCAAACAGTATGTTTAATCCGGGTCCATTTTGCACAAACGAAAAAAAATCTTTTATTTATTTTTGACAATTTATTTTGTTCGTTTTAAAAATAGGAAGTTCCTATTTTTGGTACTGAAAATTCATAAAAAATTTAACTGCGTGTTTCTCTAAATGCAAACGAATGCTTCGTTAGACTAAATGTATTGAAAACAACAAATAAATTTGAAATTTGTTTGTCGAACGAAACTTTCGTTCGTATTTAGAAAAACAGGCAGTAATTTAAGCCATTTTTATATAACTGTGTGTGATGGCAAAATAAGAAAAAATATCAATATATTTAAGTTTTTATTAATAATACATACTAATAACACACTCTTATAGCGAGACACCTCTGTCAAAGAGTCGGACTTACTTTAAAATGTTTAAGAATAAGCTAAGTAAATATATATCGACGGTATATATCGATTTATTTTTGAACAACTTTTTAGTAGAGCGAAAAACAAATATTTTTTTATGAAAGCCGTACAAAAGTAGTTATTAATTCTTTTTATAATATCTCTTATCTAGTCTAGATATTTGAAAATATATTAGATTTAAAATTGGAGGATGAATAAAGCTTTCAAAAGGTGCAATAAAAAAATTTGAAAAATACACACAGAACTTTTCGTCAGAGCTTCTTTTGAATATAGGACCTCGATATGTTAGTTTATATAATGCATTTCCTTGAACAGCAATATAAACAGTGCAATTTTCCTTTCAATTTACATTTTAATCCTTTAATCAAATCAGCAAAGTATAAACGTTATAAACGCGGAATTGAATAAAAATACAAAATTATACTTAAATGTAATCTTTTTAAAAATCTACTATATTAATATTTGTTCTTCAATAATCAAAATAAATTTACGTACATACGTACAGTAGATAATTTTCTATCCTTATATAGATTTTTGTGAATCACACTCTTAATCATTTAAAAAGCTATCTATATTTCAAAATTATATGCAATTTTTAGGCTTTATCAATGTTGCGTCATTGTTTACACCTGTGTTGGTTTTATGATCTGACACTTGAAATTAGCGCCATCAATTAAAATCGTCATAGTATGAAAATGCAATCGTGCAAAGCTAAAAAAAAAACCGCCAAAGGTCTCTTTAAAAGAGAGAGATTTGTACAAACATGGTTGCCATAATTTAAGCCAGTCATATTGCGTAATTCTGTATAAATCGAATCCCAAATAATAAAAAAATATAATAATCAGTTAGAGTATTTCCACTAAATCTACGTACACATATAGTATAATATAATAGGTTTTCATCAGTAATTCTATATATTTTTACCAAAGCATCATTTTAGAATACGTATTTAAACGAAATCCAAGAAAAACATTAGACGATTTTTGGAAATTTTAAATCTAACTTTTAATATATTGAAAATGAAAGGCTGGTAACACTACGATTTTTTTTTGAGTAAGTGATGTAAATACATACCACAATGGTAGAAGTTACAAGTATTCATCTATTAAATATCTTTGTAAAAAAATCTAAAACGTAGATATTTTTAAATAAAGTTAGTACATCATCATTAAATCTTTATTATTATGATGCAAATTGTAAACAAAAAGCTTTTAAATTATATACTTGGGGTTACATGACCCATTTATATTATAAAACGCTGTATGGTTAATATTGTTTTATAAGATTCTAAAATTAGAAAACAATATGACAACATCGTTGGCCAATAATTTTGCATTGTTTTGCAAGGAAGTTCGTGTGGTTGAAAATTGTTCATAATTCCCACAAAAACTCTAATATGGAAAATAAACAAAACAATAACAATTTATAGCAAAATTTAAAATATCTTCACAATATAAACAATTAAAAAATTTGCCGTAAAATTCCTTTCGCCTGTCTTTTTTTTTTTTTTTAAGTAAAACACAAAAATACTGCGAAATTTTGTTTGGTTATGTTCAACTTTACAATGAAGGCATCAGACTTTTCCTTACAGAAGTAAAAATAAGTTGAAACCATCTTACTACACAATTATCATTTAAATTTTGAAAGATTTATATTTTATTAAAAAATTGTACTATTTTTTATTCTCTTATTTATTCTTTAAGAAAAACAACTTGCCTTTTTCTATATTTTTGTTTGTCCGTTTTTATTTATAGTTGTCGCAAATATCACGACCGAAAATTATCTTTTATTAACCGAGCAACACTTTTTCTTGTTTTTCACTTCAAAACTAAATTTAGTATTTGAGTAATAAATATAATATTTCGTTTGGTGTTTAAATTTTCTACAAGAAAAAGTAACAATTATTGCAAATTTTTCCACACTTTTTTGTATTACAAAATAAATGAAAATCATAGAATACAACATGAAAAAATTCTTGCCGTTGCCATTACACGGTTGTTAAAGAACGGACTGAATTTTAGTACTTTATTTATTAGTGTTACCAACACTTTAACAGCCCATCTACACGTAACAGAATATGTAAGATTTTTCTGTCAGAGAGTATCAAATTCACTCTGAGAGATTTATCACACGTGTAGATTCAAACATTAATATCATATGAAGTATTACCCCAGGTATACAACTGAGATTAACGCAGATATAATATGTGAGATAACACCGGCATAAGAGAGTAACCATTTTATTTATATTATGTTAAATTTTAAATAAGGAATGCACGTATTGTAATAAATCCTATGAGATATCATTATTTTCAATCAGTCACAGAGTAATCATGTACTTTTTATTTAAGAAATCCGTACTTTTTCAGCACAATTTTAAAAAAATAAAACAATCATTAAAAGGAAACAATTTTACAAAAACTTTCGTCTATGTGTATTTTTTTCATAGTTCATCTTATGAGAGAGTTGTGTAGAGAAATCTCATCACAATACATCTTATAATACTAGTATTTGAATCTAAACGTGAAATAATTCTCTCAGAGGGAATTTTTCACTCTCTGACAGAAAAATCTTACATATTTAGTTACATCTAGATCGGCTGTTATGAGGCTGTTGTCATGAGATTTCTATACACAAGTATATTATAATATGAATTGTCAAAAATTACACATATAAAAAATTTTTTTGTGTGTGTGCATGTGTATTTTGAAAATTACTAAATTTGTCTTCTTTGAATGATTGTTTTACATTTAAAGAAACATTTCTATAAAAATTATGCTAAAAAAATTCAAATTTCTTAAATAAATTACGCTGTGATTGATTGAAAATAATGATATCTTATAGGATTTATTAGAATACGTGTATCCCTTACAGTCCTTACAGTCTAGACGTAACATAATATGTAAGTTTTTTGTGTCAGAAAGTGTCAAATTCGCTCTCTGAGAGAATTATTTCACGTGTAGATTCAAATATTAGTATTATAAGATGTATTATGAGACTGTTGTGATGAGATTTCTCTACACAACCATCTTATAAGATGAACTGTCAAAAAAATACACATATAAGAAAGTTTGTTTGTGTGTGTGCATGTATATTTTTGAAATTACTAAAAAAAACAATGTTTTTTGTAGAATTGTTTTCTTTTAATGATTGTTTTACATTAAAAAAAAATATTTTTATAAAAATTGTATTAAAAAATTGCGAATTGCTTAAATAAAAAGAACATGTTTACTCAGTGACTGATTGAAATTAATGATATCTTATAGGATTTATTAGAATACGTGTACCCCTTATTTAAGATTTAGCATAATATAAACAAAATGGTTACTCTCCTCTGCCGACGTTATCTCATATATTATATCAGCGTTAATCTCAGTTGTAGACCTGGGGTTATCTAGGATTTAACATAATGTAAACAAAATGGTTACTCTCTTCTGCCGGCCTTATCATAGTGTCTACATTAGATATTTTTTTTTTATCAAGACAAACGTCAAACTTAACGCGAATTTGTGGAAGGTGGCAATAGTTGCACACAAACAACTATATGGGGTATTCATTGTTGTTTTTTATATTTGCAGTTTGACAACTGTAACAACCAAAATAATAATCAACTGTTTAACTAAGATTTGACGTTTGTTTTGATATAATGTAGACACTAGGTATCTCACATATAATATCAGCGTTGATCTGAGTTGTAGACCTCTGGTAGCGGCGGAAATCCGTTATATCAGTGTTGAAAAAAGCAGAATTGTTCAGAGAACTTAGTGTTGCAAGACTAATGTAAAATGCCTCAATTTTATAATTCTTAGTACGGAAAAAATATAAATATATATATATATAGTTAATTAACATCATATATATATATATATATATATATATATATATATATATATATATATATATATATATATATATATATATATATATATATATGATGTTAATTAACTATAGCTATGTAAATAAGTAATAAATAAATAAATAAAAACCAAGAAATGTATATTTTTCTCTATAATATTGGAAAACAAATTAAAAACTTATAATATGGTTATACGTCGTATTTATAAATAAAATCTATGCGGAATGAAAATTGTACATATTAAATGCTTCAAAATACGACAAATTAAAGAATTTGTTTTCGGGGTTTTATGCAAAATTGGAAAAAACGGTAAAAAATTTCAGCCTTGATACATGGAAAAATCTTGATTTTATAATACTTTGTTGTATTAATATCAGAGTTTTATTTTCTGTAATACAAAAATTAAGCTAGTAAGAAAAATATAGTGGGTCCAGCCCGACTATACGATACCCTACACCATTCTGTGTAGCAAAATTTAGGAAAAAGACATGTGGCTAATTGTTAACCAATACTTTTAAAAAGTGTTTTATATTTCTATAAATATTTTGACATTTGACATAGGTATTTTGATATTATTTTGTGCTCACATAATTTGGTTTTGGTTTTACAAATATAAAACAGATTTGCGTCAAATATTATTTATTATTTTATTCCTATGGGATTTATACACGTAAAAGTAATTTCGAATTTATATACTATGATCAATTTTGGACCGATCTAGGTGAAATTTGGCTTACAAATTTTTACCTACATAAAAACATATCTATCAAATTTCTGTAAAATATTGTTATACATACTTATTTAGGTGATTAGGTAAAATAAATAGGCTTCGTTTGGGTAAAATTAGATAAAATATGTGTACCAAATTTCTTAGGTTTACATGGACGAACGGATATCGTTTTTTTTTTTTTTGTTAAATTTGCATGCGAATTTTTCTCCCGAAATTAATTTCTGAAAAACTTCGAAACTATTGAGCAGACAAAAAAAAAAAAAAATTAAATAAAATAGAATAAAATAAAAATAATAAATTATTTAATCTATCGTAATTTATAGGAGAATTTCTTTGTAAACGAATTGAAAGAAACTATCTGCAAATAAATCATATGAAGTTGGCACTTCTATTAACGTTCATAGTAGGGTTCATTAAATCGATTTTCGAATAATCGAACAATCGACTTTTAGTTGAAAAAATTCGAAGTGGAAATCGACTTTTTGGTTAGAAAATTGTCGAGAAATCGACTTTCTTGTAAATAGACGAAAAAATTTACTTTATTTGAAACGAATAGTTTATCATTTATTATATATTATTTAAAAAAGTGTAAACACATGATGTTCTATAGAAGAAGTCCAGTACTCTGTAGATACACAATAAATGAATATCAACTTGATCTAGTCGAAGAATTTCTTGATCTGGGTGTGTTGCTTGATTGTAAACTATCCTTTAACTCCCACGTTTCACAAATCGTTAATAAGGCAAAAGGAGTTCTAGGTTTCCTCAAGCGCTGGGGAAGAGAGTTTAATGATCCTTATGTTTCCAAGCAATTATTCATATCTCTTGTAAGACCAATCCTGGAATATGCTTCCGTGGTCTGGGATCCTCAATACGAAGTTCATATAAAGAAAATTGAATCGGTCCAGAAACAATTTCTCTTATTTCGTCTTCGTAATCTTCCATGGAATCCTAATATTAATTTACCATCATATGAAAGTCGATTACAGCTTATTGATCTCCCTACTCTTGAAAGTAGGAGAAAATATATGAATATTTCATTTGTAATTAATTTAGTAAACGGTTCAATTAATTCTGAGTTCCTGCTTCGTAAGATCGAATTCGTAATCCCAAATCGTCCAACTAGAAATTATACTCCTTTAAAAATAAAATATTTTCGAACCAATTATGCCAACTTTGATCCGATGAGACGTATATGCAAACAATTCAACAGTTTCTATCCATATATTGATTTCTCATTAAATCCAATCCGCATTAAGAGGAATATTTTTAACTTAGTTAAATAATAAGTTTTTGTTATTGAATGATTATGAAAATATTTTATTGTTAATAGCTTTAAGAATAATATATATGCTAGCCTGTAAGAAATTGTAATTTCATTGGCTATTAAATAAATAAATAAATAAAAAAGACAGATTTTTGTCCGTTTAGTTATAAAATCGCTTTTTATGTTTTTCATATAAAAAATCGATTTTTAGATGTAAATATGAGTGATCACAGATTTTTGTCCTTTTGCCTCTATCTCTATCCGTTTAGCTATAAAATCGATTTTTATGTTTTTCATATAAAAAATCGATTTTTAGATGTAAATATGAGTGATCACAGATTTTTGTCCTTTTGCCTCTATCTCTATCCGTTTAGCTATAAAATCGATTTTTATGTTTTTCATATAAAAAATCGATTTTTAGATGTAAATATGAGTGATCATATATTTTTGTCCTTTTGCGTCTCTCTCTATCCGTTTAGCTATAAAATCGATTTTTATGTTTTTCAATTAAAAAAATCGACTTTTAGATGTAAATATGAGTGATCGCAGCTTTTTGTCCTTTTGCCTCTATCTCTACCCGTTTAGCTATAAAATCGATTTTTATGTTTTTCATATAAAAAATCGATTTTTAGATGTAAATATGAATGATCACAGATTTTTGTCCTTTTGCCTCTATCTCTATCCGTTTAGCTATAAAATCAATTTTTATGTTTTTCATATAAAAAATCGATTTTTAGATGTAAATATGAGTGATCACAGATTTTTGTCCTTTTGCCTCTATCCCTATCCGTTTAGCTATAAAATCGATTTTTATGTTTTTCAATTAAAAAATCGATTTTTAGAACCAAACACGAGTGATCACATATTTTTGTCCTTTTGCCTCTATCTCTAACCGTTTAGGTATAAAATCGATTTTTATGTTTTTCAATTAAAAAATCGATTTTTAGAAGAAAATACGAATGATCACAGATTTTTGTCCTTTTGCCTCTATCTATCCATTTAGCTATAAAATCGATTTTTATGTTTTTCACATAAAAAATCGATTTTTAGATGTAATTATAAGTGATAACAGATTTTTGTCCTTTTGCCTCTATCTCTATCCGTTTAGCTATAAAATCGATTTTTATGTTTTTCATATAAAAAATCGATTTTTAGATGTAAATATGAGTGATCATATATTTTTGTCCTTTTGCGTCTCTTTCTATCCGTTTAGCTATAAAATCGATTTTTATGTTTTTCAATTAAAAAAATCGATTTTTAGATGTAAATATGAGTGATCGCAGCTTTTTGTCCTTTTGCCTCTATCTCTATCCGTTTAGCTATAAAATCGACTTTTATGTTTTTCATATAAAAAAATCGATTTTTAGATGTAAATATGAGTGATCACAGATTTTTTGTCCTTTTGCCTCTATCTCTATCCGTTTATCTATAAAATCGATTTTTATGTTTCTCAGATAAAAAATCGATTTTTAGAACAAAATACGAGTGATCACATATTTTTGTCCTTTTGCCTCTCTCTCTATCCGTTTAGCTATAAAATCGATTTTTATGTTTTTCAATTAAAAAATCGATTTTTAGAACCAAACACGAGTGATCACATATTTTTGTCCTTTTGCCTCTATCTCTAACCGTTTAGGTATAAAATCGATTTTTATGTTTTTCAATTAAAAAATCGATTTTTAGAACAAAATACGAATGATCACAGATTTTTGTCCTTTTGCCTCTATCTATCCATTTAGCTATAAAATCGATTTTTATGTTTTTCACATAAAAAATCGATTTTTAGATGTAATTATAAGTGATAACAGATTTTTGTCCTTTTGCCTCTATCTCTATCCGTTTAGCTATAAAATCAATTTTTATGTTTTTCATATAAAAAATCGATTTTTAGAACAAAATACGAGTGATCACATATTTTTGTCCTTTTGCCTCTCTCTCTATCCGTTTAGCTATAAAATCGACTTTTATGTTTTTCATATAAAAAATCGATTTTTAGATGTAAATATGAGTGATCACAGATTTTTTGTCCTTTTGCCTCTATCTTTATCCGTTTAGCTATAAAATCGATTTTTATGTTTTTCATATAAAAAATCGATTTTTAGATGTCCTTTTGCCTCTATCTCTAACCGTTTAGCTATAAAATCGATTTTTATGTTTTTCAATTAAAAAGTCGATTTTTAGAACCAAACACGAGTGATCACATATTTTTGTCCTTTTGCCTCTATCTCTAACCGTTTAGGTATAAAATCGATTTTTATGTTTTTCAATTAAAAAATCGATTTTTAGAACAAAATACGAATGATCACAGATTTTTGTCCTTTTGCCTCTATCTATCCATTTAGCTATAAAATCGATTTTTATGTTTTTCAATTAAAAAATCGATTTTTAGAACCAAACACGAGTGATCACATATTTTTGTCCTTTTGCCTCTATCTCTAACCGTTTAGGTATAAAATCGATTTTTATGTTTTTCAATTAAAAAATCGATTTTTAGAAGAAAATACGAATGATCACAGATTTTTGTCCTTTTGCCTCTATCTATCCATTTAGCTATAAAATCGATTTTTATGTTTTTCACATAAAAAATCGATTTTTAGATGTAATTATAAGTGATAACAGATTTTTGTCCTTTTGCCTCTATCTCTATCCGTTTAGCTATAAAATCGATTTTTATGTTTTTCATATAAAAAATCGATTTTTAGATGTAAATATGAGTGATCATATATTTTTGTCCTTTTGCGTCTCTTTCTATCCGTTTAGCTATAAAATCGATTTTTATGTTTTTCAATTAAAAAAATCGATTTTTAGATGTAAATATGAGTGATCGCAGCTTTTTGTCCTTTTGCCTCTATCTCTATCCGTTTAGCTATAAAATCGACTTTTATGTTTTTCATATAAAAAAATCGATTTTTAGATGTAAATATGAGTGATCACAGATTTTTTGTCCTTTTGCCTCTATCTCTATCCGTTTATCTATAAAATCGATTTTTATGTTTCTCAGATAAAAAATCGATTTTTAGAACAAAATACGAGTGATCACATATTTTTGTCCTTTTGCCTCTCTCTCTATCCGTTTAGCTATAAAATCGATTTTTATGTTTTTCAATTAAAAAATCGATTTTTAGAACCAAACACGAGTGATCACATATTTTTGTCCTTTTGCCTCTATCTCTAACCGTTTAGGTATAAAATCGATTTTTATGTTTTTCAATTAAAAAATCGATTTTTAGAACAAAATACGAATGATCACAGATTTTTGTCCTTTTGCCTCTATCTATCCATTTAGCTATAAAATCGATTTTTATGTTTTTCACATAAAAAATCGATTTTTAGATGTAATTATAAGTGATAACAGATTTTTGTCCTTTTGCCTCTATCTCTATCCGTTTAGCTATAAAATCAATTTTTATGTTTTTCATATAAAAAATCGATTTTTAGAACAAAATACGAGTGATCACATATTTTTGTCCTTTTGCCTCTCTCTCTATCCGTTTAGCTATAAAATCGACTTTTATGTTTTTCATATAAAAAATCGATTTTTAGATGTAAATATGAGTGATCACAGATTTTTTGTCCTTTTGCCTCTATCTTTATCCGTTTAGCTATAAAATCGATTTTTATGTTTTTCATATAAAAAATCGATTTTTAGATGTCCTTTTGCCTCTATCTCTAACCGTTTAGCTATAAAATCGATTTTTATGTTTTTCAATTAAAAAGTCGATTTTTAGAACCAAACACGAGTGATCACATATTTTTGTCCTTTTGCCTCTATCTCTAACCGTTTAGGTATAAAATCGATTTTTATGTTTTTCAATTAAAAAATCGATTTTTAGAACAAAATACGAATGATCACAGATTTTTGTCCTTTTGCCTCTATCTATCCATTTAGCTATAAAATCGATTTTTATGTTTTTCACATAAAAAATCGATTTTTAGATGTAATTATAAGTGATAACAGATTTTTGTCCTTTTGCCTCTATCTCTATCCGTTTAGCTATAAAATCAATTTTTATGTTTTTCATATAAAAAATCGATTTTTAGAACAAAATACGAGTGATCACATATTTTTGTCCTTTTGCCTCTCTCTCTATCCGTTTAGCTATAAAATCGACTTTTATGTTTTTCATATAAAAAATCGATTTTTAGATGTAAATATGAGTGATCACAGATTTTTTGTCCTTTTGCCTCTATCTCTATCCGTTTATCTATAAAATCGATTTTTATGTTTCTCAGATAAAAAATCGATTTTTAGATGTCCTTTTGCCTCTATCTCTAACCGTTTAGCTATAAAATCGATTTTTATGTTTTTCATATAAAAAATCGATTTTTAGAACAAAATACGAGTGATCACATATTTTTGTCCTTTTGCCTCTCTCTCTATCCGTTTAGCTATAAAATCGACTTTTATGTTTTTCATATAAAAAATCGATTTTTAGATGTAAATATGAGTGATCACAGATTTTTTGTCCTTTTGCCTCTATCTTTATCCGTTTAGCTATAAAATCGATTTTTATGTTTTTCATATAAAAAATCGATTTTTAGAACAAAATACGAGTGATCTCAGATTTTTGTCCTTTTGCCTCTATCTCTATCCGTTTAGCTATAAAATCGATTTTTATGTTTTTCAATTAAAAAATCGATTTTTAGAATCAAACACGAGTGATAACATATTTTTGTCCTTTTGCCTCTATCTCTAACCGTTTAGGTATAAAATCGATTTTTATGTTTTTCAATTAAAAAATCGATTTTTAGAACAAAATACGAATGATCACAGATTTTTGTCCTTTTGCCTCTATCTATCCATTTAGCTATAAAATCGATTTTTATGTTTTTCACATAAAAAATCGATTTTTAGATGTAATTATAAGTGATCACAGATTTTTTGTCCTTTTGCCTCTATCTCTATCCGTTTATCTATAAAATCGATTTTTATGTTTCTCAGATAAAAACTCGATTTTTAGATGTCCTTTTGCCTCTATCTCTATCCGTTTAGCTATAAAATCGATTTTTATGTTTTTCATATAAAAAATCGATTTTTAGAACAAAATACGAGTGATCACATATTTTTGTCCTTTTGCCTCTCTCTCTATCCGTTTAGCTATAAAATCGACTTTTATGTTTTTCATATAAAAAATCGATTTTTAGATGTAAATATGAGTGATCACAGATTTTTTGTCCTTTTGCCTCTATCTCTATCCGTTTATCTATAAAATCGATTTTTATGTTTCTCAGATAAAAACTCGATTTTTAGATGTCCTTTTGCCTCTATCTCTATCCGTTTAGCTATAAAATCGATTTTTATGTTTTTCAATTAAAAAATCGATTTTTAGAATCAAACACGAGTGATAACATATTTTTGTCCTTTTGCCTCTATCTCTAACCGTTTAGGTATAAAATCGATTTTTATGTTTTTCAATTAAAAAATCGATTTTTAGAACAAAATACGAATGATCACAGATTTTTGTCCTTTTGCCTCTATCTATCCATTTAGCTATAAAATCGATTTTTATGTTTTTCACATAAAAAATCGATTTTTAGATGTAATTATAAGTGATCACAGATTTTTTGTCCTTTTGCCTCTATCTCTATCCGTTTATCTATAAAATCGATTTTTATGTTTCTCAGATAAAAACTCGATTTTTAGATGTCCTTTTGCCTCTATCTCTATCCGTTTAGCTATAAAATCGATTTTTATGTTTTTCATATAAAAAATCGATTTTTAGAACAAAATACGAGTGATCACATATTTTTGTCCTTTTGCCTCTCTCTCTATCCGTTTAGCTATAAAATCGACTTTTATGTTTTTCATATAAAAAATCGATTTTTAGATGTAAATATGAGTGATCACAGATTTTTTGTCCTTTTGCCTCTATCTCTATCCGTTTATCTATAAAATCGATTTTTATGTTTCTCAGATAAAAACTCGATTTTTAGATGTCCTTTTGCCTCTATCTCTAACCGTTTAGCTATAAAATCGATTTTTATGTTTTTCAATTAAAAAATCGATTTTTAGAACCAAACACGAGTGATCACATATTTTTGTCCTTTTGCCTCTATCTATCCATTTAGCTATAAAATCGATTTTTATGTTTCTCAGATAAAAACTCGATTTTTAGATGTCCTTTTGCCTCTATCTCTAACCGTTTAGGTATAAAATCGATTTTTATGTTTTTCAATTAAAAAATCGATTTTTAGAACAAAATACGAATGATCACAGATTTTTGTCCTTTTGCCTCTATCTATCCATTTAGCTATAAAATCGATTTTTATGTTTTTCACATAAAAAATCGATTTTTAGATGTAATTATAAGTGATAACAGATTTTTGTCCTTTTGCCTCTATCTCTATCCGTTTAGCTATAAAATCAATTTTTATGTTTTTCATATAAAAAATCGATTTTTAGAACAAAATACGAGAGATCACATATTTTTGTCCTTTTGCCTCTCTCTCTATCCGTTTAGCTATAAAATCGACTTTTATGTTTTTCATATAAAAAATCGATTTTTAGATGTAAATATGAGTGATCACAGATTTTTTGTCCTTTTGCCTCTATCTCTATCCGTTTATCTATAAAATCGATTTTTATGTTTCTCAGATAAAAAATCGATTTTTAGATGTCCTTTTGCCTCTATCTCTAACCGTTTAGCTATAAAATCGATTTTTATTTTTTTCATATAAAAAATCGATTTTTAGAACAAAATACGAGTGATCACATATTTTTGTCCTTTTGCCTCTCTCTCTATCCGTTTAGCTATAAAATCGATTTTTATGTTTTTCATATAAAAAATCGATTTTTAGATGTAAATATGAGTGATCATAGATTTTTGTCCTCTTGCCTCCATCTCTATCCGTTTAGCTATAAAATCGATTTTTATGTTTTTCATATAAAAAATCGATTTTTAGAACAAAATACGAGTGATCTCAGATTTTTGTCCTTTTGCCTCTCTCTCTATCCGTTTAGCTATAAAATCGATTTTTATGTTTTTCAATTAAAAAATCGATTTTTAGAATCAAACACGAGTGATCACATATTTTTGTCCTTTTGCCTCTATCTCTAACCGTTTAGGTATAAAATCGATTTTTATGTTTTTCAATTAAAAAATCGATTTTTAGAACAAAATACGAATGATCACAGATTTTTGTCCTTTTGCCTCTATCTATCCATTTAGCTATAAAATCGATTTTTATGTTTTTCACATAAAAAATCGATTTTTAGATGTAATTATAAGTGATAACAGATTTTTGTCCTTTTGCCTCTATCTCTATCCGTTTAGCTATAAAATCAATTTTTATGTTTTTCATATAAAAAATCGATTTTTAGAACAAAATATGAGTGATCACATATTTTTGTCCTTTTGCCCCTCTATCCGTTTAGCTATATAATCGACTTTTATGTTTTTCATACAAAAAATCGATTTTTAGATGTAAATATGAGTGATCACAAATTTTTGTCCTTTTGCCTCTATCTCTTCCCATTTAGCTATAAAATCGATTTTTATATTTTTCATATAAAAAATCGATTTTTAGATGTCCTTTTGCCTCTATCTCTATCCGTTTATCTATAAAATCGATTTTTATGTTTTTCATATAAAAATCGATTTGTAAAAGGAAATATGAGATCAGATTTTTTTGTCCTTTTTCCTCTATTTCTATCCGTTTAACTATAAAATCGATTTTTATGTTTTTCGTAGGGTTCTATAGTTGGAGCAAAAGTTCGAATTTTCTTCTTTTGACTTTTTAAATTTTTAAATAATCGATTTCTTGGCGTTTCGACTGTTTCAGTTGAAAATTTTTAAATAATCGATTTATTGACTTTTCGACTTTTTTAAATTTTGGTATAGCCGACTTTTCCACTATTTTCGACTTTTCCGGCTATTTTCGACTTTTTGCGACTTTTCGACTATTTTCGAATTTTTCAGATTTTCTAACTATTTTCGACTTTTTCCCACGTTTTCTAGTATTTTTGACTTCGATTTTATACGATATTATCGAGATTTTTCGCCTTCTTTGACTATTGTTTGTTATTTATCTTAAAAATATATATATATTAAATATATACAATGCAATTTTAATTAATTATTAGACAATCTATGCAAGGAAAGTGCTGGTTACACACAAAGATATATTTCTGCCGTACTTTGGACTACCTTGTGGAACACCATATAAAACAGGAATGGTTTTTGATGTACATTCTCTGAATAATACACATTGGCATCTAGTTTTAAGATATGTGGAGATCCATTTAAGGAAAACAGGAGAAAATCCGAGTTTATCCAATTTGAACAGTAGGAGATCGTGATTTACTTTATCGAAGGCTTTACTGAAATCTGTGAATATTACGTCTGTCTGTAAACCGGACTCAAATGCGGTTATAACTGAGGTTGTGAACTCCAAAAGGTTAGTAGTAATGGAACATCCTTTTTTAAATCCATGCTGAAATGGCGAAAGATAACATACAACTTGATGCGAAAGGATTTCAGCAACTATCTTTTCGAAAAGTTTTATAATAACACTTAATTTAGCAATACCTCTATAATTGGAAATGTTGGATCTGCTACCGGATTTAAACAAAGGTATAATATAAGATTTCCTCCAAACTTCAGGAAAGTAACTACTAAATATTGATATGTTGAATAAGTATGTTATTGGAGATATAAGAGAATGTAAACATTTTATAAGAACACAAATTGGAACACCATCAGGTCCACATTTATCAGAATATTTTAGATTCTGTACAGCTCTCAGTACCATCGATTTATCTAATTTTGGACAATTTATAAGGGTTGCAGCTGGAATTGGATATGGATAATTGGAAAGTTCATGTGAATCTTTATCAGAATAGGCGGATGAGAAGAAAGCAGCAAACATATCGCAAATATCTGCATCGTTTGAGGATTCTTTATCTCCAAATTTCATCATGGACGGATATCCAGAGACTCGACGCTTAGAATTTACGAACTGGTAAAAATATTTTGGATTATTTTTAAAGTTTCTTTTCACCCTAAAAAGATAATTATTGTAACATTTGATATTTTCCGAATTGTAAACTGATCTTGATATAGAGTACATCATATAATCAATAGATAAACCAGATTTTTTGTATTTTCTATAATGTTTGTTTTTCAAATTTTTTAAGCCATTGAGCTGCTTTGTAGTCCAAGGCGGTCCATGTGCAATTTTTTTTTCTCGTCATTGGTATTGATTTCTTAAAACATTTAAATAAGCCATCATAGAATTTATTCAAAATGATGTCAATATTACGAGGGCATACTTTATTGTAAGGAATATATTCAAACCAGTTTTCAGAATAAAGTAGGTGATTTAATTTGGAATACTCAGCTTTGCTAAAATCAAAAACCATCTCATTATTTACAATGGATTGTAATGATATTTTTGTTTTGACGTATACGCTTATTTCAAGAGTGGGGTGATACGCATCTTCGGGTGTTAATAATGGATTAATGCGAAGAATATTAATTTCTTCAGGTTGATCAACAAATACAAGATCAAGTAGTTTGCTAAGGTTGTTTACTATGTTGTTTATTTGGAATAGTCCCAAATCAGCAATAGCATCCAGTAATTCAATAGATGTTTCCGATCTTATTGATGGGCTTAAAAAGCATAAATCAGGAGTTTCGCATCATTTAATATTTGGAATATTAAAGTCACCAAGAACAATTATGGAGTCTCCAGGTTTGGATTGATTAGCTACAAATTTTATCGCGTTTGCATGTTGTTCATAAATTTGAATGTTTGACGCAGGAGGAATATAATAGCAAGTTATAAAAATTGTTCTAAATTTAGCTTTAACATACGGCGATAAATTCAGTATTTTGATCATTGTTAAAAAATATTTCTTCTGAAGGAAAAAGAGTTGAGACAGAAATCAAAACTCCCCCACCTTCTTTGACCACTCTATCACGTCTATAGATTTGAAATTTACTGCACATTATTTCAGAATTATGGATTTCTTTATCAGATTTATTTCGGAGCCACGTTTCAGTGAGTACAATGATATTATGCTCAATATCAAAACTCTCTAAATGTGATCACTCGTATTTTGATCTAAAAATCGATTTTATAGCTAAACGGATAGGGATAGAGGCAAAAGGACAAAAATCTATGATCACTCATATTTCCTTCTAAAAATCTTTTTTTTATATGAAAAACATAAAAATCGATTTTATAGCTAAACGGATAGAGATAGAGGCAAAAGGACAAAAATCTGTGATCACTCATATTTCCTTCTAAAAATCGATTTTATAGCTAAACGGATAAAGATAGAGGCAAAAGGACAAAAATCTGTGATCACTCATATTTACATCTAAAAATCGATTTTTTATATGAAAAACATAAAAATCGATTTTATAGCTAAACGGATAGAGACAGAGGCAAAAGGACAAAAATCTATGATCACTCATATTTACATCTAAAAATCGATTTTTTATATGAAAAACATAAAAATCCGTTTTATAGCTAAACGGATAAAGATAGAGGCAAATACACAAAAATCTATGATCACTCATATTTACATCTAAAAATCGATTTTTTATATGAAAAACATAAAAATCGATTTTATAGCTAAACGGATAAAGATAGAGGCAAAAGGAAAAAAATCTGTGATCACTCATACTTACATCTAAAAATCGATTTTTTATATGAAAAACATAAAAATCGATTTTATAGCTAAACGGATAGAGATAGAGGCAAAAGGACAAAAATCTATGATCACTCATATTTACATCTAAAAATCGATTTTTTATATGAAAAACATAAAAATCCGTTTTATAGCTAAACGGATAAAGATAGAGGCAAATACACAAAAATCTATGATCACTCATATTTACATCTAAAAATCGATTTTTTATATGAAAAACATAAAAATCGATTTTATAGCTAAACGGATAAAGATAGAGGCAAAAGGAAAAAAATCTGTGATCACTCATACTTACATCTAAAAATCGATTTTTTATATGAAAAACATAAAAATCGATTTTATAGCTAAACGGATAGAGATAGAGGAAGAAGGACAAAAATCTGTTACCACTCATATTTACATCTAAGAATCGATTTTTTATATGAAAAACATAAAAATCGATTTTATAGCTAAACGGATAGAGTTAGAGGAAGAAGGACAAAAATCTGTTACCACTCATATTTACATCTAAAAATCGATTTTTTATATGAAAAACATAAAAATCGATTTTATAGCTAAACGGATAAAGATAGAGGCAAAAGGAAAAAAATCTGTGATCACTCATACTTACATCTAAAAATCGATTTTTTATATGAAAAACATAAAAATCGATTTTATAGCTAAACGGATGGAGACAGAGGCAAAAGGACAAAAATCTATGATCACTCATATTTACATCTAAAAATCGATTTTTTATATGAAAAACATAAAAATCGATTTTATAGCTAAACGGATGCAGATAGAGGCAAATGCACAAAAATCTATGATCACTCATATTTACATCTAAAAATCTAAAAATCGATTTTTTATATGAAAAACATAAAAATCGATTTTATAGCTAAACGGATAGAGACAGAGGCAAAAGGACAAAAATCTATGATCACTCATATTTACATCTAAAAATCGATTTTTTATATGAAAAACATAAAAATCGATTTTATAGCTAAACGGATGGAGATAGAGGCAAATGCACAAAAATCTATGATCACTCATATTTACATCTAAAAATCGATTTTTTATATGAAAAACATAAAAATCGATTTTATAGCTAAACGGATAGAGACAGAGGCAAAAGGACAAAAATCTATGATCACTCATATTTTGTTCTAAAAATCGATTTTTTATATGAAAAACATAAAAATCGATTTTAGAGATAAACGGATAGAGATAGAGGCAAAAGGACAAAAATCTATGAGCACTCATACTTACATCTAAAAATCGATTTTTTATATGAAAAACATAAAAATCGATTTTATAGCTAAAGGGATAGAGATAGAGGCAAAAGGACAAAAATCTGTGATCACTCACATTTCTTTATAAAAATCGATTTTTCATATGAAAAACATAAAAACTGATTTTATAGCTAAACGGATAGAGATAGAGGCAAAAGGACAAAAATCTGTTACCACTCATATTTACATCTAAGTATCGATTTTTTATATGAAAAACATAAACATCGATTTTATAGCTAAACGGATGGAGATAGAGGCAAAAGGACAAAAATCTGTGATCACTCATATTTACATCTAAAAATCGATTTTTTTATATGAAAAACATAAAAATCGATTTTATAGCTAAACGGATAGAGATAGAGGCAAAAGGACAAAAATCTGTGATCACTCACATTTCTTTCTAAAAATCTATTTTTCATATGAAAAATATAAAAACTGATTTTATAGCTAAACGGATAGAGATAGAGGCAAAAGGACAAAAATCTGTGATCACTCATATTTACATCTAAAAATCGATTTTTTATATGAAAAACATAAAAATCGATTTTATAGCTAAACGGATAGAGATAGAGGCAAAAGGACAAAAATCTGTGATCACACATATTTCCTTCCAAAAATCGATTTTATAGCTAAACGGATAAAAATAGAGGCAAAAGGACAAAAATCTGTGATCCCTCATATTTACATCTAAAAATCGATTTTTTATATGAAAAACATAAAAATCGATTTTATAGCTAAACGGATAGAGATAGAGGCAAAAGGACAAAAATCTGTGATCACTCATACTTACATCTAAAAATCGATTTTTTATATGAAAAACATAAAAATTGATTTTATAGCTAAACGGATAGAGATAGAGGCAAAAGGACAAAAATCTGTTACCACTCATATTTACATCTAAAAATCGATTTTTTATATGAAAAACATAAAAATTGATTTTATAGCTAAACGGATAGAGATAGAGGCAAAAGGACAAAAATCTGTTACCACTCATATTTACATCTAAAAATCGATTTTTTATATGAAAAACATAAAAATCGATTTTATAGCTAAACGGATAGAGATAGAGGCAAAAGGACAAAAATCTGTGATCACACATATTTCCTTCCAAAAATCGATTTTATAGCTAAACGGATAAAAATAGAGGCAAAAGGACAAAAATCTGTGATCCCTCATATTTACATCTAAAAATCGATTTTTTATATGAAAAACATAAAAATCGATTTTATAGCTAAACGGATAGAGATAGAGGCAAAAGGACAAAAATCTGTGATCACTCATACTTACATCTAAAAATCGATTTTTTTTTTATATGAAAAACATAAAAATCGATTTTATAGCTAAACGGATAGAGATAGAGGCAAAAGGACAAAAATCTGTGATCACTCATACTTACATCTAAAAATCGATTTTTTATATGAAAAACATAAAAATTGATTTTATAGCTAAACGGATAGAGATAGAGGCAAAAGGACAAAAATCTGTTACCACTCATATTTACATCTAAAAATCGATTTTTTATGTGAAAAACATAAAAATCGATTTTATAGCTAAACGGATAGAGATAGAGGCAAAAGGACAAAAATATGTGATCACTCATATTTACATCTAAAAATCGATTTTTTATATGAAAAACATAAAAATCGATTTTATAGCTAAACGGATAGAGACAGAGGCAAAAGGACAAAAATCTATGATCACTCATATTTACATCTAAAAATCGATTTTTTATATGAAAAACATAAAAATCGATTTTATAGCTGAACGGATAAAGATAGAGGCAAAAGGACAAAAATCTGTGATCACTCATATTTCCTTCTAAAAATCGATTTTATAGCTAAACGGACAAAGATAGAGGCAAAAGGACAAAAATCTGTGATCACTCATATTTACATCTAAAAATCGATTTTTTATATGAAAAACATAAAAATCGATTTTATAGCTAAACGGATAGAGACAGAGGCAAAAGGACAAAAATCTATGATCACTCATATTTACATCTAAAAATCGATTTTTTATATGAAAAACATAAAAATCGATTTTATAGCTAAACGGATAGAGATAGAGGCAAAAGGACAAAAATCTGTGATCACTCATATTTACATCTAAAAATCGATTTTTTTATATGAAAAACATAAAAATCGATTTTATAGCTAAACGGATAGAGATAGAGGCAAAAGGACAAAAATCTGTGATCACTCATATTTACATCTAAAAATCGATTTTTTATATGAAAAACATAAAAATCGATTTTATAGCTAAACGGATAGAGACAGAGGCAAAAGGACAAAAATCTATGATCACTCATATTTACATCTAAAAATCGATTTTTTATATGAAAAACATAAAAATCGATTTTATAGCTAAACGGATAGAGATAGAGGCAAAAGGACAAAAATCTGTGATCACTCATATTTACATCTAAAAATCGATTTTTTTATATGAAAAACATAAAAATCGATTTTATAGCTAAACGGATAGAGATAGAAGCAAAAGGACAAAAATCTGTGATCACTCATACTTACATCTAAAAATCGATTTTTTATATGAAAAACATAAAAATCGATTTTATAGCTAAACGGATAAAGATAGAGGCAAAAGGACAAAAATCTGTGATCACTCATGTTTACATCTAAAAATCGGTTTTTTATATGAAAAACATAAAAATCGATTTTATAGCTAAACGGATGGAAATAGAGGCAAATGCACAAAAATCTATGATCACTCATATTTACATCTAAAAATCGATTTTTTATATGAAAAACATAAAAATCGATTTTATAGCTAAACGGATAGAGACAGAGGCAAAAGGACAAAAATCTATGATCACTCATATTTACATCTAAAAATCGATTTTTTATATGAAAAACATAAAAATCGATTTTATAGCTAAACGGATAAAGATAGAGGCAAAAGGACAAAAATCTGTGATCACTCATATTTACATCTAAAAATCGATTTTTTTATATGAAAAACATAAAAATCGATTTTATAGCTAAACGGATAAAGATAGAGGCAAAAGGACAAAAATCTGTGATCACTCATATTTCCTTCTAAAAATCGATTTTATGGCTAAACGGATAAAGATAGAGGCAAAAGGACAAAAATCTGTGATCACTCATATTTACATCTAAAAATCGATTTTTTATATGAAAAACATAAAAATCGATTCTATAGTTAACGGATAGAGACAGAGGCAAAAGGACAAAAACCTATGATCACTCATATTTACATCTAAAAATCGATTTTTTATATGAAAAACATAAAAATCGATTTTATAGCTAAACGGATAGAGATAGAGGCAAAAGGACAAAAATCTGTGATCACTCATATTTACATCTAAAAATCGATTTTTTTATATGAAAAATATAAAAATCGATTTTATAGCTAAACGGATAGAGATAGAGGCAAAAGGACAAAAATCTGTGATCACTCACATTTCTTTCTAAAAATCTATTTTTCATATGAAAAATATAAAAACTGATTTTATAGCTAAACGGATAGAGATAGAGGCAAAAGGACAAAAATCTGTGATCACTCATATTTACATCTAAAAATCGATTTTTTATATGAAAAACATAAAAATCGATTTTATAGCTAAACGGATAGAGATAGAGGCAAAAGGACAAAAATTTGTGATCACACATATTTCCTTCCAAAAATCGATTTTATAGCTAAACGGATAAAAATAGAGGCAAAAGGACAAAAATCTGTGATCACTCATATTTACATCTAAAAATCGATTTTTTATATGAAAAACATAAAAATCGATTTTATAGCTAAACGGATAGAGATAGAGGCAAAAGGACAAAAATCTGTGATCACTCATATTTACATCTAAAAATCGATTTTTTTTATATGAAAAACATAAAAATCGATTTTATAGCTAAACGGATAGAGATAGAGGCAAAAGGACAAAAATCTGTGATCACTCATACTTACATCTAAAAATCGATTTTTTATATGAAAAACATAAAAATTGATTTTATAGCTAAACGGATAGAGATAGAGGCAAAAGGACAAAAATCTGTGATCACTCATATTTACATCTAAAAATCGATTTTTTATATGAAAAACATAAAAATCGACTTTATAGCTAAACGGATAGAGATAGAGGAAAAAGGACAAAAATCTGTTACCACTCATATTTACATCTAAAAATCGATTTTTTATGTGAAAAACATAAAAATCGATTTTATAGCTAAACGGATAGAGATAGAGGCAAAAGGACAAAAATATGTGATCACTCATATTTACATCTAAAAATCGATTTTTTATATGAAAAACATAAAAATCGATTTTATAGCTAAACGGATAGAGACAGAGGCAAAAGGACAAAAATCTATGATCACTCATATTTACATCTAAAAATCGATTTTTTATATGAAAAACATAAAAATCGATTTTATAGCTAAACGGATAAAGATAGAGGCAAAAGGACAAAAATCTGTGATCACTCATATTTCCTTCTAAAAATCGATTTTATAGCTAAACGGATAGAGATAGAGGCAAAAGGACAAAAATCTGTGATCACTCATACTTACATCTAAAAATCGATTTTTTATATGAAAAACATAAAAATTGATTTTATAGCTAAACGGATAGAGATAGAGGCAAAAGGACAAAAATCTGTTACCACTCATATTTACATCTAAAAATCGATTTTTTATGTGAAAAACATAAAAATCGATTTTATAGCTAAACGGATAGAGATAGAGGCAAAAGGACAAAAATATGTGATCACTCATATTTACATCTAAAAATCGATTTTTTATATGAAAAACATAAAAATCGATTTTATAGCTAAACGGATAGAGACAGAGGCAAAAGGACAAAAATCTATGATCACTCATATTTACATCTAAAAATCGATTTTTTATATGAAAAACATAAAAATCGATTTTATAGCTGAACGGATAAAGATAGAGGCAAAAGGACAAAAATCTGTGATCACTCATATTTCCTTCTAAAAATCGATTTTATAGCTAAACGGATAAAGATAGAGGCAAAAGGACAAAAATCTGTGATCACTCATATTTACATCTAAAAATCGATTTTTTATATGAAAAACATAAAAATCGATTTTATAGCTAAACGGATAGAGACAGAGGCAAAAGGACAAAAATCTATGATCACTCATATTTACATCTAAAAATCGATTTTTTATATGAAAAACATAAAAATCGATTTTATAGCTAAACGGATAGAGATAGAGGCAAAAGGACAAAAATCTGTGATCACTCATATTTACATCTAAAAATCGATTTTTTTATATGAAAAACATAAAAATCGATTTTATAGCTAAACGGATAGAGATAGAGGCAAAAGGACAAAAATCTGTGATCACTCATATTTACATCTAAAAATCGATTTTTTATATGAAAAACATAAAAATCGATTTTATAGCTAAACGGATAGAGACAGAGGCAAAAGGACAAAAATTTATGATCACTCATATTTACATCTAAAAATCGATTTTTTATATGAAAAACATAAAAATCGATTTTATAGCTAAACGGATAGAGATAGAGGCAAAAGGACAAAAATCTGTGATCACTCATATTTACATCTAAAAATCGGTTTTTTTATATGAAAAACATAAAAATCGATTTTATAGCTAAACGGATAGAGATAGAAGCAAAAGGACAAAAATCTGTGATCACTCATACTTACATCTAAAAATCGATTTTTTATATGAAAAACATAAAAATCGATTTTATAGCTAAACGGATAAAGATAGAGGCAAAAGGACAAAAATCTGTGATCACTCATGTTTACATCTAAAAATCGGTTTTTTATATGAAAAACATAAAAATCGATTTTATAGCTAAACGGATGGAGATAGAGGCAAATGCACAAAAAACTATGATCACTCATATTTACATCTAAAAATCGATTTTTTATATGAAAAACACAAAAATCGATTTTATAGCTAAACGGATAGAGACAGAGGCAAAAGGACAAAAATCTATGATCACTCATATTTACATCTAAAAATCGATTTTTTATATGAAAAACATAAAAATCGATTTTATAGCTAAACGGATAAAGATAGAGGCAAAAGGACAAAAATCTGTGATCACTCATATTTACATCTAAAAATCGATTTTTTTATATGAAAAACATAAAAATCGATTTGATAGCTAAACGGATAAAGATAGAGGCAAAAGGACAAAAATCTGTGATCACTCATATTTCCCTCTAAAAATCGATTTTATAGCTAAACGGATAAAGATAGAGGCAAAAGGACAAAAATCTGTGATCACTCATATTTACATCTAAAAATCGATTTTTTATATGAAAAACATAAAAATCGATTCTATAGTTAACGGATAGAGACAGAGGCAAAAGGACAAAAATCTATGATCACTCATATTTACATCTAAAAATCGATTTTTTATATGAAAAACATAAAAATCGATTTTATAGCTAAACGGATAGAGATAGAGGCAAAAGGACAAAAATCTGTGATCACTCATATTTACATCTAAAAATCGATTTTTTTATATGAAAAATATAAAAATCGATTTTATAGCTAAACGGATAGAGATAGAGGCAAAAGGACAAAAATCTGTGATCACTCACATTTCTTTCTAAAAATCTATTTTTCATATGAAAAATATAAAAACTGATTTTATAGCTAAACGGATAGAGATAGAGGCAAAAGGACAAAAATCTGTGATCACTCATATTTACATCTAAAAATCGATTTTTTTTATATGAAAAACATAAAAATCGATTTTATAGCTAAACGGATAGAGATAGAGGCAAAAGGACAAAAATCTGTGATCACACATATTTCCTTCCAAAAATCGATTTTATAGCTAAACGGATAAAAATAAAGGCAAAAGGACAAAAATCTGTGATCACTCATATTTACATTTAAAAATCGATTTTTTATATGAAAAACATAAAAATCGATTTTATAGCTAAACGGATAGAGATAGAGGCAAAAGGACAAAAATCTGTGATCACTCATATTTACATCTAAAAATCGATTTTTTTTATATGAAAAACATAAAAATCGATTTTATAGCTAAACGGATAGAGATAGAGGCAAAAGGACAAAAATCTGTGATCACTCATACTTACATCTAAAAATCGATTTTTTATATGAAAAACATAAAAATTGATTTTATAGCTAAACGGATAGAGATAGAGGCAAAAGGACAAAAATCTGTGATCACTCATATTTACATCTAAAAATCGATTTTTTATATGAAAAACATAAAAATCGACTTTATAGCTAAACGGATAGAGATAGAGGAAAAAGGACAAAAATCTGTTACCACTCATATTTACATCTAAAAATCGATTTTTTATGTGAAAAACATAAAAATCGATTTTATAGCTAAACGGATAGAGATAGAGGCAAAAGGACAAAAATATGTGATCACTCATATTTACATCTAAAAATCGATTTTTTATATGAAAAACATAAAAATCGATTTTATAGCTAAACGGATAGAGACAGAGGCAAAAGGACAAAAATCTATGATCACTCATATTTACATCTAAAAATCGATTTTTTATATGAAAAACATAAAAATCGATTTTATAGCTAAACGGATAAAGATAGAGGCAAAAGGACAAAAATCTGTGATCACTCATATTTCCTTCTAAAAATCGATTTTATAGCTAAACGGATAAAGATAGAGGCAAAAGGACAAAAATCTGTGATCACTCATATTTACATCTAAAAATCGATTTTTTATATGAAAAACATAAAAATCGATTTTATAGCTAAACGGATAGAGACAGAGGCAAAAGGACAAAAATCTATGATCACTCATATTTACATCTAAAAATCGATTTTTTATATGAAAAACATAAAAATCGATTTTATAGCTAAACGGATAGAGATAGAGGCAAAAGGACAAAAATCTGTGATCACTCATATTTACATCTAAAAATCGATTTTTTTATATGAAAAACATAAAAATCGATTTTATAGCTAAACGGATAGAGATAGAGGCAAAAGGACAAAAATCTGTGATCACTCACATTTCTTTCTAAAAATCGATTTTTTTATATGAAAAACATAAAAATCGATTTTATAGCTAAACGGATAAAGATAGAGGCAAAAGGACAAAAATCTGTGATCACTCATATTTACATCTAAAAATCGATTTTTTATATGAAAAACATAAAAATCGATTTTATAGCTAAACGGATAGAGACAGAGGCAAAAGGACAAAAATCTATGATCACTCATATTTACATCTAAAAATCGATTTTTTATATGAAAAACATAAAAATCGATTTTATAGCTAAACGGATAGAGATAGAGGCAAAAGGACAAAAATCTGTGATCACTCACATTTCTTTCTAAAAATCTATTTTTCATATGAAAAATATAAAAACTGATTTTATAGTTAAACGGATAGAGATAGAGGCAAAAGGACAAAAATCTGTAATCACTCATATTTACATCTAAAAATCGATTTTTAAATGAAAAACATAAAAATCGATTTTATAGCTAAACGGATAGAGACAGAGGCAAAAGGACAAAAATCTATGATCACTCATATTTACATCTAAAAATCGATTTTTTATATGAAAAACATAAAAATCGATTTTATAGCTAAACGGATAAAGATAGAGGCAAAAGGAAAAAAATCTGTGATCACACATATTTCCTTCTAAAAATCGATTTTATAGCTAAACGGACAGAGATAGAGGCAAAAGGACAAAAATATGTGATCACTCACATTTTGTTCTAAAAATCGATTTTTTAATTGAAAAACATAAAAATCGATTTTATAGCTAAACGGATAGAGATAGAGGCAAAAGGAAAAAAATCTGTGATCACTCATACTTACATCTAAAAATCGATTTTTTATATGAAAAACATAAAAACTGATTTTATAGCTAAACGGATAGAGATAGAGGCAAAAGGACAAAAATCTGTTACCACTCATATTTACATCTAAAAATCGATTTTTTATATGAAAAACATAAAAATCGATTTTATAGCTAAACGGATAGAGATGGAGGCAAAATGACAAAAATCTGTGATCACTCATATTTACATCTAAAAATCGATTTTTTATATGAAAAACATAAAAATCGATTTTATAGCTAAACGGATAGAGATAGAGGCAAAAGGACAAAAATCTGTGATCACTCATGTTTACATCTAAAAATCGATTTTTTATATGAAAAACATAAAAATCGATTTTATAGCTAAACGGATGGAGATAGAGGCAAATGCACAAAAATCTATGATCACTCATATTTACATCTAAAAATCGATTTTTTATATGAAAAACATAAAAATCGATTTTATAGCTAAACGGATAGAGACAGAGGCAAAAGGACAAAAATCTATGATCACTCATATTTACATCTAAAAATCGATTTTTTATATGAAAAACATAAAAATCGATTTTATAGCTAAACGGATAAAGATAGAGGCAAAAGGACAAAAATCTGTGATCACTCATATTTACATCTAAAATTCGATTTTTTTATATGAAAAACATAAAAATCGATTTTATAGCTAAACGGATAAAGATAGAGGCAAAAGGACAAAAATCTGTGATCACTCATATTTACATCTAAAAATCGATTTTTTATATGAAAAACATAAAAATCGATTTTATAGCTAAACGGATAGAGACAGAGGCAAAAGGACAAAATTCTATGATCACTCATATTTACATCTAAAAATCGATTTTTTATATGAAAAACATAAAAATCGATTTTATAGCTAAACGGATAGAGATAGAGGCAAAAGGACAAAAATCTGTGATCACTCACATTTCTTTCTAAAAATCTATTTTTCATATGAAAAATATAAAAACTGATTTTATAGTTAAACGGATAGAGATAGAGGCAAAAGGACAAAAATCTGTAATCACTCATATTTACATCTAAAAATCGATTTTTAAATGAAAAACATAAAAATCGATTTTATAGCTAAACGGATAGAGACAGAGGCAAAAGGACAAAAATCTATGATCACTCATATTTACATCTAAAAATCGATTTTTTATATGAAAAACATAAAAATCGATTTTATAGCTAAACGGATAGAGATAGAGGCAAAAGGACAAAAATCTGTGATCACTCATATTTACATCTAAAAATCGATTTTTTTATATGAAAAACATAAAAATCGATTTTATAGCTAAACGGATAGAGATAGAAGCAAAAGGACAAAAATCTGTGATCACTCATACTTACATCTAAAAATCGATTTTTTATATGAAAAACATAAACATTGATTTTATAGCTAAACGGATAGAGATAGAGGCAAAAGGACAAAAATCTGTGATCACTCATATTTACATCTAAAAATCGATTTTTTATATGAAAAACATAAAAATCGACTTTATAGCTAAACGGATAGAGATAGAGGAAAAAGGACAAAAATCTGTTACCACTCATATTTACATCTAAAAATCGATTTTTTATATGAAAAACATAAAAATCGATTTTATAGCTAAACGGATAGAGATAGAGGCAAAACGACAAAAATATGTGATCACTCATATTTACATCTAAAAATCGATTTTTTGTATAAAAAACATAAAAATCGATTTTATAGCTAAACGGATAGAGACAGAGGCAAAAGGACAAAAATCTATGATCACTCATATTTACATCTAAAAGTCGATTTTTTATATGAAAAACATAAAAATCGATTTTATAGCTAAACGGATGGAGATAGAGGCAAATGCACAAAAATCTATGATCACTCATATTTACATCTAAAAATCGATTTTTTATATGAAAAACATAAAAATCGATTTTATAGCTAAACGGATAGAGACAGAGGCAAAAGGACAAAAATCTATGATCACTCATATTTACATCTAAAAATCGATTTTTTATATGAAAAACATAAAAATCGATTTTATAGCTGAACGGATAAAGATAGAGGCAAAAGGACAAAAATCTGTGATCACTCATATTTCCTTCTAAAAATCGATTTTATAGCTAAACGGATAAAGATAGAGGCAAAAGGACAAAAATCTGTGATCACTCATATTTACATCTAAAAATCGATTTTTTATATGAAAAACATAAAAATCGATTTTATAGCTAAACGGATAGAGACAGAGGCAAAAGGACAAAAATCTATGATCACTCATATTTACATCTAAAAATCGATTTTTTATATGAAAAACATAAAAATCGATTTTATAGCTAAACGGATAGAGATAGAGGCAAAAGGACAAAAATCTGTGATCACTCATATTTACATCTAAAAATCGATTTTTTTATATGAAAAACATAAAAATCGATTTTATAGCTAAACGGATAGAGATAGAGGCAAAAGGACAAAAATCTGTGATCACTCATATTTACATCTAAAAATCGATTTTTTATATGAAAAACATAAAAATCGATTTTATAGCTAAACGGATAGAGACAGAGGCAAAAGGACAAAAATTTATGATCACTCATATTTACATCTAAAAATCGATTTTTTATATGAAAAACATAAAAATCGATTTTATAGCTAAACGGATAGAGATAGAGGCAAAAGGACAAAAATCTGTGATCACTCATATTTACATCTAAAAATCGGTTTTTTTATATGAAAAACATAAAAATCGATTTTATAGCTAAACGGATAGAGATAGAAGCAAAAGGACAAAAATCTGTGATCACTCATACTTACATCTAAAAATCGATTTTTTATATGAAAAACATAAAAATCGATTTTATAGCTAAACGGATAAAGATAGAGGCAAAAGGACAAAAATCTGTGATCACTCATGTTTACATCTAAAAATCGGTTTTTTATATGAAAAACATAAAAATCGATTTTATAGCTAAACGGATGGAGATAGAGGCAAATGCACAAAAAACTATGATCACTCATATTTACATCTAAAAATCGATTTTTTATATGAAAAACACAAAAATCGATTTTATAGCTAAACGGATAGAGACAGAGGCAAAAGGACAAAAATCTATGATCACTCATATTTACATCTAAAAATCGATTTTTTATATGAAAAACATAAAAATCGATTTTATAGCTAAACGGATAAAGATAGAGGCAAAAGGACAAAAATCTGTGATCACTCATATTTACATCTAAAAATCGATTTTTTTATATGAAAAACATAAAAATCGATTTGATAGCTAAACGGATAAAGATAGAGGCAAAAGGACAAAAATCTGTGATCACTCATATTTCCCTCTAAAAATCGATTTTATAGCTAAACGGATAAAGATAGAGGCAAAAGGACAAAAATCTGTGATCACTCATATTTACATCTAAAAATCGATTTTTTATATGAAAAACATAAAAATCGATTCTATAGTTAACGGATAGAGACAGAGGCAAAAGGACAAAAATCTATGATCACTCATATTTACATCTAAAAATCGATTTTTTATATGAAAAACATAAAAATCGATTTTATAGCTAAACGGATAGAGATAGAGGCAAAAGGACAAAAATCTGTGATCACTCATATTTACATCTAAAAATCGATTTTTTTATATGAAAAATATAAAAATCGATTTTATAGCTAAACGGATAGAGATAGAGGCAAAAGGACAAAAATCTGTGATCACTCACATTTCTTTCTAAAAATCTATTTTTCATATGAAAAATATAAAAACTGATTTTATAGCTAAACGGATAGAGATAGAGGCAAAAGGACAAAAATCTGTGATCACTCATATTTACATCTAAAAATCGATTTTTTTTATATGAAAAACATAAAAATCGATTTTATAGCTAAACGGATAGAGATAGAGGCAAAAGGACAAAAATCTGTGATCACACATATTTCCTTCCAAAAATCGATTTTATAGCTAAACGGATAAAAATAAAGGCAAAAGGACAAAAATCTGTGATCACTCATATTTACATTTAAAAATCGATTTTTTATATGAAAAACATAAAAATCGATTTTATAGCTAAACGGATAGAGATAGAGGCAAAAGGACAAAAATCTGTGATCACTCATATTTACATCTAAAAATCGATTTTTTTTATATGAAAAACATAAAAATCGATTTTATAGCTAAACGGATAGAGATAGAGGCAAAAGGACAAAAATCTGTGATCACTCATACTTACATCTAAAAATCGATTTTTTATATGAAAAACATAAAAATTGATTTTATAGCTAAACGGATAGAGATAGAGGCAAAAGGACAAAAATCTGTGATCACTCATATTTACATCTAAAAATCGATTTTTTATATGAAAAACATAAAAATCGACTTTATAGCTAAACGGATAGAGATAGAGGAAAAAGGACAAAAATCTGTTACCACTCATATTTACATCTAAAAATCGATTTTTTATGTGAAAAACATAAAAATCGATTTTATAGCTAAACGGATAGAGATAGAGGCAAAAGGACAAAAATATGTGATCACTCATATTTACATCTAAAAATCGATTTTTTATATGAAAAACATAAAAATCGATTTTATAGCTAAACGGATAGAGACAGAGGCAAAAGGACAAAAATCTATGATCACTCATATTTACATCTAAAAATCGATTTTTTATATGAAAAACATAAAAATCGATTTTATAGCTAAACGGATAAAGATAGAGGCAAAAGGACAAAAATCTGTGATCACTCATATTTCCTTCTAAAAATCGATTTTATAGCTAAACGGATAAAGATAGAGGCAAAAGGACAAAAATCTGTGATCACTCATATTTACATCTAAAAATCGATTTTTTATATGAAAAACATAAAAATCGATTTTATAGCTAAACGGATAGAGACAGAGGCAAAAGGACAAAAATCTATGATCACTCATATTTACATCTAAAAATCGATTTTTTATATGAAAAACATAAAAATCGATTTTATAGCTAAACGGATAGAGATAGAGGCAAAAGGACAAAAATCTGTGATCACTCATATTTACATCTAAAAATCGATTTTTTTATATGAAAAACATAAAAATCGATTTTATAGCTAAACGGATAGAGATAGAGGCAAAAGGACAAAAATCTGTGATCACTCACATTTCTTTCTAAAAATCGATTTTTTTATATGAAAAACATAAAAATCGATTTTATAGCTAAACGGATAGAGATAGAAGCAAAAGGACAAAAATCTGTGATCACTCATACTTACATCTAAAAATCGATTTTTTATATGAAAAACATAAACATTGATTTTATAGCTAAACGGATAGAGTTAGAGGCAAAAGGACAAAAATCTGTGATCACTCATATTTACATCTAAAAATCGATTTTTTATATGAAAAACATAAAAATCGACTTTATAGCTAAACGGATAGAGATAGAGGCAAAAGGACAAAAATATATGATCACTCAAATTTTGTTCTAAAAATCGATTTTTTAATTGAAAAACATAAAAATCGATTTTATAGCTAAACGGATAGAGATAGAGGCAAAAGGACAAAAATCTGTGATCACTCACATTTCTTTCTAAAAATCGATTTTTCATATGAAAAACATCAAAACTGATTTTATAGCTAAACGGATAGATAGAGGCAAAAGGACAAAAATCTGTTACCACTCATATTTACATCTAAAAATCGATTTTTTATATGAAAAACATAAAAATCGATTTTATAGCTAAACGGATAGAGATGGAGGCAAAATGACAAAAATCTGTGATCACTCATATTTACATCTAAAAATCGATTTTTTTATATGAAAAACATAAAAATCGATTTTATAGCTAAACGGATAGAGATAGAGGCAAAAGGACAAAAATCTGTGATCACTCATGTTTACATCTAAAAATCGGTTTTTTATATGAAAAACATAAAAATCGATTTTATAGCTAAACGGATGGAGATAGAGGCAAATGCACAAAAATCTATGATCACTCATATTTACATCTAAAAATCGATTTTTTATATGAAAAACATAAAAATCGATTTTATAGCTAAACGGATAGAGACAGAGGCAAAAGGACAAAAATCTATGATCACTCATATTTACATCTAAAAATCGATTTTTTATATGAAAAACATAAAAATCGATTTTATAGCTAAACGGATAAAGATAGAGGCAAAAGGACAAAAATCTGTGATCACTCATATTTACATCTAAAATTCGATTTTTTTATATGAAAAACATAAAAATCGATTTTATAGCTAAACGGATAAAGATAGAGGCAAAAGGACAAAAATCTGTGATCACTCATATTTACATCTAAAAATCGATTTTTTATATGAAAAACATAAAAATCGATTTTATAGCTAAACGGATAGAGACAGAGGCAAAAGGACAAAAATCTATGATCACTCATATTTACATCTAAAAATCGATTTTTTATATGAAAAACATAAAAATCGATTTTATAGCTAAACGGATAGAGATAGAGGCAAAAGGACAAAAATCTGTGATCACTCACATTTCTTTCTAAAAATCTATTTTTCATATGAAAAATATAAAAACTGATTTTATAGTTAAACGGATAGAGATAGAGGCAAAAGGACAAAAATCTGTAATCACTCATATTTACATCTAAAAATCGATTTTTAAATGAAAAACATAAAAATCGATTTTATAGCTAAACGGATAGAGACAGAGGCAAAAGGACAAAAATCTATGATCACTCATATTTACATCTAAAAATCGATTTTTTATATGAAAAACATAAAAATCGATTTTATAGCTAAACGGATAAAGATAGAGGCAAAAGGAAAAAAATCTGTGATCACACATATTTCCTTCTAAAAATCGATTTTATAGCTAAACGGACAGAGATAGAGGCAAAAGGACAAAAATATGTGATCACTCACATTTTGTTCTAAAAATCGATTTTTTAATTGAAAAACATAAAAATCGATTTTATAGCTAAACGGATAGAGATAGAGGCAAAAGGAAAAAAATCTGTGATCACTCATACTTACATCTAAAAATCGATTTTTTATATGAAAAACATAAAAACTGATTTTATAGCTAAACGGATAGAGATAGAGGCAAAAGGACAAAAATCTGTTACCACTCATATTTACATCTAAAAATCGATTTTTTATATGAAAAACATAAAAATCGATTTTATAGCTAAACGGATAGAGATGGAGGCAAAATGACAAAAATCTGTGATCACTCATATTTACATCTAAAAATCGATTTTTTATATGAAAAACATAAAAATCGATTTTATAGCTAAACGGATAGAGATAGAGGCAAAAGGACAAAAATCTGTGATCACTCATGTTTACATCTAAAAATCGATTTTTTATATGAAAAACATAAAAATCGATTTTATAGCTAAACGGATGGAGATAGAGGCAAATGCACAAAAATCTATGATCACTCATATTTACATCTAAAAATCGATTTTTTATATGAAAAACATAAAAATCGATTTTATAGCTAAACGGATAGAGACAGAGGCAAAAGGACAAAAATCTATGATCACTCATATTTACATCTAAAAATCGATTTTTTATATGAAAAACATAAAAATCGATTTTATAGCTAAACGGATAAAGATAGAGGCAAAAGGACAAAAATCTGTGATCACTCATATTTACATCTAAAATTCGATTTTTTTATATGAAAAACATAAAAATCGATTTTATAGCTAAACGGATAAAGATAGAGGCAAAAGGACAAAAATCTGTGATCACTCATATTTACATCTAAAAATCGATTTTTTATATGAAAAACATAAAAATCGATTTTATAGCTAAACGGATAGAGACAGAGGCAAAAGGACAAAATTCTATGATCACTCATATTTACATCTAAAAATCGATTTTTTATATGAAAAACATAAAAATCGATTTTATAGCTAAACGGATAGAGATAGAGGCAAAAGGACAAAAATCTGTGATCACTCACATTTCTTTCTAAAAATCTATTTTTCATATGAAAAATATAAAAACTGATTTTATAGTTAAACGGATAGAGATAGAGGCAAAAGGACAAAAATCTGTAATCACTCATATTTACATCTAAAAATCGATTTTTAAATGAAAAACATAAAAATCGATTTTATAGCTAAACGGATAGAGACAGAGGCAAAAGGACAAAAATCTATGATCACTCATATTTACATCTAAAAATCGATTTTTTATATGAAAAACATAAAAATCGATTTTATAGCTAAACGGATAGAGATAGAGGCAAAAGGACAAAAATCTGTGATCACTCATATTTACATCTAAAAATCGATTTTTTTATATGAAAAACATAAAAATCGATTTTATAGCTAAACGGATAGAGATAGAAGCAAAAGGACAAAAATCTGTGATCACTCATACTTACATCTAAAAATCGATTTTTTATATGAAAAACATAAACATTGATTTTATAGCTAAACGGATAGAGATAGAGGCAAAAGGACAAAAATCTGTGATCACTCATATTTACATCTAAAAATCGATTTTTTATATGAAAAACATAAAAATCGACTTTATAGCTAAACGGATAGAGATAGAGGAAAAAGGACAAAAATCTGTTACCACTCATATTTACATCTAAAAATCGATTTTTTATATGAAAAACATAAAAATCGATTTTATAGCTAAACGGATAGAGATAGAGGCAAAACGACAAAAATATGTGATCACTCATATTTACATCTAAAAATCGATTTTTTGTATAAAAAACATAAAAATCGATTTTATAGCTAAACGGATAGAGACAGAGGCAAAAGGACAAAAATCTATGATCACTCATATTTACATCTAAAAGTCGATTTTTTATATGAAAAACATAAAAATCGATTTTATAGCTAAACGGATAAAGATAGAGGCAAAAGGAAAAAAATCTGTGATCACTCATATTTACATCTAAAAATCGATTTTTTTTTTATATGAAAAACATAAAAATCGATTTTATAGCTAAACGGATAGAGATAGAGGCAAAAGGACAAAAATCTGTGATCACTCACATTTCTTTCTAAAAATCTATTTTTCATATGAAAAATATAAAAACTGATTTTATAGCTAAACGGATAGAGATAGAGGCAAAAGGACAAAAATCTGTTACCACTCATATTTACATCTAAAAATCGATTTTTTATATGAAAAACATAAAAATCGATTTTATAGCTAAACGGATGGAGATAGAGGCAAATGCACAAAAATCTATGATCACTCATATTTACATCTAAAAATCGATTTTTTATATGAAAAACATAAAAATCGATTTTATAGCTAAACGGATAAAGATAGAGGCAAAAGGAAAAAAATCTGTGATCACTTATACTTACATCTAAAAATCGATTTTTTATATGAAAAACATAAAAATTGATTTTATAGATAAACGGATAGAGATAGAGGCAAAAGGACAAAAATCTGTGATCACTCATACTTACACTTAAAAATCGATTTTTATATGAAAAACATAAAAATTGGTTTTATAGCTAAACGGATAGAGATAGAGGCAAAGGGACAAAAATCTGTGATCACTCATATTTTGTTCTAAAAATCGATTTTTTATATGAAAAACATAAAAACTGATTTTATAGCTAAACGGATAGAGATAGAGGCAAAGGGACAAAAATCTGTGATCACTCGTATTTTGTTCTAAAAATCGATTTTTTATATGAAAAACATAAAAACTGATTTTATATCTAAACGGATAGAGATAGAGGCAAAAGGACAAAAATCTGTGATCATTCATACTTACATCTAAAAATCGATTTTTTATATGAAAAACATAAAAATCGATTTTATAGCTAAACGGATAAAGATAGAGGCAAAAGGCCAAAAATCTGTGATCACTCATACTTACATCTAAAAATCGATTTTTTATATGAAAAACATAAAAATCGATTTTATAGCTAAACGGATGGAGATAGAGGCAAATGCACAAAAATCTATGATCACTCATATTTACATCTAAAAATCGATTTTTTATATGAAAAACATAAAAATTGATTTTATAGCTAAACGGATAGAGATAGAGGCAAAAGGACAAAAAGCTGTGATCACTCATATTTACATCTAAAAATCGATTTTTTATATGAAAAACATAAAAATCGACTTTATAGCTAAACGGATAGAGATAGAGGAAAAAGGACAAAAATCTGTTACCACTCATATTTACATCTAAAAATCGATTTTTTATATGAAAAACATAAAAATCGATTTTATAGCTAAACGGATAGAGATAGAGGCAAAAGGACAAAAATCTGTGATCACTCATACTTACATCTAAAAATCGATTTTTTATATGAAAAACATAAAAATCGATTTTATAGCTAAACGGATGGAGATAGAGGCAAATGCACAAAAACCTATGATCACTCATATTTACATCTAAAAATCGATTTTTTATATGAAAAACATAAAAATCGATTTTATAGCTAAACGGATAAAGATAGAGGCAAAAGGAAAAAAATCTGTGATCACTCATACTTACATCTAAAAATCGATTTTTATATGAAAAATATAAAAATTGATTTTATAGCTAGACGGATAGAGATAGAGGCAAAAGGACAAAAATCTGTGATCACTCACATTTCTTTCTAAAAATCGATTTTTCATATGAAAAACATAAAAATCGACTTTATAGCTAAACGGATAGAGATAGAGGAAAAAGGACAAAAATCTGTTACCACTCATATTTACATCTAAAAATCGATTTTTTATATGAAAAACATAAAAATCGATTTTATAGCTAAACGGATAGAGATAGAGGCAAAAGGACAAAAATCTGAGATCACTCACATTTCTTTCTAAAAATCGATTTTTCATATGAAAAACATAAAAACTGATTTTATAGCTAAACGGATAGAGATAGAGGCAAAAGGCCAAAAATCTGTGATCACTCATATTTACATCTAAAAATCGATTTTTTATATGAAAAACATAAAAATCGATTTTATAGCTAAACGGATAAAGATAGAGGCAAAAGGAAAAAAATCTGTGATCACTCATACTTACATCTAAAAATCGATTTTTATATGAAAAATATAAAAATTGATTTTATAGCTAGACGGATAGAGATAGAGGCAAAAGGACAAAAATCTGTGATCACTCACATTTCTTTCTAAAAATCGATTTTTCATATGAAAAACATAAAAATCGACTTTATAGCTAAACGGATAGAGATAGAGGAAAAAGGACAAAAATCTGTTACCACTCATATTTACATCTAAAAATCGATTTTTTATATGAAAAACATAAAAATCGATTTTATAGCTAAATGGATAGAGATAGAGGCAAAAGGACAAAAATCTGAGATCACTCACATTTCTTTCTAAAAATCGATTTTTCATATGAAAAACATAAAACTGATTTTATAGCTAAACGGATAGAGATAGAGGCAAAAGGCCAAAAATCTGTGATCACTCATACTTACATCTAAAAATCGATTTTTTATATGAAAAACATAAAAATCGATTTTATAGCTAAACGAATGGAGATAGAGGCAAATGCACAAAAATCTATGATCACTCATATTTACATCTAAAAATCGATTTTTTATATGAAAAACATAAAAATTGGATTTATAGCTAAACGGATAGAGATAGAGGCAAAAGGACAAAAATCTGTGATCACTCATATTTACATCTAAAAATCGATTTTTTATATGAAAAACATAAAAATCGACTTTATAGCTAAACGGATAGAGATAGAGGAAAAAGGACAAAAATCTGTTACCACTCATATTTACATCTAAAAATCGATTTTTTATATGAAAAACATAAAAATCGATTTTATAGCTAAACGGATAGAGATAGAGGCAAAACGACAAAAATCTGTGATCACTCATACTTACATCTAAAAATCGATTTTTTATATGAAAAACATAAAAATCGATTTTATAGCTAAACGGATAGAGATAGAGGCAAAAGGACAAAAATCTGTGATCACTCATATTTACATCTAAAAATCGATTTTTTATATGAAAAACATAAAAATCGATTTTATAGCTAAACGGATAGAGATAGAGGCAAAAGGACAAAAATCTGTGATCACTCATACTTACATCTAAAAATCGATTTTTTATATGAAAAAAATAAAAATTGATTTCATAGCTAAACGGATAGAGATAGAGGCAAAAGGACAAAAATCTGTAATCACTCACATTTCTTCCTAAAAATCGATTTTTCATATGAAAAACATAAGAATCGATTTTATAGCTAAACGGATGGAGATAGAGGCAAATGCACAAAAATCTATGATCACTCATATTTACATCTAAAAATCGATTTTTATATGAAAAATATAAAAATTGATTTTATAGCTAGACGGATAGAGATAGAGGCAAAAGGACAAAAATCTGTGATCACTCACATTTCTTTCTAAAAATCGATTTTTCATATGAAAAACATAAAAATCGACTTTATAGCTAAACGGATAGAGATAGAGGAAAAAGGACAAAAATCTGTTACCACTCATATTTACATCTAAAAATCGATTTTTTATATGAAAAACATAAAAATCGATTTTATAGCTAAACGGATAGAGATAGAGGCAAAAGGACAAAAATCTGAGATCACTCACATTTCTTTCTAAAAATCGATTTTTCATATGAAAAACATAAAAACTGATTTTATAGCTAAACGGATAGAGATAGAGGCAAAAGGCCAAAAATCTGTGATCACTCATACTTACATCTAAAAATCGATTTTTTATATGAAAAACATAAAAATCGATTTTATAGCTAAACGGATGGAGATAGAGGCAAATGCACAAAAATCTATGATCACTCATATTTACATCTAAAAATCGATTTTTTATATGAAAAACATAAAAATTGATTTTATAGCTAAACGGATAGAGATAGAGGCAAAAGGACAAAAATCTGTGATCACTCATATTTACATCTAAAAATCGATTTTTTATATGAAAAACATAAAAATCGACTTTATAGCTAAACGGATAGAGATAGAGGAAAAAGGACAAAAATCTGTTACCACTCATATTTACATCTAAAAATCGATTTTTTATATGAAAAACATAAAAATCGATTTTATAGCTAAACGGATAGAGATAGAGGCAAAAGGACAAAAATCTGTGATCACTCATACTTACATCTAAAAATCGATTTTTTATATGAAAAACATAAAAATCGATTTTATAGCTAAACGGATAGAGATAGAGGCAAAAGAACAAAAATCTGTGATCACTCATATTTACATCTAAAAATCGATTTTTTATATGAAAAACATAAAAATCGATTTCATAGCTAAACGGATAGAGATAGAGGCAAAAGGACAAAAATCTGTAATCACTCACATTTCTTCCTAAAAATCGATTTTTCATATGAAAAACATAAGAATCGATTTTATAGCTAAACGGATGGAGATAGAGGCAAATGCACAAAAATCTATGATCACTCATATTTACATCTAAAAATCGATTTTTTATATGAAAAACATAAAAATCGATTTTATAGCTAAACGGATAAAGATAGAGGCAAAAGCAAAAAAATCTGTGATCACTCATATTTACATCTAAAAATCGATTTTTTATATGAAAAACATAAAAATCGATTTTATAGCTAAACGGATAGAGATAGAGGCAAAAGGACAAAAATCTGTGATCACTCATATATACATCTAAAAATCGATTTTTTATATGAAAAACATAAAAATCAACTTTATAGCTAAACGGATAGAGATAGAGGAAAAAGGACAAAAATCTGTTACCACTCATATTTACATCTAAAAATCGATTTTTTATATGAAAAACATAAAAATCGATTTTATAGCTAAACGGATAGATATAGAATCAGAAGGACAAAAATATGTGATCACTCACATTTCTTTCTAAAAATCGATTTTTCATATGAAAAACATAAAAACTGATTTTATAGCTAAACGGATAGAGATAGAGGCAAAAGAACAAAAATCTGAGATCACTCACATTTCTTTCTAAAAATCGATTTTTCATATGAAAAACATAAAAACTGATTTTATAGCTAAACGGATAGAGATAGAGGCAAAAGGACAAAAATCTGTGATCACTCACATTTTGTTCTAAAAATCGATTTTCTAATTGAAAAACATAAAAATCGATTTTATAGCTAAACGGATAGAGATAGAGGCAAAAGGAAAAAAATATGTGATCACTCACATTTTGTTCTAAAAATCGATTTTCTAATTGAAAAACATAAAAATCGATTTTATAGCTAAACGGATAGAGATAGAGGCAAAAGGACAAAAATATGTGATCGCTCACATTTTGTTCTAAAAATCGATTTTCTAATTGAAAAACATAAAAATCGATTTTATAGCTAAACGGATAGAGATAGAGGCAAAAGGACAAAAATCTGTGATCACTCATATTTACATCTAAAAATCGATTTTTTATATGAAAAACATAAAAATCGATTTTATAGCTAAACGGATAGAGATAGAGGCAAAAGGACAAAAATCTGTGATCACTCATATTTACATCTAAAAATCGATTTTTTATATGAAAAACACAAAAATCGATTATATGGCTAAACGCATAGAGATAGAGGCAAAAGGACAAAAATCTGTGATCACTCATATTTACATCTAAAAATCGATTTTTTATATGAAAAACATAAAAATCGATTTTATAGCTAAACGGATAGAGATAGAGACAAAAGGACAAAAATCTGTGATCACTCATATTTACATCTAAAAATCGATTTTTTATATGAAAAATATAAAAGTCGATTTTAGAGCTAAACGGATAGAGATAGAGGCATAAGGACCAAAATCTGTGATCACTCATACTTACATCTAAAAATCGATTTTTTATATGACAAACATAAAAATCTGTTTTATAGCTAAACGGATAGAGATAGCGGCAAAAGGACAAAAATCTGTGATCACTCGTATTTTGTTCTAAAAATCGATTTTTTATATGAAAAACATAAAAATCGATTTTATAGCTAAAGGGATAGATTTAGAGGCAAAAGGACAAAAATCTATGATCACTCATATTTACATCTTAAAATCGATTTTTTATATGAAAAACATAAAAATCGATTTTATAGCTAAACGGATAGAGATAGAGGCAAAAGGACAAAAATCTGTGATCACTCATATATACATCTAAAAATCGATTTTTTATATGAAAAACATAAAAATCGACTTTATAGCTAAACGGATAGAGATAGAGGAAAAAGGACAAAAATCTGTTACCACTCATATTTACATCTAAAAATCGATTTTTTATATGAAAAATATAAAAATCGATTTTATAGCTAAACGGATAGAGATAGAATCAGAAGGAAAAAAATATGTGATCACTCACATTTCTTTCTAAAAATCGATTTTTCATATGAAAAACATAAAAACTGATTTTATAGCTAAACGGATAGAGATAGAGGCAAAAGAACAAAAATCTGAGATCACTCACATTTCTTTCTAAAAATCGATTTTTCATATGAAAAACATAAAAACTGATTTTATAGCTAAACGGATAGAGATAGAGGCAAAAGGACAAAAATCTGTGATCACTCACATTTTGTTCTAAAAATCGATTTTCTAATTGAAAAACATAAAAATCGATTTTATAGCCAAACGGATAGAGATAGAGGCAAAAGGAAAAAAATATGTGATCACTCACATTTTGTTCTAAAAATCGATTTTCTAATTGAAAAACATAAAAATCGATTTTATAGCTAAACGGATAGAGATAGAGGCAAAAGGACAAAAATATGTGATCACTCACATTTTGTTCTAAAATCGATTTTCTAATTGAAAAACATAAAAATCGATTTTATAGCTAAACGGATAGAGATAGAGGCAAAAGGACAAAAATCTGTGATCACTCATATTTACATCTAAAAATCGATTTTTTATATGAAAAACATAAAAATCGATTTTATAGCTAAACGGATAGAGATAGAGGCAAAAGGACAAAAATCTGTGATCACTCATATTTACATCTAAAAATCGATTTTTTATATGAAAAACATAAAAATCGATTATATGGCTAAACGCATAGAGATAGAGGCAAAAGGACAAAAATCTGTGATCACTCATATTTACATCTAAAAATCGATTTTTTATATGAAAAACATAAAAATCGATTTTATAGCTAAACGGATAGAGATAGAGGCAAAAGGACAAAAATCTGTGATCACTCATATTTACATCTAAAAATCGATTTTTTATATGACAAACATAAAAATCTGTTTTATAGCTAAACGGATAGAGATAGCGGCAAAAGGACAAAAATCTGTGATCACTCGTATTTTGTTCTAAAAATCGATTTTTTATATGAAAAACATAAAAATCGATTTTATAGCTAAAGGGATAGAGATAGAGGCAAAAGGACAAAAATCTATGATCACTCATATTTACATCTTAAAATCGATTTTTTATATGAAGAACATAAAAATCGATTTTATAGCTAAACGGATAGAGATAGAGGCAAAAGGACAAAAATCTGTGATCACTCATATTTACATCTAAAAATCGATTTTTTATATGAAAAACATAAAAATCGATTTTATAGCTAAACGGATAGAGATAGAGGCAAAAAGACAAAAATCTGTGATCACTCATATTTTGTTCTAAAAATCGATTTTTTATATGAAAAACATAAAAATCGATTTTATAGCTAAACGGATAGAGATAGAGGCAAAAGGACAAAAATCTGTGATCACTCATATTTACATCTAAAAATCGATTTTTTATATGAAAAACATAAAAATCGATTTTATAGCTAAACGGATAGAGATAGAGGCAAAAGGACAAAAATCTATGATCACTCATATTTGCATTTAAAAATCGATTTTTTAATTGAAAAACATAAAAATCGGTTTTAGAGCTAAACGGATAGAGATAGAGGCAAAAGGACAAAAAAATGTGATCACTCATATTTACATCTAAAAATCGATTTTTTATATGAAAAACATAAAAATCGATTTTATAGCTAAACGGATAGAGATAGAGGCAAAAGGCCAAAAATCTGTGATCACTCATATTTACATCTAAAAATCGATTTTTTATATGAAAAACATAAAAAACGATTTTATAGCTAAACGGATAGAGATAGAGGCAAAAGGACAAAAATCTGTCATCACTCGTATTTTGATCTAAAAATCGATTTTTTATATGAAAAACATAAAAATCGATTTTATAGCTAAACGGATAGAGATAGAGGCAAAAGGACAAAAATCTGCGATCACTCATATTTACATCTAAAAATAGATTTTTTTAATTGAAAAACATAAAAATCGGTTTTATAGCTAAACGGATAGAGATAGAGGCAAAAGGATGAAAATATGTGATCACTCGTATTTTGTTCTAAAAATCGATTTTTTTATATGAAAAACATAAAAATCGATTTTATAGCTAAACGGATAGAGATAGAGGCAAAAGGACAAAAATCTGTGATCACTCATATTTACATCTAAAAATCGATTTTTTATATGAAAAACATAAAAATTGATTTTATAGCTAAACGGATAGAGATAGAGGCATAAGGACAAAAATCTGTGATCACTCGTATTTTGATCTAAAAATCGATTTTTTATATGAAGAACATAAAAATCGATTTTATAGCTAAACGGATAGAGATAGAGGCAAAAGGACAAAAATCTGCGATCACTCATATTTACATCTAAAAATCGATTTTTTTAATTGAAAAACATGAAAATCGGTTTTATAGCTAAATGGATAGAGATAGAGGAAAAAGGACAAAAATCTGTTACCACTCATATTTACATCTAAAAATCGATTTTTTATATGAAAAACATAAAAATTGATTTTATAGCTAAACGGATAGAGATAGAGGCATAAGGACAAAAATCTGTGATCACTCGTATTTTGATCTAAAAATCGATTTTTTATATGAAGAACAAAAAAATCGATTTTATAGCTAAACGGATAGAGATAGAGGCAAAAGGACAAAAATCTGTGATCACTCATATTTCCTTCTAAAAATCGATTTTATAGCTAAACGGATAGAGGCAAAAGGACAAAAGTCTGTGATCACTCATATTTACATCTATAAATCGATTTTTTATATAAAAAACATAAAAATTGATTTTATAGCTAAACGGATAGAGATAGAGGCAAAAGGACAAAAATCTGTGATCACTCATATTTACATCTAAAAATCGATTTTTTATATGAAAAACATAAAAATCGATTTTATAGCTAAACGGATAGAGATAGAGGCATAAGGACAAAAATCTGCGATCACTCATATTTACATCTAAAAATCGATTTTTTATATGAAAAACATAAAAATCGATTTTATAGCTAAACGGATAGAGATTGAGGCAAAAATCTGTGATCACTCATATTTACATCTAAAAATCGATTTTTTATTTGAAAAACATAAAAATTGATTTTATAGATAAACGGATAGAGATAGAGGCAAAAGGACAAAAATCTGTGATCACTCATATTTACATCTAAAAATCGATTTTTTATACGAAAAACATAAAAATCGATTTTATAACTAAACGGATAGAGATAGAGGCATAAGGACAAAAATCTGCGATCACTCATATTTACATCTAAAAATCGATTTTTTATATGAAAAACATAAAAATCGATTTTATAGCTAAACGGATAGAGATAGAGGCAAAAGGACAAAAATCTGTGATCACTCATATTTACATCTAAAAATCGATTTTTTATATGAAAAACATAAAAATCGATTTTATAGCTAAACGGATAGAGATAGAGGCAAAAGGACAAAAATCTGCGATCACTCATATTTACATCTAAAAATCGACTTTTTTAATTGAAAAACATAAAAATCGGTTTTATAGCTAAACGGATAGAGAGAGACGCAAAAGGCCAAAAATATGTGATCACTCATATTTGCATTTAAAAATCGATTTTATAGCTAAACGGATAGAGAAAGAGGCAAAAGGACAAAAATCTGTGATAACTCATATTTCCTTCTAAAAATCGATTTTTTTATATGAAAAACATAAAAAACGATTTTATAGCTAAACGGATAGAGATAGAGGCAAGAGGACAAAAATCTGTGATCACTCATATTTTGTTCTAAAAATCGATTTTTTTATATGAAAAACATAAAAAACGATTTTATAGCTAAACGTATAGAGATAGAGGCAAAAGGACAAAAATCTGTTATCACTCATATTTTGTTCTAAAAATCGATTTTTTATATGAAAAACATAAAAAACATTTTATAGCTAAACGGATAGAGATAGAGGCAAAAGGACAAAAATCTGTGATCACTCGTATTTTGATCTAAAAATCGATTTTTTATATGAAAAACATAAAAATCGATTTTATAGCTAAACGGATAGAGATAGAGGCAAAAGGACAAAAATCTGCGATCACTCATATTTACATCCAAAAATCGATTTTTTTAATTGAAAAACATAAAAATCGGTTTTATAGCTAAACGGATAGAGATAGAGGCAAAAGGATAAAAATATGTGATCACTCGTATTTTGTTCTAAAAATTGATTTTTTTTATATGAAAAACATAAAAATCGATTTTATAGCTAAACAGATGGATATAGAGGCAAAAGGACAAACATCTGTGATCACTCATATTCACATCTAAAAATCGATTTTTTATATGAAAAACATAAAAATCGATTTTATAGCTAAACGGATAGAGATAGAGGCAAAAGAACAATAATCTGTGATCACTCATATTTTGTTCTAAAAATCGATTTTTTATATGAAAAACATAAAAAACGATTTTATAGCTAAACGGATAGAGATAGAGGCAAAAGGACAAAAATCTGTGATCACTCGTATTTTGATCTAAAAATCGATTTTTTATATGAAAAACATAAAAATCGATTTTATAGCTAAACGGATAGAGATAGAGGCAAAAGGACAAAAATCTGCGATCACTCATATTTACATCTAAAAATCGATTTTTTTAATTGAAAACATAAAAATCGGTTTTATAGCCAAACGGATAGAGATAGAGGCAAGAGGACAAAAATCTGTGATCACTCATATTTTGTTCTAAAAATCGATTTTTTATATGAAAAACATAAAAATCGATTCTATAGCTAAACGGATGGAGATACAGGCAAAAGCACAAAAATCTGTGATCACTCATATTTACATCTAAAAATCGATTTTTTATATGAAAGACATAAAAATCGATTTTATAGCTAAACGGATAGAGATAGATGCAAGAGGACAAAAATCTGTGATCACTCATATTTTGTTCTAAAGATCGATTTTTTAATGAAAAACATAAAAAACGATTTTATAGCTAAACGGATAGAGATAGAGGCAAAAGGACAAAAATCTGTGATCACTCATATTTTGTTCTAAAAATCGATTTTTTATATGAAAAACATAAAAATCGATTTTATAGCTAAACGGATAGAGATAGAGGCAAAAGGACAAAAATCTGTGATCACTCATATTTTGTTCTAAAAATCGATTTTTTTTATATGAAAAACATAAAAAACGATTTTATAGCTAAACGTATAGAGATAGAGGCAAAAGGACAAAAATCTGTGATCACTCATGTTTTGTTCTAAAGATCGATTTTTTAATGAAAAACATAAAAAACGATTTTATAGCTAAACGGATAGAGATAGAGGCAAAAGGACAAAAATCTGTGATCACTCATATTTTGTTCTAAAAATCGATTATTTATATGAAAAACATAAAAATCGATTTTATAGCTAAACGGATAGAGATATAGGCAAAAGGACAAAAATCTGTGATCACTCATATTTACCTCTAAAAATCGATTTTATAGCTAAACGGATAGAGAAAGAGGCAAAAGGACAAAAATCTGTGATAACTCATATTTCCTTCTAAAAATCGATTTTTTAATGGAAAACATAAAAAACGATTTTATAGCTAAACGGATAGAGATAGAGGCAAAAGGACAAAAATCTGTGATCACTCATATTTTGTTCTAAAAATCGATTTTTTTATATGAAAAACATAAAAAACGATTTTATAGCTAAACGTATAGAGATAGAGGCAAAAGGACAAAAATCTGTTATCACTCATATTTACATCTAAAAATCGATTTTTTATATGAAAAACATAAAAATCGATTTTATAGCTAAACGGATAGAGATAGAGGCAAAAGGACAAAAATCTGTGATCACTCACATTTACATCTAAAAATCGATTTTTTATATGAAAAACATAAAAATCGATTTTATAGCTAAACGGGTAGAGATAGAGGCAAAAGGACAAAAATCTGTGATCACTCATATTTTGTTCTAAAAATCGATTTTTTATATGAAAAACATAAAAATCGATTTTATAGCTAAACGGATAGAGATAGAGGCAAAAGGACAAAAATCTGTGATCACTCATATTTACATCTAAAAATCGATTTTTTATATGAAAAACATAAAAATCGATTTTATAGCTAAACGGATGGAGATACAGGCAAAAGCACAAAAATCTGTGATCACTCATATTTACATCTAAAAATCGATTTTTTATATGAAAGACATAAAAATCGATTTTATAGCTAAACGGATAGAGATAGAGGCAAAAGGACAAAAATCTGTGATCACTCATATTTACATCTAAAAATCGATTTTTTATATGAAAAACATAAAAATCGATTTTATAGCTAAACGGATGGAGATACAGGCAAAAGCACAAAAATCTGTGATCACTCATATTTACATCTAAAAATCGATTTTTTATATGAAAGACATAAAAATCGATTTTATAGCTAAACGGATAGAGATAGATGCAAGAGGACAAAAATCTGTGATCACTCATATTTTGTTCTAAAAATCGATTTTTTAATGAAAAACATAAAAAACGATTTTATAGCTAAACGGATAGAGATAGAGGCAAAAGGACAAAAATCTGTGATCACTCATATTTTGTTCTAAAAATCGATTTTTTATATGAAAAACATAAAAATCGATTTTATAGCTAAACGGATAGAGATATAGGCAAAAGGACAAAAATCTGTGATCACTCATATTTACCTCTAAAAATCGATTTTATAGCCAAACGGATAGAGAAAGAGGCAAAAGGACAAAAATCTGTGATAACTCATATTTCCTTCTAAAAATCGATTTTTTATATGAAAAACATAAAAAACGATTTTATAGCTAAACGTATAGAGATAGAGGCAAAAGGACAAAAATCTGTTATCACTCATATTTTGTTCTAAAAATCGATTTTTTTATATGAAAAACATAAAAAACGATTTTATAGCTAAACGGATAGAGATAGAGGCAAAAGGACAAAAATCTGTTATCACTCATATTTTGTTCTAAAAATCGATTTTTATATGAAAAACATAAAAATCGATTTTATAGCTAAACGGATAGAGATAGAGGCAAAAGGACAAAAATCTGTGATCACTCGTATTTTGATCTAAAAATCGATTTTTTATATGAAAAACATAAAAATCGATTTTATAGCTAAACGGATAGAGATAGAGGCAAAAGGACAAAAATCTGCGATCACTCGTATTTACATCTAAAAATCGATTTTTTTAATTGAAAAACATAAAAATCGGTTTTATAGCTAAACGGATAGAGATAGAGGCAAAAGGATAAAAATATGTGATCACTCGTATTTTGTTCTAAAAATCGATTTTTTTTATATGAAAAACATAAAAATCGATTTTATAGCTAAACGGATGGAGATAGAGGCAAAAGGACAAACATCTGTGATCACTCATATTCACATCTAAAAATCGATTTTTTATATGAAAAACATAAAAATCGATTTTATAGCTAAACGGATAGAGATAGAGGCAAAAGGACAAAAATCTGTGATCACTCATATTTTGTTCTAAAAATCGATTTTTTATATGAAAAACATAAAAAACGATTTTATAGCTAAACGGATAGAGATAGAGGCAAAAGGACAAAAATCTGTGATCACTCGTATTTTGATCTAAAAATCGATTTTTTATATGAAAAACATAAAAATCGATTTTATAGCTAAACGGATAGAGATAGAGGCAAAAGGACAAAAATCTGCAATCACTCATATTTACATCTAAAAATCCATTTTTTTTAATTGAAAACATAAAAATCGGTTTTATAGCCAAACGGATAGAGATAGAGGCAAGAGGACAAAAATCTGTGATCACTCATATTTTGTTCTAAAAATCGATTTTTTATATGAAAAACATAAAAATCGATTTTATAGCTAAACGGATGGAGATACAGGCAAAAGCACAAAAATCTGTGATCACTCATATTTACATCTAAAAATCGATTTTTTATATGAAAGACATAAAAATCGATTTTATAGCTAAACGGATAAAGATAGATGCAAGAGGACAAAAATCTGTGATCACTCATATTTTGTTCTAAAAATCGATTTTTTAATGAAAAACATAAAAAACAATTTTATAGCTAAACGGATAGAGATAGAGGCAAAAGGACAAAAATCTGTGATCACTCATATTTTGTTCTAAAAATCGATTTTTTATATGAAAAACATAAAAATCGATTTTATAGCTAAACGGATAGAGATAGAGGCAAAAGGACAAAAATCTGTGATCACTCATATCTTGTTCTAAAAATCGATTTTTTATATGAAAAACATAAAAATCGATTTTATAGCTAAACGGATAGAGATATAGGCAAAAGGACAAAAATCTGTGAAAACTCATATTTACCTCTAAAAATCGATTTTATAGCTAAACGGATAGAGATAGAGGCAAAAGGACAAAAATCTGTGATCACTCATATTTTGTTCTAAAAATCGATTTTTTTATATGAAAAACATAAAAAACGATTTTATAGCTAAACGGATAGAGATAGCGGCAAAAGGACAAAAATTTGTTATCACTCATATTTTGTTCTAAAAATCGATTTTTTATATAAAAAACATAAAAATCGATTTTATAACTAAACGGATAGAGATAGAGGCAAAAGGACAAAAATCTGTGATCACTCATATTTACATCTAAAAATCGATTTTTTATATGAAAAACATAAAAATCGATTTTATAGCTAAAGGGATAGAGATAGAGGCAAAAGGACAAAAATCTGTGATCACTCACATTTACATCTAAAAATCGATTTTTTATATGAAAAACATAAAAATCGATTTTATAGCTAAACGGGTAGGGATAGAGGCAAAAGGACAAAAATCTGTGATCACTCATATTTACATCTAAAAATCGAATTTTTATATGAAAAACATAAAAATCGATTTTATAGCTAAACGGATAGAGATAGAGGCAAAAGGACAAAAATCTGTGATCACTCATATTTTGTTCTAAAAATCGATTTTTTATATGAAAAACATAAAAATCGATTTTATAGCTAAACGGATAGATATATAGGCAAAAGGACAAAAATCTGTGATCACTCATATTTACCTCTAAAAATCGATTTTATAGCTAAACGGATAGAGATAGAGGCAAAAGGACAAAAATCTGTGATCACTCATATTTTGTTCTAAAAATCGATTTTTTTATATGAAAAACATAAAAAACGATTTTATAGCTAAACGGATAGAGATAGAGGCAAAAGGACAAAAATCTGTTATCACTCATATTTTGTTCTAAAAATCGATTTTTATATGAAAAACATAAAAATCGATTTTATAGCTAAACGGATAGAGATAGAGGCAAAAGGACAAAAATCTGTGATCACTCATATTTACATCTAAAAATCGATTTTTTATATGAAAAACATAAAAATCGATTTTATAGCTAAACGGATGGAGATACAGGCAAAAGCACAAAAATCTATGATCACTCATATTTACATCTAAAAATCGATTTTTTATATGAAAACATAAAAATCGATTTTATAGCTAAACGGATAGAGATAGATGCAAGAGGACAAAAATCTGTGATCACTCATATTTTGTTCTAAAAATCGATTTTTTAATGAAAAACATAAAAAACGATTTTATAGCTAAACGGATAGAGATAGAGGCAAAAGGACAAAAATCTGTGATCACTCATATTTTGTTCTAAAAATCGATTTTTTATATGAAAAACATAAAAATCGATTTTATAGCTAAACGGATAGAGATAGAGGCAAAAGGACAAAAATCTGTGATCACTCATATTTACATCTAAAAATCGATTTTTTTATATGAAAAACATAAAAATCGATTTTATAGCTAAACGGATAGAGATAGAAGCAAAAGGACAAAAATCTGTGATCACTCATACTTACATCTAAAAATCGATTTTTTATATGAAAAACATAAACATTGATTTTATAGCTAAACGGATAGAGATAGAGGCAAAAGGACACAAATCTGTGATCACTCATATTTACCTCTAAAAATCGATTTTATAGCTAAACGGATAGAGATAGAGGCAAAAGGACAAAAATCTGTTACCACTCATATTTACATCTAAAAATCGATTTTTTATATGAAAAACATAAAAATCGATTTTATAGCTAAACGGATAGAGATAGATGCAAGAGGACAAAAATCTGTGATCACTCATATTTTGTTCTAAAAATCGATTTTTTAATGAAAAACATAAAAAACGATTTTATAGCTAAACGGATAGAGATAGAGGCAAAAGGACAAAAATCTGTGATCACTCATATTTTGTTCTAAAAATCGATTTTTTATATGAAAAACATAAAAATCGATTTTATAGCTAAACGGCTAGAGATATAGGCAAAAGGACAAAAATCTGTGATCACTCATATTTACCTCTAAAAATCGATTTTATAGCTAAACGGATAGATAAAGAGGCAAAAGGACAAAAATCTGTGATAACTCATATTTCCTTCTAAAAATCGATTTTTTAATGAAAAACATAAAAAAACGATTTTATAGCTAAACGGATAGAGATAGAGGCAAAAGGACAAAAATCTGTGATCACTCATATTTTGTTCTAAAAATCGATTTTTTTATATGAAAAACATAAAAAACGATTTTATAGCTAAACGGATGGAGATAGAGGCAAAAGAACAAAAATCTGTTATCATTCATATTTTGTTCTAAAAATCGATTTTTTATATGAAAAACATAAAATTCGATTTTATAACTAAACGGATAGAGATAGAGGCAAAAGGACAAAAATCTGTGATCACTCATATTTACATCTAAAAATCGATTTTTTATATGAAAACATAAAAATCGATTTTATAGCTAAACGGATAGAGATAGAGGCAAAAGGACAAAAATCTGTGATCACTCACATTTACATCTAAAAATCGATTTTTTATATGAAAAACATAAAAATCGATTTTATAGCTAAACGGGTAGAGATAGAGGCAAAAGGACAAAAATCTGTGATCACTCATATTTACATCTAAAAATCGAATTTTTATATGAAAAACATAAAAATCGATTTTATAGCTAAACGGATAGAGATAGAGGCAAAAGGACAAAAATCTGTGATCACTCATATTTTGTTCTAAAAATCGATTTTTTATATGAAAAACATAAAAATCGATTTTATAGCTAAACGGATAGAGATAGAGGCAAAAGGACAAAAATCTGTGATAACTCATATTTTGTTCTAAAAATCGATTTTTTATATGAAAAACATAAAAATCGATTTTATAGCTAAACGGATAGAGATATAGGCAAAAGGACAAAAATCTGTGATCACTCATATTTACCTCTAAAAATCGATTTTATAGCTAAACGGATAGATAAAGAGGCAAAAGGACAAAAATCTGTGATAACTCATATTTCCTTCTAAAAATCGATTTTTTAATGAAAAACATAAAAAACGATTTTATAGCTAAACGGATAGAGATAGAGGCAAAAGGACAAAAATCTGTGATCACTCATATTTTGTTCTAAAAATCGATTTTTTTATATGAAAAACATAAAAAACGATTTTATAGCTAAACGGATGGAGATAGAGGCAAAAGAACAAAAATCTGTTATCATTCATATTTTGTTCTAAAAATCGATTTTTTATATGAAAAACATAAAAATCGATTTTATAGCTAAACGGGTAGAGATAGAGGCAAAAGGACAAAAATCTGTGATCACTCATATTTACCTCTAAAAATCGATTTTATAGCTAAACGGATAGATAAAGAGGCAAAAGGACAAAAATCTGTGATAACTCATATTTCCTTCTAAAAATCGATTTTTTAATGAAAAACATAAAAAACGATTTTATAGCTAAACGGATAGAGATAGAGGCAAAAGGACAAAAATCTGTGATCACTCATATTTTGTTCTAAAAATCGATTTTTTTATATGAAAAACATAAAAAACGATTTTATAGCTAAACGGATGGAGATAGAGGCAAAAGAACAAAAATCTGTTATCATTCATATTTTGTTCTAAAAATCGATTTTTTATATGAAAAACATAAAATTCGATTTTATAACTAAACGGATAGAGATAGAGGCAAAAGGACAAAAATCTGTGATCACTCATATTTACATCTAAAAATCGATTTTTTATATGAAAACATAAAAATCGATTTTATAGCTAAACGGATAGAGATAGAGGCAAAAGGACAAAAATCTGTGATCACTCATATTTTGTTCTAAAAATCGATTTTTTATATGAAAAACATAAAAATCGATTTTATAGCTAAACGGATAGAGATAGAGGCAAAAGGACAAAAATCTGTGATAACTCATATTTTGTTTTAAAAATCGATTTTTTATATGAAAAACATAAAAATCGATTTTATAGCTAAACGGATAGAGATATAGGCAAAAGGACAAAAATCTGTGATCACTCATATTTACCTCTAAAAATCGATTTTATAGCTAAACGGATAGATAAAGAGGCAAAAGGACAAAAATCTGTGATAACTCATATTTCCTTCTAAAAATCGATTTTTTAATGAAAAACATAAAAAACGATTTTATAGCTAAACGGATAGAGATAGAGGCAAAAGAACAAAAATCTGTGATCACTCATATTTTGTTCTAAAAATCGATTTTTTTATATGAAAAACATAAAAAACGATTTTATAGCTAAACGGATGGAGATAGAGGCAAAAGAACAAAAATCTGTTATCATTCATATTTTGTTCTAAAAATCGATTTTTTATATGAAAAACATAAAAATCGATTTTATAGCTAAACGGGTAGAGATAGAGGCAAAAGGACAAAAATCTGTGATCACTCATATTTACATCTAAAAATCGAATTTTTATATGAAAAACATAAAAATCGATTTTATAGCTAAACGGATAGAGATAGAGGCAAAAGGACAAAAATCTGTGATCACTCATATTTTGTTCTAAAAATCGATTTTTTATATGAAAAACATAAAAATCGATTTTATAGCTAAACGGATAGAGATAGAGGCAAAAGGACAAAAATCTGTGATCACTCATATTTACATCTAAAAATCGATTTTTTATATGAAAACATAAAAATCGATTTTATAGCTAAACGGATAGAGATAGAGGCAAAAGGACAAAAATCTGTGATCACTCATATTTACCTCTAAAAATCGATTTTATAGCTAAACGGATAGAGATAGAGGCAAAAGGACAAAAATCTGTGATAACTCATATTTTGTTCTAAAAATCGATTTTTTTATATGAAAAACATAAAAAACGATTTTATAGCTAAACGGATAGAGATAGAGGCAAAAGGACAAAAATCTGTTATCACTCATATTTTGTTCTAAAAATCGATTTTTATATGAAAAACATAAAAATCGATTTTATAGCTAAACGGATAGAGATAGAGGCAAAAGGACAAAAATCTGTGATCACTCATATTTACATCTAAAAATCGATTTTTTATATGAAAAACATAAAAATCGATTTTATAGCTAAACGTATAGAGATAGAGGCAAAAGGACAAAAATCTGTGATCACTCACATTTACATCTAAAAATAGATTTTTTATATGAAAAACATAAAAATCGATTTTATAGCTAAACGGGTAGAGATAGAGGCAAAAGGACAAAAATCTGTGATCACTCATATTTACATCTAAAAATCGATTTTTTATATGAAAAACATAAAAATAGATTTTATAGCCAAACGGATGGAGATAGAAGCAAAAGGATAAAAATCTGTGATCACTCATATTCACATCTAAAAATCGATTTTATAGCTAAACGGATAGAGAAAGAGGCAAAAGGACAAAAATCTGTGATAACTCATATTTCCTTCTAAAAATCGATTTTTTAATGAAAAACATAAAAAACGATTTTATAGCTAAACGGATAGAGATAGAGGCAAAAGGACAAAAATCTGTGATCACTCATATTTTGTTCTAAAAATCGATTTTTTATATGAAAAACATAAAAAACGATTTTATAGCTAAACGGATGGAGATAGAGGCAAAAGAACAAAAATCTGTTATCACTCATATTTTGTTCTAAAAATCGATTTTTTATATGAAAAACATAAAAATCGATTTTATAACTAAACGGATAGAGATAGAGGCAAAAGGACAAAAATCTGTGATCACTCATATTTACATCTAAAAATCGATTTTTTATATGAAAACATAAAAATCGATTTTATAGCTAAACGGATAGAGATAGAGGCAAAAGGAAAAAAATCTGTGATCACTCACATTTACATCTAAAAATCGATTTTTTATATGAAAAACATAAAAATCGATTTTATAGCTAAACGGGTAAAGATAGAGGCAAAAGGACAAAAATCTGTGATCACTCATATTTACATCTAAAAATCGAATTTTTATATGAAAAACATAAAAATCGATTTTATAGCTGAACGGATAGAGATAGAGGCAAAAGGACAAAAATCTGTGATCACTCATATTTTGTTCTAAAAATCGATTTTTTATATGAAAAACATAAAAATCGATTTTATAGCTAAACGGATAGAGATAGAGGCAAAAGGACAAAAATATGTTATCACTCATATTTTGTTCTAAAAATCGATTTTTTATATGAAAAATATAAAAATCGATTTTATAACTAAACGGATAGAGATAGAGGCAAAAGGACAAAAATCTGTGATCACTCATATTTACATCTAAAAATCGATTTTTTATATGAAAACATAAAAATCGATTTTATAGCTAAACGGATAGAGATAGAGGCAAAAGGACAAAAATCTGTGATCACTCATATTTACCTCTAAAAATCGATTTTATAGCTAAACGGATAGAGATAGAGGCAAAAGGACAAAAATCTGTGATAACTCATATTTTGTTCTAAAAATCGATTTTTTTATATGAAAAACATAAAAAACGATTTTATAGCTAAACGGATAGAGATAGAGGCAAAAGGACAAAAATCTGTTATCACTCATATTTTGTTCTAAAAATCGATTTTTATATGAAAAACATAAAAATCGATTTTATAGCTAAACGGATAGAGATAGAGGCAAAAGGACAAAAATCTGTGATCACTCATATTTACATCTAAAAATCGATTTTTTATATGAAAAACATAAAAATCGATTTTATAGCTAAACGTATAGAGATAGAGGCAAAAGGACAAAAATCTGTGATCACTCACATTTACATCTAAAAATAGATTTTTTATATGAAAAACATAAAAATCGATTTTATAGCTAAACGGGTAGAGATAGAGGCAAAAGGACAAAAATCTGTGATCACTCATATTTACATCTAAAAATCGATTTTTTATATGAAAAACAAAAAAATAGATTTTATAGCCAAACGGATGGAGATAGAGGCAAAAGGATAAAAATCTGTGATCACTCATATTCACATCTAAAAATCGATTTTATAGCTAAACGGATAGAGAAAGAGGCAAAAGGACAAAAATCTGTGATAACTCATATTTCCTTCTAAAAATCGATTTTTTAATGAAAAACATAAAAAACGATTTTATAGCTAAACGGATAGAGATAGAGGCAAAAGGACAAAAATCTGTGATCACTCATATTTTGTTCTAAAAATCGATTTTTTTATATGAAAAACATAAAAAACGATTTTATAGCTAAACGGATGGAGATAGAGGCAAAAGAACAAAAATCTGTTATCACTCATATTTTGTTCTAAAAATCGATTTTTTATATGAAAAACATAAAAATCGATTTTATAACTAAACGGATAGAGATAGAGGCAAAAGGACAAAAATCTGTGATCACTCATATTTACATCTAAAAATCGATTTTTTATATGAAAACATAAAAATCGATTTTATAGCTAAACGGATAGAGATAGAGGCAAAAGGAAAAAAATCTGTGATCACTCACATTTACATCTAAAAATCGATTTTTTATATGAAAAACATAAAAATCGATTTTATAGCTAAACGGGTAAAGATAGAGGCAAAAGGACAAAAATCTGTGATCACTCATATTTACATCTAAAAATCGAATTTTTATATGAAAAACATAAAAATCGATTTTATAGCTGAACGGATAGAGATAGAGGCAAAAGGACAAAAATCTGTGATCACTCATATTTTGTTCTAAAAATCGATTTTTTATATGAAAAACATAAAAATCGATTTTATAGCTAAACGGATAGAGATAGAGGCAAAAGGACAAAAATATGTTATCACTCATATTTTGTTCTAAAAATCGATTTTTTATATGAAAAATATAAAAATCGATTTTATAACTAAACGGATAGAGATAGAGGCAAAAGGACAAAAATCTGTGATCACTCATATTTACATCTAAAAATCGATTTTTTATATGAAAACATAAAAATCGATTTTATAGCTAAACGGATAGAGATAGAGGCAAAAGGACAAAAATCTGTGATCACTCATATTTACCTCTAAAAATCGATTTTATAGCTAAACGGATAGAGATAGAGGCAAAAGGACAAAAATCTGTGATAACTCATATTTTGTTCTAAAAATCGATTTTTTTATATGAAAAACATAAAAAACGATTTTATAGCTAAACGGATAGAGATAGAGGCAAAAGGACAAAAATCTGTTATCACTCATATTTTGTTCTAAAAATCGATTTTTATATGAAAAACATAAAAATCGATTTTATAGCTAAACGGATAGAGATAGAGGCAAAAGGACAAAAATCTGTGATCACTCATATTTACATCTAAAAATCGATTTTTTATATGAAAAACATAAAAATCGATTTTATAGCTAAACGGATAGAGATAGAGGCAAAAGGACAAAAATCTGTGATCACTCACATTTACATCTAAAAATAGATTTTTTATATGAAAAACATAAAAATCGATTTTATAGCTAAACGGGTAGAGATAGAGGCAAAAGGACAAAAATCTGTGATCACTCATATTTACATCTAAAAATCGATTTTTTATATGAAAAACATAAAAATAGATTTTATAGCCAAACGGATGGAGATAGAGGCAAAAGGATAAAAATCTGTTATCACTCATATTCACATCTAAAAATCGATTTTTTATATGAAAAACATAAAAATCGATTTTATAGCTAAACGGATAGAGATAGAGGCAAAAGGACAAAAATCTGTGATCACTCATATTTTGTTCTAAAAATCGATTTTTTATATGAAAAACATAAAAAACGATTTTATAGCTAAACGGATAGAGATAGAGGCAAAAGGAAAAAAATCTGTGATCACTCATATTTACATCTAAAAATCAATTTTTTATATGAAAAACATAAAAATCGATTTTATAGCTAAACGGATAGAGATAGAGGCAAAAGGACAAAAATCTGTTATCACTCATATTTTGTTCTAAAAATCGATTTTTTATATGAAAAACATAAAAAACATTTTATAGCTAAACGGATAGAGATAGAGGCAAAAGGACAAAAATCTGTGATCACTCGTATTTTGATCAAAAATCGATTTTTTATATGAAAAACATAAAAATCGATTTTATAGCTAAACGGATAGAGATAGAGGCAAAAGGACAAAAATCTGCGATCACTCATATTTACATCTAAAAATCGAATTTTTATATGAAAAACATAAAAATCGATTTTATAGCTAAACGGATAGAGATAGAGGCAAAAGGACAAAAACCTGTGATCACTCATATTTTGTTCTAAAAATCGATTTTTTATATGAAAAACATAAAAATCGATTTTATAGCTAAACGGATAGAGATATAGGCAAAAGGACAAAAATCTGTGATCACTCATATTTACCTCTAAAAATCGATTTTATAGCTAAACGGATAGAGATAGAGGCAAAAGCACAAAAATCTGTGATCACTCACATTTACATCTAAAAATCGATTTTTTATATGAAAAACATAAAAATCGATTTTATAGCTAAACGGGTAGAGATAGAGGCAAAAGGACAAAAATCTGTGATCACTCATATTTACATCTAAAAATCGAATTTTTATATGAAAAACATAAAAATCGATTTTATAGCTAAACGGATAGAGATAGAGGCAAAAGGACAAAAATCTGTGATCACTCATATTTACCTCTAAAAATCGATTTTATAGCTAAACGGATAGAGATAGAGGCAAAAAGACAAAAATCTGTGATAACTCATATTTTGTTCTAAAAATCGATTTTTTTATATGAAAAACATAAAAAACGATTTTATAGCTAAACGGATAGAGATAGAGGCAAAAGGACAAAAATCTGTTATCACTCATATTTTGTTCTAAAAATCGTTTTTTATATGAAAAACATAAAAATCGATTTTATAGCTAAACGGATAGAGATAGAGGCAAAAGGACAAAAATCTGTGATCACTCATATTTACATCTAAAAATCGATTTTTTATATGAAAAACATAAAAATCGATTTTATAGCTAAACGGATAGAGATAGAGGCAAAAGAACAAAAATCTGTGATCACTCATATTTACATCTAAAAATAGATTTTTTATATGAAAAACATAAAAATCGATTTTATAGCTAAACGGGTAGAGATAGAGGCAAAAGGACAAAAATCTGTGATCACTCATATTTACATCTAAAAATCGATTTTTTATATGAAAAACATAAAAATAGATTTTATAGCCAAACGGATGGAGATAGAGGCAAAAGGATAAAAATCTGTGATCACTCATATTCACATCTAAAAATCGATTTTTTATATGAAAAACATAAAAATCGATTTTATAGCTAAACGGATAGAGATAGAGGCAAAAGGACAAAAATCTGTGATCACTCATATTTTGTTCTAAAAATCGATTTTTTATATGAAAAACATAAAAAACGATTTTATAGCTAAACGGATAGAGATAGAGGCAAAAGGAAAAAAATCTGTGATCACTCATATTTACATCTAAAAATCAATTTTTTATATGAAAAACATAAAAATCGATTTTATAGCTAAACGGATAGAGATATAGGCAAAAGGACAAAAATCTGTTATCACACATATTTTGTTCTAAAAATCGATTTTTTATATGAAAAACATAAAAAACATTTTATAGCTAAACGGATAGAGATAGAGGCAAAAGGACAAAAATCTGTGATCACTCGTATTTTGATCTAAAAATCGATTTTTTATATGAAAAACATAAAAATCGATTTTATAGCTAAACGGATAGAGATAGAGGCAAAAGGACAAAAATCTGCGATCACTCATATTTACATCTAAAAATCGATTTTTTTAATTGAAAACATAAAAATCGGTTTTATAGCCAAACGGATAGAGATAGAGGCAAGAGGACAAAAATCTGTGATCACTCATATTTTGTTCTAAAAATCGATTTTTTATATGAAAAACATAAAAATCGATTTTATAGCTAAACGGATGGAGATACAGGCAAAAGCACAAAAATCTGTGATCACTCATATTTACATCTAAAAATCGATTTTTTATATGAAAGACATAAAAATCGATTTTATAGCTAAACGGATAGAGATAGATGCAAGAGGACAAAAATCTGTGATCACTCATATTTTGTTCTAAAAATCGATTTTTTAATGAAAAACATAAAAAACGATTTTATAGCTAAACGGATAGAGATAGAGGCAAAAGGACAAAAATTTGTGATCACTCATATTTTGTTCTAAAAATCGATTTTTTATATGAAAAACATAAAAATCGATTTTATAGCTAAACGGATAGAGATAGAGGCAAAAGGACAAAAATCTGTGATCACTCATATTTTGTTCTAAAAATCGATTTTTTATATGAAAAACATAAAAATCGATTTTATAGCTAAACGGATAGAGATATAGGCAAAAGGACAAAAATCTGTGAAAACTCATATTTACCTCTAAAAATCGATTTTTTAATGAAAAACATAAAAAACGATTTTATAGCTAAACGGATAGAGATAGAGGCAAAAGAACAAAAATCTGTGATCACTCATATTTTGTTCTAAAAATCGATTTTTTTATATGAAAAACATAAAAAACGATTTTATAGCTAAACGGATGGAGATAGAGGCAAAAGAACAAAAATCTGTTATCATTCATATTTTGTTCTAAAAATCGATTTTTTATATGAAAAACATAAAAATCGATTTTATAGCTAAACGGGTAGAGATAGAGGCAAAAGGACAAAAATCTGTGATCACTCATATTTACATCTAAAAATCGAATTTTTATATGAAAAACATAAAAATCGATTTTATAGCTAAACGGATAGAGATAGAGGCAAAAGGACAAAAATCTGTGATCACTCATATTTTGTTCTAAAAATCGATTTTTTATATGAAAAACATAAAAATCGATTTTATAGCTAAACGGATAGAGATAGAGGCAAAAGGACAAAAATCTGTGATCACTCATATTTACATCTAAAAATCGATTTTTTATATGAAAACATAAAAATCGATTTTATAGCTAAACGGATAGAGATAGAGGCAAAAGGACAAAAATCTGTGATCACTCATATTTACCTCTAAAAATCGATTTTATAGCTAAACGGATAGAGATAGAGGCAAAAGGACAAAAATCTGTGATAACTCATATTTTGTTCTAAAAATCGATTTTTTTATATGAAAAACATAAAAAACGATTTTATAGCTAAACGGATAGAGATAGAGGCAAAAGGACAAAAATCTGTTATCACTCATATTTTGTTCTAAAAATCGATTTTTATATGAAAAACATAAAAATCGATTTTATAGCTAAACGGATAGAGATAGAGGCAAAAGGACAAAAATCTGTGATCACTCATATTTACATCTAAAAATCGATTTTTTATATGAAAAACATAAAAATCGATTTTATAGCTAAACGTATAGAGATAGAGGCAAAAGGACAAAAATCTGTGATCACTCACATTTACATCTAAAAATAGATTTTTTATATGAAAAACATAAAAATCGATTTTATAGCTAAACGGGTAGAGATAGAGGCAAAAGGACAAAAATCTGTGATCACTCATATTTACATCTAAAAATCGATTTTTTATATGAAAAACATAAAAATAGATTTTATAGCCAAACGGATGGAGATAGAAGCAAAAGGATAAAAATCTGTGATCACTCATATTCACATCTAAAAATCGATTTTATAGCTAAACGGATAGAGAAAGAGGCAAAAGGACAAAAATCTGTGATAACTCATATTTCCTTCTAAAAATCGATTTTTTAATGAAAAACATAAAAAACGATTTTATAGCTAAACGGATAGAGATAGAGGCAAAAGGACAAAAATCTGTGATCACTCATATTTTGTTCTAAAAATCGATTTTTTATATGAAAAACATAAAAAACGATTTTATAGCTAAACGGATGGAGATAGAGGCAAAAGAACAAAAATCTGTTATCACTCATATTTTGTTCTAAAAATCGATTTTTTATATGAAAAACATAAAAATCGATTTTATAACTAAACGGATAGAGATAGAGGCAAAAGGACAAAAATCTGTGATCACTCATATTTACATCTAAAAATCGATTTTTTATATGAAAACATAAAAATCGATTTTATAGCTAAACGGATAGAGATAGAGGCAAAAGGAAAAAAATCTGTGATCACTCACATTTACATCTAAAAATCGATTTTTTATATGAAAAACATAAAAATCGATTTTATAGCTAAACGGGTAAAGATAGAGGCAAAAGGACAAAAATCTGTGATCACTCATATTTACATCTAAAAATCGAATTTTTATATGAAAAACATAAAAATCGATTTTATAGCTGAACGGATAGAGATAGAGGCAAAAGGACAAAAATCTGTGATCACTCATATTTTGTTCTAAAAATCGATTTTTTATATGAAAAACATAAAAATCGATTTTATAGCTAAACGGATAGAGATAGAGGCAAAAGGACAAAAATATGTTATCACTCATATTTTGTTCTAAAAATCGATTTTTTATATGAAAAATATAAAAATCGATTTTATAACTAAACGGATAGAGATAGAGGCAAAAGGACAAAAATCTGTGATCACTCATATTTACATCTAAAAATCGATTTTTTATATGAAAACATAAAAATCGATTTTATAGCTAAACGGATAGAGATAGAGGCAAAAGGACAAAAATCTGTGATCACTCATATTTACCTCTAAAAATCGATTTTATAGCTAAACGGATAGAGATAGAGGCAAAAGGACAAAAATCTGTGATAACTCATATTTTGTTCTAAAAATCGATTTTTTTATATGAAAAACATAAAAAACGATTTTATAGCTAAACGGATAGAGATAGAGGCAAAAGGACAAAAATCTGTTATCACTCATATTTTGTTCTAAAAATCGATTTTTATATGAAAAACATAAAAATCGATTTTATAGCTAAACGGATAGAGATAGAGGCAAAAGGACAAAAATCTGTGATCACTCATATTTACATCTAAAAATCGATTTTTTATATGAAAAACATAAAAATCGATTTTATAGCTAAACGTATAGAGATAGAGGCAAAAGGACAAAAATCTGTGATCACTCACATTTACATCTAAAAATAGATTTTTTATATGAAAAACATAAAAATCGATTTTATAGCTAAACGGGTAGAGATAGAGGCAAAAGGACAAAAATCTGTGATCACTCATATTTACATCTAAAAATCGATTTTTTATATGAAAAACATAAAAATAGATTTTATAGCCAAACGGATGGAGATAGAGGCAAAAGGATAAAAATCTGTGATCACTCATATTCACATCTAAAAATCGATTTTATAGCTAAACGGATAGAGAAAGAGGCAAAAGGACAAAAATCTGTGATAACTCATATTTCCTTCTAAAAATCGATTTTTTAATGAAAAACATAAAAAACGATTTTATAGCTAAACGGATAGAGATAGAGGCAAAAGGACAAAAATCTGTGATCACTCATATTTTGTTCTAAAAATCGATTTTTTTATATGAAAAACATAAAAAACGATTTTATAGCTAAACGGATGGAGATAGAGGCAAAAGAACAAAAATCTGTTATCACTCATATTTTGTTCTAAAAATCGATTTTTTATATGAAAAACATAAAAATCGATTTTATAACTAAACGGATAGAGATAGAGGCAAAAGGACAAAAATCTGTGATCACTCATATTTACATCTAAAAATCGATTTTTTATATGAAAACATAAAAATCGATTTTATAGCTAAACGGATAGAGATAGAGGCAAAAGGAAAAAAATCTGTGATCACTCACATTTACATCTAAAAATCGATTTTTTATATGAAAAACATAAAAATCGATTTTATAGCTAAACGGGTAAAGATAGAGGCAAAAGGACAAAAATCTGTGATCACTCATATTTACATCTAAAAATCGAATTTTTATATGAAAAACATAAAAATCGATTTTATAGCTGAACGGATAGAGATAGAGGCAAAAGGACAAAAATCTGTGATCACTCATATTTTGTTCTAAAAATCGATTTTTTATATGAAAAACATAAAAATCGATTTTATAGCTAAACGGATAGAGATAGAGGCAAAAGGACAAAAATATGTTATCACTCATATTTTGTTCTAAAAATCGATTTTTTATATGAAAAATATAAAAATCGATTTTATAACTAAACGGATAGAGATAGAGGCAAAAGGACAAAAATCTGTGATCACTCATATTTACATCTAAAAATCGATTTTTTATATGAAAACATAAAAATCGATTTTATAGCTAAACGGATAGAGATAGAGGCAAAAGGACAAAAATCTGTGATCACTCATATTTACCTCTAAAAATCGATTTTATAGCTAAACGGATAGAGATAGAGGCAAAAGGACAAAAATCTGTGATAACTCATATTTTGTTCTAAAAATCGATTTTTTTATATGAAAAACATAAAAAACGATTTTATAGCTAAACGGATAGAGATAGAGGCAAAAGGACAAAAATCTGTTATCACTCATATTTTGTTCTAAAAATCGATTTTTATATGAAAAACATAAAAATCGATTTTATAGCTAAACGGATAGAGATAGAGGCAAAAGGACAAAAATCTGTGATCACTCATATTTACATCTAAAAATCGATTTTTTATATGAAAAACATAAAAATCGATTTTATAGCTAAACGGATAGAGATAGAGGCAAAAGGACAAAAATCTGTGATCACTCACATTTACATCTAAAAATAGATTTTTTATATGAAAAACATAAAAATCGATTTTATAGCTAAACGGGTAGAGATAGAGGCAAAAGGACAAAAATCTGTGATCACTCATATTTACATCTAAAAATCGATTTTTTATATGAAAAACATAAAAATAGATTTTATAGCCAAACGGATGGAGATAGAGGCAAAAGGATAAAAATCTGTTATCACTCATATTCACATCTAAAAATCGATTTTTTATATGAAAAACATAAAAATCGATTTTATAGCTAAACGGATAGAGATAGAGGCAAAAGGACAAAAATCTGTGATCACTCATATTTTGTTCTAAAAATCGATTTTTTATATGAAAAACATAAAAAACGATTTTATAGCTAAACGGATAGAGATAGAGGCAAAAGGAAAAAAATCTGTGATCACTCATATTTACATCTAAAAATCAATTTTTTATATGAAAAACATAAAAATCGATTTTATAGCTAAACGGATAGAGATAGAGGCAAAAGGACAAAAATCTGTTATCACTCATATTTTGTTCTAAAAATCGATTTTTTATATGAAAAACATAAAAAACATTTTATAGCTAAACGGATAGAGATAGAGGCAAAAGGACAAAAATCTGTGATCACTCGTATTTTGATCAAAAATCGATTTTTTATATGAAAAACATAAAAATCGATTTTATAGCTAAACGGATAGAGATAGAGGCAAAAGGACAAAAATCTGCGATCACTCATATTTACATCTAAAAATCGAATTTTTATATGAAAAACATAAAAATCGATTTTATAGCTAAACGGATAGAGATAGAGGCAAAAGGACAAAAACCTGTGATCACTCATATTTTGTTCTAAAAATCGATTTTTTATATGAAAAACATAAAAATCGATTTTATAGCTAAACGGATAGAGATATAGGCAAAAGGACAAAAATCTGTGATCACTCATATTTACCTCTAAAAATCGATTTTATAGCTAAACGGATAGAGATAGAGGCAAAAGCACAAAAATCTGTGATCACTCACATTTACATCTAAAAATCGATTTTTTATATGAAAAACATAAAAATCGATTTTATAGCTAAACGGGTAGAGATAGAGGCAAAAGGACAAAAATCTGTGATCACTCATATTTACATCTAAAAATCGAATTTTTATATGAAAAACATAAAAATCGATTTTATAGCTAAACGGATAGAGATAGAGGCAAAAGGACAAAAATCTGTGATCACTCATATTTACCTCTAAAAATCGATTTTATAGCTAAACGGATAGAGATAGAGGCAAAAAGACAAAAATCTGTGATAACTCATATTTTGTTCTAAAAATCGATTTTTTTATATGAAAAACATAAAAAACGATTTTATAGCTAAACGGATAGAGATAGAGGCAAAAGGACAAAAATCTGTTATCACTCATATTTTGTTCTAAAAATCGTTTTTTATATGAAAAACATAAAAATCGATTTTATAGCTAAACGGATAGAGATAGAGGCAAAAGGACAAAAATCTGTGATCACTCATATTTACATCTAAAAATCGATTTTTTATATGAAAAACATAAAAATCGATTTTATAGCTAAACGGATAGAGATAGAGGCAAAAGAACAAAAATCTGTGATCACTCATATTTACATCTAAAAATAGATTTTTTATATGAAAAACATAAAAATCGATTTTATAGCTAAACGGGTAGAGATAGAGGCAAAAGGACAAAAATCTGTGATCACTCATATTTACATCTAAAAATCGATTTTTTATATGAAAAACATAAAAATAGATTTTATAGCCAAACGGATGGAGATAGAGGCAAAAGGATAAAAATCTGTGATCACTCATATTCACATCTAAAAATCGATTTTTTATATGAAAAACATAAAAATCGATTTTATAGCTAAACGGATAGAGATAGAGGCAAAAGGACAAAAATCTGTGATCACTCATATTTTGTTCTAAAAATCGATTTTTTATATGAAAAACATAAAAAACGATTTTATAGCTAAACGGATAGAAATAGAGGCAAAAGGAAAAAAATCTGTGATCACTCATATTTACATCTAAAAATCAATTTTTTATATGAAAAACATAAAAATCGATTTTATAGCTAAACGGATAGAGATATAGGCAAAAGGACAAAAATCTGTTATCACACATATTTTGTTCTAAAAATCGATTTTTTATATGAAAAACATAAAAAACATTTTATAGCTAAACGGATAGAGATAGAGGCAAAAGGACAAAAATCTGTGATCACTCGTATTTTGATCTAAAAATCGATTTTTTATATGAAAAACATAAAAATCGATTTTATAGCTAAACGGATAGAGATAGAGGCAAAAGGACAAAAATCTGCGATCACTCATATTTACATCTAAAAATCGATTTTTTTAATTGAAAACATAAAAATCGGTTTTATAGCCAAACGGATAGAGATAGAGGCAAGAGGACAAAAATCTGTGATCACTCATATTTTGTTCTAAAAATCGATTTTTTATATGAAAAACATAAAAATCGATTTTATAGCTAAACGGATGGAGATACAGGCAAAAGCACAAAAATCTGTGATCACTCATATTTACATCTAAAAATCGATTTTTTATATGAAAGACATAAAAATCGATTTTATAGCTAAACGGATAGAGATAGATGCAAGAGGACAAAAATCTGTGATCACTCATATTTTGTTCTAAAAATCGATTTTTTAATGAAAAACATAAAAAACGATTTTATAGCTAAACGGATAGAGATAGAGGCAAAAGGACAAAAATTTGTGATCACTCATATTTTGTTCTAAAAATCGATTTTTTATATGAAAAACATAAAAATCGATTTTATAGCTAAACGGATAGAGATAGAGGCAAAAGGACAAAAATCTGTGATCACTCATATTTTGTTCTAAAAATCGATTTTTTATATGAAAAACATAAAAATCGATTTTATAGCTAAACGGATAGAGATATAGGCAAAAGGACAAAAATCTGTGAAAACTCATATTTACCTCTAAAAATCGATTTTATAGCTAAACGGATAGAGAAAGAGGCAAAAGGACAAAAATCTGTGATAACTCATATTTCCTTCTAAAAATCGATTTTTTAATGAAAAACATAAAAAACGATTTTATAGCTAAACGGATAGAGATAGAGGCAAAAGGACAAATATCTGTGATCACTCATATTTTGTTCTAAAAATCGATTTTTTTATATGAAAAACATAAAAAACGATTTTATAGCTAAACGGATAGAGATAGCGGCAAAAGGACAAAAATCTGCTATCACTCATATTTTGTTCTAAAAATCGATTTTTTATATGAAAAACATAAAAATCGATTTTATAACTAAACGGATAGAGATAGAGGCAAAAGGACAAAAATCTGTGATCACTCATATTTACATCTAAAAATCGATTTTTTATATGAAAAACATAAAAATCGATTTTATAGCTAAAGGGATAGAGATAGAGGCAAAAGGACAAAAATCTGTGATCACTCATATTTACATCTAAAAATCGAATTTTTATATGAAAAACATAAAAATCGATTTTATAGCTAAACGGATAGAGATAGAGGCAAAAGGACAAAAATCTGTGATCACTCATATTTACATCTAAAAATCGAATTTTTATATGAAAAACATAAAAATCGATTTTATAGCTAAACGGATAGAGATAGAGGCAAAAGGACAAAAACCTGTGATCACTCATATTTTGTTCTAAAAATCGATTTTTTATATGAAAAACATAAAAATCGATTTTATAGCTAAACGGATAGAGATATAGGCAAAAGGACAAAAATCTGTGATCACTCATATTTACCTCTAAAAATCGATTTTATAGCTAAACGGATAGAGATAGAGGCAAAAGCACAAAAATCTGTGATCACTCACATTTACATCTAAAAATCGATTTTTTATATGAAAAACATAAAAATCGATTTTATAGCTAAAGGGATAGAGATAGAGGCAAAAGGACAAAAATCTGTGATCACTCATATTTACATCTAAAAATCGAATTTTTATATGAAAAACATAAAAATCGATTTTATAGCTAAACGGGTAGAGATAGAGGCAAAAGGACAAAAATCTGTGATCACTCATATTTACATCTAAAAATCGAATTTTTATATGAAAAACATAAAAATCGATTTTATAGCTAAACGGATAGAGATAGAGGCAAAAGGACAAAAACCTGTGATCACTCATATTTTGTTCTAAAAATCGATTTTTTATATGAAAAACATAAAAATCGATTTTATAGCTAAACGGATAGAGATATAGGCAAAAGGACAAAAATCTGTGATCACTCATATTTACCTCTAAAAATCGATTTTATAGCTAAACGGATAGAGATAGAGGCAAAAGCACAAAAATCTGTGATCACTCACATTTACATCTAAAAATCGATTTTTTATATGAAAAACATAAAAATCGATTTTATAGCTAAACGGGTAGAGATAGAGGCAAAAGGACAAAAATCTGTGATCACTCATATTTACATCTAAAAATCGAATTTTTATATGAAAAACATAAAAATCGATTTTATAGCTAAACGGATAGAGATAGAGGCAAAAGGACAAAAATCTGTGATCACTCATATTTTGTTCTAAAAATCGATTTTTTTATATGAAAAACATAAAAAAAGATTTTATAGCTAAACGGATAGAGATAGAGGCAAAAGGACAAAAATCTGTTATCACTCATATTTTGTTCTAAAAATCGATTTTTATATGAAAAACATAAAAATCGATTTTATAGCTAAACGGATAGAGATAGAGGCAAAAGGACAAAAATCTGTGATCACTCATATTTTGTTCTAAAAATCGATTTTTTTATATGAAAAACTTAAAAAACGATTTTATGGCTAAACGGATAGAGATAGAGGCAAAAGGACAAAAATCTGTGATCACTCATATTTTGTTCTAAAAATCGATTTTTTTATATGAAAAACATAAAAAAAGATTTTATAGCTAAACGGATAGAGATAGAGGCAAAAGGACAAAAATCTGTGATCACTCATATTTTGTTCTAAAAATCGATTTTTTTATATGAAAAACATAAAAAACGATTTTATATCTAAACGGATAGAGATAGAGGCAAAAGGACAAAAATCTGTGATCACTCATATTTTGTTCTAAAAATCGATTTTTTTATATGAAAAACATAAAAAACGATTTTATAGCTAAACGGATAGAGATAGAGGCAAAAGGACAAAAATCTGTTATCACTCATATTTTGTTCTAAATATCGATTTTTTTATATGAAAAACATAAAAATCGATTTTATAGCTAAACGGATAGAGATAGAGGCAAAAGGACAAAAATCTGTGATCACTCATATTTTGTTCTAAAAATCGATTTTTTTATATGAAAAACATAAAAAACGATTTTATAGCTAAACGGATAGAGATAGAGGCAAAAGGACAAAAATCTGTGATCACTCATATTTACATCTAAAAATCGAATTTTTATATGAAAAACATAAAAATCGATTTTATAGCTAAACGGATAGAGATAGAGGCAAAAGGACAAAAATCTGTGATCACTCATATTTTGTTCTAAAAATCGATTTTTTTATATGAAAAACATAAAAAACGATTTTATAGCTAAACGGATAGAGATAGAGGCAAAAGGACAAAAATCTGTTATCACTCATATTTTGTTCTAAAAATCGATTTTTATATGAAAAACATAAAAATCGATTTTATAGCTAAACGGATAGAGATAGAGGCAAAAGGACAAAAATCTGTGATCACTCATATTTACATCTAAAAATCGATTTTTTATATGAAAAACATAAAAATCGATTTTATAGCTAAACGGATAGAGATAGAGGCAAAAGGACAAAAATCTGTGATCACTCATATTTTGTTCTAAAAATCGATTTTTTATATGAAAAACATAAAAATCGATTTTATAGCTAAACGGATAGAGATATAGGCAAAAGGACAAAAATCTGTAATCACTCATATTTACCTCTAAAAATCGATTTTATAGCTGAAAGGATAGAGATAGAGGCAAAAGGACAAAAATCTGTGATCACTCATATTTTGTTCTAAAAATCGATTTTTTTATATGAAAAACATAAAAAACGATTTTATAGCTAAACGGATAGAGATAGAGGCAAAAGGACAAAATTCTGTTATCACTCATATTTTGTTCTAAAAATAGATTTTTTATATGAAAAACTTAAAAATCGATTTTATAGCTAAACGGGTAGAGATAGAGGCAAAAGGACAAAAATCTGTGATCACTCATATTTACATCTAAAAATCGAATTTTTATATGAAAAACATAAAAATCGATTTTATAGCTAAACGGATAGAGATAGAGGCAAAAGGACAAAAACCTGTGATCACTCATATTTTGTTCTAAAAATCGATTTTTTATATGAAAAACATAAAAATCGATTTTATAGCTAAACGGATAGAGATATAGGCAAAAGGACAAAAATCTGTGATCACTCATATTTACCTCTAAAAATCGATTTTATAGCTAAACGGATAGAGATAGAGGCAAAAGCACAAAAATCTGTGATCACTCACATTTACATCTAAAAATCGATTTTTTATATGAAAAACATAAAAATCGATTTTATAGCTAAAGGGATAGAGATAGAGGCAAAAGGACAAAAATCTGTGATCACTCATATTTACATCTAAAAATCGAATTTTTATATGAAAAACATAAAAATCGATTTTATAGCTAAACGGGTAGAGATAGAGGCAAAAGGACAAAAATCTGTGATCACTCATATTTACATCTAAAAATCGAATTTTTATATGAAAAACATAAAAATCGATTTTATAGCTAAACGGATAGAGATAGAGGCAAAAGGACAAAAACCTGTGATCACTCATATTTTGTTCTAAAAATCGATTTTTTATATGAAAAACATAAAAATCGATTTTATAGCTAAACGGATAGAGATATAGGCAAAAGGACAAAAATCTGTGATCACTCATATTTACCTCTAAAAATCGATTTTATAGCTAAACGGATAGAGATAGAGGCAAAAGCACAAAAATCTGTGATCACTCACATTTACATCTAAAAATCGATTTTTTATATGAAAAACATAAAAATCGATTTTATAGCTAAACGGGTAGAGATAGAGGCAAAAGGACAAAAATCTGTGATCACTCATATTTACATCTAAAAATCGAATTTTTATATGAAAAACATAAAAATCGATTTTATAGCTAAACGGATAGAGATAGAGGCAAAAGGACAAAAATCTGTGATCACTCATATTTTGTTCTAAAAATCGATTTTTTTATATGAAAAACATAAAAAAAGATTTTATAGCTAAACGGATAGAGATAGAGGCAAAAGGACAAAAATCTGTTATCACTCATCTTTTGTTCTAAAAATCGATTTTTATATGAAAAACATAAAAATCGATTTTATAGCTAAACGGATAGAGATAGAGGCAAAAGGACAAAAATCTGTGATCACTCATATTTTGTTCTAAAAATCGATTTTTTTATATGAAAAACTTAAAAAACGATTTTATAGCTAAACGGATAGAGATAGAGGCAAAAGGACAAAAATCTGTGATCACTCATATTTACATCTAAAAATCGAATTTTTATATGAAAAACATAAAAATCGATTTTATAGCTAAACGGATAGAGATAGAGGCAAAAGGACAAAAATCTGTGATCACTCATATTTTGTTCTAAAAATCGATTTTTTTATATGAAAAACATAAAAAACGATTTTATAGCTAAACGGATAGAGATAGAGGCAAAAGGACAAAAATCTGTGATCACTCATATTTTGTTCTAAAAATCGATTTTTTTATATGAAAAACATAAAAAACGATTTTATAGCTAAACGGATAGAGATAGAGGCAAAAGGACAAAAATCTGTTATCACTCATATTTTGTTCTAAATATCGATTTTTTTATATGAAAAACATAAAAATCGATTTTATAGCTAAACGGATAGAGATAGAGGCAAAAGGACAAAAATCTGTGATCACTCATATTTTGTTCTAAAAATCGATTTTTTTATATGAAAAACATAAAAAACGATTTTATAGCTAAACGGATAGAGATAGAGGCAAAAGGACAAAAATCTGTGATCACTCATATTTACATCTAAAAATCGAATTTTTATATGAAAAACATAAAAATCGACTTTATAGCTAAACGGATAGAGATAGAGGCAAAAGGACAAAAATCTGTGATCACTCATATTTTGTTCTAAAAATCGATTTCACGATTTTATAGGATAGAGATATAGGCAAAAGGACAAAAATCTGTAATCACTCATATTTACCTCTAAAAATCGATTTTATAGCTGAAAGGATAGAGATAGAGGCAAAAGGACAAAAATCTGTGATCACTCATATTTAAATCTAAAAATCGATTTTTTTATATGAAAAACATAAAAAACGATTTTATAGCTAAACGGATAGAGATAGAGGCAAAAGGACAAAATTCTGTTATCACTCATATTTTGTTCTAAAAATAGATTTTTTATATGAAAAACTTAAAAATCGATTTTATAGCTAAACGGATAGAGACAGAGGCAAAAGGACAAAAATCTATGATCACTCATATTTGCATCTAAAAATCGATTTTTTATATGAAAAACATAAAAATCGATTTTATAGCTAAACGGATAGAGATAGAGGCAAAAGGACAAAAATCTGTGATCACTCATATTTACATCTAAAAATCGATTTTTTTATATGAAAAACATAAAAAACGATTTTATAGCTAAACGGATAGAGATAGAGGCAAAAGGACAAAATTCTGTTATCACTCATATTTTGTTCTAAAAATAGATTTTTTATATGAAAAACTTAAAAATCGATTTTATAGCTAAACGGATAGAGATAGAGGCAAAAGGACAAAAATCTGTGATCACTCATATTTACATCTAAAAATCGATTTTTTATATGAAAAACATAAAAATCGATTTTTATAGCTAAAGGGATGGAGATAGAGGCAAAAGGACAAAAATCTGTGATCACTCATATTTACATCTAAAAATCGATTTTTTATATGAAAAACATAAAAATCGATTTTATAGCTAAACGGATAGAGATAGAGGCAAAAGGACAAAAATCTGTGATCACTCATATTTACTAAAAATCGATTTTTTATATGAAAAACATAAAAATCGATTTTAAGCTAAACGGATGGAGATAGAGGCAAAAGGACAAAAATCTGTGATCACTCATATTTACATCTAAAAATCGATTTTTTATATGAGAAACATAAAAATCGATTTTATAGCTAAACGGATAGAGATAGAGGAAAAAGGACAAAAATCTGTGATCACTCATATTTACATCTAAAAATCGATTTTTTATATGAAAAACATAAAAATCGATTTTTATAGCTAAACGGATGGAGATAGAGGCAAAAGGACAAAAATCTGTGATCACCCATATTTTGTTCTAAAAATCGATTTTTTATATGAAAAGCATACAAATCGATTTTATAGCTAAACGGATAGAGATAGGGGCAAAAGGACAAAAATCTGTGATCACTCATATTTTGTTCTAAAAATCGATTTTTTATATGAAAAACATAAAAATCGATTTTATAGCTAAACGGATAGAGATAGAGGCAAAAGGACAAAAATCTGTGATCACTCACATTTACATCTAAAAATCGATTTTTTATATGAAAAACATAAAAATCGATTTTATAGCTAAACGGGTAGAGATAGAGGCAAAAGGACAAAAATCTGTGATCACTCGTATTTTGATCTAAAAATCGATTTTTTATATGAAAAACATAAAAATCGATTTTATAGCTAAACGGGTAGAGATATAGGCAAAAGGACAAAAATCTGTGATCACTCATATTTACCTCTAAAAATCGATTTTATAGCTAAACGGATAGAGATAGAGGCAAAAGGACAAAAATCTGTGATAACTCATATTTCCTTCTAAAAATCGATTTTTTAATGAAAAACATAAAAAACGATTTTATAGCTAAACGGATAGAGTTAGAGGCAAAAGGACAAAAATCTGTGATCACTCATATTTTGTTCTAAAAATCGATTTTTTTATATGAAAAACATAAAAAACGATTTTATAGCTAAACGGATAGAGATAGAGGCAAAAGGACAAAAATCTGTGATCACTCATATTTACATCTAAAAATCGATTTTTTATATGAAAAACATAAAAATCGGTTTTATAGCTAAACGGATGGAGATAGAGGCAAAAGGACAAAAATCTGTGATCACTCATATTTACATCTAAAAATCGAATTTTTATATGAAAAACATAAAAATCGATTTTATAGCTAAACGGATAGAGATAGAGGCAAAAGGACAAAAATCTGTGATCACTCACATTTACATTTAAAAATCGATTTTTTATATGAGAAACATTAAAATCGATTTTATAGCTAAACGGATAGAGATAGAGGCAAAAGGACAAAAATCTGTGATCACTCACATTTACATCTAAAAATCGATTTTTTATATGAAAAACATAAAAATCGATTTTATAGCTAAACGGGTAGAGATAGAGGCAAAAGCACAAAAATCTGTGATCACTCGTATTTTGATCTAAAAATCGATTTTTTATATGAAAAACATAAAAATCGATTTTATAGCTAAACGGGTAGAGATATAGGCAAAAGGACAAAAATCTGTGATCACTCATATTTACCTCTAAAAATCGATTTTATAGCTAAACGGATAGAGATAGAGGCAAAAGGACAAAAATCTGTGATAACTCATATTTCCTTCTAAAAATCGATTTTTAATGAAAAACATAAAAAACGATTTTATAGCTAAACGGATAGAGTTAGAGGCAAAAGGACAAAAATCTGTGATCACTCATATTTTGTTCTAAAAATCGATTTTTTTATATGAAAAACATAAAAAACGATTTTATAGCTAAACGGATAGAGATAGAGGCAAAAGGACAAAAATATGTGATCACTCATATTTACATCTAAAAATCGATTTTTTATATGAAAAACATAAAAATCGGTTTTATAGCTAAACGGATGGAGATAGAGGCAAAAGGAAAAAAATCTGTGATCACTCATATTTACATCTAAAAATCGATTTTTTATATGAAAAACATAAAAATCGATTTTATAGCTAAACGGATAGAGATAGAGGCAAAAGGACAAAAATCTGTGATCACTCATATTTACATCTAAAAATCGATATTGTAGCTAAACAGATAGAGATAGAGGCAAAAGGACAAAAATCTGTGATCACTCATATTTACATCTAAAAATCGATTTTTTATATGAAAAACATAAAAATCGATTTTATAGCTAAACGGATAGAGATAGAGGCAAAAGGACAAAATTCTGTTATCACTCATATTTTGTTCTAAAAATAGATTTTTTATATGAAAAACTTAAAAATCGATTTTGTAGCTAAACGGATAGAGATAGAGGCAAAAGGACAAAAATCTGTGATCACTCATATTTACATCTAAAAATCGATTTTTTATATGAAAAACATAAAAATCGATTTTATAGCTAAACGGATAGAGATAGAGGCAAAAGGACAAAATTCTGTTATCACTCATATTTTGTTCTAAAAATAGATTTTTTATATGAAAAACTTAAAAATCGATTTTGTAGCTAAACGGATAGAGATAGAGGCAAAAGGACAAAAATCTGTGATCACTCATATTTACATCTAAAAATCGATTTTTTATATGAAAAACATAAAAATCGGTTTTATAGCTAAACGGATGGAGATAGAGGCAAAAGGAAAAAAATCTGTGATCACTCATATTTACATCTAAAAATCGAATTTTTATATGAAAAACATAAAAATCGATTTTATAGCTAAACGGATAGAGATAGAGGCAAAAGGACAAAAATCTGTGATCACTCATATTTTGTTCTAAAAATCGATTTTTTTATGAAAAACATAAAAATCGATTTTATAGCTAAACGGGTAGAGATAGAGGCAAAAGGACAAAAATCTGTGATCACTCATATTTACATCTAAAAATCGATTTTTTATATGAAAAACATAAAAATCGATTTTATAGCTAAACGGGTAGAGATAGAGGCAAAAGGACAAAAATCTGTGATCACTCACATTTACATTTAAAAATCGATTTTTTATATGAAAAACATAAAAATCGATTTTATAGCTAAACGGGTAGAGATAGAGGCAAAAGGACAAAAATCTGTGATCACTCATATTTACATCTAAAAATCGATTTTTTATATGAAAAACATAAAAATCGATTTTATAGCTAAACGGATGGAGATAGAGGCAAAAGGACAAAAATCTGTGATCACTCACATTTACATTTAAAAATCGATTTTTTATATGAGAAACATTAAAATCGATTTTATAGCTAAACGGATAGAGATAGAGGAAAAAGGACAAAAATCTGTGATCACTCATATTTACATCTAAAAATCGATTTTTTATATGAAAAACATAAAAATCGGTTTTATAGCTAAACGGATGGAGATAGAGGCAAAAGGACAAAAATCTGTGATCACCCATATTTTGTTCTAAAAATCGATTTTTTGTATGAAAAGCATACAAATCGATTTTATAGCTAAACGGATAGAGATAGGGGCAAAAGGACAAAAATCTGTGATCACTCATATTTTGTTCTAAAAATCGATTTTTTATATGAAAAACATAAAAATCGATTTTATAGCTAAACGGATAGAGATAGAGGCAAAAGGACAAAAATCTTTGATCACTCATATTTACATCTAAAAATCGATATTGTAGCTAAACAGATAGAGATAGATGCAAAAGGACAAAAATCTGTGATCACTCGTATTTTGTTCTAAAAATCGATTTTTTATATGAAAAACATAAAAATCGATTTTTATAGCTAAACGGATGGAGATAGAGGCAAAAGGACAAAAATCTGTGATCACTCATATTTACATCTAAAAATCGATTTTTTATATGAAAAACATAAAAATCGATTTTATAGCTAAACGGATAGAGATAGAGGCAAAAGGACAAAAATCTGTGATCACTCATATTTACATCTAAAAATCGATTTTTTATATGAAAAACATAAAAATCGATTTTTATAGCTAAACGGATGGAGATAGAGGCAAAAGGACAAAAATCTGTGATCACTCATATTTACATCTAAAAATCGATTTTTTATATGAAAAACTTAAAAATCGATTTTATAGCTAAACGGATAGATATAGAGGCAAAAGGACGAAAATCTGTGATCACTCATATTTTCATTTAAAAATCGATTTTTTTATATGAAAAACATAAAAATTGATTTTATAGCTAAACGGATAGAGATAGAGGCAAAAGGACAAAAATCTATGATCACTCGTATTTTGTTCTAAAAATCGATTTTTTATATGAAAAACATAAAAACCGATCTTATAGCTAAACGGATATAGATAGAGGCAAAAGAACAAAAATCTGTGATCACTCATATTTACATCTAAATATCGATTTTTTATATGAAAAACATAAAAATCGATTTTTATAGCTAAACGGATGGAGATAGAGGCAAAAGGACAAAAATCTGTGATCACCCATATTTTGTTCTAAAAATCGATTTTTTATATGAAAAGCATACAAATCGATTTTATAGCTAAACGGATAGAGATAGAGGCAAAAGGACAAAAATCTGTGATCACTCATATTTTGTTCTAAAAATCGATTTTTTATATGAAAAACATAAAAATCGATTTTATAGCTAAACGGATAGAGATAGAGGCAAAAGCACAAAAATCTGTGATCACTCATATTTTGTTCTAAAAATCGATTTTTTATATGAAAAACATAAAAATCGATTTTATAGCTAAACGGATGGAGTTAGAAGCAAAAGCACAAAAATCTGTGATCACTCATATTTTGTTCTAAAAATCGATTTTTTATATGAAAAACATAAAAACCGATCTTATAGCTAAACGGATATAGATAGAGGCAAAAGGACAAAAATCTATGATCACTCATATTTACATCTAAAAATCGATTTTTTATATGAAAAACATAAAAATAGATTTTTATAGCTAAACGGATGGAGATAGAGGCAAAAGGACAAAAATCTGTGATCACTCATATTTTGTTCTAAAAATTAATTTTTTATACGAAAAACATAAAAATCGATTTTATAGCTAAACGGATAGAGATAGCGGCAAAAGGACAAAATTCTGTGATCACTCATATTTACATCTAAAAATCGATTTTTTATATGAAAAACATAAAAATCGATTTTATAGCTAAACGGATAGAGATAGAGGCAAAAGGGCAAAAATCTGTGATCACTCATATTTTGTTCTAAAAATTAATTTTTTATACGAAAAACATAAAAATCGATTTTATAGCTAAACGGATAGAGATAGCGGCAAAAGGACAAAATTCTGTGATCACTCATATTTACATCTAAAAATCGATTTTTATATGAAAAACATAAAAATCGATTTTATAGCTAAACGGATAGAGATAGAGGCAAAAGGACAAAAATATGTGATCACTTATATTTACATCTAAAAATCGATTTTTTGTATACGAAAAACATAAAAATCGATTTTATAGCTAAACGGATAGAGATAGAGGCAAAAGGACAAAAATCTGTGATCACTCATATTTTGTTCTAAAAATCGATTTTTTATATGAAAAATATAAAAATCGATTTTATAGCTAAACGGATAGAGATAGAGGCAAAAGGACAAAAATCTGTGATCACTCATATTTACATCTAAAAATCGATTTTTTATATGAAAAACATAAAAATCGATTTTATAGCTAAACGGATGGAGATAGAGGCAAAAGGACAAAAATCTGTAATCACTCATATTTACACCTGAAAATCGATTTTTTATATGAAAAACATAAAAATCGATTTTATAGCTAAACGGATAGAGATAGAAGCAAAACGACAAAAATCTGTGATCACTCATATTTTGTTCCAAAAATCGATTTTTTATATGAAAAATATAAAAATCGATTTTATAGCTAAACGGATAGAGATAGAGGCAAAAGGACAAAAATCTGTGATCACTCATATTTTGTTCTAAAAATCGATTTTTTATATGAAAAATATAAAAATCGATTTTATAGCTAAACGAAAAGAGATAGAGGCAAAAGGACAAAAATCTGTGATCACTCATATTTACATCTAAAAATCGATTTTTTATATGAAAAACATAAAAATCGATTTTATAGCTAAACGGATGGAGATAGAGGCAAAAGGACAAAAATCTGTAATCACTCATATTTACACCTAAAAATCGATTTTTTATATGAAAAACATAAAAATCGATTTTATAGCTAAACGGATGGAGATAGAGGCAAAAGGACAAAAATCTGTAATCACTCATATTTACACCTAAAAATCGATTTTTTATATGAAAAACATAAAAATCGATTTTATAGCTAAACGGATAGAGATAGAGGCAAAAGGACAAAAATCTGTGATCACTCATATTTTGTTCTAAAAATTATTATTATGAAAAACATAAAAATCGATTTTATAGCTAAACGGATAGAGATAGCGGCAAAAGGACAAAATTCTGTGATCACTCATATTTACATCTAAAAATCGATTTTTATATGAAAAACATAAAAATCGATTTTATAGCTAAACGGATAGAGATAGTGGCAAAAGCACAAAAATCTGTGATCACTCATATTTTGTTCTAAAAATCGATTTTTTATATGAAAAACATAAAAATCGATTTTATAGCTAAACGGATGGAGTTAGAAGCAAAAGCACAAAAATCTGTGATCACTCATATTTTGTTCTAAAAATCGATTTTTTATATGAAAAACATAAAAACCGATCTTATAGCTAAACGGATATAGATAGAGGCAAAAGGACAAAAATCTATGATCACTCATATTTACATCTAAAAATCGATTTTTTATATGAAAAACATAAAAATAGATTTTTATAGCTAAACGGATGGAGATAGAGGCAAAAGGACAAAAATCTGTGATCACTCATATTTTGTTCTAAAAATTAATTTTTTATACGAAAAACATAAAAATCGATTTTATAGCTAAACGGATAGAGATAGCGGCAAAAGGACAAAATTCTGTGATCACTCATATTTACATCTAAAAATCGATTTTTTATATGAAAAACATAAAAATCGATTTTATAGCTAAACGGATAGAGATAGAGGCAAAAGGGCAAAAATCTGTGATCACTCATATTTTGTTCTAAAAATTAATTTTTTATACGAAAAACATAAAAATCGATTTTATAGCTAAACGGATAGAGATAGCGGCAAAAGGACAAAATTCTGTGATCACTCATATTTACATCTAAAAATCGATTTTTATATGAAAAACATAAAAATCGATTTTATAGCTAAACGGATAGAGATAGAGGCAAAAGGACAAAAATATGTGATCACTTATATTTACATCTAAAAATCGATTTTTTGTATACGAAAAACATAAAAATCGATTTTATAGCTAAACGGATAGAGATAGAGGCAAAAGGACAAAAATCTGTGATCACTCATATTTTGTTCTAAAAATCGATTTTTTATATGAAAAATATAAAAATCGATTTTATAGCTAAACGGATAGAGATAGAGGCAAAAGGACAAAAATCTGTGATCACTCATATTTACATCTAAAAATCGATTTTTTATATGAAAAACATAAAAATCGATTTTATAGCTAAACGGATGGAGATAGAGGCAAAAGGACAAAAATCTGTAATCACTCATATTTACACCTGAAAATCGATTTTTTATATGAAAAACATAAAAATCGATTTTATAGCTAAACGGATAGAGATAGAAGCAAAACGACAAAAATCTGTGATCACTCATATTTTGTTCCAAAAATCGATTTTTTATATGAAAAATATAAAAATCGATTTTATAGCTAAACGGATAGAGATAGAGGCAAAAGGACAAAAATCTGTGATCACTCATATTTTGTTCTAAAAATCGATTTTTTATATGAAAAATATAAAAATCGATTTTATAGCTAAACGAAAAGAGATAGAGGCAAAAGGACAAAAATCTGTGATCACTCATATTTACATCTAAAAATCGATTTTTTATATGAAAAACATAAAAATCGATTTTATAGCTAAACGGATGGAGATAGAGGCAAAAGGACAAAAATCTGTAATCACTCATATTTACACCTAAAAATCGATTTTTTATATGAAAAACATAAAAATCGATTTTATAGCTAAACGGATGGAGATAGAGGCAAAAGGACAAAAATCTGTAATCACTCATATTTACACCTAAAAATCGATTTTTTATATGAAAAACATAAAAATCGATTTTATAGCTAAACGGATAGAGATAGAGGCAAAAGGACAAAAATCTGTGATCACTCATATTTTGTTCTAAAAATTATTATTATGAAAAACATAAAAATCGATTTTATAGCTAAACGGATAGAGATAGAAGCAAAACGACAAAAATCTGTGATCACTCATATTTTGTTCCAAAAATCGATTTTTTATATGAAAAATATAAAAATCGATTTTATAGCTAAACGGATAGAGATAGAGGCAAAAGGACAAAAATCTGTGATCACTCATATTTTGTTCTAAAAATCGATTTTTTATATGAAAAATATAAAAATCGATTTTATAGCTAAACGAAAAGAGATAGAGGCAAAAGGACAAAAATCTGTGATCACTCATATTTACATCTAAAAATCGATTTTTTATATGAAAAACATAAAAATCGATTTTATAGCTAAACGGATGGAGATAGAGGCAAAAGGACAAAAATCTGTGATCACTCATATTTACACCTAAAAATCGATTTTTTATATGAAAAACATAAAAATCGATTTTATAGCTAAACGGATGGAGATAGAGGCAAAAGGACAAAAATCTGTAATCACTCATATTTACACCTAAAAATCGATTTTTTATATGAAAAACATAAAAATCGATTTTATAGCTAAACGGATAGAGATAGAGGCAAAAGGACAAAAATCTGTGATCACTCATATTTTGTTCTAAAAATTATTATTATGAAAAACATAAAAATCGATTTTATAGCTAAACGGATAGAGATAGCGGCAAAAGGACAAAATTCTGTGATCACTCATATTTACATCTAAAAATCGATTTTTATATGAAAAACATAAAAATCGATTTTATAGCTAAACGGATAGAGATAGAGGCAAAAGGACAAAAATCTGTGATCACTCATATTTACATCTAAAAATCGATTTTTTATATGAAAAACATAAAAATAGATTTTTATAGCTAAACGGATGGAGATAGAGGCAAAAGGGCAAAAATCTGTGATCACTCATATTTTGTTCTAAAAATTAATTTTTTATACGAAAAACATAAAAATCGATTTTATAGCTAAACGGATAGAGATAGCGGCAAAAGGACAAAAATCTGTAATCACTCATATTTACATCTAAAAATCGATTTTTTATATGAAAAACATAAAAATAGATTTTTATAGCTAAACGGATGGAGATAGAGGCAAAAGGGCAAAAATCTGTGATCACTCATATTTTGTTCTAAAAATTAATTTTTTATACGAAAAACATAAAAATCGATTTTATAGCTAAACGGATAGAGATAGCGGCAAAAGGACAAAATTCTGTGATCACTCATATTTACATCTAAAAATCGATTTTTTATATGAAAAACATAAAAATCGATTTTTATAGCTAAACGGAAAGAGATAGAGGCAAAAGGACAAAAATCTGTGGTCACTCATATTTACATCTAAAAATCGATTTTTTATATGAAAAACATAAAAATCGATTTTATAGCTAAACGGAAAGAGATAGAGGCAAAAGGACAAAAATCTGTGGTCACTCATATTTACATCTAAAAATCGATTTTTTATATGAAAAACATAAAAATCGATTTTATAGCTAAACGGATGGAGATAGAGGCAAAAGGACAAAAATCTGTAATCACTCATATTTACACCTAAAAATCGATTTTTTATATGAAAAACATAAAAATCGATTTTATAGCTAAACGGATAGAGATAGAGGCAAAAGGACAAAAATCTGTGATCACTCATATTTACATCTAAAAATCGATTTTTTATATGAAAAACATAAAAATCGATTTTATAGCTAAACGGATAGAGATAGAGGCAAAAGGACCAAAATCTGTGATCACTCGTATTTACATCTAAAAATCGATTTTTTATATGAAAAACATAAAAATCGATTTTATAGCTAAACGGATAGAGATAGAGGCAAAAGGACAAAAATCTTTGATCACTCATATTTTGTTCTAAAAATCAATTTTTTATACGAAAAACATAAAAATCGATTTTATAGCTAAACGGATAGCGATAGAGGCAAAAGGACAAAAATCTGTGATCACTCATATTTACATCTAAAAATCGATTTTGTATACGAAAAACATAAAAATCGATTTTATAGCTAATCGGGTAGAGATAGAGGCAAAAGGACAAAAATCTGTGATCACTCATATTTACATCCAGAAATCGATTTTTTATATGAAAAACATAAAAATCGATTTTATAGCTAAACGGCTAGAGATAGTGGCAAAAGCACAAAAATCTGTGATCACTCATATTTTCTTCTAAAAATCGAGTTTTTATATGAAAAACATAAAAATAGATTTTTATAGCTAATCGGATAGAGATAGAGGCAAAAGGACAAAAATCTGTGATCACGCATATTTACATCTAAAAATCGAGTTTTTATATGAAAAACATAAAAACCGATTTCATAGCTAAACGGATAGAGATAGAGGCAAAAGGACAAAAATATGTGATCACTCATATTTACATCTAAAAATCGATTTTTATAGCTAAACGGATGGAGAAAGAGGCAAAAGGAAAAAAATCTGTGATCACTCATATTTTGTTCTAAAAAGCGATTTTATGTATACGAAAAACATAAAAAACGATTTTATATATAAACGGATAGAGATAGAGGCAATAGGACAAAAATCTGTGATCACTCATATTTACATCTAAAAATCGAGTTTTTATATGAAAAACATAAAAATCGATTTTTATAGCTAAACGGATGGAGATAGAGGCAAAAGGACAAAAATCTGTGATCACTCATATTTTGCTCTAAAAAGCGATTTTTTGTATGCGAAAAACATAAAAATCTATTTTATAGCTAAACGGATAGTGATAGATGAAAAAGGACAAAAATCTGTGATCACTCATATTTACATCCAGAAATCGATTTTTTATATGAAAAACATAAAAATCGATTTTATAGCTGTGATCACTCATATTTACATCTAAAAATCGATTTTGTATACGAAAAACATAAAAATCGATTTTATAGCTAATCGGATAGAGATAGAGGCAAAAGGACAAAAATCTGTGATCAATCATATTTACATCCAGAAATCGATTTTTTATATGAAAAACATAAAAATCGATTTTATAGCTGTGATCACTCATATTTACATCTAAAAATCGATTTTGTATACGAAAAACATAAAAATCGATTTTATAGCTAAACGGATAGAGATAGAGGCAAAAGGACAAAAATCTGTGATCACTCATATTTTGTTCTAAAAATCGATTTTTTATATGAAAAACATAAAAATCGATTTTATAGCTAAACGGATAGAGATAGAGGCAAAAGGACAAAAATCTGTGATCACTCGTATTTACATCTAAAAATCGATTTTTTATATGAAAAACATAAAAATCGATTTTATAGCTAAACGGATGGAGATAGAGGCAAAAGGACAAAAATCTGTAATCACTCATATTTACACCTGAAAATCGATTTTTTATATGAAAAACATAAAAATCGATTTTATAGCTAAACGGATAGAGATAGAGGCAAAAGGACAAAAATCTGTGATCACTCATATTTTGTTCTAAAAATCGATTTTTTATATGAAAAATATAAAAATCGATTTTATAGCTAAACGGATAGAGATAGAGGCAAAAGGACAAAAATCTGTGATCACTCATATTTACATCTAAAAATCGATTTTTTATATGAAAAACATAAAAATCGATTTTATAGCTAAACGGATGGAGATAGAGGCAAAAGGACAAAAATCTGTAATCACTCATATTTACACCTGAAAATCGATTTTTTATATGAAAAACATAAAAATCGATTTTATAGCTAAACGGATAGAGATAGAAGCAAAACGACAAAAATCTGTGATCACTCATATTTTGTTCCAAAAATCGATTTTTTATATGAAAAATATAAAAATCGATTTTATAGCTAAACGGATAGAGATAGAGGCAAAAGGACAAAAATCTGTGATCACTCATATTTTGTTCTAAAAATCGATTTTTTATATGAAAAATATAAAAATCGATTTTATAGCTAAACGAAAAGAGATAGAGGCAAAAGGACAAAAATCTGTGATCACTCATATTTACATCTAAAAATCGATTTTTTATATGAAAAACATAAAAATCGATTTTATAGCTAAACGGATGGAGATAGAGGCAAAAGGACAAAAATCTGTAATCACTCATATTTACACCTAAAAATCGATTTTTTATATGAAAAACATAAAAATCGATTTTATAGCTAAACGGATGGAGATAGAGGCAAAAGGACAAAAATCTGTAATCACTCATATTTACACCTAAAAATCGATTTTTTATATGAAAAACATAAAAATCGATTTTATAGCTAAACGGACAGAGATAGAGGCAAAAGGACAAAAATCTGTGATCACTCATATTTTGTTCTAAAAATTATTATTATGAAAAACATAAAAATCGATTTTATAGCTAAACGGATAGAGATAGAGGCATAAGGGCAAAAATCTGTGATCACTCATATTTTGTTCTAAAAATCAATTTTTTATACGAAAAACATAAAAATCGATTTTATAGCTAAACGGATAGAGATAGAGGCAAAAGGACAAAAATCTGTGATCACTCATATTTTGTTCTAAAAATCGATTTTTTATATGAAAAATATAAAAATCGATTTTATAGCTAAACGGATAGAGATAGAGGCAAAAGGACAAAAATCTGTGATCACTCATATTTACATCTAAAAATCGATTTTTTATATGAAAAACATAAAAATCGATTTTATAGCTAAACGGATGGAGATAGCGGCAAAAGGACAAAATTCTGTGATCACTCATATTTACATCTAAAAATCGATTTTTATATGAAAAACATAAAAATCGATTTTATAGCTAAACGGATAGAGATAGAGGCAAAAGGACAAAAATCTGTGATCACTCATATTTACATCTAAAAATCGAGTTTTTATATGAAAAACATAAAAATAGATTTTTATAGCTAAACGGATGGAGATAGAGGCAAAAGGGCAAAAATCTGTGATCACTCATATTTTGTTCTAAAAATTAATTTTTTATACGAAAAACATAAAAATCGATTTTATAGCTAAACGGATAGAGATAGCGGCAAAAGGACAAAATTCTGTGATCACTCATATTTACATCTAAAAATCGATTTTTTATATGAAAAACATAAAAATAGATTTTATAGCTAAACGGATAGAGATAGCGGCAAAAGGACAAAAATCTGTGATCACTCATATTTACATCTAAAAATCGATTTTTTATATGAAAAACATAAAAATAGATTTTTATAGCTAAACGGATGGAGATAGAGGCAAAAGGGCAAAAATCTGTGATCACTCATATTTTGTTCTAAAAATTAATTTTTTATACGAAAAACATAAAAATCGATTTTATAGCTAAACGGATAGAGATAGCGGCAAAAGGACAAAATTCTGTGATCACTCATATTTACATCTAAAAATCGATTTTTTATATGAAAAACATAAAAATAGATTTTATAGCTAAACGGATAGAGATAGCGGCAAAAGGACAAAATTCTGTGATCACTCATATTTACATCTAAAAATCGATTTTTTATATGAAAAACATAAAAATAGATTTTTATAGCTAAACGGATGGAGATAGAGGCAAAAGGGCAAAAATCTGTGATCACTCATATTTTGTTCTAAAAATTAATTTTTTATACGAAAAACATAAAAATCGATTTTATAGCTAAACGGATAGAGATAGCGGCAAAAGGACAAAATTCTGTGATCACTCATATTTACATCTAAAAATCGATTTTTATATGAAAAACATAAAAATCGATTTTATAGCTAAACGGATAGAGATAGAGGCAAAAGGACAAAAATCTGTAATCACTCATATTTACATCTAAAATTCGATTTTTTGTATACGAAAAACATAAAAATCGATTTTATAGCTAAACGGATAGAGATAGAGGCAAAAGGACAAAAATCTGTGATCACTCATATTTACATCTAAAAATCGATTTTTTATATGAAAAACATAAAAATCGATTTTATAGCTAAACGGAAAGAGATAGAGGCAAAAGGACAAAAATCTGTGGTCACTCATATTTACATCTAAAAATCGATTTTTTATATGAAAAACATAAAAATCGATTTTATAGCTAAACGGATGGAGATAGAGGCAAAAGGACAAAAATCTGTAATCACTCATATTTACACCTAAAAATCGATTTTTTATATGAAAAACATAAAAATCGATTTTATAGCTAAACGGATAGAGATAGAGGCAAAAGGACAAAAATCTGTGATCACTCATATTTACATCTAAAAATCGATTTTTTATATGAAAAACATAAAAATCGATTTTATAGCTAAACGGATAGAGATAGAGGCAAAAGGACAAAAATCTGTGATCACTCGTATTTACATCTAAAAATCGATTTTTTATATGAAAAACATAAAAATCGATTTTATAGCTAAACGGATAGAGATAGAGGCAAAAGGACAAAAATCTTTGATCACTCATATTTTGTTCTAAAAATCAATTTTTTATACGAAAAACATAAAAATCGATTTTATAGCTAAACGGATAGCGATAGAGGCAAAAGGACAAAAATCTGTGATCACTCATATTTACATCTAAAAATCGAGTTTGTATACGAAAAAATAAAAATCGATTTTATAGCTAATCGGGTAGAGATAGAGGCAAAAGGACAAAAATCTGTGATCACTCATATTTACATCCAGAAATCGATTTTTTATATGAAAAACATAAAAATCGATTTTATAGCTAAACGGCTAGAGATAGTGGCAAAAGCACAAAAATCTGTGATCACTCATATTTTCTTCTAAAAATCGAGTTTTTATATGAAAAACATAAAAATAGATTTTTATAGCTAATCGGATAGAGATAGAGGCAAAAGGACAAAAATCTGTGATCACGCATATTTACATCTAAAAATCGAGTTTTTATATGAAAAACATAAAAATCGATTTCATAGCTAAACGGATAGAGATAGAGGCAAAAGGACAAAAATATGTGATCACTCATATTTACATCTAAAAATCGATTTTTATAGCTAAACGGATGGAGAAAGAGGCAAAAGGAAAAAAATCTGTGATCACTCATATTTTGTTCTAAAAAGCGATTTTTTGTATACGAAAAACATAAAAAACGATTTTATAGCTAAACGGATAGAGATAGAGGCAATAGGACAAAAATCTGTGATCACTCATATTTACATCTAAAAATCGAGTTTTTATATGAAAAACATAAAAATCGATTTTTATAGCTAAACGGATGGAGATAGAGGCAAAAGGACAAAAATCTGTGATCACTCATATTTTGCTCTAAAAAGCGATTTTTTGTATGCGAAAAACATAAAAATCTATTTTATAGCTAAACGGATAGTGATAGATGAAAAAGGACAAAAATCTGTGATCACTCATATTTACATCCAGAAATCGATTTTTTGTATGAAAAACATAAAAATCGATTTTATAACTGTGATCACTCATATTTACATCTAAAAATCGATTTTGTATACGAAAAACATAAAAATCGATTTTATAGCTAATCGGATAGAGATAGAGGCAAAAGGACAAAAATCTGTGATCAATCATATTTACATCCAGAAATCGATTTTTTATATGAAAAACATAAAAATCGATTTTATAGCTGTGATCACTCATATTTACATCTAAAAATCGATTTTGTATACGAAAAACATAAAAATCGATTTTATAGCTACACGGATAGAGATAGAGGCAAAAGGACAAAAATCTGTGATCACTCATATTTTGTTCTAAAAATCGATTTTTTATATGAAAAACATAAAAATAGATTTTTATAGCTAAACGGATGGAGATAGAGGCAAAAGGGCAAAAATCTGTGATCACTCATATTTTGTTCTAAAAATTAATTTTTTATACGAAAAACATAAAAATCGATTTTATAGCTAAACGGATAGAGATAGCGGCAAAAGGACAAAAATCTGTAATCACTCATATTTACATCTAAAAATCGATTTTTTATATGAAAAACATAAAAATAGATTTTTATAGCTAAAAGGATGGAGATAGAGGCAAAAGGGCAAAAATCTGTGATCACTCATATTTTGTTCTAAAAATTAATTTTTTATACGAAAAACATAAAAATCGATTTTATAGCTAAACGGATAGAGATAGCGGCAAAAGGACAAAATTCTGTGATCACTCATATTTACATCTAAAAATCGATTTTTATATGAAAAACATAAAAATCGATTTTATAGCTAAACGGATAGAGATAGAGGCAAAAGGACAAAAATCTGTAATCACTCATATTTACATCTAAAATTCGATTTTTTGTATACGAAAAACATAAAAATCGATTTTATAGCTAAACGGATAGAGATAGAGGCAAAAGGACAAAAATCTGTGATCACTCATATTTACATCTAAAAATCGATTTTTTATATGAAAAACATAAAAATCGATTTTATAGCTAAACGGAAAGAGATAGAGGCAAAAGGACAAAAATCTGTGGTCACTCATATTTACATCTAAAAATCGATTTTTTATATGAAAAACATAAAAATCGATTTTATAGCTAAACGGATGGAGATAGAGGCAAAAGGACAAAAATCTGTAATCACTCATATTTACACCTAAAAATCGATTTTTTATATGAAAAACATAAAAATCGATTTTATAGCTAAACGGATAGAGATAGAGGCAAAAGGACAAAAATCTGTGATCACTCATATTTACATCTAAAAATCGATTTTTTATATGAAAAACATAAAAATCGATTTTATAGCTAAACGGATAGAGATAGAGGCAAAAGGACAAAAATCTGTGATCACTCGTATTTACATCTAAAAATCGATTTTTTATATGAAAAACATAAAAATCGATTTTATAGCTAAACGGATAGAGATAGAGGCAAAAGGACAAAAATCTTTGATCACTCATATTTTGTTCTAAAAATCAATTTTTTATACGAAAAACATAAAAATCGATTTTATAGCTAAACGGATAGCGATAGAGGCAAAAGGACAAAAATCTGTGATCACTCATATTTACATCTAAAAATCGATTTTGTATACGAAAAACATAAAAATCGATTTTATAGCTAATCGGGTAGAGATAGAGGCAAAAGGACAAAAATCTGTGATCACTCATATTTACATCCAGAAATCGATTTTTTATATGAAAAACATAAAAATCGATTTTATAGCTAAACGGCTAGAGATAGTGGCAAAAGCACAAAAATCTGTGATCACTCATATTTTCTTCTAAAAATCGAGTTTTTATATGAAAAACATAAAAATAGATTTTTATAGCTAATCGGATAGAGATAGAGGCAAAAGGACAAAAATCTGTGATCATGCATATTTACATCTAAAAATCGAGTTTTTATATGAAAAACATAAAAATCGATTTCATAGCTAAACGGATAGAGATAGAGGCAAAAGGACAAAAATATGTGATCACTCATATTTACATCTAAAAATCGATTTTTATAGCTAAACGGATGGAGAAAGAGGCAAAAGGAAAAAAATCTGTGATCACTCATATTTTGTTATAAAAAGCGATTTTTTGTATACGAAAAACATAAAAAACGATTTTATAGCTAAACGGATAGAGATAGAGGCAATAGGACAAAAATCTGTGATCACTCATATTTACATCTAAAAATCGAGTTTTTATATGAAAAACATAAAAATCGATTTTTATAGCTAAACGGATGGAGATAGAGGCAAAAGGACAAAAATCTGTGATCACTCATATTTTGCTCTAAAAAGCGATTTTTTGTATGCGAAAAACATAAAAATCTATTTTATAGCTAAACGGATAGTGATAGATGAAAAAGGACAAAAATCTGTGATCACTCATATTTACATCCAGAAATCGATTTTTTATATGAAAAACATAAAAATCGATTTTATAACTGTGATCACTCATATTTACATCTAAAAATCGATTTTGTATACGAAAAACATAAAAATCGATTTTATAGCTAATCGGATAGAGATAGAGGCAAAAGGACAAAAATCTGTGATCAATCATATTTACATCCAGAAATCGATTTTTTATATGAAAAACATAAAAATCGATTTTATAGCTGTGATCACTCATATTTACATCTAAAAATCGATTTTGTATACGAAAAACATAAAAATCGATTTTATAGCTACACGGATAGAGATAGAGGCAAAAGGACAAAAATCTGTGATCACTCATATTTTGTTCTAAAAATCGATTTTTTATATGAAAAACATAAAAATCGATTTTATAGCTAAACGGATAGAGATAGAGGCAAAAGGACAAAAATCTGTGATCACTCGTATTTACATCTAAAAATCGATTTTTTATATGAAAAACATAAAAATCGATTTTATAGCTAAACGGATAGAGATAGAGGCAAAAGGACAAAAATCTTTGATCACTCATATTTTGTTCTAAAAATCAATTTTTTATACGAAAAACATAAAAATCGATTTTATAGCTAAACGGATAGCGATAGAGGCAAAAGGACAAAAATCTGTGATCACTCATATTTACATCTAAAAATCGATTTTTTATACGAAAAACATAAAAATCGATTTTATAGCTAATCGGGTAGAGATAGAGGCAAAAGGACAAAAATCTGTGATCACTCATATTTACATCCAGAAATCGATTTTTTATATGAAAAACATAAAAATCGATTTTATAGCTAAACGGCTAGAGATAGTGGCAAAAGCACAAAAATCTGTGATCACTCATATTTTCTTCTAAAAATCGAGTTTTTATATGAAAAACATAAAAATCGATTTTTATAGCTAAACGGATGGAGATAGAGGCAAAAGGACAAAAATCTGTGATCACTCATATTTACATCTAAAAATCGAGTTTTTATATGAAAAACATAAAAATCGATTTTTATAGCTAAACGGATGGAGATAGAGGCAAAAGGACAAAAATCTGTGATCACTCATATTTACATCTAAAAATCGAGTTTTTATATGAAAAACATAAAAATCGATTTTTATAGCTAAACGGATGGAGATAGAGGCAAAAGGACAAAAATCTGTGATCACTCATATTTACATCTAAAAATCGAGTTTTTATATGAAAAACATAAAAATCGATTTTTATAGCTAAACGGATGGAGATAGAGGCAAAAGGACAAAAATCTGTGATCACTCATATTTACATCTAAAAATCGAGTTTTTATATGAAAAACATAAAAATCGATTTTTATAGCTAAACGGATGGAGATAGAGGCAAAAGGACAAAATTCTGTGATCACTCATATTTACATCTAAAAATCGATTTTTATATGAAAAACATAAAAATCGATTTTATAGCTAAACGGATAGAGATAGAGGCAAAAGGACAAAAATCTGTGATCACTCATATTTTGTTCTAAAAATCGATTTTTTATATGAAAAATATAAAAATCGATTTTATAGCTAAACGGATAGAGATAGAGGCAAAAGGACAAAAATCTGTGATCACTCGTATTTACATCTAAAAATCGATTTTTTATATGAAAAACATAAAAATCGATTTTATAGCTAAACGGATAGAGATAGAGGCAAAAGGGAAAAAATCTGTGATCACTCATATTTTGTTCTAAATATTAATTTTTTATATGAAAAACATAAAAATCGATTTTATAGCTAAACGGATAGAGACAGAGGCAAAAGGACAAAAATCTATGATCACTCATATTTACATCTAAAAATCGATTTTTTATATGAAAAACATAAAAATAGATTTTTATAGCTAAACGGATGGTGATAGAGGCAAAAGGACAAAAATCTGTGATCACTCATATTTTGTTCTAAAAATTAATTTTTTATACGAAAAACATAAAAATCGATTTTATAGCTAAACGGATAGAGATAGCGGCAAAAGGACAAAATTCTGTGATCACTCATATTTACATCTAAAAATCGATTTTTTATATGAAAAACATAAAAATCGATTTTATAGCTAAACGGATAGAGATAGAGGCAAAAGGACAAAAATCTGTGATCACTCATATTTACATCTAAAAATCGAGTTTTTATATGAAAAACATAAAAATCGATTTTTATAGCTAAACGGATGGAGATAGAGGCAAAAGGACAAAATTCTGTGATCACTCATATTTACATCTAAAAATCGATTTTTATATGAAAAACATAAAAATCGATTTTATAGCTAAACGGATAGAGATAGAGGCAAAAGGACAAAAATATGTGATCACTTATATTTACATCTAAAAATCGATTTTTTGTATACGAAAAACATAAAAATCGATTTTATAGCTAAACGGATAGAGATAGAGGCAAAAGGACAAAAATCTGTGATCACTCATATTTTGTTCTAAAACTCGATTTTTTATATGAAAAATATAAAAATCGATTTTATAGCTAAACGGATAGAGATAGAGGCAAAAGGACAAAAATCTGTGATCACTCATATTTACATCTAAAAATCGATTTTTTATATGAAAAACATAAAAATCGATTTTATAGCTAAACGGATGGAGATAGAGGCAAAAGGACAAAAATCTGTAATCACTCATATTTACACCTAAAAATCGATTTTTTATATGAAAAACATAAAAATCGATTTTATAGCTAAACGGATAGAGATAGAAGCAAAACGACAAAAATCTGTGATCACTCATATTTTGTTCTAAAAATCGATTTTTTATATGAAAAATATAAAAATCGATTTTATAGCTAAACGGATAGAGATAGAGGCAAGAGGACAAAAATCTGTGATCACTCATATTTTGTTCTAAAAATCGATTTTTTATATGAAAAATATAAAAATCGATTTTATAGCTAAACGAAAAGAGATAGAGGCAAAAGGACAAAAATCTGTGATCAGTCATATTTACATCTAAAAATCGATTTTTTATATGAAAAACATAAAAATCGATTTTATAGCTAAACGGATGGAGATAGAGGCAAAAGGACAAAAATCTGTAATCACTCATATTTACACCTAAAAATCGATTTTTTATATGAAAAACATAAAAATCGATTTTATAGCTAAACGGATGGAGATAGAGGCAAAAGGACAAAAATCTGTAATCACTCATATTTACACCTAAAAATCGATTTTTTATATGAAAAACATAAAAATCGATTTTATAGCTAAACGGATAGAGATAGAGGCAAAAGGACAAAAATCTGTGATCACTCATATTTTGTTCTAAAAATTATTATTATGAAAAACATAAAAATCGATTTTATAGCTAAACGGATAGAGATAGAGGCATAAGGGCAAAAATCTGTGATCACTCATATTTTGTTCTAAAAATCAATTTTTTATACGAAAAACATAAAAATCGATTTTATAGCTAAACGGATAGAGATAGCGGCAAAAGGACAAAATTCTGTGATCACTCATATTTACATCTAAAAATCGATTTTTATATGAAAAACATAAAAATCGATTTTATAGCTAAACGGATAGAAATAGAGGCAAAAGGACAAAAATCTGTGATCACTCATATTTACATCTAAAAATCGATTTTTTATATGAAAAACATAAAAATAGATTTTTATAGCTAAAGGGATGGAGATAGAGGCAAAAGGGCAAAAATCTGTGATCACTCATATTTTGTTCTAAAAATTAATTTTTTATACGAAAAACATAAAAATCGATTTTATAGCTAAACGGATAGAGATAGCGGCAAAAGGACAAAAATCTGTAATCACTCATATTTACATCTAAAAATCGATTTTTTATATGAAAAACATAAAAATAGATTTTTATAGCTAAACGGATGGAGATAGAGGCAAAAGGGCAAAAATCTGTGATCACTCATATTTTGTTCTAAAAATTAATTTTTTATACGAAAAACATAAAAATCGATTTTATAGCTAAACGGATAGAGATAGCGGCAAAAGGACAAAATTCTGTGATCACTCATATTTACATCTAAAAATCGGTTTTTATATGAAAAACATAAAAATCGATTTTATAGCTAAACGGATAGAGATAGAGGCAAAAGGACAAAAATCTGTAATCACTCATATTTACATCTAAAAATCGATTTTTTGTATACGAAAAACATAAAAATCGATTTTATAGCTAAACGGATAGAGATAGAGGCAAAAGGACAAAAATCTGTGATCACTCATATTTACATCTAAAAATCGATTTTTTATATGAAAAACATAAAAATCGATTTTATAGCTAAACGGATGGAGATAGAGGCAAAAGGACAAAAATCTGTGGTCACTCATATTTACATCTAAAAATCGATTTTTTATATGAAAAACATAAAAATCGATTTTATAGCTAAACGGATGGAGATAGAGGCAAAAGGACAAAAATCTGTAATCACTCATATTTACACCTAAAAATCGATTTTTTATATGAAAAACATAAAAATCGATTTTTTAGCTAAACGGATAGAGATAGAGGCAAAAGGACAAAAATCTGTGATCACTCATATTTACATCTAAAAATCGATTTTTTATATGAAAAACATAAAAATCGATTTTATAGCTAAACGGATAGAGATAGAGGCAAAAGGACAAAAATCTGTGATCACTCGTATTTACATCTAAAAATCGATTTTTTATATGAAAAACATAAAAATCGATTTTATAGCTAAACGGATAGAGATAGAGGCAAAAGGACAAAAATCTTTGATCACTCATATTTTGTTCTAAAAATCAATTTTTTATACGAAAAACATAAAAATCGATTTTATAGCTAAACGGATAGCGATAGAGGCAAAAGGACAAAAATCTGTGATCACTCATATTTACATCTAAAAATCGATTTTTTATACGAAAAACATAAAAATCGATTTTATAGCTAATCGGGTAGAGATAGAGGCAAAAGGACAAAAATCTGTGATCACTCATATTTACATCCAGAAATCGATTTTTTATATGAAAAACATAAAAATCGATTTTATAGCTAAACGGCTAGAGATAGTGGCAAAAGCACAAAAATCTGTGATCACTCATATTTTCTTCTAAAAATCGAGTTTTTATATGAAAAACATAAAAATCGATTTTTATAGCTAAACGGATGGAGATAGAGGCAAAAGGACAAAAATCTGTGATCACTCATATTTACATCTAAAAATCGAGTTTTTATATGAAAAACATAAAAATCGATTTTTATAGCTAAACGGATGGAGATAGAGGCAAAAGGACAAAAATCTGTGATCACTTATATTTTCTTCTAAAAATCGAGTTTTTATATGAAAAACATAAAAATAGATTTTTATAGCTAATCGGATAGAGATAGAGGCAAAAGGACAAAAATCTGTGATCACGCATATTTACATCTAAAAATCGAGTTTTTATATGAAAAACATAAAAATCGATTTCATAGCTAAACGGATAGAGATAGAGGCAAAAGGACAAAAATATGTGATCACTCATATTTACATCTAAAAATCGATTTTTATAGCTAAACGGATGGAGAAAGAGGCAAAAGGAAAAAAATCTGTGATCACTCATATTTACATCTAAAAATCGAGTTTTTATATGAAAAACATAAAAATCGATTTTTATAGCTAAACGGATGGAGATAGAGGCAAAAGGACAAAAATCTGTGATCACTCATATTTACATCTAAAAATCGACTTTTTATATGAAAAACATAAAAATCGATTTCATAGCTAAACGGATAGAGATAGAGGCAAAAGGACAAAAATATGTGATCACTCATATTTACATCTAAAAATCGATTTTTTATATGAAAAACATAAAAATCGCTTTTTATAGCTAAACGGATGGAGAAAGAGGCAAAAGGAAAAAAATCTGTGATCACTCATATTTTGTTCTAAAAAGCGATTTTTTGTATACGAAAAACATAAAAAACGATTTTATAGCTAAACGGATAGAGATAGAGGCAAAAGGACAAAAATCTGTGATCACTCATATTTACATCTAAAAATCGAGTTTTTATATGAAAAACATAAAAATCGATTTCATAGCTAAACGGATAGAGATAGAGGCAAAAGGACAAAAATATGTGATCACTCATATTTACATCTAAAAATCGATTTTTTATATGAAAAACATAAAAATCGCTTTTTATAGCTAAACGGATGGAGAAAGAGGCAAAAGGAAAAAAATCTGTGATCACTCATATTTTGTTCTAAAAAGCGATTTTTTGTATACGAAAAACATAAAAAACGATTTTATAGCTAAACGGATAGAGATAGAGGCAAAAGGACAAAAATCTGTGATCACTCATATTTACATCTAAAAATCGAGTTTTTATATGAAAAACATAAAAATCGATTTTTATAGCTAAACGGATGGAGATAGAGGCAAAAGGACAAAAATCTGTGATCACGCATATTTACATCTAAAAATCGAGTTTTTATATGAAAAACATAAAAATCGATTTTTATAGCTAAACGGATGGAGATAGAGGCAAAAGGACAAAAATCTGTGATCACTCATATTTACATCTAAAAATCGATTTTTATAGCTAAACGGATGGAGAAAGAGGCAAAAGGAAAAAAATCTGTGATCACTCATATTTACATCTAAAAATCGAGTTTTTATATGAAAAACATAAAAATCGATTTTTATAGCTAAACGGATGGAGATAGAGGCAAAAGGACAAAAATCTGTGATCACTCATATTTACATCTAAAAATCGACTTTTTATATGAAAAACATAAAAATCGATTTTTTGTATACGAAAAACATAAAAAACGATTTTATAGCTAAACGGATAGAGATAGAGGCAAAAGGACAAAAATCTGTGATCACTCATATTTACATCTAAAAATCGAGTTTTTATATGAAAAACATAAAAATCGATTTTTATAGCTAAACGGATGGAGATAGAGGCAAAAGGACAAAAATCTGTGATCACTCATATTTACATCTAAAAATCGAGTTTTTATATGAAAAACATAAAAATCGATTTTTATAGCTAAACGGATGGAGATAGAGGCAAAAGGACAAAAATCTGTGATCACTCATATTTTGTTCTAAAAATCGAGTTTTTATATGAAAAACATAAAAATCGATTTTTATAGCTAAACGGATGGAGATAGAGGCAAAAGGACAAAAATCTGTGATCACTCATATTTACGTCTAAAAATCGAGTTTTTATATGAAAAACATAAAAATCGATTTCATAGCTAAACGGATAGAGATAGAGGCAAAAGGACAAAAATATGTGATCACTCATATTTACATCTAAAAATCGATTTTTTATATGAAAAACATAAAAATCGCTTTTTATAGCTAAACGGATGGAGAAAGAGGCAAAAGGAAAAAAATCTGTGATCACTCATATTTTGTTCTAAAAAGCGATTTTTTGTATACGAAAAACATAAAAAACGATTTTATAGCTAAACGAATAGTGATAGATGAAAAAGGACAAAAATCTGTGATCACTCATATTTACATCCAGAAATCGATTTTTTATATGAAAAACATAAAAATCGATTTTATAGCTGTGATCAGTCATATTTACATCTAAAAATCGATTTTGTATACGAAAAACATAAAAATCGATTTTATAGCTAATCGGATAGAGATAGAGGCAAAAGGACAAAAATCTGTGATCACTCATATTTACATCCAGAAATCGATTTTTTATATGAAAAACATAAAAATCGATTTTATAGCTGTGATCACTCATATTTACATCTAAAAATCGATTTTGTATACGAAAAACATAAAAATCGATTTTATAACTAAACGGATAGAGATAGAGGCAAAAGGACAAAAATCTGTGATCACTCATATTTTGTTCTAAAAAGCGATTTTTTGTATGCGAAAAACATAAAAATCTATTTTATAGCTAAACGGATAGTGATAGATGAAAAAGGACAAAAATCTGTGATCACTCATATTTACATCCAGAAATCGATTTTTTATATGAAAAACATAAAAATCGATTTTATAGCTGTGATCACTCATATTTACATCTAAAAATCGATTTTGTATACGAAAAACATAAAAATCGATTTTATAGCTAATCGGATAGAGATAGAGGCAAAAGGACAAAAATCTGTGATCACTCATATTTACATCCAGAAATCGATTTTTTATATGAAAAACATAAAAATCGATTTTATAGCTGTGATCACTCATATTTACATCTAAAAATCGATTTTGTATACGAAAAACATAAAAATCGATTTTATAACTAAACGGATAGAGATAGAGGCAAAAGGACAAAAATCTGTGATCACTCATATTTACATATAAAAATCGATTTTTTATATGAAAAACATAAAAATCGATTTTATAGCTAAACGGATAGAGATAGAGGCAAAAGGACAAAAATCTGTGATCACTCATATTTACATATAAAAATCGATTTTTTATATGAAAAACATAAAAATCGATTTTATAGCTAAACGGATGGAGATAGAGGCAAAAGCACAAAAATCTGTGATCACCCATATTTACATCTAAAAATCGATTTTTTATATGAAAAACATAAAAATCGATTTTATAGCTAAACGGATAGAGATAGAGGCAAAAGGACAAAAATCTGTGATCACTCATATTTACATCTAAAAATCGATTTTTTATATGAAAAACATAAAAATCGATTTTATAGCTAAACGGATGGAGATAGAGGCAAAAGCACAAAAATCTGTGATCACCCATATTTACATCTAAAAATCGATTTTTTATATGAAAAACATAAAGATCGATTTTATAGCTAAATGGATAGAGATAGAGGCAAAAGGACAAAAATCTGTGATCACTCATATTTACATCTAAAAATCGATTTTTTATATGAAAAACATAAAAATCGATTTTATAGCTAAACGGATAGAGATAGAGGCAAAAGGACAAAAATCTGTGATCACTCATATTTTGTTCTAAAAATCGATTTTTTATATGAAAAACATAAAAATCGATTTTATAGCTAAACGGATAGAGATAGAGGCAAAAGGACAAAAATCTGTGATCACTCATATTTACATCTAAAAATCGATTTTTTATATGAAAAACATAAAAATCGATTTTATAGCTAAACGGATGGAGATAGAGGCAAAAGCACAAAAATCTGTGATCACCCATATTTACATCTAAAAATCGATTTTTTATATGAAAAACATAAAGATCGATTTTATAGCTAAATGGATAGAGATAGAGGCAAAAGGACAAAAATCTGTGATCACTCATATTTACATCTAAAAATCGATTTTTTATATGAAAAACATAAAAATCGATTTTATAGCTAAACGGATAGAGATAGAGGCAAAAGGACAAAAATCTGTGATCACTCATATTTTGTTCTAAAAATCGATTTTTTATATGAAAAACATAAAAATCGATTTTATAGCTAAATGGATAGAGATAGAGGCAAAAAGAAAAAATTCTGTGATCTCATATTTTCTTCTAAAAATCGATTTTTTGTATACGAAAAACATAAAAGTCGATTTTATAGCTAAACGGATAGAGATAGAGACAGAAGGACAAAAATCTGTGATCACCCATATTTACATCTAAAAATCGATTTTTTATATGAAAAACATAAAAATCGATTTTATAGCTAAACGGATAGAGATAGAGGCAAAAGGACAAAAATCTGTGATCACCCATATTTACATCTAAAAATCGATTTTTTATATGAAAAACATAAAAATCGATTTTACAGCTAAACGGATAGAGATAGAGGCAAAAGGACAAAATTCTATGATCACTCATATTTTCTTCTAAAAATCGATTTTTTGTATACGAAAAACATAAAAATCGATTTTATAGCTAAACGGATAGAGATAGAGGCAAAAGGACAAAAATCTATGATCACATATATTTCCTTCTAAAAATCGATTTTTTATGTGAAAAATATAAAAATCGACTTTACAGCTAAACGGATAGAGAGAGAGGCAAAAGTACAAAAATTATGTGACCACTCATATTTAAAGTAAAATTGGAAGCGACTTGTTTAATGGTTTTCCCCAAGCCCTATCCAAACTTTGAGAGTTTTTGTTTATTTATTTTTTTGTACATTCTCACATGTCAGAGGTACCTAACTTTGGACCCCATTAGTTTTTCGCCTGAGGGCGAACTTAACATTTTACACTCCGCTGCTACGACTACACCAAATTTCATGAAAATCCAGCCAGCCGATCAGAAATTTTGATTCTGCCCCACTGTTCAAAGTATGAAAAAAGTATTTTCATTTGTTGTAAAATGCTGGGATCATTTTGATGAAAAAGTAAATTTTTGAAACAAGTTTTCCCCTACTGGAATTTCGGATATTTTGTTAAGAGTGAAATTTGCTTGAATCTAAATATTTCTTAATCTAAAAGAGATAACGTGCATATTTAAGCATGTTTTTTGGAAAGATTTACAAGACTACTACATATTAATTTTTTGCATTCAAGTTGTAAATGAATTTTTGACGATTTTTTTAAAAAATTACATACCTGAGATTACCAAATTGTGTAGTCTACCGTCTGCTCCCGTGACCCACTATAGTTCTGTACTCTTCCAAATTAATTCAAAAACGCCACAGCTCTGAGCGTATGAAATTTTGTTTAGATATCTCCAATGGTTCACAAGTTACAGAATTATTTCCAAAAAGTTAGGACCACTGTGCGGCATTTGACTTAAATTTATGGCTATAATTAATTATATTTTTCACCGTTCCTATATCCATATATGCAAGATTTGTACAAATTGCTATTTACTATATAAAATTTTTGCAATTTATTTTGCGTAATTTTCAAACAGTCCATAATAATTTTTTTTATTAAATTAATTTTTAATGTTCCTTTCGATTTTATTGTCAGACTTTTTTATCTTTCGCTCTTTTTTTCTAAACTTTGACAGTATCTACTATCAATCCCGGTTTTAAAGTTGGTATTCCATTGAGAGGCTCACAGACCCCTCCCAAAAAACCAAAAAATTACAAAATTTTGTCAAATTTGACTACCCTGTATGTAACTGAAAGTCTGCACAACATCAGAGGAGGTGTAAAAATTTATACAAAAAGTCCGATTAGTTTATATAAGATCGAATGAGATGTAAAAGTGTAAACGCGCGAACAAAAAGTGTAAAAAAAAAAATGGAAAGACGTAAGTAATTTTTCATTTCAAAATGAAACCTATGGTTCTAAAATTTTGCACTCTATAGTTTCAAGTCTTGTGAGCTCAGATCTGTAACTAGTTTGTTTAAAATAGTATTACAACAAAACTTATTAAAGATTAAAAGTTTGTTTCCGCCTGATTAAAAATTTTAGATTATTGGCCTATATATATTTCGTTATATACAATTAATAATAGAGTAACAATACTAAATAAAAAAAACTCTGTCGATCTAAACAACACAATTAAAATGTACTCTTTTGAGTTCTTAATTTTTGATCATAATAATCATTATACAAAAAAATCTGTACATGATTCTGAACAATACAAAAATAAAATTTTATGTTTTTGACCCTTTAAAGTGGACTTTCATTCAGGACATTCATTGAAGATTTATTTCGAAACCTTAATGAAATTTCAAAACAATAGATAAAACTAAATGAAAAGATGTTAGCTACGGATTTTTTCTCTTAAAATAAATAAAATTTTTTTACTACAATAATTTGCGTTCATTAAAGGTATTGTGTATTTATCAATGAAACTTTTGTTTCATTCATAACTATTTAAGAGAATAAAAAAGTGTGTTTTGTAAAAAAAGAATATGTCGAATGAGAGTTGCATTTTGTTTTAGACAATTGTCAAATATATGAATGAATGAATGAAGCACTTAAAAATCAAGTAGTTTTTTGTTTGTTTTAAATTGAAACAATTAAAAATATCTCCGCTGGACTAAAAGAAAGAAACATGAAAAATTGTGTAAAATTCATGAGAATCAAAAATATGTGTTACACCATTCAATAAATTAAATAAGAAAAATTCTCATACATTTTTATATGTAGCTACAATTAGTTTTTATAACAGAGACATCAATTTCGTCAATAGAGTTTAATTTATAGGTTAGTTTTTCCTTTTTTTTATTATCTGGAACATTCATATATCTATTTGAACTTTTTCGCTATATCTCTTAGATATTTTCTGTGTGACAAAATAAAAATTGAAAAAAAAACACAAACCTTTTTTAGCGTTCTCCTATCTTTGAATTGATTTATTACCTTATAAAATACTTGACTTAAAATTGAATAAAACTATGACAATTTTTTTATTGAACTGAAAGAATTAAAATACAAAGAATCGTTGAAATAATGTCAGGCATAATAATTAATTTGTTCATAGCTCATAAAAATGTCTTTCGAATAGAATGTGGACATGAATATTTTATACTCAGAGTTTTTAAGGATTAATTCGCACTTAGTAGAAAAAACGCAAACGTGCTCAAACACATAGGGAAAAATACGTTTACAAATTGGTAACTCGAAAACAAACCACAGACAATATGAACAATTGTTCAAATTATCATAAACAAAGCGATGACAAAACTAGAAGTTATATAGAATTATTTATGTATTTATATTTTTTAATTTTATTTATATTTAAAAATGTATACAAAACAAATATTACCTACTTCAAAAACTTGTGTTCCTATTGATTTCCATCACCTAGTTTGTAACTATTCTTTGAAAATTAAATTAGTTAGTATTGATAATAAAATAAACAATTTAAATTAGTTAAACAAAAGAATGTATTTGCCAAAATGATTAGTTTTAGAAAATACTTTTTGATTGCTAAAATATTGGTTTTAAGTTGCAAATGTTTTGAACACCATTGCATATCAGATATTCCAAGTATTTGGGTCCTTATAAGTAGGTTAGGAAGATCAAAACACAATATCAATTATTATCTCAAACATTTTAATATTGAAAAAGCAGAATGTTCATCATTGAAATACATATCTTTTGTTTCTTCTTCTCTCTCTTACACCGAATCTATACTAGACAATTTTTTGTCAAGACAAACGTCAACACCAACGAAATTTTTATTAGAATAAAAATTTCGTTGGTGTAGACATAAGAATATGTAAAAAGTACCAATGGCATTTAAAAAGGCAAAGTTGTCAGCACTACAGCTTTGGCAAATTTGTCTTAAAGCTCCAATAATACGGACAAATTCAGTCTACACTAGGAAAATTTTTATAATGAGAAAAATTGTGTTAATAGAAAATCGGTCTAGTGTAGACTAAGTGTTTAGACAAAATTGTCAGCTCTTGAGTGTTGATGTTGTTTGATAAAAGACACTATTTTAAATGTTGTTGGTACTTTTTAGATGATTTATTATGACGTGTATGAGAAATTTTAAAAATTTAAAAAAATTTTAGCACAAATAACGCAAACTTCAATTTGTTGGTTCTATTAAGCAATTAAGTCTGTTCGCCTTAATAATTTATATCAAGGCGCGTAAAAGTTGTGAAGGTTTAAATTTGAAACTTTAAAAAACTTTGGTTGCGATAAAGCAATTTATGCAATGCAATTTCATAGAACTTCTAAAATACTATCAGCACATGTGAAAACTATACTGCATTTCTAATATTCAGAATTTTATAAACAAATTTAAAATAAAAATTGTGGAAAATTGACTGAGTTTGGATGAGGCCGTTCACGTAAGTGCCTTACTTTACACGCATCTACATTAAGATTCCTTTTGAAAACATTAAAAGAATTATTATGGGCCAGAAAAAAAATTTTTATAAACAAAATATATATATATATAAATAAAAATATAAATATATATATATATATATATATATATATATATATATATATATATATATATATATTGCCACCTTTTTTGAAAAAAGCTCAAAAAATATGAATTTTTTTTTTAAGTTCCAACTTCAGATTAATATAACTTTTTATCCTATTCATATATTTATATGAATCTTGTAGCAATATTATTTAAAATTTTGTAAGAAATTCAATTAATATTATAAATAAATTCGGGCCAATATTGAGCCTATCAAGTTAAAGAAACCAACCTAAAAAGACGAGGATAAAAATGAATGAAAAATTTATTTCGACCTAAATATCTCTCAAATTAAAAGAGATAACCTACACATGTATTCGTATTTATTGTAGAGATTTACAAGAACTAACTATATGTTTTGTTTTTTTGTCAAATCATAAACGAAATTTTGGCGATTTTTTAAAAAATTGAATACCTGAGATGACCAATTTTGGAGGTCTACCCACTCTCGTCTGATCCAATGGAAATCTGTGCTCCTTCAAATCAACTCGAAAACACCTCGTCTCTGGCCAGGTCAAATTTTATTGAGATATTTCCAACAGTTCACAAGTCACAGAATCATTAAAAAAAAACGTTTCCCTTGCACTGTGGTAAATTCCGCCCAAAAATACCATAAACGAATGTCTGATTTTTGGCAAAATTTTGATTGCACTCTATAAAGCTAACACTTCAAATAATATGATTTTTTCACGGCTTAGACATCTAGTTTGGAAGTAAATATGTCACAAACTGGAATATTTTTCACTAATCATTGTTTTAAAAAATATTGCTTAAATTCTTATACACAAAGTATGCTATGCATTTCTGCCACATATATGTTTTTTTTTTAACTTGCAGCATTTTTTGAGAATATTGTAAGTCTGGTCTAAAATACTGGTCATAAAATTATGTTTTTGATAAATTTATAAACTGTAGAAAATTGATTACTTTTATCATCACAAAAAATTTAAACCCAAACTTTAATGGACCAGACTTTTTTTCAATAGGTTTCAGAGGTTGAGTCTAAACGGGATAGTATACTCCTAAGTGTCGTGAGTTGGTATCAATAAAGTTCAGCTGCTGCTATCTGCTACTCTTCTTACCACAAAATTTCTAGTAACTATTTGAAATGAGGATTTTTTTTAATTATTTAAAGTTCAGCGTATTTAGATAATTAATTATATAATATTAATATTTATATAATTACTACATAATTCGATAAAATATAGTTTAATTGTTTTAATACATACAAAAAATAAATTTTACATTGGATTCTTAGAAATTTGAATTAATTTTTAATATAAAAAACATAAAATAAAATTTTAATATCTATAATCAGCTTTTTCTCAAATGTTGGTCATCCTAACTAAGATGGACTACTCATTTATTTATTTCGAGTAATTTTTAAAGCAAATTTTTATAATTTATTAATTTATTTCAGTAATTTTAAGGAAAGACCTATATGTATGTTACTTATCTAACAATAGTGCAGACTAAAGAATCATACAGGGGTTGGTCGCATTAGAAAGGAAAAGAGTGAATAACACAAAACTGTCAAATTACCACGGAACTAATTATATCCTTAAATTTTTAGGGTGTATTTCGATATATGTTTAAAATATTATATTTTCGAAAATTTCTCAACAGTACAAATTATTTGAATTGGATGTGTTAAATGTAAGGAAAATCGCCTATATATTATCTCTTTTTCTACTTAACTGATTTTTACGAAACATATATCATTGAAAAACTTATAACTGTATCTTACGCTAATTAAATTATTTTGATATTTATCAAGTATGAATATATCATAATTCTTCATTGTTCTCATATATCTGGCCTTCCCATTTCGGTATTAGTAAAAAATTTGGTTTGTGAATAAAGAATTATATTTTTTATCCGCATGATAAATTTGAATTATTTACACAATGACATAACGGCCGAAATTTACTACCGTGCAGTGGTTCCATACTGTGTGGTATTTTTTTTTTTTTTTAATTTTTTCACATTATCAATTTAAACCATTCAACCAAAACTGCAAAATTTAAAAAAAATTTAAATTTTTGGTTTAATTACTTGGTTTTAATTAATTGGTTTTAATTAATTAATTAATAACCGCATAACTTTTCACCATAAAAACCATTGTAAAATGGTTACTTGTTAAACAATATATGAATTTCCTAAGTGTTGTCTCTCGGCTAGTTAGTTAATAGTTTGAATCTAGAAGATGTAATTTGTCAAAGTTTTAACTTAATTTTTTATATTTTTAAATGGTTTAATTGGCAGCATTTCTTTGAGGTTTTAGGTGAATGATCTAGAATTTTGATTTTTTAGTTATTTTGTTAGGTCTACCGAAACGCATCAACAGTTTTCCTGTTCCTAAAGCAAACATTAGGAATACAAGCCACATAAAGTCGGTTTCAAAGAGTTTCGAAAATTATCTGTAATTCAGAGAAAAATTTGACGTTTGTCTTATTAAACTATTTACTTGTCTGGAATATAAGTCGGTTGACAATATTTGCTGTTTGTTTGCCTTAAATAAAAGGATCAATTATCTTTATAATTCGCACCTAATAAAATGTAACGATCGCCAAAGATGATATTTATGTTCCTTATGGAAAAGAAAAAACTATTTCCAAGAAAAACATTATTTAAGAAAAGTCATTTAAATTAAATTTGAAATAAAAAACATGTATTGAAATTGTTTATTAATGAAAGACCCTTGATCTAAACAATAAAATTAAAAGGTACTTTTTAATGTACAATGACAATGGTATTACAACCTCTACATTATTCTAAACAATATAAATATAAACGTAACTTTTATTGGTCCTTAAGAGGATGCAATTCAACTATAGTGAAATGACATTAATTAAAAAAAGATTTATTTTAAGACCTTAATGAAATTTCTAAACAATAGTTTTTGTCTGAGTTAGTTATGGATTTTTGCACTTGAATGAAAATTTCTTAGGAATATTTTCTTTAATAATTCATTCAATTATCAGTTGTATTGGGTTTAGTCAATGAATTCGTTTCATTCATATAACTATTATTGAGAGAATAAAGAGAGAAGTATTAAAGATCACTTTTTAAAAGAATAGACGTTTGTTTTTTTTTAATTTTCACACAAGATAATAAAAAAATTTATATAAAATTTATAAAATTTTACCAATTTAGATTTTTATAACCATCATCAAATGATGGAGGTATATTGGATTTGTCATTTCGTGTGTAACATGTTGAAAAAATAATTTAAGACCCCATATAAAATATGTATATTCTGGGTCTTGGTAAGATTTTGAGTCTATCTAGCTATGTCCATCTATCCGTCCGTCACCACGAGCCCTAGTGCGACGAAATTTGGTTTCTTGGTATTTAAAATGGGCAAAATAGGTTAATAAACAAAAAAGTTATGGGGCAAATACTAGAAACACGGGATGTCCGTTGTAACTTCAGTTCATACTTTTCTGCTGATATCTTTTAAACAGAACCATGTACGACAACAAAATTTCGTACAGATATTTCGAAGGTTGATATAAACACGGAAAACGGGAGTGATACTCCCACTTCACCGCACATTTTCCATTAAGGCGAAATATTAAAAAACTTTCAGTGGGTAGGTATATAGATTCGACCAAGCTTAATATAACATTCTCACTTGTTTTATTAGGTATTTGCTAAATTTTTAGTGTTTAAAGTGTTATTAATAATTTAACATACTCTTATTACAAATTCTTATGCTATTTTAATATTTTATAAAATTCTTCTTTTTTATTTTATTAAATAAATTCAGTTTTCAAATTTTCAGTTATAAAATTCTTCATACGGTATTGATCAAACAAAAAATTTCAAACATCTTTATGGGTGGTTCTTCTTTTTTCACAATTGTCTTCAAACACACAACATTTAATTAATATTTTCGATAATCCTAGACATACAAAATTCTTGTCTACATCAATGAACATAATATTGCAATAAAATTGCTCAAAAATCTTACATAACCTAGACAATAAGATTGTAGATTCGAAACATCATTTCGGTTGTTATCATAACGTTTAACCACCCCTATTATTTATGATATGAAATGACTTAAACACTTGTGTTCGCATGTTTAAAAACGTTTGATGATGACATTGTAGGTGGTACTGTGTCTGGACTACCTGTACACCCTTAAATTTACACCTCTTTTTTTGTTGAGATATCTCTATTGTTAGAAACAGTAAATTAACTGTGACTTATCTCAAAAATGGATCATGATGTCTTTATGTGATTTTCTATTAATTGTGCGTTTAATTTTTATAACCAATAAAAAAATGAAAAAAAAGAGAAGAATAATTTTTTATCAATTGAATACCTATGACCATCAGTGTCAGAACGAACGTTTGTTATGAGAATTCAAAGATTCTCTGTTTAAAGTCGCTAAGATCTTACAAAAAATCTTATGTAAGACCAAGATGTCAATTTTAGATAAAAAAAAAAAAAAAAAATTAAGAAATAATACAAACAACTTATTTGAAAAGAAAATACAAATGTGCTTTTAAATTTTATTCTACTATAATTTTTATTACTAAACATCATTCATATTTATTAAAGAAATGGTATAAAATTAGAAAATGTTCTCACCAAATCTGACCAGAAAAGGATCAGTTTCAAGAAAAAATAAAATGTGGTATCTGGTGACTCAGTTTTTTGTGAAAATTTGAAAAATATAGTATTTTGTTGCTTAATCATAGTTTTTATCACTTCCGAATATTTCTTAGCCGTTTTTGCTTCCGTGGGAACAGTTTTCTAATAAAAATCTTCCTAACAAATTTTGTGAATATCGGCCTAAGCAATGTCTAAGCTTTTACGTGAGGCTTTCTATAGAAAATTATTTTAAGAAGATCATTCGTGCATTAATTTTTCTAGTGTTTTATTTGGTACTTTTCCTAGAAAATCCTTTGTAAAGGATCTTCCTTTACAAATCTTTTGATAGAAAATTTGCGCCCATAAATGAAATTAAATTTAGAGAACAGCAATTAATATACGAAGAATTTCTCCACAGTTTGAGGAACATATATTACGTTGATGTTAGAAAACCAGGTATGGGATAGCATCACCACAAACTTTCATATAACTAGTGTAAATATTAGTAGAATGTATATTTTTCGATACTGATAACTTTTATTCAGATTTTTTATTAATAATATTATCTCCCAGTTAAATGATCGTTTCAAAATCTTTTTCATCAAATTACCAAAAAATATTTCGCATTCTTTTAATATAAGATATGACTTTAGATCTTCGAAAAATATCTGTACAGAATTGTTTTGAAGCTGAAAATTTAAAATAGAAAAAAAAATTTAAAGAAACATTTTTTTATACTGGCTACAGCGGCACTCGTCTCCAAACACATTTCGCTTGTTGACAACTACCGTGAAGTGTAAATTATGTTAATATTGACTTCAAACGTGAGCAATTCATTTGCTTAATACTAAAATCCGGTGGGCGTTAGAAAGGTCTCATAATTTCATAACCTCAAAAAACGTCTTTATACATTTCGCATTATACTTCGAATTTTAAAATAAAAAAAATATTTTCGATGAAAAATTTATGTTTTAAATTTTTCAAAAATTCAATTTTAAAAATAACTATAATCGTGTAGTAATATTATCATAAGTAAGGTTTAAACTAGATTTGATATTTGCTAAAATTTGTCAGCGTTTTCAGGTTTTTAATTTTGTGTTAGCTTTTCCTTTTTAAAGAACTTTAAAGTTTTTAAGGATGCACGAGGTAAATTTTTTATTTCAGTACTTTGAGCGTGTGAAAACGGCAGCAAAATTCTGTGGAATATTTAAATTTTCCTATGATGAAAACATTTTGTACTTTTGCTGTGTCAAATGAAAACTTTTTTCCATTGTAATTTTTGACAAATTAGTTAACAAAACTTCACAAAACTTATAGAAAATTCAATAAGTTTTTAAATAATTATTTGTTTTTATGAAAAAATATCAATTATATAAAATAAACATTAAAATATATAAACAATTTTAAAATATTTGAATTTATTACTTATTTTATAATTTTGTCAAAAATGTATGTAGCTATATGGGTTAATGAAATTTTATCCACCTAATAACTATCAAAAATTTACTTTCCTACATATTTTGCTACCGCTTGGCACACACTCTTTATAATTAATATTATGTAGTGATATGGATATCAAATGAAAGAGGAGAATTTTTACATATATATAACTTTTAGTTAAAATAATCGAAATAAAATTTGCAAAAAAGTCCTTCAATTATTTTATCCTTTAATATCCTTGAAAGTTTCCAACAAATAATTTCCAAAATAATATATGTTAAAGATGCCAATATCCAGCTTCAAGTATTAAAATTTTATTGTTTTAACCTTATTACTTTAATCCATACTACGATTTGAAAATTATTCCTATGAACAAATGTACAAATTTAATTTTCAGTTTAGTGAGACATCGAGCATCCAAACCAATTAAAGCCATTGTATTGAAATTTTAAATAATTTTTACCTTAGTTGTAACATGAAAATATTATTTGGATGACTTTAAAATATATTTAAAAGCTAAAACGATGTTAATTTAGTATTTACATTTATTTAACTTTAAATTCATTACTTATAATTTTAATCTGCCAAAAGGTGTGTAATATTATTTTGAGAGTAACTAACAAGGAAAAAGTTGTAGTCAGTGAAGCACAACCATGTAATATCCGAAATCATCATGCATTTTCGAACTTTGTGAAATTTATATATAATCGTGGCAAATTTTATTTCGATACTAACATTTTTATGGTATTTATATACGTTAAAATAATTCTCGGGAAGGGGCCTCATATAGAAATTATAGTCAAATATGAACTAATATGCATAAATAATACCGAAGGAAAGCATTCCTTTTCCGATTTTCATAACATTCGGGAAAGGAATGAACACTAAAGAGAACACTAAAGCGATTTTGTGGGAAACGTGGGGGCAAGGCATTAGGTAATATTTAAAATTACAATATATATATATATATATATATATATATATATATATATACTGACAGGACATTTTCAAAATTTTACAAAATTTTGAATTTTTGAAGCTAAAAGGACAAAATTTGACATTAAGAGTACATATTGCGTTATGTTTAAATTTATTACAATTTCAGAATTATTTGTTTAAAATTATAAAGGATATTTAAATAAAATATAAAGTATATTCTAAAGGATTTTCGAACACGAAATGAAAAACTGAGTACATAGTCCTATTATAAAATGTCTATATGGTTTCATGTTTATATGGTTTCGTTCATGTGTGAAAAATGCTTTTGTACGGTGTCATACACATTTTTTTAGATTTTTAACCAATAACAATTTTTGGCTATTTACGAAATTGTGCAAAAAATAAAATTAAAATTTATTCTTTTCAAATGTACTTCGATAAATATTAAAGATGAAGTTTAGATATTTTCATTTCGATAAAATAATATCTTTATTTACTTTTTTTTCTACTTATCGAATTGAAATGAAATAATTTAAAAAAATGTTTCTTTAACATAATTCAGTAAATTACATAATTCAGTAAATTTTCAATGATCGAATTTTTATTGTAAAATTTGTAGTACACCAACGCAAAAAAAAACGAGTCCATAAATGAGAAATTTCATTTTTAAAGTTATGTATTATTTTAATCAATAAAATCATATTATTTCGTAGAATTTGGAAACTGGTTTAATTTTTATAAGTTGTACGAACTCTTATTTCAGCAAATATTTGTCCGTAATCCGAATTTGCGTTTTCGAAGGTTTTGTGTGAGAAAATATTGCAAAAAGTTCCAAATTGGTATCCTTTTAGAGTGCTCTGATCGGCAGAGAACATTATTTTTTAATTTTTTTATTAGTAATTATATTAATATTTTTTACTCACAATAATTCTTATTTTTTTGTACTTTAGTCTTCAATCATCTGTTCATTCATACAAAATTTTTACTTTAATGGAAAACTACTAAAGATTAAAGAAAAAATACTCTAACATGTCTAATAATTAAGCACTTTTTACGTTATTATAACCTCTAATAAAAACACCTTAAAATTAAGACAGATGCCAAAAAACAATTTAATCGCCTCAATAAAAAATCAATTAATATAACAAGACATAACCACACACAGTGGGACCAAACGCAAATTTTTTAATAAATCTGTATCAACTAAACAACTGGTCGGATAGAATTGAAATGTACGGAAAAGTTTTACAGGAGGACCTAAGCTTTTAGAAAAAATATCCTGTAGTTACCCTGTATTAATATCAGATAAGCTACAAGGTATGAAAGTTGACTACTTCGAGTATGTAAAAGTTTCAAAAAATCGTAACTCCTACAAATCAAGTCCGATTTCGAAACCTTTTATATTTCTGTAAAGTGTAAAGAAAAAATAAGCTATTTAAGGTATCTCTTACATCTGAAAAGATATAACTCATGAATTTTGCATTTTTGATTTTTTGCCCCGACTTTATTTCGTTTTTCGGGAATAAGTCCTAAAATACATGAGTGATTTTTTCTTAAATATTCTGCAATTTCTAATAATTTCGAAATAATATGCTGAAAGTGTATTTGATTATCTCAATTTTTTACGTTTTTCTCAAAGTTTTGTTAAAAAAATTTTTCCTCACATACTTCAAAAGACAAGGATTCCTAAATGGTTGATAAAAAATTTTAAATTGATTTAGATTGGTTGAAAATTGCGATTTTTTTTAAATTTCATATTTATTGATTAAAACAAAAAATGTCACGTAGGATTTGTTTAAATTTATTGATACTGTTAAATTAAAAAATATATTTAGATAGATTTGGTACTAAAGTGCTTCCCGACCAGCCAAAAACGAATCACTCCTGCATTCGTTTTTGGCTGAAAAAACTCAACTTTTCAAAAGACTGTTTTTTAATTGTACCAAAAAAAATTCCTTTTACCATATCTTAATTAATATGTCTTATGTGTTGTATAAAATAAATATTAGTCTCTCATTCCTCCAGAAATCATTTAAAACATTAAATTTTTGGCAATTTTTAAAAAATATATAATATTTAATAAATTTAATTGATTATTACGAATATTGTCTCGTCACACAATTAACACGCGGCAGTATAATTGTATGTATATATTATATATATATATATTATATATATATTATATATATATATATAAATATTATATATATATAAATATATATAAATATTTTTTTTTTTTTTTTTGTAATTTAATATAATCAATAAATTGTTAATCGATAACATGAATTTTTGTCTAAAATTCACCATTTTCGACTAATGCTAGATGTAGGGCCATGGTGCGATGGCTAGACGAATTGAGATAATCAAAAAAATTTTTTACATATTATTTTGGAATGTAATCTATCTATCTATATATATAAAAGAAAGTGATGTTAGTTACTATTGTTATAACTCAAGAACGACTAGACCGATTTTGATGATTCTCACCAATTCGGACCGGTCACCGGCCAGAAAAGGATAATACGAAAAAAAATTCGCGAAAAATCCGCGATAAAAAAAAAACTCTTTTTTGTCATAATTTCTTTGCCTTAATAATCATTAAAAATATTTTTTTTAATACAAATTATAACAATTACTGTTTCTGTTTCTATCGAAACGCTTACTTTTTTGTGCAATTTGTTTTCTGGTGGTGGTGTAGAATTCTATTTCCAAACGGTAAGTTCCAAGTAAAGCTCATCATTTAGTGAGGTTGTGATATTTAAAACCATTTGTTGTATTTTTGGCATTCGTTATTAAGTGTTATTCACAATGCCGCGACCCCGGAGATCTAATATTTCGCGTCGAACACGTAATGCAAGTACTTATCGTAATATCGTCAATCAATTGAATATATATGAACGAGAAATCGCACGAGAACAACCCCGTATTAGTTTGGCCCGACTTCGTACATCACAAACGCAGGAAGAAAGGCAGGCGAGAAATGAAACGGCTCGGTTAGCAATGAGAAATCGTCGAGCAAATGTAGCAATTCAACAACTTTAAAATTTTTAATCAACGCATAAGAAGAATTGCTTCAAGTTCTGATTTGAATCAAGCAGCGTTCCATTACAACTGCAATTTCGACTACAGCTCTCATCATTCCGTTCAAAAAAAAGACATTGTCTATCCGCTAACCTTAAGATGAAGTAATAAATAAATATAAATTCAAATTTGCCTTAAATACATGCGTATATTTTTTGATTGAGCCCACATCTACATCATATTTAAATTCTTCTGTAAAAAACACTTTATAATAGGTATTCCTTAGATTTTTATTTAAAGGTCGTAAATTTCGTTAAAATATCAATTTAAATCGTTCAGTAATACAACACTAATGTTTGCTTAGGGCCAGCAACGCGGCTCGGGTCAGCTAGTTTCTAATATATTCCGAAATAATACAGAATATTAAAAAATATTTTCACCCAATTTCTTTAGGACTTTTTCCCGAAAAAAATAAAAAAGTCGAGAAAAGAAAAATTAAAAATTCAAAATGCAAGCGTAAATACATTTTTAACTTTATCATATAAGTTATGTGAGTAAACACGTTTTTTCTTTATCACTTTGAAATCGGACTTGATTTGTATAAGTTACTATTTTTTAAATCTTTTACATACCCGAGATAGTCAACTTTGAGAGTTTGTAGCATATCTGGTATTATAACAGGATTACTGTAAGAAGATTTTTCTGAAAGTTTACATACTCCTCTACAACTTTCCCATACATTTTAATTCGATTTGACCAGTAGTTTAGGTGATACGGATTTATTACCAAAAATTTTGCTATTGGCCCCAATGTGCCACGATACATCTGCCTTAATGGTGATGATAACATTATTTTGTTTGTATCTGATCGATTTGAATATCAAATGTTGATTTATTTTCTAAGCTATAGTTTAATTTAAAAAAAAAGACATAAATAAGTCCAAAGATCCAAAAACAAGATAATAAAAAGAAATTGATCTTTATTGTGACAATGTTGATAGATAAAATACATAAAGAATAGAAGAAGAAGAAGCCTATATTACTATTATAAGTATTAAAGTAATTAGATAAATGATATTTTTCAAGAGAAATTTTAAATTTATAACACTAATGTTTTCAAAGACCATTAGATAATGAAGTTAAGTTTTTAAGAAAATTTTATTCTTAATGTTATTTATTTATAGTAAATCTATAAGATATTATCAAGAAACTCCAATATTTGATACAGTTTATATAAAAATAATTACTGTATTTTTAAGAAAAATTCAAACATTTTGAAATTTGTTTCTTTTATCAAGATGATGAGGCTGATAATGATGAGAATGACATTTAAAAATACAAAAACCTACATACGTACATATTTATGTAATCTTTATAAAGAAATTGAAAATAAATATTACAATTGTAATACAACAATAATGTCACTTTATTATTTTACAACGAATGAATGAGCATAAATTTTAATTTTATTTTAACCTTTTTTTCTTCTTACTTACCACTCACTCTTGCTTAATTTAAATGTGTCCAATTTGTGTATTTTGTTGTACATACAAGTGACCTTTTTGTTTTTTGGATGAAAAAGAAATATGTTTACCTGTTTATGTCTCCTTTTTTGTTACTTTTGATCATAATAATGATTTTTAATACGTTATTATTAATTTTTTTTTTTTTGTCTCCCCACCAAAAGAAAAACAGTTCTTATCTCATCATATGGGTGTTTCTTGAATGTTTGTTTGTCGTAAATGAAATGTGTACAACACCGGTTCTCTTATAGTGTTTAAGAATATGACAATAACAACAAAATTTTTAAGAGCAGGATTCACTTGTGTGTACCCGGTAGCGTTTGTGTAAAATTCTGTTTGACATTTTTAATGATCTGATAATCTGATGTAATGAGGGAGATAAGATTTTCGAAAAAAAAAATGAAAATGAAACAAGAAAAACACATAAAAAATAAACAAAATTGTACTCGTAGCTTTAAAAGGTAAACGCAACTAATGAAGTTATTAATTTTCCGAATAAGAAAAAAAGGTCTTGTGCTCACTCGATATGCTTGGACATGGATATAAAACGTAACAATGGCGTCACCAAGCTACTGTTTCTGTACACAAGTATTTTGTTATTATGATTATATCAGGCAAGATCAATTTATGATGTAATTCATTATAATTTTTTGGTTTTTAATTTTATCTTTATTCATCTCTCTCGCCCTCTATTTGTACGATTGATAGCTTATTTACGAAGGGGTGGGTTTAAAAGTACTTTATTACCATAAACGGAATAAAGTTGCAACAAAACTAAAAATGTTCTAATTTCTCCTAAAATTAAAATAAATCGTATATTACTTTTTAAAAATATAACTTATTGTATTATTTTTATATGTCTGAAAGAACTTTATATATTTAAAAAGGACTTTTTTTATCATGAGTTTAATAACTCGATGTTTGAACTTTTCGAACTTGTTATTCGGTTATTATATCATAGTTTACCTTGGAATCTTGTCAAAAAATCTGCAGTCGCTCTTCTTTTTAAATTTGTCCAAAACTAATTAATTGATTATAATTCAAAATTATATGCAGATTTTTAATTTTAATAAGAACAGAATTCAATTTTTTGACTCTTTGCCATTTGAGTTAAAATATAAATCATTTTATGTGAGGTAAATATTAAAATAATCTAAATAATTAATAATTTTTTTGTTCAAGTAGTTCTTTTTTTAACATTTCGAAGAAACATTATAATGAGAAAATATATAGCCATCCAAAATGAATAACAAAATGTGATGCTAACTTATAATAGCAAGTAAGAAATTAATCGTAAAGTCCAACCCTGTCATGCCCTGCACCAATAGGTATGTGCAATTATATTATTTTGTTGTGTGTTATTATTACCAGAGAAACCAAAAATATGCAAAATTATAATATTTCCTAGGCTTCAAACTGTTAGTTGTTTATTCGTTTCATACAATTCTAAGAATTTTGGCATCGATTTGTTGCAGCATATTTTTGCATATTTTGGACTTGGCGTCTTTTATCATAGCATATTTCGTCATATTTTCATAGAAAATCCTTATTTTAGAGAAATTTAAATGGCACATTTTACACTTAAAAGACAAATTTTGCATATTTTGTATACAATCGAATTTTTTACATAATTTTCCATTAGCGAATTGTTTTACTATCACATACGCTTTGTGGGTCACCAGTCCCGAACTATTTGGAGTTCAACTGGTAGTAGTCCGATCGGTGACTCAATACTGGTACCACGGGTGTCAGGAGCCCCTAGAACTTCGGTTCCAGCCTGACAGATGGAGTGCTCCCCTGGGGAGCTTTTCGTGGTGGCTTCGATGTGGACCCAAATCGCGGGTAGAGCGTTGGCTCGGTGTGGAGTTGTATGGGTGACGTGACCCATAGATCGGAAGGAGTTTTAGATGGGCTCCGCTCCTGACAAAGGGGTAAGGCATGTTCAAATACATGTCTTCAAATTTGTACTCAGGTGTAGCAATTTGTTGCATCTGGGGGCGTTGATGGGCGCATTGTACTCAACCGGCGTTGAGACCACCGTGGGGTAAGGCCGTCATGGCAGGTACCCACGTTAATCTGTAACACATCTGTCACATACGCTTATCAATACCATTTCTTAATAATTTTCATCTTATAAATTTGATTAGCAATTCATAATAAAAATTAAATTATTTTTAGCGTGAATAGTAGATAAATTTAAATTTAGCTAGAAAAAAATAATATTTTAATTACATTTTCTTTTTAAATTTTAAACGCATATTTTCCTATTTTAAGAGCATTTTTTGTGTGCATAAAATACTTCTTTTAAAGCATATTTTTGGTTGCCCTGGTTATTACACTGGCTAGCTGTCCATTAGAGCTCCCGTTGAAAAAACAAAAAAAATTGTGGGAATGCCACTCAAGCGATACGTATTTATGAGCAGAACACATTCAAAATATTAAAAATTTGAAACTGATCTTCAGTTCCCTACCAGCGATTAAAAATCATGAGTCTACAACCAAAATGTTGGAGTTTTGTCTCGAAAATGGTATGAATAATTTTTTGATCCTGTTATGAAATTTTTTCACAAAATTTATTATTTTATATTTTATTATATCATGAAAATTTTATATTTTTGCTCCTTTTATGAGTAAAATATTCAAAAGTTGTTATTAATTTTGGTCCACCATAGAGTAATTAAAAAAAAAAATGTTAACCAGAATGCACTAAAAAGTCCTATGGAGGAAGAAATTGAAATATAGGAAAAAATTAGGAAAATCAATTTTGTGAAAAAACCCGAAACTTATTTTTTTTTTGTCAAGATGTTTCAGACTAAAGATTTTTAATTGCTGGTAGAGAACTGAAGATTAATTTAAAAATTTGTTTATATATTTTTTTTCATACACAACTCATTAAAACGTATCGTTTGAGAGGTCTTTCAGCATTGTAATCGCTAAAAATCAAAATCGTACGCAATTTTGCGGCCGGATATCGTTAAATCCGATTCACTTTCTGAGTTACAAACATCTTCATAAACGCATAATTCCCTAACTCCCATTGAAATGTTTTTATTGTTTTTGTAAATAATTTTATTACAATTTTTAACATTTCTAAATGGATACTTTTATCTAATTAAGAATAAAATCGACCTATAGGCATATATTTTATTTTATTTTTTATTGGGTAAACAATAACAGATGGAGCCATTGTGTTCACTAATTTTTGCATTGATTTTCAATGAAAATGGAAAAATTTCGTGGGCTTATTTTAGCCGATGTGAGCAGCTTTGAACCGATCAGCTTGTATCACTGGTATAAAACAGATTTTTTTTTATCAAAAAGTTGTATAAACATAATCTTGAGAGAAGTACTTCAAGAGCAATAAACAAGAAGCATAAAAGAAGAACATCCTATCATGACAACCATGGTACAGTGGTCAAAAAAAGCATCTTTAGTGCCCTTTTGAGATAATTTCGAACTCATTTTATTAAAAAGTAACACCAATTGTATTTATTAATACCGATTTTAAGTAATTTTATTTAAACCCTCCCTAATCGAAGTTAAAAGAATTGAAGAAGTTAGAATTTCATGGGATAAAGATGGTTAGAGTATTAAATTAGTAAACTTTTTAAAACAAATAATAATAATAATAATAATAATAATAATAATAATAATAATAATAATAATAATAATAGTAATAATAATAATCGATAGGATTTGGAGAGATAACAATCAGTATCCGCGTATCCCCGCTCCCTGATAGAAATTCAAATTTAAAATATAGCTCCGTTGGGACCAACAGTTTTATAAGTGAACCTAATTTTAGTTTTCTACGACGTCTGGGAGTTTCAGAAAGCTCTGGAAAGAGAAAACTTACCTACCGATAGTAATTTAAAAATCTGGCTCCGTTAGGTTTTATAGGACAAATAATTTTATAAGTGAACTATGTCGTCTGGGAGCTTCCCCAATCCTGATAGAAATTTCAAAATCTTCTTTATATATATATATATATATATATATATATATCGGTGCGCTGACGAAGAGTCTTATGTGAATTTTTTTTTTATTATCGCATCTTCTACCATTATTAGTCATATAACCACCCACCAAAACGTTTTTCATTACCTCAATGGGTTTCGCAGTTGCAAAAAGTACCATGTGTAGATTTTCTTCAGAAAAAAATGAAATTTAAAAATTCTTATACAAAAAAGACTGCGTATTTTATGTTTTATTTTTAATTTCTTTTAAAATTCGCCAAAAGATATCGATTTTTTCCAAAGTATAAAATTAAGAAATGTCACAGTGAAAAATAAAATAAATTTAGTTGTTCACTTTCGTGTTTATTGATTGGTTAAACTGTCCATTAGGTTAGAACATATTATTTCCTCCTACTTGTTTGTGAAATCCAAGAAATTTTCGTTCAGGATTAGTAAAATTAAACTGAAAAAAATTGACGATTACAAGAGTTTTCCAAAAAATATTGGCACTATCTAAATTGTTATATAAAATAGACGCTTTGATGAATAATTTCACGTTTTTACATTCCTGCAAGTTTATGCCCAAATATAACTTTTACTACTTCAAATTTATAGGATATCATGATAAATAATTAAAGATCTTAAAATACATCTTCTATGCTATAGTTTACATTATACAACATTTTTACAAATTTTTCTGCTATGAAATACAGCTTTTATAATTCTAACTAAATTTAAATAAAAATGTTATAAATAATATTAAGCTAGTAACTTTAATTCTTTGGTTTCTTTATAACGTCTTACACTTTCTTAAATTTTTTGTTTTGGAATTTTCACCAAATAAATTTTGACCAGTGTAAATGCATGGGTTAAAAAGAAATTTCTGCAGCTCTTATTCAGCACTAAGTACTTTCTTCCAATGACAACACAATGTTAAAATTATGACTTTTTCAGCTTTCAGGATTGTTTTGTATTTCCAAAACTATTGAGCAGATTAAAAATGATGTAGAAATAATGTGAAGATAATTTAAAGTAGAAACTTTTGTTATTTTACTAAACCAAATCAAAGAACGAATTGTGGAGTTATATTGGAATATGTGGTGCAACCTCATTAATTTTCTACATATTTCGAGAACTAGAGTCATTTAAAAAGTAAGATATTTTGATTGAGAAATCCCGCGCCGTAGAAATAGTGTTATCCTGTATAATTCTCAAATATGAAATTCATTCAAATACTTTTTGTTTTTGAAATAAAACGATTTAATTTTCTTTATCCGATTTAAAATTTCCCCCCAATTGATCATTTGCTTATTGTAACTAAATGTCTTAATAAATTTTAACTTGATTTTAAAACAATTCATGTACAAAAAAAAAAAAAAATCAAAATTGCACAACGAAATGTTATGGTATTCGTAATGGTATCGCACAGATAAATTAAAATCAATATTTGTCTTTATGGTCGGCCATATACACCTTTAAAAGTCAATACAAGTCACTCACTTAACTATCCACCTTATTTTGAACAACCACAACAAAAAAAAAAAAAAAAAAAAAACTCATGCTAAATAATACTTCTCCCTTTACAGCTCCTCGGTCAAGACATCATCTCCTGCTTTTAGCCAAGTTTAAGCTGTTCCTGCTGTTGCGGTCTTATGGCCAGTTTAAAATAAATATATATTTCTGTTGTTCGTTTGTATTATTGTTGGTATTAAATTGTTGTTGCTGATGTTGCTATATGTTTGTTGCATTTATTGAGTCCGTTCTTTACATCTTTACCGACAAAACGTTACGTTTTCTCCAAATTGAATCGTTTACAAATTTTGTTTCTCGTTGTACATAACGACTTGCAACAAAACAGTGTTTGTTGTTATTTTTTGTTGTTGCTGTAAGCTTGACTAGATTATGACCATGTTGTTTGTAATTTTTCTTTTTTTTTTTTCTTTTTGCAACAAATATACATTGAGTTGTAATCGTAACCAGTCAACATTGGAAAAAAGAGAGAGATAAACTTTAAAGTTGTTTTGTGGTCAACACAGAAAGAAAGAACTTTTAACACACAACTCTTACACTAACAAAAAAGCTCACATTTATATAGTATATTGGTCAGTCTATAAAAAAAGTTTTGACCCAACAGTCAATCTATTTCACAGAGATTATGATCTGATGTTTGCCTACAAAAGTACGAATAAAATAAGATAAATTTCAACTCTTTTTTTTAAGTTCAAATTTAAGTTATTTAAAATTTCTAAATTATTTTTAGTTGCAGATCTTTAGTAGTAAGTAAATAGTTTTGCTTGTAGTTGACTTTTGTTCTTATTTCTTATTGTTTTTGGTGCAGTTTGTTTTAATCTTTAGTCAGCGGCATTTCATTCATATTTTTTCATTTTGCTATTTTTATTTATATTTATTTATTATTACTAGTATTCTTTGTAATTGTATGAATATTTAATTCCTTCTCACTACTTTTTGCTATAAAGGTCTCATTCATGTTTCATTTTAAATTGGTACAATTGCAGTGGGGAGTTTTTTTTCCTATAAAACTTGAATATGGCTCACTATGCAGCTTAAACGATCTATTTGCTTTCTCACAATTAACCCATTATGAGGGTTTAAAAAAATATTTTTTACAAATTAACAAAGTTTTTCAAAATTGTTAAAAAAAAAAATCGAAAAATGGTAATAAATCTACATTGCCTAAACTACTAGATGGATCCAATTGAAATATATAGGATACTTCCCTATAATTAGGACTCAAAATTTTAGAAAGATTTTCTTTTAATCAACTTTTTATAATACGGGCTAGGCAGGAAAAAGTTTTAAGAGCTTGTATAAATAAAAGCTTATTTCGAAGGTTTGTAATTTTTGATAGAGCTTAAAGGTAAAAACATTCTTACATACGTATACACATACATACATAAAATGATATTTACCCTAGAATTTTATATGTTTGTTCTTTTGTTTTGAATCAATTTTATTTTTCACACAACATTTCAGTTGTATATGAGTGAAATTTTTTTTTAAAATATTCTGTAACTCCAAATATATTCCAAAATAGTATGCTGACTTTTTTTAATTATCTCAATTCTTCTTGGCGTGAGAAATTATCAAAATCAACATGAGATTTTTTTGAACTCAAAAGAATAATTTTAATAATCACATACATATAGACCGATTTAGCACTAGACAGGAGAGCATATTTCATAAAAAATAGTATTCATAAAAAATATATATTAAAAGTAAATTGTTTAATTTTTAACGTAGTTAATAAGATAACAATCGTTCCATGTTCCAAAATTTAAGCGAGTCATTTTTTATGCATTTTCAAATATAAAACAATTTTTTCTTACAAATTATAAATGCAAACATTCATTATCGTTTTAGATAAACTCCTATTTTTTAAGTATTAAAAATAAATTAACGATATTTGAAAATAGATATAGTTACGTTTCCATAAATATGGTGACCTGAAACTATACATCTGGGGTAGTATTACTAAAAATAATTATTCCTGCTGTTTAGGTCCTCCTCTACAACTTTTCGTACATTTTAATTTAATTCGACCAGTAGTTTGTGACTTACAGATTTATTATAATCCTTATGCGATCGGTCCAACTGTGTTTTAAATTTAAGACTAAAAGATAATAAATTTTAATAAATTAAATTTGGGTATATGAATCTGCTTTTAAATTATGTGGAATTTTTATAATATAACCTCAAAAAAGTGATATTTTTTAATGCCTCCTGAATATTTATTTCTGACGGTCTTAAAAGGATTATTTTTTTTTTTTTTATAAAGTCATTTGCATGTTTTGATTTCTTTGACAAAAAACAAGTGCCAATAGTAATGCATTTTTTTGGCTTACTTTGACTAGATTGTGGCAGTTTTTTATTTAAACCTCATGTTCGTCAGATGTGATAAATTATAATTTATCAAAAACAATTTTAAACGGGTGGGTAGTAAGGGGAACCTGTTTACAATATCTGTCACTGATTAACAGACTGTAGCTAGAAATGACAGTTACTAAAAAACTACAAAACATAAAACAAAATTAACTGAAATAAAACTGACAAACTAAAGAGAAATTAAAATAAATAAACTAAGAATATGTTTAATCAAACTGGGATAAATATTTAACTACGTATTGATTTTAAAATACAAGCGTAACATAAAAAATACATATTATTGAATTTAATGTTTTTTATATTAAAATATCCAGCATATTAAATATGAATTTCATATGACAATCAAATAAATATCCAAAATAGTATAGAATTAAATCAGGCATAATCAGCGGGAGTAAAATCGAAATAAGAAAAGAAATTCAAAACCATTAGAGACAGACAACAATGTGAACAGCAAGTAGTGGGCAAAGAATTAAAATAAAAGTCTAAAGAAAGGGACTCATGTGGTGTAGTGACCACTGACTTAAAGAGTTTTTTGCCGCCACCTTTAATGGTATAAGTAGTATAACGAAAATATAAATTCTACTGAATACAAAATCAAAAGGTGTATTGAAATAAATGACACAATAAACGATTATAATAATGAAATAAATATTTTGTTGCTGAAACAACAACAGCCAAGAACATTTCTTATGCTTACGATTTGTGCAAATGTGGTCTTTCGAAACCTCAAAAAAAAAAAACATGAGTAATATTAAAGATTTATGAACAGGGAAACCACAAATATGCCAAAAAAAAAAAAAAAAAAAAACGCGAAAATATTCACTTAAAAAATAAAAACTTTGTGTAATTTGTTAACAAAAATTATATTTTTTATTAAAACAAAGTGTTTTATTAATATTTTAAAAACTGAAATTTATCACTGTGTCAAAATTTTATTTCCATTTTTTTAATCATATAAAAACGTTATTGATCTCCCATTTGCTTACGCATATCATTATAGATACTATTATTAGTTAAAAAATTATTAAAATTATCATATACTTTCATTAAAAAAATAAAATAAAATAAAATAAAATAAAATAAGAAATTCAATACAAAATAAAAAATATTGTTTTTAATACATTAACTAAGGCCAAATTTAAAAGCTAATACTTCCTCTATATCATATTTCAAATATAGATTTAATGAAGATCAATTATAAACAGCTTAAATAAAATCAATTAATCTGTTTCTAAAGCTTCAATATTTTTGCTACAAATCAAACTATTCAATAAATGATGTCCATTAAAGTTAATTTTAAATACTAATTATTTTTACTTTTCTTGTTTTATTCTTTTTTATAAAATCAAATTTGAAAGACATTTCGTAAGGTATAGAAAAAAAATTATCTTCAAAAAGTGTTCTAGAAGGGTCAAATATGCCATTAAGTGTAAAATATGCAAAAATCGATGCCAAAGTGTTTCACTTATTATGAAACGGATAAATATTTTATTCATGACTTCAGTCAAGGTCCAGGAAAAAACATGTAATTTCATATTTGTGGTTTCCCTGTTTATGAATTTTAAAAATAAAAATGAAACAAAAATACATACAAAATATTAACATTTGTATATTCGTATAACATATATCAGCAAAGTTTATAGAATTTTTTGAGGATTCTGTTGAAAACTTTAAAAATGGGAAATTCAATATTCAAAAGTGGTGTTGAAAAAGACAAAATGACAGAAGGTAGGGAATTAGTGGTCGCTGAAATGATACTCTAAAGATATTACTCAAAATTTAAATGTTTGTTTCTATAAGCAATAAGAAATATATATATATATATATATATATATATATCTAGTTAGAGTGCTATATTAGGCTGTCCCGATTCTTATATAACTTTCACTTCTGTGGAGGTACATAATGGGGCCAATCGCAAACATTTTGGTAATAATCTGTATCTCTATTAGATGGATCAAATTGATTACCTCGGTTAAAATTGATAAAAAAAATTATTATTTTCATGGATTTACTTCTATGCGTATACGGTACAAAAAATAAAGTTTAGTAAAGTGTATCCATGTGTGTGTGTGCATGTAGGCCTGTGCACATATAAGAAAATTGTGCATTTTTAGTAATTTCGGCCGAAATATCTGAATTAAGATCATTGTTATCGCTACATTTGGAAAGGTATGTAGACAATATGTAAATCAGTGAATATATATTTACCTCTCTACTGATATATATTTTTATATTTTTACTTAATTGAAAATTTGAAGAAGTTTTGCTTTTAGTGTTTATAATTTTTAGAAAAATTAGTTTAGATTTAAATGAATTTCGACACACAAAAGATCTTTCTTATACATCACATTAAAAGTAATTAAAAAAATAATAATTTTAATATGTTCATTGTATACTTAATAAATATGATTTTAAAAAATTTGACTATTTTCATAAAACATGCTCTCCTGTCTAAATTTTTGAGCGAGCGGGAATTAGTTTAGTGTCAAATCAATCTATATATATATATATATATATATATATATATTAAAACCATTTTTTAATTTGTAAAATCTTGCGAGATTTTTTTTCTAGCCCTATGAACTTGAAATTTTGTTCAAAATTTCAACCATTTTCGACCCAAGCTGGACGTAGGGTGCAACTCTCAATCAAATAAAAATTTATTTATTATCCATTCTTGAATCCTAGTTTTTTGAAATATGTATATGAAAAAAAAAAATATTTTTTTAAATTTTGGAAAGGATAGGAAATCTTAGCATATTTAAAAAAAATCACTCCTAAATATATTATGAAATTATTTAAGAAGAAACAAAAAAATTAAGGCAAAAAATTGAAATTTCTAAATTCCAGCGCATATATCTTCTTAACCATAAGATATCATAGGTAAGTAAGCATATTTTTTCTGAATCTCATTAAAAGTTTTTAATTCTTTGAAATCGAACTTGATTTGTACAAGGTACGATTATTTTCTTTTTACTTTTTCATACTCGAGGTGGGTAATTTTGACACCTTGTAGCTTATTATTAGAGTCGTACAATATTTTAGGAGATACAGAATTATTACCTACATTTTTGCTATCCAGAATATATATACTTTTTTGATATAAGACCTAAAAATTAAAAATTACAAATGGAGCGATAAACTTATATATCCTTTTAACAATGTACAGTGGTGCAAAAGCAAAAATTTTCGGAAATAAATTTCACAAAATTCAAAATTCTCTATGTGAGAGGTGCCCTACTTGAGTCCCTATAGCTCCGCTTCTGAGGCGTCTGTAAGACTCTCCTCTCAAACATAAAATTTTACACTTCTCTGCTACCTCTAAAATATTGCATCTAGAATAGATTTTCATTAATTTCTAATATATAACTTCATCGGCTCAACAATTGTCCTTTAATAAACCTAATTATTTCCACCGCAAATACCTGAAAAACAAATAAATTCCATTGTCAAAATGCTACGTAGAGATTTCTTCAAGTTTACTATTACTACCTTAAAGAATATCGCAACAGAAAAAAAAAAATAAGAAAAGAGAGATTCTTATCAACCAATGTATGCGTATTTTGGCGGCTTTTTGTGTGAAATGATCATCACATATAAAAAAAAAAATATTTTAAAACAAATGTGAAAGAGCATTTGTATATTGAGCAAATTCAACAAATCATTAGTAAGATCAGCAAGATCAACATAAACGATACATTTTGCAAACATTTCAAAAACACACAGATTTATTAAGATAGTCAAGTCGCCGTTGTATTTAACTAAGCGAATATCGGCTCTATTTATCTGTCTTTCCGTCCTTCCGACCAACAAAATAAAATAAAAAAAAAATAAAAAATTAGATTAAAGATAAAGTAAAAAATATATTTTTTCTTTTATTGCGAAAAACAATACATTTTTGATCAACTAGTTGCCATAAATTTTCAAAAAGAATCTTTCGCTTTTCAGCTTACAAAAATTCCGCAATTAGTCAAAATATAAAAATATTCAACAGATTTCAAAAAATGTGTTAATAGTGAAATTGATTTTAATTTTGCAAGAGTGTTTGTGTAGATTTAAATTATTAAAAGTGAAATTAATTAGTATGTTTTCCTACAAAATTATGAATCTATTGATTATTAACATTTTAATTTGCTTTTTAAAATGACCCACTTTTATTTCTTTTTTTATGTATTTTTTAGCTGCTATATATTTCATGTGAATCTTGGTGTTTAGTCTTTGAACACGAAATTTTTGCCGCCAATTAGACTTAAAGTTGCAAGTGTTTTTTAATCGCCAACACACTGACAAGAACCAAACGAACGACCCATAGACAGACAGTCAGTCATTCATTCATTCATTTCATGCTTACTAGGAGCTAGTTAATTTGTTTAAAATAGTCAGTTAGTGAATATTGTTCAAGCTTAGGAAGAACAAGAAAAAAAAAATACATCAAACATTTGCCGAATTTTGTTTTTGTTGTTAAGATTTAATAATGTGGTTAAATAAAATGTTTAACACCTTGTTCAAACTTTGCTTGAACACAACTCTATTAACAATTGAATTTGCTTTAACGAATTTAATGTGATCATTTGTTTTACGTTCGTACGTGTTTATGTATGTATGACTTAGTGATTTATGCTGAATATGTAAGTGTTTTCTCACATGGAAGAGGGAAGAGATTTTTTGCTCACTTATATGTGTGCAGATCTGTTTGTTGAAATAAACACACCTAGTCATTATAATAGACACATAGGGACATCTTATCAGGAATTTTTTTATTAAGGTCTTTCTGTTATACTCGTACATCCTTGTCTCTGAAAATATTAAAACAATTTCAGATTTTTATAAAATTAGTATCACATTTAAATAATAACCAGTGTTGCCGTTTTGGTTATTTTTAACCAAAGTTTGTTATTTTATTTTCCAATGTGGATATGATGACTTTTATTGCATTTATCTATTTTTTTGTTAAATTAAACTTTTATTTTTATTAGTTTTAAAAATGCTATTTACTCGTTAAACTTACCAATAATAAAAAGTGAGTGGCTAAAAATTCATCAGAAATTTAAAAACTAAAGGTTCCCATAACTTTTCATTAAAACTTTAACTGAGAAATGAAGAAAACAATTTAAATCTTTCTAATGCTATAAAGATTTTCTAATATTTAATCAAAAAGTAACATGGATTGGGAGATTCTTGTGAGAAAGTTCTAACGATGTAACAAACAACTTAAATACTTGTAATTGCAAAATATGAATCAATTCAAACGAATTAGGCAGAAATGAATCTCAGTTCGTTTCCAATTCAAATGAATTTGTAGAAAGAGTTGCAATTCGTTTTCAATTCAAATGAATTTATTAAAGTGAATTGCAATTCATTTCCAATTCGTTTGAGTTGATTTTGAATTCATTCAAATGAATTAGAACAATTAATTGCAATGCAAATGAATAAAATGAAAAATGAGTTGAAATCTATAAAATTCAAGAGCAGATCTTGGGGGAATGAAAAATGGAATCTTTAAAATTTTAGCGATAAAGAACCCATTTTGATAGGATTTTCGCCGATACGTAATATTGCTTGCTGTCTTTAACATAGAAAATTAGTTGAATAACAAAACGACAGTTTCAGTCAAGTCAATTGAAATGAGTTGGAAATGAATTGCTAATTCTTTCTTCTAATTCATTTGAATTAATTCAAAACCAATTCAAATCAAATGAATTTGAAATGAATTGCAATTCATTTTGACAAATTCAGTAGAATTAGAAACGAATTGCAATTCATTTTTTCATTTGAATTTACCCAAATTTCATTCAATTCACTTTTTGTGTGAAAAGAATTAATTCAAAATTTGCTAATTTAGTATATTAATGATTCGCGAATTAATTCAAAATGAATGATTCATTTACAGCTCTGAGTAATATATATTTGAGAGAGAGCGTTATATGGGTGCTATGTTTAATCTTATTGGTGCCAAATTTTATTAATATATAAACATTTATGTGGGATTTAAGTACTTTTATCAAATTTTGAAGAGATGAAAGCTACAATTAATATTAAAGCGATAGTTTTGAAACTGAATGACGTATTTTATGTATTTTTTACAGATTATTTTGTGATTAAAAATGTTTTATTTGTGCACAATTCTGTATAATAAGTTTATATTTGTATTTAAGATATTTTAGCTTCGAAATATTACTCCAAAAGAACATTTACTTGGGGACTAGGTGAATTAATGAACCAATTTTGACTAGCTAAGGAGATTCTGAATCGATTGGTATATTTTAGGGAGCTCCCTAATATCTTGCTGTAGTGAATAAAAAAATGTACCTTGTTTAGTTATTAAAAATGTACAAAACAACATAATTAAATAATAAACATTTATAAAGGGCATCACATTATTTTACAAATAACTGCAATAAAAGTGTTTTATCAATCCCGATGTATTTTTAATTAGACGACAAATTTGTAAAAAATTTTTAAATTAACTTATTAATTGGTACATGAGCGATTCATACTGATTTTTTTCCAAACCTCCCAATTAAATATCTTTTACTTTAAATCTTTAGATTTTGAAAAATGAAGTTGGCTAAATAACTTCACATAATTGCAAAAGTCAACCTTATTTGGCTGGTTTGCAATTCTAAATTTATTACAATCTGGTATTCTTTCGGCATCATATCATAAGGACATGAGAATAATTAAAATTTTTTTATTAAGCTTTATATCCCCACTCCCTACAAAATTGAATCAGGTACCTAATTTCGATAAACATTGTTCTAAACAGTTAAACTTGACTATTTTTTCCTAATTTGATTATTTTTTCCAAAATTTTGGTTAAAAAAAATGTTTGCCATGACAATACTGATAATAACGATCGATCCACAAAAAAAAAACTGTTAAATATTCCGTATATGCAAAACTGCTAGTGGGATCGAATAAAAATGTATGGTAAAGTTTTAAGGAAGGTCCCAAGCTTAAAAAATCGTGGGAGTTTAGCTGAAAAAAATATATAAATTTTAGTATTTTTATTTGAAAATGTATAAAAAATTACTTCCTTATGTCATCAACATGAGTTTTGGAATACGGAAATACAGTTATCGTTAAAATTAAAAATAAAATTTAAAAATTAATTTTAAAATTATTTTTGTGCACTTATAAAATATGATACAGAAAATTTGGCTATTTCTGACCGGGAACCATTTCAAGACTAAATTAGTCTAGATATATGTGGCTATTAATCATTTTTATTAAATATAAAGAATCTCACGGAACTTCTTTCTCTAGCTCGTTGAACTTGAAATTTTATTTAAAAATTCATAATTTTTAATTAATGCTAGACATAAGGAGCAATTTTTGATTAAATCAAAATTTCTATTTTAAACATTTCTCAAGACTTGGCTTTTGAAGAAAGTAAAAAATATATTTTTAGTAATAAAATTTTGAGAAGAAGGTAATTAAACTGAGACTATATTTTTGTTAAAAATACGCAATCAAACTTGTTAATAATCTGATAATTTATCACGGCTAGACGAGATAATCAAAAAAGTTTTGAAATATATAATATTAAAATATATTGAACATGATGGGATATTAAAAAAAATTTCGATCTAATACTACGGAAATTATTCGCAAAAATTAAATTATAAAGGACAAAAAAATTAAAAATTCTAACATTCCAAATATATATTTAACCATTAGGGTTAAGTGATCAATAATGGTTAAATATATATATTTTTTTTATCTTGTTACACTCTTTATAAACATAAAAATTCATAAGCACCCGATTTTGATTGGAAGATTTTTTAGGGAGAAATTAAAGGATTTGATTTAGAATTATACATGTGGTACAAAAAGTCGACTTTTCCACTTTTAGACTTTTTCCATTTTTAAATAATCGATTTCGATTTTATTCAACTTTTTGATTTTATACGATATTTTCGCTTCTTTGACAATTTTTTATTATTTGTCTTTTAAAAATATAAAAATTTAAAATACATATACAATTAAAATATTTATTTTTTACGATACTATTGTAATTTGAACAGTTCTATGATGTTGTTGAAATAAAATCTGCTAAGAAAATATTCCTTTTAAATAAATTAATTTTTTTCTCTGTTATTATAAAGCTGTATATGTTATAATTGAAATCAGTACTTTTTCTTATAAAATCGATGCAAAAATGTCAATTTTATTTATAGTTAAGTGTAGATATTATAAAACTCCCTGATCATTTGTATCTAAATTGACTAAGAAATCTCGAGATACAAAATCAATGTTGCCCTGTTTAATTAATCGAGTGACTGATTCCTTTCAAAAAAGTAAAATATTATAGTTGTAACACCGTAAAAAGAAATTAAAGAAATTTCCATTTTAACATGTTCACAAAAATCTAAGCATAATAATTTTAAATCACCATCAAAAGCTATTTTTTAACTGAATATTACTGTTTTTAATTTAAAAATCGACTATGAATAAGAAAGAGAAAAAAATTAAATGATAAATTTCTAAAACTTTAAAATTATGCACTTAACAAATTGACTTTTTTTCAATTTAGGGAAAAATTACTTTACACTTTTAAAAAATAAATAAAATTAAACACAAAAACTTAAGTAAAAAATTAAACAAATTTTCAAGTTGGTTGCATCAAACTCACCCAGGCCCTTACTTACTTACCTAATGCAAACAAGACTTTAAAGTCATAAAACTATTACGAGAATATTTCAGTTAAATCATTTAAAAAGTGAAGAAGAGATTCAAAATCTATTTACCAATAGCTAAATATATTTAAATGCTCAAAAAATAAATTTCGATATTTGATATTTGAGAATTGAAATAAAAGGTAAATGTTTGTATTTTATTTTAAGAAATTTTCAAAAATATTTGATCCATACCGACTTCACAAAGATTGCAGCACGGAAAAAGGGTAAACGAGCAATTGAATGAGTGATCGAGCCTAAATGAAATTATGGATTTATAGGTAAACATTGTAATGGTTATTCAGGGAGTTAAAGATTTTCTTTAAGGTTGTTGGTTGTGTTTGCATTTGTTAACGGCGACTGAAGGCAGTTTAATGCACACAGAAGCAGAAGCCGCTTCTGTAGTCAGTCAATGTGACTTTTAACCATTAAATCATTATAATGAAGATGATGAACATCATTATCTACAATCACTTCAATTTTGAAACATTATAAAAATGAAACTAAATAAAGATTTGTTTAAAATTTGTTTACATTAAATATTTATTTTGGTTGCTGCTCATCGACACCGTCATCATTAAAGAGTCAAAATTATGGTTAGGTTGCTAAATGAATTTTATTTTATTTTTTCTGTTATTTAAAGCCAGTTGTTGTGATTCTGACAAATTGTAGAAGAAATGAAGTTGGCCTGGTTAGTTGATATTTGTTTTTTTATTTAATATTTAATTCTCTTTAGAGATTTAAAAAAACCGCTTGTTATATATATATATATATATATATATATATATATATATATGTGTGTGTGTGTGTATATTTATGTTTGCAGTTGTTGTTTTCTTTTAATTTCTGTTAACTGATGTTTACTTTTGTTAATTGGTAGCTGAAAAAGCAGCTAATATTATACATCAACGATTTTAAAAGCAATTTCCAATAAATCAATATTGAAAGCAACTGAACGAACAAGCGATCGAGTGAGAAACTTAATTGGTTTCGAATTATTTAATTATAACAATTAAACGTATAAAAGACAGGCGGAACTAAAAGAAGAATTTATTTGTTTTTCTATTCTTATTTTTTGCATTTGATTATTTTGTATTATTAATATAAAGACGATCAAATGTGTCAATTTTAACAGATAGGTTCTTGGGTCTAAAATTATATGATCGAAATATGTGATTTTCATATATTATGAGAAATTTGGATAATTGTTTAGTACGAACAGAGTAACTGAAAATAAGTTATACAATTATAAATGTTAATAAAAGTAAATATTTAAATTTTAAATTTATAAGAGTTTGATAAGTTTGAATTTTGTATGGAAAGTTTATAGTTTTATTAAACACTTATAAATTAAATTATTTGAATAAAAGTCTGTAACAATATTGGTTAAGTGTAAAATATTACCGAAATATTTATTTTGTCTCATTTTTGGCTATTTTAAAAATTTTTTAAATGAGGATCTCAAAAAACTTAGCCAGGCCCAATAAATTCATTTTTTATAGCAAAGTGTTTTTCTTAAAAAATTATAATGACACTATTAGATAATATGAAATAAACTATCCAAAAATATTCCCCATATCTTCATATTTTCGTTATATTGTCTCTGTTATTTTTATTCTTGCTGTAGCCACACTGATTTCCAACGAGAATAATCCTATTAATTCAGCAATTATAACTTTATCCTCAACCCCACTCCCATTTAATAGTTTTAATATTAATATATTCTATTCCTTCTTCGCCACCTTCTGACATTAAAGAATTCTTAACATTTTATTAAGTTCAAATCATGCATTTACAACAACTTCATTACATTCCCCCTGTCTTTGTTATACTTGTCTTTATCATATTTTTTTCCTCGTTTCTTTTATCAACCCCAATTTAATCCCAATGTAATGAAGCTGAACATGAGACGGGTGAAATATGTTTTTCATTTATGTGCATGTATATATATATATATATATATATATATAACTATATATATTTATATATTTATATCTATTTATATTGTGGATGCTAGTTCCAGCAGTTCTGTGCACTGTCATTGAATTAGTGATTTTACATGAAAGAAATTGCTAATAAATCTTTATCTCTTAAACAATTGCGCATATTAGATATTGTACGGGTTAACCTAAGCTTTAAAAAAAAATATCTTGTAGTCACCCTGTTAGAATAAGATATAAGCTACGGGGTGACAAAGTTGATCACCTCGAGTAAAAAAGTTTTAAGGTCCCGCAACTTATACAAATTAAGAACGATTTCGAATATTATTACTTATTATATTTTTATTATCACTTTTTTTTTTAAATATATGATTTTTTTTTTTAACCATAAAAAAATATTTAGGTTCGAATTTTGAATTTATGATTTTTTGCCTACACTTTATTTTGTTTTTCGCGAATAATTTTTACAGTGAAAATTTTTTAAAAATATCTTGTAATTTCCATTATGTTCTAAAATAATATGAAATTTTTTTTTCTGACATGAAAAAGGAACAAATTCAATACTTTGAAATTAATATAAAAAAATTTATATTTTTTATTGTACAATAATGCTCTTCTCTCTAAATCTTTTTTTTAATTATATTTTCTTTACTTGGATGAAATTTAAACTTGGTCGTAAATTTTATTATTATTTTTTTAATTTATCGGGCTAGAAAAAGAGTAAGAGTAAAATTTTTCAAATAGCTTTACAATGTTTCGCGTCTGGTCAAAACAGGAAAGTATAAATTTTCAGTATCGTATTTTGTTAGTGCAAAAAAAATTTACTTTTCTAATTTCATCTTTAAATTTGTATATTAACTAGGTAATAATCTTTTTGTGTTTAAAAACTCATTTAGATATGTATCTTGAATGACTAATTTTTTGTACAATTTCAAAAAGAAGATTAATTGTTTTAAAAATGTTTATTACAAAATTTCATATTTTTTTAACAAAATTCCATCCATGTGAACAAAATATAAAAGTAGATATATTTGCCTATCCAATGATATACATGATATTTATATATCTTGTTAAAAAACGCAATTAAGTTGTTCTTATTCACGTGTAAAATTAATACAAAAATTTGGTTTTACTGAGGTCAACCCAATTGTGTGTTATGTACTTATATCTCAGTTCAGATGAAAAAATAAATAATAAAAAAATAAGGACTAATAGCTACGTTCTTACTTCCTTTATATTTTTCATAAAAGTAGTTTAGAAAAAAATCATATAAATCAAATCAAGTAGGTATATTTTACTGACATAGTACTACAGTACTAGATTCGGCATATCTAACACGTGCGAGCAGGAGTTTGTCCAAGAAAAGATATAATCTGCACGGATTATAAAGAGGCAATATATTAGCTGGTTCGAAAAATTAAATTGACTACATTCAGTACTATTAAGGGACAGTAAAGTAGTCAACTGAATATCCCCAAAGCACCTTTTGATCTCAAATAAACCCAATATACATGAATCGATACAACCGGACGGATATTAGTGAAGGGACCTAGGGACCGAAAATAACAGTTATTTTTTAAATTTTAAAATAAATAATAAACTATTTTGATCGTTATGAATAATAAAAAACACAAAATAACTCAAAAACTGACTTTTATGATAAAATTCATTACAGTTACGGTCCCTAATATTTCCACCAATAAAACTGTAGGGATGTTGTTATAGGAGAATATTTTTATTAGTTTAATTCTACCATCTCTTTTGAAACTTAATTATTGGCTCATATGTGTGTTGGTATAAGTAAGTTGGGTTTTTATCTTCTTTTTTTTCTTGGGGTTCAAACGAGTTCTTTTTCATCCCCCTTGTTGTTGTTTTTGAATTATAACTTGTTGTGTACTTTTTTGTGGGTGCTAATGGTATTTTTTTTGTATTCATATTGAAACGCGTGATTAAGTTTTAGTGTTGTTGTTGATAACCGAAACCAAAGCATTTAACTTGTGATTATTATACACTGAAAGAAAAAATATATCAAATAGATTAAAAAAATTAATAACTGCTATAAAATTGCAACGATTTTTTTTATAAAAATTTTAAACATTTTCATTGTTACATTGATCTTTAAAGAAGAACTTGGCTTTATTACAATGCACAGTGGGACAGAATCGAAATTGTTTGGAAATAAATCTGTAACTTTTGATCGGCTGGTTGGATTTTCATGAAATTTGGTATAGGCGTAGCAGACGAGTGTACAATGTTAAGTTTGGAAGGCGGGCACAACAAACCCCTCAGGGGCGGAGCTAAGGGGGCTCAAACTTAGGTACCTCTGACATAAACATTTTTAATCGCTTGCCAAATTTTTGTTTCTCGTCCGATTTCAAATATTTTTATACACTGTTGTAGGCCCTGATAAGACCTATAAAAAACATGCTTAGGTATCCTATTTACCTCTTATAGTTTTCGAGCTATTTGCTTTTGAATTTTTAAGCAACATAATTTTGCATGTTCTTGGTCCAGTTTTTTTCATATATATCCTAGTAATTCCGACCGATTTTATTAGTTTTTTTCTTAACTAGTTAAAGAACAAAATTATTGAATAAAAAAAATTTGAAGTCGATATCTTTACCGAGTTCAAAAATAAACGATTTTGAATTTGAAAATTGCAAAAAAGACGACCAGCCGATCAGAAGTTACAGATTTATTTCCAAAAAATTTCGATTCTGCCCCATTGTGCAATGTTTTATTAAGATTCCTGACTTATACGGGGTCAATTTCATTTGGATGGGAATTATGTATTTAGTGTTTTAATTTTTCAATTCCCGGAATCGGGATTTTATTTAAGGAATTCCCGGGAATTCTCGAGTATTCGGGAAAAATACAATATTATTTAAAAAGTATGAAAGCTAAACAAAAAAAGCTATATTTATATTTATTCTTATTTTGAAATAAAAAATGTTTAACTTTTCTTTAACATAATTAAATAAATAGGTGTTTTTTTTTATAAACGTATCTGTTGGACAATATATAAAATATATTTATACTAGTATTTATAAACAAATTTTAAATTTAAAATACATTTTAGAGACAAATATTTTCAAAGTGTATTTAATATTTGTTGCTTTATGAACCTAAATATATATATATATATATATATATATATATATATATATATTTATATGTATATATATAGAATGTCCCTGTTTATATGTCCTATGTCTCTATTTAGATATGTATATAAAATTTATAAAATATAAATAATTTGTGTGTACATACGAGTATTTTAATATTCTTGTTGATTTTTGCTGATGTATGCACATTATTAATCCAATTACAGCTCGGGCCACATAAAATCACTTAATCGCTTGGAATTGATTACATTTAGTTTTAGTGTTCATATTTAGTCATAAAATGAGTGACCAGTATAATCAGCAAGACGGGGGTTAAGAGAATAAATGGTGTCATTTTACTATTTATACTTTAATTGAATTTTAACAATGTTAGTAAATAAATTGTGTAGCAGTCAAATGATTCTAAGGGGGGAAATGTAAACGAAATAATCAATGTTAAAATTATCAAATTACAAACAACAACAATAATGAATATTGCATATTTAACAATTGTAATACATATTGTAGAAATTTAATTAGCATTTAACTATAAACAACTGAGTAAGTGAGTGACATCTATTCAAAGAAATTCTATTTAAACAAATTGATGATAGTTAATAATAGTTTTTAATATAAAAAATTACTCATTCGTGTAAAAATTATTATAAAAACTTGGGACAAAAAAATTTGCATAATTAATAAAATTTGCATAAATTTATACAAAATCGTGAAAACTGTAATGTTTTTTCTTTTGTTAGTTTCTATAATTGATCATATAAACAATATAATTTTGCATTTCAACCCTCTCCCTCTTTGGGTCTATCTGTGTTAATTATAACTAAAAGAGATTATTCAAATAAAACCCCTTTTAAATATTCCCATAATATATTATATACTGCTTCAATAGCAACAACAACAAAACGTATGTGGAGCGAATGATGATGGACTATTTGATTTAATTAAAAAATTATGGGATTACAAGTTAGACGCAATATAAATGCAAATTTTGACTTACGTGTAGAATGTTAATAAAAAAAAACAAACTTTTTTGTTTATATGAGTATAATATTACTTACCTACCACCTAAAACTGAACAACCAGACGGGAAGAGTAACTAACTGACATAGAGATGGTGGGACAGACAGAAAGACAGACATGCAAACATTGAGAAAATAATTGTACTGAATAAACGTGTGCTTTATTTCTGGTCGTCGTTTTTAAGACTTCATTTATTCATCCCACCTTTTTTTATTATATATTTTTTTTTATTAATATTTTGTGTGCATGTTTCTTTCAGTCTTATTTTCACAGTCAGAGTTTTAAAGAATGAAATTATTGGCATTGATTTTTAAGTTGTACCATAAATTTAGATCGGATTTTTCGTAATAGTATTTTCTCTAAAATGATAAAAATTTGCATAAATTGGATTTTCTTTAAACCTTCATTACACGTTTGTGCTGACACACAGTGGGGCCGATAGTAGAAATTTTAGTAATAAATCTATATCTCCTAAACTGAACGCATCGAGAGAAAAATCATATTGTAGTCACCCTTTAATAATATGAGATAGGCTATAGGGTGTCAAAGTTGACCATCTCGGGTATGAAAAAATTAAAAAAAATCGTGACTTCAAAAAACAAATCGGATTTCAAAGATTTAAAAAGAATTTGATAAGATGCAGAAAAAATATGCTAACTAACCTGTTATGGTTAAAAAGATATTTGCGTTTGAATTTGGAATTTTCGATTTTTTGCGTTGACTTTTTCTGGGTTCTCTCAAATAGTTTCCATAATATAGAAGTGAAAATTTGTTTTAATATTCCCAATACACTCCAAAATAATATACTGATAATTTTTTTTAATTATATTAATTCGTCTACCCGTAAAAAATTATCAAATTCAAGACTTAAATATGAATACGAAAAACTGCTTTTTTACAAAAAAATAGTCTTTTTCTCAAAAATTTGTTTAACAAAAAAAAAAAAAAAAAATAGTTTTCACACATTTCAAAAAACAAGGCTGCAAGAATGGAATGGAAATGGAAGGAATGTTTTTGATTGAGAGCTGCACTCTACGTCCAGCATTAGTCGAAAGTTGTGAAATATTGAACATCGTTTCGGGAATTTTCAAATGGAAAAAATGGTTTTAATGGTTATGTAGACTTATTATGATACTAAAAAATATAGAAAGAAGTGCAGATATTATGAAAATATTAAAATTTTTAGATAGAGATAGATAGTTATATAAATCGATGTTTTATTTCTATTTCACCCAGAACACAGTGGTTCTGAAATGCGAAAAAATAAACGACATAATAAAAATGAATACAAAGCCTGGATAGAACTAGCGATAAGAAATGTTGCCCAAGTTTACGTTTACTTTACACGTTTTACTTTTAATGTTATAGGCCGTAGCAATTTGTTCAGGCATATCTATTTAAATAATTGTTATGTCTCTTTTCAGTTAACGTTTTTTGACAAATTGTGTTCTTTATTCAAACATATAATTTTATATATTTTGGTTTATCCTGACATTATTTAATTTTTTTCCAAAAGGTTAAGTTAGCAATTTTTGTAAATAAGTCACATGAAATTATTTATTATACTTCAATATAGATGAATTTATTAAAAATATAAGTTCCTTGAAAACCGAGATAATAACCGAATTAAAGAGATTTTTGAAATTTACTCACAATTTTACACGAATTTATAGTTTTTGTGATAAACGTATGCTATTGGTGACATTTATATTCTTAATTAACCATTTATTTGTCACAAAAATTAACTTAACTAATTATGGACCTGAAATCCCCAAATATTACTTGTGCAACTAGAGGGTTAAATGAATACATATATCAATAGTATTGAATGACACCTTTTCAATTATGCCCTGAAATATAAATTACGATGGAAAATGACCAAAATATTCAAACTTTAATAAAATAATATTTAAAATAATATCATAGAAAATTTTACTAAAATTTTAATTTTGCAAGAATGAAAACTAATTTTAAAACATTTTTTACTCCTTATGTATTAAACGTCATTTGTCTATGACATATGTTGTAATTTTTTTTTTACAAAAAGTTAAAAACTATGTACACTGTTCATCGAAAACTATATTTTTGGAGATGTTTTAAAAATGGACCAACTCATGTGAACGAAATAATTAAACCGAAATTTTTTGAGAATTAGCTTAAAACATATTTACCTTTAATTTTAGGTGGGTAAATTTGCAACGTTTTTTGTCTCCATACAAATCAAGGCACTTTAATGTATAGTTTTTTGCAATTAAACCAAAAAATAATTTTTTGAGTTTTTTTATTAGGGAAAAACTGGGGTATTGTGGATAATGGGATAATGAAGAACATTTAAAATTTTTTACAAAAAAGACTACTGGTAGATGTTTGCCATTATTACACCACATTTCTAAATTATATTTCATACATGAAATATCTGATTTTATTTCTCTACGAGCTGATGTTAGTGAGGAAGATATCCAAATTAAGACCATTTCTAAATCGGTGAATACAAAACTTAATACTTTATTTTACACATATTTCAACACCAAAAAAGTTTTGTCCCAAAAATATAATAATTTTTCAGATCTGTAGTTGACGTAAAAATTATGAAATTTTTGCGTCAAATACAGATTTTGCATATTTTATTTTTTTTTCTTTGCAATTTTACTGAAAATATAATAAATAATTGGTTTAATTACAAACGATAAAATATTAAAAAAAAACTAATAATAAAAATAATAAAAAAATCTAATGAAACAAATCAAAATTTAGTAAAAGTAATAGAACTTAGGAAAATTGAAAATAGCTCGATAAAATCCACAGGGACAAGACTAAGAATTCTTAGAACTTACTTGTGCCATTACAAAAGCTTATTAAAGGAAGAAAATCTGGACTTAAAAATCGCGGAAATAGTGGATCCTGTAAAAATAGACACAAGGTTTGATAAAACTCATGCAAATGGTCTGTGTACTTAACGTGTGCAAAATTATAGCAATTTATTCCACTTATGAGTTAGATTATTCCAAATACAAGAAATAACTTTCTTTTTAAACATTAAATATTTTGTTTTTTCATTAGTTTTGTCAATTGTTACCCGTCTGTTCATCACTTATTGAAATTTTGATAATCGTGTGGCTTCATTAATACAAAAGTCATTTAAACATATTTGATAGACGCTAAATATCTTAAAACTTGTAATTTTTAATATTTTCCATTTTAGCCCAGCATCTTTCATTTTACCCAAAAATATTTCATTTTACTCAAAAATAATTGATTTGAAAAAAAATCATCGAAAGTAATACTAAAAGATAAAATAATCTCATTGCTTTTATGCAAAACGTTAGATAACAATCTTTTCTATATAACAGTTCCATTGCAGGTTCAAAAGATTATTGGTTTTTATATTATATTAAGAATAAAGTATGCTCTAGTTTACCCCAATTTCCCCTAATGATATCCGAAGTGACCAACTTTGGAGGCACCTGTGTTCTTCCAAATCAAATCCGCAATTATGGTTGTGTTAAATTTTACCTAGACATCTCCAAATGTTCATTAGTTACAGATTGTGTTTACAGAATGTATTTTGAAAAAACTTCCTTATCTGACGAATAAATTCTTTAAAAGCTATGGCACACAATAAAAAAAGCTTAAGAGAACGAAGAAAATATTAATAAATTTTAAACGTTTGTCACATGGCTTAAATGACACACGTTTAAACAACGACCAAAGAGCAAAATCAGGAGAAAAAAATACCCAGAGCAACAACTTTACGATGATGATGCTCATCAAAAATTCATAACGTTGGGTTCTAATAAAAATTATTCAAATTTACAACAACAACATCTGCAGCAGCAACAATATGAAGAAATAATGAGAAGAGAGAAAGGATCATGATGTGTAAATAATAAACGATGAAAAATAAACATCCATATAATAATAACAACAATGATAAAAAGAAGAAGAACAGTGGAAGAAAAGAAGCGATGGATGGTGTAAATTATTGTATTCACATGTAAGTAAAACTCTAAAGAGATACAATTACATTATAACAATTTTTGTGGTAATGTTAGACATGCCACATTTACACTTACACATTAAGCTTCAAGTAACTAATAAAAGGGAAGAAAAAAAATAACAACAAATCACATCCTTCAAGTAACTAATACTAGGCGTATGCCAAAAAAAAAAAAAAAAAAGAAACTGAATAAATTTTATTTGCAATATGAACAACAACAGTTCATACATACACTCAAACTAGGAAAGGAAACAAAAAGCTTATAAAATAAAGAAAACGAAGACAAGTTTATTATAATATTTTTATTACGTATACGTATGATGATAGTGTTAGAGGGGGTTGGGAGTTTTGAATGATAAGGATGCTATAGGACATTTACGATTCTTGCTGTTTCTATAGTTTGTTTGTTTTTATTTTTGTTGAAAAAATAAATATGATGAGATTGCAAAAAATATCATTTACATGTATTAGTTTTGTGCACTCACTCTCTTATTCCCGCATACCCATATACACATACTAACTTGCAAATGTGTGTGTTTGTTTGTTTGTGTACATAAAGCTTATTGTTGTATATTTTCCAACTGTGAATGAGCAAAGTTACAAAAAATATAAAAACGGAAATTGAATGATTTTTACTTAACACCATCGGAAGTTGCTACTTTATTGTCATTTAGTGGTTGGTTGGGTTGTTTTAAATTTGACACAAACACAGGCAAACACACAGCAGTAGCAGTATAACTGTTATTATATTTATTGTATGATTATGGAATGATAATGACACTGATGCTGATGACGTTGGTAAAAAAATACATATATATTTTTATTTACTTGTAGCGTAGACAGTAAAAAAGATGAAAACAAAGAAATAGAGTATTACTTTCATTGTTATTAAATTTTAACGCCCTCAATATGTTTCAAATCGAGAATAAATTTTATTACAATTTTATATGTGACTGTTATATTTTTCCAAAGGGATTTACAAAACTTACACTTGTATTTGCCTAGGATTACTTTTTATGGTGAAAATATTTATGAATCTGTGAGAATCTAAGTTATTAGAGTTAAGGCAGAAAAAAGTAACAAATAGTGATAAAATAGAAGTGAATATAATTGTGTTGATTTAGTGAGTCACTTCGGATATGTAAATTTTTGTAACAAAAAATCGACTAACATTTATTTTTGATTTGATCTCTTAAAAAAATTACTACATATATAGGTTGTCTCTTTTGGTTTAAGAAATATGTTTGGTCGAAGCAAATTTTATTTCACCTTTGGTCTTGTTTTTTTTTTTTTAATTTGATTTATTCGATGTCTTACAAAATTCTAAACTTGGACTCTCCCCTATTTTATCGGACAACTATCTCAATTTAGCACAGTGTAGTTGTAGATTTCATTACAAAAACAGACTAAACAAGTTGTAATGATATAACAACAGAGAGTTAGAGATCTTTTTTATTTTAATTGAAAGAATTGTAATAGAAGAGTGATAAAAAGAAAATAGAAAAGAGTTTAATAGTTGTAATTGCTTTATCTTATCTTGATTATTATTTATAATGAGAAACATTTTACCAAATGTCAAATTTTAAGTAAAATTAAGTAATTACTTTATTTTTATTTTTTGTTTTTGCCTAAAAAAAAACAAATAATTTTTAAGACATATTTTTTCCAAATTGGGATTATGCATATTTTGATATAAAATTTTTTGACTTTTCTGATTTTAGGAAAATTTTATTTATATTATACCAAAATTTCAAAGACAAAAAAAAGAAAAAAATAATAATTTTCCTAAAATCACTTTAAAGTGAATAAGTTGAATATAATTGCTAGCTAACAATAATATTTGACGCGAATAAGTTTAATATAGGTAGAAAACCTAGTGCAAAGTTTTAACACAGTTGGTTCAAAATTGTCCATAGCTACCATACCTACTTTCGGGAATCAGGCTCATAATAAGCGTAATTTAAATGGTATTATCACGATATTATTACATATACATATGTTTTACAGAAATATAATTTACACTATCAAATCACAAAACCACACCAAAAGTTAATCCCATTATATTCTTTAAATTATGGATATACGCCCTTTTATTTGTTCTTAATTTGATGCATTAAAACTCACAAGATAATAAATTTTTTACAATATGAGTAAATATGACAGAAATTTTAAGTGTCTTCTTCATAGTCTGAAGTTTATGTATGAGTCTAATACTGGATTGTACTCAACTTATTCAGACACCGAAAAATCCAAAAAAATTTTTTATAAAAAAATACAAATTCCATAAAATCGTGCCTATACAGTTATTTTTTCGGTGAAGTTGATATATTTTTAAAATTATTTTTATATCAGTTGATGTAAATAGGTTACTAAAGCAATATTATGCAAAAAACACATTTTGAAAAAACGCCTTTATACGCGTCTCTGCTTCAATTGATTAAAAAAAATTGTTTCGGCCTAAAAATCTTTTAAACTATAAAATATATTCTGCGTATGGTAATGCATTTTTTGTGGAGTTTCATAAGGGCCAATATGCATATTGAATAAATTGTTGACGATTTTTAAAAAATAAAATCTTTGAGGTGACCAATTTTGAAAATCAATTCACTGTCTTTCTACCCTGTTAGAAATTTGTGCTCTGAATCAACACGAAAATACCTCAGCTATGGTCAAATTTTATTAAGATATCTTTAACGGTTTACAAGCTAAAAAATTATTTCCAAAGAATGTTTTGAAATCATTGTGCATCATTTATAGTAATCGCTATCTTTCTGCCATTGTTAAGTTCGAAGATAACATAGCACATAAAAAATTAACTAGAAAATTTTAAAAATTAGACTTAAGAAGTTTTGTCAAGAGTCCACAGATATATAAAATATATGGAGTACTGTAAATTTCATTTCTAATTTTTCAATTCTATTTATTAAAAATCAAACATTTTATTTATTTTTTATGGGATTATATTTATATTTTATTTTATTTTCCATAACATTTTCTTCTGGGAAATCTTACTCGCACAACTTTATTCTCAGTCGTATAATGTAATTTATTATTTCGTATATTATAATCCAATTTATACATTCTACCAATAATCTGTCCTCCTTTGATTTTTATTTTGCTGTCATTATCTAAAATCTTCTAACAATTTTCCAAAAATGTAATCTCATGACTAAAATATGTTGTACTCTCAAAACGTTGGCAAAGAGTTGTTGCAATATAATTTACGATATTGAATATCTTTTTTTCATGAACATTTTTGTATTAAAAAATAGTTTAACGAGCATTGAACGTCGTTTTCCGGCGGAAGTGTAATTTGATACTTATACCAGTAAATGACACTTTGTTGTTGCTGCTGCTGTTCTTTCTGATTTCTCTTCTCGTTTAGTTTTTTTTTTTTTTTTTTTTTAGGAAATTTTACAAATGTGTCTGTGTACAAACAAATAATTCGTATATATACATTTGACATATTTTTTTGGGTTGTTTCTTGTTTGGAGAAAAGGAACAACAACTACATTTATAAATTTAAAAAGGGGTGCCTGGTTAAATGTGTTATATATAAATATAAGTATTTAGTTGTATTGAAATAAGTGATATGAAGTTTATTTTATAACTGCAAAATTTATGAAATGAATATATAAATTTAAATGTGGACAAAAGAAATACTCAGACAATTTGTGTTTACATTTAAAAAAAAGTTTTCTTAAAACCAGTTTAAAATTATATATCATTAGTGACAAAATACTCGTATTTTAGTTTTCTAGTTAAATATCAATTAATTGGATTTCATAGAGAACTTTTGAAAAATACTAAAAATCATTTCTGAATTCGCAAAAATATACCGTGGTGGTCAAAACATTTGCAACTGTAAACCAATCTTAAGCAGTCATAAACTTTTTTACTAAAAATAATTATTTAAACAATTACTTTCTATTGTTTTTATAATTTAAGATGTTTATTTTGTTATCCAATGAAAGCAAAAAATATTTATTAACTAAAAGTTATTGCAAATTAAAATGTTCAAAACATTTGCAACTCTTATAACAACTATTGTTATTTATTAAAAGCCAAAAATATTAAAAGTATTAAAGGATAATGTGATAACATTTTTTCTAATAATTTTGTATCGTAAATTGCTTCTATTAGAAAAGGAGATTAAAGTTGTCCAAATGTTTTGAACACTTCAATTTAGAGCATTCTACTAAATACCAATTTTTAGTTAGTATAAAATTATAGAATGATTTTCATAGCTTAACAAAAAGCAATTAATTAACTCGAGAAGAAATGTACAAAATATAGAAAATATTTTGGAAGCAAAGAAGATTGGGAATATATATATATATATTTATACACATATATATATATACATACATACATACATATACATATCAAATTATAAAAACTTCAACAACAAAGCCCAGAACACGGATGGAAAACGTGGTACAATTGTACTTTTTTGGTACATTATTATCTGTTTTTACCGTGGAACCATCACGACTCATTCGGTACAATCTGATATGCTGTTATTTATTCCTTGCTTTAATCAATTTGCATAAAAAATTCGTTTGTATTTAAAACCACTTTTGTAAGTTGAACTTTCTTTATATTAATAAAATTATACACTTATAATTACTAAATTCTGTGCATTTGGAAACGTAATAGGATTATGTATAAAGAGTTTGTAAGTGTGTATACTAAAGTAATTCTTTCTATACCCTCCATCCAAAAATATGGAGGGTATATAGAGTTTGTCAAACCGTTTGTAATATATCGAAATATTCATCTAAGACCCAATAAAATAACGCCAGTTCATACTTTTCCACCGATATAACTTAAACAAAAGCATATACGCAACGAAATTTTGTACAAATAATTCAAGGATCAATATTAACTCGGAGACCAAAAAAGGACATAATCCGCTCACTTTACTACCCACCTCCCATATTAAGTGAAATCTGCAACATAAAAAGTTGCAGATATATATATATAGATTCGGCCAAGCCGAATATAACATTTATACTTGTTATTTTGCTGAATAGATCGCCATAATAATATTAGATAAGTGTGATATATCACAATAAAGATTTCGGTAAATAATTCTTTACAGTAATGACATTTGTTGTGGTATGTTTTAGTAGTAATAGTTACATTTAGTACAAACAATTTAGTACAACTTAAAAAGAGTATTCGAACTTTGATAACAAACAACTGAAATGGTTTCATACATTTGCTTCCGGAAAATATAATTTTGAGAAAAACTTATTCAAATGTTCCCCTTTCTTAAGTGTTTTTTTTCCAAATAAAGAAAAAAACGTTGAGTTAATAAATGTTTAATATGGAGAACTAGACGATGTGATGGAAAAAAAATTACAACTTTTGGACTAAAATATCGCGGAATAAAAATTAACTATTTCAGCTTTTGCTTCCAGACGTCTGAAGAATTATTTTAAGAATTCTGTCTATTCTAGATTTATTCGTTACTGAACGTTTCCTACCAAAATACATTTAAAACAAAAGGAAAATATATATTTAATTTCTCTACTATGTCGAGCTTTACTTAAGCAGGAGATCTTTTGTTGCAGGAAATTTTATATTGTAGATCATATCTGTACTAAAATTACTTAATAAAAGTATGTTTATAATCTATTAAATTTAAAAGTAAATTTTTATAATTAAGAAATTAGTACTCTTATGGACGAAAAAGTATATTTTATGTTTATGGTTGGTACAAAATAAAATAACCATTTTCCATCCTTGGTCCAGAATGATGCTATAAATGTAATGATTTACAATATGGCTGAATAAATGACCAACTAACTGGCATTTAAACTAAAATACATTCTGAATGAATGAACAAACTGGCTCAATGCTCAATGACTGACTGACTCATTGAATAGTCTTCAATCTATATCTCAAGTTAATTTGGTTGGTTTTTGATGGTTTGTTAGTTGGCTGTCTGAATTTGTTGATATCATTTCGTTACAATTTTCTTTGCGCTCCTTTCCTTTTGGTTACATGATGTTTGTCAATATTAACGTTCACATTCACACATTCGTACATTCATATTTATTCTCACAAATAACGAACAAACTCCTTTTTCAGGCTTGATTTCTTCAAACAATTGCAATTTTTGAATTGAGAATTTAAATTCAATTTCCTGAGTCTTGTTCGTCTAAAGTGTTTCAATTTCAGTCGTATTTTGACTTTTGTTGCTGCTTTTGAGCTTCTGCTTTTCAATGATGTCTGATGTTGTTACAACAGAAAATCATCATCATTGATTTTTTAACCATTATCGAAAATGTATCATCAGCAACATACATACGTTTAATATACGGCAGCAATGATATCAAACAGCAACAAAAATGATAATAATAAAAACAACAATAACAAATGTAAGAGTGTGTGAGAATGTCACTAAAACTCTAGAATGAGTTTTTGGTTAATACTGAGGATGTTTACTTTTTTTTTGTAAATAAAATAAACATGCACAGTGGAATGGTTGGATTCTTTCAGTTTATATTAATTGTATTTTAAGAAGAAAGTATTTAAAGAGAAATTTTAAATACTTATAAAAGTTTATTTAAGAATTTTATATAACATTTTATTATAAAAATGGAAATATTAAAACTGTGTTCACACTTGGCATATTTTGTTTTAGAAAAAGATAGTTTGACCTTGCACAATGGAGCTAAAAAAAATCATAGTAAATATGTATCTCCTAAACTACTTTCTTGATCGAATTTAGATGTATAAGAAACTCATTGAGGAGGGCTTAGTCTTTCAGAAAAAAATATATTGTTATCAACCTGCTGTAATGACGAGGTTGATCACCTCGATCATGAATCATCGATTTTGATGATTTTTATATTTTAAAAATTTTGACTTTTTAGCCGCTATTTTTGAACATATTTTTCATATGAACATATTTTATTATTATTATTATTATTATTATTATTGTTATTATTATTGGCTGGGGAGTCAAATTGAAACTATTTTTTTTTCTTTTATGGGTTTTTGTATATGTTAATAAGATTTTTATTCAGGAATGCAGAATTTTGTATTATAAATAGAGAACAAATTTAATGAGATAAAGTAAAAACATTTTTACGCATCTAAAGTAACTCTTATATCTAAAGATATATTTACGCTTGAATAGAGAATTATTATTATTTTTTTGCCTAAACTTTTTTGGTTTTTCGAGATTATTTTTTACAGAATAGAATTGAACCTTTTTTTAAAATATTGCGCAATTCTCAATATATTCTTAAAAAATTTGAATTATCTTAATTCGTCTAGCCGTGAGAAATTATGAAAGTTAACGCTTTGAAATGAGTATGAAAGTTGGCTGATTTTTTTACATATTTCAAAAGGTAAGACTTTAGAAATGGTCAAGATAGAAATTTTAATTTCATTGGTCAAAAACAGTGAAATTTTTACACAATTTCAAGTTTATCAGGCTAGAAAAAAGCTCACGCGAAATTTTTGAAATCCAAATAATCACTAATATTACAATATTTTTTGGATTTTATATTAAATCGGTATTTTTTTAAATGGTTAATGTAGTTGTTAATGTAGTGTATTAGCAAGATAACAATATTCTTGTTTACCAAAAACCCTTTTGATAGATTTAGCGGGTGATTTTTCATAATTTTTCAAATTTTAGAAAAATTTACTTAAAAATTATAAATATAAAAACTAAATTTATTTAGCAAAACTCCTTTTTCAAAGTATGTGAAAAATATAATTAAGTATAGAGAATGTAGTGGCCAAAATCCAGACATATAAAAATATATTTTTTAAGAAATTTTATTTTTTTTATATATGATGCAACCTTATTAATTTTATATATAGCAGTTCATCTTGTGAATTATAGTCAATTAGAAAAATGGCTTAGAACTCTATTATTAAAAATCCTGTGCTGCGTTGAAAACAAAAAAAGAATTTTTGTTTCCTTATGTAATTAATATATTAATAAGGATAAACAAAATACTGGAGATTATTTTTAAAATGTTTAAATTTTCAATTTTATTTAACTTACAACCACTGTTTCTATCACCACTAAGCTTTTTGGGAGTTTATATATGTAAGTTGTTTTCTTTTTTTTATCTCCAAGAATCGTCTGTTTTTCCTGCCACAAAATATTTCATTTAGAATTGGGCGCTGCGTCATGACTGTATTTGGTATGGTCTACATTGTAATAAAGCCATCACTGTATGCAATGCAATCCAAACCAATCCAGCTTCAAATTGAATCCTATGCAATTGAATGTAATGTCAAATTTTCGATCAGGAATATTAAGGCGAATTTTTTATTCATTCTTTAATAAATAACTAACTAACTAACTGACTCACTAACTAACAAAAGAAACTGACTGAGTGACTAGGTGACTGACGATGAAACAAAAAAAAATAAATAAATAAATAAATAAAAAATAAATTGTACAAGTTTTAAGAGTTTCTTTCGTGCATAATAAAACTTTGTTGGTTAAAATAAAATAAAAAATAAATAAACTGTACTTAAACTCGTATTTTGTTCAAGTATTTTTGTTTTATTTTTATATTTTTTATATTTCTTTTTGTATTTATTAGTATAAAAAGAATGAGAAATATTTTAATTTAAAATACAATTCCAGATTGGCTCGTAAACCATTTAAAATAAATACAATGATCAAAACGTAGTTATTTTTATTTTGTACTATAACAGGGCATTACAAGTTGATGTGGTACATTCATTGTACTCTTTTCGGTACCATCTAATTTGAAAAGTATTTTTTGTTATCTTTATTTTTCCATATTTTCAAATATTTAATTTAATGAAATCTAAATTAGGACTCAAAAAGTATAGAGTACTTTTTGATTTAATATCTTTGGTACTTTTGTTAAAATTGCATTAATCAACACTGTACTTTGGTATTTGTATTTACATTTATACAAAATATTTGGCTGTGTGACAAAGAGTGTATGAGTGTGTTTGTGTTGAATTATACCCAAAGGATATAAATATTTACATATACATACATATTGAAATCATATGATGTGTTGAACTGCTATTCTGATGTGCAAAACACATAAAATGTTATTTAAATAAATGTTAAAAATCTTTTCTTGTTCGAAATAAAAAAAAAAATAAAAAATGAAAGAAAACTTTTGTAGTAAAAACGCGATTCTACGTGAGATTCTTTTCGTATTTTCCACTTCCCACTTCCCATTTCTTTAATTCAATGATATTGAAAATTGAATTTGCATAAAAAATAAATAGTACGAAATACGGCAAAGTGTGAAATTTCCTTAAGTATAAATGCAAACATGTTCATTAGGCTGGTCCCCAAAATGAAAGATATTAATGTTTCTAGCTTAAATGTAAAAAATACTACATTTTAAGATTAATTTTTTTAATATATCTGCCAAAGGAACAATACAAAAAATTGGTGTCGCATGAAAGGTTATTAAGAGGGGCAATTAAGGCATAAACGAAATTTCCAAATATATCAGAAATTTTTAAAATGCATATCCAAATGAGAAATAAAATCGCGAGTTTTTGCAATTTCACGAAACTAAAAACTGAGATCGATAAATGGTATAATGGAGTTTGTGTATACTAAATTTTTATGGAAATTGAAAGACATCAGGTAAAAAATATTCTTATTTGGGCGTTCTTTGATGAAATTGTCGATATAAATTTTTCAGTATGATCGTGTGCCAAACGAAATCTTTTTTCCGTTATAACTTTTGACAATTTCGTTAACAAAGCTTTACAGAACTTTTCGAAAATGTAATATATTTTTTAATAATTATTTGCTTTTATGACAAAATTACAATTTTATGAAATAAACAATAAAATATACAAACAATATTAAAATATTTAAATTTATTATTTATTTTATGACTGTCAAAATGGTCTATTCATTTGTTAAAAAATTTTGTAACTAATTCATAGATTAATAAGTAGATATTTATGTGAGAGAAAAAAAAACTGATTCAATTGTCAAATACCTAATTCATGCAACAACAAAATACATGTGAAGTGCCTCTCAAATAAACTTCAAGTTGTATTCTATGCTCTAAAGGCTAATGAAATTTTATTCACCTCATAATTGTCAAAAATTTACTTTCCTAAAGAAAATGTGATTCATATTCATAAAGTAGCTATGGGTTGAGGAACAACTCTCTTAAATAGAGTCAGATGGATTTTTGTTGTTTGGCCTTCGACAATTCTCATTCACTAAATGATTGTTGTAGCCTAACTGTATCGTGTTACGGTTTTTTGAAGCTTACATTTGTCACAGGCAAACAATTTTGATAACCTAACGTTTATAAGATTGGATTTGGTAAATTATGGATCGATTCTCATAAAATTTGGCAATGTTGTTTCTACTTACATAAAACTTATTTGTGTCGAATATTAACTTGATACTAATATTCGTATAGGACTTATAGGATTTCGATAGTGATTATCGGAAGGGGGTTTATATGGGAGATATGATCAATTGTGGACCGATCTTCATACGCATTCTTAAACTCTATTTCGGGTTGAAATTTGTATGGGGACTTAGTTAAATAATAGTCCGATCGCAACCATTTTCAATAGGTTTCGTCCTTGTATCATAAAAATCTCACGCATCAAATTTCATTGAATTATCTATAAAATTGCGACCCGTACTTTGTGTACAAGGTTTACATGGACAGCCAGACGGACTGACGGACGGACGTCGTTAGATCGATTCAAAAAGTGATTCAGAGTCGATTGATATACTATAAGGTGGGTGTTGGATAACTTTTTCTATGCGTTACAAACATCAGCAAAAACACATAATACCGCAACCACCTATGGTGGTGTAGGGTATAAAAAAATCGTTCGAAATAATTAAATAAAATAATATTTTTATTCAAATAAACATTTTTATTTGAAAATTTTATTATTTTAATTTACATTCATATATTTAAGAAATCTATAAACTGAAAAGTGGTTCTTAGGTGTCTCTCTTATATGGGTGCTAGGGCTAATAGTGAAGAAATCGTTTTCATATTTTGAAATAAGAATATTATGCATATAAAACATTTGAGAAATTAATTTTTTATTATTATCAATTTTATATGTATATATACATATAAAAAAAAAATACACTTAAGACCATGACGGGCATTTTGAGAATTAATAAAGTAGATTTTCTTTTAATTTGGTAACGTCGACACCATTAATTTTGGAGTCCCCCTAATGTGCATACAAATATACTTATATGTAGAAGTGTATGTTATAATATTTCTTTTGATATCAAGGATTTTGATTGGCAACTGTTTTGTTGCTCAATCAAATTTAGCCATTTAGATGAAAGATATGAAAATAAAAATTAAATTTCAAATATAAATTGAAAATAATACTATCGGAACTAAAGATACGATTGGAATACATTTCAAATAAATATAGTATATACGTATGCAAATCACATTTCATTTTTGTTTACACAATTTTAGGTGAAGAATTTAATGGTAAAAGATTTTGTTATTATGATAAATTTCAAATGAAATTATAAAAATAAAAATGTTATAAAATAATTCCCCTAAGATCGATTAAATATAGATTTTAGAAATAAAAAATAAAATATTTTTAGAATTTTAGATTTGCATTTAAATTAAATACTTAAACAAATACAATAAAATTTCTCTATTGCTAAGGATTCAATAATAAAAATCTATATATATTTAAATGCAAATAGTATCTATCTATATAGTTTATGTCCAATGAATGTTGTACGGTTGGCGTATAACTTTTGTTGTATATTTTCAATTTATACTGTTGCATACTTTTATTGTTTCATAGACGATTACATTGTTGTACAAATCATGACATTTGAATAAATCAAAACTTTGTTAAATCATGTCAATATAAGACTTCAATAGAAAATTTACATTTAACACAAAAGCCCAGTGAGAATTTATAAAAGGATAATGGAAATTGAATAACAAAATTTATTAGGAAAGAATTCTTTCTTTAGAGAATTATTTGAAAGTTTATATAAAATGAACACAATTCATAACATTTGTTGTATCTTTGTGTGTTGTAAAATTTGAAAAAAAAACGATATTAGTTTGAAAAATATTTTCGTCTTACAACTAGAGATGGTGAATAGAATTGTGCCAATATTTTATATTAGATTTTATTTACAAATTTTTATTAAATTGTTTGCTTGGTTATATGTTTAGTTGTATTATCACCATTATGCGAATTATGACAGCAATAGTAGTAGTAAGAACAATTTGAAGCAACAAACTTTTGTCATTGAATAAACAAATCGCAAAACGATATTTTGCAACGGAAAACTAGCATACGAATTATGTAACATAAATACATATTGGAAATATTTATTGATGGGCTTTCAATACAGATAAAACTATACACACACTTGTAGTTTTATTTTATTGTAAAAAAAAAAAAAAAAAAAATCAAATAAAATCTCAACAACATATTTGATGTTGATGATGTAAGTTTTGTATGCCTTTGTTGTTATTGTTATTACTATATGTATTTTACACCTACAAAATGTGATATTTCCGCTTTCTTGATATGATATTGAAAAATCATGTTTATTTATTTTAAAATATAAAATTATGAAAATAAAATAAAATTGACGGGAATATAAATTTCACAAATATTAGTTTATGATGGGCTTTATGAGACAATAATTTTATAATTGAATTATGTTAGAAAAAAGAATAGCAATATAAGTAACTAATTTTAATATACCTTAATGTATATAAATCGGCTTAGAATCATTTTTTGAGCCGACTTAACAATGCCCGTACTTCTCTCTGTTCGTTTTTTTTTTGTTTTTAATAATTTAAAGAAATTTGATACACAGGTCTTTAATAGATCAAAAATAAATACAGTTTATGTCAATGTGGGTCCATAATTGACCATACTCCTCCTCTTCAGAAAATCACTCTAACGGTCATAAATCCAATACAAATAAAATATCAAATTAATATTTGACATATATAAATGGAAACAACAACGGCAAATTTTATGAGGACCGATCCATAATTAATCATAGCTCTAATATAAGTTTTATTTCCGGGAATAGAAAATAATATAATATATTACATAAGTATATTTCATAGAAATATACATTACGCTTAATACAAGCATCGGGCAACAATTGTCCACATAAACCATTATATAGAAAATTTATGAAGTTGCATCACATATTGCAATATATCTCAGGAATGAAATGTTTGATTAATTAAATTATTTCCAATTTTCTTCCAGTTATAACTATACAATTTTTCACCAGCTCCATAGTTTCAGTTATTAAGCAAATTAAAAAAAAAATACTAAATTTTAAAATTTTTAATTTTCAAAAAATCGTTAAATATCAAAAAGGGTAAAAAATGTTACAAATAAAACAAAATAAGTTTTATTAAAATCAATATACAAATGTCGAATTTATTAATAATTAAGTGAGGATATCTCATTATTTTTTTATAATTTTTAATAAAATATCTTAACTTAATTGTGAGTAAAGTCAACATTTATTTACTGATTGACTGTTTACTATGTATTCAGTTTAATAACAAAACAAGGAACAGCTGATATTTTAATCGTTTTAGATTTTTTGAATATTATTGAATATTATTTTTTTAATTTGTAAAAAATTTCATATTTTTGTAATATCTCCGGAAGTATTGAAGAAGTTTATTTGATCATGTGTATTGAAATTTATCGACAAATTTTAATTCCTTTCTAAGGGAACTATGTAAACACATTTTTTTTAGATTTTTGGCATTCTTAACTGAGAAATTAAAAAAAAAAACAGAAAATTTTAAATGAAAGATCAATCAAATTAAAGAATTTTACTAAATAATCATTACTAAACGCCAACAATAAATGTCAGTTATAAAAGTCATTTGAAATAAATACATTAAGATTTAAAGAAAATAAATACAGAAAAAAAGAACAATCTGCAAACAAACTGCATAAAATAAATGTATATGACTCGTGTTCAATTAATGGGCATTCTTAACTTTTATAAGAGGCTTAAGCCGGGTAACACTAACTCTATACAATAACAATATGCTATTTAACTGCTTTAATGTTGCAACCACCATAAAGCCACTGTTACTATTGCCACAACCACCACTATACAGGAAAAAGAAGAATAATGGGTGTTTATGGTTGGTGTGTCTCTGTCTCTAATAAGTTTTGGCAACATTCGACGCCGTTTAAGTCGTCAAACAATTGTGATACAATGTCGCAATGACATTTATCTTGATGAATGATCTTAAAAGTTATCTACAAACCAGGGAACTTGAGAGAAAGAACGCAAAAAATATTAACCGAAAACCAGCAAAAATAAACATCATTCGTGTGACGTGTGTCACGTGGCCAAAATAATTTTTTTTTTTCTGTTTAATACTCGGCCACGGTGGCTGATGAGTAGGCTGACAAGATTCGTAATCAATTGACATGTCATAGAATTTTTATAATCATAATCGTATTGTTAACACTTTTAGCTGAACTGAACTTAATTTCATATCTTTTGCTATTTTCTTTGGTGGAAACATTTTAAATTTAAAATTAAAAAATAAACACGAAACATAACATTTCCGGTTTAATTTATATTTCAATTTTTTTTCTTTTACAATATTGTAAAACGGAAATGAGTTTTTCTTTATTCGTGCAGCGGAAAAAATCCTTTCGTCATTAAGAAAAGAGTTGAGGGTATTTAAATGGTCAAAAAAGTTGATGTTTTTTTAAAAGGATTAAGGAATTTATGTACCCACATACACACACTTCCTACAAGGTATAGATTTGGGAAAAATAAAATTATAATCAATAATTTTGATGTTTAAATTAGGAATCACTGCCAAACAAATGACGGTTTCTTTTTCAAGTCATTTGTAGTCAAAGTCGAGCCGCCTTTTTGCTTGAAAATTTTTTAAGCTGCTTTTTACTATTGTTTGTTCTAGTGTTTGTTTGTATTGTTTTATTTATTTTTTTTTTTTTTTTTTTTTTTTGTAATGAATTTAATACTTAATACCTTGTTAAGGTTAATGTGTTGTTTGTCTAAAATCTTTATAAACTTATTAGAAAAAAATAAATAATATGTATACATGCATCCATAAACCCTAAAGAACCGCATCAATGATGCAGAACTGATAATGTTTAGACAGCAAAATAAAATATTCATCAGCAACCAGCATCACAAACCACACAATGTTTATAGACAAAATGTCATTTGATCCAAAGTCAAGAAGTGTTTTTAATATTTAATCAGGTATTAATAGTTTTAAAACACATTTGCAAAAGCACCTACACAAATATTTAAATCATTATTTGAAGACCGAAAAAATTTTTTAAAATATGGAAAGAAATTTTGAAATTGTTGAGAGGAGTTTCATGTTATACACAGCTGCTGTTGCTTCAAAAATGCTGGGTGTCGGTAGAAATTTAATTCTAATGGATTTATTCAAATTACAAATATTTGAAATGGCGCAGGCATTAAATAAAATTGGTAGTAGTTATTTGAGTTGGCTGCATAAAAAATAATCTTATAAACAAATATTTAAATACAATTTTTGGGAAATTATTAATAGTAAATAACACAGGTCAACACTAAAAAAGTGTCGTGAAAAATATGTTGCAGATATTGTAGGTATAGTCATTCCAATCATCAGGAACATTTCATTTTTTCCATTACGTCAAATTTTTAACCCATTGAAGACCAAAGAAAATATGCTTCCCTCAGGACTTTTTAGGTTATATAATTTTCTAGATAATAGGTAGAGCAAATTAATCATTTATGTTTTGTAGACAAGAAATAGTGCTAAAAAAATTTAGTGTAAGTCAAGTCTTCAACTTGCCGCTCATAGCTACTATAAGTCTTTAGAATTGTAAAAATCAAAAATTTTCCAATTAACCCTCATAAAGCTATGGAAATATAAGTAAAGGGTGTAGAGAGGAAATTTGTATTTGATATAACTAACTCATGATCGCAGATCATAAAAATGGTAAAATTTTTAAAATCGCACTGACAGAAAATGCGTAGACATCAAAAGTTTAAAAAAATAAAAATTTAAATAATAAAGTCACCAAAAAAAATTATATCAAATTACATTGTGAATAATTTCGCATAATTCTTACTCCTTAGATAAAATGTAGTGAAAAAAGTTAAATTAAATATTTTCATTACGTTACACTTTTAACCCATTGATGACCAAAGGGGGTTTAAAGTTAAATAATTTTCTGGGTAATAGGTAGTGTAAATCACTTATTCACGTTTTATAGAGAGGAAATGAGTTATTGTAACAAAAATATGATACAGGTCCTTAAATTTTTAAAAATTCTCGAAAATATTGGAGAAATATGCTTTAAACAGGGAGAGTTTTTTAACCAAAACGCCATTACTGTTTGATTATACCAAGGCATATGGAAACCTACTATGCTGACAGACTATTGATGTTTCTTAGTATGAGAAAAAATGAAAAATAGTACCTTCTTAAATCCTAATTTAAGACAAAAAATATGCATATATTTTTCAATGAAGTTGAAAATAAAAACCTTATATCTCTTAAAATTGTAACGTGATGAAAATGGTTAATTTAACTTTCTATACCATTCTTAGTCTAAGGAGTAAGAATTAAGCGGAATTATACACGATATAATTTTTTTGTTGTAATCTTTTGTTGACATTATTATTTAAATTTGGATTTTTATTATTTTTTTTTTTTTAAATTTTTCATTATGCCTTTTCTGTCAGTGCGATTTCTAAAATTTTACCATTTTTGAGATCTACATTACAACTCATTTTTCCATGATTTTGTGAGGGTTAATTGAAAAATTCTTAATTTTTACAAATTTCTATTGAGTATATGTGGTAAATTGGAGACTTGACTTGTATTAATTTTTGTAACACAAACATGAGTGAATAATTTGCCCTATGCATAACGTAGAAAATTACATAACCTAAATACTCCACACGGAAGCATATTTTCATTGTTTATCAATATGTTAAAATTGTGAAAGAAAAAACAAACATAAACAGATTTTTAGTTCCACGGTGCAAGACTTCGAATTTGTAAATGTCTAGCGAGACATCGGCCAGTTAATAGAGTCAATTATTTGTCAGTTGAGTAGTATGCAATTTCTGTAGCTAATAAAATATATATTTTGATCTCACCAAATGATTTGGTTGGTCTCTCCATAATATATTTGACAGAGATGAAACAGTGGTATCAACAAAATTCATAAATGTTCTGATCTTCGTATATCCATTTCTAAACATATATTTCGACATTAGGTTATTGGAAAGCCCAGCAGTCCAATATATTTTGATATATAGCATAGGTTCAGTAAGACTTAATTATACTGCAGCCATAAAATATGTTAATATCCGATTCATATAAAACCACATTTGCACCGAATTTAAGTAAATAAAACTTTTCTGTACAAAATACAACAGACTCATTAAAATATCATGAAAAATAAGTGCTTGGTAAATATAATTTAATTTGATTTCCACAACCATACATTACAAGAATAATTATTAAATTCCCTTTGTTTCCACTGTTCTTTGTTGGTGAAAGAATTAGTAATACTTGTTTCTATCAGTATCAGTAGATATATGATCAAAATGTTTTATGTAAATTTTTTTTCTAAAAATTTTGTAAAAATGTTTATTTAGACTTTTATACTAAATAAAAATAATAATACTTTATGAAAAGTCTAAATTGATTTTAAACGAAATAAAAAATCCAATTGATATTAAAATGTTCAAGTCTTCAAAATGAGGTGGGACTGCTTTCTCTATTTTTTTTTTTTTTTTTTTTTATAATTCTCAATATTTTGATTTAATCTTTAATTTTTCAAAACAAGTAACAATCAAACAAACATGTAGTTAAAAATAAAAACAACAATTAAGGAAAGTATAATTTTTTTTTAATTGTAAGCTCATAATCATGTATGCCGGGTCTCAAAGGGATAGTAAAGTATTTTGAAATAAATATCAGGCTCTCAGCTATATCAGCTATGTTGCCAGAGTATTAGTGAATAAGAATACTGTCGAAAAAATGCTACATTATCAGCAGCAAAAATCTAGTGAATTCAATTTATTTCATACTCATCTTATCCTCTGCTGCTACACTTGTACTTATTCATAAATGTAAATGAAATTAATAAAGAAATTTTCTCAAGTAATCTTTATGAATTTTCTTTATACAAAAGAAAATATTCATAAAATTCATTTGCTCATTATTTCTATTACATCGTAACTGCTGCTGTTTTTTTTTATCTGTATTTCCTTTTACTTTTATGGTTCGTCTTTAGCAGTTTTTTCTTCTTCTTTTCTAGCTTATTACAATGAAGCCTTCATAATTTTTTATTTTTCATATTTTTTTATTTTTATTTATTTTTTTTTTTTGTTTTTGTAAAGAAAAAATTATATGAAAATAATTTGCATAAAATAATTTTTCTCGTTTTTACTTGAAAATTTTTATTAGACTTTACTACAACTACAACCACCCAATGAAAATTGTTCATAAATCTCTTTGGTTGATATTGTTGTTAAAGGGGGCACTGAGTTAGTGTACAAAAAGGGGGAGGGGTAAAGAGGCAGTAAGAAAAAAAATGTGTTTGTTTTGCACCAATAAAGCACAGCATGAATAATTGCAAATTAATGTAAATTTTCTATGATTTTACATTTCATTCTTATTTTGCTTTTTTTTATGTTGTTGCTTTCATTTTTATTATTATTTTATTTGATCATCAAGATTTCGTATAAATGTATACGTATATAAATGAGTATGTGTGTATTTTTTATAATTCTTTTATACGCCTGATAAAATCGCAAATGTTTTTTTTTTTGGAGGTTGGTTGAACGAATGGATGGATGGGTGGTCTTTCATCATTCTTTCTTTTTCTTTTTATTTAAAAGTCAAAGTGTTGGAGCGTATATATCGTAACAATTTTATTTGTGTTTAATATTTTTTATTAACTATAATTTTTATTGGTTTTGTTTGATATCTAAGAAAGAAGCATTTAAAAATTATGATTACAAACAATTTTATTTATTTTTCTATAATTAACATTTATTACACAGGACGATAAAAAATGTATTTTTAAAGATTTCTCAGGCAGTTTAGATTAGGGATGTCAATGTCTAAAAATGTAGTTGTGTTAGTAAGCGTGAAAAAATGCACTCAAAGAAAAGTTGGGTTTAGTAAATGAAAAACATAAGTTACACATGGTGCTTTATTATTATATAAAACATATTATCTTAGGCATTTTTGCTTGGCTTTGCTTACACTTAAATTAATTAATATTGCCATACAAAAATATAATCGATATTCCTCTAACTTTATCTTAAAACATTAGTATTAAAGAAATTGATGATTATTAATTAGCAAGCAATTTATTACCATATTTTTTTCCAGTGTATTTTGTTTTCTTTGCACTTTCAGCAACGATTAAATGAAATTGCGTAAGAATACGTATGAACTCAGCCAACCCAATTGTGATATGAAATTGACATCCTTAGTTTAGAAATACATACATATGATAATGAAGTTCTAAGCCTGCCAACAACTTTATTTAATAGTTTCTAATTCTCAAGATGCACTGATATATAGGAAATAAATGAAGTCACACAACATATTGCAGCATAACTCGAGAAATATTTGTTCGATTTGATTTAATAATAAAATAAATTATATCCAAGTTATACTTACATATATTATTCATTAATCTCCTTAATAGTTTCTGAGCTATTAAAAAATTGTGTAAAAAAAAATATAAAAATTAAAAAAATTTGTAAAAAAATCTAAAACGATTAAGAATGCTCTTTTTTCTTTTATTTATTTTAAAAAGAAATACATATTATTGAAATCAAAAATAAAGAGATGTAATCTCATTATTTTTTATTTTTTATAATTTTGAATGAGATACCTTAACTTAATTGTAAATAAAGTCAACATTTAAGCACTGATTTTAATAAAATTTAAATTTGAAATTTTGTTTAAAAAACATGCAACATTTTGCAACATATTTTGAGAACAAATTATCTGATTACTATGACGATTATTATATATATATATATATATATATATATATATATTATGTATATTTATATATATATATATATATTATGTATATTTAAATAATCAGATAATTTGTACTCAAAATATGCAAAATATGGCGCAACATTATTAACTATCTTCCACGCAGAGAAAAAATATAGTAGAAGATTGTTAATGCAAATATATTAAGATTAAAAGCTGTTTATGGTCACTGAAATAATTTATATTATTACAGCAACCATATTAGTGTTGTGGTGACTGTATAATATTTTCCGCAAACCAAAGAATTTTGTAGTGAACATAAAATATGTTTATCACAAACCACTATTATGGTGCCCTTCTATCATATTCTAGAATTGGATATTTTTTTTATTGCGGAAACGAATATTTGATTACCAAATCCATAATATGATTAATGCAATAATATAAACTATCCTAGTGATCACAAAAAGCATTTAAATATTATATGTTAGTCGTAATACTAATACTCACTAATATAAGACTTGAGACTAATAAAAGGTAAGGGAACAATAATATTCAAATTAAAATTAATATTTCAATCATAAAATTATTGAAATAATTATGTATAGAATAATAAAATTATTTTTTTAGCGTTTAGTGAAACAATTTTAATTTCAGATTATGCATAGTGACTGTTTATATTTTGCACTATTTGAGTGTAGTGTAAAATTTGTTTAATACTACTTAATTTAGTTATAGTGAAGCAATACATGATCACACTACCCCCAACTACACTGAAAAAATAATTTGAATAAATGAAGTACGTTGAATGAAATTCGTTGATTTTTTCAAATAATTATTTGATTCAACGTATTTAAAAAAAATTCAATAAAATATTCAACGCACTACGGTAGGTTGAAACCATTAGTTAAATTTATTTCATAATAATATAAATAAATCAGTCATTTGATTTAACGTAGTAGTTAATTGAATTAATGAACACGAATATATTTTTGATAATAAAGGAACATGTTCACTGAATTTAAATTACTTGTACTTTGATTTATAAGAACAAAAACAAACAAAACATAAAAAATAATACAATATACGAAAAAATAGTGAACAATTCGTTGATTCAATAAACTAATACTTTGCTTTAAGAAAAACGAAGATTTTTAACAGGAAGCATAAGAGAAAAAAAAGAAAACAACCCATTTTATATTTATCGTTTAACAAGGAATGTCATGTTTTAAAAGTGTTGGTTAATAAAAAAAACAAAGGAAAATTCAGAGATACTGCAATATATAATACCCTAACCATTAAAAGTTTGTACACCTGTACAAAATATTCATATTTGAAATTTGAAAAGCTATGTTTCTTGCAAACAATATCTGATTTTAACAATTGATCACTTATTTGAAAGATAATTTTACTGTTTTCAAACTCTAAAAAAAAAACATTAAATTATTTTGAAACCTTTCACGTACGAAGGTGGATCAATATTTCCGTGAATTTTCGAACTTCCCTCGTAGTTATATAGAATGCAACACTATTCCCATCAAGTACCATCTGTTAATAGACTACTGTCAAATTTTGAGCAAGTGTCGTCATTTGCTTTGCGTTTAACAGCTGTTCAAAACATACAACCTCGTGTATTTTTCTAAAAATGGAAAAAAGTGAATTTTATTTTTTGCGAAAAAAAACCGTCAATCAAACCAAGGAAAAACTCGATAAATAATATGGGGACTCTGCACCATCGATTTCAATGGTAAAAAAGTAGTTTACTGACTTTAGTGTGGTCGCACAAGTACAAATGACGCTGAACGTTCTGAACGGCCAATTGAGGTCAGTACACCCGAAAATGTCTAAAAAATCCACGATATGGTGTTGGCCGATCGAAGAGTAAAAGTGCGTGAGATTGTTGATGCCATAGGTATTTCATATGACATTGTGGTTTCGATTTTAAATGACCAGCTGGGTTTAAGAAAGTTGTCTGCAAGATGGGTGCAGCTTTTGCTCTCAATTGACCATAAACGTAAACGTGTGACAACTTCAAAGGATTGTTTGGAGTTGTTTAATCGCAATCCGAATGAGTTTTTATGGCTTTTTGTTACGTGGATAAAACATGGATCCATTACTGTACTACGGAGACCAAGCAGCAGTCTAAACAATGGGTTTCTCCTTGTGAACCTGCTCCGAAGAAGGCCAAGGTAAGTTTGTCGGCCAATAAGGTGATGCCTATTTTAAGGACCTTGAAAAATCCTATTTTTTGGAAGGGATACAAAAACTGGAGAAACGTTGGACTAAGTGTATTGAGTTAAAAGGAGATTATGTTGAAAAATAAATTTTTGTTTTGTATTTCATTCAAAAGGTCATGAACTTATCCGCCCTCGTATTTTAATTAGACATTTGCAGTTTGATGATATTAACATCATTTTTTACAAATATGTGATTTTCGACATATATAGCTAAATATTTCTTGCCGAAAGAAGGTATGTAAACTTCGAAAGTATATATTATTATAAAAATAATAAGCAAGTCCGTTTTAAGTGAGATCTCTGCAATCACTTACTAAAAATTATAATTTGGTTTCTGTAAGTGGAAGAATATGTATATTACATATCCCGGAAAAATAATTCTACCTTTTTAGGTATTATCATAATATAAATAAATCTGTTATTTGATTTAATGTAGTAGTTCATTGAATTAATGAACACGAATATATTTTTAATAATAAAGGAACATGTTCATTGAATTTAAATTATTTTTACTTTGATTTATAAGAACAAAAACAAACAAAACATAAAAAATAATACAATATACGAAAAAATAGTGAACAATTCGTTGATTCAATAAACTGATACTTTGATTTAACTTCAACAATAAAAATTATTATAATGGACAAATATGAAATAAAATAGGCAAACGGGTCCTAAACATAAAATCTTATCGCTGATTAATCCAAATTTTCACCGTTTAAAGGGAATTCTTGTATAAATGTCATTTATACATAGTGGGTTGTATCATAAAACATAGCATAGACTTAGAATAATATTAAATGGACTGCCCAAATTTTATATCTTATGCCTACGGAGGATAAGAATAGCTTTTTTCTAGAATATACAAGTTATCAAGTCCCTAAACCAAAAATCTGAGAAAATATGTAACTGTGTTAATATCATTCTTAATATTTAAAAAAAAAAAATACATTAGCCATATTGCGTAAAAAAGAACCAAGAATAACAACAAAAAACAAAGCCTAAAAATTATCATTCTAGAATCTGGATATTCTTAACATCCAATGCGAACCTAATTCCAGCTAATGTTGTAGACAGAAGTCAAATTGTAAACACCGAACTACCTTCAATAAACGATTTCCGATTAAAAAAGAAAATACGATAATCATCCGATTTTATGAAGTGTATTGTGTACCAATCTTCAATAAATTAGATCTTATAAACAATTTATTCTAAGGTAATAGTCAAATGTTATGTAACTTCAACCTAGTAAATTTTTTGGTATGCTGCATGAACTTTAAGTGTTCAAATTTAAAAATAGTTAATGTTAGATAGTTCAAAATTATTCCCTTTTTACGTAAAATTTTAGAAAATAATTAACTAAATTTTTATCACTTTTAAAGACAGCTAAATTATCTTTAAACTAAGAGGTCAATTGCTAAAATGAAAAAATACGAATCCTTTGGTGGTTCTGAAGAACTTGAGCACTAGTAAAAATACACCGAACTGAAAGAATTACTCAAAAACAGGAACACTTGCTAGATTTCTTAAAATGTAAGTTTGATAATGCTTATTGCTTTAAACACGCTTTAAAATTATTTTTTTTTACAAATATTTATATAGATAAAACATTTACGAAGTAGGAATGTATTACTGGCATTAAGTACGGGATTTTCAAAGAAATATCTTGAATACAAAAATCAAGACGTTTTCTATTCGTAAGTTTTCACATATTAAATATTGTCATTTAAAAAATACAGATTGATCAAGATTCATAACTCGTCAGAACATTTCCAGGCAGAAAATAATGTTAAAGGTAAACAATTTGGACGAATCTCTTAGCACTTAATCTTAATTGAATTAATTTAATTTAAAATATTTTTTTTTTTCTTTCAAGACAATGCTGTTGTCATATTAATCTGGTGTCTACATCGATATTCCATGCTATCATTGAGCAATACTCTCAGGATGCTTTTACGTTTGTTGGAAATAGCACACAGAAATTTGATGATCTCACCTCTAAGTTATCATCTAAACCTGACTGTATTACAAACTTCATTTTGGGTATTCATACCAGGGATATGAAATCACAAAATTTTTTTTGTTTTTTTTTAGATTTAAATAAAAAAAAAATCTAAGAAAATAATTAAATAAAATGAAAAACAGAAGTATAGAACAAGCCTATTATTGTGGTACATTTTCAACGTATAAATAAATTCATTGAAATCAAGTAACAGGTTATTTAAGTCAACGTAATCATTCATTGAAATGTTAAAGATTTCTAAATATATCATTGAGTCAAAATATAGGTAGGGGTATAGCGTTAAAATCATGATACTGGTTCTTTATTTCAACGTACTGACACATTGAAATTATTTATTTAACTCATTAAAACAAAATACAATTAAGTTGAGTCAATGAACTTGTACGCTGAAATTTAGTACTGTATAATTATTAACGTATGTCAATATATTGCTTCAATGTACGTTAGGCCAAAATTAGAGATGAAATTCGTTGAATCAATGAACTTTTTCTTTGTATTTATGTACCTTTTCGGTTCAGTGTCTGGTTATAATGATTTATCTCTTTTTTAGAGGTCTAGAATCAATTCAAAAATTTTATGTTTAGTACAGAAATAATTTGTTTACGGAAGTGAATATTTAATTTTACAAAAAAAAAAAAAAAAAACTTCTAAACACGATATGTTTGCCCCTACAATGCTTAACTATATTTTTCTGTATGTTGTAGTAGATTATCTCGAGAACTGGAACCAATTCAAGAAAATTTAATTTATGAGCTTTAAATTACACTATAACTTATAGAAATTCGCTGTCGCAGAATCAGTTTTGACTTGTACTTTTTAATGTCAATTGTAACCCTAACATTTAGCAAGCAGGGACAAAAAAGTCTTTCCAATAATATCAAACTCAACTGATACAAGAATTCAGATATCTTAAAATTTTCCCATCTTTATTCACATTTACCTGAACGTAAACTTATATTTATTTCAATATTTAACACTTGTCATCATCGTCCAAAATTAAAAAAAATAAAAAAATTAAAAGAAAATCTAATTTCAAACCACCGCAGGCTTTTATTTAATAACAATATATAAATCAAATAAAAATTCATTGTATTTATAAAGTAGCAACGCGTGGCTTAATACAAATCTAAAAAAGTTCTCATAATTGTTGCCACCAAAAATACAATTTAAATCCTAACAAACAAATCAAACATTATTTAACCCCTCAAATATTTTATAAAGCAACAAAAAGGTACAAAATTCAATTTGATTTAATATTAAAATGTAAATGATACGAACAAGATTGAAATTTATATAATGAGTGGGATTAGTTTCCAAAGTTTCCCAGAGTAATCAGCATTAGTAACATTGACAACAAAACAAGCAATTACAGAAATATATATATATATAAAATTTCTCTTTTTTTTCTATTCTGTATGGTATTTGGAAATTTCGAAAAAGAAAGAAACAAGTACTAATCTGCTTAAAAACAACAATCAATCCATCTATCCATCCATCTTTTTTTTGATATTTAAAGTTGTATTGTGCGCATGCCTCTTGGCAAAAACATCAAATAATCGGATTAGAATTGTTCACAAAATATTGACTTTCTCAGGCCATTTAGGATGAACAAACGAACACCAGCCGAAAAAAATAGATTCTTTTTTTTCTCTATTTAAGTTGAGGGTAGATTACCGTTTGCTCATTGACATTCTTCTAAAAATATTCCTTCATTCGTTTATGTTTGTTTTTATTGAAAAGTGTTCATCATGTAAGTCAGTAGAAACAAAAATCAGCCCTTAAAATCCTTCAGCCTTATTGCTGATGTTAATAATGATTATTATGCCACTGACTGCAAACGATTATGAGATTTTGTACCAACGTTTATTTATTTACCTTTTTATTTGTTTTGTATATGTTTATATGCGTTTTTTTCTTCGCCTGTAATTCGATTTTGTTTTTTATAAAAAGAACATTAGATGATTAGCATTTATGTGTATGTAGTGTTTAGTTAAAGATTCATTTGTCCAAATAACAGAAACATTAAAAAAGAAAAATCAAACATTTATGTCAGTTTTATATTATGGGAAAAGTAAACATGTTAAAAATATTCATCATTCTTCATTCCTTAATGATTTAATAACAATTTTTATACAATTTTTGCAGGCGTTGATGGGCGTTTTTTTTACAAGCAAAATACAAATAATAAAATTCATGATGCTGCAAGTGCTAATGTTGATCATTTGTTTGCTTTTAGTTGTACGGATACGCCTTTTTAATTTTAATTAAATATTTGAGATAAATACAGACATTTAGGCCTAAAGAAGAAATATGTTTGAAAATTAATTTGTTGTTAAATGTGGAGCCCATGAACAATAATGAATAATAATTGTTTTTCCACAATTATACTAGCAACTTTACATAAATTTTTAATTAACCCTTTGGAAGTTGTTTAAAAGAACTTCTAAAGAATGATATTAAGGTTAGTGCATACTGCGTTTTTTAAGGGATTTTTAACATAATAATAAGCGGTAGAAAGTGGGTCTGCCGCTGCCATTGTCATTTATCTCGAAAACAAGGTAATCATTTTTATGATACTAATCAATTTTATTTTCTCAACTTCAATTATGTTATTATTTTATTATATTATGCGTTTGTGTTGATGTTTCTAGCGAGCAGAAAAATTCATCCAACACCCACCTTAAAGTATATCAAACGACTCGGAATCACTTCTTGAGTCGATCTAACGATGTCCGTCCGTCCGTCTGACTTGCTGGGCGGCTGGCTGTCCATGTAAACCTTATGCACAAAGTACAGATTATAATTTTGAAGCCAATTCAATGAAATTTGGCACGTATTATTTTCATAACAAAAGAACGAAGCCTGTTGAAGTTGGCTATGATCCAATTAATCCATTATTTCACCTATCCCCCATACAAATGCCCTCCTGGAATAGGAGTTTAACGATCATAAATGCCTTAAATATAGCAATATTTTAATGAAATTCGGTGTAAGGAAGTTTTGTATAAGTATCAACCTATGTGCCAAATTTCATAAAGATCGGTCCATAATTGACCGTAGATCCCATTTAAAACCCTCAAAAATTACTAACGAGTATAAATCACATACAAATGTTAATATCAAATTTATATTCGACACAAATAAGTTTTATATAAGTAGGAATCACAGTGACAAATTTTATGATGATCGCTCCATAATACACTCTAAAGTGTATAAATTCATATAAATGTTAGTATTCGTATATTTTATTTTACACTTAGTAAAAGTATCGGTCCACAATTGTCCACATGTCTAATATAAGATATCTCCACGAATTTTGATGGACATACACAATGATGTGGTGTATGTGGTCAGGTGATCGAACCTACTCATGCAGTGTTGGCACCAGGAAATCAAGTCATGGTAGGGAATATTGAGGGAGTGGTGTTTGTATACATTAGATTTACATTTCCTAAGTCGCAAGTGAGGGGAAAGACTTCTATGGAGAGTGTATTCCATAGTATTGCCTAAAGAACGAATACTCCTTACAAATGGATGTATTTTCAGGGATAAAATTGTACTGCGTAGACATAGAGTGAAGCTATAATTCCTGGATCTTAAATTTGTAATCGTATGGTTGGATTTGCATTTTAAATTTTTGAAAATGTTAGACCAGTTTTTCCATGTATATGCCAACATTTCCGTACCATTTAGTTAGATTCAATTTAATTAATCAGTTAAAGAACAAAACTATCTATCATATAAAGCTAATTGAAAGTAGATATATTTACCGAGTCTACAAATATAAGATTTTAAAAAGTTATGACTTTTTGCGTTTTGTTTTTGTGCAGTCTTTGTGATGTCTTTACCTTAAATAATAATTTTACACTTTTCTAAAAGGTATCTTCACGGATATCATTTTAAGATAGTAAACGAGCCTTATCGTTCAATAGGGCTAATTACAAAGCTTCCAAAATTTGACCTAATTCATTTAAAATATTGACAAATCAGACTTTAATTTTTTTGTTTTAAATTTATGATGTTAGATTCTGTCCCACAGTGCGAAGCTCCAATGTATCAATAAACTTGGATATTCTACTGTCACCGAAAAGTGCTTTTGACTTGTCGGGATGCTCCAAAGTAAACTTTGAAGCACCGGCCCATAGATGAAAGATGTTTTCCATTTTCGGATGGATGGGTGAAATAAGTAATGAAAAGGTTAGATTCAGACCTCTTTCGACACTTGAAAAATGACTTCAGTTCAACAAAATTCATAGTGTATTCTTATGCCCAGAATTTTTAGAACTTTTGAATTTTAGGAGCGTTAAAATCGACTCTATTCGCGCTGCTACATTCAGAGATTTTTACGAGTTCAAGGTTAAGTATCATTCATACTTTGCTCATCTGTAAGGAAAATAAGATCATTAAGAAAGTTTAAAACGAATCGAACTTGAATTCATATAGTGAGATCTCTGACATATAATCGATATAAATCGAAAGATTTGACTACCGACTGCACTGCTTTGATTTTGTTTATTTCGTCAGATTTTAAATGCCTTCTTTCTGTATCTGACTGCATCTTTATACGTCTGATCAAACTAAGATTTTTATCTTATTTCAATAGAAACTGTCTTAATTGAATTCCGACTTTTCGTAAATAAGTGAATTTTTTAACTTTAAAACTTTCTGAGAAACGTTACGAAGAACGAATATTTCAGAGTTAAAAGATACTAATCAGAACAAAGACTTAAATTAGCCAATGATCTTTTGACTTACTATTACCGAACGGAACAAATATTTTTACAAATCTTAGACTTTTGATGATTGAATTTCAACATTTAAGAAAATGTACTTTTAATTTAAAACGTAAACTGTGTTACATTTATTAAAATGTATTAAAATTAATCATATTCCTACGACCCTATTTTTCATTTACAAAATTTTCTAAATAAATGAAGAAATTTTCAAATCACGAATAATGTCAGTCAGATTTAGTATTTCAACTTTTTTTTTAACCAATTTCTTATATTTATATCCTTCTTTTTTCATTTTGTTTGTACTTGTTTTTTGTGGGTTTTAATAAATTTATGCAATCTTAACAAAGATCGTGTTGAATGTGTTGATATAACGCAAGGTTTTTAACAATATAATTTGCATTTCAGTTTTAGATGAATGTACCAAATGGATGGTTGGATGATGAGGAAAAAGAAGCAACAAAGGAAACTGTTGAAGTTGTATGAAACCAAATAACGAATCAAACATTTAGCTAAAGTTTCACTCACTCACGTTACAAAAATAAAAAATAAAATAAATAACGTGGAAACATTTCGTGGTGCGTTTGACGTGTCTTTTAAGTGACATGTTTGTTTAGTTGTTGGTTTATTTGTGTGTTCATTTCTTGGTTTTGCTTTAAATTTTACTTGAAAAATGTCAATTTTTCTACCGTTTGCAACTTTGAATATTATATATTTTTTTATGTAAGTATTCAAATCAAGTAGTGAATTAAAAACAAAAAAAAAAAAAAAACAAAAAATAAAAAACTCTAACATCAGCGAAGAATAAAATAAAAACCCAACCAAAGACTTGTCATAAGTTCTGAGGGGTTTGTGTTTTTTTCTTCTTTAAAAAAGCAAAACTATTTTGCATCTTTAAAGAAAATGAAGAGGAAGAGTCTTTAGTGTGTGGTGGCAGTAGAGTGAATATTTTAAATATTTTAATGTCGAGTTTCTGGCAAAATGTTAAACTGTCATTCTTTTGTTGATTGTGTGTCCTTTTGATGAATTAGGTTGAAATAAGAAATTCCATACTTATAAAATACTTCTATAAAAATAAGCGAATGAAAAAAGCGAAAAAAATACAGCTGCAAATAAAGCGATAATTTAAATACTTTTCAAACGTTAATAGATTACACCATTTCCCAAAAAATTTTTTCACACATTAAAAAATCGATATATGCATCAAACTAGAGCTTAGTTTTTCTCCAGGACGTAAAAATGGACTTTCATGTTTTAAAAATACACAATTTAAAAAAAATAATAAAACATTTACCAAAATTATATCAACACAATATGGATGTCAAATGAAAGCTAAAAATCTATGAAATATAACAAAGTTTTTATTTAAATGTTGCAGCACAAAATGTTAAGAAATTCTATATATAATTGAATAATAATTATAATATTAAAGGGTTAAATTTTTAAAAAGATGTTTCTTAACTTTTTATACTGCAACATATAAATAAAAAATGTTATTACATTACAGTTATTCGTGGGTTTCATTTGACATCCATATTGGATCGATGTAATCTTTGTATATATTTTATAATTTTCTTAAAAATTGCACATCTTTCGAAACTTTGAAATCCTTTTAAGAGGAAGTTTGACATCCTAAAGAAAAACTGAGTACACAGTTTTACCATAGACGGCCTCCACTTTTATCTACATAACGATATTTTCACGTGTGAGAATGATTGTTGCACGCTGATGTATATTTGAAAATAAATAGTAAAAGGTAATATTTTCAAAAGGATATTTTCTTATGTTTTTGTACCGCAACATTTAAATAAAAATTATTATTATATTTCAGGGATTCTTAGCTTTGATTTGACACCCATACTGGGTTTATATAATATTCGTAAAATTTTTTATAAATTTTTAAAAATGTGAAGCCTTCGAAACTTTCAAGTTATTTTAAGAGGAAATTTGACGTTCTGAAGAACAACTGATTAAGCAGTTTTACTACTTATATGGTTTCTAGTTCCATACATATATCGATTTTTTTTCATATATGAAAATGACACGATTTTTCTTTCATTTCGAACAATACAAAAAAAGGGTATGTGAATCTTATTTTCTTATAAAGTGCAATTTTAGTTTCTCGTATATATTTTGAATTATATATAAAAGATCGATTTTTCTTGACAAAAGTAAGTGATCACAGAGCAAAAAGCTCTAGCGCTTTCAATTTATTTATAAAATGCGATTTTGATTTTTCATAAAAAAATCGACATTTCGATATTTTAAGTGAGAAAAATAGGATATTTGTTCTAGCGCCTCTAGTTTGCTAAAATTCGATTAAAATTTTTCATGTGAAATATAAAAAATCATGATGATAAAATATTAATTCTTTTTACTCTAACGTCTCCAGTATGCTAAAATTCAACAAATAAGAAAGATATAGTCGACCAAGCCCGACCATATGATACCCCACACCATTATGTATGTCCATCCAAATTCGTGGAGGCGTCTTATATTAGACATGTGGACAATTGTGGATCAATACTGTGAATACTAACATTTATATGAATTTATGCACTTTAGGGTGACTCCCGAAAGTGGGCTTGTATGGGAGCTATGGTAAATTATGGAGCGATCCTCATAAAATTTGTCACTGTGATTTCTACTTATATAAAACTTATTTTATATAAACTTGATACTAACATGTTCATGTGATTTATGTCCGTTAAAGTGATTTCCGGAAGAAGGTTTTATACGGGAGCTATGGTCAAAAACTTCCTTGCACCAAATTTCATTAAAGTATTTCTATACTTAAGGCATTTATGATCGTTAAACCCCTATTCCGGGAGGACATTTGTTTGGGGGCTAGGTGAAATAATGCACCGATCATAACCAATTTCAATAGGCTTTGTCCTTGTGGCATAAAAGTCCTACGTGCCAAATTTCATTGAATTATCTTCAAAACCAGCCAGATGGAGGACAGACATTGTTAGATCGACTCAAAAAGTGATTCCGAGTCGATTGGTATACATTAAGGTGTGTTTTGGATGATTTTTTCTGTGCGTTACAAACATCAGGACAAACGCATAATACACCTATGGTAGTGTGAGATATAATTGAATTTTCCATGTGAACAATCTATTGATTAGTGTGAATAATTAATGATCACAAACTTTCATGCTATTTACTCTAACGCCTCTAATTTGCTGAGATAATGCAATATTAGTTTTTCACTAAAAAAATTGATTTTTAGTTAAAAAAAAAAATAATAATAATAATAAGTGATCATAAACTTTCATTCTTTTGGCTCTAGAACCTCTAGTTTCATTAAAAAATACAATTACAATCTTTTGTATAATAAATCGATTTTTAATGAGAAAAATAAGTGATCACAGATTTTAGTTTTAGCGTTGTTTAGAGGGTTTATTAGAACAGGTGTTGTTGATACAATTAATTGCTATTTTAAGACAATAAGAGCTTATTTATTAATTTATTCGCGATTAAAACTTTGTTGTATGAACTTTCAATATTACATAGTATTATTTTATATTTATTGTTATTGTAAAAATATGTATTAAATTTTATCTTTAACATTACTTGACATGCAACAGATATTTGTACGATATAATTAACTGAAAAACTTTTTGAAATTTGTTTATACTAATGCAAATAAACGAATAAGTAGGTAAACATTTTAACCAAGAGCAAATAATGAAATAAATTTGTTAACATTTATTTGAATGCAATCAATACACCTTTTTGTTCTTAAGTTGGTGTTGTAGCTTTTATTATTATTGTTGTCTGTAACAACTCCATTTGTGAGTGCAATTTATATTGTGCATAAACACCCATAAATTTCAATCAAAATGACATTGAACTCTAACATGTAAAGTTGTGTGTGTATAAGAGTATATGCATATAATGTTTTAAAAAATTTTAGGTAAGAGAGCTTCTTTAGTCTTTGGAAAGTTATATAGTTGTTTTATTTGATGTCAGGGTAACCAATAATGCATTCGATTGAATCTTATTAAATGCTTAAAATGACTTCACAGAGAGATATCTCGAACAGTTTTCCGGCAGAATGCTTAATTTAGAAACTTCGAATTTTGCAAAACTAACAAGACGTTGACTTTTGCCCCAAGCTTATTTTTTGTATGCCATTTATTGACCTAGGATAGTGCCACCAAAGTCAAAGTTTTTTAGAACAATATTTTTTCTTAAACTACTGAAAAATAGCATAACTTTAAATATAAAAAAATATATATGGTAACATTTTTAGTTTTTTTTTTTCTTTTTTTGGAGAACATAGATTCATATGCAGGACATATACAGCATTTCAAGGACTAAAAATATAACAGAATTGTTCTACCCCGGACAATATTTTCAATTTTCTAACTTAGCTTCACAGAAAATACATAAATTTTATTATTTCTAATTCTCATCATCCATATAAAAGTATTCCAAATAATTCCAAAATAATTTTCATTGGACCGACTTTGGACCGATGTACACAAAATTAGTTATCATAATTTTCACTTAAGTAGAAACTGTCTAAAAAACGTATTAAGGGAAAATATTTTTATGATGATTTCAACCAAGTCTACCAGAATTATAATGGTTGAACGGATACCGTTGAGTCGGTTTAGTAAATTATTTAATGCCAACTTAAACACCTGAAGATAGCTAAATAACCAAGATTTAGTACATTATAAGCATTATAAAAAACGTCATAAAACTGGGAAACTTCCAACAATAAGTTACAATAAAAAATTTAGTACATTTTTACTTTTTACTTCGAATTTTCAAATGTGACGTATAACTTTTTTAAACATTTTTAAAATTACCAAATCTTCCTCTTTCCAACGATACCAATATCTTGTTATAAAAACTTACAATTTAGTTAATGCCACAAAACCCAATTTTTTTCCTCAGTGTGGACTGTAAATATTAAATGAAAATATTTACAGTTCAAATTGAGGTTTTTTTTTAAATTGGCTTTAGTTTTCGAGATATAAACAAAAATATGTTTTTATTATTTTTGAGCTCTGAAAACCAATTTAGTCAATATAAAGTGATAAATCGCAATTAAAGATCTGCCAAATAGAATCGTTCGTATTATTTAAGATCTGCTTCATGTATTAAAGTCTAAAGATATGAACTAATTATCTGTTCCTTTCAAAATCCTTCGATTTTTCCCAAATTTGATTGTATTTGTTCACCTTTTTGTTACTCGTACCGCCAAACTTTTAAGTGAAAAATCAAAATATGGAATAAATTAAATTAACCTTTAAATATATTCAAACCCGAATTTTCCTCAAATCAGTGGATTTTGATAACCGAGAATGTTGCGAAGAAGGGTTTTCGCCTTCCCTTGGCGGATTATTGGACGTTAAACATTTTTGAATAATTCCGACGATCATGAGTAGGGCAACCAAAATTATAGTCTAAAAAAGTGTTTTATGCAAATAAAATGACCTTAAAATTGGTAGATATTCCCTTAAAATAATGAAATAAGATCTTAAAATAATATTTTTTCTGGCTAAATTTTAAATTATCTACTACTCACACTAAAAAATAACTTATTTTTTTATTAGTTTCTTTTTGCACTTAGAAATATTCTAAGCTGATAGATTGTATCGAGAAATTACAAAATTTCTATTAATTTCTAAGATGAAAATTTTTAGGGAATTGGATTTCAAAAACATATGTTACAGTTAAAAAAAGTATCGTTAATGACAAATTATATAAAAAATTTTATTGGGTGAAAAATTTTTCTCTTAAGTGTAATTAGCATATTTTACACTATTTATAATTAGTATAAAATGCAAAAGTATTCCATTTAAATTGTTGAAATACGCTCTATGAAAATATAATAAAATATGCTGAAAAACACAAAATATGCAAAAATATGATGTTGTGATCAAAATATGCAAATAAATACTATAACAAATCGATGTCTGAAATAACTAATAGTTTGGTTTATTTGAAGCCCAAGAAAAACATGATTTTGCATATTTTTGTGTCATGAGTTTTCGAATAGTAGGTTTCTTTTATAATTTTTGTCCTTTTCGTTTGTGTTTTGAAGAAGTTCTTGTTAAAGTAAGGTTCGTTGTGAAGATGTGGCTTGAGCTTATACGTGGTTAAAAGGAGACATTTTCTTTTCCGCCACAAATTATATGGAACGGTTATTCATAATATAAAATAAATCGTTGTTATTATCACTGCGGTATATGTTATATTTCTCTTGAGAATAGAGAAAAGCGTTCCATTTTTGATTTGCAACCGTAATGCGTTCAACTCTGCCAACTATGTTTGTAAATTCAAACCTCGAATCAAGTCATTCAACTCAGTTAGTAAACCAAGGTAATGAATATACTCGCTTCTGACCATTTAACACCAATTTGCCCATTTTTCCGCTTGAAATCGAAAACTAGAACTAATTTTGAGAAACGAATACTAAATTTGCATTCAGCGCACTTAAATACATCAAAATTGGTTCTCATCTACTTCGGTTCAAAAGTTGACCCGAATTTGTAAACCTGTGTAATTAAAGCTATTTATGGTCTCAACTTGGAAAAGAGATCTCTAAAGTATATTATCGAAATAAAGTTTTCCATTTTGAATCGAAGCAATAAAATATTTCATAAAGCTTTTCTAAACTTCAAATTCACTTTTTATTATGCTAAAGATCTCATATCCCAACAAAGAACTTAAAACACAAGTTTTTGTATTTAGTAATATATTCTCAATTGTCATGATCTTAAGTAAAGTTATATTGAACATAAACATATTTGTTCAGACTAAAAACAAATGAATCGATGAATTGAATTGCAACGAATTGTTAAAGATATGTATGTATTTGTGTATGTGCGTTGTTTTATGACCAGCACTCAATAAGTCGATTGCCAAATAATGTGACATTTTTGCATTAATTTGTTATAAGTTTTACAATAACTTCAACAAGAACAACAACAGCAACATTTCTTAAGAAATATATTTTTTTTTATCTTCAACATAAAAAAGAATAAAACAGAATAAAGTCTTCTTTAAACTAAAACTTTTGTTTAGTACTTAAGTATTACGTTTTTTTTTTTTTTTTTTTTTTTCTTTAGTAAATTTGCATTTGTATGACAATCAATAAATACATAGATATTGTTGTTATTGCTAATGCTGGTTTAAGTAGTGACCAGTGCAAGAAAACTAATGATTGCAATAAAACTAGTAACAGCAACAACAATTTAAGTAAAAAAAAAAAGATGAGCAAACTGAACAGGATCTCTAAGTAAATGTAATAGATGAAAAATACATACATACAAACAACAAGAAAGGAAAACTGTATAAAATCAGCAAAAGAATAAAAAGAAGAAGAAAAGTATAGATTAAGACATCATGACTTGTTTTCGATCACAATTGAGGACAACTGAATGAAGTTTAAGTATTTATGGGGATATATGTATGTGTATATATGTATGTGCTTATTTGTATTGGTATTCAAATGAGACAAAATTCTTGATAAAAATTTACATAAAAGAATACATTTTGCTAATCATTTTTCAACAACAAAAAACCTGCACAACAAACATTTAGAGAGAAATGCGACAATAATAAATTGTATATGTCATCCTTCACATTCACCTTTACGCTCCTCTTTATTGTTGTCCTTCCTCATCCTCATCCACATCCACATCCACATCCACATCCTCGTCATCATCATTATCATTGCAGCAATAATATTTTACTTGTTCAATAATATAGTGAAATGCTTAAATGGTAGAAATGCATGTTTGGTTGGATATTTGGTTGGTTCGATGGATGGTTTAATAGCAAATTTTCTCACTCACTTATACAGGCGCTACGACAAATAAAATTTTGAAACCTTTAATACAAGAATTTTACCATTTTAATGCAGAAATTGATGAGGAGAACAATGATGACGGTCAAATTGGAATTGTTTTCTACTGCTGCCGCTGCTGTTGTTCTTGTTGTTGTAGTCATATTGTATGTATGATTGTATTTAAACGACCAAAATCAGCCAACCAGCCTAATATTCAGGCACAACCTTCCATGGAGCGTCTGGCAAGTTATGGTCAGAGTTTATTGTCTCATTGCTGCATTGTTTTCTTATTGTTTTTGTTGTTGGTTGGTTGGTTGATTATGTTTTCTGGCAACAAGAAAACAAGGAAAATGTTTCGTTTTGAGCTTAAAGCCAAATCTGTTGATCATTTGTTTAAATATGCGGTAAAAGACAACTCTAAACATTAAAAAAAAACATTGCACGTTTAACAATTCAATTTATTTTGTGCACAAAATAAAAACAAATAAACAGAAAAAACTTTAACGAACATAAAATTGCGAGAATTTTGAAATTTCCTCAGAAACAAACAAGAGACACGACAATATTCATACAAATACAAACTCAAAAATTTATACTATTCAATGTCCACCATCGTCAGCATCATCATCATCATCATTATTATTATCATCATTGTCATACCAAAGTTCTTTCTACTGGTACTATTGCTCTTGGGTCTAACCATATATACATTACTTTCCTTTAACAAACCATTCCAAGACTTTAAAAGGAATCATCATTCAGTCAACCTAAACGAAGTAACCGACCAACCGATCAACAAACAAACAAATCCAACTTCAACCATTGCAAACAATTTAGCATGAACAACAACAAAAATTTTAAATTAAAATTTTTGAAATTTTCAACAAACACAATTTTGTATTCATATAAATAAAATAAAATGTTTTCATTATTCGTTTATATGATTTTATATGTGAGTAAATCCTAATGTATGTTTGTGTGAATAATTTTATTTGTACAAAATAATAAAATACAATAACAACATGGCCTTTAAACGAATGGTAGACTAATACAACAAATATAAACATTTTCTTGAGTCTGTCAAAGTTAAATTAAAATCGAAATTGCAATGAGATCATCAAGAAGTATCAATTGAAAATTTTATTGAAAATTAAGTGAACAATTAAAAAATTATACATACTCGTATATTAGGGATAATATTTGAAAATTTAAAAGCCAGGAAAAGCTGCATGGATACGAGTATTTGAATACTTATGTTTCTGTTACTCTTTTCATATTTTTATAGGACGACGGCAATATTCATATTGATATTAATCTGGGCAGGTATAACTCTTTTAAGTAGTCTTTAAAATTATAGTTATATTTTCATTTGTTCCTAAAATACTGAACATTTTAGGAACAAAATGAAAATGGGTTGAAAAAGTTCTGCTTATCACAAAATGGAATATAACCCAGCAAAAACTTTGCTTTCCTGGTAAGCTAGCAGGTATAATTGGAAACAAAAATAAAGTACTTATTTTTTGCCTGAATAACTAGTTATTTTTGTTCGAGTTGTCCGCAAATTCATGTAGTTATTTTTTGACTCTAGGGGTACTCAAAAATATGTACCTAAGCGAAAACAAATATAAAAAAAACAAAAAGATTTCGCCGTCAGTGAGACTCGAACTTGGACACAAACTAACCGTTCATTTTTCATGACTATCGTCTTACTCATTACACCATCTCGCACATAGCTTCCTAAACGACAAAAACTCATTTTAGTTTAAAATATCTTTTTAGACATTTTGTTATAAAAAACTAACAGCTTCAGAATGGGGTTAAACCAACAACCTTCTGGTTGTTAATCTAGCGCTCTAGCCAACTCATCCACGTGATTGCAGTATTACTGTGCTATTATACAATTGAGTACTTATTAATTTAATACAGAGTAGGCAAATAATAATGACACCTCATTACCAAGAAACCACTTTAATAAGTAGTTGTGATTACTGAAAACCAAAAAGTTTTTGCTGGGAAATTATGGCACACATATATTTTGTTAATAATAATTTCAACTTCTGCAATATTCTATATTACAAAATTTGTTTTGAATCCGATTGTCTTCCCAATTCTCGGAGTACATTTGTATGGGGACTAAGTAAAATAGGATTTGTTCTTGGATCATAAAAGGTTTGTGTATCAAATTTCATTGAATGATTTCAAAAATAGTGACCTGTAGTTAAATTACAAAGCTTACATGGACGGAAGGTCGATTAGTCTTGCACCAATTCTTATGGGCGTTACAAATTTCAGAGCAAATATATAATACTCCAACCACATATGGCGGTGTAAGTAAGAGGGTAACTTCGTGTATATTACAACATTAAATATTTTTATTCGATTGAAATATAACTCATTCTGTAATATGTTACAAGTGTCAGGTTCACATAAATCTAGCTTTAAAGGTCTTTACCAGTGTTGCCAGGAGATGAGAATAAAAGAGATCAAAAAAGGCTAAATGCCCCAAAAAATAAAGCCAGAAAAAATTAAATTTATTTCTTCTCATTCTCATTAGTTTTTGATATTTTTCTAAAGAAATTGTACTAAATTTATAAATAGTACCCAGTAAAATGACGCAATGAAAAATCGCCAAAAAAATTCCCATACAAATTTGGGTTATATTTCATATGAAAACTTAGCCAATGCTTTCGACTTCCTTTTTGACTAAGCATTTCCATAATTTTGGTTGACTTTTCGCATTAATAACTTTTTTTTATTATTTTAATAAATAATTCCTAAAATGAATTCAAAAATAGTTAAACAGCAAATAAGAAATTATTTACTCTTTGTTGAAATAATAACATTTTAACCTTTTGAGAAAAAAAAGAAGCTAGAAAAAATATAGAAGCTAAAACGAAAACTTTAAGGATAAAAGCAAAACAAAAAAGATAGATTTAGCTTTAAAAAGGCGAAACTGGCAGTTTTAGAGAAATTTTAGAAAATCTAAAAAAACCTAAATAAGTTTAAAAAACTTTCTTTTACAAAAGTGGAAAGTTTTAACATAATATAAAGAAAGGTGATCACACGACCATTTGGAGTATTTCATAACTTGCAATAATCAAATGGACTCGTGTGTTCTTAATATTTTGAGAAAGTAAAATTATTTAGTTTGGTAACGTTATTTTTATTTTTCGAAAAAATCATCAATACCACAATATCCGTACTTAATAACAAAATTTTACAAATTTGTGTGAACTCTTGGTCCTTTTTAGGTGAAAACTAATTTTAATGTAATTTGAATCGCTGAATTCAAATATTTTGATGGTGTAGTCGCTAAAACATTGATTTGAATTATATTATAAATTTTGCACTATATTCCGGATCATGTAGAAATATATAAAAAGCATTACAAAGACGATTTCAAGTTCATTTATTATGTAAACATATGTTATATAAATATTCGGGAAAATTGACAAATTGATGTTAAATCCTCAGGGGTGAGTATTTTCATTACCTTGATTTATATGTTTTCCTAACTGAAATGAATGACTTGATTTAGGGTTTAACTTTACTAACAAACGTTAATGTAAGTGGGACAAAAAATGAAGAACTATTTACGATTATCCAGAGAAAGATAACATGAACTTTGGTGATGAAATCCACAAGTTATTTGATTTCATAATTACACCGTTCGATATCATTTGTGGCGGAAAACGCAACATTTTCTTTCACCACTCTTAAGCTCACAAAATACTTTTAAGCCACATCTTTTCATAAAATTTTACCTTATTAAGGAATTCTTCAAAGCACTTATTAACAAAGGATAAAACAAAGAAGATATATTTGTCAAAAAAAAAAAAATATTCGAAAACTTATAACCGACGGAATCTTTAAGAAATGTTTAATGTTATATGAACCGCCAATGGGCGAAAAATTCCAAAATCTTGTTCACAACACTCGCGGTAATCACAAATCCTTTGATTTGAAACAAGTAATGTTGAGTTTGTTGAAGAAAATGGCGCTCGAATATCTGTAAAACTTAATTTTTTCACTTAAATGTTGGTGGCACGAACAGCGAGAAAGAAGAGCGAATAGATAAACATTTTGAGAAAACCAGTAAATTATACATAGAATTTTGTCAAGAGCACTTAATGAATTCTGCTGTTGAACTCTATAACCTGAAAGTGATTCCAAACAATACGATCGATTCAATTTGACAGATCTTTAATTCAGATTTATCACTTTATATCTCAAATATAGTAAAGAAACATATGAAACGTTTTTTTGGTTGCTTGTATACCTGTGTAATTATTTGGTAGGATGGTTGAAATTAAAGTGTTTAAGACACTTTAAACCCTTTTTCTAATTAAAGAAACTTCTAATAATAAATTATCAGAAATAATAATAATAATTTGCATCTAATAATTTCATTTCAGTGTTTTAATTATTGAGGATAATTTTACAGAATAAAATCGATAAAATTCTCCACTCTATATAATTTTTATTGATTTTGAGCCTGCATTTGACCTAATAAACAAAGGAACTATCAGCAAATGTAGAGTACAACAAGGAAAAGCTCTAGAATTATGAAGTATATATATATATATATATATATATATATATATATATATATATATATATGTATATATATATATATATATATATGCATTTAAATAAAGGCGAAAATTTTTGGCCTGTGATTTTCAGTATATGGAATTGGACCAATTGGAAATAAGATCATTAATGCTTCTTTCATGGACATTCCAACACTACAACAATTCTAAACATACGGCAAGGATTGTAAAAGTTTGAGTGGAAGAAATACAAATAAATGCAATGTGGTGGAAATTTGATTGAGAATATGTGGGTGATTACAAAATATAATAGCGGCACTTAAACATTCCGTAATAACGATAAACTTATCGTAGAACTTGACAATATATTGAATAATTTATGACCATAATGCCTAGGGAGTATTCGAAAATGATACCAACAAAATACTGATCATTTAATGTATTTTTTATAACTTTCGTAATGTTTTTAATAGTTGCAAATGTTTTTTTCACCAAAAACCCAGATTTTTCAGGAAATTTGGATTTTTCATCTATCCAAATTGTCACTAAAAATCCATATTATTCATGTTTAATTATACAATAAAATTTTCGTTAATGAATATTTTTGAATAAAATTTTACACCTGAGTAGATTTTTTGATTTCAAGTGCAATTTACATTTTTTGATTTATCAACAAAAATCTCGAAACTCTCAAAAAAATTTTAAAAATTTACAAAAAGGGGACCAAAAATTTCTATTACAAGAAAACTAAACACATATTAGACTGTATAAAAAGTATAACTTTTCTTATTCTTTTGCGATTTGAGAAAATAGGTAGTTTGTCGGAAAATTTGGTAAATTTTGCGAAACCCTGGTTCTTGCACAAATCAAACTTGAATTTTTTTTTTTTTTTAAATATTTTATGTTTAGTTGTCTTTCAGGAAAATATAAATATTATTTATATTACTTAAGAACATTTATATATAACAGAAAAAGAATGTGACTGGCAGAAAAACGAAAAAAAAAAAAACGGGAAAAAATATACATTTTTCAAAGTTCAAATTTAAATGCCTATAACATTTGACTCAGTAAATATTTTTTTCAAAATTTTTTCTTTACACAATTTTGCTATTTTTTTGTTAATGAAATAAAAAATAAAAAAAAAAAATAAAAAAAATCGGGTAAGCGGAAAAACATTACAAAGACAAGTAAAAAAAGTAAAAATATTAAGCTTTGAAGCGTAATATCCCTTAAACTAAAAGATATAAAATATGTATATGGTGTCTAAAAATGGGACCCCTAGGACCCTCCCTTTTAGAGATCTGTATGTTCTAAGTTCAAAACTTAAACTCACCTACACCTCTACTATCACTATGTGAAATTTCTTTGAAATCGGAATTGCCGTTCCAAAATTCCATAATTATTTCCATTTAATTTTTTTTAAATCGCACACTGTATAACGTGAGAAATTATAAAATCAACACTTTGAAATGAGTATGAAGTCGTATTAAATCTTTTGAAAAATGTTTAATTTTAATAAATCTTAAATATGTTTACGTATGTACATAAGTAACCACAAAACTATAAATGAATGCCAAGTATAATTGCTAATCTAATCCATCTCAATGTCAGTGTTAAATACAATGAATTTTAAATTTTTTGCAAAATTCAATTACCATTGAAAATCACTAGCAATTGTTTAATTAAAAAACAATAACGAAAAGCCAATTAAAAAATACAGAAAAAAAAAAACATTCATATCTTCCTCTTCTCCTGCTCTCGCATACATAAAGTAAATTTTATAAAAACAAATACAAAAAATATAATCATCAATTATCATAGAGAAAACAAAAGATGCTGGTATGGATATACATACATACATACAAAGACAACATTCACTCAATTCACCCAAGAGTTGGATTTTGAGATAACAATAACAACAAGTTGGTTACATTTGCAATTGACATTTGTAAAAGTAGAAATTAAAACAAAAACAAAAAATTTACAATATTTATAAAATAAGAAAAAAAATGATGTGGGAATTTTAATATCACCTCGATACAATTACACATGTAAACTATTCATATGTATAAGTATGTATGTGAATGTAGTAGAGTATGTTGGTTGGTCTTTGTTTTATCTTATAAAGACATCAACAACATTAAAGTGGTCATAAAAACAAATTTAAAAATTAATTCATCATTATTAACATGTCACTAAAACTAGTTGACATTTTTGTCCCTGTCTGTCTGTGTGTGTTTATCTGGGTTTGTATGTGTGTTGTTTTATGGTTATTAAATGCATGTTAAACTGACAACCAACGACAGACAATGACTGTAGTTTAAATACATGCTCATACTGCACTTTGGACAGACAACAGTAACGACAACAGCAACTACACAAAAAAAAAAAAGGAAATTAAAAGTGACAGTTACAAGGACTTGTAGGAGTTTTTCTGTTGTGTTGGTTTTATGGATGCACCTGCAGATTGTTGAAATACAAACAACATTCAACAATAATAAAATAATATGGAATATTATTGATGAGATTTAAAAATGATTTCAATTAAAATCATTCCAGGAATTTTTTTCTTTTGCCATCAGAGACTTGAATATTATGTTGGTAGTAAAATAACTCTTTTATGACCTTTAGATATGTGATATAGAGACAAAATTTAATTAAAACAAGATCATATAAAAACCAATCAAATTGATGTATTGCTAAATCTAAATCCTTCATAAAAGTATGAATATTGGTCAAGCTAAAAATCAAGAACTTGTTTTTGATAAATAAAAATATCCGCGTTTTTTGGAAAGTTTTTTGACTAAAATTTTATTTATTAATAAAACAATTTTAATCAAGTAAATATCTGCCATTTTAGCTTCATTATAGCTTCATAATTCCATCGCTGTAAAATTTGACAAAGTGAAGGGGATCTTCGCTAGTCAGACAGTGCAAGGTGCATCAAAACTTACAAGCCAAGTATATTAATATTTTGGCGAGTCTAGAAAAATGTGTGTGGCCTGGCATTGTCATGATGGAACATAACACCTTTTCTGTTGGCCAATTCCTGTCGCTATTTTTTGATTGCTTCGTTCAAACGTTCTTAAAAAGTGTACAAAAAGGGGATTTCAAAAAAAAAAAAAAGGAGACAACTTCTTCAATACCTAAAATACCCTTAAAATAATTTTATTTGATTAAAAGAAAAACAAAAGTAATTGTATTTTAAGAAAAACTACTAAATTTAATTTTATTAATAAACAAATTTCTTTACAATAATTTTTATTATTGCAAAAATCTAGACTATTTCATAAAAATAGTTAACATTAAATACTTTTTTAAACTTCTGTACTTTTGTACGAGGTCTTCACTCGGACTCCAGTCTGTCCAAAAAATTTAGGGCTGAAAGCATAAATTCACAAATGCAGAACTTAAGTCTGCTGGACGGTTTATTTTTTATAATTTAGAAAAAGAACGTTCCAGCGAGGCACTGCTATGAGGCAAAGTAAAAATATAAATTAAGTATTAATTGGATCGGTTTTTTAATTTGATTTTTGATTTTAATTTGATGTTATAAATAGTTCTTCGTAAACTTTATCATTAGCTTCAGTTTCTAATAGTTTCAATTCATTTATAAATTCATTGTGAAACAATCTCAAAATAATTAATTTCTTTGTTGGAATTAATATATACTGGGTAGAGATATTTCAAACAACATAGTCGCTATTTAGTTTCATTTTAAAAAAGGAATAAAAAAAGTAAGCAGGTGGTTGAAAAAGGAGCAATTAGTGACTAAAATCGCTGGTTGTAAGCAGTAGAGATCAGAAGCGATCGTTTCGACAGGTGTAATAACCATTAAAGGATAATTCTCTTCTAATTCCACTAAACACACAACTTAGCCTTGTGTTACATTAATTCAGGCTATGAAGTTTTTGTTTAATATCGTCGTATTTAACCCATTTTTCATCGCCCGTAATGGTTCGATTTCGTCGCGTTTCACTAATGGTAATTCGATAAATCAAATTTCTTTGTGTTAATTCATGTGGCATCCAAATATCGAGCTTTTTGAGCAGGTTGCTTTGTCATATGGTTAAGGTTTAGTACCTCCGGTATCTACTGGGCCCGGCGTTTATTCACAGCATTCTTATTGTACACTTTACAAATTTGCATCACATAGCGTATTTCTTCAGATATTTCATTTATTTTCAATTGAACAAAAATAAATTTCTTCACCTAAAATGTCACCTTTTAAACTCGTGTTCGTTTAACACAATCGAATTAGAGTTACCCGATATATGATCATCGAAACCACCAAAAACACGGGGGGACTTTATATATGATACAATATACATATTTAGGTGATGAAAAAAATCGAAAGTCTCATCTTAATTTTGCTCGATCCAACTTAAATTGAACTCCACTGCAATGTGAAAACGTATTTTGGTCTGATTAGCCCAAATTTAACTTCCGAAGATCAAATGACAGAGTCAGTATTGGATGTCCTCTAGGGAGAAAATTAAATCCTATGTACACAAATGCAAAAGTATTCTTATCTTATTACTGATAAAATGATCAATCTAAAGAGATCTCCTACCTTGATAATACTGCAATATGGCGAATGGGAAATGTTTAGCACAAAACGTTCCCAATTTACAGTGAGGATTCTAAATACTTGACTTGAAGAAAAACAAAGAAATGTAAATAAGAAAAAATTTTTATTGAAGTTATTGGAAAATATTTATTTTTTAAAATAAAAGAAACTAAATTTTAAATAGCGCTTTAATTTTATATTTATTTCATAAAAAACTTTTTTTTTACAATTGTTGTTAGACATTAAGTTATTCAGAAAACAAAAAATAATATAAATTTAAATGCTTTTCAATTATTTCTATCATTTGGAAAATCTTTATGATTTGTTTTCTAAAAATAAAATCAAAATATTTATATGCAGCTAAAAATATTTATATAATTACGCCATTACTAACTTAATTATTGTAGTGTTTAGTTATTTTTATATAATTAGAAACAATTCACTTTATTGTCATCATCAAAATTTTTTCCACTTGTTTTTCGCGCTTAATTAAACAATTAAATTTAATTACGGTTAATATGGTTCTAATTGCAGTATTTCCTCCTGCCATTTTATTTTATAAATATATAAAACAAATACGAATAAACGAATATACATATTTATATATGTATTAAGCTTTATGTATATAAAAAGCAACAAAAACAAACATGTTAAAAATTACACCACATTTTTATATTAAAACAAAATACAAGTAAATATTTATACAGTTACTCACATTTTAATTTGGGATGTTTAAACTATGGCTATAAAGTGTTGGTAGAAAGGGCGTTTTATTACCACAAATTCTAACACGCACACAAACAACTACCATCAAAGTTTTACTCATGCACACACACTCTTACACACTTTAAATACTATATAAATTGTATTACAACAAGAGTCTGCATAATAAACTACAGACAATATAAATTTTTCCCCAATTTTCAGTATAAATTGACTCGTTACTAAATGTCGTCTAAATGACTTGACCGAATGTCTAGCGCTAAATTGAATACCCGTATATTTACAACAAGAGCAAAAATATTAACAGTAACAATAATAAACACAACAACAACAACAACAATAACGAAAACCAACAATCATGACGTTAGGTCATTTGTAAAATATTAGAAGTTTAAAGCAGACAATGAAAAACTCGTTATAATTTTGTATTTAGCCAAACAATATACACGTGCTCTGCTTTTTTTCTTTTTTGCCTTCGTGTCCAAAACGAGAAGAAATAAAGAAACAACTAAACTAGTCTCAGAATGAGGAGTGCTTAGAGGGATGGTAACATAATAAGGGGGACAATTGAACGGAAATAAAAATTACTGAAAATAAACTTCAACATTTATAGTTTCTCCGTTTAACGTTTACATGATATTAAAACACATACAGTTAAATAAATGTTTTGTCTATATATGTGTGTATAAGTGTGACTGTTTATGTATTCGTGTACGTATATAAAATAATTTGATGGTGTCTTCAAACAGTGCTGTAAAGGAATTCATATCATAAATTAATTGGATTTTTAATATTTCAAAATTATAATATTGCTACTGGCCTAAAACCTGGAACTGACCCCACAATTTTGGAAATTGTTAAAATTGATAAGTGATTACTAAAAGTTGGTTTCCGTTGAATATGTTTTGTTTTTTTTTTTTTTGTTTGTTTTGTTACCAGACAGATGGAAAGACATAAAAAAAGGATATTTTAAAGTAAAAATCATCGAAAATACCAACTAAATGACCAATTTACATAAAATTTTAAAACGTAATTTTAGCAATTGTTTACATTATATTAGTATAGAGAATAATATCATAATTTTTATGGAAAATAATGTAAAATATATAAAATTAAATTAATTTATCTGTTGTTTACGTTGTTAATATTATGTAAACAATTGTTTAAATGCTATTGTTAGGATAAAATCCTGCAAGATATTGTAAAATAAGTAAATTATTCATCTTTCCTATTGTTTACACTATTGACATAAAGTAAACAACTAAAATTATTATATTAATTATAAATTATAATATTTATGTTGAATCTTTTAACGTAATGTAAAAATGAAATTATTTTTTCTTTTATTTACATTACATTTACATTATGTGTGGAATTTCAAACATTTAACTTTTAAGGTAAACATTTCCAAAGTAATGTAAGAAAGGTAAAATAAAATTTTAAGTATTTATCAATTGTTTACATTATTAACATAAAGTAAACAACTAAAATAATTAATTTCAAATTATTTTAGTTGTGCAAAGTTATGTCTAAAATATAAAGTAGTACAATTTTATAAATTGTTTAGGTTATTTACACCGTGTAAACAATTAAAATGATGTAGATTTTGGATAAAATATTCTAAACCAATGTAATATTTTTTAATAAAATATTTTTTATAGTTAATTACATTATGTACATTATGTAAAAAATTAAAAAGAAGATGTAATGTTGAAGGTAAAAATTACATCTCAAATCTCAAAAATAGAAAATATAGAAATATAAATATTTTTAATATTTTTTTCATTATTGACATGTAAACCATTGGAATTTTTTAATTTTTATGCAGAACAATGTAAAAATTATAAAAGTAAATTAATTTTACTATTATTCACAGTGTTAACATTTTGTAAATAATTGAAAACATTTTACTTTTTTGGAAAAATTCTTCCAAAGTAAAGTAGAAAAGCTAAAATTATTATTTCTTACTTGCACTCAGAGAAAAATCATGCTTACAGCATTATCACTACAACATGATCTGATTGTTAATTTTCTTGAATTTTAATAAATTTGTGTTTATGAAAACAATGTTTTTGTTTAGATTTTGTCATTTGATGTTTACACTCAATAAAGATTTTAATATGGTTGACTGCAAAAATTATATGTTTTTAAATATTTTTACCAGAAACAAACTTTGAATTTCTTTTTTGTTTTTAAATATATTTTATTTTTTAAGGTTTGTTTTCCAACTTCTTTGTAATTCACATTTAGTTTATATATGAATAAATTATAAACACACAAGGTTTGGTTATAATCGGCTTGATTCAAGCAATATAAGATATTGATTAACTACCATTAAAGGGTTTAGTTAAGAAAATATATGGTGGTACAAATGAATATAATTAATGCACCACTAATATGTAAATAGTTCCTTATTTAACTAATATTCTCTATTATTTTCAATAAAAAATTTATAAAAATTATTTTTATTAATAGGTTTTATTTTAAGGTATGATAAGATGGTATAATAATATGACGAAATGAAAAAATAATATGGTAAGATTGGATAAATATATGATAATATGAGATAATAATATGATAAAATGGAATAATAATAATAATAATGATAATAATAATAGTAATAATAACAATAATAATAATATTAATTTGACAATGTGATATAATAATATTATAAGGTAGAATAATAATATAATAACATCAAATCATAATATGATAGAATGAGATAATAATGTAGTAAAATTGTTCAATTATATGTAAAAATAGAATCATAACCCGAAAAAACAAACCATAAAATCGAACATAATATGACAAAATGGAATCATAATACTTATTACTTATAATCATTTCTGTTTTTCGCTGAGATTATATGTTACAATCATAATATGTTGCTCGTAGATTATGGTCACCACAACTATATTTTTTCCCTTATATTATGTAAAACACCAAAATAATCTGTTTCAAAGTTAAAATCATGCAAATTTATGTAAAATATATGCAATAATATGCATATATTCGGAAGTTGTTTATATTGTTGATATCATGTAAACAATTAAAATTATGTAAGTTTCATGTAAAATACTCTAAAAAAAAATTAGTAAAAGTTTTTACTAAACAATTTTTTTTGAATTGCTTACATTGTTGACATTACGTAAAATTTATAAAATTATGTTTTTTGATAAAAACCACAAAATATTTTGTCAAATTTTAATTTGAAAGACTTTTTATAATTGCATTGTAGACGTCGTTTAAACCATTCGGTTATTTTCAAGGTAGAAATTATAAATTAATATAAAAAATTTTAAATAAAAATATTTTTCCAGTTTTTTTTTTGTTTTGTTTTTATTTACTGATATAATGTAAATATTTTTCCTTATTTTAAATGTAAACAAATGGAAAGCTTAAATTTTTATGTAAAACAATGTAAAAGTTATAAGATGAAATCAATTTTTCTGTTATTCACATTATTTAAACGATTGCAAAAATTTTACCTTTAAGATAAATTAGTAGAAAATGTAAAACTATTATTTTTTCAATTGCTTATATTATTGCTATTATGTAACCATTTGAAATAATAAGTTTTTAATATAAAATCATGAAAAGTTAAGTAAAAAATATAAAATATTAGATATGTTAATAGTTTACATTGTTGACATCATGTAAGCATTTAAAATCGTTTGATGTAAGTTATGTACCTTACCTAAGATAATCTAAGTTATGTAAAAATTAAAACAACAAATTTTTTTTGATTGTTTACATTGTTGACATTAGGTAAAATGAATACAAAATTATGTGTTTTGATAAAAACTTTTTTTATACTTACGTTGTTGAAGTTGTTTAAAAATTTAATTTTCCAAGTAAATATTATAAATCAATGTAATAAATAGGAAATAGTTCTCCATATTATTGACATGATGTGCTTATTTTTTAAGTAAGCAAAAGATAAAACAAAACGTTGAAATATTTACTGAAATATGTTTATAATTGACATTACCTAATTAATTGAACAAATTTAATTCTCTTATATGTTATTTGCCCTCTTAGGATAATTGATTCATATATACAGAATTTAGAACCATCTTTGCTAATTATTTTACTTGAATTTTTCATTGTTCGATTAATCAAATGACTCAAAAATTCTGTTTTTAAAATAATCGAATAATCGTGTTTAGCTTTTAAATTACTCGAATTATTCGAGTAAATTATATTTTTACATTTTTCTCGTTTTTAATGTTAATTAAAAAGTAAAATAAGATAAGTATTCTGTGTTGTTTTAGTATTTTATTAAAAAAAAACAACAACAATATTAACAATTTCAATATAATATAAAAATATTTTAAAAATTCAAAAATATGTCTTAATTTACAAGAAAGGCTTAAATTGCCCTTAAGAAATAGCCTTTCAAAAATAGTATGTAACTAAAATTTGAGTGTATTTTTCTTTTTGATATTTAAGACAATAGACCTAAGATGTTAATTTTCGGATATCATTGCCGTATAACGGGTAAACTGAAGTATAATAAAGCAGATTTATTTCAAAAAACAAAGCACAATATTTCAAAAAAAATAAATTCTGAATTATTTCAGATAAAGGAGTTCAGCGATTCTTAGCATAAAGTATAAGTTTACTACTTCTCTTTTCCTTATATTTAACAAGTTCCATCCAAGCCATCATATTCCCTAAACCAGTCTGAGACTCTATAGGTATATCAACTCTATACTTGCATATATTGGCAGCACTGTCATTCGTCGTAGAACCAGCAATATGTTCTCCCAAATTAAGTTTCAAGTTTTCCACATTCTTTCCTACAGAAAATTGAATATAAGAATGTGAATAATTGATTATCTTCTCCAAACTCAAATTAAAAAACGACCTGTAACTTCTATTACGCGTTGTATTTCAGACACATATTATGTTTCTTTTTACTGTGATGTCACTTAGCGGCATAATAAAACCTTTAGATTTTAAATTGAAATATCTTTAAAACCAGTTAAAATGCAAATTTTTAAAATAACTTGTTACTCGAAATATTCGATTAATCGACATATTTTACTCGAATAAATGTTTACTCAAAAGTATAGATTTTAATTTAATCGAACAGTTATTTGATTTTAATTTGACGATTAATCGAACAAACATTATTCGAATGAATACCAAATTAACCAAAATTCAAAATTAATGTATACCTTTAGAAACTGTCTTAAATACTTTATATACTTACCTCTGTACAAAACATCCATAAAATAATATTTCATACAACAAGGATTTATGTAATTTTTCCCCTGCCTGCCCTGCATAAGAAAAAAGAAAAAAAAATAAATATTCAAAAAAATCAATATTTATTTAAGCAAAAAGAAAAAAAACTTTTGCAATGGTTTCTAGACATGCCCAGTTCGAGTGTGGGGAATTCATGCGAGCAAAAACTTATAGAAAAAAAATTTAATTTTTGTTGAATTTCCCTAAAAATATACAATAACGAACATGCGCTGTAAATTTGGGCCAAAAAATTGAAGAGCGTAAGAAAAGGACAACTATTTGACTGGGTACAAAATATTGGAGAAATATACATATTGAGAACAAACAAACGTTAATAAAAAAAAAAAAGTTAAATAAAAATGTCCTGAACATATACAATCTAAAAAATGGCGTCTGATTTTTGTTATTATTTCAAATCATTTAAGATCCCCCAATGAAAGAATATAAAAAGTTCTCTGCCTCTACTCTTTCCCCCGATATTTATGGCAGCAACAGCAACAACTATAATGATAGTTAAGAATAAAATTGTAAAAAAAAAAATCTTTTGTATAGTGCAAGTGTTTGTGTTGTAGCTGCTGCTGCTGCTGTTGCCATTGTAGTTGCTGTAGCTATTGTTGTTAGCATTATTGCCATTGCAGTGCATTCACAGTAACCATACCAATATGTCCAATTGTGGAAAATAATTATAATGTAACAAATTTCCACTCACTTATAAAAATGATGATGGTTGCTGGATGATGTTGTTTTTGTTATTGTTGCTGTTGCTGCTGTTGTTGTTGCCATTGTGTTGTGTTTTCTCTGTGTAAATGTGTGAGTGTTGTTATCCTTAAAATGGGTTAAATAAAATAAAAATTATATGTTTAACACTCAAACAAACTAACACCATAAATATATCTACATAGTTATTCATACATACTCGTACTATAAATGTATGTATGTGTATGTATATTTATAGTAGTATGAGTTTATATTTTAACTAAAGACTGTAAAAAAGGGTTGCCATTCAATTTACAAGCTTTATAAAAGACTTTAATTAACCTCTGAAGGTGTTGTTGCTGATGATGTTTTTTTTTCTCTTTTTGTTGTATTTTTGCTCCTTTTGATTGTGTTCTTTTTATTATTGTTTTATTTCCTCTTTTCTATAGAAAAATAGATAATAAAATTGTGATAAATTCATTTCAATTAATTTTGAACAAAGTGGAAAAATAAAAAAAAAAATAAAATAAAAAAAAAACAGGAAAAGGTATAGACAATTGCAAGAGCTTCTCAGTGTGTGTGTGTGTGTGTATGTATGTATCTTCCGAATAAGTAAAAAATGTAATAAATATTACTGCTGTAAAGATGTAATTAATGACGGACTTAACATTTCTTTACAATCATCATAAATTTTTAATTGATTTTTTTTTTTTTAATTACATAAAAAAGTATTAAGGGAATTGTATTGTTTTAAATATATCCGCCACGGCGGCTTGCCTTCTCGAATAAAATATCATCCTTGATAGCTCATACGTGGTAGAGTAAAAAGCCTGTCATGCTACGCTCTAAGACTAGTCTTTAACTCTAAGAGTTGTAACAGCTTGGCAAGTATATATAGGTTTACCATTGCCTGGACTTGTCTGGTGTCTATAATGGGAGAAAGGGACCTTAGGGGCCTGACCTGAGACTTAACACAATCTGGTACCACGGGAGCCAGTAGCCCCTGGTACAACCACACCTGCTTGTGGGTGTTGTTGTACTGAACTGGCTGTTGGTTGAGGCTCTTTGGGGAGTCACGTGATGGCTATGGTTTAAACCTAAATCGCAGGAAGGGTTTCATAGTCCCAATGTGGAGGTGCATGGCAACACATGACACTAATAGTGCCGAAGGAGGAGGGGGAGTGGACTTATCCAGACAATTAGTCACTCTAATTGCCTCCTGTTCCCAACAGGCACATGGGGACGTTGGTAGGCGCATTATGCTCACCCGGCGCTAAGACCTCCATGGGGTTGAGCCGTTATAGCAGGTACCCAGGTTAAACATGACGAATCTGTTTAAAATACATGAATGCCGGACATCTCTAAATGAGATGGCGTCACCCATTTACCCCGATAATATTATTGTGGATGAACTGGTTCCCTTCTTCAAAGTGAAGAAACGGACCAACTACCAGGTATACTGCTGTCATTTTGTATATCTGTTATACTTGTCGAGAATAGCTCAAAAAAGATGGACAAACGAGTCCACATGTTTTATTTCGAGACAGATATGGTCAAAAACGGTCGAACTTAATTCTAGGATTGGCAATGGATTGCTAATGCGCACGCTAAGAGACTAGGACTCCCTTTTAACGACTTTTGCAGAGTTTGCTTTAACGAGGAGGAGGAACAGTGAAACATTTTCTTTGTCACTGTACTGCTCTCGCTAATATTAGGACTACAGGATTTGGAAGTCCACATATGCATGGGTTGTTTGATCTCGTTCAATTTTAACCTATTTTTGCACATGTGAAAACAGATTCACATTATCCCTCAGGGTAACACAACAGGACCAATAAAACACAAGTGAGCTACCTATTTTATATATTCACAGCTGCCCATCTAACCTAGCCTAACCTAACCTATTGTTCAAAAGGGAATTGAACTAATTATGATTAACAGAATAACTAAATAACTTAAAAATTACTTCATTTTTTCATTTTTAAGATTCTGATTCTCCAAATTTTTGCCCTATCGAAAAATTTAATTTTTTCGAGTTTCTTATTTCTCCCAAAGGTAACATATGCAAAATCCTAGAGGGGCGAATTTGAACTCATAAAAAAGTGTTATAGGCACTTTATTTATCAATTTATCAACATTTCAAATGATCGAAATACAGGTGGCATATTAGGCAGCTTTAGCTGGCACTATACCAAAGAATAATTAAAAATCCTTATAAGATATATGAATAAATACTTTTTTGTCACAATCCCATAAAGGGAAGAATGAAATTAAGAAAATCCAAGAAACGACCTATATACAGACGGTTCAAAAATTTGTGATGGATTGGGAATAAGTTTCTATAAAATGGGCCGAAATATAGGTAAATACTTTCGCATTCCTACTCATAATTCTGTCTTTCAGGCGATGACGTATGAATAAAGGAATAATGTGGTTATTAAAATACTAAGAATTGCCAAAGTCATATCACAAACTGTTTTACAATGTAAGAGTGAAATAAACTCTTACATCGATTGTTAGAATATTGATATAATATGGATTCTAGTATACTATGATATATTAAGAACAAGATAAGTTATCTAAAATTGACTCAAGCTTGAAAGTTTTAACAAGTTTTGCTTAAAAAATTGTACATTTTATTATTTATTTATTTTAGTATTTAATTTAAAAAAATGTTCCACATTTGAAAGCTTACAAAGAAATCGTCATCTTTCTAATATATTGCATTAAAAATAATTTAAAAAATTTATTTAACATAATAAGAAAATATTTTTCTAAGTGTTACTATTTTCATAAAATATGATCATCTGTTTATATTTTTGTGAGGCCGGAAACCATTTTAGTGTCATATCAATCTATATATATGTAGTTATTAAAACTATTTCTTAGATTTAAAAAAAATATGGCGTGACTTTTTGTTTAAACTTTAAATTTTGTTCAAAATTTCATAATTATAATGCTGGACATAGAGTTCAACTTTCAATCAAATAAAGATTCCTTTATTATCCATTTTGGAAGTCTGGTCTTTTAAAATATGCAAAAAAATGTTTTTTTTTTATTAATTTTAAGAAAAAAAATTAAAGAATCAGAGAAAAAAACAGTTTGTCGTATTCATTTCAAAGTTTTGATTTTTGAGCTTTTCATGGCTAGAGGAATTGAGATAATTAAAAAATTTTCAATACATTATTTTGGAATATATTGGAAATCTTAGGATATTACGAAAATCATTTCAGAAAAGATGAAAAAAATCAAGGCAAAAAGTTTTAGTAAACATACTTTTTTTCATCAATTAAGTCTTAAAATCTTTCAAATCGGACTTGATTTGTAGAACTTATGGTTTTTTGAAACTTTTTTATACTTCAGGTTGTTAACTTTGATACCGTGTAGTTTATCTTGTATTATTAAGGGGAGACCACTGACCAAAACTATTTAAATTCGATCCGTCTAGTAGTTGAGGAGATTCAGATTTGTTACTAAAAATTCTGGATTATCTTAGGGATCTCAATTGAAAATCAGTGAGGAATTGTACGGAAGGAACTACATTTTTAACCTAAAGGAACTAGTAAGACTTATGGATACTGAAACTTTTTCTTGAGATTACACTACATACCGATACAGACATAAGTGTATATCCCGAATGGATTTGAGAAATATAAATAAATATTACCTATTTTCAATATAACTTAATCTAAAGCAAAAAAGTACAGTTTTATATCAAAAATATTTTTTTCATTTTATTATTTATTAAATTACTTGATAAAGGTGGAAATTGGGAAAAAGTTTCGGAGCAATTGAATAAGTGTATTATAAAATGTCTTTCATATGATGCCCAAAATTTCTATTATTCCTTTGAAAGAAATATTAAAATCGTTCAAGAAAGAGTGAACAATATCTTTTCTTAAAGAAACCGGTTAATTTTTTTTTTTTTTTTGAAATTCCAAAAAAAAACGGTTAACCGGTTTTTATGTAGAAGTTAATATATTTCTTAAAAAAACTAAATAGATCACGTTAAAATTTATTAAATAAAATTTAATAAATAATCATCAAAACTGAAATCAGTGCGCTTCACTACCCTTTTTGATGCGATAATTAATACTTTACATTGGGGCTATTACTGCCTGTGGACATGTCCGCCCTATTAGAAATTCGGTATAATATATATTTGATTGCCTTACTATGATATACAAATTTTAAGGAAAATCGTAATATTAGTAATACGTGAAACTAATCTATGTTTTTACTATAAATAAAACATTCGCCTCTTTTTCAGCAATTATGTTAAAAATGTATGTAAAAATGGAAGCTCGCCATAAAGACATTCAGGCCATTCGTAAGGGAATGTGGAAGCGCTATTTTACTTTTCTCCCTTACAGAATTGTTTTGTTCGAAGCTCGATTTTTTAATGGGAACTGAAATTTAACCTTAAACTATATTCATAAAACATAAATAAATTTAAAAATATTAATCATTTAAAACATTATTTTGAAATTTCCATACAAATCACTATTAGTTTTTAGTATATGTTTTCACATAATTTATTTTTAAACCCGGTTTTTTGTGTTTAAAAAAACCGGTCTATTCGACATTCGAAAAATAAACATTTTGCAAAAAACCGACAGTACTTAAACCGAAAAAACGGTTGGAAAACCGAGTCTATCACCCTAAATTGGTACTTGGAAGAGATTTTACTCTATCATCAATCATATTCAAAAGTAATATTATAAACTTTAAGGATCATATTGTATAAAACGATACGATATCTTATTAAGAAATCTTTTATTAAGACTACTGGTAATATAAAACAAAGAAAAATTTTATATTTTGGGACGGAAATGTTCCATTAGTTTTCACATCATTTCGTAGGAGACATATTTATAGTCGAAGACTTTAAACTTGTTAGATTTTAGTAATATAATTTGTGCAAATTTCTTCTAGCAAACTATCAAACTTAAAGAAAACGAAGTGATTGTTATTCGAAGGAAATAATATTATCCTATAATATTATAACTCTGTAGGCAGGATATCGCTACCACATAATATCCTTGAAGAGAATGTATATTTAAGCATTAAATAAATGGCTAGGAAATAAAAAAATAAAAAAGCTGAAAAATAAAGAAACCGACAGATTCAAAAGCAATTGGTGAACAAAGTATATCTGTTGGTATATTATTTTATTTATCATAAAATGTATGTAAAATGTTTGCATATACTTATTCACACTAAACGTGTACATGTATGTGTATGTTGTAACAATAAAACAATTTAATTGTAAGTTGGGTGAAAGTTCAAAATGCCAAGGAAAACATTTACACATGCACTGAAACAGACATATGTACATACATTCAGTAAAAATCATTTTGAAATTACAAAAAAATAATAAGTACACCCAGAAACACATACATACACTCCCAAAACAGGCAGACATACAGATAGACAGACACATACAACCTACCAACTAACCAACCATCCATTTAGTCAGCCAGCCAAACAGTTAGTAATTTAGACTTAAAGTGAGTTTAGTTAAATTGTATGTAGGTATGTATGTATGTATGTATGTATGTATTTGTATGAAGGAACAATAAGCATTTGAACGAATGTGGCAGGCAGCAGGCAAACAAGGCAGATGCAATCCAATTAAAAAGTACTTGAACTGTTAGAAACTGAAACTAAAAATTATGGGCCATAGACATTTCAACAGTCTCATACACACACATACATACAGACTAATACATGTACGTTATTTAAACACAAACGAAAAATAAATTGGGTGGGGGGTGGTGAGGTAGCGCTTTGTAAAGCAGGTTATTTAGGTGGGTGGCAAAATTGCCTTTGAGCCAAAAAGAGATGGCTGGTGTTGTAAAAATTGTAATTTCACGCTTTTGAACACTCAACTTAAACATTAAGAGATTTTTTCTATTATTTACTGAGCATGAAAAAAGGATGCTGTTGTTAGTATAGGGCTGTAAAAATTCTATAGGGATACAAATAAAAAAGAAATTTTTATAAAAAAAACAGTTACGAGAGCAGATATTTTAATGCAATCAAAGGAGTACAAGAAAAATTTTATTGATTTTTTGCCAAGAGCAGGAAAAATATAAAACAAGGAATGTTGACTTGCTCTTAGTGATTCTATTACTGCGGTTTTTTTGTAGTTAGTGTTCTTGTTATTTTTTACTTCTGATGTTTGAAACACATTTTTCATATAATTTATTTATACCACAATCAAATTAGAAAAAATCTTAATGGATCTAATTTGGCAAACAGGCCCAGCCAGCATTTAAGCTTACAGTTTCATATGAATGCAATTCAATGATTGCACATTCAACATAACAGAATCTTAATGACTTTTTTAACTTCACACTCAAATCACCAATCATTACAACAATGATCATCATCATCATCATCATTGTAGTCAGCAGAAGTTGCTGCTAGGACAGTACTGAGAGGAACAACAAAATCTCTAGCGATGCAGAAAAATTCATTGCAAATATGTATGAATGTTTTTATGTCTGTTTCTAGTAGTGGTAATAAACAATCAGTTTCATTCATTTTACAGTTTTTGATATTTATTAAATTTTTTGTTATTTTTTTCAAAAAATATCTATGTTTAAGTTGAAAATTTACAGTGAATAATAGTACAGTCTAAAAATTAAAATGACATTTTTATCCTTTCTATTATTATTTTTTTATATTACAAAATATTTCTTTAGCTATCGTTTGATGTATATTTCATTAACATTGTAGGAAGTTGAAACTTGACCAAGATCTTCTAAATGATGTACTCTTTTAAAATTTATGTACGTTTAAATGTAGCTCGCAAAAAAGAATTTTTGACTACAGTTTATATATATGGTATATAAGTGACTCTAAAAGAATTCTTTATACCGTTCACCACAGGGTATATATAAGATTTTCATTTCGTTTGCAATTTCCAAAATTTTCGTCGGAGAGCATAAAAGCTTATATTTCCTGGGTCCATGTAAGAAATAATGTCGATAAGATGATTTCCGTCCGTATATATATAAATCAACCAATTTGGTTTATTGGAAAAACCGAAATTATATGATTATATTATTATTATGATATTATGAAATTTATCACCGATCTCTATAAAAACGAAATCCGTAGCTTAAATAGGGGCTTCAAAAAAATAAAAAAAATGCATTTTGACCGATATCTCGTTTATTAATGAACCGCTTTAATTCATTTCTTCAGCACAAACATTCAGAAAAGAATTTACGAATTTTCTTTGTAAAACAAAGACCCTAGCTTATATAGAGGCTGCAGAAATTCGAAAAACCTTTTTTCTATACATATCTCCGACATTTATGAACCTTGCTGAATATATATATATATATATATATATATCAACATTAATGCTCAAGCATTGCAATGATTATTAGTGTTGTTGTTCCTTAAACAAGCAAGCACAGTGTTCTTGTTTTTTGTGCATGGAATCATTTAGACCGTATATATGTATGTTTGTAAGTTGTTTTTTTTTTAAGCTAGCAATGCTTGTGGAACAAATGTATGTATGCATGTATTATTTTTAAGTATAAATGCGAAAACATTAAAGAACAATATTATATTTTATTTGTTGGTAAATTGGTGAAGGGTATAAAAAATTCGGCACAGCCGAATATAGCACTCTAACTTGTTAAATATCTGAGTTTAGTATTGAAAAATCTCTTTGAAGCCTTTTAATAAATATACTGGGGGAAAATGTCGATGCTAAATTCACATCGGTTGTAATCACACTAACAATTTACGGCGTTAACTTTTGACACCATTCGTTTACAAGTTATGAACATATGCAATCGACTTCATATTATTTAATAATTCGACACTAATATGGTGTAAATTTTTCGATATTTATTGGAGTGCGCAGCGCTCATTTTGAATACATAGGTGGTTTATATATTATTGGCACAAAACGGTGTCATTTTGTTCTTCGATGTGGTTGATACTTCTCTAGGTTCATAAAGAGTAGTAACGTACGACGACAAATATGAAGTTTTTCTGCAATACAGGATTTCATAATTAAGATACACGTTACCATGTAATTTCACACAAGAATCAATTTTTTTGAGTCGAATCTTGTTCTCGAGATAAACGGTTTTATAAAAAATTAATAAGGCAGAATCACATATTGCAACATATCTCAGGAATTAAATGTTTGATTTGATTTGCAAAAAATCGAAAAAAAATCGTATTTATATTGCCTCCAAATTATATTTTTTATATCTGCCTAATAGTTTCGCAGATATTAAAAAAAATGTGTTGAAAAAAATAAAATTTCTTACAAAACTTAAAATTTTTTTTTTCAAAAAATTAAAAAAAAAAATCAAAAATAGCCAAAAACATAATTTTGCTCATTTACAATCAAAACAAAATGTGTTTTAAATATAGCGACCCATATTTCATTAAAATCGATTTATAAATGGCAAATTTATACAAAGTTAAGTGATGGTGCCACATAAAATGTTATATTCTTACTTGTATCATTCTTAAATAAGATACCATCACTAAATTGTGAATAAAGTCTACACTTATACATCGATTTTAATTTAGTATGCCACGTTTTATTTTTAATTTAAGCAGGTTTGTGATAAAGGTAATACAGTGAACCATTTAGTATTTTTAGTTTTTTTACGATTTTTTTAAAAACAAAAGTTTCTAAATTTTGTACTATTTTGTTTTTAATATGTTTTTAATATCTCTGGAGCAATTAGATTCAAAAATTGTGTAGATACTTGAAGATAATTTCAATTATAATTTTTTTGGTTTTATATCAAAGCAATTTAAAAAAATTTTCGAGATTTGTAGGAATTTGAGCAACCTTTATAATATTCTAGCTTATTTCGAGAGCTACTGTCAATCCAAAAAAATAATAATAATTTATAAGCTTTTAACTCCAGAATTAAGTGTACATAAATTGACTGAGAATTCCTGTGCCTCATAATCAGTGTTGCCATATGTAGTTGATTTCAATTTCAAAATCCTAAATTAGATTTTTGTTTGATTTTGCTTCAATATTTTTTTTCTTTTTAATTTCAATTATTATTATTTTTTTAATAAAATCAGTAAAGATTGTAATTTAAGTTTTATTTAAAATCAATGCATCTAAATAGTTCAAATTTACATTACGTATTTTTAAAACCAATATTAATAAAAAGCTTCAGTAATGTAAATTAGAAAAAAATGCTCTATTTTATGTTGTTCACTGTTGTAATTTTGCTTTTTATTATTATTTTCTACACTTTCCGTTGTACAAAATCGCATTGTTTGTCATTTAGCTGCTGTTGTATTTGTTTGAATTTGTGTAGGCTGGCTGTTTGTTTTTGACTGTTATAAACATTCTCGAAGTTGTTGTTATTGTATGTTATAGTAGCTTTATGCAGTTGTAACTACAGCTGCACCATCAATTCTAAGTAGATGACACCGCACAGATAAATTTGTCCCACTAAATTGGCCAAAACATGAAATAATTGCGAATGTAATTAGTTATAGCCCTTAGGAAACAAAATAAGAAGAGAGTAGCAAGAATGAAAGCTAAAGGCAGTGGCAGTAATGGTGATCATACAGCACATAGGAACCCATATTAAAAACACAAACACTGACTGTAATTGCAATTGTACAGATACAGACAGCAACAATGAATGCTGCTCATTCTATCATTAAGAAATAAAAATACAAAAAATGTATGCGATTTTAGATTCAGTGAAATTTGTCGTAGTTGTAGCTTGTTTTTTTTTATACATGTTGTGGTATTTTGTTTTATTTAATTCCTTTTAATTTTCATCTTAAATCTGTATTTGATTCACGCGTGACTACAACTGCTACTTAATTTCGCACAAAAATGAATTGTCTTGTAAACTATTACAGTAAATGAAGCTGCAGGAAAAAAAAAACTATAAAAAATTACAAACAACATCATTATTTAAGAAAAAGTTTTTTTTATTTACTGGCTGCAATTGAAAGGACTAACAAAAAGCAACAATAATAAAAACACTAGATACAATTGAATTAAAATTAAACTTGTGGAGAAAAAAGGCGCAATACTATCACTAGCAACACCACCCATATTTTCTATGTATACTAATGGAAATTCAGTTCAGAGTTTGCAAAGTATTCAATCTTTAATAAGTTTTAAATTTTTATAAAATCTTAAAAATATAAAATACATTAGAATTAGAAAATACATTATAATTAGAGCATCCAAAAAACCAACTTTTTTAGAAAACCAGTTTTCGGTTAAATGAAAAATCTCATTTTAGAAAAAACTGGTTAACCGGTTTTCAATTATTTTAATTTTTTAACAAGCGAATATTATTTTTCGTAATTTTTGAAACAAAAGTGTAAGTTTATGCTTTCATAAAGTTTTATTCTGAAAAAATAATACATTCTGGGTGCGTACACAGAAAAAAGTTTGTGCATAAATATAAGAATTTACTTTCATTGATTTTAGTTCATAATATTTAAGAATAATGTCTTAAATATTAACACTCTTTTACATTTTTTGGAATTAATCAAAATTCAAGAAGACTTAAAATAAATTGTTTAAATTTTCATTTATATTTTCAATTTGTAAAAAAAATGTTTGAAATTTTCTTAGGAAAATTTTAGGTTATTAATGATTTTCAGCTACATTATAGGAACAGAAGAGAATCGAGAGGTTAAAACACTTTTTTCTCATTTTTTTCAAGAGAATAATATGAAATTTTGGTATTATATGAGAGGTGTAATAGAAATTTCCAAACAGATCCGAATAAATTCAAAATTTTACAATTTTAACCTTTTAATCAAAAATATTATTAATAGAAATAATTTTAGAGTTATACATTATAATGTTTCGTGTCACATCAACAAATGGGCTAAGTAAGTGATTCTAAGTCGAATGGTATACTTTAAAGTGAGGGTGTAAAGATTGTAGTTTTTGATTTCCGTTACAAACATCCGTACAAACGCATAATACCCTAACAACCTATAGGTGTAAATATATACAAAATTTTGTGTCGCAAATGTTGATTTGCGTTCTTGTCGAGATGTTTTTGAAAATTGTGTCCTTTGTATTGCAAAGAAAGTATAACATATTATAAATCAGTGGAATTATGAGCATTTTAATGCCAATATTGCATAAGTACAGTTTATAGGGAAAATATCAGCTGGTGTGAAAAATAAGTTTCGAAAAGACCCTAATAACATTTAAATTAGTTCGAATTTTTAAGAACAGAAAATCCCATTTCAGTATTTTGGATATAATCAGATCTAGTTCCCTTATGGCTTTAAAGCATATTTCAAAGGCGTTTCATATGATACCAAAATGTTATACTGACGCTTAGATATGAATGCAATATAATATAATACAGTAATAAAAAAAAAAACATAAAGAAACGTTCTTATTATTTTATGTTTCAGCTCAATCAAGCATAACGACGTTTTAAGAAATGATATCTTATATTGATGAATTATTTTGAGACCCCAATGTCCTACATACTTTATATAAAGTAGAGATAATTTAGTTTACCTTAACAATATTATAGAATACTCATGGGGAGTCAAAGGTAAATTTCACAGAAAGACATTCGGACATAATAAGATAATACGATAATATGGCCTTAAAATGAACCATATTAAATAACATGTTATTTTATATTCAAAAGTATATTTTGTTAACTTTTTGTGCTGTAACATTAAATAAAAAATCTAAGTATATAGTAGGGATTATTAGATTTCATTTGACCTTTAAACTTACTAAATATTTTATATATTTCATAATTGTATATCTTTCGAAACATTGGGGTCTTTGGAAAGGAAAATTGACATAAGGGAGAAAGACTGGACCTTTTGTTTTACTAGGTATGGTTTTAGTTTCATGCATATGTCAATTTCTTCATATGTGAAAAAAATTATTACACGTTTTAATCTGTACAAGAATTTAATCCATATTATTTTTAAGGTTTATGACGGAAAATTCGCTTTAATATTAGAATATTTAATATTTTAATTAAAAATTTAATTCAAGTTTTATCAAAAAGCAAGAAGTGCAGTAAGGGAAGATGTTTTATTGTAAAGAAAATATGTGAAAATGTGGTCAGAGACCGACAATTTTAATCAGTTTTCTAAAATAAGAGCGTAAAGAAATATTCCTGAATAACGTATAACAAGTCTTAGAATTTCTTAGACAAATTTCACTATTTTTGCAATTTGTTTATTTTAATGTTCTGCTATATATAGGATCACATTAACATACCATTTTGCCACTTTTTTTGATCATTTAACAAACAGCAGTACCAGCCGTGGTACTTCCACCACTTTTAAATCATGATTGTGATCTTCAGACAAATTTTTTTGCAGCAGCACTATATTTCTACTCAGTCAACAAATGTACATTTGTGAATATATCCACAAATGAATGTGTGTAAATTTAAATTCTAATTTTTTTCGAATGTTTTTGTGTGGCACACAAAAAGATAGAAAAAGAAAAATTTTCTTCACATGTTTGTACATTTCTTTTTTTTTCTATAAAAAAATTTAAGTTAAATAAGCAAAAATAAAAATAATAAAAAGTATACAACTAGTATTTCTTTTATTAAATTCAGATAAAATGATAATGACGTTTATGATCATCATCATCATCTTTAACATTAGCTAGCTAAAAGATCATTATGTCTTTATTTGCAGCCCCATAGGGAAAATTAATTGTGATCCGAAACGGAGCGTGCCGACGCGCTTGATATGCGCAATTCCTTGAAATTGTTCGCATGAAGATCTCTTTTTTTGTGCATTTGTTGCAGTCACATACACATACACATACACTTACATTACATTCTTTTTTCCAAGGCAAATTTGTGATATTACTATTGTTTCTGCAGTTGTAGTTGTTAGTTAGTACAATTGCAATTGCTGTTGATCTTGTTTTTGTTTTTTTTGTTTATTTGTTTGTTGGTATTTTATTTCACTTTAATTCATATTAAAAAATAGTGCGAAAATTGTTTCTATACAAAAATAATTATCATTATTATCTTTATCATTGAAATTAAAAAAGAGATGATGATGCTGTTGTTTTTGTTGATGCAGTGACATCGTTTTTATATTTATTCATTTACTGGCTAAAACTATGAATGTATTTTTTTTTTTTAGTATTTTTGTAATGTTGATGTGCCATGCCACTCACTCACTCACTCAATGTTTCTGCCACAACATAGCAAATCTCATAAACAATTAATTTAGAAAAATATTAAAAAAAAAAAACAGAAAATTGAGTTTTCAAAATTATTTTTTTCTGTTTGTGTTCTGATTACAAATTCTGAGAATTTTTGGCGAAATTCATAATTTGTTTTAATTGGAACATTAAAAATACTATTATCGTACGAATGTGAATTGACGGGGTAATGCCTTTATTTTGTGTGTGTGTTTTATTTTACATTTTTTATAGGAATGTTGACAGGATGTTTGCAACATAAATTTCTTTTAAATTTTCGTAGTAAAAAATATTGTATAAAAAAATTTAACACAATTTGTAATTGATATTTGTTCAATTTTGTAAATCAAATTTGATAACCGATACCCTACAGGAAGCAAAATATAATTATCTAAAGATCGTTTATGAGATCAACTGTGAAATATAAAATTATTATTTGTTTACTCCTGAAACGTTGCTATGAAAAATTAAAATAGTGCCATGACGATAAATCTGTGTCTGCTAAATGTCAGATGGAAATGAAATATTTAGGAAAGTTACAGACGAAGATCTAGGCTTTCTGAAAAATCACTTTATAGACACCCTGTTATAATACGGAATGTGTTACAGGGAGTCAAAGTTGACCACCTGGGAATGAGAAATCTTTAAGAGCTCTTAAATTTTTTGTAAATTTACAGTGGTGTAAAATTAACTTAATATTTTGTAAATCGTTCTTTGAATTTCAAAAATAACGGACCAATAGTTTAGATGTTCCACTCGATTGATCAGAGTTAAATTCGCAAGCTTCACAGGCGAAAATAGGCCACAAAAAAATAAAAAAAAAAAATATTATTTTCTTGGTCAATTGCATATTCATAGAACGGCAACACAATGTTTAGTTTGATATTTAAAAAAAGAGATCTTTCTAGAGATATTTTAACATTAATTTTTTTTTATTATTTTAAATAAAATTTTTATTCAGCAATTCATTAAAATAAAAATTCTAACATTTAACTTGATAAATAGGCCAATTAAACAAAAATTATAACTAAAATTCGCCAACATCTTCATTGAGTTTTATTAAGCAAAAAAATATAATAATTAAACAAATTCAAATGAAAACTATTTTTTTTTTTTTTTCGAAATTATAATTATGATGAAAAGATTCAATTAAACTAAAAGCACAAACAACACAAACTTAAAATTAAAATTAACATTAAGTGCGTGATGTATTTAAATGTAAGAACAATTGCAAAAGTGTTTGGTTAAATTGAAAAATTTAATTGACTTGAAAATTCCACGGAAAATTAATCATTTTCATAAAAAGAAATGTTGATTTTCTTTCTTCAATATTTTTCTCAATTGCTGCAATTTCAAATAAGTATTCAAATGTAAGTATTTTCACAGCAAAAAAATAATATAAAATACTAAAAATCAACAAACACCTTGTGGAAATAAAACATTAAACGCTAAAAAAAGTAAAAAATTTAAACTCACATAGAACCTTACACCTAAAGAAAGACGGACGGACATATATACGAACAGCTATATCAAGAGTGGAAAGAATAAAAATCATTTTTTATATTTAAAAACAGGTTGACCACTTTAAAGAAATATAGTTTTACATACAAAACCATACTAAAAACAAAAAATGAAATTCCTGTTCTCATATTTTTATTTAGACACTATGAACAAACATGAAAATGGCCAAAACATTAGGAACCCAAAGAAACACATTTCAAAAATACTTACACAAACAGACATACACATTTAAATGATTAAAATGGTGCACATTTAATTGCCACAAATTCACTGCAAATGTATTTCTTCTTACTTCAATTTGGTTAAATGTAAATTTGAAAACAAAATAAAAACAATTACCAAGAATTATGAAAATGTAATAATGAATAAATACACGCGCATATTTATTCACATAATCAGGTGGTTGTTTCTGGCTCTACAAGATCAAAATGTTTTCATTTCTCACCAAATTTCTATTTAATTCACATGCCGTTTAGTCAAATTTAATGACTTCATTGTCTAGAGTGGCATAAATAGATTATGATCACTTTTAATCGTTTATTATGATCATTATTATGATTATTTTTTTTTTTTTGGTTTTTATTATCCAATTACCACAAATTTTCTTTTCTCGGTAAATTTTCTAATTCAATGAAATTGTTGTGGTTTACATAAATTATTTGGAAATAAGTAATTAGAGGGTAAATGCAAATGTTTCAACTGTAGTTCCTTAAATTGTAGTTGCGAGCACTAAAAACATACTTAGGGAACGCATCATGGGATTTCCCGCCCCAGGATGCATTTGAAATTTTTCATGCCCAGCTTCTCAAGAATTTCGTACGGGATTCCCAGGAATTTTAAACGACAATTTCTTTAGTAAGTTTTTAAGTGCAATTCATTAGGTGGTTTAAATGGGATGTCTCTATGGCATGACTTCAATTAAACACTTTAATTAAATGTCAGCACTAGACACCTAAAAGTGAAAAATTATAACTGATTGAAAAAATTTTAAATATTCTATATTAAATGTGTTTCATAGAAATTTGACAAAACATTAAGAAAGTTAAGAGAGAAAGTAAGTAGTGAGTCCAACAAATATTCATCAAATATTCATATAATTTTCAACAGGAAGGCTACATAAAATATAATCTGTTATGTGTGAGAACTTCTAATCGGATCTATAACAAGAAAGTGAGTATTTATAAGGAATATTCTACGGAAATTAAGTAGACAACAGTTGGTCCAAAAATTATTTTTTGAGCGCTACATTTAAACGTATATAAAATTATTTAACGGGTCAATACATACAGCATATTGGACAAATTTCAACTTTCTATGACAATTGGAACTGGATACTACATGACAATTTATGTTGATAATGCCACAACAAATCCCCCACCAATATTAATGATATATAGATATTAAACGATATTTAAAGAAAAATTAATATTAATATTAAAATTTTTAAAAATAGTTAGGATAAAACGTCATTTTAATAAGAAAAACTCATATATAAAATTATGTTGAAATAAAAAAAAAAAATAAAATGTAATTTTTTTCGTTCAATAATATTTTTTGAAAAATTTACGAAATGCGGGTTTATTTATTTTTATTTATGTATATATCATTAATATTATATGTATATATCATTAATATTGATATATCATTAATATTGATAACAAAAAATATCAAGAAAAAGCAAAATATTGGAGCCAAAAAATAGCAAAGAAAAAGCACACACCTTCTAAGGATTAATTGCAATTGCAAATTGGCGCATAATGACTTTAAATATTCATTTTCTTCGTTTGAAAAACTTCACACAATAGCAACGGATGTTAACTACTAACAAGTTCACCAGCAGAATTTAGTCAAGTATATCCAGCATTTGCGAACATGTAAGGTGTGCATTCAAATTAAATATATAGCACCCAATTTTCGTAATAATTCTTCCTGCACTTAACTTTAAGTAACTTTCTTGATCACAGTATCATCTAGAGATATGTCGGAATTAACAGCAGATCGAATTTTTGGAATCGGGTCGTTTGTCCGCATGCAGATTGCAGTCAAAGATAAAATTTTCATTTTTTTTACTTCTTTTGAACTTACAAGAAAATGTCTATTGAGTAGCTTTTGGAAAAAGTATTAGATATCATATTAATAAAAAAGCTTAACAAAGATGAAACTTGGTTCAGAAAAATAAAAAGTCACAATATTTAATTCCGGGCCCAAAAAGTAGAGAAGTTCCTAGGAGCTATGTCAAACATGCTCGGCCGCATAATCATACGTCGTGATCTTTTATCAAAATCAAATATGAGCCATGTTAAAGCTTAGCATAATCTTTAATCAATCAAAGCTAAGAACATTTTATATAACAATGTTAAGAAGAACTCTGAAGCTCAGAATGATAAAAGCTCCTCAATAATGGAAAAATTAAAATGTTTTCAATATTTTGCATAAGCCTGGAAAACATACATTATTGCTGGCTTTTCTCACGTTTCAAGGTATAAGTTTTGTGTACCGAATAATCGAGAAAATGGTTCTGAATAGTATCGAACTAACAAACAATAAAAATTTACAAAACAATTCATATTATAGCAAGTTTACTCAAAATGCGAATAATCATATCAAAAACATCATAAAAAGAGAATGATGACACCCGTAACATGCAACAATGTTTTTAACATTTTCAGGCGAAATTTAAAATTATGTCGTTACAGTAAAATTACACATTGATAATGTTATTTTAGTCCCATACAGTGTTAGTTATTTAAACTAACCATAATTGTGACAATTGTAAAGGATTTGGTTCCAAGTTAAAAATTAATTTAAAAAGGCCCCACTAGTGTTCAATTGTAGTTAAAATTTTAATTCCTTATGGCGAAAAATTTCGTAAAAGTACTTTTTACTATTTTTTTCATACCATACCAAAAAAAAAAAATAACAGTAATCAGAAAAATCTGGAGAAGAATCCTAACTTATTCCGTTTATATTTTACTTAAAAAATAAGCATGTTATGCTTTATTTGAACGCACACCCTTTAAATTCTATATATAAAATCGTTCAAATAAATATTAAAAAACTGATAATTTTACCTAAATTAAAAGAAATGCTAATTTTGTTCTAAAAGTTTTAAAATCAGGCTAAAAGCACACAAATTAAAAAATTTTCTACAAAACTACAACAAAAAAGCCATAAAAAGGCACTTTTATCTTCCCGGTTTAATACAAATGTCATAAGGGAAATTTCGAATCATCAAACATTTGTAAAAAAAAAAATGTGTGGAAATGCATTTTCCTTCACTGTATACAGATTTTTTAATTAAAAAAAGTGGAAATGGATTAATGTTTTTTTAGTATTTTTAAATTTTATTCGCTTAAGTTATTACTTGTCCAAATGGAGGTAATAACGTTTTAGGGGCTTTGCAAAGAGGTCTAAAATAGTGTACAATTTATATATATATTTTTTTTTTGTCGGAATAAAAGTGATATTAAAATATCGAATGAAGTCACCAGTCTATTATCTAGTACTCCTGAGAGTTTACTTTGAAATATAGGAAAACCGATGGAGAAAGCCATTATATTTTGGTGCTTTTACTGAGATAACTTATCGTAAGAGGTTTAGTCGATTTAAAAGTGGAGATTTCGATGTGCGAAAAAACTTTGATGATAAAGAATTGGAGGCTTTGCTCGAGCAAAACTCTCTCAAAATGCAAGAAATGGTTCAAATCAAAGTGATTTCTAGGTTTTTAAACACTTGGATTAATCCAAAGGTAAGGAAAATAGGTGCCACATGAGCTGAAGAAAAGAGACATAGTCTATGTTCACACTAGGTGACATGCAGCGACACTCATTGTTTTTATTGTTGTTACAATGGCTGTCGCTGCGACATGACGCTTAGTGCGAACCTGGACATAGAAAGGCAATTTGGAAGTCTGAAATTCTGTTTTAGTACCACATAATGAAATCGTTCCTCCCCTATGTGAATCTAAAGCCGAATAACCATGGTGTCCAGATGCTTTATATTTAAAAGAATCAGAAAGGTGCCATCTGTTGAGCGCTGCTAAAATCTCGAGATCTATGTCGTACACAATTGATCCGTATACAAAGAGCGCTGACTGAAAAATGACTAGAATATGCGACCAGACACGAGTCTATAACATTTCTTATGTTGAGCAACCAGTTAAAAACTTATCCCTTATAGCCCAGATATTGCCCGTTCTAACTTCTTCTTTGAACAGAATGCCTTACATAGAATACAACTCACTTCAAAGTTAAAAGAAGTTGGATCGATACGTTTCTTGCCTCAAAAATTAAGAAGCGGTGGCTATGGATTCCATAAATTGCTAGAAATGAGAGAAGGTCAATATTTTACATAATACTTACATAAAGACAAAGGTACGATATCTTTGTCTTTGTCTTAAAATAAGTATTCATTTTTATTAAAATACAATAACAATTAATGCATATGCCTAATTTATTCTTATTTTGCATTTGTATTATTAAATAATTTAAATATGTCTGGGGGTCAGCGGGAAAACAAAAATTTCCGAAAGGGTCCGCAAGGTTAATAAGGAATCAAAGTTAATATCTTAATTTTCAATAATTGTCAAACCTTGAGGTATAAAAAATAAGAACATATATATATATATATATATATATATATATATATATATATATATTTATAAACCCACCAGAGTATTTTAAAAGAGGAGATAAACGTTATTTTCCAAATGATTCTTTTCCTTAAGAAACCAAGATCTTTTGCGCTGATTTTCTATCTTTGAGTTACAAAAAGTAGAAACTGTTCTAGTTAAACTTTTTTATTTTGTTTTTCAAATTTTTTTATTTTAGCCATCCATCGAAAGAAAAAACCTCTGCAGAATTTTATAAAAGTAGAAAAAATACTTTTTTAATGTCCTTTTCCTTAAGAATTTACGATATTTTATATAAATTTAGGCAATCATTATAACAAAGAAGTGGAAAATGTATTCATATTGCTTCCAGATTTTTTTTTCTTTAAAATTTATTAAAAAAAGAAAATATTATATTTTACTACGTAAGCGTATGAGTAACATTATTCCATAATAAAACCATACGTCCGTACATTCAGTGTTGCCAAATGGGGACTTTTAATTTCATGTGATATATGTTTTGGGATTTTTCAATTATTTACAATGATTTCTTATTTTCTTATCCTTAATATTGCACAACATTTGATAAGGGGATTAATGAAACACGTCGTGCAAATATTTGTAAAAATAATTGTAAAAATGGGAACTTAAACGTTTAAATAAGTACCCTTAGTATGAGTACCCTTAATACATTGATTTGAAATATATATATATATACATATATATATATATATATATATATATATATATATATTATATATATAAATAATATATTTACTCTTTATATTTTCACTCCAAAACCATCTAATGATTGTGAATTGTGAATATTCTTGAGGAAATCACATAACAATTTTATACAATATCCAAAACATCCTCTACATTTTGAGATATACTAAAGATTTTGTAATACCCAAAATTTTACATCATTTTGGAATTTAAAAATGACGTAGTTTTTAGTCATAGTTTTAATTAATTGAAATCCTTTAGTTATGTATATTTGAAAAAAATGTCGACTTTGAGAAATATACTTTTAAACGTCAAAAAAAGTCAAAAATTATTAAAAATCATCATTCGGGCTTTTATTCTAAAAGATATAAACGATAATATCACATTTTTATCTTTTTTTCCAGAAAAAATCTTTACATTTTAAAAATTCCATTTCCCCCTTCTTTTCTTTCGCTTTAAATTATCTTTAAAAATTCCCTCAAAAAAGATATTAAGCATTTCCTTAAGTTTATAAATAAATTGTTCATGTAATTTAGGACAAATAACGCTTTATTTGGAGCATACTTATTGGGGAAAAATTCAAAAAATACATAGAGAATTTAAAAAAGTTATTATTGATAAAATCGAATAAGTCCAATTTGAAAATAATAAATCTTGTCTTATTTACATTTAATAATTTCTTTTATAACTTTTGTATCAATTTAAATGCTTTTATAAAATAAAATTATAAAATTGTTAAAAGTTGTTACAAAATGTTCTTTCAATATTTGATCTGGATGACAAAATTTATACTCTTGAAAAGCATAATTCCCATGCTTCCCAGAACAATTATATAATATAAAATTAAGAAAACAATTACAGAGTTAGGAATATAGTACATATTAATACGGTAGTATTAACGTAAAGGGTTTCTCAAACCCAAAATTTGTGTATGTATTGGAAATTTGTAGGACTGACTGCTGACGTCCTCCAGAAGGCCTATCAGATTTTTCACTTTGTGTTATTTTGTATCAGAGCGTAATATGATTTTTCCTAGGAAAATCAGTTTTGGCAAAAAAAAAAATCTTTTTTGAAAAAAGTTAATTTTTAATCAACAACCAAATTTTTGTCAAAAAGAAAAAAATATATATTATATTAAATTTTAGGAATTCTTTCATAAGAGCGCAAGATAATTGAATTAATATAGAACTCTAAAGAGTGCTAAAAAGCATTTAGCACATGTTCTTAAATTCTGAATGTATTTTATGCTAAATCTAGCACTGAAAATGCTAAAATGACTACACTCTCTAACCCACAAAATATTTATTTTTAAATATGTCAGCTGTTTTAATTTCCTCTCGCTCTCTTTGCTGATAATGCAACAAAATTTCTTACTTACGATTAAAAGGTTAAATGATAATTCATAATTTGTTTAATTATTCAATATAAATTGAAAAAAATAATAATAATAATAAGAATGAATAAACAAAGACAAAAAAAACGGACGTATAAAAATAAATATTAAAAATAATAATAATAATTGTGAATAATTTGCCTCATTAAACGATTATCAAATCAAATAAGAAAATTATAATGAATTAACAAAATAAGTAATAATGAAATTAATTTAAATATAATTTAAATATATAATATACCCAATAACAATAACAACAACAGCAACAAAATGTCATGGTGCGAAGAAATCGTAACAAAGCGAAAGAAAGCGAAACAAAGAAATAAATTAATATTTATATTAGTATATATTGGTATTTTTATTATAATTTTATTAATATTTATAATTATAATAATGATAATCAGAAAATTATATATAACCTGTTAACAAAATATTGACTTTTGTTATTTAGTTTTTTTTTTTTTTTTTTTTTTTTTGAAACCCACACAAAATTATGTTTATGATTTCTATAAATCTTAAACAAATTTTCAAATTAGCGTTTAGAAAATTTTTATATTTATTAATATTATTTATTTTTTACTCATATTTAAATGACGAGTTCGTTAAAATATAAGAAAATATCATCATCATCATCATCATCATCATCATCTTTACAGTAGTATAATACCAACAACAAGTTAAAATATGTTAATAAAAACAATTTCATTATGAGCGACACTAATTGAGCTCATTTTTCGCTTAAGACTCCAGTCACGCCTTCCCATTTCTTTTTGTGTTCGTATTCGCCTCTTGTCGCATTTATTGGATTTTGTTTAACAAGTTCCATTTCAAACTGAGAAAAAGTTTAAAGATTTTCTTTTATTAATTTTTGTTTTTCAATTTAATAATTTTGCTGTTTTATGTGTGTGTTGTTTTTTTTTTTTGTTTAACATTAATAACTTTGACAACCTACTGTTTTGTGATCTGTTTGTTCGAGTTGAGAAAAAATAAAAAAAAAGAACAAAAGTTAAAAAATTCATTTCGTTTTGCTTCAATTTTTTTTATGGTGTGGCGCCTGTTCATTGTGCCAGTACAGGTGTATTTGAGGAGAAAATACACAGTAAGAAATTTAATAAATATTTTGCTATTTTAAAATAGTACAATATTGGATCTAAAACAAGTATTTGGTGATCAAAAATACTTTATGGTTTTCTTAGGAGATTTGCACAACCACAACCAAACCAATATAAGCATTCAAGGATCTTTTTGCAAAATTCTAAAGTCATTACAAATTGGTCAAAGCGGCTTTCGATCCGTGCATAGGATTTTGATATGCCACGTTTTACAATTCAATATGGATTTTCTTTCCATGTACTTAATTGGCATTTAAAATTGTAGAAAAAGAAATTGAAACGCTTAAAATTAATAACAACAAATTATCACAAAAATTACCCGTGACTGACGTGAATATACTCCCTCTCTCCCAGTCGCACACTACATGATGTTAAATATTTACACCTATGTCTGCCTTTTATTTTTTATTCTTTTTTTTTTTTTTTTTTTTTTTTCTTTAAAAAATAATTAATATTTTTTTTAATAAAATATTTTAATAAACGAATACAAAATCTACTTCTACTATAACTTTGTTTCTTTATGATTTTAACTTTGTTGTTTTACATACTAATTTTCGAAAATGTCCAATTGATTGTCTCGGCAATTAATAAAGTATAATATTTAATAATCAAAGTGACTTGATTATTAATTAGATCAAATATAAAGCAAACAAGCCCAAAAACCACAGGTGTCTAAAGCGGTCCACAAATACAAAAATACAATAACATTGATGGGGCATAAAAGGGCTACGATTTCTTCGCACCATGACAATTAAAAGCGTAAACAAAAATAAGAAAATTAACATGAAGAAAAATAACACTGACTAAATGACTTGGGTGATGATTTCAATAATCAAATCAAAATGTTACTTGTATAGTTGACTACAACAGCAACAACAACAACAACAACGGCAATAAGAGCAACAAATGTATATGTTTACTTTACGTGGCGGCACATTGGGGGGGAAACAATTAAGCGTTATTTCCACTTAATGGTCAAAATGCCGCCTGTGTTGATGGTACGCATTTATTATTACAACAACGTTACTATTACGAAAAATATATGAAAAACAAAACTAACAAATATATAAAATCCACAATATACTCATTCTTTATTAATAATTATAGTCTAATAATAAAGTGATCTCGTAAGCCCAGATGATTTAAAATTTTTTCATTTACGTACCGCGCAAAGCTGTTCTTCTTCTTTTTCTTCATTTACTAATCTTTTCCTCGTAGCATTTTGACATTTTATGCAAAATACCTCAATTATTGTTTTTGTAGGTGTGCGGTCACTTTATAATTACATTATGGTAAGACTCCTAACGAAATGAATCGTGCCATGTTCTTTTTTTTCTCTCGTTATTTGAACTCAATTCTTTTTCATATATACTTTTTTCCAAATACACCGAGATTGTATATTGTATACTATGTTAAATGCTCAACAAGAGAAAAACACGTAACAGCTACAAACACCCCTCAGTTATCATTATTATTGATATCGAAAGGCCATTAACTGTCCAATCAAATATGAATTTCTATGCAACGCTGCATGTTGCCAACGCCCCCAACTGTGAGGCGGCGCACTCTAATCCCACGAACACACCAAAAAAAAAAAAAAAACACATATTACAGCAATATGTTGTTGCTCTTTTATACAACAGCTAAAAATTTGTGGTCTTTTAAGCGGACAACACTCGTACGTATTGTTAAACACTCATTTAGTTTCATGAATGAAGATATTTATTTTTTTTTTTTCTTTGGTACAAGAACAACAACTTGGACAGATAAATGAATATTTAAAAGATCACTGAGTGAGTAAGCTTAAAAGAGAAACTTTAAAAAAAGCTCTCGTTCAAGTTGATTGTGCAAGACAGAAATTATGATTATGATCATTATTATGAATGTGACTAGGTAAATTTAATATTCAGGCTCCTTTTTTAATTTGAATATAAAGTTTATAATTCACACCACCACCAATTGAGAGTGATAAACATTTTAATTTGATACACTCGTTCATGTATAAATATTGTAAAATTATTACACAAATTTGCTTAAAAATGTTACTTACACCTGCCATTCTTTTTATTTATTTATTATTTTTCTTTTTTTTTTCTTCTTTTTTGTAATGATTAAGATATAAGGCCTGAGAACGAACTTTTGAGAGTGAAAACGTATAATTGTAATAAATTAAAATATATGAAAATATTTTTATTTCTAGGATGCTAAAGGAAATCGATGATTTTAAAAGCAAAAGCTTATAGCAGGTGAATAGATATGTAAAGCAATTTAATTAAATTTGATGAAAATGAATTCCAAAGTAAAGATATCTTTTAAGTGTACTTTCTTTAAAATTTAAGATATTTATAAGTATTATAGGAGGAGTCAGTTCTATATATAGTTTCTTGTCATTGTTTGTAAAACATATTCAGCGATATTTAAAATTAAATTTTTGTTAAAATCTATTTCATTTTAAAATAGAAGTTATGTTTTTTCTTACCTTAAGAAATATTAAAAAAACTGCTTTAAAAGCTTTCTAACACTCATACATTAAAAAATTTTAAAATTTCAATGAATAGAAATAACAAAAAGAAATTTCAAAAAATTATTAAAATATTCATAAGATTTCAAAACAATGATAAATTTTTTTTTTTTTTTTTTAATTTAAAACGAAATTTTAAAATTTAGTTTGGAAAATGTTTTATAGTAAGAAATTGAAAATAATAGTCCACTCTACACAGAGAAAAAAAAAATTATATATTTGAAATTTTTTTTCATAAATATTATGAATCGAACATGACTTTTTTTCCCAATCTTTTTTCATAAAAAACAAAATTTTGTTTATAGATATTATTAAATTATTCATAATAAAAATTTTAGTTATTTTGGAAAAATTTTGTTAAATCTTTATCTTAGTTTTATTAGATTTGATTGTAAATGGTAAATGAAAACAATTATATATTTGAAAATATTAACAACAAATACCTAAAAATGGCAAAATTCCAAGGAAAATATGTGAAAAAAATGTTCAGAAATTTGCATAATTTTGCTCGCATTCTGCAGCTAATCATTTTGATAAAAAGCTCTTCTGTTCATAAAATGTAGTTAAAAATCATTAAAAACTTAAAATTTTCGAAAGAAAACTTTAATTTTTTTATAAATTGAAAATATAAATGAAAACTTAAACAACTTGAGGGGTGACATAGGTCAACTCTTCGTATAAAAGCATTCGAAACTGAGATGATATTTACCCTTGCATTTATTTTTTTCAAATAGTTTTATTTTCAAGTATTTTTTTCTAAGTGTTTTGTTAAAAACCTAAAAAGATTCATTTCGTTAACTTATAATAACAAATAAAAAACAATCAGTAGGATGATAGAAATTAAAGGTATCAAAACTATTTCAACATTTCTTCTCCTCTTATAATTTAAGAAAGTTATACTAGAAATAACGGTAATCACATTACAATTAATAGTTCTTGATATTTGTAGTTGTTTTGCTTTACAATCAAGTGAATGGACTTTTGCTTTAATAAAGAAAATATTATTTCCTTTTATAATTTTTTTAATTATTAATTTCGGCAACTGAAGCATGGACGCGTATAAAACATAAAGAAAATTTTACAAAAGACGATAAAAACTTTATACAATCATAAAACTTAATCGTTTCCTTAACTTTTTTAAATATTTGGTAAGATTTATTAAACATCTATCGATATGCAAAGTGCTTAAAATGAAATAAAGGCTTATATCCATATATTTTTGTAGAACAGTAGTAGTAATGAAGGTTTATAAATGCTTTATATTAATCACGATTTCATTAAAATTCCATGCCAAATTTCATTAGGATAGGTAGAAAATTGACCATAGCCTTCATATAAGCCCATCTTTCTAAAATCAGTTTAAAGTGCATATGTCTAATATAATTGATAGCATAATAATAATATTTAACGTGAATAAGTTTTGTATGCTCCACAAATATTAAAAACGCATGGTGTAGGGTATCAAAGGTTCGAATTTTATCGAAAACATGTGTTCTACTTGCTTTTTTTGGAATAAATTTGCTGAAATTATTAACAAAGTTACATATTATTCATTATTTAATTATTATTTTATTATTTAAATTATGGATATTTGCTATATGAGTAAATACGACATAAATTTTAAGTGTCTTCTTCATATATACTTGATTGTACTCTATTTATGCAGAAGCACCTAAAAATTCAAGAAAAAAATTATTATGAAAAAATATTCAGAAATTCCATAGAATCGTGTCTTTAAAGTAATTTCTTCGGTGAAGTTAATAGATTGTTAAAATTATTTTTGTATCAATGGATATAAATAGGTTACTAAATCAATATTTTGCAAAAAAGAGCGCATTTAGAAAATGTATGTTTATACGCCCTTATACGAGTCCATGCTTCAATTATTCAACGAAAAAAAAAAATGAAAATAAATAAATGATATCGAAAAAAAAATAATAATAAGAATAAATTATAATTAATAATTGCAATTTACAATACTTTGATTTGCTTTTGAAATATTTTTTATAATACATGCGATGACAGCCGTTGAACACATTCATATGGAAGAATGTCTTGATTATTGTCTTGTTTGTAATTTAATTAATTGAGTTTTAATTCAGCGATAACAGAGGTCATTAAAGTGTCATTCCATGAAGGCTATATAAATTTTTAATGAAAAATTAAAAAAATTTTAAAAATATGAAAATAATAATAAATGTAGTAAAATGAAATAAACAGCTAGAATATTTATAATCGTACAAAATATATTTTTTATTTTATTTTATACAATAATCACACATTATGTTTTTCATTATCACTTCCAAGTACGAAAGAAATATACACAGCAATTAAATCAACAATTATTTAAAAATATAAAAAAAAGACAACTAATATTAACTGACTGACTGGAAAGGTGTGCGTTTTAAAAGGCATTTAATTATTATTGGATAACTAATGTCTTGGAATTCAACATTAGTGAATCAAATGAGAAATTATAGCAAGTCCAGCTTAATATTCACTTTTGAATTATTCTTAAAGTACACATATATATATATATATATATATATATATATATATATATGTATATATATATATATATATATATATGTATATATATATATGATAATTCGAGTTCAAAACCAAACAATTTTTGAAATTTAAATTGCATATTTTAAAAAAAAATCATATATTTGATTTTTTTTTTTTTTTTATAAATATTATGAATCGAACATGACTTTTTTCCCAAACTTTTTTCAGAAAAAAATAAGTTTGTTCATAGATATTATTAAATTGTACTTAATGAAAATTTTAAGAATTTTGCAAAAATGTTGCTAAAATTTTAATTTAGTTTTATTAGATTTGTTTCAAATGCTAAATAAAAATAGTTATGCATGCATTTATTAACAACAAATCTCTTTGAATTGCAATTTTCCAATAAAAAGCTGTTAAAAAATAATGTTTAGAAATTTGCATAAATTTGCTGCTATTCTATAACACATTCATCATTTTAATAAAAACGTTTCTGTTATGTTCTTCTTTTCCCAATTTGTGACTAAAAATCATTAAAAACTAAAAATTTAAAATATAAATGAAATTTTAAACAATTTGTTTAAGACTTCTTGACTTTTGATTCATTTAAAAAAATGTAAAAAAGTATTCATTTTAAGACAATATTCTTAAATATTATGAACTAAAATTTATGAAAGTAAATTTCTATATTTATGCACAAACATTTTTCTGTGTTTCAAATTGAAAATTTAGTCTAATATTTTGAGAAAAAAAGAAGTGCTCTTTGTTTGCCTTAATTATATATAAATTTTTAATTAAATAATATTTAAACTTTTATAACTGCCTAGGATTTAACGTCGTTCATTTTTATTGGCTACACGCTAGGGTATCCATTCAAATAATATTAGCTCGAATAATTCGAACAATTTTATACGAATAATTGTTCAAAGAATTTAAAAGCAAGATTTAAATATTCAGTTCTAGCAAAAAAATTTCACTTACGACTGTGCAGTAAACATACAAATGCCTCATTTTTACAATACTCAGCAACTATAACTTCGTGTTAATACTAAAATTGTCACTCGTCTCTGCAATTTGCTGTAGCAAATGCAAATAATTGCACATGAAATAAAATATATTTTTGAATAGTTGCACACTCACAATTTTGCTGAACTCATATTGGGCAGTATTATTTATTTTCTATGTTGATCTCACGCAGAGAAAAAACATGGTTACAGCATTATAACTACAACAATATTATCTTCACATTGTTAGTTTTCTTGGATTTTAATAACTGTGTGTTCATGATAACAATGTTTTTGTTTAAGTTTTGCCATTTAATGTTTACATTCAATAAAAATTTTAATATGGTTGACTGCAAAAATTGTGTGTTTTTAAATATTTTTACCAGAAACAAAATTTTATTAATACGAAAAATTACTTCTACAATATTTGCAGTCTTTTCCTGGTTCTTAAACCATATTATGTTTTTAAACCATATTACTATTATTATTCCCATGACAATAAAATGTTTCAAATAAATGTAATAGTTATCCTTTTCACAAACTTAGTGGAAGAATTCATAACTTGTTTGTTTTTAAATATATTTTGTTTTTAAAGTTTGTTTTCCAACTTCATTCTAATTCTCATTTAGTTTATATATGAATAAATATAAATAGAAAAGGTTTGGTTATACACACTGTGATTCAAGCAATCTTATATTGATTAACTACCATAAAAGGGTTTAGTTAAGAATACATATCTTGAATGTGAACCACATATGGTGGTACAAATAAATATAATTAATAAACAAGTAATATGTAAAAAAAGGATGAAACAATAATATTATAAAATGGAATTATGTAGTATAATTATATAATAAGAGAATAATAATAATATAATAACATCAAATCATAATCTGATAGAATCGGATAATGATGTATTAAGATTGTTCAATTATATGTAAAAGCAAACCATAAACTCGGATACAATATAACAAAATTGAATCATAATAAGTATAACTTGTAATCATTTGTATTTTTCGCTATGATCATATGTTCCAATCATAATATGTTGCTCTTACATTATGGTCACTACAACTATATTTTTTTTCTCTGCGTGCTGGCATTCCTTTCTAGTAAAAAATTTTCATTTTGATTTTGCTGCTATAGTAGGCAGTCTTTTTGTTGGCAATTCCGTTGCTGCTAGATTTTCTTGTGTGAAAGTTAAAAAAATAATCATACATACGAACATACATACTAACTTACGTACAAACATACAGTAGATTACATTTCAACCCTTATGAGTTTTGTTTTTATGTAAAAAATTTCTAGCAATAGAAAAGACTGCTAAACTACCGACTATAGCAGCAAAATCAAATCGCAAATTTTGAAATAGAGAAGAACATCACTCACAACAAAGCCAAAGACAACAAACACATACTGGTGTGAAATATGTTTTCGGCAAAATTGTACGAGCACAACTACAGCAAGAGGTGCTGGTTTGCTTTCCTGGTAAGCTAGCAGGTATAATTGGAAACAAAAATAAACTACTTATTTTTTGCCTGAATAACTAGTTATTTTTGTTCGAGTTGTCCACAAATTCATGTAGTTATTTTTTGACTCTAGGGGTATTCAAAAATATGTACCTAAACGAAAACAATAATAAAAAAAACAAAAAAATTTTGCCGTCAGTGAGACTCGAACTTGGACACACATTAACCACTCGTTTTTACTGACTAACGTCTTACTCATTACACCATCTCGCACATATCTTCCCAAGCGACAAAAACTCTTTTTAGTTTAAAATATCTTTTTAGACATTTTGTTATAAAAAACTAACAGCTTCAGAATGGAGTTGAACCAACAACCTTCTGGTTGTTAATCCAGCGCTCTAGCCAACTCATTCACGTGATTGCAGTATTACTGTGCTATTATACAATTGAGTACTTATTAATGTAATACAGAGTAGGCAAATAATAATGACGCCTCATTACCAAGAAACTACTTTAATAAGTAGTTGTCATTACTGGAAACCAAAAATTTTTGCTGGGAAATTGCAAACAGACGCTGCAATTTTTAGTATACAACATGAAAATTTAACAACACAAAATGTGTAACAGAAAATATTTTTTTTTATTATTATTATTTTTTTTAATAACTAATAGAGAAAAATTAAACCTTGTTTAAAAGTGCGACTTTTCGAATAACAAATAATTCGAATATTTTGATGTCAAATACTGAAATAAAACGAGAAATTTTCTTTTTTTCATATTATACTTCTTTTTTTCATTAAGGGTTCTCATGAAAACGCGCAAAACTCCGGCAAACTGTGCAATGTGTGCAAATTTGCACACTCGCAATAAAAAATTGTACGGAAATTCATTTGCACATTACTTATAAGTTTTCTCGACTATTTAGTCTCACAAACTTGCGCTGTTTAATTGTGCATTTATAAATCAGCTGTCTTCTGTTTATATTTAAAAGTTATTATTAACTGCAATGTAAAAAATTATAGTTACGTCAATTAAAATAAAGTCATTGCATGTATCTTTAATTTTAACAAAATTTTTCATTTATTTATAATGACTTCTTATTTTCTTATTCTTAATATTGCACAACATTTGAAGACATTTGTCACGCAAACATGCACAATTGCACAAATGGGTAACTTAAGCGTTTAAATGAATGCCCTTATTATTTTTAATATTTGAGTAAATATATAATATTTTACAATTATTTTATTTTTATTTTTTTAATTTAAATATTTGCTTGTTATTTACACAACTGAAATAATGGCTTTATATTGACAATTTTTATTCTGAAAAGAAAAGTAAAATCTATTATTTCGAAAATCCGCCAAATTATTGAAAATAAAGGTCGCCATTCAATAACAATTGATGAGTGGTCAGATAGCTCTTTTTCCAAATGTATAAACGTTACAGCAAGAAGATATAACAAATCATTTAAATATTTTAATTTTGGACTTGAACAATTAAAAATAAAATAACGGCTTCTAACAAAGACTCGGTGCTTTTGGAATTAACGTAGAAACTGTAATTGTTCTAAATATAAGTGATGTTATTGGTCGCGTAGGTAAATGTTGCAAGTTTCTCAATAAATCTAATGAATAATTCCACTTTGAAATTAGAAAAAATTTGACCCTTGGTTACCGATTTAGATAAAATTTGGTGCATTTGTAGAGGAGGATACAGAGGCATGTAAAATTAATTTTTCTCATTTTTATTTTGAGAATTGTGGCAACTCCATAGCTTTGAAAGCTATAAATAAATATATTAATATTTATTTAAATGACCATACCTTTGTTATATAAAAGATATCAAAATAATTTTTTTTGCTGTAGCTTTGAAAGCTATAAATAAATATATTAATATTTATTTAAATGACCATACCTTTGTTATATAAAAGATATCAAAATAATTTTTTTTGCTGTAGATTTATCGAAGCTTGCCTTTTAAGATGTCATATAAAAATTTTGAAGATATTTTTATTACTATATTTTTTGTAAAAATTTTCTTTAGTGACGTGTATCTAAAAAAGTCCATCTTTAATTTTTTATATTTTTTTTTTTTTTTTGGTACGAAACCTTATCGGTATACTTGCCGCAGAGAAAATTTTAGAGAGGTCAAAGTTTGTAAATTTAAAATGGAATTACTCTAATGATAAACAGAAAACATTGCAGCCTTATGTTTTGCATAAAGAAAAACTAACACATGATGTTAAATATCGACGGACATCCTTATCTGATATGGTGTCAAAATTTCTAAAAAATTATAATGGGGTCAATCATGTATTATATGATTACAAATTGCTTACACTCTCGGATAGTGATATACAACTTTTAAGCGACTTATATAACATTTTGAAACCACTTGATGTGGCCTTAAAAAAATTAAGTAAAGATTCGGCAATATTAATTAAGTTTGTAGGTATTATAATATTTTTAATAAAAAAACAATTATTTTTCTAAAGAATTAGTCACACATTTAAAAAATCGTGTTCGTGAAAGAACATGTTCAACCAACCCCAAATATTTAAGGTATAGCTCCAAAAGGGAAACGAAAGAGTTTGGGAATGAAATATTTGGAAGATTATACGGAAGAGCAACTGTAAGAAATAAATCGCATGAACCTATGCAGATGGAGGAATCTTAAAAAGTCCGATAAAAAACTATGATACCATTAATAAATATTTTTTAAATATTATTTCAAGTCATTTCCCTAAATATACATATAAGTATATTTTGAATTAACACAAGTCGATTTATGTTGCTTTTGTTTTTACAATAAAAATTTTTGAAAACTCATCAAAATTTAATTTTTATAGTTTATATTTTGAATTATTCGAACAATTGGAATAATAATTAATGCGCAATGGAATAATTCGAATAAACCAAAATGCCTAATTATACGTTTTATTCGAACAATGAAAAAAATCGAACAATTTGGATACCCTACTACACGAACACTTCTGATTAACAATATATATATATATATATATATATATATATATATTTCAAAGCTTAAAAGAATAGTTTGAACTTTTAATTTAAATTGAATGAAATTGCAAAATATTATATTTAAAATAAATGTAAAAAACAGTTGTATAATCACACTTATTAGTAAATAATAATTATAAAAAGAATATCAATTTGATTACTCAATTAATTAAAATTTAATTGTTTTTTAATAGAGAATTGCATGCATTCATACAATGCTCAGCGATTGCTGTTGATGTTGATAATAATAAAAATAACAATAACTGTCAAGTTTAAAAACTTGACAAACGTTTAATCTCATCTTGACAGTAGAATTTCATAAGGGAATTAATTGTATAAATTGCAAGCATGAAATGAACCTTGGACTTAGTCTTGGTCATTTAGCACAGTTACATTTATATTTTTGAAGGAATAAATTTAGAATTTCAATATAATATTTTTTTAATTAGTAAAAAAAAATCTAAATTATACAACAATTACACACTTCTTAACAAACGGATAAGTTAAAATATTTTATTTTAAAATCCAAAGATGATATTTTCTATTAAATTATAATTTTTGTTTTATTTTATTTAAAAAAATTATTCCATTTTAAACTTGGTCACTTATTGTTGATTCTCTTGTTTTAGAGATTGAAACAAAAAGAAAGAAATAAACTTTCAAATCAGGTTCAAGATTGTATCTAATTATGTATACATGTGTAATTTTTGTTGATGTCTCAATTAAAATATCTTAACAAGTACGAGATCACCAGACTGCCAATCAAAATGTGAAATAAATAAAAAAATAAATAAATAAAATAAAAAGAAAACCAGAAGCATAGAATTTTTTATTTTGTAAATAAACCATAACAATTGATCATTTTAAAGATAGATTCTGATTTTTAAGCAGATCATTGTTATAAACTCAACAATATCTATTCATGTCTGAACACAATCGTAAGAATACAAATAAACGATTGATCTAAGCAGGGAAGTAAAAGAATGATTTTTTTAAAACAGAAGTCTACAATCAGTTTTCGTTTCTTAAATAATACCCGTAGCAAAATAATAGATATTTAAAAAATTAAGCGAAGTAGTTTTTTATAAAAATCTTTGGGAATTATAAATTTGGTAACGTAATTCATATAAGATGAGTCTGAGAGCGGGACTCGGACTTCTATTCTTAAACTTCATTATTGTTAAATTTCAAAGATAATTATTTTTTTAAGAATTTTTATATTATTATTATTCGTTAATTTTAATTAATTTAATTTTTTATAAATTCTCAAGAGTTTTAAAAACAATTAAGTAATTTGTAAAATGAACATTCAAAATAGATTAAATTTTTTTAAAGAACTGCTTTACATATATAAGCATACAATAGTGGAAAAAACATTTGGAACTGAAAACCAACTTCCAACAACCACACATTTTTTTTTTTTGTTATATATAAGAACAGTATTTTATGCAAAAATATTTATTTTATTATATAAATAAAATATTATTCATTAATTAAAAATGATTGGAAATTGAGTTCTAATAAAACAAATAAAAATTAATGTATTCAAAACATTTGCAACTTTTAAAAGCATTAATGGGAATTTTTTTACACTGAAGATGGCATAATCTTATCTCTCCATCACTTTCTAACATCTCTTAAGTATTGAGGTAACATTATTCTTCGGATTCTCCAATTCTACGAAAAGTTCATCGCCATTTCGGGATGCTTTATTGCCGATATAACATTTTTGAAATTATTCACATATTCTCAGTCGTGTTCAGATGGGAGGATTATGGGGGCCGCACAAAGGCTTGAAATTGAGAAAAATGGCGATTAATTGAAAATTAATATTTTAAAAAAGTAATTGATTCTAAGTTAAAATAGATATAATGAAAAAATATATATTTAATTTCTAACTTTATTCATTATTTGTTAAAAAAGATTCTTTAATTTTTTCACTCTCCAAACATTTTGCGGTTTTTGTGCGATTTGGAAGAAAGAAAAAATTTTCAAAAAAAAATTTCAATTTAATTATGCTTGTTTTCTTAACAAAAAACAAAATAAATTTGGAAGAAAGAAAATAATAAAAATTTTATTTACTTAAATTTTCACTTAAGAAGAGAATTATATAGAATGTTCAGAAAATACCTAAAACAAGTAGAAAAGTAAAAGTAGAGTAAGTTCTGTCATATTAAGTCATTTTAACGCGCAAACATAATTGAGAATTTGCGTTAACGTGACAGAGTCTTATATGGTAGCTATGGCCATTTATGCAACGATTCTAAAATTTAACCGGAATATTAATACTTACATGGAATTTATTTCTCTAAAATTTTATGTTTATATGATCATGTATAAGGATGTAAGAACTAAAAAGTAATTCCGGGAAGGGTTCCTGTAAGGGAGCTAAGGTCAATTATGAACCGCTCTTAATGAAATTTGGTAGTAAGATTTCTGATTAAATGAAATTCATCTGTGATGATAATGTTATTTAAATACGGGATATATTTTAAATATTTATGAGCATTTGATCTATTTTCGGGAAAATTTTGATATAAGGGTTGAGTGAAATAATGATTACATTTTAACCAACTTTAGTGTGATACATTGGTCCAAAATAATCTCAAATACCAAATTTCATAAAGTTACCTTTAAAACTGCGAATACAGATTAGCAAAAATTTTTGTTTTTGGTATACGAAAAAATATTACATTAAGAAAAATTATAAATTCAAAAATATTTTTTTTTGATGTACTAATGAGCTGATTATTGCTACAAAATTATAAGAAAAGGAGCTATAAACTTTCTCTGAATTAAGCGACATTTTTGGTGATTCTATCCCGCTGTGGCATATGATATTACATTAATTTGTTTTTCTTGTGGTCAAGTTTTCACAATTCTCGCTGTATATTTGGGATAGGTATTGTGCTAAAATGTCTATTTTCGAGCTAAAAAGGAAGATCTTTGTAGATTGCAAAGTCTGGCAGAATTGAAATTTTTTGGTAATAAATCTGTAACTTATAATGGATTTACATAAAATCTCATACAGCAGAGAAGCGAAAAATTTCAAATTTGGAAGGGGGAACCCACAGACCCCTCACAGCTGGAGCAATGGGAGCTCAAAATAAGGTACCCCTAACATAGAAAATATTTAAGATTTTTATATCATCTTAAAGATCTCTTATAAGAGCTGCGAAAGTATGTTTACATATGATATTTATCTCTTATAGTTTTCGTGTTATTGTCATTTGAAATTTCAAGTAGCTCAATTTTGCAAGATCTTGGTCCAGTTTTGCCCATGTACAGCGCAAAATTTCCGATTGTAGTTAAAGAACAAAATTAGCTATTGAATAAAGATAATTTCTTTATCAAGTCTAAAAATATACGATTTTGAATTTGAAAATTGCAAAAATTATGATTTGTCGTGTCTACTTTATTTTTCTCTAAAATAACAATTTTTTAAGAACATATAATGATTTTATATTTTTGTAAAAGGTATAGCTTTTTATCTTTACGGAGATAATTTCAAAATTAAAAACGAACCCAAATACCCAATAATACTAACTTAAGATTTTGCCGAATTTGATCTATTTGGTATCGAAATTTTGATTTTAGCCTATATGTTCTAAAATCACAAATCATGAAATTACAAACAGAAAGCAATTCCGTAAATTCCTGATGTGTCCTAAACAGTTTATCAATTGTTTTTTTCCAGACCTGTAACAAGTATGGATTTTACAGACAAAATTAAAAAAAGCTAATTTTTTTGGATTTTCATTTTTTTTTTTTTCTTTTAATTTTGTGATTCTTTTTACCAAAATCTTAATTTGTTTTTGCTGTTTATTATTTTAAATTTTGGTTGGGATATATTATTTAACAAAGATTTTATACCATATTCATAGGTTCTTCAAAATCAACTTTTTATAAAAATTTTACTTTAATTCAAAAAATCAGAAAAACTAGTGCTACAATTTTTCTTTTGTTTAACCGACTTAAATCTTTTCATTTTATACAACTAAAACTACACTATTTTAAATTTTAATATGTTACGAAAATTTCTAAAATCTTTGTACTATTATGGATGTTGAAAAGTTATAACTAAATAAACAATTTATTCCCATAGTCAATGTTCGAAAGTGTGTTTGTGATATGAAAAAATTGTATTTTTCATCCAGGATTTCATTTTATGACAAAAATTGCAAAAGTCAGTTTTGTTCGTGGTCAAGTCTTATTATACCCTGCACCACCATAAGTGGTTGGGGTATTATGCGTTGGTGCTGAAGTTTTGTAACGCACAGAAATAATCTTCGAACCCCTGTTCGAATCAGAATTACTTTTTTAATTCGGTCCACTGGCTGTCTGACTGTCCATGTAAAAGTTGTGAAAAAATTTCGCGATTTTAAAGATATCTTTATGAATTTTGGCACAGGGATGAAGTCTGTTGAAATTGGTTATAATCGGTTCATTATTTCACCTAGCCCCCATACTTATGTTCTCCCGCATTAGGGGTTTAACAATCGCAAATGCCTTAAATATAACAATATTTTAATGAAATTAAGTGCAAAGAAATTTTGTATAAGTATCAATCTGTATGTCAAATTTCATGAAAGTCGGTCCATAATTAATTATAGCTCCCATACAAAACCCTATTCCAAAAATTCATTTAATGTGCATAAATCCCATAGAAATGTTAGTATCAAGTTAATAATCGACAAAAATAAGTTTTATATAAGTAGGAATTACAGTGCCACATTTTATGAGGATCGGTCCATAATTTATCATAGCTCTCCTATAAGGTCCACTTTCGGGAATCACCCTAAAGTGCAACAATTCATACAAATGTTAATATCAACGTAATATTTTTTATTCGGATATTTTATTTTACACTTAATACAAGTATCAGTACACAATTGGCTACAGGTCCAATATAAGAGCCCGCCCCAAATTTTGGGGCACATACACAATGATAGAAATAGGGACCTACTATAACTTTCTTACTTGTTTTTGATTTAAACTCAGAACTGAAATATAATTCAATAATGTCAACTATTGAAAGACAAATTCTTATGTGAAAGAGTTGCAGATATTTTGAATCTACTAAATAATAATACACATAATATATATATATATATATATATATATATATATATATATATATATATATATATATATATATATATATATATATATATATATATATATATACATATATATATACATATATATATGATTAACAAATCTTACATATAAAATTTTAGGCAAATATGAAATATCATCACAGTTCCAAATGTTTTGATCACTACTGTATGTAGTTTGGTTAGTTTAGTTGCTGATATTGAATTTGAGTTGAAATCATGAGAACATTTACTCTATAATTATTGTAAAATAAAAGAAACAAAAGACTCTGTTGACAAGTTAACCAAGAGGAAAATCAAGCCAAAGAATCCAACAATCCAGCTAAACAAAATTCTCGTATAAAAATCAAAAAGCAAATAACTACAACAACCACAACATAAAACATAAAATGAATTATTCATTTTGTATGCTTAGTTCTCCTTTTTTAAACAAATACACATAATCACAGACATTTATACATTATTAAATAAATACACAGCTATACGTAATAAACATACAACGAATTCATACATATATATATATTCTTATTCTTATTCTTATATTGATCTCTCTAATACTCATATATATGTTTGTAAGTATTTGTATATAAATTGCTTGTTATTGAATGTCATCAATATCAAAAACTTTGTTACATTTATTTTATTTAATTCTTTTCAGTTTTATTTTTTATTAAATCTTGTTACAATTTTATATTTGCTACTTAGGTATGATCTGTAGTAGCTTTCCTTAGATCTTGTTTTACTGCTCAACTAAAAATGATCTAACATAACTAATGTTTGTACTAGGGTTGTCATTCGAACAGAAATTATTCGATTATTCGAGGAACAAATATTTAATTCTTTTCGAACGAAAAAAATTTTTAAGTTTAGAATATAAAATTATTTTAATCAAAACTAGTTTTTGTTAAAATTATTATACCTTTTTGAAATTATAAGTACAAAAAGTTTTATTTAGTTGGAAAATCCTGTTGAAAATTTCGATGTGAACCACGTTTTAATATATTTCGGCTTAAAGCCTTTCACGGACACTGAAATCTCAGTATTATTTGAAAAAAAATAGAATAGCTGTTCTCAAGATTTAATTAACGTCTTAAAGTTAGTATAAATGGGTTACGTATTAGTTATTATTAAATTGTGGAAATTTTCAAACGCATATTAATTTTTTTAAATATTCAAAAAAAAGTGAAAGAAAAGTATACGCAAATTTTTTTGAGACTTTTTTTATTTATTATTTATTTCAAAACTTATTTTAATGATTCAAGTGATGTGAAAATAACCCAATATTCTGGTCTGTTTGTTAACTGAACTCAATCAATCAACAAATCATAACAAAAATTAAAAAAAAAAAAATAGATTTTAGTTATATTGATGAACATAGACTTTGTTTAGAAAAATATAAAAAGAACAGAAAAAAATAGATTTGCTTTTAATGCTACATATTGAAACCATCAATAGTTAGTGAAAGGATTTTTCCACACATCTGTTTTTATAAAAAGAAAATGATCGTTTTAAAGCCAAAATGCTTAACTATGTTCCTTATGAATGATAATTTTAAAAGAAGTTTAATAATTATATAATTTGACTCTAAATTGAATAAGGTCTCAACTTTTGGATAGATATATATATTTTCTATGTTAATGAATTGCTATTTTTAGGTTGTTGTATGTTAATAAAACCAAAATTTTATCTAAAAAAATACTAGTTTTTGCCTTTTTTATTTTTAAACTTGTAGTTAATTATTCGAACAGTATATTTTATTCTTTATTCCTTCGATTATTCGAAGAAAATTAAAATTTTATTCGATCACACGAATAATAAAAAATATTATGGAATTTTATTCGATCCACTTCAATTTCGAATAATTGACAGCCCTAGTGTATACTTATGTCTCGTACATGAAATAGTAGAAAAGTACTCATAATAAGTTATTCTTACATTTGTTACAAATACCAATTATTCACGTAATGTTGACTAATTTACATTTGTTAAATTATTTGTACTCGTACGTACGTATGTACATTGCAAAATAACAAACGAAATAAAAAACAAGGCAGAATTTTATTGTTACTATAACTAAACTACTAAATTGGTTGTAATTATTACATAAATGTATTTACAACTATGGCATAACAATTGCTACAGCAATTGCAGCAGAAGTCTCATATTACAGAAAAAAAAAACGTTGTAAGAAATAGTTCGTATGACTTTCAATTGCTTAAATCAATTCCATTACGAGAGAGAAAAAGAGACAGATGGAAAACCTGTCGAAACATTGTAGAAAACTAAGGTAAGAACAACTTTAATTTTTTTCTTTAATAGTTTTCTAAAATTGACTTAAATGGATTATTTTGAAATTGTACTAATTTGGGGTGTTGATGATCATTAATTATAATAAATATGTATGCTTCTCAATTCAATGGCAACAATAGGAATTTCATTAACTAATCAAATTATTTTACAAAAATTAAATTGGAAACAGCAACCACATAATTCAATAAAATGTCAGCTGAGAGTTGTCCTAAGCAGAATTTGTTTTAACTAATATTTCATTTAGGGGTTACGTATTTTTCCTCAAATATTTGTCTAGTCTGACCGTGCTTTAATACGAGTACTTTTAATTATTTTGAGATTGAAATAGAATTGAACAAACAATCGTTTTTTTATAAATGTGATCTGGAATGAATAACTTCCTATTAAGCAAAAGGAGATTTTTAAGATGATAACTTTAAAGTGTTTGGCATATTTATTATGAAATTTGTGCAATAAAGTTATCACCTCGCAAGCTCCAGCGGAATTTGTAAATATTTCTGAAATTTTATCGTCTAAAACTTCTAACATTTTGGAAACATAAACCTGAATATAGTTTCCGAATATGTGTTATAATCTAAAACATCACCAAATTTGGTGAAAATTTGTATCAATCTGTGTCGCAAAGAAAAAGCACTTAAATATCGCATAATAAAATTATTTGCTGAGTCTGCTGAACAACTAAAGCGTGTATTCAGTGGAATTGATATAGATGACCAGAAACTATTCCATTTCCTTCAACACATAAAATCCCTATACAGTGGTAAGGTTAATAGTGATATTTTAAAATTCTATTTCTGGGACATTTACCAGTTAAAAGTATTTTCTGTGTGTAAAACCAATGACATCGACAAATTAGCTTTTTAAGCAGTTAAAATTGTGGAAGCCTTTTCTGATACAACATCAATGTTCGCTTCGCAAAAATCTTCGTAGATTTTTCAAAAAAATTGGGTAAAATGTTTGCCCGAATTATTGCACTATAAACAAGCTCTACATAAATATGATTTCGTCATGGGAAAAAATCGTGTTCTTTTTTTCCAAATTGCTTCTATTAATTCTTTTACGACTAACAAATTGAAAAGTTGTTTTGTAGTATTTACGATCTGTCATAAGGTAGTTTCAAAAAATTTGTTCATCAGAATACACTAAAAATTTCTTTCGAGCAATAAAATCTCTTGGGGCAAATTTTTAAAATATTTTTGTTTTTTTCGTAACAAGCTGAAAGCTAAGAATTTGTTGATAACTATTCTGAAAAAATAATTTAATAATAGGAATGGTTACATTGGTCCCCCTTTCGAATAGCAAGAAACATTTTCTCGGACGATCTAATGAACAGCCGGCCGGACAAACATCATTAAATCGACTTAGAAAAGTGATTCTGGGTCACACCCACTTTAAAGTTGAAATCCGACAATGCACCACTTTAGTTATAAAAAACCTTTATTATAGATATTTTATTGGAGTTTTCTTTTTATTATAAAAATATAAATTTTATAAAAAAAAAATTTCTGTAAACAAAAATTTATTCAGTCCAAATGCATTCAGTAAATAGACAATTTTCCATAAACGAGGCATGGTATAGAAACCAAAATGAAAATTTTACAGAAAACGATAAAACTTCATAAAATTATAAAACGTAATCATTTTCTTAACTTTTTTCTATATTTGCTAAAATTTGTTAAGCAGCTATCTGTGTGCAAAGTATCACTAAAAAATTGTGACTGAAATTAGCATAAAATGGAATAAGGATTTATATCCATATATTTCTATAGAACAACAGCAGTAATGAATGTTCATAAATGCTTTATATTTTTCGACTGACTATGGCTCCCATGTAAGCCCATCTTCTGAAAATAATTTTAAAGTGCATAAGTCCCATATAAATGCTAACATAACAATAATATTTGACGCCAATAAACTTTATTTGAGTAGAAAACTTGGTGCAAAGTTTTATCACTTTCGATACACAATTAACCATAGCCCCCATATAAGGCCTACTTTTGTGAATAAAGCGCATAATAAATGCCATATAAACGATATTATCACGATAATATAATAATATATACATATGTTTTACAGAAATATATATTACACCATTAAATCTTTAAAGAACCTGTCGGCAATTGACCATAGGTCACTCCAAAAATATTAAAAGTGCATCAAATGATGGAATTTGATCCATTACATGCTGTTTACTTGTTTTTCCGAATAATTTTGCTGCAATTATTTACAAAATCACATCAAAAGTTCATTTTACTATACTATTAAAATGATGGATATATGCTCTTTTAATTGTTCTTAATTTGATGCTTCAAAACTCACATGAACTATTCTGAAGTTCATATATCATTTCAATAATAGATTGTATTCCATTTAAGTATTTAAAAAAAAAAAAACAAAAACACATAAAACTCCAAATAAAAATTAGTATGAAAAAAATAAAAATTCCATAAAATCGTTTCTTTGAAGTTACTTTTGGGTGGAAATTAATGGATGTAAATTAATTACTAAAGCAATATTATGCAAAAAAAAAACTGGTTTATACGCCCTTAAACGCGTCCATGGTTCAAATGTAAAATTGAAACACTTCATAAAACTAATCAGCCAAGTTCCCTTATATGACACTGGTTGGCAGAAAAAACAATATTAACATTAATCAAAAATAGGCGGCATCTTTTGGTGTTTCATCTGTACAAATCGGCCAAACCGTTTTCAGGTTATGGTAAAATATATTCGTATAATCGCCTTGTTAAGGAGGATAATCCATAAAAATAATCAGAACCTGATAGAAAAACAACTGAAAGCAAATTTGTGATTACCACGTCAAACTCCATCTAATCCATTTAGTCTTCTTTAAGGGAGGATTTTTCTACCGACCAGTATAATTAAAGTACAGACCTTATCCAAAAAGATATGGATCGTATACATGGAATACATTTGTAACTTGAAATGTCTTTAGTTTTATCGAAGTTATTAAAATATTCAAATTATTAAACTTATGCTCAAAACAATGAAGTCTGATCTGTTGAAAAATTGAAAAAATATTCTAAGGACGTTTAATATAATATTAGAGTATGTATATATGTATTATCTATGTATGTATGTATGTATGTATGTATGTATGTATGTATGTATGTATGAGTTGTTTAAATATTTAGAAAAAGTACTAATAAAAAAAGAATTTCGTTTTTTTTTTCAAAAATTATTTCTTTGTATTTGTTTTTATGTTTTTAATAATTTTATATTCTTATATTTTTTTTTTAGATTTTTTTTGTTTTGTTTTTTATTTTAATTTAATACATACAGATACTGTTTACTTAATAACTAAAATTCAGCATTATAATAATTAAATAATTAATTAATGCATTTTTTATACTTCAATCAATCATTAATTGATTAATAATGAGAATAACTATAAATTATAAATTCTATAATATTTCATTGAATTTACTGTGATTTTTTTTGCATTTTTTATTTTTTATATTTTATAAAGAAGCAGCAAAATGCTTATTTATGATTAATAATAATTTAACACTAGAGATTTGTTTTTTTTTGTTTTTTAATTTAATAGTTAATTATAATTAATACATACAATTGTTGTACTTATGAACATTTTTACATTAAAAGAGAGAGAGAGATAGAGAGAAAGAAAACAATAACTTAAAAAAAAATAATAATAAAATTAAAATTAAAAGAAAATAGTTTAAATATTTTACAAAAGAAGAACAATTTAATTAATTTTGTTTATATTTATACAAATATAAAAGACTATATTTAATTATATACAATTAAACATAAATTGAATGGTTTTATGTTGTATTTTACTTTACAAATTTAGGAATCATATTTAGTGCTTTCTGGTTTTAATTCTTTAGATTTAATTTACAAAAATTTTACAGAGTTGTGATTTATTGGTTACTTTAATTAAATAAAATATTTACAATTAAAATGCGCTAACATCACAGCAATTTGGGGTTTATTTTAAATTATTAATTATAGGCGCAAGTTTTTTTATGTTTTTTCCTCTTTTTAAGATTTAATGTTTTTTAGGGGAATATGGTAGCAGTGGGTTTAGGTTGAGAAAGGAGAACTTTGGTGTTTTTCTTTTTATGTTAAAGATTTAGGTTGAAGATTTTGCTTATTCTAACCTAAATGCATTAGACTGGGATGAAAATAGCCAGCCATGGCCCATTGAGCACCAGGACCCCCACGTCCTAAGGCAGCCATTTTGATTTTTTCAATTTCCGCTTCTTGCAAACGTTTCGCCTTAGCCCTTCTGTTTTGAAACCAAATTTTCACTTGGGTCTCTGTCAATCTCAGCGACGAGGAAAATTCAGCTCTCTCTGCTATACTTAAGTATTGTTTTTCGCGGAATTTCTTTTCCAGTGACAGCAGCTGTTGCGTGGTAAAGGGAGTGCGGGGTTTACGATTTGGCTTGTGTTTGCGCAAATTACATTTAATACGAGGAGGTTCATTATTGTCTAAAATTAAAAAAATAAAAAGTAACATAAAATTAGTATTATTTTTATATTAAGCACAAAATTTAAAAAACAAAAATGTAATTAATTTAGCGCGTGTTATTTTGTTATGTATTTTATTTATTTTTTTTTTAAACAAAAAGCAATCAATTAATTAAATTTAAAATGTGTTGACATTGCAAAACCATTTGACACCATTAACAAATGATTTCCATCATCGTCATTTATTTCACACAGAACACAGGGAATTTTAAAAATAGACTTAAAATACAAATGACAATTTAGCACTACTACAACAACAATACTCGGGGTACAACAGTCATTAAAAGCAATTAAAAAAAGTATGTAAATTCTTTCTTCTATAGCTTTTGATCGATAAAGTAATTAAATTTAAATTATATTATATACATATCTTTCAAAAAAACTGAATATAAAATCGCAACAAAAAAAATAGAGTGAAACATTAAAGTTTTACAGCCTCTGGAATTTTGATTTGAGTCATGTTAAGTCTAAGTAGATGGATGTTTTCAATTTCTTTGGAAAAGTCAAAGTAACAAGTGTATATTTTGTGTTTTCTCCTTTTTTAATAGAATCAAGTGAAACGTGGCTCCCCTTTAAAACCACAAAGATTTAAATTGAAATTTCAAGTGTTTAACAGCAGCAACAGCAACCAAAAAAAGAAAAAAACAGTGAAAGACAATTTAAAACACTTGACAAACAGACAATGACACCAAAAAACAATGCAACAAAATATATAAATTTATATAAAAATAATAAGGTCACATGGCTTGCAACCAAAAAAAAAAAAAGCACACAACTGCCACAAGAAATGCAGCAGCCAGCCTTGCTTGCAACACTAGGCTGCTGCATTAACAGTTGTGGCAGAGGAAGGCAAAACCAGAATGAATAAATGAAAATGAAGAAGACACAAACAAACGGACGGACAGTCGTATGGACAGACAACCATAATTTATTGCATCATTTGTAAATGCATGAAACAAAGGCATTCTTAAAATTAACAAAAGTATTAAATCAACAAAACAATGAAAAAATAATTTAAATTTTAACTAAAATAAAAAAAAAATCAACCTGACAAACTGATGGAAACCAATATAGAAGGAGGAAGAGCGTTGTTATAATCATGAATTTTTTAATTTCACAATTAATTAAACAATTAATTGGATTGAAATGTTTTGCTTTTGTTTTTATGTTAATTATAAATAAGCGTATGCATTTATTTATATTAGTTTTAATAATTTTGAACCTAAAATTAAAATGATATTGAGACTTTGTTTAATTTGGGGCTTTTCTAACAATAGTTACGTCTTTAAAAACTATAAAATTTTATAGAACTTGAAGAAAGTATTAGAGCTATTATTTACGCAATAAAATAACATCAGCACCTTTTGTTAAAACGCTGAGGGGTAAAAGTGTTTATGTAGATTTTTAACATTGTTTTTGAAAATTAATTTAAGAACTTATTGCTGATTTATGTACTATTTTCTATTTAGTACTGCCTAAAAATTCAAAAATTTATTGCAAATTTTCTAAAGTTTATCAATTAAATTTTTTTTGTTCTATGTATCAAAATTAAAAAAAAATGTTTTTAAAATTTATTGCTTTGTTGTATAGGCTTTTATAGAAAAATTTGTAGTAAATTGCTGTTAGAATCGAAAAATTGTGAAAAAAAAATTATTTTTTTAAAATTTGATTTCATATTTGACAAAAAAAAAAAAAATTAAAAATATATGTTTGAAAAGCTTTATTCTTTTCCTTTTCAAAAAAAGTTTAAAAATCAAAAATCAACAGCTAATAATAGAATTAGGAATACATTTATAGAGCAGCATAATTAAAAATTTTGGTACGAGTAGTATTAAGGAAATTTTAAAACTGACTTTTGAAGTCTCCAAACTTGCTAATTTTTCATTGTGGCAGAATGTGATTATTAACTACAAATTTATTTAAAGTAAAACTTCAAAAAAATCATATTAAATTAATACAAATTTGATTGGTTTTTTTCAATTTCCATTTTTTATTTTAATTATAAAATTAAAACATTTATTTTGGTGATTATGAATTAAGTTCGAGCGTTATATAGTGATGAGTTTCTTTTTATTTTAACTAAACCCACTTATTACGTTTTTTAAATTTAATTCCGTCAATTTATTTTTATTATATTTTTATATCAACCAGTTAAGTCAGGTAGTTTAATATTTGTAGAGGTTTTTTTATAGTTTTGTTTTGTTTTTTTTTTTCAACGATATTTTTTCTACGATCGTTAAGTAATTAGTGTGACAATTTTGTTGATTTTATTTTTATTGTTATACTGTCTCAATGAGAAGAAAAAGTGTTTATTTATCAACAAGTATTTGTTTTTGTTTAAACATTTTTATAGGCGATTAATTTTAATTTAATATACCAAAACCTTAAAAAGAGCCCTATAATAAAAAAGCTGGAAATGAAAAATTTAAATTTCAAAATTTTATGTAAATAAACAAAAATAAAAAAAACTAAGCAACATTTCAAAAAAAGAAACAACTGGTTTTTGGCATTTTGGATTGAGTGTTAGTTAACGTGGCTAAAACTAAAATATTTTTTTTTGATAACAGGAGTTTAAACATTTGTTTTGACAAATCAATAAGCAAAACAGTATTTGAAATAAGAATAAAATGATAAACAGTTTTTTTTTAATTCTAAAGAAAAATTTAAATGTTTAATACATTTTTCAAATATTTTTTTTCTTTATAAAAAATTAATATATATATATATATATATATATATATATATATATATGTATAAATCTATTAGCCTTACCTCCCCCCTTAAAGGTGTTAATTTATTAAACTATTTTGTAATTTAATTGACACACATATTGTTTTATTTTATCTGGTTATTTTTGCTCAAATTAAATACGATTTGTGTGTGGCCTAATGGTGGGTGTTGTGAAATTTAATTACATTTTATTTGCAATAAAACGACAGCACTTGTTATTTATTTTAGAATTTAACTAATTTGGTATTAATTAAATGACAAACAAGCAAAATGTGATGTAATTTAACAAAAAAATTAAAAATAAAAAAATGAAAAAATTTTAAACTATACTATAGCCTACACTCAGGCGTATTATTGCATAAAAAATTTAAGTCTTTTTAAGTTTTTGCTTTTCAATTTTAAAAGAAAAAGAGCAGATCTGTCAAACATTTAATAGCAGCTATAGATTGTTAGATAAAAATTACAAATAAAAATTGTTGAAAATCGTATATTGTGCAAACGTTTTCACTTTAAGGCGAAAAAATGATCACTTTACCAGAAATTGAATTGCAATCAAAATAAAAAATACAAAAAATAAATAACATTAAAACGAAACAAATCGTAATGAAAATGAAACAAAAAACTAACAGATTTTTTTTTTTTTTTTTTGCAATTAAAAATCTTAATATGGTAACAAAAATTGCAACGCGTTTTAATTTAATGAAAAACTAATTGCCAAGCAATTTGCAACGCATTATTTGTTGTTGTTGCCACAATAATACTCTCACAATAATACTTATAGCTAATATTAACAGTATGTTAGTGATTTTTTTCTTTATAAGCTTTAAAATGCATACATACATACACCTAAACAAAAACCTGACTTGACGTTTAAGATATATAAGAGAAAAAAAAAATTACAACAAATCTAAGTTTAACAACATTTTATAGCTTTTAACCAATAATGGTTGGTTTATAATGGCTGATAATGTCGCTGACTAAAGCCAACGAAGTTGAAGATGATGATAATAATGATGATAGTTGTAGACATTTCATCACTCTGTCAATAATGGTTTATTATTGTTGGGGCTTATTTTGTTACAATACCTTAGAGAGATTGCAAATTAATTGAAACCAACAAAACTAAAATACCTTTGGATACACAAACATGTTGTTGCTACTGCTGAATGTTTGTTTATGCCATAAAAATTGCTAATAACAATTTAAGGTAAAAATATATCATAACAAAATACTACAACTAATTGACAACAAACTACATTAAAATAGAAAAAAGCAATAGCAACAGCTTTAGCAACATTTACAATTAAAAACCAAATTTATAAAAAAAATAATAAAAAAAATGTTTAGTGTTTTCCTTTAAGAAAAATTTGTACTTTTATTGTTGTTTTCCTAGAATTTTATTCATTTTCCCGGAGAGGTAATTTTTTGTTTGTGTATTTTAATTAATAAGCGTTATATGATGTGTGTTGGTTATTAAAATTCCTTGATATCTTTTCATTTGTTAATTTATTATTAACTAACTTTCCTCTTGATATTTGTTTCTTTTTCTTTTTTTTTTTTTCTTATAAGTAATTATGGCTGTTTAACTAGTTCTTTTTTTATAAATTATTTTCCTATATCTCACTTTACATGTTTAAATGGTTTTTATTTCATTTTATCATTTAACTTGAGTTTTATGTTCATTTTAACCAGTCAAGTTAAGATAAGATGTTTAGGCATTGAGTTGAAAATGCGTGTATGTTTATTATGAGTGAATTAAAAAAAAGCAGGACAGACGCACTATCGGACAGAAGTATTCAAAGCCATACATCTGTAAATACCATTTCCAACCTACTCACGTTTTCAATATGCCGAGCAAATGTTAATGCAATGTTTTTTTTTTCAAAAAAGGGTAAAAAGAAATGCAATTCAGTTGACAAAAAAAAAATCTTTTAGAGAAAAAATCAGCAGACACAAACATTTGTAAAAAATCCTCACTCTTCAATAGTGGCTTAAAAAGTGTGCGTGACTTACAAAAGTTTTGTAAAAAAAATATGGTGTTGTGAAAAATTCGTTTATATTTGTAGTAATTATAAATTACACTCATCAGCAGACTTTTAAAATATTAAATAAAACTATGGTTTAATTTAAGGCAAAATAAATTTAATTTAAGATCAGAAAAAAAAAAGAAAATTAAGCTTAAAGACCTTTTGAAATAATATTTTTTATATATATTAAACTTACTAAAAACAAAAATAAATTGAAAAAGAACTAAACTAGATTAAATAATTAAAAAAAATAATTTCTTCGGTTTTTAGAATAAACCCAAAATAGTTCTAATTTAAATAAAATAAAAATAGAAAAATGTTAAACTTATCAAAATAAATCTAAATGAAATAGAATTAAATTAAAAAAAAAAAAAAAAGAAATAAACCTAAAATAAACTGAAAAAAACTTTTTAAACAAAAACATTGTTAAACTGATGAAGAAATTACAAAATAAACCCTAAATAAATCTAAATTAAATAAATAAAAAAATTAACCTACATTAAATTAAAAAAATGCTTAACTTAACCCCAAATAAAGGTTGATTAAATTGATAGAAGATAAAATTTAAATAAACTTAGATTTAAAAAAATAAAATTTATTAATGGCTTTTGGAACAGAACTCTAAATAGACCTAGATGAAAATGCTAAACGCTTTTTAAATTAAACCCTAAATATACCTAAATTAAATCAAAAAATAAAAACTTAATTTGTGTGAAAAAAATTTTAAACTTAAAAATAGATTAAATTGATAAAAGCTTTTTAAACAAAACTTTAAAAAACTTAGATTGATTGGAAAAAACTTTTTAATTTCTTTTTATTTAATTTAATTTTTTTTATTGGATAAAAGCTTTTTAATTAAAACTGAACTCTAAAGAAAGCCAAATTAAATTAATAAAAGCTCTTTGAACTGAACTTTACAAAATCTAGTTTAAATGTGAAAGAAACTTTTTCCTGTCAGCCCTAAATAAACTTACATTATATTGATAAAAGCTTTTTACACTAAACCCAATATAAACTTAGATTAAATTTGAAAAAACTTTTAAAAACGGCATGAATATTTTTAGCCTTATATAAAACTAAACTTTAATTTTGAAATTGTACCTGTTAGTTTTGAAGCTTTTCTATAAAATTAATTTTAATAATTTAAAAATATAGTTATTGTTTATTTTTGTAAACTAAACGATCTGGATTAAATTGAAAAAAAAACTTTTGATATGGAACTCTAAATCTAAAAAAAAACTTTGAAACTAAACCCCAAATAAGTATAAATAAATTAAATTGAAAAAGTTTAAAGTTTTCTCAAGCTTAAATTATGTTTATTAATAAAATTAATATCATTTTTTTTTTTGGAAAAAAATTTTGTTCGTCTCCAGTGTCTTTATTTATTTTTAGTTTATGCTAACTCTAACATTTTTATTAAATTGATAAAAGCTTTTTAAATCGACATAATTATTACCAGCTTATTAGTGTCTTAGAAAAGTAAACTTTCATTTTAAAATTATGCACATTAATTTTCAAATTTATTTATAGATATTCTATTTCATGGTCATATAAAAGGTGTTTTTGAATTATTATTATTTTTTTTTTTTGTATCTTTTCAGTAGCAAAAACCAACAACGCAAAACTTAACAAGTGATTAGTCTATAAATGCCTTATAAATGTCATCAATGTTTATTATTAATAATAATATTGCTAATTGTTTTGACAAGTTAGTTAGACAAATACAAATAGGAAAAAACTAATTTACTTTAGAGGAGGAATGTACATGATTATAAATGAATGAATGAATGAATGAATGAGTTATACAATGTGTAAAATATTATAAACCTGGTCATATAGATGTAAATTACTTTAAACATTGACAAGCTGGCACCTCTATGTAAATAAGAAAACTGAAAGATTTGCAAATAAAAGTACTTACTTACACTCTATAACAAGTTGTGCAATAATTATTAACAAATTACCGCAAAACTAACAATTGTCAACAAATGACTAACATTATTTTTTGCCTTAACATTTTTTCTCTTACGTAAATTTATGGCCTTCATAAAGAAAATAACAGGCAACAAACAAATCATTTGCAAAAAAGAAATTGAAAATAAAATAATAAAATACTTTTCTTAACGGAGGATTTAAGGTTTGAAGAAATGGCGTGCAAATTGTTAATACAAATATTCTGCAGTAAAATGTAGAAGCTTTTGGGAAAACTTAAATTAAACATGACAATATACTGGCTACGTATTTATACAAGACATATAAAAATGTTAGAGTGAATAAAAATTATGAAAAACAAACACTAGAGTCTAATACAGGGGTTCTCACAAGCAACAGCTTCACGACCCCCTTGCGACATTATGATTAGAGAACGACCCACCGGTTTGTTTTACAATCAATGTTGAAACAGACCAAAGTTTTTAAATTTAAGTTTAAATTCAAATATAAAATATAATTTCTTATTTTGATATTGAGCTTCTTAAATCATTCTGAAATCTGAAAGTAAATGTATACTTTCTTTATACAAAGTAGAATATTCAAAGTTATATTCAAATCATTCTTAAACCTAAAAATAAATTAATTTTCAAGAGAAAATATTTAAGAAACACATCGCTAAATGCATTAACTTAGAACTAAGTAAAGCTATGTTCCAGTATTAGTCAGATTTATATTTACTATAATGAATATATTTATCAATTTGAGAATAAATTTATCTATATTTATACTTAAACCTTTGACATTTGAGAAGTTTAATTTTGTATCATCCTTAATTTGAGATTAAGTCTAAATTATTAAGAAAGCATAAAATATTGTGAATAAAGTAATGTCGGTCTGGCTGCCCGGTTTTTATTTCGTACTAAGAATAGGTCACACTTTTTAAGTACATAGAAAAAAAAGTCAGAAATCACCAAAATAATTCATTCAATAAAAATTTTTTAAATTTGCACCTCTCACCAAAATGATTATTATTATTAAAGAATTAAAAACACAAAAATGTTCCATTTGAAAATTTTCTTAAATCAATCAAGTAGATGATTGAATGAATTTTATTTTTATTATTTTATTTTATTTTTGCTTGAATATTTTAATTAAATTTTGATGTAGAATGAAACAACTGTGTTAATTAAAAAATACATGTTAATATTTTTTTCTGTGTAACTTATCAAAACCGGAACGTCTCCACTAAAGTGTGAAGATCGATTCATAAATGAATTAATTTGTCAAACGGATACAATTGCAATTTTAGCTACATTTCAACATATTTTATGAGAACATAAATATAAGTAAAATCGACGTTTAAATAAATAAATAATAATTAAAAATTTGTCTTTGAGTAAATGGCCTTCAAGACCCCCCCCCCCCTTCTCTAGAATGTTTGTACGGATCCCTGGTGGGTCGCGGACCCCCCATTTTAGAATCGTTGGTCTAATATGTTAAAGTTTTTGACTTAAAATAAACTTCACTGAAAGCTAAAAGGTTAAGAAAATTTTAAACTATTTTTAAAAATTTGTTAAAGCTTAAAGCTTATTATTGTAAAATAGTTTGTTTTTTTATCCCTTTTATTGAGATTTTACTGTTGTTGCATGGCTTCACTGAATGGTGTTAAAAGTTATGCATGTCAAGACTTTAAGTATTTGTTTTGTTTTTGGTTTCTTTGTGTACTTTTTTTTTAAAGTGCTGCACAAAGTTGCGTGTTTTAAAGGTGGGTTGTTTTTTAAACAAAAGTGTTGTAAATAGGAAACTAAAAACAACAAAAAAACCAACAAGACACACCTACTAGTTTCTTTTCAAACAATTAATTGTTAATATAATTGCACACACACCAGCAACACCACAACTTGCAACTTGCAACAACGAAAGGCTACAAACCCAACACAAACAAATAAAGAATGAATGAAAATTTTCTGACAAAAGAAAAAAAGCTGCATTTTTAGACTATTTATCTTAGTTAAAGATATAAAAAATTTATGTTACATTAGGAAAAAAAAAGTAATTAAATTTATAAAAAAAAGCAGCGCGTGTGAGAAAAGTGTTTAAAGATAATAAATAAGTGGCAAGAACACTTATCTCTCAAAAAAAGCTGTTTTCCTTTTTTGTTAATCTTAAACGAAATTGTAACAAAATTAAATACTTTTATTTTTAAACTAAACTAATTAAGTGTAACATTAAAAAACAATGTTAATAATCAGGTGTAATATGTCAAGACATTGTCCCTTTTTTTGCTAACACATACAGTAGTCAGGGTAGATCATTGTTTTCCGGTAAAGTTAATAAAATACTATAATAACCAATACACAGAGAAAGAAAGACTTGAAAGTAAATGACCGACTTGTGCCGCTTGTCAAATAATTTCTTCTGTTTTTTTTTTTTTTTACTGTAACAGTGTTTGTCTTGTCTGTCTCATTTTATCATAATGAAAAATCTGACAGTATTTGTTAGGCTTCAAAAACCGAAATTTTACAAGAGTCCTTTGTTTTAACTATAAGACAAAAAAAAAAAAACAAAAAGGCTTTAAATACTTCACACACTTTGTTTTTAGTGACACTCACACAACAACAACAACAACAAAATAAACTCTCTTTATTTTTTCTTTTTTACGTGTTTAAACGAAGACGAACTGTTGACAGCGATAACCTGCTGTGTGACAAAACACTCGACTATCTGGTATCGATAAAAAGAAAAATAATGTGACAGGTAAAAGTCTCTTTAACTACAAAAACAAATATCTATGGAAAAAGTAAAAACAAGAAGAAGCAGAAGAAGATGAAACAATAAAAGAAACTGTCTTTAAATGTGTTACAACATAAACTAATAAGAAAATTGTCACCTGTATTATTGTCAAAAGTGAGCTAGAGATATGTTTCAAGCAGGCGTTTAAGGTTTTGGAACAAAAAAAGGTAAAGAAAATAATGAATTAAGAAGAAAGTAGTGGACAAGATAGGAAATTATTAACGCTGTTGCATAAGATTTTTGTTATTAAAGGAAGTAACAGTATGGTGGGGAAAAGTTTCCAAAAAAAAACTTAAAAATTCAAAATTCTTTTTTCTATAAAATTATACATTTTTTTTCACTCGTAAAACGAGCTATAAGATCAAGAGATATTCTTGAGGTACATATTCCGGAAAACCCCTTTTGATGGCAATTCCTGTTCCCTAAATTTTTGGTAAATTTTAGAAAAATGAAGTTTTTTAAAAAAAAAATTTATAAAAATTCCAAATAAGCGATGATTAATCAAACATTTTTCAATTTATTTTTCTTTTTCAAATTTTCGATTTTTAAGAAAGTTTTCTTAATTTTTCTTTTAGAATAAAACTATATTAATATAAACTTTTAAGAGCTATTTTGTTTACAGTAAAACGAGATATCAACCTTTAAAATCCCTTAAGGAATAAAATGGTTATTAAATATTCTCTAAATATTATCGATAATTTTTCATGCATTTTTATACTTTATTTGGTCTCTAATTTTTGAGGCAAAAAAGAAAAATGTATAGAAAGTTTAAAAAAGTTATCAATAAATTGTTCATGTATTTAAAATAAAGTACAATTTTATTCTATGTTTTATTTGGTGCCTACTTTCTGGGATAAAAATTCAAAATGTATATTTAAAAGAGTTGTTCCAGTTAAAATGGAATAATTTCTACAGTTTTTGTTCAATTTGAAAAATTGAAATTTGTTATGTTTGTTATATTAATAACAAAAATGTTTTTAATAATTAAGAAAACGTTGTATGGACTTTTATAGCAAAATGTATAATAAATTGCTGTTAAACTCGATATATTGTGAAAAAATTTTATTTTTTATTTTAACAACATATTTGAATATAAATATTTAAATTTTATTTTATTTGCACTAAAACAAGATCTCAATCTTTAAAGTCGTTTATGAAATCAGAAAGTTATTACATATTTTCGAAATATTATCGATAAATTGTTATTTTAAGTTTTATTTGGTGCCTACTTTTTGGGGAAAAAAAATTAAAAATATATAGAAAGTTGGAAATAGAATTATATCAGATAAAATGGAGTAAGTTTTACAGTTATTGAAAAAAAGTAATTCTTGTTTTATTTAAAACAAAAATGTCTTCAAAAATTATTATAATATTACACAGGCTTTTCTAGAAAACTTTATAATAAAATGCAGTTTAACTCGGTTTTTTAAATGTTTTAAACTTGCTTAAAATATTTTAAAATTAACTTTAGTAAATGAACCTACCCAATTTTCTTTTTTTTTTTTAATTTTTGAGTATAATTCTAAATTATAGAGCGCGTATTGCAAATTTTTAAAACTGATGTATGAAGTGCTCAAGAAGGCTTATAACTTTATTTCATGAGATTTTTCACCGTGGCAGAGTGTTATTAATATGACAACTGATTAATTAGTTTTATAATTATGTCTTTAATGCGTTTTTTATAAAAAATATTATATTTTTGTGTAAATACAAAAAAAAAAAAAAAAACATTTACATTTTTATACTAAGATAATAAACAACTTTAAATTTCATGTACTAACGCTGTGTTAAAATGTTAAAAGCTACAAAAAAACTTAGTTTATAAATTAACTTTCCTATGAATTACAAGCTTCTTCTTCCGACCACATAAAACACCATAAAGTTAATATAAAATTTTAAATGCAAATAGAAAAAACTCCCGGAAATTCTTGTACAAAGGGTTCGTTATCAGTGTAGCCACACTTTCGAAATGAACACCGACACTGACAAAGTGTTTATGTTTTTTTTTTGTGCTACATCGTCATTGACCACAACAATTTACAAAAACTATAAAAAGTTTTTAGCCTGACCCTTTTAATGTGAGAAATGTTTAAAACCCTCGTTTTTCTTTTGTCTTTCTCTACCCGTAAACATATGCAAAATGTAAAATTTTCTTAGTTTTTCTTAAAAGCTTTTGAGCAAAAAAACCAAAAACCCTAAGAACTTTTTGCTTAAGTGTGAATTGTGCATTTTGTAAAACAATAAACAGAAAAAAGTCAGCAAATCAAAATATAAAATAGCTAAAACAACTTTTTATACTTTTGCCTTATTTAAATGAATTTAATAAAACAATTGTCAGATTTTTATTGCTATAGTAAAGAGAGAGAGAGAGACTAAATAAAAAATTTAAAACCACTTATTTATATGGCTGTTCAAATAGCCCTGGTTCTCATAAATTGCAATTTATGAGACAATGAATATCACAAAAATTGTTTTTGTGTAATACTAATTATGATAGAGGGATTTGTTTTAAAACGAAAAAAGACTTATAATTCTCTCTAAATTGTTTTTGTTTTAGGAGGGTGTTACAAAAAAAAAAAAAAAAAAAAAAAAAAAAACCCGCAGCTTCATTAATTAAATGATTAATGAGGAAGAAACCATTTGTAACATTTTGAAAAAAATAAAATAAAATAAATAAAACAAAATGATTGCTTTTGTTTAAAAGTACTTTTTAACACACTTTACAACTACATAAAAAATAAAATTTGTTACATACCTCCTCCACCAAAACCTTGACCGGGAAATAAACCTGGTGGACCAAAGGGTGGCATTTGTCTGGCTCCAGGCCAAGGTACACCAGCACCACCAATACCACCCCAGGCTACAGCTGCGGCAGCTAAAGCACTAAATGGTGTTGGTCTTATGGGTACATGACCGGAAGCTGCTAAAGCGGCGGGAGATAATAAATGGGGTGAATTCGGCAGAGAACCATGATCATCGGGAGATTTACTAGAATCTAAACCATCTGGTGTAGAACGCGGTGAATCATCAGCATTCATATCTTCAATATCCACTATTGAATCTTCTTCTTCATCATGTTCCAAATCGTGTTCATTCAATTCATCATCGTATTCCAATTCAGAGTCTATGGAGGAACCTATAGGCGAGTGACGTTCACTTTTCGCCGTCGGTTGTGTGGAGGTAGTTGAATTGACATTGCACTCGGTGTTGGCTGTGGAACTGGCAGATGAAGCAGGTGGTGTTGTAGTAGAGGGATTGTTGCTGTTGGGTGAGGGAGAGGTGTTGGTTTGTATGAGTAATGAACCCGCTGGAGGCATGCCACTGGGATTAAGCGTATGTCTTAAGTGATTAGGCAAATGATGTGTTAAATGAGGTCCATTGGGATTACTGGCACCAACAGCCGCAGCCGCCGCTGCCATAGCGGCCGCATGTTGATGTTGGGCATGAGCGGCTGCTGCTGCTTGGGCCGCATGTAATAAATTGGCATGGTGGGCCATGGCTACGGAATGAAATTGAGGATGTTGTTGGTGCTGATTATGTTGGCTGTGAGGATGTTGGTGATGATTTGGTGAGGCGGGTGATGATGTGGATTCATGTGATACTGGTGAAGTAGCTGCCGAAGGTGTACTTGAAAGATTTGTAGGTGCTGTTTGTAAGCCACTGTCTCCATTATTAGGTGGTGTACGTGGTCTTGTATCTGCCAGTAAAGAGGCTACACTAAAATTACTAAGTCTTGACGTTGTCTTATTGATGGCATGATGGGAATTTTGTAAATTCCTTAAATGCTGTTGATGTGCCATTATTAAGGCTGAGGGCGAAGTAGGTGTAGTAGCCCCCAATGTTGAAGCGGTAGTTGTTGTGTTGATGGGACTAACAACAACTGTATTAGAGCTAGTAGTAGTATTCATAGCTGTTTGCGGCGGTACCGTCGGGCTAGTCATATTCGCACGTAAACCAGTGACTGTCATTCCTGAAGATGACAATTTCAACATAAAGTTTGTAGTTTCCTTAAGAAATTTTGCTATTAGCAGTCTTTTTTGAATTAAAACAACACTAGTATAATTTATATTTTCTTTTAAATTTATTTTCTAATATTTTTTTTTAATTTAAGAATTTTTTTCTTTATTTAGTTTTATTTAATACATTGCACTTTTTATTTGTTTATAAAAATTCCTTTTTTTTTAAATAATTATGTTTTTTTATTTATTTGTTATAATTCCTTTACACTTTATTATTTTTAAATTAAGTGTTTTTCCAATAATTGGAAAATTTGTTTTTAATTAAATGATTGTATGATTAATTATTGCTAATTTTTTAAATTGTTTTGCTCTCTCTTTTTCTTGTCATGTTATTAAAAACAAAAAACACTTGTAAAATATTCTCTAGTTAATTTGATTCTTTTTTTTCTTCAATACAATTTAATATATTTAAGAGCTCGTTGACATCAGACACGTCTTTCTGAGATCACGACTGTTTAACAACTGAACTGCTAAGTATTCCTGTGAAATCTCGGTTCATTCACTTGAAACCACACAAAACTCAATACTCACAGTAACTCATATTATTCTCCCCAAATGGTTATAGTGTTAGTGAAACCTTAAACAAGGTGGTTGGAATAAAAAATGTATAAATAAAAGAAGAAAAGAAATATCTTATATAGTGTTATTCGTTTACTCTTGCTGGTTTTGGATTAAGCAAACACCATTTTTATATTTGATTGTACTCTTTTTTTATCCATAAACTACCACCATCTCTTTTTATCTTTACGCATTACCTCTCACTCTTGTTTAAAGTAAAATAAACAAGAATTGTGGTGAATTTAGTTAGTTCTCATAAACAAAAACAACGCCCCTTTATATTTCACCATGGTGAGTATTCAAATGTACTCTAATTTTTTCAGTTAATTTGACAAAAGAGGGGAAGTTTATTAAATTATGGTCGGATAACAACTACATCAAATTTATTTACAATTCCTTGAGTAACTGTATTGTGGGGAGAAAAGTAGTGAGTGTATCATTTTATCTCTTTTTAACTGCAATATAATTGTTGCTCCTTCTTTTTTAATTTTTCGTTTCTTAATGGTTTTTGTATGTTGCAGAAACAACAACAATAACACATGGAACATTATTGTTAAACACAGAAAATTTAAACTCTATTACTTTTAACAGCCATTGTGGTTTTTAATAACTTCAAATAGTAGTTGGAAAAAAGTGTTAAAGTGTATTGTTTGTTTGAATTACACACATACAAAAAAATCATAAATAGAACTAAAGCAGCATTTTTTTGTTATTATTGCTTGTTAGTACTTTTTTTGGAGCGTTTTTTTAGTCGTTTCTTAATGTTAAATAGTTCATATAATTTTGTCACCTTTTTGTTACGGTTCCGTGTTAGGTTTTTATTCTAGTTTCTAAAAATTTCTAAAACTTTAAAGCACAAAAGAAAGAAATACAATTTAGTTACATATAATAATTTTTATATGTTTTTTTTTTTTTTTGTATTAAAGAAAATACAAATTTCTCAGCTGTTTTTTCAACACAATTGTAATTTAATTTAGTTCACCTTTTTTTTTAAATCAAAATAAAATGTTGTCTCTTTCTACAATTTTTTTTTAATTAAAATTATTCTTTTATTATTATTTTATTCTTTTACAATTTTTGATAAAACTTTAATACGTGGGAATATCAGTCTGTTAAATTGTTTGTTAATATTGTTGTTGTTTTATCCTCAAACTCTTACTCTCTCTGTCTTTCTCTTTAATGTTATATTGTTTTGTTTATTTTTGGGGCCACTAAGTCTGTGTCTGTGCTTTTTCCCCCATTTGGAATTTTCTCAGGAGAATAAGTTCAAAGAGATATAGATGCATATAGGGAGAGCAAAATTACAACAATAATAACGATACAAAGCTAAAAGTGCTCAATTTTGTTGTCATATCAGTGGAAGGATTAATTGAAAAACTAATTAAGCTATAAAAACCAATTAAATACAAATTAAATGAAATAATACAATGGAAGCAAAATAATGAAGAAAAGACAAAAAGAAAAAAGTCAATAAGGCTTTGTCTAAAGCTTTGGGAAGAAAAAATTTTAAAGTGAAAACTATTAAAAAAAATGTTTTTTTTTATTTAAAAATAAACAAAGATATTATCGTATTGTAAAATTATATTTAACAAAGTTGTCAAAATAGACATAACAATATTTTATGGATTTTATTTGACGTAAAAATAAATTAGTTTTACCGCCGCATGTTGTATATAACCAAATTTAAAAATGTGAAAAGCCGTATATTTTATTACGAATTTTCTCTGCAAAACATTGGCTCAAATAAATATTTTTGGAATCTATAATAAGGTGTGCTTTGAAATAAAACGTAATATATTCCATTTTAATAAAAGATGAATGGAATATGCAGGATTAAACTAAATCAACTACTTGTAGCATTTCTTCTTCAGATTATTTGGTTTTTTTAGGCATGACTTCTGAAAGCAAGTTTAAAGTACTTTTACGAAATTTTTGCGGTATCTCTCTATAATAATTTAATATTAATAATCACCATTGAGCACTGCTCGGACCTTCTTAAATTCGCTCTTAACTTGGATCCAATTTCAATTATAATTGCCAAAATTCTGGTTAGTGGGACTAAAATAACTTTCTCAATTCTGGGTGTTTCTACTATAACGACACATTTCTAAATCTGGCCAGAAAATGTTAAAAACGCTATAGCAAATTACGAGTGTCATCAATGTCTTTTTATCACACTCTTTGTTATGATTATTCGAGTTTACTCAGACTAAAGATACAAAATAAACACATATCCTGTCGCATTTTGAGCAAACTTCTCATACGACTAATTGTTTTGAAAATTTTTATTGTTTTTAGTTCGATATTATACAGGTCCATTTTCTCGATTAGTCGGTATACAAAACTTATACCTTGGAATATTAAAATTATATTTATTTTTTTGTATCATTATTTGTATCAGAGTTCTTCTCAGCTTTGTTATTTAAAATATTTTTTAACTTCTATTGACTAAAACTTAGGCATAGCTTTAAAATGGCTCCTATTTGATATTGAAGAAATGAACACAACGTGCCATTATGCGGTCAAATATATTTAGCATATGTAGTTCTTAGGTGCTTCTCTACCTTTTGGGGTTGGAATTTATTCTTGTGACAGGTTCTTTTTCTAAACCAAGTTTCATCTCATTCTTTAGGTCCTTGCTAAGCTTTTTAATTACCCTGAAATGTAATACTTTTGTTAAAATTTACTCAATAAACATTTTGTAGTAAGTTAAAAGAAAAATCAATTTTATTTTGTACATTTTCCTTTGACTGCCATCTGTATGAGGAAAAAGCGACTTGATTTCAAGAGTTCGATCAGCTGTTAAATCTGACATGTCTCTAGAAGATATGTATTGCAATCAAAAAAGATATTTCAAATTAACGACAGTAAGAGTTATTACAAAATTTTTTTTTATATTTTATTCGAACGCACACTTTAGTGTTATACAAATATAAAACACATGGTCCTACTCTGAATTTTTTATATGTTGTTGTGGGCACTTTAAGGAACATTTTGGAGAATCATTGTAACGTGGAATTGTATATGTTTTTTTTAATGTTGAAATTCTGTGTGCGTTCAAAATAATAAAACTTTAAAAGGTATTAATATATTATAAAAAAAAAGAGAAAAACTATTTTTACGATACGGGATGCCTTAAATGATTTAGATTTACGTGATCGAGGAGTTGTAAGCTTACAAATCATTTTTTTATATTTTTCTAGTTCCCGACATAAAACTTTCTATTAATTAATGAGGTTGCAAAACACTTGACAACATATAGTTATATATTTCATGAAATCCCTAATACTTTACATATATTTTCTTTTAACAAACATATTTATTAATATTATCTTACTTTTATTACACTTTATCAAATACACTTTTAATCTTATTTTACTCATTATTATATTACTCTCTATTGAATTACTCTATGAAATATTTTACTTTAATTATTTTTATTGTTCTTTCTTGAATTATCCTAAACTAGTTCCTACTGTTATATATTTATCCAATACATGATAAATAGAAAATCATTAAATATTATTAGAATTAAGTCTTAAGTTAACCGTCAAAATGTAAAGTTGAAATGAATTGAAAATAAATAAAAACACTTAATTTTTAATAATAATAAATAAAAAATTAATTATTTTTAATAAAATTATTATATGTCTTGAACGAATTTCCTGATTTGGTTTAATTTAATACCAATAAATTCTATTTAAAATTATCCTCAGTTATAACAAAATAATTTTTTAATCTGCAAAATGGTTTCGTATATATTTCAAAAGTTGTCTCAAAAGAAAAAAAATAGTTATTCAAAAAATCTAAAACGAACAAAAATGCATTTTTTTTCTTCATGATTACAAAGTCTGATTTGTTACAAATAAAACAAGCTAGATTTTATCAAAATCGACGCATAAAAGTTGCCTTTATTTTATTCACTATTAAGTGAAATAATATAAAATATAATAAAATTAATTAAAAAAAAAATTAATAGCAATTCGTCGGCATTTATGCATCGATTGTAATAAAATATAGATCATTTTATTTATAACATATCCAGTTTTATAATAAAGGAGAAATTTTAGGATAAAGAAATATTTAAAAAAAATTTTTAAAAACAAAAGTTTTTAAATTTTTAAAACACACTTCATTTTTTTCGAAACAATTTTCTTAATATCTCTGAAACTATTGAGCAGATTAAAAATTATCTAGGCATAACTTAGTGGTAGCTCAAATTAGGTTATTTTGATATTTCACTAAACCAAATCAGATAAATATTTCTCGAGATATGTTGCAATGCGTGGAGCAACCTCATTAGTTTTCTTTATAACGTTTTATTTCGAGAACTAAAGTTAACTAAAAAAAAACGATTTAGAAGCTTAGATCTATCTGAATTAACTACGAATTTCTTTGCCACAGAATAAAATACTTTTTTTTATTGCTTTGTATAATTATTTACCTTTATGATAGTAATAAAAAACTTTTTTTCAAATTATATTTCAACGTACGTTTTTGTTTTTGTTTAAACTTAAATTCATAACAATATCGTTCATTCCTGTTGAATAACAAAATGTTATTTGCAATTATTAAAAAAAAAAAAAATTATAACAACAACTAACCTAAACAATTGAAATTTATGTCAATCTTGTTTGTAAAAGTTTTATCGATAATAATTGTTTTTGTCATGTTTAACCCTATTATAAGTTTTGTATTTTCCATAGATTTTTTGATTAAAAAAACAAAAAAAACTTTAAAACACGTTTCACTAACGATTAGAATTAAAGAAAATATTCTATTTTTAAAATATTTAATTAAATATTAAAAAAATACTACAATTTGTTATTTATTTAGTACACCATGTACTCATTTTAGAACATTATTATTAGGATGTTTATTATTATAAATTAACCCATGTTGTGAGATAAGAATATAATTAAATTATGTATTAAAGTTTAAAAATTATATAAGAAATAAATATTAGCAGAACACATGTAAAATAAGTATTTAATAAAAAAAATTGCTTAGGACTTATGAGGACTCATAAACGTGGATGCAATCAGATGATAAATATTTGTTCGATGTGACTGTTAATTTAGTGTAATTCCTATTATTTTTTCGCATATTAGGAAATTGTTCTCAAAGTACATATATAAAATATAAATTTATAAAATCTATGCTATATTTAGAACAAATATATCTTTCTCGTTTTTAGTGGTATCATTATAACAATAAATTATTTTTAATATTAAATCTAGTCATAAATGTATATTTTAATCTATTCGCACAAAAATGATTTCATTGAAAACAACAACAGAAAAATGAGTGAAAAAAAAAAACAAATTTAATTGGAAATTTATTAGAATTCTAATTTGTATTTCAATTCAACTAAAAAGTAGCAAAAGGTTATCGTTACAAACGAACTACAAAAAAGAAATAAAATTAAAAAAATATATAATGGAAAAAATAATTAATAAATTCTATAGGGACATAAATAAATTAAAATAATAAAAAAATGTCTGTCTGGTGATTTGGTTTAATGACAATGAATAATAACACCAAACTGATAGAGAACTTAATAATAAATAAAATTCATATACAAACATACGTGTTCATATATTTGTATGTACATCAATACAGTGGGAGTTAAAATAATATGGAAACTTTTTAAAAATTTGGATGTGTTTTTTTTTTTTAAATCATTTTCAAGGCATTAAGGTTAAAATTTTGGAAATATACATATTTTATGGAAAATAATTTGGTATTTAAAAAGAGAATTTGATAAAGATTAGTTTAGTTTTTGTTTTTAATTAATTGAAGTTTTCTTTTTAAATATCAATTTGTTTATCTAAACATCAAATTTAATAATTTAAAAATTAATTTAAATGCAATCAAGGAGTTCTAAGTCTTTATATCTGATTTTTAATGTGCTTTTAATTTTAGGAGATAGTAAAAAAAAAATGTGCCGAAAAATAAGAATTCTTAGAAATTTAAAAATGTATGTTCTTTGGAAAGTCATAAAAAATTAAAACTGTTAAATATCTTGATTTGTCTCTTTTGTAATAAAACTGAAAATGTTTTAAATAAAACAATCCATATTTGATTAAAATCGATCCGTAAATGTCGACTTTATTCTGAATTAAGAGATGATACTTTATTTTAATATTTCCACTGAATTGTATATAAAGTTTAATTCATTCTATTTAATGTAACAGATTTGTAATATATTCAGCTTTATAATAAAGGAGAAAATGGAGCATTTTGTTTTCGTTTTAAATTTTTCACGATTTTTTTTAAAGAAATTCTGCACAATACGTTCTCGAGATATGTTGTAATTGTAGTGCAACCTCATTAATTTGATTTCTAATGGTTTATATCGAGAACTCATATTTCTAATTTCAGATAGATTTAATTTACTTTAAAAATTTTAATTTCTCATGTATTGCACTTCACTGTTTCTACATGATTGAGTAAAATGAAAACAATGATAACAATAATAATTGTTTAATATTGTATTATATCATAAAGAATTATACACTAAAGGAAAAAATCGATTCAAAATCCACTACCGTTGTGGTCACATTGACAATTTACGGTATCGACTTTTTGATACCGTTCGTTTACAAATTTTAAATAAACATAATGTAATTTAATAATTCAATACTGAATTGGTGTCAACTTGATGCCAATTGGTATCAATTGTCCTTAATAATTTGAACACAAAGTGTTAAATGTAAACACATACAGACCAGATTCACTACTGACACTGAAGGGTATCCGTTATCAACACGTATGTGCTTGGTTTTTCTCTGCGTGTAAAAAATGCATGTACATGCACGTACTTACATATAAATAATATAAAAAAATTTAAATTAAATAAAATTAAATAAATTTGTATTCAATTAAACTATATACATAACAAAATTCACTTTCATAAAAACGGCGACACAAACAATAAACGCGTCAAAAACAAATAATAATTGTTTATATTTGTTAAATAAAAAAATATTAAATTAAATTTATGCAGACAACTTGCCATATTTGAAACATTATTTTATTATTAAAAAAATTTAAACAAATAAAAAATTAAAAAAAGTGGCGATATATTTGTTAATAACAATAAAAACATTAATTTATTTAATATTTTGAACTTGAAAGAATTAAATGAATTATATAAAATTATTAAAATAAATTAATAATTGAGTATAATATTTAAATATTTAGTTATATTTCAATCCTATGTTTGTGTTAAAAAGAAATTTATTTAAAAAATTGTTTATTTGATTATAAATTAAAATCATTTATTTAGGTGGATTTTTATTAATTAAACTTATTAAAGATTCTTTTTAGTTTAATTTTTTTATGTTTTCCAGTTTTGCTGATTAAAAACTATCAAAATATTTAAACATTTAAACATTTCACAATCTATGTATTAATTTATCAAAATTCATTTAGATTGTTTAGACGCTTTTTTATATTTTTCTTTTTTATTTTTTCTATTTAAAGTTTCTTTTGATTTTTGTTAGATGTCGAGCGGCTTTGACTTCAAATATCATAGGGAGGAAACAAATTTTAAAATAATAAAAAAGTTTAAAAACAAACGGCCAAAAAGCAGAATTTAATGACGAACAATAATATAAAAAAAAAAAAAAAATGAAATAAAATAAAGTTCAGCGTGTTGGCGTGTAAATGTTAAATAAATACGTCCATTTTCATTTCCCCTTCTCCGCCTTCAGTTAAGCAAAGTGTACTATACATTTATTTAGCTGTAGTATATGATTTTTTATATTTTATACATAAAATTTGTTTGTATTAAATAAATACCTACCCCTGAATGTTTCTGCTAAGAGTTTGTGAGTTATTTAAGTTTCTTGGAGTTTTATACATTTGTGTGACACTAAACTAATTATATTTCTAGCACCATTAATTTTCTAGTTATATGAGCTTTTAGTTACTTCTATATAAAAACGGTAATTGATGATTTTTGGGAATCACAAAAACTATATTAATGTATTTGTTGTATTCTGGTTCTAAGGCAAGAATTTTAGGCTATAAATCACTTTTTTGATATGACTCTAGTTCTCGTGATAATCCGTTATAAAGAAAATTATTTAGGTTATACCACATATTGCAACATATCTTGAGAACGAATTGTCTGATTGGGTTTAATGCCTGAAATCAAATTAATTTCCTGCAGAAAATCCAATTTTAAAAGTTCGAATTTTGCAAAACTAAATATCGCATTCAATAGCTAACAATATGCCGACCTTTGCCCCAAACTTATTTTTTTGGTATGCCATTTGTTAAACTAGCCTCTAAAGTCAAAGTTTTTTCAAACACTATATTTTTTTTTAATATTCTGAAATATGGCATCAACTTTGAAAACAGAAAGTTTATATGTAGAGATTCCATATCAAAACAGGCAAAAAAATAAAAAAAAAACTGGTCCGATGTCCATTAAATTCGTGACAGATATTACATATTGTAAGTTGCTCAAATCACAAACTTCCCTTCCCTTCCCTTCCCAGTCTAATAATATGACGTTTTAAAAATTAAAAAAACTGTCGAATTTTTTTCAAAAGTTTACATACTTTATTGCCCATAAGTTCTAAACTATACATTGTGGAGTTCTAATTTATTTAATAGAAGAATATATTGACTTTTATCATCAAAATCGATGATAAAAAATTATACATTGGACATTCTTTTAGGAGTTATGAAGCAAAATATGATAAAAAGCAAATTTTTGTATGCACAATTTAAGATATAGAAACAAAATTAATTTTAAAGATTGTTTTTTATGAGCTCATATTTCAAAAAATGAAATTTTAAGTACAAAATTTGGCTTTAGTGTATACTTTTTTAAATAACTTCTAAACTAAAGTTGCAAATTTTGCACCAGTATGGAGGAGATTTGGGTTAATATTATATCATTTTTTATTATATTATATTTACTATATATTTAAAAAAATATCGTTTTAGGTGTTTTTTAGAAGTCTAACTTTGTCCTTTGAAATTTTCGAACGAAATTAACTTATTACATATGATTTTGAAGGTAATATTTTTATGTTTAAAACGATACTAAAATTAAAAATTTATTGTGTAGTTCAGAAGTTATTAGTACTCGTAATTAGATTTTATTTTGGTCCATAACTTCTAAACTAATTGAGTGTCCACCTTGAAATCTTACATGTGTAGGGAGAAGAGTTATGTCAATATTATATAAATTTTTAAAAGTTTAAAAAAATACCATTTTTTGAGATATAATGGTTTGAGTTTTATATGTCTAACTTTGACCTTTAAACTTTTGATGTAAAAAAAACTTTATACATATTAGTGCCGTTAAATTGTGCTAAATTTTTCTTGTTACAACATAATTATTTTTTCTAAAAATTAAAATTGAAAAATTCATTCAAACGCTTAATTCAATTTTATAATCAAAATACATATCAGCCATATAAAACAATTGCTGTAAGTGCAAGACAGAGAGTTGGTAATTCAGTTATTTGAGTCATAAAAAATACCGAAAGAAACCCTGATAACTGAAGAAAAAGTTGATTTACAGACTGTAGTATCGCAGACAAAATAGTATGTATTTTAAGGGAAAATCTAAAGACTCATTCCAAAAGTAACCGAGAACACAATAAAACTTATATTTAGGACATTCCATAAAATATTAAAATATATTAGTAAAAAACTAAAAAAATAATATAATTTTTCTTTTAAATTTAAAACTGGAGTATAATAGTGTTTAATAGAACAATATTTCAGAAAGATTGATACATTGCTTTCATTTTTATAAGCTGAATTGTATGTACTAAACTTTTTGTGCGCAGTCCTTTTATTTATAATGTCCATTTATTAATTAAACAATGACTAATGTTCCTTTTTAAATAAATAATTTTTTAACTAAGAACATTATATACAATTTAAGTTTCGAAGTGAATAATTTGTATATTCAGGTTATAGCCAGTATTTCAAGGACTAAAAATAAAATAAAATTATTTTGCCCTCGCTTGCCCTGTTGAATAATATTTTTAATTTTCTAACTTAGCTAAACAAAGGATATATAATTTTTAATTAAATTTGTATACAATTTTCTGTAAATAAATTATTTCTGAAGTTTACACTATTTAATAATGTTAAAGACAATTAAAATACTAATATCGTGTAAATGATCATTTAAATTCTTATAATTGAAAGTTGCACCACAAGATTTGTATACGATTTTTCTACAGTAGTATAGGTTGATATAATTTACTGCCAAATTTGATCTTGATACTAGTTTCTATATAAAATTTATGCATGTAAGATTTTCCAAAAATGAATTACAATGGGGAGCCTTATGTGGAAGCTAATTTTGGACCGATATTTGCAAAATTGGGTATCACAATTTTAACTTAAATAGAAACTGTAAAAACGTATTGAGGGAAAACATTTTTATGACGATTTCAGCCAAATTCACTTGACTCCTTGGAAAGAATGTTATGTGTCAAATGTCATTAATATACTTAACTTACAAATTGTGAACTATAGTTTGATCTGAACAGAATTAGTTTCGTAAATATACTAAACACCTGAATGTGGCTAAATAATATTGCCTTTGCGCGTTGTAAGCATTATCGATAATGCCATAAAATTTCGCAACTTACAATGATGCAAGTTATAATAATAATAAAAAAAAAGAAATTAAAATTGACATACATCATTAACATTTTTAAGATGCTAAAATCTTCCTCTTTTCAACGATACCAATATCTTGTTATAAAAATTTACGGCGAAACCCAATTTTTATACCCATATAGTTTTATATCCATACCGCCATAGGTGGTTAAGGAATTAAATGTTTGTACTAATGTTTTTACGCTTACAGATAAAGTTTTATCTTAAAAATTATGTTAAAAAAAAAAAAATTGTAAAAAATCTAAAACAATGAAAAATACTCCTTTTTCTCTTTAGTCATAAAGCTGGATGTACGAGTACATAAATAAAATAATTAAAATTTCTTTAAAATAGATAAATAAAAGTCTACTTAGTTCACAATTAAGTAAAAGTATCACATTAAAAAAATTATTTTTCTAATTCCATTGAAATGTTTTTGTTGAATTTGTAAATAACACTGTGTAACAGTGAAAATATACTTAAAAAAAAAGTGTAGATTATAGCCCAAGTTGGTAGATCAATTTCTCATTTTCAGGAATTTAAACACATCCTGGAAATCTGAAGTTATGGTAAAAAAAAAAAAAAAGATTTTTAAGACTTCACGGATGAACGAAATTTTAAAAAAGTAAATTTTAAACCAATTTACAATTTTTAACATTTTTAGAAAGACAAATAGCGCAGCTATCCTAAAATGTATACATATTTTGTCTTTAAACAATAAATAGTTCAATTTTTGATTTTTTCTCTTTTAAATAAAATACTTCAGCAGTATTTCTTCAGTTTTTTATTGTATAATTTTTAGTTCTAATTAGATAGTAATATTTTTTATAGAAAAAAATCCAATTTTGATTTTAATAATTTCTTAAATTTTACTACAAATTTCGCCGATAAACGAGTTTTAAGTGTTTTATATTACATCGGCAGACAATCATTGTTTATTTGCTCGTTAGCTTGTTGGAACTTTTGTGTGTATATATATATATATCTGTCTGTCCATCCCTCTATGGCTTTTTAATTCTCTGCTAAGTGAGTCGTTCCGTCAGTCATTTATTTCTCACATCAAACAACAAAAATTGCTAAAAAAAAAACGAATAAAAAAATAAAAATAATTTGTTTTGTGGTCTTATTAGTGAAATGTGTTTCTATCATGTCCAAATTCAATTAAGCAGCATTATTAATTGGCATAATTGTATATTTTTTTATTTTATTTCTTTTTTTATGAAAATTAATTATATATTGAAAGTTTTATAACATAAATGAGCATGAGAAAAAAAAGAAAAGAAAACATTAAATATAAAAAAATCTTTGGCAAGCTTATTTGTTGTAATGATCAGCTTGAATTGTGAGAAATATATATTTAAATATTTAATAAAATTCGGCTAATTTAAAGGAACCAATTCTTGTATTGAAAATTAACTTGTTATTTTTATCAAAAATAATTAAAAACCATTTTTTTTAAAGATTTTATTTTGTTTATTTTTTTCCATTTTTTTTTTTTTTTTTTTGATTTATATTCCATACCTATATTTGGTTACTATTACCAATATTATTTTGATTTTTATGTTACACAGCTACATTACTGAAAAAAAGTGGTAAAGAAAAATTGCACAGAGAAAAAATATAATTTCCGTTTTTCTAAACCGTCTTCTTTAGCATTTTTTGGATTTTTATTTTGCCGGGATAATAAAGAGATTTTATTCAACTGATAAGGGTTTTTTCAGTTAGCGACGGTGTGTTCGAATGATGAACATCATCAGCATCCAAATTGTCTGCCTCTCATGATGAAGTAAACGGGTTGCAAGTTCTGGAGATACAAAGAGTATAAAAATAATACCTTATTCAATCAGTGATTGATTACAATGAAGGGATTATTTATTGTTGGTTTTCATTTCATTTATTACGCAATTTAAGATTAAAATGAAATATTTTAAAGAGTTCTAAAATATATTTATTGATTCTATAATTCTCTTTCTTTTAAAATGTTTCTAGTAAAATTTTTTTCAGAAAGTAGCAGCAAAAAATAATATAATTCCAGCCGAGTGACAGTACGCCGTATTATTTTGAATAGAAACCACTTGAAAATATCTAAAATTATCGATATAAACAATAGAGGAGAAAACTTATTAAGGTGTCGGTATTTAACAACATTCGTCTGCTTTTAAAAACATAACAAAATACACAAATTTCTAATTCTCTCATTTTTTTTTTATTTTATTTTTTTTTTTTCTCTATTTAGTTTGCACTAATTATTTTTATTCCTTTTTTTGTATGAATTTGTAATTCCTAAATTAACTTAAGGACATTGAACGAAGAGATAACAATTGTAAATAATTACAAATATTTATTTTACAAATTAACTCTTTAAATACCAAAAAAAACCCCAATCTAACAACCCTTTTTTATATTTTTACCATTAAGTTTTAAATTTAATTAAATGATTCATTAATGGCAAATATAACGAAGATAAAAAGGGTTTTACACGATTCATTATAAACGTACATGTTTTGTAAAACAACAACAACAACAATATTATATTTAACCCTTAAAGGTTAATTAAAAATAAAAATGAAAAACAATAATAAATTTTTAATGTCAATCAATGAAAACTCGTTAAACATAAATAAAAAGGGAATTTCTAATTTTTTTAATTAAACCTATTAAAAAAATGATTCATATAATTATCAATATTACAAACAAAATTAAATCAATCGTTACAGAATTGTTTGCAAATTTTTCTTCCCTTAATGCGCTAAAACATTTAAATATGCTGCGTTAAGCAATTTAGCAATAGCTAGGGTCTGACATGTTTACGGTATTTTTGCCTATAGAATTTCACACTCCCGATACAAGGGTAACTATTTACGAGTATATTGTGAGTCTAGGCTTTCTTCAATGTTGAAAGGTGTAGTATTCTTATAAAATTTTCGAAATATCATTAATAGATAGAATGTATTTATCAAGACCTACTATATAAGCATTATATAATATAATATATAATAAAATATAATATAATATAATATAATATAATATAATATAATATAATATAATATAATATAATATTAATTTACCTATAAGTACATATGTATTATGTAAACGTGTATACAGTCAGTTCGAAAAGACAAACTAAGTCACCAAAATGTAGCAATAACATGAACAATAAAACATGAACATTATCGCCATTATACTATAGATAAATAAAAATTTTATTAACACACACTCCTAAAAATGGGGTCAATTTTAAATAACAAAATAAAAACGCTAAAGAAAGATATAATTTTAATTGGTAGTGGATTTTTCAATAAATATGACTCTAGTTCCCAAGATAAATCGAAAGAAATTTAGCAGAACCAAGTGTATTGTTTTAAAAGTTGATTCTATAAAATTGATATGAAATATAAAATAAAAATAAAAACTATTAGAAATGATTCTGTTTCACTTTTAAATTCGATTTCATTAAAATTGATCGAGTTTATTCCTAATTAAGTCATCCAGAAATGTTTTTCTTTTGCAATTAATTTGAATTAATTGCAAATAAAGTCGATATTTATGCATCAATTTTTATTGTAATAAAAGAGAAAATGGAGCATTTTTTGTTTTTAAAATTTTTTGAAAACAACAAAATTTTTACTTTTCTAAAAGATTTTATTTTTTTCGACACATCTTTTATTTGTTCTCAAACATATAAATATTTTATCGTTGTCCAGGAAAAAACATGCAAATATGCAATTATTTGTAGTTTCCCTGGTATTGATTTATTCAAGATTTTTAAATTAATTTCGCTTTTCGAAATTTCGATTTTGATATATATATATATAAATATAAAAATAATAACAATTCAACAGAGTTTCTTTAATTATAGGAGTAAAAACATTATTATAATGGTATTAGGGTTCTTGTAAATGCATCTGAATCTGAATCAATTTGAGATTTAATAAAATATATTAAAATCGATTAGTCAGAATAACCATAATAAGCTCATACTTTTCAATGAATTATGAATTATTTTTAGTTGCTATCAAAAACTTATTTGTAATAAAAGGATTCAAATTCAGTTGCTGTAGAAATTCAGTTGCTGTAGAAAGTAATTAAAAAAATCGGTCATATGAATATTGCATTAATTAAATCAATTATTTCTTTTAACATTTTGAAAAAATAAATAATAAAAACTAAATAGGTTAAATTTAAAATTCAAATTATCTGTTGAATACCTATTTGAAATTAAATATCTTCTGTTCGTCTTAAAATGGTAAGTATGTGATATTTTACTGGTTGCAGTATTGTGTATTCAACTGAATTTTTGCGAATTTTTTCCAAACCTTTAGAGTCTTCCTATTTCATACAAACTAATTACACAATAAAAAGCGAAACATATCTTGAATTCTTATAGTCTTAGCTATCATTTGATGTAAATTTAGTTATTAAATTAAAAAATAATTTTGCAATAATAATCTAATTCTTACACAATATTATCAAAAATTTCTTCATAAAATAAAATATTTTATTTAATGATTTATTCGCTCCACATATTTTTCATTATTGCCCCAAAAAGTATGCACCGAATAAATCATTAAATAAAATACTTTATTTTATGAAGAATTTTTTTGATAATATTTATTTAGGAAAATGTTTAATAACTATTTCAGTTTTTAAGCGATTTTAAAGGCAGTTATACCCTTTTAATCTAAGAAAAATTTTATACAAATAAGTTTAGTTTTAAAGTGAAAGTTATGAAACTTAAATTCGTAAAAGCCCATCCTACCGGTAGAATTGGTTACATAGGAATTGTAGTCAGGTATCGACAACTTCACACAAAATCATTAATTGTAATTTTCTAAACAAATTCGTGGGCTAACTGGTCTTCTCAGTATATATTTATTATTATTAATATAAGGTTAGGACAGCTCTGATCAACTAAAGCACAATTTAAAAGCGGTATTTTCGAGATTATGATGAACGGGTGAAATGGAGACAGTTAGTTTAGTTTTAGTGTTACTTAAATGTATGTCTACGGCCATTAAACAGCACAAATGCTTCTACCCAATATTGTGTAGCATTCATATAAGAATCACCAAATTATTAATATAGGAATATTTCTTTACAATATGTACTTACTACAAATCTTCAATTAGTAATGTTGAAGAAATGGTTATAATTTGTAGCAGTCAAAAAATTTCGTTGGCAAAAGAAAACAGAAATTGGAGCAAAATATTGGAGGATCATAAACATTTAAATTTTATAATTTCAAATAACTCGGAAGTGTTGTTTTAAATTACACGAGTTATTTGAATAAATTATACCTTAATATTTTGCTCGTTTTTTCAATGTTTGTCAAAAAATAAATCAATCATTCTGTGTTGTCTTAGTGCTTTAAAAAAAATAAAATATTAAAAACAATGTTAACAATTAATTTTAATGAAATATAAAAACTCTTGAAAACATCAAAATTATGTCTCCTGTAATTGAGATCACTTATGGTTAAATTTGCTTTCTGAAATAGTATGTAATTAAAATTTTAATCTATTGATTATTTTTTCGTTTTTTTTTTTTAAGCATTGATTCTCTATATTTACTTACGATTTCAATAGGCCTATGAGTATCACTTAAACTTGTTAATTTTTAGTTATTGTTGTCTGTAAAACGAGAAAATAAAAATCTGAAGGCATATTTATGAAATAAAAAAAACATCGGATTTACTTTAGAAAAATAACTTAAGTAGTTATTAATATAAAGTGTGCTTAACTGAATTTTAAATCCAAATCCCTTCTATATCACAAGTTTTATCATTTTATCCACTAAACCAGGCTGAGACTCTATTGGTACTCCAAACTTACAACTATCGACTGCACTGTCATTCGTAGAACTACAATCTGTTTTTTCTAAATAAAGTTCAAAATCTTCCGATGTGTTTCTTACGAATTTCAGACATATTTTCTGTACTTTTCGCTAAATAAAGCTTTTTTAATACAATTCAAATCATAATACCACTTGGCGACATACTAGAACCTTTAAGTTTTAAACATTCTATAAAACAACTGTTTTGCAAATGTTGTTTTCAAGCTAAATTTGTTTAAAAAACAAAATTAAATTAAAAAACATACTTAAAACTGGTTAAATAATAAATTTTTGAAATATTTTTTTTACTCTAATTATTCGATTAATCGGCATAACGTACTTGAATAAAATTTTAATCGAAATTATTGAAGATAATTTAATCGAACAGTTATTTGACTTTAATTTGTCGATTAATCGAACAAGCATTATTCGAGTGAATACCCTAATATATACACTGATTGTTACAGAAGTAAATAATATTAGTATAATAATAAATTTAAGCATCTTTATTATAATAAATTAAGACTATGGTAACACTGAATAACAGGAAACAATAAATAATTTGTGCAAAAAAAAAAAAAATACCATAATTAACATTTGTTGTTGTTTGTGTGTTACAATAGAAATATGTATCTACTCTTATAAAATTTAATATCTAAAAGAGGGTATTTTGGATAATTTTTTGATCCCATACAGGCAAAATATTAAGAAGTTTTTCAATTTGGAAAACTCTTTTACAAATAGATGATCACTGTCTGTACACATGTACCAAATTTCGTCGTTGTACCTAGTTTCCTCCAATTTTTTCTTAGTTCAGTGTTTAAAAATTGTTTAAAAAATGTTGAGAATTTATTGGAAATTCTTAAAGCTGATTTATGATGCCTTTAAAAAGGCCTATTACTTACACTATGACGTTTCATGTTTTTTGTCTGTAGCCGAGTGTTATTTGTTTAAATGTAAAAAAAATAAATAAATAATTTTTGTACAAAAATCGTTTAATTGAAAATCCAAAAAAGCGCTAAAAAGTCATATCTTAAAATAATACGACTTAACAAAATACGTGTGTTATATGAAAGTATGTGTGCAAAATAAATAAAATCCTTATTTATCCTTCAGTTACTTGCGCTGTTGTTGTTGATGTTGGTTAATGATAATGGGAAGGGGTTGCCAAACTGTTGATGTTTTTTTTTTTTTTTTTTGCAACATTATTAGTAAACAAAACACCCTTCTTTTTAAAAAAGGAGACAAAGGAAAGAAAGAAAAAAAAAACAACTAACAATCGAGATATTTGTTTGTATTAAAGATTTTAAGTGTGAGAGAGGATGTTCCTGTTAGTAGAAAAATAGCTGGTGGTGGTGATGGTAGAAAATAAAATGCAAACAAGCTTTAAACGATAAAACGATAATAATAATTGTGTTAACTAACACAAGGTCTTAAAGGTAGTTAGTAGTGGTGGTGTGTAGAGTAAGTAAATTCCGCCTGCTACTTTACTCTTGATGAGGATGACAGTGATAAAAATGAAAAAAAAAAAATTAAATAAAAACCAGCAACTACAACAACAAGCGAAAAAGTATAGTTATGGCGGGTTTATTCAATTATACTATTTCTCATTTTTTTTTGTATACTTTTTCTTCATTTTAATGAATGGCTGCATGACTGAACATTTAAGAAGTTATAGAAATGTTTATAGCCAACAACCAGTCGTTTTAACGGAGTATGAAAAGTTTAAAGCAATGCACAGTGGGACAGAATTGAAAATTTTTGAAAATAAATCTGTAACTTCTAATTAGCTAGTTGGATTTACATAATATGCGAAGGCATAGCAGAGGAGTGTAAAATTTTAAATTTGTTAGAGGGATCTCACAGTATCATCAGGAGTGGAACAAAGAGGCTCAAATAGGGTACCTTAGATCGCTTTCCAAACTTTTGTTTATTACCTGATTTCAAAGTTTTTTATATATTCTTAAAGCTCTTTATAAGACCTATGAAAAGCATGTGCTATTTATCTCCTACAGTTTTTGAGTTATTTGCGTTTAAAATTTCAAAAATCTCAATTTTATTTGCATGATCTTGGTCTAGTTTTTTCCATATATAGCCCAAAATTTCCCAACGATTTAGCTTGATTTTTCTGTAATTAGTTAAATATCAAAATTATCTATCAAATAAAAAATATAAGAAACCAATAAAATTAAGATCTTTTATGTTTTTTGTACCGAAAATAATCTCTATACTATTTTTCCTCTAAAAGAAAATTTTTCGTAAGAACATATTTCAAAATTAAAAACGATCCGAACCACCCAATAGAGCTGAGCACAGATCCCGCCAAATTTAACATATTTCGGATCGAAATTTTGACTTTAAGCTATGTGTTCTAAAATCCAAAAGCATGAATTTACATAAGGAATGCAGTTTATGGGAAAAATTAAAAAAAAACATTTTTAGAATTTTCGATAGATTTTTGGGAGTTGCAGGATTTTTTTTTACCAAAATATTTTTTTTAACACTTCATCACTGCAAATAGTAAAGTCAAAAAACACCAAGAATTTCGTTAAAATACCTTAACTAGAAAAGATTTTATTACAAATACAATATTTATAATTTCTCCAATAACCAAATTTTTACAAACATTTTATTTAAATTATAAAACTATGGATTCCAATTTTTTTCGAATAAATTTGCTTGTCTGGCTGAGGTAATTTTAATTATATATAAAACGATTGAAGTCAATATCTTTTATAGGACCAAAACTACGTTATTTTAAAATTTTAGTAAATTTAGTAAATATAATTTTATGTAAATCCAAACAGCTGATTAGAAGTTACAGATTTATTTCCAAAAATTTTCGATTCTGTCCCACTGTGCAATGTCTGTGTGTAAGTGTGTATGAAATGCGTATGAACAGCAGTCAGTGCTACTTCTGCTGCTGAACAGCAATATTTTGTGGCTTTATGGGTTTTAATGCTGTTTGCCAAACAATAAAATAAATATAATTTAATTTTTTTTCTTGCTGAGATTATTTTTTAGCTTTTTCCTTGAAAAAAAAAAAAAATCAAATATTCGTTCGCATGAACAGTATTTATTTAGAGGGATGATTATGTTTGATATATCCAGCAATAATATTGTTATAATGATGACTACAACGACATTGTTGTAAACGAACGACTACTGCGATGAGGACTTGGTGATGATTATTTGGAGATGATAATATGAAAGTAAAATAAAAAAGGAGGAAGAGAAGAAAAGTTTTTCACCAAAGCAGTTTGTTTACTTAAATTGTCTTTTTCTTGTTGTTAATGCGAGTGAGCTTTAGTTTTATTATTATTATTATTATTTTAATTTATAGGTATGTTCTACATTACACTAGATAATATAAGATTTTAAATTGTTTTAAATTTTTTGCCATACTGATTGATTTTAATTTACTAATAAAATGTTGAGAAACATCGTGAAAGTTTTTCCTAATTATGTGCCTACGATTTTAAATTTAAGTTTTAAACTTACAAAAATGCTCCCCTAAAAAGTAGTAAAAAAGAATAATTTTTGCCACAGATTTTATCTCTAATAAAATCCTGACTTTAACGTATGAAATTGTAAAGTGTAGAAAATTTTAAGATTTTTGTAAAAATAAATAAACAATTCCTAAGAAACCATAATTTCTGTGAAGATATCATATCATAATTTTTGCAGTTTTCGATTTTAAAAACGTTTTTTTTTTAGACTCGGAAGAGATATCGACCTCAAGTTTTTTTTATTCGATGGATAATTTTGTTCTTTAACCAATTGGGTAAAAATTTTACTAAATAAGACAAAAATATTAGGGTATATATTGAAAAAAACTGGACCAAGATTTTGCAAAATCGAGATAGTTGAAATTTCAAATGCAAATAAATAAATAGCACAAGCTACGACAAATAGGTATGATCCATAGTTTAAAAAGATGTAAAATTATTTGAAATCTGATAGGAAATAAAATTTTGGCAAGCGTTTAATTTTTAACTATGCCAGAGGTATTATATTTTGAGCCCCAATAGCTCTGCTCCTGAGGGCAATTTAATAGTCTCTCGAGAATATTTGTAACCTCAACGTTAAAGAAGAACCATGAGCACTGACGGAGAGGTTTGCTGCACGTGTACTTTGCTCTTTGGTATCGCCTAACAGAGGCAACAGGAACAATTAACTTTTGCAATAATATTTTTTTAATTTTATTCCAGCTTGGACATTTCGATTAACTGTGGAAGGCTCCAGGTCATTGAATTTGTTGAATCTAATGGTTTTATCGATTTTACAGTTTCCAGTTTTTGAATCGAAGTCATTACAAATTTTAAATAAAATTCTTTTAGATTTTTTTTTACATTTATTTATCATCTAAATATATTCATAATTATTATTAACGATTTCATTGTAACCATAACTAAATAAAAGGACTTCACTCCAAGCTATCGTTATCATAACATAAATTTTATAGATCTTCATATAAATCTACTCATTTAAAGGGAATCACATACAAAATCTCAAATAAGCCCATTAAAAAAAAAAAAACTGAACCCAAAAATAAAACCAAGAGTATAATAAAATAAGCCATCTTCATGATACTGATAAGCTTGTTAAACAATTTACAGACGACACACACGCACACACACCAGCCGAATGAGAAAGCCAAAATCCACCCTTGTAAAAATCAAAAAAAAAAAGCAAAATCACTGACAACAACAAAAATAATAATAAAATTCAAACGTATAATAATGAATAATTTTTTGGAAGCTAATATCAAATTTCTATAATAGACAAGACTATAGACATACGGAAGCAAACAAACACACTCCCCATAAAATAACAAGTCCACAAGAATTGCAGGAACAACAACTTCAACAAGGATAATAAATGTTAAATAATTTTGTTTGTTTAACGCAACACTTGAGCCTTGAAAAAGAATAATATCCCTGAAAAAGAGAAGACACACATACAGTTTTTAGTTCATAGAGACTTGAAAATAAAGGGAGAAAAGACAGGTCTTTTAATATCCATGAAACCACAATTTAAACCAATAAACTTTTTTCTCTGTTTTTCCCTCCACTCTCTTTCTCTCTTCTTAGCATTTTGGCATTTAAAACCGTTTAGCATGTCAACTTTAGATTAATTCAATTTGCACTTTTTTCCCAACCAAATAGAGGAAAAAAGAAAAAACAAATTTTATGAAATTGAAATCAACTGAAAGTTTGCTACTTAAACAGTGTTTTGGAGGAAAAGGAAAGGAGTTTGTTGTTATGTTAAACGGTCCCAAAAGTAATGATGAGTGGGGGAATAAGGGTGTTAAAACGGAAATATTTTTAAGGTTTAGCAGTGTTGCCAATGGAATTAAACGCAGAAAACGTATGTTTGCCATCGTTTCAAATCCTTGGGGTAATTGGAAAAATTTAGAGGGGTTGCAAAAGAGAAAACAGGGGGATTTACAATTATTTACAGTTTCAAATTAATGGCTGTAATGACTTTTGATTGTACTAGTGTCTAACATTTCATTGTTTATTTTTTGTAGAGCTGGGGAGGGGGATATAAAGATTTGAAAAATATTTGCTTGTCTAATGGGTGTTAAAGCGTTAACAATTGTTGGCTGCTTGTCTGTGTGTATTTTACTGGTTTATGGTGGGGGCCAGACAAAACACATACTGAAGATGAGAGTGATGGTTGTTGACTTTACTAACATTTACTTTCATTTAATTATTTAACGATTTTGCTAAACGTTTATATTTCAGCAGTTTTGTCATCATGACAAAAACCACACAAATACACACACACACAAAAGTTTTGTTTGTTTATCCAATGACTCCAACCTCTGTAGTGAGACAGCCTTAATAAAAGTATAAATTAATTGTTTGCTTAACAAATTTGAGAATTTCCTTGTTGTTGAATGTTTTTTCTTTGGAATTACAATGTCTTTTGTCATATTCATATCTTATGTCTGGCAATGAATTAGTTAATGTCTTACTCATATTATTATTTAGCCAAACTCTTTGAACTCAAACTGTTTCAATGAAGCTTTTACATTGAAATTTTTACTGATAGACAAACAGAAATTAGCAACAGTCAGTTGAAAAGGCTAGAAAAAAGGATGCCTTTTGGCTGTTTGTGGCATTAAAATGAGATAAACAAATAAAGAAAACAGTAGTCACCGCCAAATGACTAAAAGACAGACTGGAAACATTATTTATTTTGTCAATTTGCAAATACCAATAAATGCTGTAGTAGTAGGAGCTGTAGTGTAAAAATAAAACAAAAAGAAAAATAAATCCTTCTTTAAAGAGTTCATTAGTTAAACTCTAAATTGAATTGAAAGAAAAGTGATTTTTTATTTTATAAAACAATTTTAACACCAACAGTAGTTATTCATGTTGCTATAGAAGTCAACAACATCAGCCTACTATTTGTAATGCTTTCGCTTTATCGTTTAGATAGTGTCAAAATCGGACTCAGTCTAGCATGTAACAAATACACATGATATCATTATACAGATATTTAAAAGAATTGTTTATTGATTGTTAGTAAAATTTGTTTATTAATGAATAAATTTAAGAAGTTTTGGGTTTATGCATCAAATCTCACCGTTTTATTTTTATGAAAAATTAATGCTTATTTTAATATTAAAGTACTTACAATGTATTTTGTTTAAACTATTTTCCATCTGAAAACCACTTCTTATATTTTGAGGCCATAAACGAATGCAGCCAATTTTGGATATCTTCAGAAGTGAAGCGTAATCCAGCTATACGATTCTGAACCAAACGAAACATCTACTCTTAATGATTCCTTAAGCATTTTTTGCATTTGGCACGAGTCTTCCAATTCTTCATCTTCTTTATCATGTGGATGTACATTTGATGCACATGATGTACATTAGTCTATTTTAAATCGTCTTAATCATTCACAACAAGTTGTCCTACTTAAACAAATAATAATGTGGTAAAATTCCTACAAATGCTCGGTCCTTTTTTTATTCAAGGCTTCAAAAATTTTTGAACAAGACATTGTGAAAAAATAGTAACACGATATGTATTAATCAGACATCTACAGCAAAGTATTTGTTTTTTCAATTCATAGTAATTTTTTGTAGTAGATATTCTCACATTATCCTATACAACGAAACAAAACAAAATATGTGATAAAAAAAAGAATTGAATTGAACTGAATTGAAACGATGAGTTCAAAACAAAACATGACTTGTTCCCTGTGAGTCATTATTGTTTATGAGAGATTTTTAAAAAAAGCAATAATATTAACAAAAATACATCAAATCATAATTGTGATTTACTGTCATTCCCTTGTCGGTATTATAAAAACATACATATGAGTAGTTTATTATAAAATCAATACACTATGTCTGTATGTTAATACTTTTAGCAGAAGATCCATATATATATATATATTAATTAAAAAAAATTAAATAAAAAAAAAATAAATAAAATTAGAAATTAAGAATTAAAGATAAAAATAAGTAAACAAATTAAATCCAATAAAATAATAAATTAAATAAAATAATACATTTGAAATAAAACAAATTTTATTTTTTTATTAATTTTTTTTATTTTTTTATTATTTTAAAACTTATAAAACTATAATTTTTATATTTTATAAACGACATACATACAAATGACAATACTGCATTTGTTGCCTTTAATTCAATGTGATTTGCCTTAATTCAAAATGATTTGCTGCTAAAATGTGTTGATGATTCTCTGTACAATTGAATTTGTTTCAATTAGTTTTGTTTCTTATGACTTTTCAAAAAGCAATAGCAGTCAACAACTGAAAATAAATAGAATGATTTGAAATGAGTTACAAATGAATTGATCCAGATGTCTAGTATTAATGCATAAACCCAATGTGTTACAAGACAGAAATGATTAGGCATCCGATTGCTCGACTTATTAGAGGATGTTTCTAAGCTTCACGGGGTTCGTCTTAGAAATTTATTAATTGAAGGATGTTCGTTCGTTGGGAGTGAATGTGGCTGATTACCTTTTTCGTTATTTCACCTCTTTTTCTATTAATCTCGCAGTTTGTTATCATCTGCCCTAACTTTTCCCTTTACGCTTTCCTTTTCTCTCCAAGGGAATCACAATGGACCACTAGGTATTCGAGAGGATGTACAGTTCTTGGAATCTGTACAATCCTTCCTAACCTTATCATACAGGTCAATCTTTCAATGTGATCATGGAGTTCTAAGCTTATAAAACTATTTCCTTTAAGTGACTTTAACTCTTGAGATATATTGTTATATAAAAAATTAATGAAGTTGCTCTAGATATTGCAAAATATCTCGAGAATTAATTCTCTAATGTGGTTTAACAAAATACCAATTACGAAATTTAAAAATTACATAATCTTACAAATTCGGGTCAACTTTTGGACTTGAGCAGAAGAGAACTAATTTTAATGTAATTTGATGTGCTGAATTTAAATATGGCATTCGTTTCTCAAGATTGATTCTAATTTTCGAGTTCTCGTGTGTTGAACATCGATTTTTTTATGTTGAAGTATTTTAAAGATTCACTTTTATTCTAGAAAAAAAAAAAAAAAAGATTTCAAGTCTTTTTATTATGTTTACGAATATTATATACTCGAACAAATGGACAAATTGATGTCAAATGCTCAGAGATAAGAATTTTTATTACATTTTTTTATATGTTTAACCAATGTTGAACTGAATGATTTGATTCATGATTTGAATTAATTAAAATAATTAGTAGAGTTTACTGCATCATAGTTGCAGTAGTGAAAAAATGTTTGACACTCTAACAAATGTCAATGTGAAGGGATCCACTAGGAACATAACATATAATTAAGTAATGAAATCAACGAATTAATTAATTTGATAATACACCTCATAGTGAAGCCAATCGCAAAATTTTTAATAATAAATTTGTATTTCCTAAACTACTGATCGGATTGAATTGAAATGATTGGGAAGGAGGGCTTGGTCTTTCAGAAAAATCATTTTTCAGTCACCCTGTAGTAACACGAGATAAGCTACAGGATTTTAAAGTTGACCACCTTGAGTATCTAAAACTTTTAACAAATCGTAAGTTCCACAAATCAAATTTGATTTCAAAGATTTTTATATTTTTGTAAAGTACTTGGCGAGATAAAGAAAAAACATTTTTACTCATCTAAGTTCTCTCGAACAGTTAAAAAAATATTTACGATTGAGTTTTCAATTTTTGATTTGTTGCCTCGACTTTTTTTCGGGAATAAGTTCTGAGGGTATGAGTGTATGAGGAACAAAATTTTTTAAAATATTCTATAATTTCTAATACATTTCGAAATAATATGCAAACAATTTTTTGGTTACCTCAGTTCGTCTAGCCTTGAAAATGTTCAGTCAGTACTTTGAAATTAGTATGAAAATTTGAATTTTTTTCACCACAAAATACTTTCAAACTATAGAATATTTTCAATCTTTACACAAAACTTAATCTTTCACTTAAAACTTTTTCGGTATGAATATTGAGAAAGGAGAGATAATACACAAAAATTTTGCGAAAATCGAAAAAAAACTACCATGTATTTTAGAACCAGATCATGATGAGTTCTAACTGTTGGATTGTGGTACATGAAAAAATTCCAAACAATGCAATGGACTCAGTTGCGCCGCTCTTCCATTCCGATTTATCACTTTTTATTGAATAAATTGGTTATTAGATCACAAATATAGAAATAATGTTTTTTGTTGATATCTCGAAAACTTGAATTTTGAAAAAAGGGATAAAGATTCAAATACAGCACCCCAAATAACCTTAAATATCATTTTTAATTGTCCAAGTCTAAAACGTTGTATACCTGATTTATTGTTGAAAAAAATCTTAATAACAAGAAAACGATCCAAAATAGTAAATTGTGAATAAAGTCGACTTTTATAGATTTTAATGAAATGTCGAACATTTCATTTGTAACATATCCCTCTTAATAATAAAGGAAAAATGTCGTTTTCGATTTTTTTGAAAACAAAAATTTTTTAATTTTGTAAGATTTTTTTTCCAAACACATTTTTTTCAATAAATCCGAAAGTATTGAGTAGATTTTAAAATGATATAGATATAACTATTAAAACGAATCAGACAAATCGTTATAGAGATATGTTGCAATATGTGATATATAGGTAACCTATAAATCAAAATATAAAATCCCATAAAAATTAACTCTCTTAAATCTCTGCTTAAAACACCGATTCAACTAAAAAATAAACTTACTGATCATTGAATGCTTGAAAAACACTGAAGTTTATTTAAGACCACTTAACGGAAGCTTTGACACAACAAATATTGGGTTTTGTTGTCTAGGCTAGCAGCAGCAACAGCAGCAACAGCAGCAGGCGGCTTTAGGCAGAGAGAAGACGACATGGGCGAAACAAAAAACGATACCAATATTATAATTATATACATTTTGTGACGATTGTTCTTAGTTTGCAATCATACAGCCAGTCCGCCAACCTTCTTTGTTTATTTGTTTCACTGGTCCAACGTTCCAACGGTTGGTTGCTTGAATTGTTTGTTTGTCTTTTAGCTGAAATAAGTTTTGGAGTTTATCATCACCTTATACAAGAATATTGGCCAAGTTAAGCCTTAAGGTTATATACACATACATATGTGTGCTATATGGTCATGCACTATTGGATTTTAGGGTTCTATAGATTGGCTTGTTGTTGCTTTACTTTGGGGATTATTTTTAAGTTTTATTATTTTTATTTCACTTTATTTTATTATTGTTGTGTATTATTGTGCTTTTGGTGACGCACATTAAGTGTCGTTTTGCAGCTGCTAATTGACATTGTATACAATGCCAAGCAAATATCACCATATACTTGTTGTAACTTTACGACTGACTCCTCTCTTAACTTTGACAGTTAAATAAAATCACTATTATTTGTTTAGGGTTTGTGTTGCTTTTTTCATTTCTTGGGTTTTTTAAATTTATATAAGTCTATTGTTTTGTGTTTTAATGGATATAATAGTGTAAAACAATGACAACGAATGGGATGTAGAAACGACTTTTTGAAACGCTACTTAAATAGTAATTAAGTTTTCTATTTACCCTATCACTGAGGGAAAAATTTAAATGCAAATTCCACAAGGAATCATAAATATAAAGTTATTTAAGATTACAACACCGATGTGGTGTCAAGTTTATATCAATGCGATATTAAATCATTGTTGTTGATTTGAGAATACAGTGTACAATTTGAACACACACACACGGAGTTAGTAAACTATTGACGCTGAATGGTGTCATTTTGTAAACGGATGTGGTCGATATATCTCTTGGTGTTGAATTAGTGAACTTTCTTGAAATTTCAACGGTTAATTCTTGAACTAGAAACGTTACTATATTAAAACTGTGAAAACCGTAAAACTTCATATCCGTTTTTGAAAAAAGACCTGGATGAAAATAAGTGTAATGTAATATCATAAAAATAAAATAACGTTATTATTACATTGAAAATTTTGTTTATTAAAAAATATTTTTATTTCTCAAAAATTGTTGGCTTTAATCCCACTGTTAAATTTCAGATGAAACGTTTTGTTTTAGCAGAAAAAAAAAAACTTAAATTGTCTTCATAATTATTTCGTGAATAAGTTATGGATATTCGCTCACATACACTCACATGAACATTATTCAAAGTGATTACTGAATTGAAAGGTAAATATTGATCCGACTGAAATCTGAGCATCTTCAGGTGACAAAAACTATATGACGACAATAATGAAGAAGCAAAAATCAATAAACAAAAACTTACAAGTCATATAAAAACGAAAAAGTTTCAGTTTTCAGTTTATTTGTTTAATATTTTTTCTTAAATAAATATTAAAATTTTATGAAACAATTTAGCAGCTTTAACTAAAAGATTCACTGACTTTAGCAGTCATTTGTTAAAATTTTAAGGGCTGTAGGTACTGATAAGAGGGAGAGGAGGAAGAAGTGTAGACAAGTTAAGAAAGATCTGCATAGAAGTCACACAGTTGATAATTACTTTTAAGTTGGTGGTCGTGGTTAAATTTATAAATCAAATAAATACAAATATTTTTGTGTATTTAAGAAAATAAATACAGTGAAGAGTAAAAGTTTTGAAACGAAAACTAACTTAAGTTTTTTTTTCAACGAAAATGAAGTAAAAAATTGAAAAGAGTTCAACACAGTTATTCTTTTGTGCCTAAAATCTATACCAGACTGTATTTTCTACTAAAAACAGAACAGAAGTTAATCGAATATAAATATTGAAAACAAATAACATAATTGTCATGAAAATATTGTCAGAGATTTTAAAAAATACATAAAACATAAAAAATAAATGAATATTAAGTGAAACTTAAGAAGCAAATATTGACATGATCGAAGAGAAATAAAAAAAACTGAAAGAGTTGCAAGTTTAAAAAATCCGCTTCAAGTAGTTTTAAAAAGACACTAAAAACTCATTATGAAAATAATAATTTAGTTAAATTTTAAACAACATTAAACACTTTTGAAAACATTAATTAACTAAAAACTAAAAGATCTTATAAACTCAACAAAGTGAACATTTTTTTTTTTTTTTTTTGTAGGTGTTGACTTAATTTGAAATATTGAGTAAAATATTTAGTACTTGAATTTAATTAATTCTTATACTTAAATAAAAAAAAATTGAGCCTGTTAAAAAAGTCTAATAAGATGATGAATTATGACGGGTGTAAGTACTTGAAATTAACAGAAAAATATATGAAAAAGAGACCTAAAAGAAGTTGAAAAATGGCTATGATTTCAAGTGCCTAAATACTCTTTAGAAAAAAATTATGTAACCACTTTTGCAATCTTGAAAAAGAAAACAAACCTCAATCAACAATTACTTACTGTCTAAACCCATGTTGCAGCATTAGCAAATATGATTCCTTACCCACCTAGTTGCAACACTTAAAACGGATATAACTATCCGACCGTCCGTCCGTCTGCCTGTCTCACTAAATGCTGCAGCTGTAATTTTGAGCGTGTAAAGGGCATAAAAGCAGGGTATAGATCATAAACCGTTTGTAAGTATTTGCCTAAGGGTTTATGTTTTCCTAAGTATTTATTAGTATGAGACTGAGAAATAATGATGATCTTGTACTCGTACTTCAAAATTCAAGTAGTTTGTTGTTTATAGTTGTTTTCCTTTTCTAATGTTTGACAGTAGATGACCAAAGCCAAAACCGCAGGACATTTATTACCCACATTTTCTTTCTAGCAGGAAAAAAAAAGAAAGAAATAAAGATTTTTATGAAAAAAGAAAAAAGTCATAAAATAAACTAGAAAATAATTGCACATACAAACACATACCCAGAGTGATCGATCAGATGTTTTTTCTTCTGTTTTTGTAAATAATCTATCTTAAAATGTCAATATGCATAATGATGTTTGGGAAAAATTCTTTTTAGTAGGTAAATCTAAGCAGATATTATGGAGTCAGTAAAATTAGTAAAATAAGAAAAGTTTCTGTTACAAATTTTGTAAAATTTAACAAAAACTTATTTTAATGGTGTAAATTAAAATTCAGTTCGATATTGACTATAAGAAAAGCTTTTAAAATTTACAAAATATATTTTCTCCAAAACAAAACAATGACTTTTACATAAGGAATAAGTCTAGGCACTGTTTGAAAGGATGTAACCTATGTCTCGTCCATTTTTAGATTCCAGAATATATAAACAGGTGCCACAATGTGTAATAGTCTTTTAATTATGCAACTAAATAATTGTAAGTAAAATTTTTTTGGGTGTTGACTTAATCTCAAATATTAAACAAAATATTTGGTACTTGAATTAAATATAATCACTTTTGAATATAATAAGATGATGATTTATGACGGATGTTAGAATACAAGTACTTGAAGAAGTAGTTATTGTAACATTAATTAGAAAAGATTTGTTTTAATTTCAAGTAGAAGAATTCTTGACATAACTATGCAATTAAGTACTTTTCACAAATAAAATCATATTAAAGTGCACTACATGTGATATTCCGTCTTTCTTCACATACTCTTCACTTAAAACTCTTTCCTTTTTAAAAAATACTTAAAAAAAAGAGGTTCTACATATTTGAAAAGTATAGTACTATCTTTAATGAAAAGTATAGCAAAAGTTATCTATTCGGAAACAAAAAGCTTTTGTTTTAATACTTTTTTTTCAATAGTTTTATTTTTGGAAAAATTATATTTTTTTTTTGTTTAAATAGTTGTTTTGGTTATTTAATTTTTTTTATTTTATTTTGGTTTAGGAAAAAGTTAACTTTTTTGTTTAATTATATTCTTTTAAATAGTAAGAGACTATTATCAATGTTGCCACCACAATGTTCTCTCATATACCCAATATAAAGCTCGATATCCCCAAAAATACCCAGTTTTAAATACATTTTTCAGCTAAAAATCTATTGGAAATGTTCTGTAAATAGAAAGTAATCTGCAAATAGATTCTATATTTAACCAACATTACAACAACTTTTCAATAAAAGGAAAATTATCCGAAATTTTAAATAATTCGAAATTTTGTATAAGAGGGAAAATTATTCATAATTTTCTATAAAGAAAAAATTATTAAAAAATTTTTAAAAAAGAAAAATTATCAAAAAATTTATATGAAAAAAAAGATCATAAATTTCTTATGAAAGGAAAAATTAACCAAAATTTCGATTTAAAAGAAAAATTATCTAAAATGTTAATAAAAGAAAAAAAATATTCAAAATTTTGAATAAAAGAAAATATTATGCAAAAAAATTTTTTTAAAAGGAAAAATCATTCAAAATTTTTAAGAAAAGAAGAAATTATCAAAAATTTCGTATAAATGGAAAAATGATCAAAAACTTCGTATAAAATTAAAAATTATCTAAAATTTCGAATAAAAGGAAGGATTATCCAAAAGTTTGTATTAAAGAAAAAAATTATTCAAAAATCTATATAAATGAAAAATTACACAAAAATTTTAATAAAATGAAAGATTGTCCAAAATTGTGTATGAAAGGAAAATTATCCAAAATTTGTAAAAGGAAGAAATAACCAAAATTTTGAATAAAAGAAGTCTTATACAAAAGAGGAAAAATTATCCAAAATTGTGCATGAAATAAAAAATAATCCAAAATTGCTTATAAAAAATTATCGAAAATTATCATATAAAATTAAAATTAATTGAAATATTTTCTATATAAAAGTTTATTGAAATTTTCGTATAAAAAAAAAGAAAATTTAAAAAAATTTTCTGTAATTTGAACATTTTTTTGAATTGTTTAGATTTAATTCTCATAGATATTTATGTTCTGCAAATAGAAAATTTATTTATTTCTTTAAAAATAAAATTTATGACATTTTTATATAAATAAATAAAAATTTCTGTACCATGTATTACAGCATAATGAATAGAAAATTTCTCACTGTACCATGCCTAGACTAATTGATTAATTTTTAACAATTTTGTTAATAAGGTGTATAAATAAATATGATTAATTAGCCACTTTAGTCCTATTTCATAACTGATCATCACGAATACATATTATTATTATTATTCCCAATTGTACAATGTCGTATGAAAGGGATCTAGGAAACTTTCAATCGATCTTAAAATTCCCAATATCTCAAAACCAGATAGATAATGGAACGTAAAAATGTACCTATCCGGGAAATTTTAGAAAATTGTGTAATCTATAAATTTTCCCAATAAGCAAAAAACAAAAATTTGAAACCTTTAACAGCGAGTATCTCGCGCAACGTAAACGTGATTATCGTGACTTTTAATTGAATGTGTAAGAAACCAAAGCGAAACTTCAGTTACGGACAAAAAATAGGGTCAAGTATATTTATTTTAAATTTTGTGAGTTTTCGACTAAATTTTGTTCAAAACAATAAAACTTTTAGTGTCAAATCATTGCGAATGCATCGATTTATACACCTATACACAAAAATAATATCTTTTAATATTATTCAAATAACTACATCGCTCAAGCAAAAATAGACTTTAAAAAAAAGGGTCAGCTGTAAATTTGTCCAAGTTTTTTTTTAATTTTTTTCTCTACGTGATGATATTAATAATTAAAAAGTGCAAAAAGATAAGAATCATCGATGATGAATAGGAACCTCAAAAACATGGAGAAAATCAAAGATCCGAATAAGTGCAAAGTAATCACCAAAAAATTTTACTAAACCTGGAACTTTTAATTCTATTAAGTCGGTTCAAAATCTTCTAAGAACACAAATTTCTTCTGGGAATATAATAATACATTTGAAGGAAGCATTATTTCTCTGTAATATCATTTTTGAGTACTCTGAAGATGAGATATTTGTTATGTTAGTAACTACCCCACATCGTTACAGGGGTATAAAATCTTCTCAATTCCATATTTTTTAGATCTCTACGAAAGTTTTGTGATCAAATTTAACTTTTATTTTTATTACGTAATATAATTTTACTTGATATCACATAATTTTTACACTTTTGTGTACATGATGATACTAATTGAGACTTCTCCTGCTCTGTATTATAAGGCCGGAGCTTTCCAAAATGGTATTTTGAATAAATTATGTTTCCACATATTGTCTTCTCATATTCTTAGAAGAAATTTATGTTCCTGGCGTATTTTGAATCGACTTAATGGCATAAAAGGTTCCCGGCTTGATAATATTTTTGTTAATTGAAAGTGGAATTATCTGAATATATCGATCAATTTCTGAACTTAAAATTTGCTTGAACTTTAGTTTTTTCCCATATTTTTGACGTTTCTATTCTACAGACACTTTTTTGATACAAACAAATCTCGAAATTAAAGATCATCAATGATTCTTATCTTTTTTTAGTTTTAATTTGTTAATATCGTCGTCCAGTTAAAAAAAAATAAAGTTTCGAAAAAATTTTTATCAAAATTTAAAAAAAAAAATTACGAATTTACTGCTGACTATTTGCGCTTGAGACGATGTATCGTTATTTGTATAATGTTGAAGGTTATTATTTTTGTAATGGTTTATAATTCAATGTATTTACAATGATTTGGCACTAAAATTTTTATTGCCTTCAACAATTTTTTGGTCCGTTAGTGTATATGTCGAAACTCCTTTCCTTCATGAAATTCCAAGGTTTAGGTTTAGCCATTATTTTATCTAATTTTACTGGGCTATATTGTTTTAAACAAAAATAAGTTACAAAATTATTTTCTTTTTTATTTTAAAATAAATATTTTTTATATTCGCTGTAATTAACAACTACATTTTGTTTCAATTTTAGTAAAAAAGAAAAAACTTTCTCCCCTCAACTATATTTTATCTACTTAATAAACAACATATATCAAACCTTTACTAATACACCAAAGTGCAGATCAAAATATGCCATAAATTTTCTTTAAAAACTATAATTTTTTTTCAATATAAATTCATTAAGAAATGAACATCAAAACACAAGCACATACACACACAATGCATTTAATTTCTTAAAGATTTTTTTTTACTTTCAACGTGCAACATTTAATGCACATCTGCTGCATATGGGCCACTCGAAATGAAGTGTAAGATGTATGTGATCACTGATCAGTGTGTGTTTGTGTATGTGGTAAAGATATAAGGGAATAAATATCATCGTCATATCACTTGAGTACAATCAAAAGGTATTTAACATCATATATTTATTATTATTTGAAACAAAATAATAAAAAGAAAAAAAAAAAACAATAAACAAGAGAAAATGCCAGGACTATAGAATGATCATTATATGGAAGGAATATAGAAACAACCACTCAACGTTGATTGGCTTACATTTATGATGTTGAAGAGGGCAGCTTGCTTTCCTTCTATTTAACTATTTGTTAAATAGTATTTATAGCTTTTATCTTAAAGATGTGGTAGTTTTTGTTCGGTTGTTTGTTATTCAAGGATAGTTTGTTGGTATTTAACACCAATTGTTTATAAAAACTCTATGCCACATTTGTCGCATGTTGCATGGTTATAAATGTAATCAAATAAAAAAAAAGAAAAACAACAAGGACATGTTAAGTGTCAAAGGAATTTTTGTAATGAACAACTATTTATTACATCAATTTATATAAGCAAAAATTAACAAGGAGCAGATGTTTGAAATACTAAAATGACTTTTTAAATGACTGCCACAAAAAGATTTTGACCCGTACTAAAACGATTCATATGTTGTTACCAACAGTACACTCTCTCAAATACAAAAACGAAAAAAGTATTTATACACACATGATGTTTAAGACTTAAAGAATTAATTCATTCATGTCATAAAGAGAAGAACTGTATACTCTTAATCCTATTAATCCGCTTGTCGTCGACCACCAATGCTCAACTTAACTCATCCTCATCATCTCACCTTTTCCTACTTGAGTTCAATTGGCAGCCAATTGTTTGACCAGTGTCATGTTTGTTTGTTTCTTTCATTTCTCAAAGGATCTAGAGAGTACGTGTCAGAGATTTAAAATTGTACACAATAAATGAAAATCTTCTTAAATGAACAATGAGATTTTCATATTAGATGATAAGAATGATTTTGCAAGAATTTCAATTTAATAATTTAACAATTGATTTTTTGTTATTCCTAAATAGGATTAAGTGACTAAATCCGTGCGGAAAACAAAGCAGGTCAAGCACATCTACACTTCATATCTTTGTGCTTTTCTTTTTTTTTTCTTTTTGAGCACAATTTTCAAGTACTTTTTGTTGGTTTTGGAAATTATTGGCCAATTTGGGAATTTGTTTGCAAGAAAATGTGTAAATTCAAATATTCTATTGTTTGAGAAAAATTACAAGCAGAAATATATTTGTAATGAGCATGTAGTTGTAAAAATATTAGTTTAACTTTTCTTTGTAATCCTTAAATCACGTGTCAGATGTCAATGGAGTCAAATAAGAGAAATGATTTAAAAATTAACTTCAAAGCTGTCAACGACGTTTTTCTTTAATGCTCCCGATTTCCTACATTTGTAATCGTATTTGAACTGAGGCAGCAAATTTCACCATAAGCAAATGGAAGTTGAATGTATCTGCAATAATACATTTTAAGGAAGACTGAAAATAAGTAGCACAAAGTGTTGACTTCTTTTCGCGTTTTGGAAATTTTTTTCGTTTTCGTTATTGGGTGCATGCCTTAATTTCCATAATTTTTTTAATGAATATATATATAATATAACATGTTTTCTTTTTTTAAATAAAGGATGAACAGAATAAGTTAGGAGTAAATTTAAATCAACAGCTTATAGTATTTCTTCTCCACATTTTTTTGATATATAATTTTATATAAAAATTATTGCTAACTAGATTATTTTTAATTTTTTTAGTTATGATTTCGGAAAAAAATTTAAAGTAGTTTTAGGAAATTTTACGCTGTATCTCTCTATGAGAATTTAAAATTAATAATCTCAATTGAGCACTGCTGGGGCCTTCTTAAATTCACTCTTAGCTTGGATACAATTCCTTTAAAATTGCCAAAATTTTGACTAGCTTAAATAACTAATACTATGTGGGATTAAAATAACCTTCTCAATTCTGGGTGCTTCTGCTGTAATGACAAAATTTTAATCCAGCCAGAAAATGTTAAAAATACTGTTGCATGTTGCATGTCTTTTTATCACACTCTTTGTTATGATTATTCGAGTTTATTCAGACTAAAGACACAAAATAATCTCACATCTTGTCGCGTTTTGAGTTAACTTGTCATATGACAAATTGCTCTGTAAATTTTTATTGTTTTTAGTTCCATACTATTCAGGTCCATTTTCTGGGTTATTCGATATACTTGTACCTTGGAACATGAGAACAGTTAGCAATAGCGTAATAATAATAAAAATATTGAAAATATTGAAAAATAATAAAAAATATTGAAAATATTGAAAAATAATAAAAATATTGAAAATATTGAAAACATTTTTATTATTTTATTATTGAGCAGCTTTGATCATTTTTTGCCTCAGAGATCTTCTCGGCTTTGTTATTTAAAATATTTTTAATTTTGATTGATTAAAGCTTAGGCAAAGCTTTAACATGGCTCATATTTGATTTTGAAGAAGCGAACAGAATATGCCATTACGCGGTCGAACATGTTTTGCATAGCTCTTAGGAGCTTCTCTAACTTTTCGGATTGGAGTTCATTCTTGTGACTTTTCCTTTTTCTGAATTAAGTTTCACCTCATTCTTTGGGTCCTTGTTAAATTTTTTTATCACCCTGAAATGCAATAGTTTTGTTAAAATTTACTCAATCAACATTTTCAAAAAAAAAAAAAAAAAAAGTTGAAAAAGAAATTCAAATTTTATTTGAATTTTATTTTTAATATTTAATATTTTATTTTTACATGACGCGCAGTAAAAGTTATTACAAAAATTTTGTGTTACGTTTTATTCAAACGCACACTTTATTTTATTTAATACACGATCTATAAGGCTCAAAGTGGGGTACTTCTAACATAGACAATTTTTATTCACTTGCCAAATTTTTGTTTCTTTTCCGATTTCAAAGATTTATATCTTCTTAAAGCACTCGCATGTGCTCTTAATCTCTTATTGTTTTCCAATTATCAGATATAGCCAACCATTTCTGTCCGATTTTGTTAGATTTTTTTAATTAAGTAAAAATTAAATTAAAATTATCTATCGAATAAAGAAAATTTAAGTCCAATATCTTTATCGAATACAAACAAACGTTTTTGAATTAGAAAATTGCAAAAATTATGTTTTTTGTATATTTGTGCGTGTTTTTCTTTAAGGTATCTTCACCGAGATAGTTTTAAACTAGAAAACAAACCCAATTACACAAATAAGTATAGACCCTACGGAATTTGAACTACTTTGTATAGAAACTTTAAGTTTGGTCTATATGCTATAATATCCCAAACATGAATCTACATACAGAACGCAGTTTCCGAAACTCTAATGTATTCGAAAGAGTTTGCTAATGCTTTTTTCCAAAATTAAAAAAAAAATCTCATTTTTGAGTTTTTCGCCGATTTTTTGGGAGTTGGTGGATTCCTTTTACCAAAATATTTTATACTTCTTCATTCCAAATGATGACTTCGACAATCGTCGAAAATTTCATTTGGATTCTTAACTAATAATGATTTTATTACAGATACAATATTTATAATTTCTCAAAAAACCAAATTTACAGCAGAATTCTACTCTGAATCCAAAAATCAAATAAATTCTCAATTACATACAAAAAGATTGAAGTCAATATCTTTTATAGAACCAAAACTACGCTACCTTAAAGTTTACTATGGGTGCATGTCATAATGTTCAATGTCATAACGTCCATGGATACTATGACACTTCTTTGTATGACATAATGATACTTTTTAAAAGGCCGGCTGTGTAGGATACCATTTTATATCCAGACCAGAATCCTTCCCAGTCTAAAGTTAGAACCATTTTAATCCAGAAGACTACTGATTTTGTCTAGAAATTTTATCATATAATGTATTCATTTTCACACTAGAAAGTCATTAAGTCATTTTCAAAATATTGTAATTTCCATGGACATTATGTCATGCTCCCTTTAATATGTTCAGATCCCATCAAATACACAGCATTACCTTGGTACCATGGATATTCGACTATGCTATCGATTATCGTTTTAGAATGTCACATGCTCCTTTCTACCCACTTTTCATCGTACGTAACAATTCTATGGAGAAACACTTTGTTTTGTGGCACAAAAGCAGCATTACTGATATACAAAATCGCTTTGCCTTCAGTTCGTGTGGCAGACAATTTACATGCTTTTGAATGAATACAAGTACAAATGTCTTGAAATTGTTGCATGGACTTCTCCTAATAATTCTGCAAGCACTACTTGCATTTAGAACGCGTTTTGATGAAGCAAAGTATTCAATTCTGCTTCTTCAAACTTTTTCGGCTAGCCGGAACGCTCCTTACTATCCACATCAAAATTGCCACTTTTAAATTGTTATTTCAACTTCCCTCCTATGAAGATATAGAAAGTATGTTCTCATAACATATATGCACCTATATAAGGACTTTCAAGGAAGGATTTATAAGAAGGATATAAAATCCTCAAGATTAATATTTTATCTGTTTTATGGTATATTTTCATTTTGTAATAAATATCTAAACATGATATATTTACAAATTGTATTTTTGATGGAATTCAAGTTAGAATCAAAAATAAGTAGGTAAGAAGAAAATATAAAATTAAATCAAAAAAATTCTAGTACCCAGAAAAAATTTTAGATCATGTTCTAAAATTATTAGTTCTAGAATTGGTATAATCAGATTCTTTAATAACATCCTTAGAACTAGTGGTATCACAATTCTGGCACTTGTGGAGTTATAAGATTCTTATTGTGATTCTAAATTGGTTTTAAGGAATGTTTTTGAGAAGTGCTAAGAAATAATTATGTATGACTTCTACATCACTTCTCTGAACAAATTACTGATTTTCATATGACTTCCTAGAGCTGTATGTACAAAATTTAAAAAATTACAAAAATTAAAAAAAAAAAACCAAAAGAGTTTAAGAAAATTAAATTGATTTAAAAAGTGGCCTTTAGGAAATGCCTCATTAGAATAAAAGTAAAAAAACAGGTTCTGAAACCGCTTCTATAGAACTAGTTCGAAATGTGAGAATTTTGAACAAAAATCAATAACTAAAGAACTAGTTCATACAATGGATACTGGCTAGTAGGGTATTCATTCGAATAATGCTCGTTTGAATTATTCAAACAATTATTACGAATAATTATTCAAAGAATTTAATTCGAATATTTTTATATCGAATATTCCAATAAAACCAATAACTTATTATTTTTTTTTTTTTCAATTGAAGTGATTTTATTTGATTATTTATCAAAAAATTATTTATAAACATTTTTTCTAGCGCTAAATTTAAATGAATTCACTTTTGGCAATTTCGCCAACGAAAATTTGAGCTTTTTCAAAATAAAATTTTATAAAAACAAAAGAACAAAATCGACTTAAATTTACTCATTTGAATTTTATTCTTTTTTAAGTAAAATTCTGAAGAAATTTAACAGGTTTCAGGTTTTTTTAATCATAAAATGGAACTTTTAAAGAAGGATTGTTTATATTAATCGATGCCGTTCTGTTTTGCTTTTGAAATATAGATCAAAGAAAATTAACTTTTTTATCATATTTGTTGATTCTTTAAATAGTTTTTTAGCTAAAATTAATTTAAATTTAAAATTAATTTTTCAGTTTTCCGAGATAATCGGAGCCTTTACATTGGGGATTTTCCCTCCAAAAAATTGCTGTAGCTTTGTTCGTCATCGCAAAGATAGAAATTTCAGGGAATTTTATTATTACTTTTCTAATTTGTTGTTTTTTTTTTAAAGTTTCACAACACATTTTTAAATGTCTTAACGTAGAAGAATTTTCGAAGCAACTTCAAAACTAAATATCATAAAAAAAGAACGCTGCGATAATCTCCAATCTATATATTAGGCTCTTACATGTTTTGTCGATTTTTTGACTTGAAGAAAAATGAAATTCTTGATTGAAATTAATATTTTAAATGAAAAGTATATCAAACTGATAACTTCATGTCAAAAAATAGCATTTTTTAAAAATGTTTCCTAGAATGGACGATATATTTCCATTTATATTGAGAATGCATTTTTAAAGATATTTCCAATGAATTGCTAACCTTTTATATGTTACTGTTATTTTTTTACAATGAAATTTTTAAAGAAACTTACAAAATTATAAATATTTTACTTTATTATTATTTTTTTTTTCAATTAATCGAATAATTAGAATAATTTTATTTATTCAAATTATTCTTTTTGTTCGAACAATAAAAAAAACCGAACAATTTGAATACCCCACTGGGTAAGTAACACTTCTGCAGAACAACTTCTGGAAGTGACAATTTTAAACAAAATAATTGGTCGTAAGCCAAAATAGAACGAGTACTGGCTATTTTCATGCGTTTTAGAACTAGTTGTAGAACTAGTAAATTTTTTTCTGGGTTTAATATTTAAGTTAAAATTTTAAATAATTTTAATAATTTTCGACTTCAACTTAGGCAAATTTTTTCAATATTTAAGTTTTTAATATATGTGACTCTCTTAAGTAATTTAATGATTCTGTTAAATTTAAATTAATGACTTAAATATTATCAGATTTTCCTTTGCTATTATTCAATAAAACAATGGGGCATTATTGTTAGTATAAGTACATGTATAAGCATTTAATTTAACATTAACAACTTAATGAAATAATATCATCAGAAATTCATTTAAATAAGCATAAAAATAATGAGAGGAATATTTAAGTAAAAGTAGCAATTTAAATAACAATTAAATAAATCAACTGAAATGTTTCCATTTCTCACATACAAACAGACAAACATATACACCAGTACAGCCACCCTATCAAAATTCAAAGTGTCAACGGATCATTAAGTTCACATACATGTCCATTAGTTAGTATGTAGAAAAAGAAACAACAATAACTTCTCGAAAGTAAATTTAAATAAATTGTATTTTAGTTGTATGCAATTTTTGCTCTTAATTGTTTTCGATGTTGAAAAGAGATTTAAATATAAATTAAATACTCTCATAATGCTACTTACTACTGCTGCCACATTTCATTTGAATACAACAATTTAATTTATGTTTCAAACACATGACAACTAAATGTTACACAAAAATGCTGGTGAAATATTGAAAATAATCATTTTCATTTTACCGCGTATGAAAAAGTACTTTTGAAAATGAAATTTAAATAATGAAAATATTTTAGTGACATTTATTTACGTACAGAGAATCTTTTAAATAAAAGAGGGGTTGTCGAGTTTGCTGCTGACATTTCATTTGCTATTATCAAAATTAAAATGAGCGTTTTTTTTTTTGTTGCACCTTTTGTATAAACTTAGCAAACCATGTTAAAATCAGCGTGGCTAAATGATTAAATGGGAAAACTATTCGTATAGTAATTATTGCAAAATTAATATTTATTGTGAAAACGTTTCACACATTACGTATACAAAAAAAGTTATTGCTTATTTATAATGTATTTGAAAGATAAAAGATTGTATCGAGTTTGTTCTTGAGCATTTATTGAAAAGCGTAACGTATTTGACTTTTGTTTTATGGATAAATTGATTGAGAATAAAAGTGAAATTGTATTGAAGTTAAACCCAGGTCTACAGCTGGATTAACGTCGGTAGAAAAGAGTAACCATTTTGTTTATATTATGTTAAATCTTAAATAAGGGTACACATATTCTAATAAATTTTATAAGATATCATTATTTTCAATCAATCACAGAGTAAACATATCCTTTTTATTAAAGAAATTCACACTTTTTTAGCACAATTTTTAAAAAATATTTTTAAAAATATAAAACAATCATTAAAAGGAAACAATTTTACTAAAATACTTTCGTATACGTGTATTTTTTGACAGTACATCTTATAAGATAGTTGTGTAGAGAAATCTTATCACAACAGTCTCATAATACTTCTTATAATACTAATATTTGTATCTACACATGAGATAATTCTCTCAGAGAGCGAATTTGACACTCTCTGACAGAAAAAACCTACGTATAGATGAGATTTAATTTATTTGTCTGAATATATTGCGTTTTAAAAAATGGCAAAATCAAATGTTATAAAATAACTTTTTAAAATCACTGTTGCCAGATGAGATTTGTCACGTATTTGTTGATTAAACTACCAAAATAAAAAATTTATTACAAACTTCTTCTTTTGAAAACTAAAACTTCTGCCTTATTTGTTAAATATTTTTTTACTTTTCGAACATTTAACGTATAACCGGCGTATTTCCTGTTATTTTGTAATTAATAAAATAATTAATTTTCCTAATTTTACTTTTATTAAAAAGCCACTTTTATTTTTACAAAAACTATTTCCTTTAAAAATATTTCAAATATTTTCTTTTGATATGCCTAATTTAAAATTATCTTAGAAAAATGTTTCTTTTATTTAATATATTAAGCCATGGCGTTTTCTATAACTATTTGTTGAGCCGCAAGAAAAGTAATTTTTAATCGTTTTATTTTATTTTTTATATTTGTAAGTATTTCCCGATCAAATTACAAACACAATTAAAATGATTCTTCTCACCGCAACGAATTGCGGAAATGTAGCATTTCTCAAAACATGTTATCCTAACCACCTCCATATTCATCATTCGCCAGAGCTAACAGCTAACTCCCTCCCTTTCCAAAAAACTAGGGAAAATAAATAGTAAATGATATCCGATCCTTAATGTTTTGTTAGACAAGTTGCCGCTTCAAGGATCGTTAACAGCAGACAAGTTGGGCGCTGCCGTAACAACATAATTTCGTGGAATCTTCATCCATTTAGTTATATTATATTTTATTTAACTATTGTTGTTGTATTTTTGATAATGATGCTGATGATCAGATACATTCTTTACATTCTTTCTAATGCAACTTAAGTGTTTTTGTCGGTGTAAAAAATGTTGTAAGTAGCTGTCATTTCCAACACATGTTTTGACCGCTGTAATAAATCATCTTAGTGTCAGTTGCATTTTGATGCTAGATAAAGGAACAAATACTAGAGGGGGTGCTGGAAAAATAGAGTATTCGGAAAATGTTCTATTTTAATGTAATAGATATAATAAAACAAGTTGTTCTTATTTCTTATTGTTTTTTTTTTCATTGATAAATGGTTTAGTTAAGAGAAATATTTAAATAATTTTTGGAATTCTACTTTAAAATTTAGAAAAATACACACAAAATATGAGTTTGTAAGTTTTTGTAGCAGGTTAGAGTATTTAAATTAAATTTAAATATTAGAAATTAGTTTTCGTTTATAATGAAATCATACTTTTAAAATATAATTTTTAGCAGTATTTCCTTAAATCAGATATAGGAAAGACTTACAAAAATAATAAAACAAATAAGAAGGTTATAGTCGGTCAAGTCCGACCATATGACATCTTATACCACTAAGTATATGAATTTTGATACGAGTACTTTCGCAGAGTGCTTGAAATGGGGCCTATGGACAATTCTTGACAAATTTAGAAGAGCGATTTATACTTCTATAAAAGTTATGCTATGGTTAAATTTGACATGGTTAGAGTTGAGATGTTTTCGAATGATTTCGTGGAGCACAGATCCCTAGCGAATAAGCAGGGTAGTGGGTAGATCTTCAAAGTTGGTCACCTCGGGTATGTCTTTTTTTTTAATCACCAAAAATATATTTATATTATGATAGTAAAAAAATTTTAAAGACGGATAGTCCTTGTAAATTTTTACAATAAATATGCTTCTCTTTTAGCATAAGAGAGAAAATTTTCTCTCATTTTTGGGCTCGTTTTCTTAATTTTTTTTTTTTAATTTGGCTGACTGACTATGAAAGTCTAAGTCTATAAAAAGTTATATTAATTTGAAATTAAAACTGTAAAAAATTTCACATTATTGAATTTTTTTTCCAAAAGGGTGGTAATATTTTTCACTTCTAAAATATTTTTTTTCTGGACAATAACAAACATATTTTTAATGTTTTGTAAAGTAAACCCGCTTTGTGCAATAGTCTCACCACAACTTTTCCAATTTACAAAAGGTCTTTAAATTAATTTGTAAAATTTTCAAAAGGCAAAACTTAGATTAACAAAAAATATATAAGTTGTATAGCTTCATATCTTTGTTAAACACACAAAAAGTACTTTCTGAGACACGTTTTTTATAACGACGAGGAAGTCAATTTTTGGAACACGTTTTTCCGGGTTTTGATATTTGGGTTTTTTTGGTAGAAAAAGGTAGATTTTTTAAATTATCCAATTTTAAGATAAGTTTTCTATATTACACCAAAATTGTCAAAAAAAAAAAACTAAAATTAAATTTTAAATTCTTCGGGTCATGGTCTAAAGAAATTTGAGCTTATTTAATTTATTTTATTAATCAGAAGTGAATCTTAGTTATATCGGATTTATCACTTAAATAAAAGCTATATAGAACTTATTTGTGTTAAACTTTATTTAAATAAAATTTAAAAACAAAATATTTATATATTTACGACATTTATGTGCTTTAAGCATCTATTCCGGTAGGATATTTGTAGGTGTAATAATGGTGCGATCATAATCAATTGCAAGAAACTTCTTCCCTATACTAAATATTTATTCATGTCAAATTTTATCTTTAAAATTGCGACCTTTACTTGGTTTACAAGGACATCGATAAATGTACTCAGAAAGTGATTATGATTCGAAAGGTATACTTTTAGGTGGTAGTTCGATGACTTTTTTTGAACGTTATAAACATCTGCGCAAACGCGCAATTCTCCAATTTCCTATGGTCATAGAAACAAATACATAATTTTAATGTATTTTGTTCACAATCTTTTCATATACAGACAGCCAGACGGATGGACCAATGATAACGAATCAAACACTTTAAGGTTGCAATCCAAAGACTTTTTCTGAACGTTATAAAGATAAGAACAATTGCATAATACCCCAAAACACTATATGTTGGTGCAGGCTATAAACGTACATAATTTTATATTTTCCAATTGTTAAATAAAATTTCACGCTCTTTTCACAGAAAAAAGTCACCAATTACCAAAATAATTTATTCAAGTCTCACCAAAATGTTTATACTCAGGCCTCGATTTAAGCCGTTTCGTTTTGCGCCGCTGTTTGAAATTTCAGTATTTCAATCTGCGTCGTTATGATTTCAAAATGCGTCGTTATGGTTTCGATTTGCGTCGAAATGTACAACATATTTTTCTTTGGAAGTTAAAGTAACTTAAGCAACTGTATGTGAAAATTTTGTTAATTCATTGAATTTCTTTAGTTTATTTTCACTATAAGTTGTGCATTATAAGAAGTTTCAAATGTAAAGGTATTGAACAAACTTCTAGTGAAAAAAAAAACAAAAATGGATTAGATTATTGTGTTTAGTTAGTAGAACTTATATAAGTATTTTAATTTCACCCCTTTGTAAAAAAATACTTCTTTTTTTTTTTGTTAAAGATTAACTTCTTTTCTGTTCTAATGTTTTTATTCTAAAACCAATTATTCAGAAAACAGTGTAACAGTGTAAATGTATAGAAAATAATGATTAGATTTGTGGCGATTCAGTTTGAGTCTCAATTCTTCGGTTCCCATTAACAAAACCTTACTTGAGTTTTATTTTTAATATTTTTTATTTTTTTGTTTTTGCTTGATTATATTAATTAAATTTTGATATAAAAAGAAACAACTGCATTAATTCATTTTTTTATATTTGTACTCATTAGTAGGGCAATAAAAACATGCTCTTAACATGGGAAAATATGTTCTTAAAATATTATTTTTCTGATTAAATTTCAAATTATTTTTAATTTATTGTAAATTTTAAATTAATATAATTTATCTAATTATTTAATGATAAAAATGACTTGGTTCTGATTAGAAATTGCTTAAAAATATATTTTTTTCTACTTTAAAACATTTATTGTATTAGGAAATTACAAAGTTTCTTTCAATTTATAAAATGAAAATAATTAGGGAATTTGATTTGAAAAACATTTATGAGAATAAAGAAAAAAATAATCTAATTACATATTATGTAAAAGGTTCTTTTGAATGAAAAATTTTGCTCTTAAGTGTAAAATTTGCAAACTTATCCTATTTAGTATAAAATTATGCTCTTAAGTATAAAATATATCGCTTAAATTGCTAAAATATGCTATTAAATAAGTATTTTCTAAAAAAAAAAATGACATGATGTACTGTTTAGCCCCAAATATGCAAAAATATGATGTTAAAATTAAAATTTATCAAAATATGCTGTAATAAATCAATGTCAAAATTTTTAAAAATTTCTTAAACGGATTAATAATGTATCAAACTGTTATACATATGAAGCACAGAACAAAAATATGACAATGCATATATTTAGCTGCCCTACATATCACCAAGTTGTTTACGTTTTGCGCTAATGCAGGGACTGTGAGAGTTAACCGAAAGAAACCGTTCTAAAGATCAATACAAGAATTGAATAGAATAATAGTTTCTTTAAATTAAACACCTTTCTAATGATTTATAAATCGTTAATTATAGTGTTGATAAAATACCTAATAGTTGTGGTTTAAAATGATAATTGCTCCAGGTTCATAAAATAAAAAAATTTATAAAATTTCAAGGAAATAAAACCTTCCTTCCAACAACATATTTTTGAAAAATGTTTAAAATGTGTTCTCTTACTTTTTCTAATCTATAAAACTGTTTAAATTTTTATTATAGATTTTTGATCATTTGTTTTTCTTCTTCTTTTTATAAAAACATGCAGGTTGTAATTTTCTATTGTTGAAAAGTGTGAATTTTTTACCTTTAAGTGGGCGGCAACAGCAACTGCTCGAGTTACAACAATGAGCAAAACAATAGAATTAAATTGAGTGTTTGTCTTGTTAAAACAAAACTAATCTGCCTTCTTTTGCTATTTGTTGCAAGAAAACACAACAATGACTTTCGTATGACTCTTAAATTAAACAATAGTTTTAGTTTACAAGGTTTTAGGTTTTTATTTTATTTGTTTGGGTATCAGCCTTATCTGTTGTCTTTTGTTGCATAGAGTGTTTACACTCGCGCTAAAAGTATTTTTGTTGTTGTTCTACTATTTGGCCGAAATTGTATTAACAGTGGGTGTTTTTTTTTTAGAAAATTGCAAAAAATAAAATAAATAAATAAATCTTAATAATGTAGTGCATTGTTTTTGTATAGACTTTGAGGCGCATAGTTTTGATGTTGACTGTTTTGTTTCGATTGTTGTTGTTAATGCTGTTGCAGTTGATTATGAGGCCATTTGTTTTGTGGCAATAATTTTACACTTTCTCGCTGTTTGTCGCTTTTAGTCTTTTATTTGTATTGGAAATTTTAAGGTTAAATAGTTTAGAATTGTTTTCTAAATGATTTCAAGTGAAGCTTAACTAATTGTCATACTAGTTTTCATATTTTAAAAAAATTTGTGCAAAACATGAAAGGGAAAAAATCACCGATTAAAGCAAATCGGTCTTTGGCAAAAGAAATTTAAAATTTTTTGTTATTATTGTTTTAAATTGAAATTAATTGCCTAAACTATAAAATTTTTAAACAAAGACTGTAAAATGGTCAATATAATGTCGAGTAAATTTAAAAGAACTTTTATTTTGTTTTTCATAACACCCGCATTTTTCTTTGTAACCTTTTTTTTGGCAAGCCCAACAAGAAGAAAACAAAAAGGATTGTTGCAGATGTCCTGTTGTGGTTAATTAAAGATTTTTGGCGCATATGTTTTTGTTTTGATTGACTTTTTACTTTTGTTTGTTTTTTTTTTTTTTTTTTGTTTTTGTACCGAAGCCAATAAACCACTTATGTTTGATTAACGAAAACAAAACAAAAATGTTCTTTCTTCATCATTATAATTTTTGAAATCTCTCCAACCACCCTTGTGTTTCTTAAATAAGTTCATATTTTCAAAATTCAAATCTGCTCATTATAAAGATTTTTATCAACAAAATTTTTTTTATTTGATTTGAAGATTTTTTCTTTAAAATTGTTTGATCTGATATGTTTGTTATTAACAACAGTTGTTTGTTTTTATAAAATAAATCCCCTTGTTTGGTTCTACAATGACAAAACATCATTTAATTCCTTATTTTCCATTTCCACACTATTTCAATTTGTGAAGAAAGGAAGGAAAAGAGAAAAAAAGTGAAATATTCGCATGTTTTATATTTATTTGCTTTTTAAGTGCGGGATGATTGGTTTAATGCGTCTCCCCTATAAGAGTTTTCCTTTTAAATGTATATACGAGTATATATGTATTTATGATGACAATAATTCTATATTATTTTTAAATATTTTCAACAAGAAACAAAAAAAAAAAAAAAAAAAAACAACAAGCAAATAAATATACCAATTATGAGCAGATTAGAATGGTATTTATAAAAGTATTTTTTTTTTTTTTTTTTTTGGTTTTTATTTCTGTTGAAATTTATAACAACCCCCGCAGTATTTAAAAGAAACAGAAAATTATTATAAATGAATATCAATTTTCCATTTAATTTTGAGATTTGTATTTAAATTAAACACATGTATGTACTTACTTAAACCCATATGTCGTCATGTCATTTATTTAAATGACATCGATTTATAACATTTTAATTTAATTTTAAAAATGTGCCAAATATTTGTCAATTCATTTTGTTTGTAAAGTAAAAAAATATTGTGGTTGGAATGGTTGGAATTTTTTTTACAAAATTTTAAATATACATCAAGTAATTATAGTTTTAGATGTAACCAATAGAAAATTCTAAATTTTATTGTAAGTTAGTTTCAGCAATTTAAAAAAAGAGCAACATTCAATTTGAAGCACGGAATTTATCAGCCAGTTTATTTACACTTGATTGTGGAGTTCTAAGTCTATAATTTAATTTTCTCAATTGACTCTTGTTCTTGAGAACTAGAAAGAACATCAATGAGCTTGTACCACATATTGCACCATAACTCGAGAATGAATTGTCTGATTTGGTTTAATAAAATAGCAAAAAATTCTAACTCGTTTTACTTCCAAACTATTTAATTATCCGAGATATTAAAAAATTCGAAAGAATAAAATATCTAATAAATTTAAAAATTTTCATAAATCATAAAAAATTGAGAAAGACAAAAGAGCTTCTTTTTCTCCTTTATCATAAAGATGGATATATTATAAATATAATGAGATATATATAATTAAAATTTATTCACAACTAAATAAATGTAATTTAATTGTTGGAAAAATATAAATTTTTAAATTTGTTAGAGACTTTATGTTTTTGATACAACTCCAGAATTATTGAGCAGATTGGAGACAGCTTTACTTAAAATTATATTTGGTATAATATTTAATTAAATAAGATGAATTGTTCTCGAGATATGTTCCAATATGTGGTGCATCCTCATTAATTTTATATATAAGGCACAATGAGAGATTGTTGCCATTTGTGATCTTTTTAACCTTTGATAATAAATGAACCGGAATTTCATCAACAATCCTGAGAATATTTTCTTCAATATTTTTAAAATGAGCTAAATCTATTTACAGATTGTTCGACTATGTTTTATGGAAGTTGATTTTTATTATATTAAAAAAAAAAAAAAACAAAAAACAAAAGATAAAATTAATTAAACAAATTTACAAATTTGAAAGGTGCTATTAGAAAGAGGTCGAAGTTAAATTCATCAGAAAGGCATTAAAATGGATATAAATATAAAGATCATTATATAGTTTTATAATGACCAGGGCAGCGAAAAATATGATCTAAAAAATTCTTTTATGCGCATAAAAAATGCTCCGAAAATCCGAAAATATGCCATTAAAATTAAAAAAAAAATGCTCTTAAAATATTATTTTTTCTGAAAAAAATTTAAATTATCTATTATTCATACTACAAAATTTGATTTTTATTAACAATTGCTAAATAATATTTTTTGTTTTTTGCTCAAATCTGATACATTTTTCCAGGAAATTAAAAAATTTCTATAAATTTATAAAATGAAAATTATTAGGGAATCCGATTTGAAAAACGTATTTCACAGTAAAAAGAAAATTTTACTAATGGTAAAATATGTAAAGAATTTTATTGGGTGCAGAATATGCAACATTTTTCCCTTAAGTGTAAAATATGCAAATTCACGCTCTTTAGTATGATATATGTAAAATTATGCTCTTAAATAAAAAATGTCCAAAAAATATGCTATAAAATAAAGATTTTCTATAAAAATATGACAAAATGTGCTGATAAGTTCAAAATATGCAGAAACAAATCTAAAATTCTTAAAATTGTCGGCTTGTTTCATTTGAAGTCCAAGAAAAAAATATGATTTTTGGTTGACCTGATAATGACGCTTAATAAATATAATGTTGTTTTCTATTGTATCATCTGAACCCCTACACAATTTTCTGATATATTTTTTCTATATCATTACAAACCTTTCTGATAATAAAATTACATCTGTCTGTATGTCCGGCATAAAGAAAAATTCTTATTAATTTTTTCTTATACCCTAGATACATCCACAGATATCCTTAAATGGAATGTTAAAAATCGTATAAACAATGAATCAATCTTCATCCTAAATTAAGCGTCGATGTTGTCACTAATAATATTTGTACACGTTTGTATTTTTTTTTTTTTTTTTACATTAAGATGGAAAACAAAATCTATGAAATTCTTTATCTAAAAATATATTTAATAAAAAGTATAAGATGCAAAAATAACAGCCTGAAATTGTTGCTTTGTGTTAAAAAATATTTTATTACAAATTTTCTACATTTGGTCAATATTTTGATATAGTTGTCCTTGCTTGAATTTTGTAATATTTTCACATAATATTCCTCGATAATAAAATTAAAATTTAATCAAATATCGAACTAGACTCAAATCACAAAGAAGTGTTTTAAGGTCTAGAGCTACAAGATCACATGTATCTCAATTGACTGAGAAAATCCGATAAAAAAAAACGAAAACTTTTTTTGTCGTCTGTTAATTTTTTCTTTTTTCTCTTTAAAATTTTTGAGGAATTGCAACAATAATTTAAAAGAACATCATCTTCTGAAGGCTTGAATAGGAAGGAAAAGAGAGAAATCTTCAGCTGCTCCATTATTATAGTAAGTAATAGTTTCAGAAACTAATCTGATAATAATTCCAGTATTTATTTATTTATTATTATTTTTTTGTCCTCTTCAAGTAAATTTTACTCTCAAAAATAAAGTCCTGAAATCGTACACATGTTGTGTTAATTTTCACACCATTTCTAGGAATTTAGCGAAAAGTCACAGTTGGGCGGCCTAGCAATAAAACATTTAAAATGTAACAGTAGCTACAAGTATTAGCATAAGTATTTTTGTCAAAAGCAAATAGAAAACGTCACATGATCTATTTAGTAAAAGAATTAATTATTGAGGATGGTGATGTTTTCACGCTTAAGTGCAAAAAATGTGTTACAAGAAAACGCCCCTGGCGCCGTGTTATGATAAAAGTCTTAGACGCTCTGTCTGCAATTCAAGCAAGCGTAAAACCACTGTCTGGTTTTAGGATTTGATAAATGGATTTTCAAAAATATCAATAATCAGAAATATGCACGAGAAAATTAATATTATTATAAAATATTTTTTTAATCTTTGAAATAATTAAAATTTATAGAAAAAAATTAAATTCCAATAAATAAATAAAAAAAAAAACAAAAACATTTTCAACAACAAATCTAAGTACTAATAGTCATTGTTTATGTTTAAATTATATAAAAAATATAACACGATACAAAGAGCATCATATTACAAAATCTTATCTAAAGAAGAGGTTTTTTTTTTTTTTTTTTTTTGTTAAACACTTTTGGGGGCCAACGAAACACTTCAAATGTTATCATTTTTATTTTTTTATTTTTTTTATTTTAAACATTTACAACTAATATTTAGTTTATAAAATAACTCGTAAATCTTTTAACGCTAACGATTGTTTTTAACACCAGCCATGTAATCAATAAATAAATATTTTTATAATAAACCAAAACGAAATGAAGTGAAAGAATAAAATATCGAAAAAATATTAAATTAAACGCTTCAACCAATTGTCCATAAGCTAGACAAGAAGTTGAGCCATGCATCCAGCTAGAGAGTAAATGAAATCTGTTCACACTAAAGGTTATCGCTTGTTCGTTCATCGTTAAATTAAAAACGAAAGAAAGAAAAAAAAACTGAAACAAAAGCATTTTGTAAACTGTTAATAATTTCCTCAATTTTGTTTTAAAGACATTTGAGGTGGCACCCTACTTAAGACGGACTTTATTAGATTATATTTTTCTTAAACGAATAAAACATTTAATCAAACTTACTAGATCAGAATGAAAATGAAAGTTTTTGAGGTAAAGGTTTGTTTCAATTTAGGATTCTCGATTATGTTAAGTATATGGAAATTTTTATGTTTTAAAAATTCTAGATCTGTTTAGCCTCGTTACAAACCAATTGATAAACTAAATATATCTTTTCAAGTATGAAAAAAATTCCAATGTAATAAAAAATTCAACTTCATAATAATTACAGTGTTTAACTAATGTTCACATATACAAATATACATATATTAAAACATAAACATAGATATTGGGGGATTAGGATATAAATATATACTAAAAGGGAGAGATAAGCTACTAAATATTATACGAAAGAAAATAAGTGTCTAAGGGATCAATCTCCAAATGAAAACTATAAGCACTGAAGCGAGTATTTATAACAAAAAAAAAAAAAAAAAAATATATTAAACATTAACATAAACTTTATACTCTTACTAGTAAATATATTAAGATGAAGTTGTTGTTATTGTTGCTGTCTTTAACTCAAGTTGAAACAACAATCTTTTTGACTTCATCGTTGTCGTTGTATCGTTTACTGTATATTAAATTTAGTGAAGCGTTATGCCTGCTGATTAACAAACAATATCAATTACATACTTTGGTCTTGCATTTTGAGTATTGGATTTTCTATGATGATGTTGCTGCTGCTGCTGCTGCTTTGTGGTTTAGTCAAAGATAAGAATTTAATTTTTTTGAAAAAAAAAAAAAAAAGACAGTGCTGCGTTTTGCTCCATCCATTCCCTTTTTATTTATTTAACTTAACCAGTAATTGATATGCCATAAAAATATTTTCTGCCATTAAGTGTCAATTTAACATTTATTGAATGCCACTGACATTCTGTTCAATTCTCTTATCCTTAAATCTTTTGTCATCGTCATCATAAACAAAATATGATGACTTTTACTAGAAGATTATTTTTTATTGAAAAATTTTCTTAATTATTTGTTTGTCAGACCATCATAACAATTAGAAAATTTTAAATGTTTTTTCATTGTTTGGAGATGATAAGAAAGCTATTTGTTTAAACATTTTATTAATTGAAGTTTATTGAACTTTTTGAAAATTTTTAGAAAAATATGAGTTTTTTTTATTTATTATTAAGAGATAATGAAAAATCAATAGAACTGCTAGTGAGTTAATGCTTAGGAAATAAAATTAATTTTAATTAAACTCTGCCAAATAACACTTTTTATTTTCACTGGAAAAATGATTTTCTTATGGACACCACATAACAAATTTTCAAAAATTTTGAAAAACCCTTAAAACTTTGGGATGTTCCGGGTGTATTATGTATATAAAAAAATTTTCTTAAAATCGGAAAATATGACCTTAAAATTTGAAAATGCTCTTAAAGTATTATTATTATTATTATTATTATTATTATTATTATTATTGGCTACAAATAAATAGATTTTTTTATTAGCAATTTTTCCTTTTGCAGTTAAAAACATTCAAAGCTAATAAATTGTAAAAAAATTATTAAATTTCTATTAATTTATAGGATGAAAATTATTTGAGAATCGGATTTAAAAACGTACGTGACAACAAAACGGAAATTTTCTCTTAAGTGCAAAATATGCAAAATTATTCTTTTAAGTGTAATATACGCAATATAATGCTCTTAATATAAAATATGCATAAAAAATACCAGTTAAATTGCTAAAATATGCTTTCAGATAAGAATGTTCTATGAAAATATAACAAAGGATGCTGGTAAATCCAAAAGATGCAAAAACATACTATTAAACTAAAATATGCAAAAATATGCTGTAACAAATCGATACCAAATTTCTTAAAATTTTTTGTACATTTTGGTTTCTCTGGTACTTAATATTTTAAAATTTATTTTCCTTTTTTTATGCAAAATTTCGAATTTGATTTTTTTAAATTGTTTAAAAAACTCAAACATTTTCTAAATTTTTTTCAAACAATACTTCAGGCGCCATTCCAAGTTAAAACGCACAACGATTGGATTCGGCATCTCCGATTTTGATGGCATTTACTACAGATACTATATATTGAGATTGTTTCCCAAGTTATAAACTTTTAGACTTAGGGCCCATTCTGGTTCTAAGATATGACGTTAAGAATATCAAAAAGAAAAAAAGCTAAAAAATGCAAAATTCACTTGTTTAACTTTAGTTTCAGTTTGTTTAAATATAAAGTTTGTTGCTTTTGAAAGCTTAGAGTTCAAGAACTATAAAACGTTAATAAAATTCTTCTGTTGATATGAAATTACCCTCATATATTTTAAAACCAAAATATTTTGTTTGTTTCGGTACACACTTTTTGAGGAAAAAATGAAAAATGTGTAGAAATTTTAAGCAAATATTGTTTAAAAATGATGTCAATTTTAAGAAATATTTGCACTTTTTTTAATTTACTTAAATTTTTTTGTCGTATTTACTTTGTTTGGCTGCGCCGATAGATTGTTATTAATGGAGCTATTTTATTATTATTTTTTATATTATTATGGAAAGTATTCCTTTCGCTTCGATAATTTGAGTTCCTGACGTGTTTCTTTTAAATAAACTGCAGATTTTTACTTTCAATATATTGAGCCTGATTTCAGTATTCGATGTAAGTGTTTCGAACATTTTAGATTAAAACTAATTAAATATACCATAAACCTAATTTTGTTAGTGTATGTTCAAAAATTATATCCGAAATTGTTTCATTAAACATATTAAATAAATTTGTCAAAATACTTAAGCCAAATACTAAAATTGTTTTGGACTAATATTGAATAATTTTGTATAAAAATTAATAGTGTGACAAGGCCTCAGCCCTAATTCATACCTCATTATTAGTTTAAAAAAAAAATCGTTTACATATTTAATAAAATCACATTTTATTGTTGCAAAATATATATATGCCGAGGACTGTTTAAATATAAAATGTCAACAAAATAATAACAAAATTAAGGATACATTATTACAGGATCCTATCCGTAAACTTTCTGCGTATAAATTTTGAACTTGTATTTATTAGAAATTTTTAAAACTGATATATAATTTCCACAAAATGGTCTACTATATGCATTATGTTGAGTTATTTTTCACTGTAATACAGTGTTATTTTTATTGCAATTTTAAAGGACAAAATAAAATTAAATACTTCGAAAATTTTCCTATATGAAGAAAATTTTTCAAAGATTTTCCTAAAAGAAGAAACATTTTGGAAAATTTCTTAAAAAAATTATTGAAAACTTTCTGTAAAAAAAATATTTATTGAAAATTATTTATAAAATTTATAAAATTTGATTTTCAAAAAAAAAAAAATGTTTTTGCAAATTAAAAAGATTAAAATAATCTCAAGCATCTATTTGCGTAATATTTGCTAAAAAGTTTAATCTCAACACAAAAACAATTTTTCAAAATCTGAAAGATAGCCGTTAATCATGTTATCAATTAATAAAGTGATATAAATTTTCCCAAGAAATTTCAACTTAATATTAACTATCAAATTTCTAAGTTATTAAAAGTTGACCTTGGAAAATTGAATACTTTCTCCCCCTCAAAAATTATGTAATTTTAACTACAAATCATTTACACTTAATTTCAAGAAACAAACACAATTTCATTTTAAAACATTAACACAAACTTGTACTCTAAAAAGAATCAAATTGAAAACCATTTTGTAATCTATTCCCCGCTTTCCATAATCTTTATAACAATAATAAAACGAGTAATAATGAAGCTGATAATAATGATATGATGGCGACAAAAGTGGTGGTAGTTTTATTTGTTTTAGAAATTGGCAGAGTTTTTATCTAAATTGTTAATGATTTCAATATAAATCAAGTTTAGAATTGAAATTCATCGTCACTTTAGTTAAACTCAAATGAGCCTGAAGTACATACCCCTCTAATGGCCATTGAAGCTGTGTGTCTAACTGTCTGTCCATGTGTCTTTGCAACGAGCTATGACTAAATAATTTTAACAACAAAAAGCCACGAATAAGGATGAAATGATAAAAGTTATATAGTTATACAGGCAGTTTAAGCAGGCATAAATATTTGTCGTGATAACTACAAAAGCCAACAAATAGGGATGAATTTTAATTTTTAATTAGCAGCAGCCTTGAACAGCAGTTTCACATTTTCACAAATGAGTATAAATATTTTCACAATTAACAAAGATTAAAAAATCATCATCGAAAGGACAATAAAAACAGCAACACAAAAAAAAAAAATAAAATAAAAGAAAAAATATAACAGCAGGATCATTTTGATCGTCCTTAACAATAAACAAACAAAATAAATAAATGTTCATTTATAAAACACGAAAAACATATGTATGTATAGATGTGTTTGAAAGTGACTATGTATTTTTATAAGAATGAGTGAATAAATTGCCACTTCAAAAACCACTTCAGTTTAAACACTCATACATACACACAAACATTAATTTAATAGACTTTCCTATACAAAACCCAAAAATACAATATAAGGATATACACCATGATACTCGTATGAAGAGATAGCATCAGCAGCGGCATCCTCATTATATACACACATACAATTGACAGTTAATAATAATGAAATGTAATAATAAAAGTACAATAATATAAAATAAATGTGTAATAAATTAACTTTACTTCATCATATAACAATAAAAAATAACTACAACAACAACAATATCATCATGAGGAGCAAAATGAAAAAATGAAAATAAAGTAAATTTACTTCAAATGAATTTTGATTCAACGAAGCATAAAAATTTTCCGCCAAAAAAAAAGAATTAATAGAGAGAAGAGATAATAATGTACAGTGGGTTTGGTTATAAATTTAGTTTAAGTAGGGTAAATGCTACCCCTTCTAACCTCTATGTATACTGGGTTCTTATAGATATGAGTGTTGTAATAAAGATGACGATCTATCCGTCCATTAGTCACTCAGTTGAAAATGGTGTTTATATACATCAAGATATTTATAATTCTTTCTTTTTGAAATCCCTATAAATGCTACGGACTAAGTTAGTTCACTGATCTGTCTGACATTTTTTTAATGAAATCGGTGAAAAAAATCCCAAAATGCAAAAAGTACTTTTTCGGTAAAAGAATATTGAATTTAATAATTGTAATCATTTATTTCCCAATTAAGCACACTGTTCGTAGCCAGCCACTTACACACGAGACATATGAGAAAATAATAAGTTTGCTATAATGACATTTAAACATTCGCATACATACAACCGCATATTCAAAAAGGATATCAATGGCTTTTATTAGACATTATTAATGAATCTTTTATGAGATTTTCAAGAAAAAAAACAAAAAAAAATAAAATAACTAAATAAAAGACTCATAAAAAATAACAAACGATTATTTTCACCCTACCAACGTTTGTCGTCATTTAAGGATAATTAAATGGATAAATGTAAAGGACTTAAACATACACTACAAAATACTCACACACTTACAACATTTACAAATAAACGTAAAAATATTTGTAAACGATAAAAACGCGTTTACAAAAATTAATGAAGTGGAAAGTAGAGGCAGCAAGCAGCAGCACCAACCAACACCATTCATTATTAGGCCTCATTATATTCATTAAGATTCATTCAATAAACATCTTTAAACTGCAGCATCATTTCGAAATCGAATTATCGCATGCTCATCAGCTGTACTAGTATAAGAAAGAAACCATGTCTGCAGTAGCATCGATTAATGGTGTCTTCTAAAGATTCTTCGAATTATGATTAAACGAGATTCATATTTCGTTTGCACGAGACACTTTTTAAAATTGAATTGAATTTTATTTGAACATGAAATAACAAAACACCAAAAAGATTAAAGTCATACCGTCTTGTATCGTTTGTTAAGAAAAGGATACACAAGCAACTCCTTAGAACTTCTGTTATGGTCGTTTAATTTATTTGATTTTTACTATATTTTGGCTTCTTATTGTGTCATAAGTTGGTGTCAAATATTTTGAGAATTTTACGCCTTTTCGGTTTTAAGTGAAAAACATATGAAAAGAGATATCCGATCACTTGAAATGGTTGTAGAAATACACCTACAAATATTTCTTAGGGAACACGATAAGTAAGGTGAGACTAAAATTGTGTTTATAATTTATTATGTTTAATTGAATTTTGGTTTCTAGCTTGTAGTTACTTTTTTTGAAAGAGGAAAGTTGAGAAGTCTGATGAATACATAACTAATATTTAGTATAAATTTAGTATAAAGTATATTTTTTACATATTAACTACACATAGCAATAAACATATATTATTTTCTGCCAATCGGGATTTCCAATCCATTTAGAAATACGTGATTATGATGTTCTAATCCTTTACTTTTTGAATTATGTAGAACCACATATAGCAACATATCTCGAGAACAATAAAAATAAAAATAATAAAAATGTTTTTTTCAAGTTACATTGACATTTGTTTAATCTATTTATTGGTTTCTGAAATATTGAAAAAAAATATATTCCGAACAATAACATATATTCGAAAATTTTTAGAAATCGAAATCGATCAGGAATTTAATTTTTTTCTTTTATCATGAAGTTTAATATATTACAAGTAAAACCACCCATACTTAATTAACATCTATTCATATCCATGTGTCGACTTTGTTCACAATTAAGTTCTGTTATCTCATTAAGAATAAAATTTTCCTAACTGACACCAGAAATACTATTAGTTTTTTGTGAAACTTAAAACTATATCATTAAATCTGACAAAGAAATAATCAAATATATCGTTTTTAAGCCCTTATGTTCTCAGAAACTTTTCCTTCCGAAGACCTAAAAATTCATCTTCTACAAAAAATTTAAATTTACTACAAAAAAAAAAAATTATTATACTTTTTGATGCAAATTAATTAAGCAACAATATAATACTGAAGCACCTATGTGGTCGACGGATATACGAAATTCTGTTCTTGTTGTTGTTGCAACAGCGTGGCTGTCATTGGAAGTTCTCACTGAGAGGTGGAAAAAAGTAAAAAAAAAAATTATTAGTGTTAGTACTTATTGATGCTATTGGGAGCTTGAGAAATTGTGCCACCTCGGTCGGTCTTAAGCAAAGGTTAACCTGTTAGAACAGTTAAGTAAATGCATAGTGTCATGAGGGCTTTGAAGTCAGGCAGGCAAGCGTAACGGTTTATAGTACCGGGAAATACGTTCGCGATAGCATTTGAGAATACTGCACCAGGATACTGTACTGTGAAGTTTTCTCTCATCATTAAAAATTGTATTTGGATTTTCTTCTAGGATTTTATTGCATCTGTAACTATTAAAGACTTCTGAGACCGTCAGCTGATGCAAGTTTTTCCATGCATACGAGAGTTGACAATTTAGCGTTTGATGTTTTTTGAAAGAGAAGAGTTCGAAATGTCATTTATCAGCATTGAGTGATCAACCGTGTTAAAAGTTTCGGATAAGATCAAAGCAGCTATTATTAACACGGTTTTTGTTGATTAAGGCATTAGCGATCTGGATGTGCTTTGCGGTTCCCTAAAACCATGTTGGAGTAAATGGAAGATGCTCTTTTAGAGATGGTAGCAAAGAAGAAAGGGAAATCGGGTGGTAAGATTCCCCAAGAGTAGCGAATTTATCAGGTTTTAGAATAGGAATTATCCTCGCGACTTTCCAGTTATCTGGGATCACCAATTGGTTAATGGAGAGATCTAAATTCAGCACAGGATATTTTAATGATACAAGACCATTATAATGCTTTCAGGAACATCAACATTGAGATGCTATCCGGACCAAGAGCAAGGGTTTTGACTTGTAGATAATGTTCTTAACTTCACTTCGAGTGAAGAAAAAGGGCTCATAGTCTCGAATGAGATTCTTGGTTTTTCTAATTATTGGTCCTGGTCTGCTGTTGGCTCCATAATAAATTTTGTGATGATCTTCGTTTTTTTTTTTTTTTTTTGCTAGGAAACATTAAAGCTGTACTTGCACTGTTTATGCAACATCGGCACGTAACATATCGTAAAATTGGAGAATTCTTGGACATTAATTCATTAACATGTATCCAATATTTAATAAAAAAAATTACATGGATTTTTGCTAGGAAACTGTGAAAGTATTCGGCCTACGATTATTAATTTTTAAATAAAAAAAATAGAGTCAATTCAATAAAAGTTTTCTATGGTTTTAGAGTTTAATGATCACATGTATCTAAATTGGCTAAGAAATCCCATGCAGCAGAATCAGTGCTGTTCTGTGATATAATTACAAAAATAGTACGAGTAATGCAAATTTACATTTTTTATTGACGGTTTGTTTTTTCACGATGATAACCATCCACTGGGTTTTCGATAAGTTTTTATACACTTTAAAATTTTTTTGTTAACACCTTCCAATTTCATTAATTCCGTCATTGTCTGCTAAAATCCCAACTAGTTATTATTCCTTATTGCTGATTAATCTACATAAACTTTATGGTTAAATCCAATGATTTTATTTTACAACCAGTTATATAAATTTTGATCAATTTCTAAAAAAAGGCAAAGACATCGTTGAGTGCAATTAGCCACAATAAATGGTCATAAAATAAAAAATATAACATCCATGTGAAATTTCTGAAGAAAAAATGTGATCTGGTTAAAAGTACGATTTACAAGTCAAATGCAATTTTCATCGCATACTAAATGCAACAAGGTCTGGCTTATCAGCACATGCACTGTGACGAAATTAAATGCAACTAAAAGGCAACCAAACATAATAGTGCAAATTAATGATGCTTCAAACACTAATCTATATTTAGTAATACAAAATAAATATATATACGAGAGGTAACAAGGGCAGCCGCTTAGCACACAGCTAACATTTAATTTGAAATTAGTTTATGATTAACAAACAAAACAGATTGTTGCTTATTTAAGCTAAGTGATGATTGCATAAAAACATTCCTTCTTATGCATATGGATATGGACTAACACAAGGTGGAAGAGCTCCCTTTAGTGCAATAAATCACAAAAATATATTCGACCAAAAAAAGTGGTATCATAACAGAAGGAATTTGCTGATATATGTGGATGCTATTGTTGATCTTGTTCTTAAATTTAGTTTAAAGATCAGCGTGAAATAAGATTAAAATTGAGCTTATAAACTGGACTAAAAAGCAAAAACTTTTCAACGCCCGCCTCTCAGTTCAAATTATTGCTACCAAACAAATTAACGCGTTCACATCTGCGTATGCATTGTTGCTTGTTGTTGTTGATAACATGTGTGGATTAAACTCTACTGCCGCTACAATTATTACAAATGCGCTGTGGCACAAGTCTCTACTGTTTGTTGCTGCAGCAACACCAGCCGCCCCAAAGTTAGTTTGTGTGTATGGCTGTCTGACTGGCAAAACATTTTGTTTAATCATTGCTAAAGCTTTTCAGTTGTTATTGTATGAGCATTTGTTGCTTTATTTAGTTTTTTGGATTTTTTTTTTTTTTTTTTGAATTAAACATACGATTTGTTTTCTTTAAGATTTATTGAGTTATAATTTGGGTGTAAATCTGTAGTGGTAGAGGCTGGTTGCACTGATACTACAATATATGTATGTATGGATTGGAGTTAAACTGCTGCCGCTGTTGTTGTAATGAACAAATAAAATACCGCAACATATTAAAATAAATCAATGTTTTATTTAGTATTAAATTTATACATACATTTAAGTATTGCAGCAACATTTAGAAATGAGAAGGCCAACAACAAGAGACGTCTGGAATCAGGGACATTTACCACTGGTTTATTATTCTTATGCGAATACTGTTGTATAGAAGTTCTAGTTGTTGTTGTTGTTGTTGCGCTGTGCTTTGCTGTTTCATTTTTTAGCTTTTTATAGCATGTGACATGGGGACAAATTTATGGCGCAATGTCAGTAAAGTCAATGATTATTCATTATATTAATGCCTTTATAATGAATTGTTAATTGGTTGCTAAAAGCTGCTGTTGTCGCTGCCACTAACAACAACAACTACTTACTACTGCTGCCACAAATTGTAAATTATACTCCAACAGACCGACGACCACCACACCATAAGGGAACAAACAATATCGAATAAAATGTTATAATAAATAAAAGCAACAAGAAATTTTGTTTTTATTGTTGCTATCACGGGATTGAAATTAATTTAAAGATGTTACTAAAATATCGAATAGTTATAAAAAGGGTTTGTCAGTTTAATTTCAATATAAATATTTAAATGTTTCTGGAAGATGTAAAATATTTGAAAACATTAGATTTGGATTTTTTATTTTTTAATATGCGCCAGAGTTTTATCTGACCATTTTTTCAGGATTTTAAATTTTCCAATTTCTAGTATAATTGAGAAGTCAAATCCTAGAAATATTTCGTTTTTAAATTTACTAGTTTTTATGATAAACCGTTTTATTGATTGATTAATGAATAGCGGACGGATTTCCATTAAAGCCCTGCAAACTATGTCTTATAAGACATTGCAAGCTACTTCTTTTTTAAGTGCTTTAATCAGTGTGTGCGCGGAAAAATAAATACTGTTCGGCAGGTACTTAAAAGCATATACATAAATACTGCTTGTGCTGCTCAATTTCATGAGCAAATGATGTCTGTATTGTGATAGCGACCCAATAAGACATGAGAGTGCGATTGCTTACATAATATAAGACATTTGACCACTTGTTTGCTTCAATAGCGAAAAAAAGAATTTGTATTTCTTCTTTGTATGTTTTTATGTGAACAAATGTATGTACATGTGTGTGGGTTCATAACTGTGTAAGTGATAGTATTTTCGGAAGCAAAACAGTCTTTTAAAAGAATTATTTATAATATTATTGTGATTTATAATCAAAATAATTAATAAAGTTACTAATTATATACATATTGAAGAAAAATGAGAAAATAAATGTAACATTGAAAAAATATGCGATAATTTTTATTAGGAAACAGATTTCAGTAAATATAAATATTTAAAAGTCTTTCAAGTTAGTTTTTGAGACTTATTATTATACATGCTTTTTTAAAATCGTTTAAATATTGGTTCAAATATTTTACAGTATCCACCCAAGTTCTGTTAACTTTATTCCAAATGCAGGAGCTTTTAAGTATATTTATTTTTCCTTATATGCAGAATTTTTTGAAAAATAACTTTTATGGCTTTTTATGACTTCATCATAGAAGGATTGACGTCCGATAAATGTAAAAAGAATTTCATTTTTATTTCTTTTTCATTATTTAACCGATTCATGGAGGTGAAAGTGTTTTGTGATTTACACTCAACGTCGTGATTCAAATATTTACAATACATCGGCAATGTTCGAGGTTTCATCCATGTTAATCCATAGTAACTTTCTTTAAGGATTTTATTTGCTGAACATCGAATAATTCTTTTTGAATGCTGATTCGAATAGTGTATTTTTATTTTTATTAGTCTTAATGAAATTTAGCAAGATCGGTTTAGTTAATTTTTCCCAAAAATGTCTGCTGATAGAAGGCTTTAGGCAGATAGATATCCATCTGGCTGTCCGTCAATTTTAAAGATATATTGATTAAATTTAGCACAAATAATAATTTTGATACAAGGACTAAGCATATTGAAAAGATCGGTTCATTATTTTCCCTAGCCTCCATACATTTGCTTAGTCCTAACAGTAGCATTTTAATTTTGAGTTTTGTGGTTGATGAGAAAGGTATTCCTGTAAAATTTTAAGACTTTTGCTGTAATAGTATTTAACTTATCCTTTTATTAATATTTTCCTTGTATGAAGGCTACCATTCCCCCTGCTCCTATAAAAAAATAATGTATTTGCTGTGCAAATATCAAGGAAATTGATCCAGCAGTATAGCTGTCCATAAGGTAAAAGCAAACAAACACAGATTTGTTCCCCGAATCCCTACTAAAAACTAAGAAACACAAAGTTTTATACTGAATGAAAAATTTGAACGTGACTTAAAGCGAAAAAATTATTAAAAATTATAATTTTTACATTTTTTTTACTTTAATCAACCATTAAAAAATTACTACAACAGATGTTGTCCTGGTTCATATCTTTTTGAATCACACAGTTTATGAAATGAAAAGTAATCAAAAAAAAAAAAAAAAATCAAAAAAAAAAAAAAAAATTTAAAGAAAAATTCGTAATTTATAACCAAATATCCCAATAAAATAAGAAATCAACCAAAAGTTGAAGGAAAGAAACGAATCTCAGCATATATGTAGTTTCATATTGGTGTCTTATATATCATACCAAAATTTTCCAATAATCACGTGTGATCTACCCGAGATATTCAAGATCAAACTTTACAAAAATCAGTATTTTGCAGATTTCGTTCTCTTTGAGCCATCTCTAAATATTTTTTAATTAGTGAAAACCTTGTAGTCTCTAGTTTTCAAACTAATAATAAAATTCTAGAGGGTGAGACAGAAAATGTGAAAACCTCCATAAAAAGAGGGCCACCCTAATATAGATACATAGATACATTACATGTAATACATATAGGTCCCAATATTTTGATGCACATACACAATGACATAGGATATTTGTTACTTGTTTTAATATTTAATTAATAAAGCTATATTTAAATATTCCGCTTATATCCTAGAAATGTTAACAAATAATTGTTTTAAGTACAAAAACAAAAAAGAAAAAATTTAATTGACTCACTCATTTTCCAAAGAACGTAGTTGAACGCACTCCAATGAATATTACTTTGTTTAGCTGATTAGTATAAAATAAAATGTTTTCTTCCTGCGGCATATAGCGCAATACTAAACGTTGCCGTAACATTTAATGCGAAAATAAAGAGATTCTTAAGTTTTATGTAAAGTAACAGCAAAAAAGGTATAATTTAGTTTATTGTTATAAATAATTGGAATTTTAATCTAAACCACAGCATACGTGTAGATGTGTATATAAAAGTACTATTGCAAAATGAGTTTATTATAAATACATGATCTTTACCGACAATAAGTGTGTGCTACAGTCGTATACGAAATATAAGGAACAATTAATAGAATAGTTAAAACTGAATTTTGTATAAAAAAAAAGCAATTTAAAAGTTATCTAGTCAAGCATTGAATGTATATTATTTTTTTATTTTCTAATATGATTATTATCCTTTACTGTAGATACGACTTTTGCTCTTTACTGTTTCAATATATTTTTTTAGTCCTCACTACTGTCTGGTGCATGAAGAAAAAAAAATCAGTTAAGATCATTTGTTAACCATTGATTGCATTCTTGAACTCTCTATTGATGTTCAGCTTTCAACTGCTGTAAGTGTTATTGCTGCTACAAAAAATTTAATAATAAGTAAAATGTGTTATAAAATTTGTTCAACATAATTTTTTAAAGTGCTTGTTTAAAAAAAAAGTACTTTTTGAACGAATCAATTTTTTTTTATTTTTGTTTTAAAACAAAATCACAAACACTATAATCAAAATCATAATTTCAAACTACAACAACAATAATAGCACACCCCGTATGATTTGTACCAAAACTGTTCATTGATAATGACCACAATAGAGATGATTATTGTGCTGATGATGATGATTATGATGATGATGGTCATCGTTGTTTGTAGCAATCAAAAATACATTTTATCTTGTTGAGAGGTGTTGCTGAATGATTACGATTAGTATGATGATGGGTCATCAAACAAAATCATCATCAACAACACTAGCAACAACAAAAGTAAATTTCATCTTGTGCTGTTGCGGATGAAATTCATAATAAAAATTGTTTTCGTTGATTGACTCATTAAATTTTATTGTTTTCATAAAATAAGTATAATTTTCATAAATTGTTTTATTTTATATAAATATCTTTATTTTCCTAAAGAAAAAAAATTAATTGTACGAATTTACACTTTTGGTTAAGAAATTGTTGTTTTAGTTGAGGGGACCAGTTGCTGGAATTGTATTTTTAAACAGCAAAATTTTTGAGTAAAAGAAAAAAAAAATCTTATAAAATCTAATGTATTAACAGAATACTGTCTTTTAGATTAACTTAAAAACTACAAATAAATAAATGAAAAAATTAGAATGAAAAATTGTTTCATTGCTCAATTAATGTTAATAAGGAAAAATACAAATCTATCAAGCCACTTAACACTGTTCAAATCAGGTCAAATAAATGAACGTGAACAAATAGTAATACGACAGGTATTACAAAAGAAAATATTAAATGATTAAGACGTTAGTTTTTCAAGTATTTAATTCAAAATAATAACAAATAAAACAAGACATATTCCTCCTTCAAAATGCACCACAATAAAAAAATAACATTTAAACCTATTCATACTCCTAAATAAATAAAATATTTACAAAAAAATCTCATTAATTAGAAAAAAAGTAACAATAAATTTTATACAAAAACAGCAAAACAATAGTGACAAGAATAAAATAAATTGAACATACCGCAATGTAAAACAACCCAATAAACAATTCAATACAATCACACATATACATTTTTAGATCATTTTAATTATGTGTCACAATGAGTGACAGTCAAGTACAATTTTTATATCTCCAGAAAAAAAACACTAATAAATGAAAAAAAAAAAATAGCAAAAGAATTTGTAACAACTTCATTATTATTAGTAGTAACAAAAAACTACTACACATCACACTAATCACATAAAAAACACAACAATGTTTTAATAATGTCATGAAGACAACAAAAATAATAGCAATAAAAAAAAACTACAAATCTATTGAATTTTTTTTATAAACCATTTGACATTTTGTAAACCAAAATCTGTAACAAATGTCAATATGGTTCAATGAATTAAGATGACAGGAATACGTATGAATTTATAAATGTGTTTGTGAGTTTGTAAATATAATTCTATGAGTGAGTATTTAATACCATGATTATAAATAAGAGATTATTAACACACGATTACACTTTTGACATAATGCGAGAAAGAGAGCTGAAACTAAAAAAGATCGCACACTTTAGACAATAATGGCTATGTTTAATGGTTGTATGTCTGTGAAAAAAAGATATTACCATAACCATTATTTACTATTTATCTCGAATTTAACAACAAAACTTCTAGATTTTCGTTTCTAAAGATTCTGTCAAATATTTGATAGTTTTCGGATGAACTTCAAATGTCAATTTGAAGTGTGAATGTTAAACTAAATGAAAAGCATTACAAATTGTCATATAATGCGTATGTAAGATGTTTAAATATGCCAAATTTATTAGATATTAATTAGAGTGTAAGATTCATATAATTGAAAGGTCTATAAATCAAATTGATAACATTATTTAGGCGAGACTGTGAAGGGTGAATCTACATATATACGATAATTAATTCCATGAAATAACATCTTCAGTTAATACGAACTAAAATTCAAGAATACGATACATATTTTTGGAACTTTTTTTATAAAGTCGTTTCAATGCCCTTTCCGAATTTTAACGTAGAATAACATCCAGTGAAATAAAACTGTTAAATTTGCTGGAATGGTGCTGCATCTCAATACTGAGTACATTAAACTTTTTATTTCTCCAAAATAAAAAAAAAAAACATTTGCTTAAACGACTTTATAATTTAAAGACGGAAAAATCATTTCAATATGAATTAAAGAGAGTAACTCATGTGTTAAATTTAATTTTGAATCAAACGATTTCAAAGCATTTTTGTTGAAATACAACAAAGTTTGTTCGCTTGTTGGCTCCGAAGCCCTAAAACTATTAGAAAAAATTTCATCAACATACATTTTTATTTGAAACTATTTTTTTCGCCCCTTTGTGCATCAAAATAGAGAATATAACAATATTAGATTCGAAACAAAAACAATTTCGCAATTATTAATATTATTTTTAAATTATTTTATTTTTACATAACATTTTATCAAATTTTTAAACTAGTCAAAGTTGTAGTGGGTCGCATTTCCATTAAAATATCAAAGGGGGATAGCGAAGCAAGATCTTGCAAGAACCTCTGGTCTATATTCCCGGGTTCACGCATTAATTATACTTATCATTAGTAAATCTGAATTAGACATATAAAATGCAAATAGGAAAGAAAAGCGAATCGGTTCAATTGTGATTCATTAAAATTATCTTGATTAAAATTTCATTTATTTATTTATTTACTTAGTGAACATTATTTAAGATTGCCGGGTTCACACACAGCAAATTTTCTCGCTGCAATTCTCAGTGCGTAGTAGTGTGAGAGAGAGAGGAGAAGAGAATACTTTAACTCTCTCGTCTACGAAGTCGGAATTGCAGCAAAAAATATTGCTGTATGTGAAACCCGACAATCTTGAATAAACATTCACAAAAAAATGTTTTAATTATATAAAATTGAATTTAACAATTTCGTAAAAAGATCTACTGATAAATAATTCAAAAAATTCCAACAGATAAGCATTATTTCTAAAATCCTCCTTGAGAAATTACCTTGAAATAAAAAAAAAGCAAATTTCTTGTGGTAAATTCTCTAAACAAATATCATTGAAATACAAATTTGTATTTTTTTTTGTTGTATTGTTTTTAAATAGAATGACTTATAAATACGATTTAGTCTTTTTTTTTATTTATTTTTATATATTTTAAACCCTCAGAATTAATTTCTTAATTGTTATACTCTCGTATATTTCTTTAAATTTTTTACTCAAAATTTATACTTATTACATTTATTATATTTATTTTAACAATTGCCGTCAAAGGATCCATTTGATGAATAAACTTTTCAAAATAAAATTAAAATAATAGTCAGTGAATGACTGATTTTCTTATGTCAAAATCTAGCATAATGATCTATAAAATTTTAAATGGTTTTCAATACTTTTCACATCACAAATAATCCTGATTAATTAATCGATATTGTCCTCAAGTATAATTGTACCTTTAGAATAAAACGCACTGACTGTCAGTTTTCTTTTTAGTTTATTATTAAAAAATATATAATTCTAAACTCAATGGGAACAGTTGAATTTTCATCTATCATTAGCATACATAAATAGCTCTCAACTATTAATTTTTTTATTAATATTTATTTCGATTGAATAAGTGACAATAACCTAACGAGCCTCCACTTTGGCAGTGCAACAGTTTTAATTGTTTACTTCATAAATTGCCCTGTAATCATGATTTTTAAAAAATTTTGTCTTTAATAAAACGAGGAGATTGAAGCGGCTCCAATATGTCTGGCCTGTTTTCTTCAAAAAAAAAAAAAAAATAATACTCAAAATAAATCAGTGTAGACAAATGGATTAGCCATATTGATGATGTTGAGTATTTATATGAATTGAATGTTGTCTATAATAAAATCTTATGCTCTTACTCACGTTAACTTGGCCGGCTTACTCTTTTGTTGTGTAGAGGGGGATCATCGTTCATTCGTTTGTTGGTAAAAGAAATTGGTCATGCATTCATGACAATTACTACTCATTTTCTCACTTTTGTTCAGAGGCCATACAAAATCAATTTTTAATTATATTCATTGATTTATCATTCAATTTTTTTTTTTTTTTTTTTGTACACTTAAGTTCAGTTCATTACTCATTTGCTTTTGATGAAAGTGTTTGTGTGTGTGTTTGTATGAAGGTGTAATAAGTTAAATTTTGATGATCACTAATCATCATTTTTGAATTCTATATTTTTATTTAACTGATTGATTTATTGTGATCCCCCAACCAAACGGTCGGTCGCTTTACTATAATCAGCATCAATAAGTAACGATTATTTTTTTATTTTTCTTTTTTTTTTTTTGTGAGAAAAAAATTTCAAACAATTGAAATGTTTAAGTTTAATGTTGAAAGAATGAAGGAATAAAATTATAGAAAAAGAAGAGAAGAAATATTAATTTGAAAAATTGAAATGATGAAAAATTATTTATCTTCAATCACTTCAAATTTATTTGTATATTTTTAAAGTTTCTTTACTTAAATAGTTATTTAAAGTTTGATAAGAAAAATCAATTGATTGGGCTTTAATTAAAATTCATGGGAAATTAATTATAGAGAAGAAGAAATGTACACGAAGAAATTATTATTATTATTTTAAAACTTGTTTTCATTTCAAATCGTCTCACAATAAATCAAGCCCATAGAAAAATGGAAAAAAATAGAAGATGTGCTACAGTTATGAAAATTTGAACTTATATGAAAATTTGTCCGTTAATTTCAAATCTAAAAATTTTTAAAAATTATTAAAATTTATTCCGATATGGGGAAGATAAATTACCAAATTATCTACATAAGTAAAGAAATTAATATTTTCTAAAATATTTTTATAGTTACTAATTATTAAAGGCTTTTAAAATAACTAACAGCTATTACATATAGCAGTGTTGCAATATATGTAAAATAAATAAATAAATAAATTTATTCGCCCATTGAAAATAATTATCAAATTTTGTTCAAAATTTTCTTCCAAAAAGTTTCAGCGTAAGATATAACGAAAATTCGAATAACGAAAATTATTTATGTTTAAAATTTATTAATGTTTAAAATATTTTAAAGTAGGACATAGAACATACTATGCTAGATAATATTTTATCAATAAATTAGACCTACGAACAAAGACGTAATTTTGGGGATTTTTTTCTTGATTCCTATTTGTACAATATGCAAAGCAATAAAAATGTTGTTTTACAAATTTCAAGTTCGCAAAATTATAACTGCTGCAATGGTAAACATATTAAAAACAAAAATATATATTCAAAACTCTTGGCTTTCTATTGATATATATTTGACAAAAATATCTTAAGGTAAAAGTGACAATATTTTTAACTCTGAATGGCTCACAAATTAAATAATTTCACAAGGATTGGAGCTGTGTAACTAAATAATAACACACAGTGTGGTCGATCACAAGAATTTTAGTAAAAAGTCTGTATATCCTAAATTACTGGTCAAATCGAATTGAAATGTACAAAAGAGAGTTAAGTTTTGAGAAAAATTATTACGTAGTCACCCTGTGAAATTATGAGATAAACTACAGGGTGTCAAAGTTAACTACCTCGAATATGAAAAAGTTTCAAAAAAAATCCTAACTTTTACAAATCAAGTCTAATTTTAAAGATTTGAAAACATTTGTAATTCACTCCGACCAGTATTTTAGCAATCGATACCACTGTGCACCAGCCAATTTTATTTACTTGCAATTATACCAACAAATTTCGATTATTTGAAAAGAAAACTTTAAAGGACATTATTCGCAATTGTTATTGTATTTATTAGATATTAAATAAAAATATGTTTTAATACAACATTGTTTGTTAAATCTTTGTAAATATATATGTACATACATATATGTATGTATTTGAATTTCAACCCACCATAAATTTACAATTTGATCAAATTATGTCTGTTTGTCTGTCCTGTCCATCCGTTCGGCTTAAATATGTCTGTTTTTGTCTACCAGATGTCATCGCTTATATTTTTATTATGATTTCAATTACAAACCAAATTCATTTTAGTCCAAAAAAAAAAAAAAAAAAGAAATGAAAGAAGTATAAAATACTGAAATAATTTTGCATTCATTCAATGAATTTGCACACAAATCGGATGGCTGGCAGTCAGGCCACCTACGCCTTTTTTACACACACAAACTTTTACAGGATTTGTATTTGTTCCTACAATTTTAAATCAACATCATCAAGAACAATAAAAATAATTGTATCAGAATTATTAAATATAATCGTATCTCCCAGCTTCACAAACACGTCCTGCCTACTGTATAATTCTATTTTTTTTTTTTTTATTCATACAATAAAATCTGCTGTGATGCGCTAAATTCGTGGCCTTTGCTTGTGCTACACACAGTCATGGTCAAATACTCAACTTGCAACAAAATTTGCATTTATTATTTTCATTCATACTGTTTAGTTGGTTGTTGTACACTCGTTCAAACGATTAAGTGAATTTTGACAATTTAAGTGTGAATCAAATGAAATTAATCCTGGTTTATGAGCATTATTTTGTAGTTGTTGTTATTGCTGTTAATTCCTACTGCTTTTTATAGCAGCATAAGAGCAATTGCCAGCCTGTAGTTCAGAGCTGTTGTTGTTGTTGTTGTTGTTCTATAGAAGTCATGCATGTGCATCTACAATAATTCCAGTATGTGGCAAAACAGATTTTAATATTGTTGTGATTGTCAACTATTGTTGCAGGTATTTAGTTGAGAACATGTTGTTGCAGTTTGCTTATTTTTATAATTGTGTCCTTTTTTTCTGTGTATGTATGAAAATCTCTATTTTATTATATTTTTTTTTCTTTTTTTTTTTTTTTTTTGCTAAATTTAAATCTTTGATAAATTTTTAAAATGATTTTTCTATTGTGGCTTAAAAATTATTATTTATTATTTATATTCAAAGTATTTGTTTGTGGTACTTAAAAATTTGTTTTATTCACAAAGAGTTTTCACGATGAAAAAAATGTTAGTTTTTTCTTAATTCCTAATCTTCTTAAATTAAAGTGGCTTTGAGTATGAATACAACTTAACTAATCAGAGTTTAGGACCTTTTTTGTATTTATGAACATCATAGGATTGATTTATTCTTTCTAGGAGTTATCTTGTGGGTGTATTTAAAGATGTCGGGTATTAGCATTGTTGTGATAAATTTTAAATTATGATGCTGCTTTTAACTAATCTGCAATTTATATGTCAGTGATAAATGTTACCTTAGCATATCCTAAATATAAGATTTATAAAATAATAAATATCAGCTGTGATCAAAATTGATCATGACATAAAATATAGTTTGGATTAATAGAATAGTTTATGATTTAAAAGGTGATAAAATAATTCAAATTATAAAATGTTCCAATTACGTTAAATCATTCAAAAGACAAGTTCATTAGCCACAGTTTTCCAAAATATATTTAATAAAACAAATACGTAAAATAAATCATAATTCTCAATTCCTTTAAAGGCATAATCGCTTTCAAAAATGAAAAATAAAAAATACATAAATTCTTACAAAGAAAAATATACGAAAATACTTACGATTAACATAATAAAATTAATAAATTAACATGTTAAAATTTTATGGTTTAACAGAAAAAAAATCCCAACTCCAACACAAAAAAAAAAAACACCCATAAGAGAAAAATAATAAACCCCAGTGATTTTTAATGATACGAATATAATTTTTGGAAAATAAAGAGATTGTTTTGTGGTTTGATCGAAATAAAAAACATATATAAACTATATACATACTCATGCAACATAACATATACATATACATCCACATATACATAAACATATATATTCATTCGTTTGAATGCGGGTAAATGTCATAATAAAAACTCAAGCCGTCATGATTTATTGGTCAACATTATTATGAGTTAATAATAATACGAGTATAATAATCATACAAAATTTTTAAATGACTGACTGTTGGCTTGAATGAGTGAATGAATAAATAAAACATTTAGATACATTAATAAACATACTACAAGAATGAAGAAAAAAAAATCATAAATGAACATTTTAATACAAGTAATTTTTTCTGTATGTCTAACATTTTATAACAAACATATGAAAAATACATGTGCTAGATAGAGTATTAGAAAAGAGGAAATTATAACTAAATTGGTTTGTAAATGAATTTAAATCAACTTAAAGCATTTTAGCATTGTATGTAATAATACTCATATAAGTTGGGCTAAAACAGTTCAGAAATACATACTATAACTTATGACTTTACAGTAACACAAAGTGGCCAATCACAAAAACAAAAAAGAATGGAGATATATAAATTTTTATTTCCCAAACATACTGAAATATATAGGAAACTTGTAAAGAACGATCTTAGCTTCATAGGTCTATTCCTGCGTACATTCTTGGGTGAAGGGGAACCAGTTTAGTCTTAAATCGGTCTATAGAAATGTGGTTACTAATAGTTTTGAATCAAAAATAAACTTGCTTGACTTTTTCTCTACCTCGATGAACTTGATATTTCGTTTAAAATTTCACCATTTTCGATCTATGCTGGATCTGGAGTGCAACACTTAATCAAATAAAAAAATTTTCATAGAAATATGTATAAGATATATTTTTTTAAATAATAAAATTTTACGAAAAAATTGAAGAATTAAACTAAATTTTTGTAAAAATAAATGCCAATCAAAAATTTGCAATTTTCCTAGACCCAGAGTATTAAAGTTTCATAGATTTCTATAAACACAACAACAACAACCACATAGAATAATATTTTGCACAACTGTTGCAAAATTGTCACAGTAGAAGCAATTGCAAAATTACCAGAGTAAAAAGTTGCAAAGTTGCATCAATTTTTATAATGTTGCCACTCTGTAAAAATCTATAAATAGTACTAAAAAATCAACTCTTAACTGGAAAACATCACTGTAAAATCAAACTAAACAGCAACAATAAAACAAAAAAGTTAAAATGAATTAGAACATATGCAAAGTATCAAAGTATCAATAAATAAACAGATATATATGAATTATAAAAATAAAAAAATATATTAGAAATTAAATATCACTTTGCTTCGATATCTTAAAAAAATTTGTTTTTATTTCTTTTTGCTAACTTTATCTAATATTTTTTAAAAGTGTTTGCTCACGTCAAGTTGAAACAGTGCAAAATTCCTAGGTTTGCAAAATTTTGCGGTGAATACCTTTATAATAATTTCGAAATGTTGACTTTGAAAATTTCTCAAGGCTAGACGAATGGTGAGGTACCGTTAAATAACTCCCAAATGAAATAAGTCTCCTCAAAAATGTAAACTAAATCTCTTTTCAAAACAAATTGGATTTTATTTCATTATAAAATAATATCTAGTGGGTTGGAACTTATTTCATTTTTTTTTTTTTTTTTGTGGGAAGTTATTTCATAACGAATTAACTCCCAAATCATATAACTTCTAGCGAAAATTTGTTGGGGGCTATTTCATGTTCTTTTACAATTGGGAGTAACTCTATTTCATTTGGGACTTTTTCATTTTTATTGGGCCCGGCCAGAGAATTTTTCGTATGTTGATTTTGAACTCCACTGGCTTCGCTAATGAAAGTAGACAGCCTTCGACCGGGCTCAAAGATTTTCCCCTCTGTGTGTATGCAAAAAAAACCGTCTATGCAGAAAAAATTTACTTAGCGAAGCCGGTGCTTTAAGTACCACAGAGGAGAAAGTGCCTTCCCCCTGCCGAAGTCCGGCTCTTCAGAAAAACTTTACTTAGCAAAAAGGGCTTTCTCTTCTTTGATATTTAAAACACCACTTTTGTTAAGTAAATCTTCTTATAACTATCGAAACTGCAACTTACTTATTATTTTATTTGATAATTCGAATTTTTTTTATTTCATTTATCCCTCTGAAAGTTATTTCATTTTTTCATTTGGAAGTTTATCATTTTTGTTGGAACTTATTTCATTTGGAATTTATTTCATGGTATCGAATTGAAATAATTAGGAGGTTGCCAGCAAAATTACCCAATTAAAAGTCGCTCAAAAAATCCTTTACAAATTATCCAAAATTTTGCGATAATTTTTAATCATATTTGTGTTATAATTCGTTTTTTTTATAAAGCATTTCTGATATTTTGTTTTCATAATTTTAATTTTTACTATATGCTTGATAAAGTAAAGTAAACTAAATTCTAACCTAAATATCTTTTAAACCATAAGAGATAAATTAGGTGTATAAGCATGTCTTGTCGTTACCTCTTAAATTTTTTTGTAAAAAAATTAAAAACGATCAAAATCGGCCTTAACTGAGGAGGTAAATATTAACACCCAGTAGCTCAACCGTTATTATAACAGGGTGATTACTAGAGCATTTTTCGTAATGAATTGGTCCTCTTTTATAATATTTTCATACATTTTTATTCAATCCGACTAGTAATTTATGAGCAACAGAATTACTACAATTTCTTTCAAAGACATGCACATCCATGGCTTAGAAATCAATTCTAGAAGTTAAGAATTAAAAGTGTTTGAAATTAATGTTTTAGAAAAAGCGATTATTTCATAATATAGAGCAAGAATTGCCGAATTTTAAATGAACATCATGTAGATAGAAACATTATGAGCCTTAATACTTACAAATAAGTACTGCGCACGAAAAAATCTATGCACACTTTAAGGCTTATAATTATTATTGTACACAAAAAAATCAATAATATTAATTTGTTTGCATTTGTTATTATTTTCAGTGACTATGTGCTAAGTTTTGTTGTAATAACATAATAAGTTTTTCTTAAAATTAAAATTGCACAAAATTCATTCAAATATATAATTTAAATTTATTATCAAAACAAATGTCGAACATATAAAACAATTGCTAAGAACGTAGGTGAATTACTAAACACAGTTTCTTTGGGAAAAAATACAAAAATTTCACGATTACCCAAAAAATCCTTATAACAGAAAGAAAAGTTGATTTATAGACTGTTGGATCGCAAACAAAGTAATACAATCATTAAAAGAAAATCGGTACATTTCTGGATGGAATGTGACTCATTCTTTGAATTGTATCTTTAATGAGAAAAGTTAAAAAACCTGGGCTGAAGACCATCAAAGTAGAAAAAATGTGATGGCAAAAGAGAGGACGAAGATTATTGAGATCAATTTTTTTTAAAGATATGAATACTGCCAAATGGGTGATAAAAAGTATGTACTGGCAAATGTTATTGGATTAAACTCTTGTAAACATGGCTAAAAAAAGCACTTCATACATAACAAATGACACTTTTAACAGAGTAATGTACGCAAATGAGTGCCACCAGAAAAGATTCCTTCCTATCATTGGAAATCACAAAGAATTTTTCTAGCCTGATCCACTAAACTGTTCAAAACTCGGTTCATTTTAATTGTATTGGATCATAATATAAAACTATTTAAAAAATACTTAAAGCTGAATATAAACAAAAAAAAAAAAAAAGTAACCAAAAACATAATAAAGCTCTTATGAAGGTTATTCCAGAAAATATTAAATATTTGATTAAAAGCGTATAAAAATTGAAGTTTTCTTTCAAATTTTAAACTTGAATATAACAGCCTTTAACAAAATAAAAATTTTATTTTTATAAGCTAAATTGTATGCACTAAATTTTTCGTACGCAGCCCTTACTTAATAATTGGGTTGTGATCCCAAAATTCATAAAAACAAATATGTTTTTCTTTATTTCCACTTAATAAAAAAAAAGAATTATTTAATAAAAACACAAAATAAGATTAAGTTAATAAAAGGAATAAATTAAATTCATTATAAACCACTGGTTTACTTATTTATGTGTATATGAATCGCTTTTAGATTTTCATTGTCAAAACTGGCATTTGACAGCATTTTTCCAAGATTTACGATGTTTTAGCTCAGTTGTGAAAGACAGATGGAACTTTTTTTATTGCTTTCTATATAACCAAGTGCATTCAAAAGCACAAATTAATCTTCTTCCAAAGACATACTACAGTCATGAAAAAGTGTAAAGTCAATAAAATGCCAAAACGTTGAATAACAGAAATTCATTTTCAAAGGCAAGAAAAGATTCCATAGAAATTATTTATGTTAATAAATCACTAGTTATGATGATGTTTAATAATGTTTTATTAGAAATCATTTCTTTTTTTTTTTGTCTTTCATCCAATAACTAAAACATATTTTAATGTGTTTAAACTCAAAACGAGTCATATGGTTTTTTTATATTCATATTTTTTATGGGATATTTTTTTTTTAAGCAGAGCAAAGAGCAAGAGACCCTGTTGACTCCTACACGTTTTATTGCCATTTAAAAAGTTACAAATTCTTGTCAATACATAATTGTTTTTTCAATAAGCCCCAACCATATGAGTATGAATACAGACTTGTATCAAATATCGAATACCAAATACCATGACCATAATGAAATCAACATATTGCTCTACAACATAATTATGCTGCATGCTTCATTTCCATTCCACATTCACTTGTCTAAGGAATGGCCAATAAGTTTAAGCAACAACAGTGTTTTAAAAGGCATTTAAATTTGTTTCATTTAAGAGAAATTCAAATAAATATTTTTCAAGCTATAAGTGACCAGTGTGTTCTTCTAAATAAATCATATTTGTTGTTTATAAACATATTGTAAGTATGTTGTGCTATATGTATGAAAGATAATGATAATGTTAAACTATTGCAACACAATTTTAACTAGAGAAACTTAATACAACAACGAACAACATTCAAACAACATAATCATAAACATTCCTTTGGTTTGGTGTATAAGGAGTAAGTAAACTATACTAAATACTTGTACTTGTTGTACACAGGCAGATTTAGTTACTAAGACTATCAACCATCCCTTGCATTCTACAAAAAAGAGTCCCGACTTTAACACCAACACCACTAGTTTGCTTGCTGGCTAGCTGGCTGTCTCTACATGAGTAGTCATGCTTTGCTCCAGCGATAACCATCAGTGTAAAAGTTACCGAGTAAAAAAAATTTAAAACGATTTTATTTACCCATCCAGTAATCTTTTTTTCCGACTTCTTAAGACTTACATGTGATTGCAAATACATAAGAAAGGAAGAAGGGACAATTGTGGTTAGTGAATTTTGTACTGTGGATGCTGCATCTATTGTTTTTGTTGTTGTTATAGTTTCTGCTATGAACCATTATCTTTGCCGAATCACTAAGTCTATGCAAATTCATGGCTGTTGAAATATCATGGCTTAATCATTATGCTTAAATTCAAAATTATCGCTAAAAATCACATTTGTATCTTCATGCAGCATATTGAGCATGATTTCAATAAACTTAACTATAAATCAAAGTTTAAAGAGATTGAAAAAAAACTCAACAACGAAGAAAGCTTTCAATTTTCATCAATACAATTTTATAGATTATAACAAATAACAAATATTTAGTTAGAAAAAATTTATTAGTTTTATAGATAGGATTTTTTAAGATAATTTTATAAAAACATATATTTAATTAATTTCAAAATACTTCAAATATTTATAGGAGTACCTTCCCATTAGTTTATAATAGTGTCGTCGTATCCCAAGTATGTTTGAAACAATCATAATCCAGTCATGACTAATCGCAAAGAGTGAGAAAGCGTTTCTTTATCCATTATAAAGCTATTGACAATTTACATTTTGGACAATATTTGTTAGTAGGTAGTGCTTTAAATTTCAGGTCCCAGTTATTATTTTGAAATTTAAAATTTCTTAAAGTCTGTACACTCAGAGAAAAAACATTATCACTACAACAATATTATATTTTCATTGTTAATTTTCTTGAATTTTAATAACTCTGTGTTCATGATAACAATGTTTTTTTTTTTTTTTTTTTTAATTTGCCATTTAATATTTACAATCAATAAAAATTTTAATACGGTTGACTGGAAAAATTATACGTTTTTAAATATTTTTACCAGAAACAAAATTTTTTTATTATAAAAAATATCATTACTTCTACAACCATTAAATATTTCCAATATTTTCTTCCTTGTTCTTAAACTATATTTTGTTTTTCTAACCATATTAATATTATTATTCCCATGACAACAAACTGTTCTAAATAAATATAATACTTACCCTTTTATAAACTTTGTTGAAGAATTCAAACTTGCTTGTTTCTAAATTTATACTCGGTGTGATTCAAGCAATATAAGATATTGATTAACATTAAAGGGTTTAGTTAAGAAAACATATCTTGCTTGAGAACCACATATGGTGCTACAAAGATATATATGTATATAAAATTATAAGTATAATTTTTTATTTATCATTTTAAAAATGACAAAATAAAACAATAATATGATAAGATTAGATATGATAATTGGACTGAATAATAATATCATAATAAGATAGAATAATAATATAATAACATCAAATCATAATATGATACAATGGGATAATGATGTAGTAAGATTGTTCAATTATATCATATGTAAAACTAGAATCATAACATGAAAAAACAAACCATATAATCGGATAAAATTTGACAAAATGGAATCATAATAATTATGAGTTAATTATTAATTATTATAATCATTTCTATTTTTCACTGTGATCATATGTTTCTCTGCGTGTATTGAGGGCGCTATATTTGCATTCAAAGTGTCGACTTTAAAAATTCCTTACGACTAGAATATTTTGTCTTTTCTTCAATAAATAAAACTGCAATAAATGCCGACTAAAACTCCCTTTAAGAAAGTATTGAGCAGATAAAAGACATAATTAATTTTAGTTGGTATCTTTTGGAGTTTTATTTATTTAAATTATGCAAACTGTTCTAGAGTTTAGTAGTGTAACAACCTTATTATTGAACAAATAGTAAAAGTGACCATAAAAATCAGAAAATCAATAAGTCAGTTTTTATTATTATTTTTTTTTTTTTTGTGAATTGTCAAATTTTAATGGGGTAAATAGTAGATATATATATATCATCTAACATTAGAGTCACAAAAAACAGTTTCTCGGGGCAGTCACATCATCTCACGGACCTCCTCATGCGGGCCCCCAGACATATTTCAATTCTCTAATAATACAAATGCAATATATGTAAAAAAAATGTTTATAGGGTCACCAAGAAAATATATTGCTATATGCATTTATTTCTATAGTATTTTATTAAAAATAAAAATGAATGTTTATTTCAAGCTAAAGGTCCACAGAAAAAACTCACCAATCTACAAATATATTAGTAAATAATTCAATTAAAATTTTTTTTAAATTTGCATCTCTTACGAAAATGATTACTAAAAACTGTAAAAAATGAAAAACAGAAACATTTTTCAATTAAAAAATTTATCAAATCAATCAAGTAGATGATTAGGTGAAACAAAAATTTAAGTGAGTAATAAAATTTTACTAAAAGTTTCATTTTTATTTTATATTTATTTGAATATATTTATTGAATTTAGATTCAAAGTGAAATATCTGAGTACAACATATTTTATGCAAAGTATTGTCATTTGAAATCTATTTTTATCTATATTTTTTAGCAATTTATTGACTCCATTCCAAACTTTTGAGGCAAGAAACGAAACTAACTTTTGATACCTTGTTCCAAAGTGAAGCGCACTTTATCTACGGCAATCTGAATCAAATGCAAAAAATAGTAATTTTAAAGAGCAATGTCTGAGCATTTTTTCAAATAAGTTTTAGCTGGTCGCACAATATGCTTTTGAAATCTAAATATTGTTGCGTGATCTGCTCCCAATGATAATGTAAGCATTTCTTGCATTTTGGTCTAAGCTAAACCACCAAAATATGATGTCTTTTCTTATTAGTTTTCTTCAATAAGAAAACAAAAAAACAAAATAAATTTAAATTTCCCAATCAGACTTCTATTGTACGATAAAAGACATAATATTTAGCGACTTTATTTGATATTTCAATACATAAATTAGTTCTTCGATCGGCCCCGATCTTTTTACCACTTTTATTTCGGTTACAAAAAAATAAATAAAATAAAAGGTCCGTGTACTCCCATTTGGGAGTCATTGCTCTAGTGCATATTGAAAATACCAACCAAACTTGTTTTAAAAAGGGGTTTTTGAAAGTCTGTATATAAATCATAACAAATGGGAGAATTTTAATGTCGAAATATATTTTAGGAACTATATACCATATTTCGCCATTTAAAATAGTGCTGCTCTCTTCAAGTCAGATTTTAGATTCTGTTAAAGAAATGACAGTTTATAGTGGCTCTAAAACTTCTCACACAATCTAAGCAGTAACCGTTTTGTCTACTAAAAATTTTTTGAAAGCTAATACATGAATTTGTGTTAAAATAAACTAAAAATTCCTATAAAAATTTCACAAAAAAAAAAAAAAAAAACAAGGAAGAAGAAAAAAATCATACCAAAGCAAATAACAAGCTTTGGGTATAAAATGAAAATTAAGATGTTTTCCCGTTCAGTACACAAAAACAATATGCAAAAATTATTGTTTTTTATGACAAACTGACAAAACACACAAGCAAAAACAACAACAGCAGCAGGCGAGTGAACAAGCTAAACTTGCAACAAAGAAGAAAAAAATAAAACAAAAAAGTGACGTCACTTAATTCGCCTACAATAATTCTATTATTTAGGTAAATTTTTTATTATTTTTGTTTCTGGCTTTTTTCACTGTTTTAGCCAAGAAAATCGTGAGTATTAAGCACGATTTTCATTCAACATTTTGCTTCTTAAATCATGTTGGACTGCACCAGCCACACCGCCAGCATTAGCCACAAACAGCAAGCAGCAGGAGTAGTCAAATATAGCCCCATATAGATTTTATAAAGATTTTGTTTTACTAGACTTTAAGCTTTAATATTAACAAATGGTGTTTAAGTTGAGTGGTACTGATGCTGGTAGTGGTGGTGGTGTTTAATGGAGTCGACAATTTCCAAAGTTAAGTTGTCTATTTAGGTAAACATTAAAAAGAGCAACAAAAAAGTGATAAATTTTAAACATTGTCTCTGACATTGAGCAACACCAACTGCTGAACAACTAAGACAACACTATGGTTTAAACCAGCTAAGGTAAGTTACATTTTTTCTTGTCAGCCTTTTAGCTTGCTGCTGCTAACATGCTCAATTATCCTAAATGAAATAGCGTTAACAACACACATGCCCTAGAACATAATCGTTATTAGAATGATGTTGTTTGATAACAAAATACTTTTTATTCTCTTCTAAAAAATATAGCAAAAGTTTTAGATATCGTAGCAGCCACGGAAAGAGAGAGAGAGAGTAGAAATAATTCAAGAGGGTGTATTTAAAATTATTATATTATTATTTATTTTATAATCATTGATTTTAAATCCTCGCATTTATATAATAGCAGCAATCATATTATGGTTATAGTAATAAAACATACGTTTCCGTAACCACATTATTTTTGTAGTAAAAACTAAAATATATTTGTCGCAATCATTTTAATTATTCCGTATTGTATTGACGTCTTAAAAAATATTTATTGAAAATAAACAAAAATAAATAAAAATACAAAATCTAATAAAATTATTTTAAATTTAAAAAACTTTCAAAATACAACCCATAAACTTTAGATATCTTTACATCTTTCATGTCATTCAAAATTTTTTTAAATTGTTGGTTTATTTTCTTGTCAATTTAAGTTTTATCTGTAAAGTGAAACATTACATAAGTGTGAGCTTTAACTTAAATGAAGGCCCAACCAGTCAACTTGAGCGTGAAACATTTTGTACAAACTCTCAACAAAAGTAAACGTTTTTTGGTTGTTTTGAAAAGAAACTACAGGGTTTTAAAAAAGTCAAAATCTATTTTCTATAGATTTCTGCGATACTATACCTAGAATTATTGTTTCAATAGCTACTAACACACATCTGCATAAAACAGGATGAAACAGCTGATTGCGATACGATGAGTTTTTGTTCACGGGTTGGGCCTTGATTCTTAATTAAGTTCGTACTTAAGTATATATTCATGGCGATATGAAATGAGCAGTTCTACAAAAATAACAATACGGCGAATTAAAAATTTTTTATACATGGAGTTTAACACTTTGGCGGGTAAGCAAAAATGGTGTTTATATGGAGTTTGACAGCTCAAAGTACTAAAAAAAATAATCAGCTGATTAAGTAAGGTCACCTGTTTGAATTCGCCTTGGTATATACTAAGGGAACAGTATAAAACAGGGCCATAGTTTTCATTTTATTTTACAAGATTTACAATAAATATTTTTTAGCAAGAGCCTCTTTTCAAAATTGACATTTTTCGAACTTTTTACAGAACAAACAATTTAAAATATTTGCTGCTTCCTCACTTGTGATAAGATTCTCATATTGTTCTGATAATTTCACTTTCGAGAAATATTATTTGGAATTTCAAAGGAATACCAACATGAAAATTCTAATTTTAATCATTCTCTAATATATAAAATACTACTTAAAATTTTCGTTCTCAACTTGTTTTTAACAAGACCCATAAAGCTAAATAAAAGCTCCACTTCAACATTAGAGAAGGATTCTCATCTAACGAATTTTTGAAATTATAAACTGGGGTCCAAAATGATGTTGTGTTCATGTTGCTGTCCCAATTACGTTAGTTTTCCCATTGCATTTGTACTTATCATTAATTTGATTTCCCTTAAAAATGAAAAAATAGGAGGTATAGTCTTTCTTAAAGTATTTTCAATAGAAAACATACTTATTTTCTTTAAAACATCTTTATTTTTTGGTAATTGATTTACTAATTATGTAACGAATTCTTTTGTAAAATGTATTCATGTAGAACGTATTACAAGTTCTTTATTTTCAGAAATTAGTTTCAGATTATTTATTCTTTAATAAGATTTTCAAACGAATATCCAACAAAAATATATTTTCATTCTGATAAAGCTTATACAAAATATTTGTTGAGTAACATTTTTCATGCCTATATATAATATCGAAATGTTTTTCGAAAAAAAAGATCAATATCTGCTCAACAATTGTACATATTAAGAAATGCTATTAGCTTAATTTTAGGTAATTTGAATTTCAATTTACTGATACATCATTAAACTAAATCGGACAGTTTTTTCTCGAGATATCTTATATTTGATATTTGGTGCAACTTCATAAACTTTTATCTCGAGGACTAGAGAACTCCATGATTACTTGTGTATAAATAGATTTTCAAAATTCTATGCTGCAGAATCACTGCTGCCTTGTGTTATTAATATAAAATTATGTAATATTTACACAAAACAATAAACCAACTCTACCTATTTCCTTTTAAAACTTGAATAAAATACAAAATAAGTCAAAATTGAAAAGAGAAATGATTTGATTGAATTAAGTCCATAAATTGTTAAAATATTGATAGAAAATTTCACTTACAAAAACATAAAAAAGGAGATGAAAACAAATATATTTTTTATGACACTCAAGATAAAAACATAAAATAAAACGATGAAAAGATATATAGAAAATCGAAAAGAGTGGGAGGTAAATATCAAAAGGAAAAACATTGAAATAATTTTGCAGACAGACAGAGAATTTTTTATTTATTTATAATTTATATATTCTTTTGAAAACATTTCCTACCATTTTGTTGTTTTGGCCACTTTATATGCAATAATAAAAAAAGGATACACAAATGGGTAGCACCAGGAGTAGGGGTAGATAAATCAGTTATTGTATTAAAAAAATAAGGAAAAAAATCATATTTTTGTCATTCTATTTTTAATGGGAAAAATATGGTTGAAGGAAGTACAAAAAAAGAACAAAAAAATTGTGATGAATTTATTCACAAAATAAAGGTAAACGAGAAAATAACAGAGCATAATAGCCTAGGTGGGAAGAGGCGGGGAGGGGGGGGGGGTTGTTATGTATGTATTTCATCAACAACAAAAAGTGGAAATAAAAAAAAGTAAAGAGCTATCCTGTCGAAGCATTCATCAAAAAATGGAAACTAATTTCCTGTCAGTTGTTTGCGGAATATTGCCACTTTTTTGTTTGTGGCAACACAACCATCTTGTTTATTTTTATTTTTTTTTTTTTAATCTTAACACAACAACGTTTCGAAATTCATTCATGCGCAGATTTTTTTATTATCAAATTCACACATTTATACAAACATACCACCATATAAAATGTTACTCTATCAAATAAATTGTTTATTAAATACACAAATACATATATAGACTCATCACATTCATGCAGAAGGAAAGATGGTTAATAAAAAAAAAGCAGCAAGAATATTAAAAAAAGAATAATAATAATCAAGTAAAAGGTGGAAATTATTCTTGCTAGTGGCAAATATAGAATGAGTGGTATTCTGATTTGAGAGTGTGGGGTGTTTTATTTCTGTGCTAAATTTTCAAAAAAAAAAAAAAAAAAAAAAAGAAAAAGGAATAACTATAACTACGAATTCAAAGAGAAAAGAAATGAATATAAAAAGTTGTTGACAATGTTTAATTGAAAATGTTTGCATTTTAAACGATTTTTGATAATGTTCGCCATACACTCTACACTCTTTCATAATAATTGTAGAGCAAGTATAAAATTTGCGGATCTCTGCATAAGGTTTAATATATTATTATAATCTACAATTAAACCTGCCTAAACCGATACCATATTTTCGGATATGTGGCCGTAAAATTAAAAGTATTAATGTTTCTAGATCTGATGAAAATTTACCTTCTTTTAAGATAAATTTTCTCAAAATTGTCTTAATGGTGTTTTCCTTTTATGAGCTTGCTTAATAAGTAAAAAGACGTTTTTATTTTTTTATTTAGATTTTACAGAAACAATATGAAAACTAACTGATACAAAATTAACATGTATTTTTGGATTTTATGATACGAATATTTGGGAATTTTATTCGAATTAGATTTTATTCGTACATACTTAAGTATTTTTCAAAATAAATCTCAAAGGAATTCAAAATTAAAACAACGGAGGAAAATTCATTAAAACTGCTAAAGGATCACCCCTAAGATCTAAGGGAGCTATGGTCAGTTATAGACGGATCCTTTAGAAATTATATTTACTTAAATGTAATTTTTGGAATGTAAATGTGTCCATTTTTATGACCCTGAAATCGCTATTTCAGGTGGACATTTGTATGAGCGCTATGTGATATAATGGACCGATTTCAACCAATTTCAAATTTCCTTCTTAAGCCATGTAAGGGATTTGTATCTATTTATTAAATTATATTCGAAATTTCGACCTGTATTCAAACTGCAAGTTTTTCATGGACGGACGGACGACTCAACTAAGTCTTATATTTTGGATGTTAGATTTTTTGGATGTTAGATTTATTAACACAAACACATTATGCCCTCATCTCCTATACTTTTAAAGGATATAGAAATTCATACACTGCCTGCCACTTGAATATGGAATCCATTTTTTTACTTTAATTAAGTATATCTCCTAAACTAAATTTCAGAAAAAAATAATTTTAAAACTAAGCAAACTGTGATTTATTTTTAATTTTTAGGTTATAAAAATGAAAGTTATTATCTTCTAGCATTCAATTAGTAATGAGTACCGCCACCATTTTTAGAAATAACCTCAAAAATGCGATTTGGCATCGACTTGTATAATGACTCTAAGTAATTTAGCGAAACTGAACTCCATACTTCCGTTATTGCATCCTTTAAGTATTCTATCGTCTCAAATTGTTTTATTCCTTCATAAACTTTTCTTGCAAGCCAACCCCAGATATTTTCCATTGGATTCAGGTCTGGTGAATATGGGGGCCAATCCAAAAGTTGAACACCTTGTTGATTAATTCATTGTTTTACTGCTCTGGCGGTACAAATCGGAGCGTTGTCGTGTTGGTACGTACAAGGTATGGGTCCAAAAAAATCATTAAATTTTGGAAATGCTTCCTCCAGAATGGTTTTGTAAGTCGTTGCAGTCATTTTATTGGATACAAAAACCAATTGTAAGGTACCATAATACGAAATGGCACCCCATACCATTATTCCGCCCTCTCGGCTGTGTCTGCGGCTCAAAAATAATTCCTCCTTATTTAGATAATGGAAGTAATAGGCACCATCAATATTAAAATTTTTTCATCGGAAAATACAACTTTAAACCATTTGTCGGACCATGTCATTATATTTTTGGCAAACTGTAGACGTTGTGATTTGCGTTTTTCATTAAGCGGTATTTTTTTTTTGCAGTTTTCGTCGGACCATGTATGACTGACTCCACTTTTTTCACGTATTTTTGATACCGACATGGCAGAATTTGATGCATTTCTAAGAATTTTTTATCTTTCTTTTGGAATTTTTGCCATTTTCTTCCGCCCTTTCATGTTTTTTCCATATCTTTCCACGTTATTTAAATAATTGTACACAACTGTCTTTCCTCTATTAATGTTTTTGACTATTCTGACCATGAGATTTCAAAATCAGAATTTTTTTCTTTTTCAGAGTTATTAAGAGCCTTACCACGTCCCATTTTGAATAAAAACTATTTAAAAACTATGAAATTAAAAAATCTCTAGACGTTTATATTGAAAGAAATTCAAATCATAGCCTTCCTGATTAATATTAAAAGAATTCCTTATTCAAGTTACACACGAAATAGTATACATGTCTTTAAATAAATACATAATTGCATAATGGCTGGCAGTATATATATGTATATATATATATATATATATATATATATTTATTTATTTATTTATTTATTTAATAAAACATTTTCCATCCACTCACAGTAGAGTCTTTCGTATACTCGATCTTAATGAAACTTGGGATAGAGAAGGATAAGGAGCTATACTCTTAGCATATTCTTAACTTTGATATATAACTAAAGCACAGACGGCATTACAGCGAGACAAAGTTCCACAAACAAAGACCACCTCGATTATGTTTCTTTAACATAACTGAAAAAATTATGGGGAATTTCACCATATTTAAAAAAAAAAATTGATTTTTTATTGTTAAAATTAAAATTCAAATGCGCCAAAAATATGTCAAATTTTTAAAGGTAAATATCTTTTAAACCATTAGAGATGTAGTAAAGTAATAATGTGTTGTCTTTGCTTTGCTTATCAGAATTCAAAAATTTAGAAATATTTAATCAGTTAATATTTGCAAAAATTACAAGCCACAATGTGTTTTTCTCTCAAGGGGTGTTCAACTTAATGTTGTTGAAGTTCCTGAACGGAAACTTATGAGAATATAGCAAAGTCATAGAATATGAGAAAAAAAAGCGAAGTAATGCTTTCAAAATCCCACATTGCCGAATAAATTTATAATTTAGTATCAAGTCACTTCCTTTTTTCTTTTTTCCTTTCCTCATTTTGTTGCTGCTGTAACAACAAATAAATCTCTAAAATAACTAGTTTCACTTTACAAAAATTAATGTATTTCTAATTTCAATGCGGAAAGAAAAAAAGGAGTAAAAAATATAAAATTTGTTATTAAACAAAATTTGCTCATATTACCGCAAATTTTCATTATTACCAGGAAAAAAAAAACTATAATTTTTTGCAAAACAAAAGAAAAGTAAAAAATTGTAATAAAATGCTTCATTTAAAGCACAATTACTTTTTTACTCCGTTTTTTTTTTTAGCCTTAAGGTCATTAATGTAATCCACGCAATTTAAGTTTTTAAAGAAAACAGATCAGATTTTTATTGAGCCAAATAATAGGGTTCTTCGAAGTTTAAGACAGAAAATAAAGTGGCTTAAAGCTATAAATTGTTTCATGGTTGCAGTGAAGAAAATATATTTTTAAACAGAATTAAGTTGTAAAATTGAAAAAGAAAACATTTTCTTTTCTTATTTTAGTTCTGGTGGATATTACTACTAACAAGCAACAATCGATAATAAAGCCATTAATGTGAGTCAATAAGCACCTTTTTGTATTAGTGGCATGATTGCTCATAATCTTTGTGGCAACATGATATTACTTAGTACTTGTGGTATAAGTTAGTATATAAAAGGAATTTTATATATAAAATATATATAAAAATATAATAATAAATAAATATACTTAAGTATGCATTATGAAAATATAAAAGAAAAGTCTTAAAATAATAAAACCATTAAATAAGTAAAAGACTTTTAAATTACCTCTGCTTTTAACACCATAAGTACACTATTTAATTATGCCTACAAAATAAGATAGAAAACCAATTTTGAAATTCTTTTTTCTTTTAACAATTCCCACAAAGTGTTAATAGAAGCTGATGTGAGTATTGTTTTATTTGTTAATAAGAAATTAACATTTCTAACACCCTAATTAAAACATTTTCGTTTCAATTGAAATATTTGTTTCTCAACCCCATAATAGCTCCAAGTGTTTAAAGTTCATCTTTTTTAGTTTTCGTTATCATTTTCATTGTAAGATATCTTCTTTTCTTTTTCTATTTTGTGTAACGGAAATAATTATACTTTGTCTGTAAAAAAAAAAAATGTATTTTAATTTGGTTTAAAACAATTAACTTTTTTTCTCTTTTGGCTTAAACTCGCTGTGTTTTGTTGGTTTTTATGACTTGAGTGGTATTTCGCAGAAAAAGTATTTTAAATAATTAGTTGATGAGTTTCATTATTCGAAACTAAAAATGTATTAAAATTTTAACCGTTTTATTAATTTTACACTTCGTTGAGATTTGAATTAATTTTTTAAAGTGCAAATAAATTTTAAATGAAATATTTTGCTAATTAAGTATTTTATTTTAAGTAAATAAAGCATTATTTGTAAAATATCTCAATTTTTTTTTATAAAAAAGTTAATGATTCGAAATATTTGTCAAAATTCGTTGGAAATTAATTGCACAAGGCAATGCTGATTCTGCGCCATGAAATTTCTCTGTCAATTTAGATTCGAGTACAAGTGATCATGGAGTTCTAAGTTTATAAAACATTTTTTTTGAATTTTAGTTTGCATCATATATTCCAAGATATCTTGAGAAAGATTTATCTCATTTGGATCAATAAAATACTAAATAAATTCAAATAAAATTGCCACCATGATTTTTTAATATACTGAATAATTTCGGATACATTGCTATACGTCCAACTTTCATTTCTGATCTTTTACACCAAAACTTTATACAAATCATTGTTAAGGCAATATCTTCGCTCTTAGTATGTATCTTTGAAAAGTTTTCAACTTTTTTTCGTTTAAAAAGGGCATATTTTTTATAAATTTTTTATAAATTTATTAAAACTTTACAATAAGAAGCATTTTTAAATTTTTAAATTTTGTAAACCATTTTCTTTTATTTTCGACACAATTTTTTTAATATCTCATGAGTATGACTTGAAGATGTATTTAATTATAATTTTTTGGTATTTTTATTCAACAAAATCAGACAATTCATTCTCTAGATACGTTGCAATATATAATGAACTAGAATTAATTAAAAAATTATTCATATGGTAGCAACTCGATGATTACATGGTTACTTTGCAAGTTGGACGAACGAAATTTCCTTCTTCATTCGCCGTGGATCAGCTTCTTCACTAGTATATGACACTTATATTTGTAACGAGTGGTTATTGATTGATTGATTGATTGATTGATTGATCGATCCCTAAAATTCTCCTGCGGACGCACCTTTAGGCCGTAACATTAAAATAAAAAAATTTTAGAACGCCACAAAAAAAAACAAAAGTTATAATTTTAAAATTATGTACTCATTAGAAGGAATATTGCTGAGAAAGAGCTGCAGAAGTTGGTTGCCATTGGTCTCGATAGAACGATGTCCGTCTGTCTGTCCGTCCATCCATTGGTTGAAATGGCGTTCATAAAGCCCACCGATAACTGCTATATATATATATATATATATATATATATATATATATATATATCTACATATATATAATTTAGACGGTCCATTAGTAACAGAGATATCGATATCCAAGTTTCTTATATAGATCGATAATAATCTTGAATTTCGCTTTTTGAATCAATCAAATCGGTTTATAAATAACCAGATATGTATAGTCATTGTTTTCATGGATACTTGAAAACAACAACGATAAATTAATGCGTATTTGGTTTTTCAAACTTTTTAAAAAACCTATATAAGAAACTTCGTTCTTTCATAGAAAAATCAGAAATTCTTTTAAAATAAAATGAACTAAGTAGATTCAGTATTAACCGAGTTATAGGCCAAAACGCTTTATTAGATATTTTGAATGCGTTATTAGATTAGATATGCAAGAATGGGCCTCATTCTTGCACAAATCTATCACAAATATTTTTTTCGAATTTCCGTTTTTAAGACAATCAAATCAGTCCATAAAATTTCCATCATACGCTTTTTTAATTTAATATAATCTTATATTTATAAAATATTTGTTCTGCACCATAGTGATTATATCTATCTTAAATATGTGCGAACTTTTGTAAAAAATTCAAAATATTAAATTTGTTATTTACTAGCTTTAACTGATGCTCTTCGCTATAACTATTGTTATTATACATTATATGGGAGCTAATACTCCTCCTGGACCTATTCACCCTATTCGAAATTTGATAAGAAAATTACTTTTAAAATTTTTAAGACTTTCACTGTAATAGTCCTTTAGATTAGCAAATTTATATTTTCTTTGTATGGGGGCTATCTCCCACCCTGGACCTCTCAGTCCTATTTTTTTATCAATGCGATATGATAAAGGTTTCCGTGAAATTTAAGGGCCCTCACTGTAATAGTTCCTTAGATATGCCATAATAAATATTTGCTTTATATGGAGGGTACTACACCCTTTGCTCCCATTCTAAGATAATTGGTTTATTCTTTGAGAGTTTTAAAAAATCCGATAAAGATTCAACATAACTTTTAACAATCTACGGTGCCAGCACTATCTGTACGCCAAATTTCATGTAAATTGCTTCATTAATAACGAGTAAAATTGAAAAAATATATTTTTTTTAAAGTAGGAGTAAAATGTGGGTGTGACTTCCAGTCGAGATCTAACAAACTCTATAACCACCACTGGCACTGGTACTATCTCTGTGTCAAAATTTCTTGAATTCGATTCATCCGTGCAGACGTGATTGATACACAAACAAACAAATAAAGAAGCTTACACCTTATTATATATATATATATATATATATATATATATATATATAAGGATTTATAAAACCTTGATTCTATTTCAACTATAGAAAAATCTAAAATATTTAAAGTTTTTCAAGTGTTTACATTGTATATATATAGTATATATTTGTATATAAGGTATTTAACTTTCATATAACACATCTCAATACGGGTTAAGGGTATATAAGATTCGGCACAGTCGAATATAGCACTCTAAATTGTTTTTATTGCTTTTGATGAACTTTTCTTAAAACTATGAGGTAATTCACACTAGGCGATAACATCCCTCAAAGTGTTGCGTGTGTTTCGAGTTTTTACGCAAGAGTTATACAGATGCTTGCGGGGTAAGTTCAGGTTCAAACTAGGCGACATGTCGCACCGACAGCCATTGTTTTGTTATAGCAATAACAAAAATATTTCGCCTAGTGTGAACCTGGACTAAAAAGTAGCACGAAAAAGTAGATAAAATTGACGATTTTCTTCTCTTTCTCTCACTTTCTCACCTTTCGTATATATCAATATTGTGCACTTATTGCATTTTAGAATTTTTTTATTTAATATGTTTTATTTCTTTTAAGGCTTGTAAATAATTTAAAAAAAAAAGTTATTAAGAAATAAAATTGAATTTTTATATTCTGAATTATAAATAGAAATAAGTAAGTTATTTTTAGTTTTTTTTTTTTTTTTTTAACTATAAGCACTAAATTTTGATAATTTTAAAATTAAAAAGTTGGCAATAGAGCAAATTGTCGTCTGACAGTTGCAAAAAAAAACCCATAATGTAAACTGGAGAGAGTTTGCTACGTGTCGCTTAGTGTATACTCTATGCTCATGAAGTTTTTTTTTTTTTTTTTTGATAAAAATTCCATTTTAATAAAAGATAACAGATAATACAAATACTTTTAAATTTGTGAAATTTTAATTTTCATAACAATTATTAACTTTTTTTCTGCTGATAATACACTTATTTTCACTTTTTTGAAAGCAATTATTAATTCTATTTTTAAAATGATGAAAATGTTGTTTTTTGGAAGCACTTGACCCCCTTTTTTTTGCTGGAAAGTTATTTGTTTAGTTTAAATACCTTTTTATTTTCATCCCTAAGAACTAAAGATATTAAATTTTTAAGGATTAAAATCAATATTTTACAACTAAAAAGGCACCGTTACATTTCCATGCCTTAGCTTAACATTCAAATATTATCTTCCGGTGTTTCAAAATGATTTCTTTGCATCACTAAACAAGAAAACAACGTTATATATATATAACAAAGCAATATGTAAATCATTTCATCTCAATTGAATAAAATAATATACAAAAATAATGTACAATTGCAAACAGATTTAGCTACAAGTAAAATACATCATTCTAAATGGCAAATGACAAGATGCAAAAAGACTTTGACTGTGACTTTGACAGGAGCTTAACAACTTTATTTATTTATGTAGAGAAAGACATATCGAGTTGCAAAGATGTTAAAAAAATAAAGATTTAACTTTCTGCCAATTAGTTACAAATACGCACATAAATAAATCTAATCAAACAAACATCTTTAACTTCTTTCTGCTCTTCCAATGAACTTGTAAAACAACAGACAACTGTTGGCGGTTCTACTTATTAACCGCCAGTGTTGAAGCCGCAAACCAGTTGGCAAAAGGAGTGACATTAAATGTATTTAGACAATGAAATTGTTTTGCAAATGGAAATGTAACCATAAACTATTGTTAAATGTCACACTAACTTTACATAGAAAATGACCACTCCTATTAGCTAAGATTATGTACGTACTACTAGTTCTTGTATGGAAAAATAAGAAACACCTCCTTCTTGTTATTATGAAAATGATATAGACATCATGTAGAAACATAAATTTTAAATGAAGTCATGATTTCAATGGAAGTTTATACTTATAAAATAGATTAAAAGACGTAAATTATTTATAATTAATAGAAGTGAAATAACTATAAATATTATTAGTTATATATGTATAATAAACTTTGAATACAATATATATATATATATATATATATATATATATATATATATATTCATTTTCTTTTTCTAGAGCTTTCTGAAGATCCCAGGCTACGTAGAAAAGTTAAATTCTGAGTGGAGTTATGAGGATTAATTTTTGAAACTTCTATCAGAGAGCAGAGATATGTGCTATACTCGTTGTTTGCTCTCTCAAAATTCTATCGGAAACTGATTTGCTATTTCGATCAAGCAACGCATTTATGTTGATTCATTTTTTACTTTACTTTACTTTAATCATTATCATTCCATCACATTCTAACGGCTTAAAATCTTTTAACTTCGATAGCGTCAAAATATTGTTCATATACTTGTTTTAAAGATTAACATATACATATCTTTATTAAAATCATATTTTTCCTGGTCTTGGCAGGCTTATACGCTAGTTTTTAATAATAACACTTTTTTATTATAAACTCTGTTAAATTTTTTAAGTTTTGTCAAAATTTAAACACCATTTTGTTTATGTGGTTAATTTTTACAACTATAAAAATAAAAACCATAATAATGAAAAACTGATTTAAGACGCCTCTTTTGTTGTAAACATTAATTAAGACATTAAATTGCATTCGTATTTATATTTTCGACTTCACTGATTTGCTCTGTAGAAAAAAAGTTCTCCATTAAAAAGACTTTTGCTAATAAAGTAGGCATAAAAATCATGTTTTCAACATAAAACTGCCAACTCAACAAAACTGTTCGTATTGATTACTTGCAAGTTGCAACTTACTCACACACATGTAGCAAACATTAAATTTGCAAACCAAGGTGCATTCGTTTATTTTTTTTTGGCTCCAGGGGCCTGCAAACGGCAGTAAAATAAAATTGTTGAAAAAAAAGTTATGAGATGAAGGAGTATTAAAGTGTTTGTCTCTCTTAAAAAATATTTACAGTTTCCCATCAAATCAGACAGCAATTAACTTAAGGGGTGCTGAACATTTTTTTGAAATGTTAGTAAGTAGTTGTTTGTTAAATTAGAAATATGAAGATAGACAAAAAGGCAAGGAGACCGTAAAAGTTTTTGGTCTAATAGAAGCTAAATACGTATTTAGAAGGAGTTAAAATGCTGGTAATAAAGTTAAAAAAAAGTAATGGAGTATGTGAACGAACAGTGATTGAATTAAGACAATTTTTTTTTTTTTTTAAGAACAGTGTGAATAAAAATTTCAATTTGGATAATTGAAATCCTAAAGTTCTAAGCCTATGAGTCTTTTTTTTTAATTTACTCTACTTCTTGAAATAAAGAATGATGTTGCGCCACATATTCCAACATATTTCGAGAACTATTAATCTGTTTTGCTTAACAATATACAAAAAAATTGAGGTAATTAATTTTTTTTATTTAGAATTTGGAATTCAAATTATGTCAACATAATCTGAAAAGGTATTAAAAAAGAAACTAACTTTTTTTTGCTAAATTTAAATATTCCTTTTCTCAGTTACACGTTGGGCCCAGCGTTACCGTTGAGAATTTTTAAAAGCTAATCATAAAAGGGGATTTCCAAAAAAAAAAAAAAAATTCGATAGAGAAAGGGGATTAAAAAAATCTAACTGCTTCAATACCTAAAAATACTCCTTAATATTTAGGGCCTGATTCAGTATGACAATCAAATTGTTTGAAAATAAAATTTTCAAAAAACATTTGAAAAAATGAGTAATTTTCATACAAATTTTATTTTCAAACAATTTGATTGTCGTACTGAATCTAGCCATTAGTTTATTTGATAAAAACTAAAACAAAAAATTTGTATTTTAATAAAAACTACTAAATTCAATTTTATCAATAACAATATAATTTATTTACTATAATTTTTATTATTACAAAACTAAAAATTAATTCATAAAAATATGAGTAGTTAACATAAAATACTCTTTTTATTAAACTTTTATACTTTTGTACGAGGTCTTCACTCGGACTTCAGTCTTCCAAATCCCCATCTAACATTAAGTCTGCTGGACAATTTATTTTTCATTAGATATAATTTCGAACAAAAGACGTTCCGCCGAGGCACTGCAATGAAGCAAAGTAAAAATATAAATTAAGTATTTTTATTTTCTTAATCCGGACCAAAAAGATTTGGTATTTGATGCTTTAAACTGTTGTTTATAAACATTATAATTAGCTTCAGTTTCTAGCAGTTTCAATTCATTTATAAATTCTCCTGGTTATTTTATAACATTGTGTAATAATTGTAAAATAATTAATTTCTTCATTGGAATTAACATATAATGGATCGAGATATTTCAAACAAACATTTTTCGTCATTCAGCACATAGCACTATGGTTCCACCGATCACTTTTCATTGGCAAAATACAATTTTTTTCATATTTTATTTTTGCGTTTTTCTTACCGTAATTTAATAGTAAGCACTTTAAAACTCCAACAAAAAAAATAATTTTGTTTTCATTACTACTCATTTGCCATAATAATACAATGGATCAAAATTGAGTTTGTTAAGCGAATTTAAAATATGTAGAAAAAACATGTCTTCTCTCAAAATTTTTCATCAAATTTTAATATGAAATTAGTAAAAACTAGTCAAAGTAATGTGGAAAATATGTTTGTTTTATGCAACACAGGAAAAAATTGAGTTTGTAAGGATTTTACATTTTTAATAGGCCTGTTAATTTTCGGGAAAGTTGGTAAAAGTTGGTAATCAAAAAATTAATTGAAGCATATAGACTGATATCTGGTCCAAATTTTCCATTTTGTCTCGTTTTGCAACATATTGCGTTTCTTGAGAAAATGAAATTTTTTCCAAATAAGTTAGCATTGACAATTCTTATCTTTTGCAAAGGTCAAAACAAACAATAAATTTGTAAATATAGAAATTATAGGAACATAAGTCGATATATTTCCTTTCCGTAAATTCCATCCTTTGGGTTTAGTTATAACCCAGTAAGCAATTTTGCCGGAATTCAATTGTAAAGCAAGTTGAATTCCAGTCAAATCTTCAAATTTCTACTGCTGAAATGTAGTAGAATTGCACTATAATTCAATAGTATACTCCAGTGAAAAGGAAACTTAAATTCAAGTCAAACATAACAATTTTAATACAGGTTTCTTAAAATATTAAATCTTAGTGCAATACCAACAAAAAAAAGTGTTTGAATTCAAGCTTAGAATTATAATATAAATCAATCCTTTGGTAACAGTGCATTTCAAGTACTAGACATAATGGAATTCAACCTATATTTCTATTTAATTCTTATAAACTCAAAACAAACATAATATTTTGCTTTTATAATTTTTAATGTACCACGTTCACATTGTTAATTATTTAAATATAAAATATAAATAATAATAGGAAAACAAAAAGTAAAAGGACAATTGAATTATTTTATAATAATAAAAAATACATATATAAAATACATATATACATATATATCATCAGCTCCACAGCTCCTCTGTTTGCTTTCTTAATTATGTTGAATGGATGCAACAACTGCATCTGCAAAAATAATTTATAGTTTTAATTTTTCGGGCTCCAAAAAAATATAGTTTTAAGTTTATTTATTTATTTTTTTATTTTTTGAAGCATTTCTTATGTTTTTTTTTTCTTTTGAAATCTGACTTTTTTTAATACAAGTGATTAAAAACGTTCATTCGATATTTAGATAAATTCATTTTACACATTATTCTGATCGCTGAAAAGGCAACTTTTTGCCGCTTTTCATAAAATCTTGAGTTAAGTATTTCTGTTTTAATGCAGAAACTCATAAAAAACTAGTGTTTTAAGTAATACAAATAAATTTTTTTTAATGTTAAATATTTTGTTTTATTTGTATGACGAATATGGGTTCAAATACGGGCCAATATTCATGAAATTTAGCACACTGTCATATGTTGACATGAAATATGTCGAATTTGAGATAAATAATAATTTATGAGCGTTAAATCACTAATCCAGATGAACATTCGTATGAGGGCTGAGAGAAAATATAAACCAATCATATCCAATTTCAATATGTTTCGTCCTTGTATCAAAATAATTATTCGTGGAAAATTTCATTAACATATCTTCAAAATTGTGATTAGCTAGCCGTCCAGCTATTCTGCTACATGGACGGATATTATAAAATCGAATCTGGTTTTCAATGTAATTTTATCATTTTTGAAATAAAACAAATTTTTAAACTGCAAATTTTAAACCCCATAAATATTGAAGTAATTTAATTTACAAATTCCATTTTCATATTTACAATTAACGCTTTCAAATCGATATAAAATGTGTTTAAAAAAATTACAAAAGCTAATTATTTGAACTTAATGGCCGACGTATTTTAACACATAAAAAAATCGATATATGCATGAAGCTAGAGACCATATGTACACGGAAGAAAGTCACCAATCATCAAAATAATTCATTCAATTTAAAATTGTTTAAATTTGCACCTCTCATCAAAATGCTTATATCAATTACTAATAACTATGAAATTTATTTAATTTATTCAAGCTCGAGTTCATATTAATGTAATAATTAATGAAGAATACAGTGAAATAGATATATTAGACACTAGCATAATGGAATGCATTTTTTGGCCTACTACGTAGCGTTTTCAGCATTCTTCGTGACTGTTAATGTCAATTGTAAATTGTAAATATCATCCTTTTAGCTTACAAGTTTTTAGAATTAGAATACGTAACTTTAATTATTATTGTAGTTACAATATTCTTAGTTCTTAACTATATTAAGTGAAACAAAATTTACAACCTCTTTCTAAATGTTTGTTTGTATTCTTCTTATTACATTAGTGTTTCACATCTCTAGTCAATCGTTAATTAGCATTGGAAGCAGAATTGTATGTTCTTGTTCTGTGTTTTTTTTTACAAAAATTACTAATAACTGTAAAAAATGAAACTCGGAAAAAAATTTTTCAATTAAAAATTTATTAAATCAATCAACTAGATGATTGAATGAATTAAAAATTTAAATGAGAAAAAAACTTACTTGGATTTTTTTATACTATTTCTTTTATTTTATTTTTGTTTGACTACCTTAATTAAATTTTGATGTAAAATGAAACTGTTAATGGAAAAATATAAGGTAATCATTTTTTCTGTGTAGCAAAATTGCATATTCAGTTTTTTCCAGAATGTAAAATTTTCTCTCAACAAGACTTCAAAATTTCGAATGATACAAGTATTTAGCAAAATTTTAAAAATATTTATGAATATTATATCAACCCAGTATGGATGTCAGATCAAAGCTAAGAATCCCTGCAATACAGCAATAATTTTTATTTAAATGCTGCAGTACAAAAACATAAGAAAATATTTTGAAAATGTTAACTTTTAATATTTATTTTCAAATATCCTGCAGCAATGAAAAAATCTTTATATGGATAAATCTAGAAATCATCCATGATGTCCCCATTTTTATTCCAGGATATCAAATTTCCTATTAAAAGGACTTAAAATTTTGAAAAAATTTGGAATTTTCAAGAATATTACAAAATATTTACAATGATTATATAATATGGATGTCAAATATAATCTACGAAACCCTATATATATATATATATATATATATATATATATATATAATATTTTGGATTCTTTAAATTTTCGGAAATATTATATATTTCTTTAAGTTTAACACATATTTAATAATACCTCAGTTCCAATACTTGTCAAATTTATAGGTTTTTGTAAAAGATATAAGTGATATTTTCTTTAGAATAAAAAAAGATAACTATCTTAAAATTTAAAATACAAAAAAATTTTCCAAACATTATCGAAAAATTCTTCATATCGAGAATTTATTTTCAAAACCCTCTAACTCGAAAAACACCATCATTAATTTGGGAAAGAAATAGGGAGAATGGTACCCTAAAGAACTATTCAACCGATTTAATTTTTCTTGGCCAGAATGATATTCAGCATAGCCAATTCATCAAAATCATCAAAAAATAAAATAATTACTCAAAGAGATAGAGGATTTGCACTCAAAAATAAAAATAAAATATTTATTTTGTATAATAGGGGTAAACAAAAACGTCGATAAATTTGGAAAAAACTAGGAATTTTCATTTGAAATTTATATAATAGATGAGAGTAACTATAAGACATCAAAACGCAATTTCATGAATATGTTTGTTTTGTTGCATAATTTTTGTGGCATATATGAAAAATAATGTAAAAAGTTTCAGTAAGTTGTTCCAGATAAAATCGCATAAATTCTACAATTTTTATCTAATTTTTGAAAACTAAATCTTGATATGTTTGCAAGGACTAGAAGCCCCCATATAAATACAATATTATCCATCGGATCAGAAGAGATAGCAAAGCGCACCGGGAAAAACTAGCTTGACTATATATGGGATAATACATTTGTACTGATGTTCGTAACACACCGAAAAAAAATGGTTGGACTTTATGAGTCAGTCTGAAAAGATGTTCTTGTAAACCTTGTGCGCAAAGCACAAAATATTATCATATTTTAATAAAATTTGTATGTATTACTTTTTGGTAAGTCCTATTTAATATTCTAATTTTATCAAATTACAGATGTAACAGAGTATCATTTCAACGTCCTTGAACAAGGTTTTTTGTCTATGCAAACAGATTCTGCATGTGGAACCATGTTTCTATTTGTTAGAGGTATGACAATCTCAATTAAAATATCTTTAAATTTTAATAACGTTTATTGTCTCTTTCTTATAGATTGATCTGATGAACTTACCTGAAGACACAAAGGTAAAGCTGAAGCTGGTTTTAATACATTTCTTTTTTATTCTATTTATAAAACAATGTATCAAATTAATATAACACACAATAATGTTAAATTATCATCACATAAAATGTAAATTTTTTTATATTTACTTATTTTAAAAAAATATTTTTATTAATATTTTAACACATAAAAATATACATTGTTTAAATATTCTATGGAAAGCAAATAATTTTTTTATTGTTTCTATAAAAAAATCAATTTTCAAATATTCAAATTTGTAAATATTTATTAAAAATATTCTATAAGAAAAAACTATATTCTTTTTTCAATAAAACATTTACAAATTTGATTGTTAGCTTTTAAAATTTACGCGACAGAACCGATTTTACTAAAAAATATAATTGATTTTATGAATTTAGTAATAGAAAATTAAGTTTAATTTTTTCTGTGTATTTCTCGAGTGTAGAAGAATGTTGTTAAAAATCCTAAAATATAAAATAAACTAAGTACTACACCGGTGCATATTTCTATAAACGCATTTAAAATTTATATTTTTCTTTGAGGTATCTTCCTTTCTCTTAACCAAAAATAATATTGTGTTGTTACAATAACTCTCGATATATCGGTACTTATTTTTTGTGTAAGTAATATTTGTTTCTTGCTTTTGTTATTTTCTTTAATTTAACAATCAGAACATATTAGTCGAGAAAAATTTGTCTAAAAAAAAGTAAAATAAAATAAAAATTTTAACAGTTTTAGTTATTTGTTTCACTTAAGTTAAGTCTTCCATTGACAACATATCTGTTTGCTGGAAATATTTTTGTTTTAATTGGAAAATTTCATCAGCTTAAAGGATGCCAAAGGAACTTTTCTTACAGACCAGGAAAAAATTCAAATTCAGAGATGTTAGAAATTAAACGTTCGGAAGGAGTTATCCGAGGCTTACTTAAGAAAGGGCAGAGATACGGAGTGCGGAAATCAAAGGTAATCAAAGATTAACAAAATGACAAATTAATAAAATAAAATAAAATAAAATAAAATAAAATAAAAGAAGAAGCCACCCGCAATAAATTTAATGCTATATAAATAAAAAATAAACTTCACCTTCCTGTCACTTCCAAACACGTTGCATACATTTTGCGAACAGATAGTAACAGAAAATGAAAGAAACCAAAACGTAAATCAATACTAAAATAGCATCATAATAAAGATGAGTGGAATAAAGTAATTTTTTCTGATTCAATTTGGATGGTCCCGATTCATATTCTTGCTATTGACATGATTTAAGGTCGAACGAAATTCGTATGTCAAAAGGCAATTTCGGTGGAGGCAGTGTTATGGCTTGGGTAGCTTTTTCTGCTACAGGAAAATCAAAAATATATTTTGTTGCAACTAAAATGAACAGTACAATTTATAATGAACTATTAGAAGATGCTCCTTTCCCATTTATGGATGAAAAAATGGATGAAGATAGCATATTCCAACAGGATAATCTAAATTGTGTTTTAATGAACATAGTATTCCACTATTGAATCGGCCGGCTTGCAGTCCGGATTTATATCCAATGAAGAATCTGTGGGGGTACGTGGCCTGTAAATTCTATGCAAGAAATGCGCAGAACAAAACCATGAAACCACCTCGGAAGAAATGACAAAGATTTTATTCAAAAATTAACCGAATCAATGCCAGACTGAATTTTTGAAGTTCTCTAAAACAAAGCTTCTTCAACATATTAATAATACTAAAATTTGTTCATTAGTTTAAGTGCGTATATAGGAAAATTCCATAAATATAACGTTAAACTACGAAAATTACAATCAAAAAAATTTAATTTACATTTTAAGTTTTTTGTTATTAATTTTTTTAAGAGGTCAATAAATAATTAAAAAAATTAATTTGTAGTACCATAATTATTTCTTAGCACCATTTTTGGTAAGTTGATTAAAACAAATTTATGTGCGTTTATAGGAATATGCACCAGTGTATACTTATATTTAATGAAGCAATTTAAACTTTTTCTCTCCTAAAGCCCACTGTCAAAAATGAACCTTCAAATCCTCTTTTTACGTTTAAAGATTTAAGATCTTAACTTTTTTTATTGCTGCCATTCATGTTCATGTTATTTGTAATTTTAACAAGATAATTTTCTTTAAAGCATTTAATGATCGACATTGATGTTAAAGATGCATTAAAAACAGCTAGAGAAAGAACAACAAACAGACATTAAATGAGTGAAAAAAAGAAGATGCCAAAACAGCCAAAAGACAGTAGGTAGGTAGTTGATGTTACGAGTAGTTAATAGAAGCTCGAACATGGACCCTGAAAAAACGTTTAAACTTAATTTGCGTGAGGCAATTTGAAATGAGCAACCACCACCACAAACACTTAATTTAATCGCACTTACTATGTGTGTTGTATGAAATTTAAGAGATGAGTTTATAAGTAAAGTTTTTAAATAAAATTTTATAGTTTTTGTATAAAATAAAAACCAATTATGTTGAAATATTTTTGCTTTTCCAGAGTAACAAAATTATTTTATATGTGGGAAATATTGTTTATTCTTTTCAATCATTAAAAGAAATAAATAAACATAAAAACATAAAAAAAAAAAACGAAAGCAGCAACAAACCCCAGTGATTTTTGTAGTAATGAAGCTGTCAAATCTGACATATCTTTGTCATTGTAGTAGTTGTTTCTATATTCTTTTATCCTGTCAATATGACAACCATAAAATTCAATCCATTATTGCCTCCACAGTACCAGGAATATGGTGTTTGTACAAGACATACATATATATATATATATATGTACATGCTACTACTCTACTCCCTTTTAATAACGATGCCAACTAATCAAACCAATTGATATTTCTACGAATTCGTATGAAATGAAACCATCATGATCACTGCGAATAGAGAGGATTAAACGCGAAATACAACAACAAAACAAAATGAATACAAATGTTTTAAACAACAACAAAAGCAACAAAATTTCTGTTATTGCAATGTTTCTTAATAAAAGATTTAAAAAAAAAACAAAAATGGCATGTCTTTTTTCGTGTTTTGGCCGATTGTAGTTTTTTTATTATTAGTAGCCAACTATATCCATCGACTGACATGGTCCACAGTTTGAAATATGTTTCAATTTCCAGGAATGATGAAATAATTCTTTATTCACATTAAACCAAACCAAACAAAACTACCAAATCCAATTCAATTCATAGCAATTCCATTCAATCTGTACGATCTATAATAAACTTGCCACAAACAAAACTGTCCACCATTTTTGCGCTGGCTCTTTTGACACCATCTTGGCTAAATAAAAAAAAAACAATAATAAAAACGTGATTAAACATGTTTTTGCTAACGTTTTTTATTGCTGGCCACGATTGCACGTTTATGCTATAGACTCCTCCTCTTAACAAACAGGGGCGTTACACAAATATGACCAAAACAAGTTTAAGACCTTTAAAGCTTTAGCTAACTTGGACAAAACTCAAAACTGGTTTATTACTCTTACTAAATTAGGGGAAATTCAACACAATCCAAAGCCAAGAGCTAAATGTACTACACAGAGAGCAAGAACAGAAGGAGAGTACATCACACCATAATTATCCAACAAAATAGCCGCTATAAATTTAACTTTGTAAACTTGAAGTTAGCTGTCAGTTTTGTTATTATCACACGCCATATAGCTGTTTGGGATTTTAAACGATCGGATAAAAAAAAAACGCTAAGATACTCAAAGATACAAAATAACCAAAATATTTTTTACGAAAACCTGACTCAAAGATGGACAGAGCAGCAGTTTTACTTTATTAAGATGTTAAAATGAAATTGTATTTAAAACTGTTATTGATTTTTTTTAAGTTCATTTATTTATTTACCGCCGGGTTTAATTTAAAAATAAACGTGTTCAAAAAAAAAAAAAATGTCTTGCGTATGTTTTATCTTTAGTTCTATTATTTTATTGGTTACAATTTAATCAACCTAAAATCTCAAATAAATATTTCTTTGAAAAGTAATGGCTAAAACTAATAAACGATCTAAATTTCAATATTAGTTTTCAAAATGGAATATAATAGAATATTATTGAACACGTGACAAGATAAGCTATTTTTAATATAAATAAAACACTTAGAAGTTTTTCTATTGGGGGTAAATAAATTTAGTGAGAATTAAATGAATAAAAATTTAAAAATTTTTTTAAATTTCAAAAAAAAAAAATAAATAAATTAATAAATAAAATAAATTTACTTAACTTTAATGCCGTAATGTTGGATTAAGAGTTAAGAAAGATTTTAATGTCAACAAAAGCAACAATATAACAACAATAATCAGGCTAGAGTCAAAATAAAAGGTATGAATGTTCCCAGCTCAAATCTTCCTGGAATTATTTTTTTGCGAGCTGAATCAAATTGAAAAAGTTCTTCTTTAGGGTTTTTGGACTTCTTTTTTTTCCAAAGAAACAAAACTAACTTTTTTATCGAAAGAAATGTTTTAAATCCCATAAGAGAAATTTTGGATTATGTAGAGATATGCTCGAAATTTTATATATAATGTATGTGACGAAATCGCTGCATTATCTGAAATTATGAGTGGCAAACAATTTGAAACGAAAAGGTCTCAAAATGGATTGATTGAGTGTTAGGATTTTGATCATTTGTTTAAGATGTTCTTAGAGAATTGGCAACGAAAATTGTATCTGTCAGTGCACATTAAAGCAGCATCGCAATTTTTTGAAAATAAATCTGTAACTTCTAATCTGCTGGTTGGATCTAAATATTATTTCACATGGCTATAGCAGAGGAGCGTAAAATTTTAACTTTTAGTGGGGATTGTACAGAAGCCTCGGGAGCGGAGCTATTAGGGTTCAAAATAGGGTACCTCTGATATAACAAATGTTTAACCAATTTCCAAATATTTCCATAATTTCTATCCGGCTGGTTGGATCTACATAAAATTTCATATAGCTATAGAGCAGAGAAGTGTACAAGTTTGGAAGGAGGTATCTACAGATCATCAGGAGCGGAGCTATTGGGGCTCAAAAGGCCTATGGAAAACATAATTGTTTGTACTATTTATTCCTTATAATTTTCTAGTTATTTGTATTTTATATTTTATCTCAATTTTGCAAAATCGTGGTCCAGTTTTTTAAATATATAACCTAATATTTTTTTTCGATTTTTTAATTTATTTTTCATTTAGTTAAATAACAAAATCTTTGCCGAGTCCAAAAATAAACGATTTTTAATTTCAAATCTGCAAAAATTGTAAATTTTAGTGTTTTTTTGCCCGAAATAGTATTAACACTCTCTATTTTAAATTAATTAAAATTAATTAAATTTTTCTTTAAGGACGTATAATAAGTTTATAATTTTTCGAAAGATTGAGATTGATTGAGATGATTTCAAATCAAAAAAAAAAAAAAAACCAGACAAATCACCGAATAGAACCTCCCGAATTTCAGCCATTTTGTGTTGAAACTTTGACTTTAGCGTATATGTTCTTAAATCCCAAGGTTTGTATTATTCTAAAATGTTTGCAAGTGCGATTTATGGGACATACAACAAATTTGAACCTTATGGGCAAAATTCGAAAAAAAAAATGTAACGACAAAAGAAATTTGAATGGCATTGTTCTTTTAAATATAACAATATCTATTTTGCAAATTACGATCTTTTGTCTTATAACTTACTAATACTTTGCATCCTTTTTTCATTATTTGCTGCAGAAAGTACGCTCCAAATAAAATATAAAATAAAATAATTTGTCTTAAAAAAATATCGAGGGCCTATATTCGATACCCTCTATCTCAAGATTCCTTTAAACTGCGTTTGTGATGCCATTATATTTCTTATAAAAACGATCATCTATGATAAAAATTTCAAATGGAAATTCATAGTTTTTTCAATTTTATTAACGTTTTCGTATTTTATAAAATAAATATTATATTAATATTTTTATAGGGGTTTTCTAACTCTTTGAGTAATTACTTCATTTTTTGACAATTTAAACGTAACTTATACCAATTTAAATCACTTGAAAAGTTCTCTAGATATACAAAAATAAATATTCACTTTGTCTGGCGGCTACTGTGGAACTTGACAAGAAAATTAATCCCACAAAATCTCGAGACTTTCACTGTAATAGATATGCGATAGATAGATAGATAGATAGATAGATAAAGATCTCTTCACCTGCGAAAAGTTGACTAAAGTGTGCCGTACTTTAAAGAGACGTAAGGCACCAGGATCTGATGGAATCCCGAATGAAATCGTAGTAATAATTTTTGAACATTGGCCGGAGTTATTTAAGGATACATTTAACATGTGCCTAATAAGAGGATATGGAAAAGACAACATCTAGTTCTGCTAATTAAGGGCGAGAAACCCCTAGAGAATCCTTCGTCGTATAGGCCTATCTGTCTATTAGATACATGCGGAAAGTTTATGGAAAAACTAATAACGAACAGACTCGAGATGGGGACGATCGATTCTTGATGCTATACAGGAGGTAGTGAATTTAACTCTGCCGATTGGAATGTAATTCGTCAGACGATTAGAGAGCGGAGATTTTCAGGATATCTAATTAACATTATTGATAATTACTTGCAGGATAGAGTTCTCGAGTTTAAAACAGAGAATGGAAAGGACTATTATGAAGTTTTCGGCTGGTGTATCACAGGGTTCCATATTAGGTCCATTCTTATGGAATTTAATGTACGATGGGCTGTTGAAGTTGAAATTACTACCCGGATCGAAACTTGTCGGATATGCAGATGATGTGGCACTACTGGTGGATCAACCATCTGCACCTTTGATCGAAATAGTCGTGAATGACTGCTTAAGCAGAATTAGCATATGGTTAATATCAAAGAAATTAACACTTACCGCAAGCAAGACGGAAGCAATAATGATGACGAAACGAAGATCTTTTGCGGATACGAGATGAAAATGAGTAAAAGCTTGAAATATCTGGGAGTGATATTGGATGGTAAACTATCTTTTGAACCACACATATAAATGGTATCAACTAAGGCTCTGGTAACAGGATCGAAATTGGCGAGAATAATGCCAAATATGAAAGGTAATGGTCAAACAACTAGAAGATTAATTACTACCTTTGCATATTCTCAAGTATTATATGCAGCTCCAGTTATAAGTGAGACTGTCTCGAATAGTAGGAAACTCAGAAGTCTTCTTGAGAAAGTGCATAGAACATGTGTACTACGAGTTATATCGGCATATCGAACGATATCAACCGCGGCGGCACCCGTTCTTGCTAGTATGCCTTCAATTGAGCTTTTACTCCAAAAGAGGAAAGAAATATATGAGGCACATACATCATTGGTTAATCAATTGTCAATCATGGTAATATCGATAGGACTAATATCAGAAAAAATGCGAGGGAAAAGATGCTTCAAACATGGCAGACACAATGGGATGGAGCGAACAAGGGAAGATGGACCCATTCTCTCATACCCAATATAAAGATCTGGGTGAATAGAGGTCATGGGAAGCTTAACTTCTACCTGACTCAAGTGTTCAGTGGACATGGTAACTTCGGTAGCTATCTACATAAATCCCGGTGCAAACAATACGCAATATGCGAAATGTGTGGCATATGTGAGGATAATGTTGAACACACGATAAATGAATGTAGCTTCTGGAATAGCAAACGGAATACAATATCAGAGACGTCTGAGAATACGAACATCGCAGAACTACTGGAAATAATGTTGACAAACGCAGAAAACTGGCGTAGATGCTCCAATTTCATTATGGAAGTTATGAGAGGGAAAGTCAAGTGCCAACAAGTGCAACTACCGAACCCCTAATCTAACATAGACGTATGTTAAACGGGGGAGTAAGAAGGGAGGATATCAACACTGATCGGTAAATGAACCCCATCCCGAAGTAATGCGAGAGTGGTTCTGGGATTGTGGTTCCTGTGTAGGACCACTGGATGATAGTGTGCTATCACTACGTCCATAAAAAAAGATAGATAGATAGATAAATACATAGATAGATAGATAGATAGATAGATGAATAGATAGTTATGCGACAATTAAGTCCTATTTTTATATTAGTTATGATTCTTGATTAATTTTTCATTTATGCGATAAATAATTTTTACTCCAATAATAATTATTATTTTGTTTGTATGGGGAGTTCTATTCCCTCTATTCGGATCCCAAATTAGCCTATTTGAATTATGTTGGTTTTTTAAATTACTAACTAGTTTAAAAACTTTAAAAATCATGCAAGATTTAGTCATGGTTTCAAAAATTGTTAAATAATTTTTTTTGAACACTTGTAAAATAAGAGAAATAGACAGTTTTTGCTCTTCTGAAAAGTTGTGTTTTTCGAGATAGAGAGTTTTGAATGCAGACCCTCGATATGAGGTATTTTTAGATAAATTTAAGAAAGTCTTTAATAACTTTTTGAATTTTTAAATGATATTAAAGAGAAAATTGCAGGAGGACAAATTTAAAAGTCATTTATATACCATATTTGAGATATATGTATATAAGGTTTTGAGACAGTTTTAAAGCTTTAGCTTTCTAAATAAATTTGAAAATCTGAAATTCTTTTTGAAAATTCAAGTATTTATAAGAGGTTTAGTGGAGAAACTACCCTTATAATGTTTTTTTTTTTTTTTTTTTTTTTTTTTTTTTTAAAAATATCAAAACCTAGAGGGATTTTGGAGTTTCTAAAACTTGTAGTGTGATGTACTCATAAAGACCTTCAAACCTACATGAGAGTGTTTTTCTGAGTGAAAAAAGTGTAATTTTGTCATTTATCAAAACCCCTAAAAAATTTAACTCAAAAATTTGTTTTTTCAAAGATGATTAATATAAGAATATATGTATCTAAAAATATAACTCCATAAAATATATTCCAGGTTAGTCCTTTTTCTGGAATATAATCTTAAAAAGTTGCCTCATATATTCCAGTTTGGCTTGTCACTTATAGTCATTTTAAATATTTTGACAAATTTTACATATTTATTGATAGATATTTTTGAAAAATGTTAAAAATTTAGTATGTATTTTTAAACTTAAATTTTAACTTAAATAGTTTCATAAGTAATCTAAAATAATGAATTTTTATTTTATTGACTCTTAGTTAGTTAGTTCTTGTATTATCAATTTATTTATTTGTATGTGATGCCGTCAAATGGAACAATTTATTTACGTCCACCTAACAACATATTGTTGTGATAAACACTTGTATGTATATTATATTGACCGTAACTCTCCCTAGAATCTTTCATCGGGTTGTTAGAAGATGTGAAATATTAGGGAAATCGGATACCGTTAATCTGTGCCGCATTAGTCTTGTATAGTTTGTATGGTGCGTTTATATGAGTGAAATATAGCTTTTTTACAATTTTTGGAAAAATTTAGCTATAAAATACTTTGCTTTGTAACAAAATGTTAAAAAATCGTAATGTACACATAATTATCTAACAAGATATAAAAAGAAAAAATTAGTATGATAAAGTTATTATGAATTCCCCAGACCATTAATGATGTTTTACACCACTTGTGTAAGAAATGTATAAACTAATTTAAAATTGATAAATGCTTAAATAAAATGCTATTTTTAATTAAATTTTAACCATAATTACTAAAAAATATTTGCTTCTACACGATTTAATTTTATTTTATTTTTTACTTATTTATTTTAGTTTTAATTTTCTAAGAGTTTTGAAACAGGACTCCTATTTCAAACTTTTTTGAAATTTGCTCTATTAGGTTAATACCTTATATGACTAAGCCGCACCTGCGGTTTGAATTTTGCGTATTTCGGCAAAAAATCACTTTTTTAAGGTTTTTTTATTATAAAGTAAATTTTTTTTTAAATCGATTTTCAGAATAAACAGAATTATTACAGAATAAAATAAAACATTTTATGGAAATATAACTGAAAGGACTTCGTTGATATTAGCAGTAAAAAGAAGCAACTTTAAACCTCAAATAAGCTTGGGGTCAGCATTTCTTAAATATTTGTAAAGTAAATTTTATTAAATTAATATCATGGACAAATAAGAGTCATACTAAAACATCAGAATTCCTCACAGTAATCATTGCAGCCAAATCCAGACGAAAAAAAATAAAAAAATAAATTGTTTTCTTTAAAAATTTAAAATATTTCAATTTTTTTACCTTATTATTTTAAAGGTTATCCTTGCCCAATTAAAAAAAAAAAAAAATGAAATCAGAGTATATTTTCTGAGTTATGGTTTATCTAACTGTTTAATAATTTGGTCTAGTTTGAATATCAGTAAAAAATAATTACTTTATAGCTAAAAAAAACCGCAAAAATGCCGAAATCGGCAAAATTCAAATTACAGGTACGGCTTAGTCATAAAAGGTATTGTTCTAATTATCTTTTAATTTTGTTTACTATAGTGTAGTTTATAAACATGTATAGTTTTTTTCGAACTTTTTTGAAATTTGTTTAGTAAAAGTTTGAAATTGGAGTTTTTAAACAGTCTTAAACGTCAACATTTTTTAACCAAATCAACATTTTTTAACCAAGCATGGAAAGGGGTTTGAATTATCTTGGAGAAACAGTAGTTAGGGCTCAAATTTAAAAAGAATATCATTTCATTTAAACATTTCTCAAAATATTAAAAAATTTTTTGTACACTACTTACACAAGTGGTCTGAAACAGATTAATGGTCTGAGAAATTTGTAATAACATAAATATTTTTTAACCAATTTTTTCTATTTATATCTTGTTTGATGTGTAAATTACGATTATTTAACATTTTGTTACAAAACAAAGTATTTGATTACTAAATTTATCCAAAAACTGTAAAAAGCCATATTTTTCCCGTATAAACGCACTACACAAATTTAAAGTCTAATGCGGTACGGGTTGAAGGTATCCCATTTCATTAATATTTCTCATAATATCTTTTAACAACCCAATTAAAGATTCTAGGAGGAGTCACTGGCAATTTTTTGGCGCAGTCTAGTGTACATACATGTTTATTTTCATAATATTTTGGCACATGTCTAAGGCAAAAATAAAATTGTAAAATTATTGTTATAATAAAATTATATTATGTACACGTTAATGGCGGCAAACGGAAGCCATTGAAATTGAAATATTACAAAACTTACACACAATAAAAATATAAGAAAAATTTCATAATGTTATTTTAGTATTTAGTATTTTCGTAAGATTTTAATTGCTTAAAAAATTGGCAAACTTTTCCAACAATAAATATTAGATTTTTAATTATTCTATCAAAAACTAAACTTTTTATTATTTTTTCCCTTAAAATTTGTGAAAAATACACTATTTATTTCTAATTTACTTGAAATATTAATAAAAATCGAAATGTATACATTTGATACAGCTCCTTACAGCTTCTGTCGTTCATAAATTAAAAAATTTGTTGCGAATTTTCTCATATCAACTAAACATGTTTGTTGACATAATAAAAAGTATACAAATAAATGCTCTACATGCTATCGTAACGCATTCAAGTCAACTAAGTCTTCATTATCACCAACTGCAGCATTAAAGTCACAATCAACATCATAGACAACAATATTTTACACCAACGATAATTGCCCATTGCTTCTCGACTGTATGAGTATGAGTCTATGACATGACAACATATGACATGACATGTAATAAACATAAAATAAATAAAAAAGAAATCAATGAAAATGTTTCCAATGTAAAATGTATGACAACCGAATGAAAGCAAATAAAATTCAATTTTAATTTAATTACACTGTTTCCCCATGATTATTATTTTAAATCAAAAACATTTTATGCGAGTATTTGGTATCATAACATGGAAATTAATAATTAATAAAAATAAATGCAGTAAAATTTCTTCGGCTGTGAACCCGAAAACTTAAAATTTTCCTTTAAAATATTGTTTGGAGAAATATAATTAATATTTCGAATGAAAGAAAATTCAATATAATATATGATTTGATCAAGGTTTTTGGGAAATTTCAAAAAAAAAAAAAAAAATTAAAATTACGAACGTTTCGAAGGAGAAGACCGTTATCCAAAACGTCTCTGGTTTTACTTTATTCGCATCTACGTTTTCTTTTTGAAACATAAAAAAAGGTTATTAGCCGCAACAAACAAATATTTGAGAAGTAAATATTACCACCTTTTTGAAAAAAAAATTAAAAATCTTAAATTTTTATTAAAATTCATATTAATTCTTTATCGGAACGATATATTTATATAATTCTTGCTACAAAGTTTTTTGAATTTTGTGAGGAATTTACGCAGAAAAAAGTATGGCTGAAATATTACTAAGCAAGTCAATATTTGAATTTGAATTAAATTTAATAAAAAAGTAATAATTTGTTGTTTTATTGGTTGTAAATATTTTCAAATTCAATATAAAAAACAAAAACAATTTTCTGTATTCTGACAAGTTCAGTAAAAATAACAAAAAAAAAATTATTAAAATGCTGTAAAATATAACTCAAAATCTAATATTTGCAGATACTCAGAGGTAAATTATTTAGGTAAAAATTTTACAAATGCAATAATATTTATATATCTTAGTCCGGACCTTTTAAATATAGATTTAAAAACACCTAAAAATTTATCTTACAATGGACGTAAGTAGTGTTGTTTTTTATACTCTATACTAACATAATCATCTCGGAATCGATTTGACTATGTCCATCCGTATTCATAGACGTTTGGCTAGCGGTCCATTTAAATTGTACGTATATATGAATGAACATTTTTTAGATTATTTCTTAGAACTTGGTATATGTAATTATATTACTACACCTAACTTTATTGAATTGTTTTATCAAAAAAGTCCTTCAACGCCTACAATTGTTTATACCTTATACCAATGATTCCCAAATGGGGTTCCTTGGTATCCGTAACAATGTTTTTTGGGTGTCCACAAAGAAGTTTGTTTCATTCGAGATGATAGAGTAACTCGCTAAGATTTAAAATGCTAGATGAAAGCTAGAAACTTTCTTAATATCTTTTGGACTAATTATAGAAAATGAAGGACTATTTCTTACTTTCTAAGGATATTTATAGTTTCTACGTTGTCAATTGAAAGGGAGACTAATTCTATTTATATGTTTATTCACCGAGAAGAATTTATGAAAGATTTCTGTAGGAACTCTTGCTTTTCATCATCATAGGTGGTTGGAGTATTGTCTCTAAAAGTATAAAGTAACTATGTCCTTCCGTCTGATTGGCTGGCTTGCAATCTTAAAGATATCTTGGTGAAATTTGGCATGGAACTGGCTATGATAGGTCCATTTTTGATCTAGTGCTCACACATATATCCACTTTGAGTAGGGTTTAAACGTTGTAAATATAGCAATATTTTAATGAAATCAGTTGTTAATAACTCTTCATAACAAATTGCATTAAAATCGTTTTATAATTAACCATACCACCCATATAAAGATCACATTCCAGAATCACTTTATAGTGTATTAATACCATAAAATGGGTTATATTTTATAGAAATATAAATTACATATTAGAATTGCTTGAGTCGTTTCATCAAGATTTATTTATTCGTAAGCTTAGTAGATTCGGAATTCATAGCTAAACGATACATGATGAAGTCATATTTTCTTTTAAAACATGCCTGTCCTGTTTACATTAAGTAATATTCAATAAAAACTATTTAAATTTGAATAATGATACCTTCTTTTAGATCGATTTGGGCATTAGTGTATTGTGAAAGACTGTTCCAACAAATACAAATTTTTTTACATTTAATTAACACTTAAAGTATTATTTATTATTCATTACTTATTTATTTATTTATTTATTATTATTATTCTATGTTCATTAATGTATATTTTATTACAAATGTATTAATTGAAAAAAATATTTTTTAATAAATCTTATTAAACATTTTATTGTTTTAAAAATAAATATTGTTTAAAAATCTGTTAAAAAATCAAATATTGTTTTTATTGTTTCAAAAAAAAAAGTTCCTAGAAATTTGTCAGAATTTTTAAACATTCAAATATTTTAATAAGAAAAAAATACATTTTTCTTAATTAAAACATTTACGAATTTGAATGTTTGATAGGTCCGATTTCATCAAAAAAAAAAATGTAATTGGTTTTATAAATACAGTAATAGAATATGAAATTTAATTTTTTCTGTGTAGAGAATATTTTTAAATTTTAGGACCAACATTAAGCCTGCCAAGTTTGAAGATTTAGAAAAAGGAAGCAAAATGAAAAGAAAATTTTTAACGGTCTAAATATCTCTTAAACTAAAAGAAATAACCTACATGTGTAAGAATAATTTTTGTATAGATTTACAAGGATATATACAAATTATTTTTAGAGACTTGTTTTTTTATTTTTTATTATGACATCCGAGGTGACGAATTTCGGACGTTCCACATATCTCTGACGGATCAAAAACAACTCAGTGCTGGTTATGTGAAATTTTATTTATATAACACAAGTTGCGGAATTATTAAAAAAAAAACGTTTTGAAACCATTGTGCGATTGAGTTTATATTTTAATGTTTTTATTATAAAAAACGTTTCTTGTTAGTTTTTTTTTTTTTTTTTTTCATTAAGAAAAAAATTTTAAGGGTGATGACAGATCTTTTATTTTTGCTATTTTTGTTATAGGAGCTTTATTTAACAAGTAAACTGATCTATGTAAAATCATATTTTTTTCCTGGACGTCAAATGAACCAAAATCTTAGTTATTTATCTGTTTCAGACAATTTTGGCATCGATTTGTTGTTACAGCATATTTTTGCATATTTTAGTCTTACCAGAATATTTTTTATATTTTAGGTTCAGCAGCATATTTTGTCATATTTTTATAGAAAATTCTTATTTTAAAGCATATTTAGCAATTTAGATGACATATTATTGCATATTTCATACTTAAGAGCCTTTTGCTTATATTACACTAAAAATCATAATTTTGTATATTTTCAACTTAAGAGAAAAATTTTGCATATTTTGCACCCAATAGATTTTTTTTAAACAATATGTTTTTCAAATCCGATTCCCTAATAATTTTCATCATATAATTTGATAGTGAATTTGTAATTTCCTGATGCAATGTATTAACTTTGGATATTTTTAAGTGTAAAAAGAAAATATTTTTTAGCAATTGCTAATAAAAATCAATTTATTTTTAGCACGAATAGCTGATAATTTGAAATTTAGGAGGAAATAATTTTGAGAGCATATTTTTTAACTTTAAGTGCATATTTTCTGATTTTAATGGCATCTCCTATTTTCATTATTTATGTTGGATTGGGTGATCTCTTTAGAGGTTGTAGTTAACGAATATTTTAAGGATTTACGTTTACAGATTGAAATGGTGTAATGTAATGATTGAACTTTCAAGAATTGAGAATGTTTAAAAAGTAGAACCCAGATGAAAACAATCATAAAATTTATCTAAAACAATTACGAGTTGTAAATAACTCGATATTTGTATAACTAAATACATGCTTTTGCTGTGTTGTTACTTTAAATATGAGCAAGCTCAAAGACATAAATGTATTGGAAGACTTAATACTACACTAGACTCTAGATATTGTCAATAAAACCAATGATGGTAATTTACAATTAAGTTGATGTAAAAAGGCGACAACATCAGCAGCAACAACAATATACAAACTGGTCTTACGATTTGGGAAAAATAATTTGAACACTAAATTTAAGAGTCAAACACGACAAATACAAGTAAGTGACTTGTACAAGATGATCATGATGTTGAAGATAATGATGATGATGATGATGAAACCGATGACTATCAGCTTGGGAAAGTATGTAGTGGATTAAAAAGAAAATGCTATTTCTGGAAAAACATTGAGTTTGTATTAAATCTATCAATATAATTAATAAAAATAAAATACCAAACTAAAATGTTTATTAATTAATAAAAGAAACACATTCAATTGCAATTTACACTTGTCATTTAAATTCAAGTACTTCTATATTTGATATAATTATTTATTTATTTTATTTTTTTTTTTTATTAAGCTTCATAGTGTTAAAATGACAGCAACTAATTGTTGTTTAGGTCGTTTTAATACCATAATCCCAATTCACAAGAAACTCTAATAAGTCAATAAAATGAAACATTATTTGAAATTTAATTAACTGTTTTTTATAGTAATACTGACATACCTTAGAAAGATAACTTTTATTATTATCAGAGGTTTTTTGTTTAAAAACATTTGAAAGGAAACTCATTAATTTCATGAATTCCACAAATTAGTTTTCTTTTTACAAAACACGCGTAAACTAGCAGACAAACAGACAGAGAGACAGACAGAGTGACAGACATAGATACACATAGAGCTACTTGCTGCTTTTTAAGATGCTGCCAAAAGCTGGAAGATAAATTATATTTTAGAAATAATTATGTAAATATAATTATCGTGTATTATTTATTTTTGAAAAACTGTTTTGGAATGCTGTAGTTTTGTTATATATTTTGTAAACATTTTCTTACTCCTTTGAACATTTTTATTTCCAGGAAATCCTTAAAGCAATTAATCTTAAAATTTTCTTTTATTTCTATAATTAACAATTATTTCCTTTAAGCACAATTATTTTATAATTGTAATAAATTATAAAGTTATTTGATTTATATTGAAATTTCATTTGGAACTCCAGCATTGTTCATGCCAGCACTATGGGGTGTCTAATAAAATTGTATGTGTTGGTGTTGTAATACAGCAAGTATAAGAGATTTGTAAAGCTTAAAAGAATGCGTTTAGATTTGTCATTTTGTATTTGAATTTGAATTATGTATTTTGTAATGTAACAGAAAATTAATTAATAATTTAAAAATTTACTTTAGATAAATAAATTGACTGAGTTTTAAATATTCTACAGAATGAATGAGTTTCCTTTAAAGGATACCTAAAGCTTTATTATTATTATTATTTTTTTTTTCTTTTTTTTTTTGGTTATGTAACTTGGATGTCCACATTCTAGAAATAATTCTTCAGGCAACCACCCAAAAAAAATATTTTTTTTTCTTTTTTTGAAAAATAATTTTAGTATAACTGAGATAAACTCCCATTTATTATTTTTTTTTTTTTCAAAAATCCCAATCCGGAAAAAAACATGTTTAAAAAATAGACCTTTTTCATTAAACTGGTCATCCCGTCGTTATAAAAGGTATACGTTGCACATTGGTTTCAATGGCATGAAAAATTACGCTTAATTCATTTCCAAATTTCAGATCCGATCTGGTAGTTTGCAAAATTCATTTCTAATATACAATGAACAATTCTATAAGGAATTAAAATCATAATTTCATATATTATTACCTTTGAACAGTCAGTTATACAATGTTTTTGCTATGCGCAACTTTTTATTTTTTTAAATAGAATACAAATTTGCACCTTTAAAAAAAAAAGAAATATTTAAAAATATTTGCATACAATATTCAGAAATCACAAAAAGAAAAAAAACAAAACAGAAAAAATGACATAAGTTTTACGGTTCCACCATAAAAGCTAAATTTTTAAGGCTGTCGATTTCAACAAAATCCCGATTTTTTCCACTGTACACGAAAACATCAATATTTTGCCATCATTTAAAGTTCACTAAAGATAAAATAAATTACCCAGACGATCGATTTTAATAATTAGTAACGCAACATTTTATCAAGTTTCACCAGACACCAAACATTTTTATAAAAGCTTAATTTTTAAACTTCAGTTAATCGCCACTTTTAAGCCACTTGAAACCACAGTGCATCGCGACGTGTCAAAAAAATATATTTTATGTGTTTAACATATGGGGATATATAAATAAAATCTATCTACTTATTTTGCCTTTTGAGTATTTTTCAAAACTAAAACATTATAAATTGTTAAATAATAGAAAAGACTTGCGAGAAGACCCTTTCCCAAGATGCATCCGGTTTTACTTTACATTTATTTACATTAATGTTGGGTTATATAAAAAGTATCCGCGGTTTTTATTAAATGTTTGAACTAAAATTTTTTGTATTCAAAGTCAATTTTTATCAAGTACATATTCGCTATTACTATCTATGACTTTTTATCATTCTTCTGGTAGTTTCATAATTCCATCGCTCTAGAACTTCTGTGGGTTATCGGCGAAAATCTTGCCCAAGTGATTCTCAGCGGCTCTTCTGTTGGCCAATTTGTTTTTATCATCAAGCGAGTTTTGCAGAGACCGAAACATATGTTAGTCAGACGGTCCGGGCTATACGGTGGGTGCATTAAAAGTTCCCATCCACGTGCAATCAAATTTTGGCGGGTCATCAAAGATTTGTATCGCCTGGCATTGTCATTTAAACACAGAAAAAGTTATTAAAAATTATATTTTTAATTAACATGGTTGACTCATTTTACATCAAAATTTAATTAAGATATTGAAGAAAAAATATAATAAAAGAAATAGTAAATATAAAATCCAAGTAAACGTTTTTTCTCATTTAAATTTTTAATTCATTTAATCATCTACTGGATTGATTTAATTAATTTTTTAATTGGAAAATTTTTTCTATTTTTCATTTTTGTCAGTTATTTATAATTGATACAACTGTTTTAGTGAGAAGTGCAAATTCAAACAATTTTTAATTGAATGAATTATTTTGGTGATTAGTGTCTTTATTCGAGTTGTAATCAGTAGAATTCAGAAATGATAATTTCGCCAGGTTGTACCAGCTCATAATGATTAATTCCCTTCCAATCCCTCCAAACACTCAACATAACTTTATTTGCCATCAAACCAAGCTTTGAAGCCGTTTGTGAAGATTCACCGACCTCTAGCAGTGATCTTTTTGCTTAATAAACCCATTTTTCATCGAACTTCTTTGAATAGCCAGTCTCTTTAAATGATTCCAAACTACCATGTGGTTGACTTTTAGTGCCTTCGCTATCTCTTGACAGGATGCGTACCGGTCTTGCTTCACCAAATTTCAACGACTTTCTCAGTGTCTAGCCGATCAGAGCGAGATGCATCTTTGACATCAAAATTTTCCGAAAGGAATCAAGAAAACTACTCTTGACTTTACAAATTTTTCGGCATTTCTTTTGCAGCGTTTTTTTTTTTTGTAATAAAAAAAAAAGCAGCACAGCGTATTTCTTCAGATATTTCACTCATTTTCAATTCCATATAACTTTTACTTAAGCAACAAATTAAAGAACTGTAACCTGTAATATCACCTTTCAAATACGTGATCGTTTGATAAAATCGAATTAGTGTTCAACGACACATGGGTACCAACCCCCACCTAGTGACAAAAAACTTGGATACTTTATAAATCACCAATATTTCATTTGGAAACATTTTTAAAAGTGAAAAAATTTGATGAGATTTTTTTTTAACTTACAACTTCAGATTAATATAATTTAATTGCCGGAATAATATATTTACATGCTTCTTGATATTATATTATTTAGAATATTGTAGGGAATCTAGTGAATATTTTAAAAAATTTTAGGGCCTACATTAAGTCTAAACCAAGTATAATAAACTAAAAAATTAGTCCAAAAACAAGAAAGAAATTAGTTTCGATCTCAATTCTCTTAAAATAATAGAGACAATATACAAATGTAAGAGTAAGTTTGTAGATATTTACAAGGATTATTTTCTATATAAAATATTTTTTACAATTAACTCATAATTTAATTTTTGACAATTAAGAGTCTGAGCTCCAGCTATGTAAAATTTTATTTAGATATCTCTATTGGTTTACAAGTTACATACTTATTTCCAAAAATAAAATGCATTTTGAAACTTTGTGATAATAAATATTTTTTTAAATTACTCCAATAATAAATTTTATTTTGTGTACACACTTTTGTTTTCATTATCGTTTAGAAGGGGGAAAAAACGTAGAACTTTTTAACAGCTTGTTTTTATTCGTATCAATTTAAATTCATTCAAACGTTAATATTGCCAAATTAGTGGTATAATTCTTTAATGTTGTATGCAACTTCTTTTATTTTACTTCTTACATTGCCTACTGTATACATACATATATATTCCTTTAATCCGGCTACTGTTCTCCCTAATTAATAACAAGTTGAGTTTTTTTTTCAGTTTCCTTTTTCATATAATGTTAGGATTCTTAATTGGTTTTCGTGATGCATTTCATTCATTTCTTGTTGAAATTTGTATTTTATGTTTTGTATATCTTTTATATATTTTCTGCCACGGATACGAGTATAATGTTGCAGATTGTTGTTAGGTTATTGACATTTTAATGCAAAAGCAGAGACAAAGAGAGATTCGCTTTAAAGTTGTAAATTTGTTAAATTGTAATACTTAACAAACAATTAGAGAGGAATTGCTTAGACATGTAAGAATTAATGATAAATAATACACAGACTCTGAAATTAACTTGTTTATTTTATTATTTTTTTTTTTTAACACAATTCTTTGCCACAAAAATATGTTGGTAGCAAATGTGCAGTAAATTCTCATGTCCATGATCATAGACTTTACCAATTAAAATAAATTTAAAAAACTATACACTCACACATAGAAACTGAAAAAAAGAACAAATTAATTTAACAGATTTGTGAGAAAAAGGTGTTGACACCTTTGAAAGCCAAATACTTACAAGTGCAAGCGGTAATCTACATATTTGCTACAACTAGCAACAATATATGCTACAGCTGCTAAGAAATTGCGTCTAGTTAGAAAAAAAAAAGCAGCAAGCAGTTAATGGCACCACTAAATAGCAAGTTGCACACGCTGATGCAGACAAAAGATAAGCTCCAATGTCGAATGAACAGGCCTACGTGGGGATGTTGTTAAGGAAACTAAACACAGAAAAAACAAAAAATGTTGCAACACGATTAATGTTTAACTATTTAACAAATAGAAATGTTTTAATGTTTTTTTTTTTTCTTGTAGTTTTAGTTAATATCTGTTACAATAAAAACCAAAAACAAATTAAACTTAAAACTAAATGATGACTAACTAACTACTCAATTAATATGGCAACAATTTATTTGTTGAATGTAAATCTATTTTAATGATTTTTTTTTGTAAAGTTTTATTTGTGTTTTTTTATTCCGTTGTTTAATTTATTTTTGGTTTTTTTGATCTTTTTTATTTGGTTTTCTTAAATTAATGACATTTTAACATCATCATGAATATTATACAGTGAATTTTTGTTACGGTGTCTACAAATCACAAGCAATTTATTCAAATTTGCAACCAATGCAATGCTCGTAAACTTTAAAATTGCACAACAACAGAGAGAAAAATTTAGTACGTTTGTCATATTGCAATATGAAGTACACTCAAAAAAAGCGATGGTAAAACAGCAAGGGCTAACATTGATTCTGCAGTAAGAGATTTCGCAGTAAATTTAGATACAAACTATGGCATTCTGATCTCATAAGCCGATCTTTCATAGAAATAAACAAGATTTTTGGTGAGAAAAATAATTGATCACAGATGCTTTTTTCTCGCTTTTTAAATTTAGTGATAAATTTTTAGTAACAAAATCATAAATTTTCATCTTTTTTGCTCTAGCGTCTGAATTTCCCTAATAAAATGCGTTTTTATTTTTTATAAAAAGTCAATTTTTAATGAGAAAATTTAGTGATCACATAATTTCATTTCTTTGGTTCCAGAGCCTCTAGTTTCCTCAGAAAATTCGATTTTATTTTAGTGGAAACAGTTAGTGATCAAAGATTTTCATTATTTTTCCTCTAGCGTTTCCAATTTCTTTATAAAATGCGTTTATTATTTTTAAATAAAATTCGATTTTTAGTGAGAAAATTAAGTGATCACAGATTCTCTAATTTATTTCAAAAATGTAATTATAGTTTTTCGTATAAAAAATCGCTTTTTACGATTTTTGGTGGGAAAATAAAGTGGTCTCAGATTTCCGTCTTTTTTGCTCTAGCGGCTTAAGTTTTCTTTAGTTTTTAATAAAAAAAAAATCGATTTTTAGAAATGTTTGGATGGAATCACAGCTTTACATCCTTTTGGCTCTAGCAGTTCTAATTTCCTTAAAAACACATTTTAATATTTTATATTAAAATCGAATTTTAATCATAACAGACTTGCATTTATGATACATTTTCATCCTTTTGATTCTAGTGTCTCTAGTTTTCTTAAAATAACCGATTTTAGTATTTCATATAAAAAAGTGATTTTAATAGAAAAATAGATCTCTAGTGAGAAAAATAAGTTAAATGAAATTTTATATCTTAATATAGAAAATAGATTTTTAATGAGAAAAATGAGTAATCACAGATTCCTTTTGCTCTAGCTCATCTAGTTTTCTTATAAAATGCAATTTTAGTGTTTCATATAAAAAATCAATTTTGATTACTTTTGCTCTAGCGCCTCAAGTTTACTTATAGGACTCGAATTGAGTTTTTCGGTTTCATCGGTGTTTGAAAATTATTGTTTTTTTTGTTTTCCTATGGATTTTGTTTAATTTATATTCAATACTAATTGTATTAAAAAAAAGTATTATTCCTCATACCACAGTATTCCTAGAAGCACAAATATGTTGGTATACATGAGAGTATAATTGTTAAGTTGTAGTAAAATATTTTTTGTTTGTTACTCGTATGCGCATGTGCAACATGCAAAGCCATTTAAAAACAAAGTTTATGTTGTTGTAATGCTACTGATCTCTGGCTTTGCTTCCCATACACAAAACCAACAACTATTTCTACTAACACAAACAATTAAATGGCTAAAACACTGTTGCCACCAACTGGCACTTAAACACAAAGAATTTTATAGGCAACAAACATAAACTTTTGCTCTTGCCACCAATACAATAATGCAATAACCATAGACTTGTTAATCCGACTATTTGAGAGAGTGTAGCTGTGTGTTGTTTAAAACAATTAATGTCACGATCTAGTCTAAATTAAAATATTTTGCATTAGAAAATAGCAAATAAAATGTTGGCAATTAAGTTAATTTGTAATTGCTTAATACTTGATTTTTTTTTTTTTTGTTTTTTTTTTTTTTTAAGTTGGTAGTTTGTACATTGTTTGGTTGTTTTTGTTTTGTTGTTCTGCCAAAAGTTTGTTGGAGTCTGTCTCATCGTATACATCGCCATTGTCGATGTCGCCGTGTTATAACAAACTTTTGGTAATTCATGCAACCACCACCATTAATGCTACTTATATATATTTACAACTATTAACTTGTACGATCTTATATACACACATTCGTAAACAAACAGATCCAAAGACGATCATCGTATAAGGTGTGTGTTTTATAGTTGAAAAACATTTTGTCGTCTTAGTAGATACGAGCTGCAAAATGTGTGTGAGTAAATAGTTTATGACCATTTTTGGCCCAGAAATACTTGTACGAAAAAATAAATAAAATAAAATAAAAAACTTTGTAAATGTTTTATAATTTGCAACAAATAAGGAATGTTAAATGTTGTTTTGTTTCGTTTAGTTTTGTTTAAATTTTAATCAACTATTTTAGGTTCGTTTTAAAATAATTTTAAAATTTTTTATGACAAATTTACGAAATTTAATTAGAAAAATAATAATAAAAAACTGCAAAAATATTACGAATTTTTATATTTGTCTTAATTGTTATAAAGTAGGAACAACAAAGTATCAATATAAGATATTGGGTCGAGGAAATGGCATACCTTTACTGAATTGCGAATAAATTCGATATTTATATATCCATTTAAATGATATATAGCAAGTTTTCTCTTCTCTTGGAAGCTATTAACATTAGTTAAATAAGATATTTTTTACAATATGTGCTGCAATTTCCTTTATAATTGTTTATCTTCAAAGTTCAATCAAAAGCGGTTAGAACTCCTTGACCAGAAATACCTAAATCGATTAAGAAATCCATTGACTCAGTGTCAGTATTTTTTCTACTAACCAATATTAATATATATTTAATTGTACACATACATCTTTCTTTGTAAATTAATGAAATTATTAATCTTTATTAACAACCATGTTGCAATAAATTTTCATCGGCAAACGTTTATAATAATAATTTTATTTGTTTTGTGCAGTTGTTAAAAAATAACTTTGAAAGTTAAATAATTAAGATTATTAATACAAAAATACGCATACAGAATAATAATAAATGTTTTATAACACGCAACTTGATGATACACGAAAAATATTAATAATAAATATTGTTAAAAGGATCTTTTAAAAAGAGGTGTGGCATAAAATATCATTTTACACAATTTGTAGTTAAACTTTTTTAATATAGACTTTAACACCAATATGTACGAGAGAATTTTCAAAAGTTTCGGTTATTTTATTATGAATTTTCCTGATCCAGTTGAAATATTTTACAAATAAAGATTCAAATTTACAAAATATTATTTAAGGAAAAAGTTTCTAAACCTATAATTGTTTGTTCAAGGAATGTAAGGAGGGCACACGAAAAAAAGATTGATGCACACTTTAAGGTTTGTATCTTTTGCTATACGCGAAAATAAATTGTATTATAAACTCGATTATTTATATCACTATTCTAAGCAACAAATTTTGTTATAATAGCAAAATTAGTTTTTCTTTAAATGGAAATTGAACAAAATTGAAATTTATAAAAAAGACTTATTGGGTTATATAAAACAATTTTTAAGAAGTCGAGTATTTGGTGAGATACAGTTTCTGGGTTCTTAAAAAAATATGTGCACAGTATATAAAGAGTTCATGACTGGCGCAAGGAAACGTGGCAGAGGAAGACATAGTTGGTATTGTGACTGTAGGAAACAATGTAAACAAAATAAGAATTTAAAAAATACCAACATCTCCTTTTCCAGAAAATTAAAAACAAAATAATAATAAATAAAAAGATATAGCCCGACTATATATTACCCTACACTATTGTGCATATGAATAAAAATTTGTGGAGGGGTCTTATGAAGAACCTGTGGCCTATTGTGAACCGATACTAGTAATAAGTGTAAAAATATATTGGTTTAGTTTTATAACCAGATTTTTTCGTGCTTACTTTGTTACCCCCCAATTTTTGTGGAACCCATTTTCAAATTGTTAGGTAACAAATTACATATAAGACATTTAAAAACTTTATAAAATTAGAATAAATAATTATAGATTTTTTACAGAAAAATATTAATTTAAATGAAATGATGATATGAGTAATATTTAATACACCATATGTTGAAAAAACCTGTAACATTTCTCCCTAAAAGTCTTGTTCTGTCTCCTACTTTATCACAAATAAATAAATTCAAAATTTGTATTAAAAAACAGGTGTTTGCTTTTTTACATACGCACAATTTCTGCATGTAAAGAATGTACACGAAAATATTTAGTTAGGTAAGAATATTTCGTTTAACTAGCATCTATTAGGTATCTTTAAATGTTTAAAGGTCAATAGCATCTGCAGGAATCTGCTCCCTCTTTCGGAAACAATATTAGAGTTAATACATTGTCATTAACAACATTTTAATTGGTCCAATGAATTCTGTAATGAATTCATTATTTTCCCATTTTAATGGACTAACTATTTATTAATCTTAGTTTTAAAACAATATTTTGTTTTGACTTTGGAATTAAACAAAATTTTAATTGATCTTATTAATTACGTAATTAATTAAAAACCACTAACTAAAAATTTCTTTTTTTTTCGTGCACATACTTTATTTCTTTTGTAACTAATTCAGTTATTAATATTAATATTTTTAAATGTTTTTAGTTTTTGTTTTAAATGGTTTTTTTTCTATATAATTGCCTACACGATCGATTTGTTCTCATTTTGTGGTGGTGAAATTAATGCAAATTGTTTGTAAATTTAAATAATTTAATTTATTTCAACACAAAAAATTTGATTGTCTCGTTAGGTTTTCATTGCTAAATGATTATTAACAACAATATTTATTAACAATTTATGCAAATTAATAATAATAATAAACTCAAACCAATATGATCACATAGACAGTTATGTAGTTTAACAATTAGTTTAAGTTCGAGTCAAGTTTAGTTAAGTTGTCTTGTTCTCCACGCTCCACTTAACCAACTAACCAACCAACCAACCAACCAACCAACGAACGTCATCGCCATCATCATTTGTTAAACAATAAAAATGTTCACTAATTAATTTTGATTACAATTTACATGCAAATAAAAAATACTCATACAACAATGAATTTATAATCGTGCAAAAAAGTAAAATAAAAAATTAAATTGAAATCACAAAAAAAAAAACCAAACAAAATATTTATAAGTTTTTTTTACGTTAAGCGAGTATTGTTTCATTTGTTTATTATTTTTTTTCGTGTTGTTTGCTTTTTTTAGCTTAATTAATAATTTTTTATTTATTTGTTTTTAAGGTTTATTGTTTTGTGTATATGTGTGTTTTTTTATTAGAGTAGACAAATTTGTTAGGTGTGATTAATTTGTTTATAATAAAAATGCAAAATATTTTTAAAGATTTTTGATAATAAATTAACAAATAAGAAAGGAAAAAAAAACATACTAATAATAAATTGCTAAAGTAGCATAAAGTTTTTATGATTTAATTATTTTGAAAAAACAACAGTTAGATTTAAATATAGAAAAGTGGAACAAAATATTTTATACATATTCAGGATGTGACTTTAATTAAAAAAGTTGATGAAACCGGTCGTAATAAATTTAAAGTTGATAATTATAATCGTCTCACAGTGCTTTGTTTCCATTTAACGAATCGGCAAAAAATAGAGGAATTATCGTAGAAACATAAAACTTGGCACAGTGGTGTCTTTTAGTAAAATTAAGAAAAATGTTAATTTTCAACTAAATCGATACAAGGACACGCCCACCTCCCATACACATAGAATTTTCAAAATTATATTTTGTCTGCAAATACAATCAGTTTGCAAATAAATTTTATACGTTTTTATGATATCTTCATCTATGCCAAATTTTAGCTATATCGGTTTAAGAACACGGCCACTTTCCATGTAAACTATGTGCACAAAGATCTGTACATTTTTTAAGTTATTTTGATGAAAATTTTAAGTAAATTTTATGAAATTTAGTATATATGATTATTTTGATACAAGAATCAAGTCTATTGAAATCGGTTATGATCAGTCCATTTATTTTACATAGCCCCCATACAAATGTCCTTCCAGTTTCAACGCTTATAAAAAATATCTTAACTATTTTACAATTTTAGTGAAATTCAGCACGTAAAAATTTTCTATTAGAATAAATCTGTGTAACAAATTTTTGAAAGATCGGTTCATATTTGGCAATAGCTTTCATATAGCCTCATTTCCGAAAACAATTTTGTCCTGCATAAATCTTATACATGTAAGTATCAAGATAAAATTTGGACACAAAGTAAAAAACGTTACTTTATTAGGACTGGTTCATAACTGACCATAGCTTCCATATAAGAGCCTGTCTCTATGGATGCATATGTCATATGCTGTGTGTGTATATGTTATATGCACGGGCTTTACCGACTATAGTCTCCTTAATTGTTTTTTATATATATATTTTTTTTTATTTAATTTTTGAACAATATAATAATAAATAAATATATAATTTATTTCATAAAATTATCAATACCTTTAATTTTTAATAAAATTTTTCATGAAATTTAAAATTTTTTTTATATATATTTGCTATACACATTTAAGTTCTTAACATATGTGTGTGGAACTCAACAAAAAAAATTTTAAATTTAGGTTTGGACAAAAATTCATAAGTTTCAAATTTGTGGCCAAAAAATCTTAAATTTTTCTTTCATAAAATCATTAATAAAAAATAACATGTTTTTTCATACATATTTTTTAAATTTAGCTTCCATTTACAAAAATTTGCTAGATTGATGAATATTCTAAATGTTTTTCTATAAAATTTTGGTTCAAAATTTTATTTGGTTTATTTGGACATATTAGTTCACTTTTAGTTACACTACAAATATTGGCCTATTTCTATTTTTGACAAATGGTCAAATTACGCTAACATACAATTTTTAAATTTTCGGTCAAAATTTTGGACTTATTTTTACGTAACTGTTTACAACACCAAATTTTCTATTAAAAACAAAAATAACAAATAACATGATATTTTTTCCTAAAAAAAATGATTCTTCATTAAAATGGAACTAATATTGGATTTTTGGTTAAAAAAAAACGTGAATTTCGATGTGAATAAAAAATAGAGATAATATAAAATTACCCTTAAAACAGATTTTCTGGCGTTTCTAGATATCGAAGGCACCTTTAATAATTGGAAATTGGTCTGGCAGGCACTACCTATTTAATAATAGGGCTATTAGCTGCAGTTATATCTGGAGATGACATGGATGGTTGTAATAGAGGGCGTAATATCTCCACTTTTATGGTTTACTTGTCTGGTCGAGTGCTGTCAGTATAAAGTCATATCTTTCCGTCTTCAACCAGATACACAGACTAGCCTGTCTTGTAATTAAGAAAGCGATGAGTTCTACTCCTCAAGGCATCGTCAAATACTATTCGCCCAAATTGGCTCTTAAGTGAACTAAGGCATGATGGTATTGAACATAAAAAAATCTTACCGCGACCTGAGTGGTCAAAATGACTACATCATTCCTATGATGAATTTTTTGGCTGAGAAATAGATTGATTGACATCAATCTATTGGATGGTTAAAGAAAGGTCCGTAGGAGGTCTTGTAGGATATCTAGATATCTTTCGCCTTTCGTAGAAAGACGATCTTGCTTTTAAAGCTAATTCTTACGGAGATTGTATGATAGGGCAAATGTTGTAACGTAAGGGTCTTCTCAAAATAATTTATGCTAAAATTATTTAGATGCTGAAGAGGAAGAGTTTATAGAATATCTTCAATGGGATTGTTTGTCACTGCAAGAACGCAGAGCCAAGTATTTTGGTGAACGTTCCTTTTAGAATAATTTTGGGATGTACTATTGGATATACTGTTGGGTTTCATTAAGAGTATTAGGTTGTTCTGTACAAAATGTATACTCGAGGTATCTATATGAAATTAAGTGAGGGTTTTTCCTTCGAATAAAATGGAATCACAATGAGCCGCCTGTGGTCTCCAAGTGAACTCATATTGTGCAAACTTAACCTTTCTAAATACCTATTTAAGAAGATGTTAATTAGTTCTAGTTATGAGGACTTTGGGTGATATATTTTACTAATATTTGGTTGCTTTGTTATTGTAGCTCCCTAATACATACAAATTTTAAGGACATAACTTTAAGGTAAAATGATTGATCTTCATTGGTAGATATTGATAGGTGGTTGATATTTAAAATAATTCTGGAATTTTACCAAAACAAAAAAACATGTTTAGACTTTAAAATTCACATAAATTTATTCAATATTATTAAAAAAAAAAATCCCACATGTCTAACAAACTGAAAACAACAAAAAATATTTTCATTTAAATTTTTATAAATAGCCAAACATTATAATTTGTCTTAAAGACACAAGCGACCAAATTTAATTGAATTAAAAAAAAAATAAAGAAGTTAAATCACGATATGAGAAGCAAATTAAAAACACATGCAGAGTTCTTGGGAACTGAACTGAGCTGAATGAATGAATCCAATATAAAAAAGGAATACATATTAAGAAATAAACATTAATATAGTGACAAATATCTTAATCAAATCATAATTTGTAGACATTTTGGTGAACACGAAAACCTACAAACAATATTAATTATAAACGAAAAATACCAAAAAGGAAAAAACACAACCAATAAAAAGATGATTATTATTAATAATCTACGGTTTAAAGCACAAAAATCAAATTTCAAAAAAATAAAAAATTCAAGAAGTTAAATTATGAGAAATATTTAAAATCATTATAACTGACAAATTAATTACGATGAATGATTAAGATGATCACAACAACAATAATGATGACGATGATTTTAAATAATGATAAACAATCCTAAAAATACCACATTTGTATTATAAAGAAATAATTTTTGTATATGCCTATAAGTAAAAAATATACCCTACTATGGTGGACTAGTTGAGGCCTAAATTTTCTATATATTTTTTATAACTTCTATGAACTAACATACTTAAGAGGAATTCAATAATGATTTTCTTGGTTAGTAGTATTTATTTACATATATATTTAATTATTAACATTTTATATAATCGATTAAAAGTCTCGTAGGGTATCTTCGGCTTACACAAATCACCAAATTAATTTTGTGTTTTTCTTAAAATTAAAAAAAAAAAAAAATAATTAATAACTAACTTTATTGAAATTTGATTTCAAATTTTTCTTCTTAAAACAAGCAAATCTTTTAAATAATTTTCTTAAAAAAAAAAAAAAAAAAAAAAAACAACTTAAAAAATATAAATGTACATATCTGATTGTTATAAATGATCATGATGTTGATGATAATTTTGTTCTGGGTGATCAAATAAATTTGTTCAGATCATTTCATTTCTGTCAATTAATTCACTCTCTTAGTTGTAAGTTTTTATTTTATTTTTTCGTTTATGTTATTTAATGAAAATGACATAAATATGTAAATGAATATTATATTTTCTTATGGTTGTGTGTTGTTAACGTTGTGATTTCGGAAGCCAAAGTAATTAATACTTGGAAATAAATTTACATGTTGTAGAGACTAAATAAGTATTAACGAAATAAAAATTGTAAATGAAAAACTACAACATTTAACTGATTACAACGAGAGACAACAATGAGAACAACAACAACAATAGCAACAACAATGACCAAGTGAAGAAGTCAATTCGTAAAAGTATACATTGGAAATTACAAAATAAAAAACATTTCCAATCAAATGAAATTTCATTTCCTTTTAATATTGTTATTGGCGCTGAAATGTTTGAGTGATAAATAAACCCTTTGAGGACCATATGGAATCTTAGGTATCACAACAAACTCTTTGAACATTGGGCATTCTTTTTTTACCAAAATTGGTTCAATAACAAAATAAAAATATAATGAATATAAAACTTTACTCGGTTTGAAAGTTGATTTGAGAAAATTAGTTTTCGAATTAGATACGAAACTCTTCATATGTAAAGACAGTTTGTATCAAAAAAAAAACGAGCATTAACGACAAGTTTTACTTCATTATTATTTTTTGAAGAAAATCATAGCCAAAGTATTTTAGTTGAAGTTTTTGGGGAGCATGCTTTTTCTAGCGTTCCTATTGGGAGCTTGTTTTACTTTGTGGATCTTCAGGCCAATTTTTTTTAACTTTTCTGATTAAAGATACAAAGCAATTTAAAGAATGAGTCACAATACATCCAGAGATGTAGAGATTTTCTATTCAAATTCATATTATTTTGTCTACGATCCTAAAGTCTGTTATCATAATTCCTTTCGGTGAATATGAACTCTATGTATTTTTTTCTTCTATTGTTTTATAAGGACGATATGTTTGTATGAATTTTGTCAAATTTTCATTTTGAAAAAAAAATACTTAATTTTCCTGATACAATAAAATTTAGCACATATTTACTGAGAATAGTAACAGATATGAAAAAGTTAACGGTACTGCGAAGTCCTTATTTATGATATTTATGGGAGCTATGTATGTAAAACAATGGAACGATCATATCCAATTTTAATATGTTTGGAATAAAAAATCGCATGGGAAAATTTTCGTGGCTTTAACTTTTTTCACAAGTTTTACAGTCGGACGCATGGATGTGCACAGTCGGACGCACGGACGGGCATTGTTAACTTTCCTGACTCGCGTACTCGTCTGCGAGCGGCACATGTTAACATATGCGAGGTATATGTTTGTTACATTTTAGTGTAAATTTTATTTTTAGTAATTGAAATGTATATTCTTTTTTTATTATTATTAACACATATTTTATTTTTATATAGTCTAAATCAGGGGTTCTCGCAAGACCTTGCTTCGCGACCCCTTTTTGACATTGCAATCTAAGCGGAACTCACTACAACTTTGACTTTGATTAGATAAATGTTATGTAAAGGTAAAATAATTTACAAATAAATGCGACATTGTTTTTGCTTTAAGAGATGTTTAATAATTATGATCAATTCTTTGTTTTGGTGAACAAAGGAGCGAAAAAGATAGTTTCACATAAAAAAATTTTGATGAAAATTGTTGTAATAGTTTTAAGACTTCGGAACCTAAAAGCTGATAAACTTTGCTATATTTCAACTAAAATTCTTTGAAATTTGTTGACTCAAAAATAAATTTAACACATGAGTTACATTTTAACTCTTTGTGAAATAAATCTGGTATTATATCGATATTCATATTGAAAGGATTTTCCGTCTTTAAATTATAAAGTCGTTTAAGATAATTTCTTTTTATAGCCCGCAAACTTACTTCACTGAGCAGCCGCAACATTTGAGCAAATTTTAACAATCTTATTCCACAGGATGTTATTCTATATTTAAAATTGGGAAAGGGCATTGAAACGAATTTACAAAAAAGTACTTGGCATAAAGTTTCTTTTATATTGTGTCATTGGGCCGCATCACTTTCTTTATTTGATCATTATTGCCTTTATCAAGCATAATATTTTCAATTGAAGAGGGTTCCTTCGTTGGTTTTCTTGCAACTAGTGCTAGTTGATTTAAAAAAAAACTCATTTTAGATTAAAATATATATATATATATATATATATATATATATATATATATATATATATATATATATATATATGTCATTAATTCGGAGATATTTTGTATAGAGATTTAAATAGTTTCACACTTACATTGGAATTTTGATTTAAACTGTTCAAGAATGTTTTTCAGGATGTTTTCCAAAAAATTCTAGATATATTAGTAGAAGTCTTAGCCTTCGACGAACAATAATTTATATAAAATTATAATTTATTTTAGCTTTATTTTAAAATTTTGCATTAAAAAACAACGAAATTTAATTCATATTTTTTTATACTTGAAATCTTTTGAAATTAATATGAATACTTTGTCACTTAACTGGTTAAGTTCTCATTTATTTATTCTCCCTATTTTTATTAAAAAAAATTAACTCAAGCTAAAGGTGAGAATTAATATACAGTTTTAAGGTGATTATATAGGGAATTTATTAAACCATTTCTGGAGTTGTGATATATTCACATGACATTTACAAAAACATAAGTTTCTCAGCGTTGTATATTTTAGTGGCTGATGACGGTAAAAATGACTACGTCGCGTCGACAATTATAGCAAAACTTCTCACCCAAATTCATATTTAAACTTAAATATATGTACATACAGACAGACAGACAGACATAAATCGAATTCTGCTGGTTCGTTTTCATACATACAATACAATTCATAGTAGAGGATGTTTTTTTTTATCGTTTGACAATGTTGTCATATGCTAATTTAAGCACCTACCTGGTAGTATTGAGTTCCTGTATTTTCGACTGCATGTATTTTCTTTATATCGATTAAATTTGTGACCATGCCACACATCATTGCATAACAGTCACACAAACTGAAAGACAAAAATAAAAAAAATCTGTTTTTCTAATTATGAATCGTTTAAGTTGTGTAGTGATATCACAAATGAGCTGTGTGAGTTGAGGGGATGGGGAAAATATTCAATTTGGTGGCTGGCTGGCTGACTGTCCTTTACAAGAAAGAAAAAATTCCTACAAAAAAAAAAACACCTGAAATGTGGTTCTTGTTGTTTGTAGATACAACAGTAGTGTGGTAACGTTTTAAAATGTATATCACTGCCTGCTGTGAAATCAGAACCATTGAAAAAGGTTTTCTTCTTGATTTGTTTGTTAGGTGTTTTACAATAACAACAAATATAGCTTAAGCAAGAATCACATGTATTTCAACCTTTTCATCTACTACTTCTACCTCATCTACACTACTATTTTGGCCACTTCTACTTCAACGCCAACAACTCTACAACAACTGTAATGACAATAACTTCTACGTTCAACGTAGTCGTCGTCGTCGTCATCGTCATCGTCGACTCAATCACAATTCATTCAAAAAGATAAACATCTGCATGTAAATAAAAAACCTAAACCCATTGATGATGTAGGTAAATTATCGCCATTCGTTTTTATTTAGTTGTTGTAGTCAAAGTTGTATTGTGTTTTGTTGCTGTTGTTGTTATTTTCCAATGTATTTTTTAATTGGCCTCGTGGAATTTTAGTAGAAATGCTAATTAGTCGAAACATATTGTATCGTTTAGTTGAATCAATGATTCTTCTTCTTCATCTCCATTTTCTTCTTCTTCTACTAAATACTTTTTCTTTGGTTTCATTCTTTGCCTTTAACCTCTGCCAACCGTATTTAACTTATTATTGTGTATATTAAGTAAAGTTGTAGTTTTAAATGTTTGTTAAAGTTACGTGGGTTGTCTACTTGAGATTAGGAATAGAAGAAAGGAATAATTAATTACAAGCTCAAGTGGAGCGATTACACTTTGCATGAACCTTCAATCTTAAATCAATTCTGAAAAACTAATATTTATTTCAGGATAAAGGTATTTTATTCGATTTTTCCCATCTTTTTGGCAATTCATAGATTCCATCCTAAAACCACTTCTCATGTTATTCTGAAGTGATTCATTCAGAATTGAATGAAACAAATAGTAACCAGAAGGTCTGGAGAATATGACAGATGAGGAAAATGTCCTAACCACTATTATCTACATGCTTTAAAATGGTCGTGCAATATAAGTCCAAATATTGTCATTATGGAAAATTGTAAACTAGTTTCTGGTCGAGTATTCTTGCCGTTTTTCGGTCAATGTCCTCTTCAAATGGATCAATCACCTTCGTCCGTCACAATTTCATGTAGAAAATACTTCGTTTTGTGGACACGTAAAATCTATTTTCGAAAACTCTTAGCTTCTGTTCATGTAGCGCCCTAATCCCTTGCTTTAGGTATCTCCAGCTGCTTTTCAACATCTGGAAATTATTGCCTGATATAGTTCCAATAATTGCAGCAGCATTTTTTACCTTTGACATCAGTCTTGATCAAGGAAACTTTTTCAGCTGGTCGGATCGCCCCTTATCGCACACAACAAAATCGCCACTTTTAAATTGTTTCCCTAACTGAAACATTATCCCCATAAACTTCCACCAAAATATAATGACTTTCCACGGTTTTCTTCAATAAATAAAAAAGAATTAAAATATCCCCCAAATGCTCCTTTTTGGCACGAAACTATGGAAAGTTTACCCACTATAAAATATAACAAGACTTCACTTTTTCCAAAAAGGAAAAAATTCTTCCAGTTTATTTGGAATAACTTATTTAAATTTTTTATACTTTACATTTATTTTTGCCCCAGAAAGTATGCTTCAAACAAAATATAATATATAATACTTTAACTTAAAATGCATAAGTTTTTATATATCAACTTTTAAAGTACAATATCTATTTGAACCTACTCAGTTTTAGAGAAAAAAATTTTAAATAACTCACATTAAAAACAAAATTTTGGAAAAGAAACCAAAAATAATTTAAACAAATGTTAAATAGTACCATTAACTTGTATCAGATAAATATCGTGTAAAATGAATCTGAATTTTCGAATAAACGTTTGATCTGTCAAGACATTTGTACTTGAGCACAGTATCCCATTAATCCAAAATAGAACGACAAAAATCCGAAAATAAAAACTTATTAATTGAAGTAATTTTTTCGCATTTACTAGTAAACATATCACATATTATCAAAATAATACTTACCATGTTGGAAAGTGTTTATAGCGCGAAATAAGTATTTTCAAAGTTGCTGTTTTTAAAATTATTTTTTAATTTTATTTTACATTTTTGTATGGGAAATTAAACTGTATATATCTCAATAAATACTGCAGATATAAATATGATTTTTTTAATATGTAATAATAAAAGTTAAATTAAAACTATTTTTTTTTTTCTTTCATTTAAAAGAAATCCTAATATTAGAAAATACATTTTTTTGGGAAATTCTATGGACTAGAACTAAAATGTTGCAACTAGTACCTATTTAAAAATACTACTAGTGTATAAAGGAATATCAATAAATTTATTTTGTTAATATTATGTTCAACTTTTTGAGATCTTTTAAAATATTAGAAAAAAATGTGTGGTACCTTGTATCAGCAATTTGTTAAGAATTTGTTAGAAATATTTGTTAAGAATTTTAAGGTATAGGCTAAAAATTTGTTATGCAAATATTACACTAAGATTGGTGTGATTAGATCCTACCACATCTATCTTTAAAGTATTTTTTATTATAATAAAATTTATAAAAATATGTTCGAAATTCATAAAAAATTTTAGTGGAAATGTTTACGCCCTTGTCTACTAACAGAATATAAAACTTCAGTTCAATATCACTAAAACTGGATTTTTGTCGTTCTAAAACTGCCAAATGTGACACTGTCATGTGGAAAAAAAACACTTTATTCATAAAAAAATACAGTTTTAACAGATGATTTCCGGTAGAAAATACACCGAATTCTAATTTGTTTGGCCTCATCTTTATTCCTTTATTACAACAAGATAGAAACTGATTTGTAACAAACAAATAGTGCTGCTATGTACCAAATGACGCTATTCCACTAAACTGTCCAGGACTCTGTCCATTTTTTATGTATTGAGTCATAATAAAAAATATTTAAAGAATACTTAAAGCTGACTAAAAAATAAAATAGGGTTTAAGAAAAGTGGACCCATTCCAACAAAAAGTAACCGAAAATACCGTAAAGGTGTTATGGAGGGTATTCCAAAAAATATTAAATATTTTATTAAAACCAAATTTTAAGTTTAAAACTTGAATACGAATATCAATGAAATGACTATTGCTTTCATTTTTTAAGGGCGCAGTCCTTAGTTCGAAAATTTACAAAAGATTTTAATATAGTTAAGACTTCAATATTGTTCTTCTTCTTTCGAAAACAATTTGAAAATTCAAAATTTACTTTAGACTTCGGGAGCTAAGAGATAATCATAATAAGTAGAAACTACCTTAAGATTTTTTTTTAAATATCTCAAAAATCAGAGGAGGTTTTGAAATTTTAAAAATTATGTCTCACACTAAGTCTTTTCTCAAATTATAATACAGTAGCAGTACACATCTTCACTAAAAGTTCTTGTAATCATTACACAACCTACGTATAATGTTCGATATAAATTTTATAGTTTCTGATTTCAATGACGGTATATTGTTCTGTTCATTAGTTTAAAATTAATTATTAAAAAAAAGAATATTTTTTCTCACCGTTTTTGTTTTACTTGGTTGGTTTGTTGTTTTTATTTTAAACGGCCGTTAAATTCATTTTCGTTTCATTATTTCTGTTCATTTTATTTTTACATCTTAAGTTTATTTTCTGAAATAAATTCGAGGAAATCATCATCAGCTAATAATATTTAAATTTGATTAGATTTCTCAACGATTGTTATCAGACCAATTGGTTTTATTGTTGATGGTGATATCGAGTTCTTCTTGTTATTGTTTTAACTATTTTGTTGTTCTTACAATCAACAATTCGTAGTTTGTGTTGTCGTTACATTTTGTAGTGAAAAAAAAAAATCTGGAAGCATTTTAAATGTTGTTAATTTTCAATAGTTTTAGTCTTTATCAATGTTTAACAATATTTATCTAAATTTTTTTCTCCCCCTTCTTTTTGTTGTACTGTGTATGAGAAGTATCTTTGAGGTTGTGTAATTTTGTAGGTTTATTAAAGTTTAGTTGAGTGATTTATAGTTATTGAACAAATGAGATGTTGAAATTAAATAAAAAAATTTACTTTTAATTTGTTGTCAATATAAAGTTACTAAAACCGAGAGAAATTGTTTCTTTTTTTATTTCATTTTTAAATTTATTATCAAAATGTGGGAAGTGGTATAAAAAGAAAACAAGATTAGAGAATGTAAAGAGATAATAGATATTTAGACCAAGATGCAGGTAAATAAAATAAATATTTATTACAGAAATATCACAGTTAATATCAGTTAAAACTAATATAGGGTAACGGAAAATAAAGAAAATACTATAAAATTAACACAAATTCCAGCAGTTAAAATAAAAACAATTGAAATTAATTAAATATTAAGATTTCCAGTCATCTCTTGCTTATTTTAAAATCCTGTTTCCACTATTCTTTAGCAATTAAACTAAATTATATTGTCGGATTAGCTAAAATTTGTTCATTTGTCATTATGCCTGTTTTAGAATGACATACTTTCTCGCTCCTTGTTAAAATTCAATAAAAAACGCAACACGAAAAACAATTTACAAATGCAACAAAAGTATCTTACTTTTATTCTTCTTACCATAGAGGAGAAATCCAATAAAATATCTTTGGCAAATGTGGTAATGTATTAGTTAAGAAGGTGCTAACAAAAAATGGCCCACAGCAGGATAAATTTAAAATGCCTGCAAACAACTAGGAGTAGAGTACGAGTAAGAGTATGATGAATGCACACGAAACAATGCAAAGAGTTTCCAAAGAAAATGTTGGAGCTATTAGTAAAAAACTTAAAGTGGCCGCATTCCTCTAAAGAGTTGCAACTTTTTTTGTGTGAGCGTTTTATTTAAGGCTCGAAAAAATAAAAAATAAAAAAAAACAATAAAACCAAAAGTAATTTTTATATCTTTCCTTAAATAAAACAACAATAATAATGCAACAACAATATTTACTAAAACTTACAAAACTGAAAATAAATATTTACGAAAAAAAAAGCTAAAATGGTCACACACATGTCAATGCGCAAATTGTTGTTATGTTGTTGCAGCTTGCAACATACACTTGCAACTTTACCAACCAGCCATTTAGCCAACAACGACGACTCAAACAATGAACCATCAACATCCTAAATGTAGAGAATACAACCAAGCCAGTGCACAACCATTAACATTAGCAGCAAAAGAAAAAAAATAATAATAAAAAACTTGCTTTTAGCCATTTAAGGTAACGCAATTAATTATTTTTTAACTGTTTTGTCATTTTGGAATGCATCATCATCATCCATCCATGGTTTCGTTTGCCTTTAAGACGAATGAAAAAACAGCAGCCAGCAACAAAAACAAAACCAATGACGACAGCATTTAAACAATTCAGCAACACAGTCTCTATGATGGACAGACATAATGCAGTGCCACATAAAGTAATTCTTACAAAACTTTTTTATGTAAAATTGAGAATTCTTAAAATTGTAAGTGTTTCAAAATCTATGGAATGTATGGAATTGAGATCTTAAATACAGAAATTGCTAACCGCTTGAGCAATTTTTATGGGTATTGATATAAAATGAAAACTAATCCTAAATCTTTTGATGTACGGGAATTATTGCCATCTCAATTTATTTTAATACACCTTGCAATCGATTTTTTGAACTTAACCTCAAGACCATAAATATATTACATTTGAAGCTGTTAATAAACTTATTTGATATTAATTTTCTCGAAACGTTCCTAATACGAAATAGGTATATTTTGCATCATTTTAAAGAAAATTGTATCTTATTTAAAATGGTGTATAAAACATTCCTTAATTTATAGAAGCCTATTGTTAAAATAAAACAAAATATACAAACAATTTTTCCAAGAACATATTTCATAAATTTTATTAAAAATACACAGAAAAAATTGTGAATAAAATTTTTCTTAATAAAACACTATATTGTTTTAAATCCATATTTTTATGAAAATTAATATTAAGGTAATTTAAAAAGCAATAAAAAAACTATTTTATATTTTGATTACTTGATAAAAATAATAAAAAAATAAAATATGAAAACTTATATTTTACAACATGTTAAAAAACAAATTATTTCATTTGAAGGAATCCAAGAGTAAGTCTTTGAATTAAGTATAATAATTCTTTTTTGCTAACCTGAATGTTTTTATTAGAATAGATGTCAATATTTTACAAAATGATTTGTGTGTTTTGGCTTTGAACAAATGTCTGTTGTAGAATTAGCTACCTACACTATTGTGCTGTAATGTCTTTGGTGTCTCAGTCTTCTAATATGGGTCAAAAGTAATCCAACGACTTTGTTTTACACCGTTGATCTAGAATTTTAGCTAACTGTTGCCATTGTCTTATCAATTATGAAGGAGAAGAAGGAAACACATATTTGTTATAATAAAGTACAATAAATATTATTTTATTTGATTCAATAAAAAAATATTTTTGAATTTTTGAAAATCTTCAATTATTTTGTTTAATATTTAATATTATTTTAATAAAGAAAAAATATTTATTTTTTCCAATAAAACATTTACAAATTTTAATATTTGATTTTACAAATTCAGCGATAGGTCCGCTTTCAGTAAAAAATATTATTTAGTCTACGAATTTTGTTATAGAATACGAAATTTATTTATAATAATAATATATTTATTATGTATAAGAATAGTTTTTGAACACGTTATAAAATAATTTATGATGAATTTAAAAGTGCAAATTTCTGAAATATCTATAAAATTTTACTATGTAATTTTTAAGATCAAAAATTTTATTATTGAGAATTTGGGTTGTTTCATCAAATTCACTTGTGTAACTAAATTTACTTCTAGATTTTCATAATTTTTTGTATAATCTCTAAAAGTTTAAATTCAAAAATTTAATTTCAAAAAAGTTCCGAAATTTATAACCAAAATTGTTTATAGACCCAAAAATTTGAAATTCTGTTCAAAAAGTGATAATTTTCGATGATATAGGGTTCACGTTCAAAATTTTGCAAATTTGAATTTAGAAAAATTCTTAGGATCTAATATTTCAAAATATGTTAGAAAATATTGAATTATTTTAACGAAATTTTTTAAAATATTAAAATAAAAAATATTTTTTTCAAAAATAATTGCAATTTGGAATTATCAAATTTTCATAATTAAAAATGTTTTCTTTTACTTAATTAAGAAAATTATAAGGAACTTTGCATTATTGTGAAAAAAAATCGCTTTCTATTGTAAAAGTTATAAAAAAAACTAAATAAAAAAAATAATAATAATAAAGAAAAAAAAAGAAATTCAAATTTTGAAGCAAAATAATGTAGTTTAGGTTTTTTTCATATTAATTAAATTCAAAAATGTAAAAACTCTTAAAATCGTTTCATTCCGTTGTTTTTTTTTATTTTATTTTTTTTTTTTTTTTTTTTTTTTTGACAAAAGTCTAAACATAAAAGTTGTCCAATTGAACCAAATTTTTGATATGTATTAGAAAACACTTCAACTTCAAGAATTTATATTAACTTTTTAATATATAGCGTGAAATTGATTAAAATGCACATAGTTCAAAATAACATAACTTTTTTTATTTTCTATTTCCTATTGTAATAAATTACAATATTATTAAAAATACACAGAAAACGTTATTCGCTGTGCTTCCTCACACACCACCATAGGGGTATTATGCGTTTGTGCTGATGTTTATAACGCACAGAAAAAATCATCCAACACCCACCTTAAAGTATATCAATCGACTCAGAATCTTTTTTTGAGTCGATCTAACGATGTCCGTCCGTCTGGCTGGCTGGGCGGCTGGCTGGCTGGATGTCTGGCTGGCTGTCCATGTAAACCTTGTGCACAAAGTACGGGTCGCAATTTTAAAGTTAATTCATTATGACACAAGGACGAAGCCTATTGAAATTGGTTATGATCGGTCCATTATTTCTCCTAGCCCCCATATAAATGTGATCATGAAGATCGGTCCATAATTGACTATAGCTCCCATATAAAACCCTCTTCCGAAAATCACTTTAACTTGCATAAATCACATACACATGATAGTATCAGGTTTATATTCGACACAAATAAGTTTTATATAAGTAGAAATCATAGTGACAAATTTTATGAGAATCGTTCCAAAATTTACCATAGCTCCCATATAAGCCCACTTTCGGGAATCATCCTAAAATGCACAAATTCATCTAAATGTTAGTATTAACGTAATATTCCGTATTCATATATTTTATTTTACATTAGTAAAAGTATCGGTCCACATTTCCAATATAAGACCCATCCAATTCACAATCATCTCTCACATTACTGCTAAAATATAAAACGAAACAAAACAAAATATGTGACAGTGATGAGATTTATGACACAATTGTGCCCTTTTCTGGCAATATTACATTTCCAATGTCACTATGGCACTTTGCACACAATTCTTGCACTTTTTTATACTAATTTAGATAAAGTTTATAGATGGTACACGTCTTAGTTCTTAGAATAATTCCACCAAGTTTCACTAAAAAGTGATTTTTCGATGATTATTACAATGATAAAAGTACACATACATATATAAGTTATATGTATGTCATAATATAACAGCAACTGCAAAATACTAAAGTGTAAAATATTTCAAAATATTTCACATTTTCGATCCCAGTTTGACACTAAATAAAAATTTTAAAATTCCATCACTGATATGTGATACAAAAAAGAGTTTAATTGAACTGAATTGAAATGATGAGTTCAAAACAAAGCGTGACTTCTTCTCTGTGATTCATTATTTTTTATAAGAGATCATCAAATGAAAATTATGACTTACTGTCATTCCCTTGTCGGTGTTATAAAAAACATACATAATAATATTTATGTATGTTAATCCTTTTGACAAAAAACAATTTATAGATTATTTATATATTTAAATAAAATAAATAAATTAAAATAAAATTAAAATTAAATATTAAAAAATAAAAATAAATAAATAAAGAAAATTCAATAAATAAAAATAATAATAAATAAAATAAAACAAATTAAAAGAATAAAATAATTAAAACAAATAAAATATAAAAATATATATTTTAAATAAAATAAATTTTATGTTATTTATTATATTATTTTTATTTAATTTATTTTTTTTTTTTTTATTTTTCTATTATCTTAAAACCTTAATACTCGTTGTATTTTTATATTTTTTAAACAACATACATACAAATGACAATATTGCATTTGTTGCCTTTCTTCATATACATAATTCAATTCAAATCAATTCAAAATGATTTGTTGCTAAAATGTGTTGATGATTCTCTGACAATTGAATTTGTTTCATTTCGTTTTGTTTCTCTTGCCTTTTTAATACATATACAATAGCAGTTAAATCAATTGATGCAGATGTCTAAAATATACATATAATATAAAAATGTTTATTGGTTGGTATTTAATATTCTAAATTATATAAAATATATTTAAAACTTTTTTGTTTCAAATATCATCTTAATAGTTACATTTATGTGGGAGACTATAGTTAATATAGACTGATCTTCATAAAATGTACATAGCAAAATTCAAAGTAGAAAAGAATTTTCACAGAAGTCTTTTTGTATTTTATTCGTTTTAAATATTGCAAATTTTCTTTATTCTGTGATTTGTATATTCTAAATCCGCAAAAATGGTGTATTTATTGTTCTGCAATGGATTGTAGATTGGCAAAATGTCACATTGTGCACTGTAGCTCCTTCAATACATTATTTGCACAATCTAGTCAATTTCAATCTGAAGTTCTACAATAAAAAAATAAATTGAGTAATCCCTATTAAATCAATCCAGAGCGGTGTCAAAAGTGCGGTAAGTACGGATTATCCTGAACAAAGTGCGAATTACTTGAATCAAGAATGGGCAAAAATTCATAATGTTAGCTCTATTTAAGCCTATTTTGGATTGAATTAATCTCAAATTGTTTTAGTTTTTAGACATCTTGACTTGAATTTAGCCTAAGTCCATTGTTAAAGTGAATATAAATAGGATTGATTTCAAAATAACCGGATCACAATTACTTCTAAAATATATTTGATTTAAGAAATATAGATATTGATTCAATCCTAATTACGATGAATTCTTATTTAAATTGATTCAAAAACCGCTTGTTTTTTCATACTTACTTTATGTATAAACCTAAATTGATGTTTTAGAATTTATTATTTATTATATTTTTATGAAATTTTCATTATTAAAACCTCACTAAATCGGCAGCTTTAGGTACTTTTTGTACTTGAACAATAACCTACAAATTCGATTTCCATTGTTGCCTCTTGAAATCGTATTACTGAAAAAAGTATTAAATGAAAAATTATAAATATATAATCGATGGCAAAATATATTATGAAATTATGAAATTGAAACAAATGCAATTTATTATAATCAGGCAGACTTACTTCTAGCATTTTCACAAATTTTACAAATTTTCATTTTAATATTTCAAAATATGCGGAAAAAGAAAAATTCTTTTTAGAAACTAATGACTTTTCTTTTTTTTAAGAGAACTAATTCATTGATTAAGAAATTACGTCTTGATTTAAGTACAATTCCTACTAACATGTATGTACATATACATATTTACAAATACATGAAAAAACATGCAATGCGAAAAAAATCTCAAAGAGGGCAGAATTAAATTTGTTTATCCTTCCCCCTTCCGTTAACACCATACAAATATAAAAAAATTACAAAGTCTTTGTAAATATACATACAAGTATAAATATTTAAGTAGAAATTGTACTTAAATTAAGACATAATTTCTTAATTAATAACGTGGCTCTGTGGAAAAAACATAAAGAAAGGCATTTGTTTCTAATGGAGATTTTTTTATTTTTCTGCGTATTTTGATAAAATTAAGCATGTTTTCTGTATAGATGTACATACATACTTGATACACAAATTATTTTTGGTAATAAGTTTACATACTAAGTACAGTTTATTATTACTTATTGTTAATTTATTTAATTACAATTATGTTAATAAATAATAAATTTTACTTGGAACGCAGTCTTTTTCGAAATACTACATGTATGTCATATTCATCAATATTTTTTTAACAGTTTTAAGTTGCACTTTTTAAATAATTAATATCGGTTTCTAAATTAAAAACACTTTAAAAAGTTGGAGCAGACGTAATTCAGAAGTTAGTTTCATTCGTTGGTTATACATTTACAAAAAAAAAAATCAAGATAGGTTCAGCAGGTTGGGAGTTACAGATTTATTACCATTTATTTTGCGAAAGGCTCAATATTTTATCAATAAAAAAAATTCTTTGCTTTAAGTGTTTCAATAGAAAAGTCTTCAGAAATGACTAAGCAAGGAATTTCTGTTTGATTAGAAATTGCACTCTACGTAAAGCATTTCTCAAAAATAGGGAATTCAAATTTTAAGTTTATCGAGAAAAAAAAGTCATGAGAGATTTTTCAAATTTAAAAATATTTTATATATGGTTATATGATATAAATGTAGACTGTCAAATTTTTTAACTTAATAGTCAAATTTGAAAATCCGTATATTTTTTTTTTTAATCTAAAACAGAAGTCCCTTAAAAAAAATTATAGATACTAACATTTATAAATTTATTCACCTAAACTCTTACTATTTTTCAAATATGTCAAAAAAATATGTACAAAATATAAAAATAAACATATTTACCTTTAGTGGTATATAATCCTAATATATTCAGTAGTTTTACGAATTAACGAACCTTCGTTTTAACAAACATCGCATTTAACGAACTAGCAATATTTTTCTATTGAGTATCTTAGATCTTAACTAACAAATAAGTATAGAATTATTCGAAAGCAACTTAATTTATTTTAAAAAATATTGTAAATTCTAGTGAGTAAAACAATATACCGTTATTCCTTTCTTTTGGCATTTAACATTATTTTATCTGTAGAAGAAAGAGCGCTTTTAAAAATAAAATAAAAATTATTGGTGATCACCAAGAAGGCTTACTCGCGATAGATTTGTGCAAAAGGAAGGTTGTAAAAAGCCACAGTTTACAAAGTGAGGGCGAATGTTTAAGAATTGAGCACAAACTCTTTTCTTGATTTCAAAGACAAAGTAATTCTCATGTGCCTGTAACATGCCAAAACCATATAAGAAGCGTTGTCAACTCAGTGCTTTTAACACAATTTTTAGTGCTCTTTTAAATATTTGGACGCGGAAAAATATTGAGTCAATACTTTTTAAATGTTTTCAGTGATTCCAAATTTCAAAATTTTAATAGCAAATAAATGATTCTTACTATCGAAAACTATTTATATTATGCGTAAAACAAGTAAGAAAATGCTTCAACAAAAGCCTTGCAACAAAATTAAATATATTTTATTATTGAGTAATTCCATTTTAAATTTAAAAAATGTTGGTTACCGATTAGATAAGATAAAGGAGGATAAAGAGGCATGTAATATGAATATTTCTCATTTTTTTTTTAGAACTATAACAACTCTATAGCTTTGAAAGTGATTTACATAATTGTTTATATAGCCATAACTTTTATTATATAAAAGACCAGCTTAACCCGGTGCGCTTCGCTGCACTGTTAAAATAAAATAAGTATGAAAAAATACAAATATATTTTGTTTATGATTTAATTTATTTATTTACATACGTATTATATTTCAACTTGTTTTGTAAATATACACTTTTAACAAAAAAAAAAAAAAAAATATTTTAATATATATTTATATTATCAATAGCAACTAATTCAATTAAATAATTCTTATTATTAGTGATCATTGTAATACTTTATGATCTGTCCAACCAGCTCATTTTTATTTTGAAATTTATAGTATTCCATTATAGTGGCTTTAACCACGTTCTTCAGTTACGCGATATTTAATATGTGCATCATATGGAGGTATTGCTCACCTTGCGCCTACCGCCTTTATTTTAATTTTCAAAGGTGTAGTTTATCATAAGAGTAACTCCTTCCAAGTTTGAACATTCACTATAACAGTTTTTAAGATATGCGGTATGAAAAATTGGCGTCCTATGGGGGGATACCACTCCCCCTGCAGCTATCTTACTTCAATTTCGGTGCTCAGAAGATCTTACTATAAAAAATTCAGGAAAATGGGTTCAGCGGCTCTTAAGATATCCGATACATAATATTGGTATTCTATGGGGGGACCATTTTCAAAGCGCCTATCGAAAAAATAACTAGCCTATTTTATTTTATTTTATCGGGGCTCATGTGATGTTAATGTAAAAATTTCAGGGAAATCATTTCAGTCGTTTAGGAGTCTATAAGGCAACAAACAGACAAACATATTTCATTTTTATATATATCGATATCAAAATATATATATTTTGCAGTGGATTTGTCAAAGTTTGCACTTTAAGGCGCCATACAAAAATTATATAAAAAATATTTTTATTATTATTTTTATTATTTTGTAAGAATTTTCTTTAGTGACGTGTATCTAAAAAAGTCTATCTTTAATTTTTTTATATTTTTTTTTTTTTTTTTTTTTGGTAAGAAGCCTTATCGGTATACTTGCTACAGATAAAATTTCGGGGAGGTCAAAATTTTTAAATTAAAAATGGAATTGCTCTATTAATTCATTTTTATTTAATTAGTTTTAATTGAATTCCCTAATTTTATAGTTATGAATGTAAGAACATCCGTAACTATCCAGAAATAATTATTTCCTCAGAGGTTTTAGTAAGATTAGTGAAATGTTATTGTTGCGATTATAATGATCATTGATCATATTTATTTTAAGAATTTTAATTTCTGAAAATAATATTTTATTTATTAAATTCAATTAATTTTGTGATTTTTTAAAATTTTTACCCAGTTTCTATTTAAATTTGGCCCTGTTCTATAATTCCAAATCGCTTCAGATCTAAAAGTAAATACAATTCCGTTATCCGTTTTAAAATTAAGAAAATGTAAATAAAATTTTAATTTATAGAACTAATGCAATTCGATGTTGAAAAATATAATAAAATTTAAAGTTGACAACGCTGCACATGAGGCAAAAGAAATAGATAATTGAGATTTTAATGCAAGTCACTGGTTAAGCATATTCATGAATTGTTCGTTTTTGTCTTTTATTTTCACGATATATTGTTTAAAATAGTACCTTTTAATAAAATATATTGTAAACAACCAATGTTTGTACATGTTTAATAAATTGTGTGCAAAAAATGTACTTTAAGTTAGTACTGTATATTACGAACTTTTTTTCAATTTAACGAACAGCCCTAACAACAATTAAGTTCGTTAAATCGGAAAACTACTGTATTACAAAATTGAGGTGTAAGTTTGTTTGTTTGTGTATCAATCACATCTAAACGGCAATACCGATTTTTACGAAATTTGACACACAAATAGTACCAGTGCCGGTTGAAACTCGATTGGACGTCACATCAACATTTTACGCTTACTTTTTAAAAATCTATTTTTTCAATTTTGCACGTTATTAATTAAACTATTTAAATGAAATTTAGCGCACAGATAGATAGTGCATGTAATTGTTGAATGTTATAGGTTATGTTCGAACTTGAGCGTATGCCACGGCCGTAAAACTCTAGAACGGATGAACCGATTTGCTTAAATTTTTCACAGCATCATCTTATGTGTCCCCAAATTCAAATATGATATTTTATTTTTCTATCAGAGCAGGGGAGTAGTACCCCCCATATAAAGTAAATATTTATTATATCATATCTAAGGAACTATTGAAGTGAGGTAGCTCCCCTACAAAGAAAATATAAAATTTCTCATCTAATGAACTATTACAGTGAAAGTCTTAAATAGTTTTAAAAGTGACATTCATATCAAATTTCGAATAGGGTGGATATGTCAAGTAGCACTCATATAAAATAAATATTATTTATCGTATCATATAGTGTAGCGAAACGCACCGGTAAAAGCCAATGTCTAAACGACTTAAAAAAAAACACTTTTGCTAAAAAATTTGTATCATTTAATACTACACACACTGTAAGTTATTTAAACATTTTACAAACTAATACGTTGGTTACCATCCCCATTTTAATTTATTTTTTTTTTTTTTAATTTTTTTGTTAAAGTTTTGGTTTAGTTTAATTTTGTTTTTTTGGTCTTTTTATTCTTGTCGATTTTTGTTGTGTTTTTAGATTGATCAGTTGGATTGATCGATTGATTGTCGCCGATATTCGATCAAAAACAACCAATTGCGGTAATTTCCTGCTGATTTGCTACCAAATTGTTGTGTTGATTGTGTGTTGTTTTCTCCATTTTTTTGTTAAAATTTTCTGTAAATGTTGTTGCTGTTTGTTAATGTTGCCAATATTGTTTTATTTTGGGTTGGCAACTTTTAAAAATTGCATACACAACACAAAAAAAAAAAAAAAGTCACAAACAACAATCTTTTGTTTTTGGGTCACGTTTCAGTTGTTACAATAAAGCAATAAGCAGTATTTTGTTCATACGACATCATCTACTTTTTTGGTTTGTTAATGGCAACTTCTTTTTTTACAGATTCTTTTTGTTTTGTTTTGTTTTATTTTTGGAGTTGTTTTGTTGGTTTTATTATTCTTAATTTTATTAGTTTTTATAGGCTTAAACATGATTTTTGTTCTTGTTTTTGTTTTCAGTGGTTTTTGTTGGTAGTGTCCTGTCGCGTTTGTGTTCAAAATTAATTGTTTTTAATACCAATTTTTTAAAAACCATCATTTATGTTATCACCGACTGACTCGTCTGCGTTATAGTTTTGCCTTGGGTTGCTTTGTTTGTCTGTTGCTCCTTTTTATTCAAGCAAAAGTTGCAACTAAATCATGTGTGCTGTTGCACTGAAGGTTTTTTTCCTTAGGCCACCTCTATAATTTGTCAACTATTTAATTGGCGCTCAGTCATTTAGCCACTGTTTGGTGTGGTTTGGCTTGATTTTATTTCATATTTGCAGTATGTAATGGTGTGTGTATTGGTTTCATTTCGTTTTACGATTTCTCTTCTCATCAGCAGCAGCCAGTAACATCTTCGTTGTTATTATGAATGTGATTCATGTGTGATCGATCTTGGCAAAAATCTCAGAAATGATGATGCTCTTACTTTTTTTTAAACTTTTTCCTTTTTTTTCAATTTCAAACTATTTAATTCGATATTTTCGTATTTGTACAAATCTGCTGTTATTTTTCTATAGCTGCTGCTTTTTTTCGAACAACATTTTTGTTGTCGTATGGTTTGTGATAAAAAGGAATTTTAACAAGCTGAGCAGATTTTTATAATGTTTGCATTTTTTTCATTTTACGTCTTTTTTTTCATCATTTTTATTTCATTTATGGTACAAAATTCAAAAAATACATTATAAAAAAAAAAACAACGAACCAACCAACGAAAAAAATTAATAAAACAAAATGATTGTGGTATGCTATAGCAATTAAGAAATATTTCATATGACATTGACGAAGTGTGGCTGTGATTTGTGTGTTATTTTCAAGGAAAGCAAAATTTTGCTAAATTTATGAAATGAATTTTTCCCAAAAGCAAATTGTGTGGGAGGAAACTAAAGTTTTTGATGACAAAACTTAAAAGTGTCATTTGTCACGGTTGTAAAAATGTACAAATAAGTTGAAAGATTTCAGAATATTTAATAAATTATTTAAATTTTAATAAATATTAATCAAGCAAAATTATATCTATAAAAGATACGTAATAGTTTAAGGAAATTTGGAAAGAATTTTTTTCTACTTTCCATTTTATATTCAAAAGAGAATAAATTGCATATAACAACTGCATTTGCCCAATTCACAACTTCGTTATTGTGTTATTTGTTAAAATATTATGAGAAGAAAAATAATATTTTTAAAAAAGTAGTCAACACTCTATGTGAATAAGTGTGTTATTTTCAAATGAATTAAAATATTATAAATGTATTTTTTTTTATTTATTAAGGGTCCTCATGCAAGTTGGTACACTCGCAAATGAACTGTCAAAATTTATATGGAAAATCATTTACATAACAATTATAAGTTTACGCAACTATTTAATCTCGCAAACTTGCACTGTTTAACTGTGCATTTATAAAGCAGCTGCTTTTTTTGTTTATATTTAAAAATTACTAATAAATGCGATGTAAGAAATTATAGTTTTGTTAATTGTAATAAAATCATTACACGTATCTTTGATTTTAACAAAATTTTTCAATTGATTATTCTTAATATTACACAACATTTGAAAAGGTGGTTGGTTCATGAAACACGTAATATAAATCTGCACAATTGCCCAAATGGGAAACTTAAGCGTTTAAATGAGTACCCCTATTATTTTATTTTTTTGCTTTTTCTAAATACTTAGGTTTTTAATGAAAGATTTTAGTGAAAATTCTGATTTTTGTATATTGCAACAACCAACTTAAAGTATACCAATAAACTCAGAATTACTTTCCGAGTCGATTAAGCGATGTCGGTCCGTTTGTCATGTTTCCGGGATGTCAGGCTGGCTGGTAGTCAGTCCATATACAACTTATGCAAGATAATTTGCTGAAATTTGGAACATATAACTATTTCGGTATAACGACTCAGTCTAATGAAATTGGTAATTAGTATTGATCCACTATTTCACCTAGCCCCCATGCAAATGTTCCCCTGCAATAGGATTTTATTGCTCATAAATTCCTTATTATGCCACTATTTCTATAAAATTTGGTATAAATAAGTTTTATATAAGAGTGAATTAGAATCCCAAATTTTATGGATCTGTAATTAAGCATAGCACCCATATAATATCCGAAAATCACTTAAGCTCGCATAAATACCACATAATGACTCTATCAATTTAATATTTGACACAAATTGTATATAAGCAGAAATCATAATACCAAGGATTCATAAGAATTAATTCATAATTGACCATTTCTGAGACTCCAATGAATTGATGAAGAATATCAAATTGTTGGACATGATCGAGTATAAATTTTTTACTTGTTATTATTGATAAATCCATTTTTTTTTTTAATTTTTGGTTAAAAATTCGATTTTTAGGGAAAAATCAAATTTCAAGTAAATAACCAAATTTCTTGTAAAAAATCAAACTTTTATCGAATAATCGGATTTTTAGTAAAACATCGAATTTTTTAGTGAATAATCTATTTTTAATGAAAAATTAGAGTTTTGGTGAAAATATAGTTTTTTTATGTATAATCAGATTTTTATTGAAAAATCGAATTTTTTGTGAATAATCAGTTTTTAATGAATTTGAATTTTTGGTAAATAATCGGATTTTTAGTGAAAAATTGAATTACGGAATTTTTGTGAAAAATCGAATTTATAGTAAACAATTTTTTTTTTTTTGGAAAATTTGAATTTTTGGTAAAAATTTCTGGTGAAAATTTCAACTTTGGTGGAAAAAAAATGTTGAATAAAATATTAAAATTTTTTGTAAGAAATTAACAAATTTTTAAACAAAATAATTTTTAACAGAATTAATAAACACAGGTTTCACAATGTTATAATGTTTTTCTAAATTTCTATATAAATTTTCAAAAAATGTTAAATAATGTGTTATTTTAAATAACATATAACACAATAACTCAAATAACATATTTTGTGAATTGGGAAAATGTATTACAGTAAAAAATTAATCGAAATTTTCGTTGTAAACATAACAAGATCTAACTTTTTGAAGTTGAAGAACTTAGTCGATTTTATCTGGAATAAATTTCTTAATCTTTCAATCGATTTTTCATTTTTACCCCTAAAAGTATGCACCAAATAAAAACAATACTATCTTAAAATGTTTAATAACTTCTTTAGTTCTTAACCAATTTTAAAGATTTATATCGCGTTTTAATCGAAAAATCCTTTTTTGTTAATACCATATACACAAGTATTTATTTAAAAATTTTTCAGTAAAAAATCTAACAAAACTCAACAGTTTTCTATGAAAATGTTAATTTTTTTTGACACCTAAGAACTGCGCACAAAAAATCCGTACATACTTTAACGCTTATGACTTCTTATACGTGAAAAAATTATTACCTTTAGTTATTTATATTTATCGTTATTCTCAGTAACTAAGTGCTAAATTTTATTGTAATAGCATAATACATAATTTAAACTTATAGTCAGAACACATGGCGGACATATAAAATATTTCCTAGGAGTGCAGGTAGGTTGGAAAATTCAGTTTTTTTTAATCAAAAAAAAAAACAAAGAATTCGTGGTCACCGAAATGAACCCTGACAACTGAAGAAAAAGTTAATTTAAAGAGTGTAGGATCGCAGAAAAAATAACACGGATGAAACGCAACTCATTTATTAAATTTTTTTTAGTATCCTTTTACAGTAAAGTTTAAACACGGTAGCCAGAAGGCCCACAAAGTCAACAAAGTTCCTAATTTCAACGTTAGAAAAAAAGGAGAGGGCGAAAGTTATTTAGAGAAATGTTTTCAAAAATATGAATGCTGTATAAAGTGCAATATAAAGTATGTACTTCCGAACTTTTTATAATATCCTGGTCAGGATATCACATAATAATCACATAAATAAAGTAAAAAAAAATCAAAATTGTTCGCCAAGATATTTATATTTTGGAAAAAAGCACTTTTTTCATAACAAATTGCACTTTTAACAGAGAACAACAAAGAAGTAACTGAGTGGTTTTAAGCTAATGGCGCTCTTTTGTATCAAAAAAGGACAATTCACTAAACTGCCGAAAAGTCAGTGCATAAGTTTTGCGATAATACAATTTTGTGGTAATACTATTTTAAATAAAAGAGTTCAAACTACTAGAGTGAGAAATTTTTGCACCATAGATTTCATTTTATAATCATGATTGTTTTTCAAAGTTCAAAAAATTACTTAATTTTTCTAATCCTTCTACGCTTTTTGTTGGCACGTTCATTTGATCTCGTTCGATCATAGGTTCATACAAGGTAGTTAAAATTTGATAACAAATTTTTTTAATTTAAATTTTTTTTTTTTTCGGAATCCAAACATTGAAACAAGGATTGATATTTCCTTCTCTCAAAGTTGAGAAAACAAGAGCGAACATTTTTGAAAAAGTCAGCTTTTCGAGAGGCACATTCACAATTTCATATGGAATAGCATGGATTACTACGTGAACTTAGTTTATTGTTATTTTACACAAAAAAAAAATCGAAGGAGCATTAAAAATAAATTTAATAAAACAGTTTTGTGGAAACTTTGAAAATTACTCAAAAATTGTACTTTTTTTGTATTTTTGTGTAGCATATTGTAATTTTTAATCTTGCTGAGGCACATCGCGTGTATAGCACGAAATTGACCATAATTGCATAATTAGTTAATGTTTTTAATGATTAAAGGAAATGTATAGGCGAAACAAAAAACTTCGAAAGATAAAAATTTGATGGACCAAATAAAATTTACTTGCGTTAAAAAAGAATAACAATATTAAATATCATTTCTTTGTAATAAACTCTAATAAAATATATTTTCGTATAATGTATGAAGAAATAATAATAATAGATGTGAACCCAATGTTTCGCAAAATTTTTAAAAATCGCAATTTTTAGAATAGATTTTTTTTAATTTTACTAAGAAATCCTCAAATATGCTACTCTAATATCATCAAACATTGAAAATGTCATACATATTATTTGTAGTAGGTTTTGAAATTGCATAAACTTTTAGTTTGTTAAAATTAGCATATGTCCAACTTTAAACTGCTATAATTTTCGCGCCCCCTGCATGAAATGATTCTACATGCATTCGAGTCACTTTATGTTTATACAAGAGGATTTTAATGTGCAGTCATAATTTTTTTTAACACCTAAGACAAAAATTTTTGATAATGGCCCATATATTTCATTGAAAACTAATGAAAAATAATATTTTTTCTTTCAAATTTAAGGTTAACCCAATGGTTTCATTTTCATAAGCTGAATAGCATGCTCTAGTTTTTTCGTGAGCAGTTCTTATATCTTCAAAAGTAATAGTGCTAAAAAAGTATCAATTTTTGGAAACGATGCGCCTTTAATATATTAATTTAATGGTTAAATAATCTGAAAATTGTCTTATGTCGATTTAAAATGTTTTGTCGAAATTCCACAGATATATTTTTAGTTTTAAATTAAAAAATTACATCAAAGTCGAAATTAAAAATGTTTAATAAGTCGCCACTAATTTCGAATTATATAGTCAGAAAACCAAAAATCTTCAGCAATATGAATCAATTTGATAATATGAAATTGATATAAAAATTTTGGAGTTACGAGAACTTTAGTGTAGAAACAACCTGAAGGTATTTTTTTCGGAATATATAAAAATTTAAAGGGAGTTTCAAAATTTTAAAAAACTATTATGTAAAGTCTTCAAGAAGATTTACAACCCATATAATCCATATTTTTATAGCAATAATCATTTTATCTATTTCTATATTATATCCTATACCACCATAATTGGTTGGGATATTATGCGTTTTTGGTGATGTTTGTAACGCATAGAAAAAGTTATCCAAGACCCACCCTAAAGTATACCAATCGACTCAGAATCACTTTTTAAATCGATATAACGATGTCTGTCCGTCCGTTCTTCTGGCTGGCTGGCTGTCCATGTATATCTTGTGCACAAAGTACGGCTAGCAATTTTAAAGCTAATTCAATGAAATTTGGCACGTGGGACTTTTATAATACAGCGACGAAGCCTAATGAAATTGGTTGTGATCGGTTCATTATTTTACCTAGTCCCCAAACAAATGTCCCCCCGGAATAGAGTTTAAATACTCAAAAATGTCTTAAAAATCAGAATAAGAACTTCTCTACAAGTATAAATCTTTGTACCACAGCTCCCGTATAAACCCCTAATCCGAAAATTACTCTAACGTGCATAAATCCCATACGAAATTTAGTATCAAGTTAACACAAATAAGTTTTTATGTAAAAGTGCATAAAATCATCTACATGTTAGTATTAACGCATTATTCTATATTTGTATATTTTATTATTTTTATTATTTATTAAAATTGGGCACAGGTGTAAGTCCCCTTCCTGAATTTTTATGCTTGTACACAATGGTGTAGGGTATCATATAGTCGGTCTTGACCGACTATATATTTCGTTCTCGTTTTTGGATCTACTAAACAGTTCAATAACTTTTAAATGCATAAAATTTACATAATAAAACTTTTTATTTCTATGGAATTAATTAATTCGCTTCTTGATAATTATATATGCAGTTTGTCTAATTATGTCATGATTCAATAAAACTTTAAAGAAGCAAAAAGAAAATCTATAATAAATACATACTGAAATGAAAAGACAAAATTGTCATCCAACTAACTAAATAACAACAAACTGCATGCAACAATATTTCATAAACAGAAATTATAGGAAACACTTTTTTTAAAACTACTACTGTGGCTTAATAAATAAAAGTTTGCAAAACCAATAAAGAATAATAAACCTTAAAAAAATATATATATATATATATATATATATATATATATATTTGTTCCCCAGATACTACAAATATAACACCAGCAATAAAAGCAAAAAAACGTAAACAACGATAGAAACATTAAAAAGTACAGCGTATCGTGTTGCTACTGTATTTAATTTTATTTTCTTAATTTGTTGTTTTTGTTGTTATTATTACAGAATACGTTGTGGCAGTATTGATGGCGCACTGTGGCAGCCAGTTTAACAAGAGTTTAAGGCACGACAAATTTTGTAGCCCAAGAAACAAAATTGCATGTTATCCTGCGTGTGAGTGTTGTTACGTGAAATGTCAAATAATGTCAGACAAGAAGACTGTTCGTTTGTTTATTTAATTTTTTTTTTTACTTGCAACATAACAACAATTTTACATATTTGCACACAAACACATATAATCATTCAACAAATTTCAAATTTAAAATAAATTAATAATGATATGAAAAATTTGTTGTTGTTGCTGTTGGAGGCAACAACAGTAGCAAATGACGGTGATAAAAAATGATGACGACGGCGACAACAATAACAGCAGTGGCAACAGCAACAATAAATGATATAATTACGAATTCATTTGTGCTGCAAATTAATTAATTAATTAATGCACAAAGTTTTAAAAGAACAAACAAACAACGATAAAATATAAAGAGAAGAAAAAATTTACACTCAACAAAATTAATAGGTTTCCTTTGAAGAATAAAGTAGTAAATTTCCAGCAATTTAAAACCGAGATGTCTGTTTTAAATATATTTACTTTGTTTAACAAGCAATATGCCCATTATATATTAATAGATCGATAAATAACTCTATTTATATTATTCAAAATAAAAAAATGTATTTGTAATTAAAAAGAACAAAAATAAATTTAAATAAAAAATTAACGTAATATTTCAGAATATTTTGGGAATTATATGAAATTTTTAATTCTTTTGCGAAAATCAAAATTGGTTCAAAAACTTTTCGTGCTCGAGGTGGTCATAAACAACATAAATTCAATTGTTCAAAGAATTCTCTTCTTTAATATAATTTCTCTAAGTGTGCACTTTATTGTTTAGAGCTTTGCCTGGAACTTTAGAAAAATCATCATATGTGTTAGTATGACTATCTGTCTGGCTTTATATACATATATATATATATATGTAGATACAAACATAAGTTAGTAAGTATATGTGGATTTATTTTTCTTTTAAATATTATTTTTATTCATAGTTTAGGCACGCAAACTCCTAGAAGTGTCGTCTCCATTGCCACCACCACACCTGCCCACACGTTATATTTATTTATTTATTTACAAACAAACTTAAAAAAAAAACAGTTGCATGGCAATTGTTCTTGTTGCTGCTGCAACTATTGTTGGTTATTTCATGATTTTGGTATGTGGCATTCATTTTGAGGGTTTTTCTTTAGTTTTCTATAGGATTTTGTTGCAAACAAAACATATTCATTCGTGAGTACTTACACATACATTTGTTCAGTTTTATGTAAGTTAAAAGATATGAATAGAAATGAAAATGAGTTCCAAAAAATAAATATTAAAGAAAAAAAAAATAAAAAAGAAATCTATAAACACGACACCCGTGTCAAGATGTTGGCAATTTGATAAGCGCCTAGTAATTGTTACGGAACCAAAACTAATAGAAATGTTTTAATGCCATAAATTAGCATTTTTCTAACTTTGTGCCTTTCCAGGCAATTGTTGTAGTTTACTATAATTATTTGCTGACTTTACAAAAAGTAAAAGAAGGGGATACTTAAAATTTAATACCCTACTAAAGTAAAAACATTATTTCATATAATAACATTCTTAAAAAGCTACATATTGAAGTAAAATGGGAAAGAATATAATGTGTCATAAGACCTGTTTAATTGGAGATTTTGAATTGTATGTCATTTTAAATATAGACCTACAGCATTTTTTTTTTTTTTTTTTTTTTTTAACCAGTTCTGTATGAAATATTTAAATATTTTTAAAATATCGTCGATTATGTTTCTATTTTTAGCAAACAATTTGATACGTTAATAGTTCAGCTTCATAATTATTATTATCAACTACATAATTAGTTTTGAAAGCGCCGAATCAAAATATAATACAATTGAAATTTAGTCTAAATTTGTGCAAATATTTAAAATTTGGTCTAAATGCAAAATCGGTGTAGTATTTGAAAATGGTCTAGTTCGAAGGACCATTTTCAATTTTTGTTTTTGTTTTGAACGTAACCATAATAAAATAAATTAATAAATGTTTATTCATTTAACCCATGTTTGGTGCATACTTTATAAACTATTTTCATGTATTTTGTTTTTATTCGTTGTATTTTCCTTTAACATGTTTTTAAGAGATTGCTTTTTTATTGCTGATGTTGTGGTTTTTGTTGTTGTTGTTTGCAAAATTTAGTAAACTAATAATAAACAAACAACAAAACAATTACACGCCAGAATTGGCCCATTAGCACCAATGTGTCTGGTCGCTAGGTACAAACAAACATTCAATTTACTTGTTCTCCATACTAAGGATCCACACAGGCACCAACATTCTCTTCTACCTACATATGCAACCAAACGAACAACAATATTCCAAGTACTTGCAACGTGGAGACTACGTACGTGTTTTTAGTATGTAAATGTTTTAAAAGAGGTGGTACAAACGAGAGTCAAATAGCAACACGCACATTTCAAATGCCACACATTGCACCAACAACAGCCAACGATTTTCCATACACTCACTCTCCTAAGTAATACTTTTTGTGGCGATTTGCAATCCATTCGCAATGTGTGTTTATGTTTGTTGATTTTAAAGGGAATTTTATTGATGTCCGTGTAGAGTGAATGGCTTCGCTGTAGCGCCTAAACAAATTATGACTTTTTAAACATGAAATTATTTGGCGGAAATATGAATGTAACATGCAGAGTTCCTTTTTTTCATAAGTGTTTTGAGTTTAAAGAATTTGTTGATTTATTTTTTATTTATTATTTTTTTCTTCTTCTTTTTTATTATTAGTTTTAAAGAATTTTTTAGTTTTTTATAGGTTAAGTACTTTTTAGAAAATAATAGCAAATTTATCTAAAAATTTAATTTAATTATCATATAAAAATTGTATCTTAAAATATATGATGGGAAAATCAAAACAAGTAAACTATAGGTTTACGTGGATTCCACCTTTCAATCAGACGGAAGACGGACACCTTTAAGTAGACTCTGAAATTTGTTTCCATGCGCTACAAACTTAAAGATATAACACAAATTTGAAAATAGAATAAAATCAATATTTTAAAATTATTCTGAAATTTAAGCCAATAATTTTTTTTTTTTTTTTTTTTTTGTATTAGATCTTTGGGAATTTTAATTTTCGAGATAAACCATAATATATAAATTATATAAATATATTATATATCGAGACTGAATTAACGCATTTGGTTTAATAATACACCAACAAATTGTAATCCAGATTATCTTCAAATCATGTTTACATCATTTGTTAATTTCTTCAATAGTTTCGGAGATATTAAAAAAAAATATTTTGGAAAATAATCTAATTTTTAACAAAATTTCAAAATGCTTTTCAAAAAGATCGTAAAAAATAAATAAATTTGTAAAAAAAATTTTCACACAATTGAATTTAAGAAATAGTGTAGGCATAATTTGAAGATAATTTAGGTTATAATTTTTTGCCATTTTATTGATCCAATTCAGACAGATCGCTCTCAAAATATCGTATAAAATATTTATTTCATTTAAATATGTTTATTATATAAAATTATAATTAAACAAAATAAAAAATGTTGAAAAAAATTAAACTTAAATTTTAATAATACAGTTAAACAAACATATTGAATACCAATTACCATCATACACTTTAAAAACATATTTACAAAATATTTGGAATTGTTGATGCTACAAGCTGATATACACTACTCCCTCTTGTAAATCTGTAGCAATAAAATAATTTTGGTTTAATTTTCCATCTATTGTCTATTTTTTTAAAAAATTTACGAGATACTTGTATTGCACTTACCAAACTTATGTTTTCGTACTTTATATACGCAAAAAGGTAACGAACACAAATTTTTCCAAACTTCTCTATTTATTTAATGGCAATTGTTCCAATTTAATTCACTTTTTCCAATTTTATTTTTAGTATTAAATAAAATTTAGAACTATTTATTAGTTTTGCTTTAAAAAATTGTTTATGAATGTCATTACTTGAGTCTAAATATTAAAAAATTGCATATTTTGAGCCTAGGACGACACAGAAAATTATAAAAAAAAGAGGAAGTTAAAATAACTTTTAAGAAATCTAGACACTTGTTAAATTAATTCCTTAAAATATAAAAAAGTTATTTCTTTAATTGTCCATTAAATTTTAAACTCATTTAATATTAAGACCTTTTTCAATTGATTTTTTGAAAATTTGAAAATAAATTCAAATATTGTTGTTGTTATAAAATATTTTGAAATAATTGTTTTGTTTTAATGCCTGAGATGTGTAAAGTAGATTGTGGTAATTTTTAAAAAAATAGCAGTATTTATTTCTGACATTAAAAGAGAAAAAGTTCTTAAGCATTTTTAATTTCAATAATATTAACACACTTTTTTATATTTTAAAATTATTTATACAGTTTCAAAAATCAATTATTAACACTTAGCATTACGAAAGGTAGTGTAAAATCTTGTTATTAAGCTAGTGTATAATCTTAAGATACAAATTCAATTTTAATAAGTCAGAAAAATCAAAAATATTGGCCTTTTAGAGCCAAGATGAGATTTTGAATGAGGATTGAAAATTATACATCATCATTAAAATTTGTAATAGAGTAAGAAAATGATTAAAATATCCTATAATCTTTAATAAAAAGAATCCCTTATATAAAAATAGAAACATTTGAAAGAAGAGAAATTAGCGAAAATCTGTCATAAAAATTGAATATCGTTTAAAACATTTGCATAATTCTCACTAGCCACTTATTTGTTCAGCGAGAAAGTACGATTTTTTTGAAAGGTTATAATGTTTACATTATAGAAAGTTTAATTCAATTGTTTTTCGGTAGCAAAATTCCGGATTTAAAAGGAATTAACTACGAAATGTTATAGAAAAATTAATACAAAGAAAGCGCATATTATATTACAGAAAAACGATTGTGGAGCTAATGAGTTATACTTTCTATAAAACGAACACCATAACGTTTCAAAGGATCATATATTCTTGCCGAATACACCAATGATTGCAGAAACTTTTACAAAAATATTCTAAGGGACGTAAATTTTTGTAATAGATTTTTTTCTAATTTCTTTTCAAATTAATTTTATTTTCATATAATGATATCTTTTAACTAAGGATTGAACGATCCTTTAACTATTGCCATTCCATTTTGCAAACAATAATGACGATGTACCATTTTAAACTTTCGCTTAAATCTCAATTTATGTCTGAAAGGTTCTTTCTTTCTTACTGAAGTGCGAAAACAAGTGCTGATTAAGGAAACTATTTATAAATAAGGTCAAAAATGTTGCCACTTTTTTTTCAAAAATGTAACAAATATTCAAAAATATTGTGGAAAAAGAAATATTAAAAAAAAGATTTTTTTTTTATAAAAAAAGCACATACAATGTACTACCTGCGTATAAACTGTGAGTTCAGTATTTACAAATAATTTTATTTGTAATAAAAAGAGTGCATAAACTAATATATGACTGTGAATCAAAGGTAACCTATGAATTTTATAAAAAATTAGAGTACTATTATTTTTATTATGTAACCAAAATAATTTGTGAAGAATTAGGCCGCTTTATAAAAAATGTTTAATTTTATTAATCTTTTAACATTTGCCTATTCTTAAATAATTAAATACAATAATTAAACACTAAAAAGAAAACTTTCAACTTTGAACAACTCTTTCAGAAAATTCTTTTTAATTTTCTTAATTGAAATTTTTTTAATTTTTGGCCGCACTTACGATACAATGCGGTCTAACAAATGCCTTTTAAAAAAAGTTATAAACAATTTATACGCAGAAAAATGTCCTCTATAAAGTAATATTTCTCTCTATATAGTCGTCCCAATGTGCATGATATAAAATTTATATGAAATGTCCCATCATTGTATTTCGTATTCTATATCTCACCCTCTCCAACTTCCCTACTTCTGGTGATAACATAATTAAGTTATTTTTTGTATTTTTATTAAAAAATTAACCAAAATATCTTTTTACAATTTATGAATCACAATAAAAAAAATCTTTAAAAAAATAATCAAATAAATAACAAAAATTAATAACAATAAAACGCTAATAATCATTAAAGCTGAAGAATAAACACAATCATACTCTAAAGAATTGTTATTACTTTAATCCGTCATAATGGTCAATAGTGTGGGCCATTTAGATAAGATATTAACAATAACAACAACAATAGCAACAAATAAAAAAGGTGAAATAGAAATATTCTTAATATTTATGGGAAACAATAACATTCAATACTGGATGTATTGTTGGATATTGAAACTCAATATTTATTGAAAGAATAAAATACTAAAGTTATTTCTATTGAATTAAAAAATGTTTTTTTTTTTGATTTTTAATAAAAAATAAAAAGAAAAACAGATTTTTTATTATTGTTCTGACCAAAGATTTATGACAGAAATATGTATGACTTTCAAAATGATTTGTAGCTATTTTTCTTTTTATTATTATTATTATTTATTTCTAACTATTTAATTTATTTGTTAATGGCCAGTTAAGCGTCTTAGTAGAACTCCTTTTATCTTTTGGAATTTTGTATCTCTGTTAAACATTTTTATTAAAAATTTGTACAACTTACTGGTCTGTTGCTTTGTTCTCAATTGCATTTGTAGAATATTTAAGGTCATAAAATTTGTTATAAGCTGTTTTTAATTGCTTTATATTTATACTCACACGTATTAATTTAATTTATTGTTTTCGAAAATGATTAAAAAAAAAAAAACTAAATATTAAATCCTATTTACACCTTTTTTTGTATCATAATTTAGAACTTGCTCACTTGGGTAGTAAACTGTTTAAAATTTTATTTATTTTATTGAGAAAAGTGATAAATAAAGATGAAGATTAAGTATTGATGGGAATCGGATTAGAAAGAGTTGACTGATTTAGTTCTCATTCCGTTTTTAACACATTTATGTTGAATTAATAAACTGGTTTTACGAAAGGTAAATATAAAGCGAAGTGTCACATAAACCGGTACTGAAAATACTTATTTTGTAAGTGAAGTCTAATCCTGATGTCTTTAATATCTGGACATATGTCGCCATAAGTTAAATTTAAAAAAAAATCATTACAAACAAGATTTTCATAAAAAGACTTACACAACTTTAATATTCAACGCCAATTAATTTTATTTCATAAACACACATTTAAATTGTCCTACAAAAAAAACAAACTGAAACATGATTTCTGTAAAAAAAATTGTAAAACGAATTGCACATAAAAGAAATTAACGTAATTTCTTTTAATTATATTTTAAACACTAAATGGCGCCGTCATCTTTATGACCAGCGGTGTTACACTTATTAAGATTTTCATTATAATTCTTATTCGTAATTCATTCATTATTTCATTCATTCGCAAACAACAAGAACAATAAGAATAAAAACTAAATGTTAAAAAGCACGATTCACATTCATTCATAAATTACAAATTTACATACAAGAACATGTATTTTTTACATTTAAAAAAATAAAATTAAATAATTCTTCTTTTTTCATATTCTAAACTCTTGGTTACATGCAATCCTTTGTAGAAAAGAAGCGGCAGCAACAACAATTGCTGCATGCAGTACAACAACATCAAGAGTAAAAAAAAGAACATATAAAAGTAACAAATTCATTTTCGATTAAACATGATTCTTATGAGTTGGCATGCGATTTTTCTTTGAAAACTAAAAAGAATTACATTCTTTTTGTATGTCACAAACCATAAAGTCAGTCGTCTGACATTGCTAACGTCAGTGGGCCGAGACGCACTGATTGGCGCTTAAACGACTGGGAAGAATTAAATTTTTTTTCTAGTTGTAATTTTTTCGCTAGTTTTTAATTAAGAAATGCTACGTAGATTAGGCTGGGCAATATAGTATCACTGAATCTGTGTTGCGGGATATCGTAGTCAATTTAGACGCACGTAGTTATTGAATTCTAACACTATAAATCACTTTTTATACCCTATACCAACATTGGTGGTTGGGGTATTATGCGTTTGTGCTAATGTTTGTAACGCATAGAAAAAGTTATTCAACACACACCTTAAAGTATACCAATAGACTCAGAATCACTTTTTAAATCGATCAAACGATGTTCGTCCGTCCATCCGTCTGGCTGGACGACTGGATGGCTGTCCATGTAAACCTTGTGCACAAAATACGGGTCGCAATTTTAAAGCTAGTTCAATGAAATTTGGCATGTGGGACTCTTATGATACAAGAACGAAGCCTATTGAACTATAACTATAACTATAACTATAACTATAACTATAACTATAACTATAACTATAACTATAACTATAACTATAACTATAACTATAACTATAACTATAACTATAACTATAACTATAACTATAACTATAACTATAACTATAACTATAACTATAACTATAACTATAACTATAACTATAACTATAACTATAACTATAACTATAACTATAACTATAACTATAACTATAACTATAACTATAACTATAACTATAACTATAACTATAACTATAACTATAACTATAACTATAACTATAACTATAACTATAACTATAACTATAACTATAACTATAACTATAACTATAACTATAACTATAACTATAACTATAACTATAACTATAACTATAACTATAACTATAACTATAACTATAACTATAACTATAACTATAACTATAACTATAACTATAACTATAACTATAACTATAACTATAACTATAACTATAACTATAACTATAACTATAACTATAACTATAACTATAACTATAACTATAACTATAACTATAACTATAACTATAACTATAACTATAACTATAACTATAACTATAACTATAACTATAACTATAACTATAACTATAACTATAACTATAACTATAACTATAACTATAACTATAACTATAACTATAACTATAACTATAACTATAACTATAACTATAACTATAACTATAACTATAACTATAACTATAACTATAACTATAACTATAACTATAACTATAACTATAACTATAACTATAACTATAACTATAACTATAACTATAACTATAACTATAACTATAACTATAACTATAACTATAACTATAACTATAACTATAACTATAACTATAACTATAACTATAACTATAACTATAACTATAACTATAACTATAACTATAACTATAACTATAACTATAACTATAACTATAACTATAACTATAACTATAACTATAACTATAACTATAACTATAACTATAACTATAACTATAACTATAACTATAACAACGGTCAAAGTTGGACATATAACAACCAAACTATTATATCTCAAAAAACGGTATTTATAAAATTCTTAAAAAATATATAGCACATATATTTTAGAAGTTGTTAGCAATTAAACAAGTAAATTAAGATTTTAACTTTTTTTCAGAATGTCATATTTTTGAACCTGAAGAGACCGTGAGTCTAAAAGTGGGAAACACTTCCAATAAACAATGTCTGTAGTGAATTTCATTGAAATTGGAGAAAACAAATCTTTTTTGTGTCCTATTTGATATGGAATCACTCTACATTTGTTCGGTATATTTTTTTTAACATCTCCGATACAGATTAAGAAATGATTTTGGTATAACTTGTAGGAAATACAAACTATAATATATTGTCTTAATTTTCTGTTAGAAAATTTATTTTAAGCAACCTACAAACTAGCGAAGTTGGATAAACTTATAATATTGATTATCAAACAAGATGATAGATCTACAAATGTTCAAAGACCTATAAGTTATACTGAAATTTGTCTTATTCAATCCAATAATTACTACTATTTTTATCAAAATTTCTATAAAACTTCGTCGACAATAATCTTTTTTTTTTCATCTCAAACTCAATTTTCTACCTGACAATGAAGAAAGTATTCATCAAAATCCCCTTTAAGTAAGTTGTTACGTAGTTAATTATTTAGATTTTATATTATCGAAAATTAATTAAAATCGTTTTACAAATTTTAAAACAAATTCATCCTAAATACCACTAATTTCTAAAACAATATAATTTATTTTTCTTTTTCTGGGGTCTAAATAACAAATAAATAATAGAAATGCAAATTTTGTTTCGATTATAACAATTCATTAAATTCCACAGATCGCTGAGATAATTTTTTTTTTGGGTTGAATGTCATTAAATCCACATGTAGCTGATTGCTGTTAGTTTTACAAAACGAACATATATTTATAAAGATCGAACGAATGAAATAAATAAATATTTCAAAGTATGACACCTAAATTTCCACACAATAAAAATAAAATCGAAATAAATTAAATTAAATAAAAAAACAAACTTGAAAACAAATTAAACTGAAACGAAATCGTAATAGAAAACAAAAAAAAAAACAAATCAAATCAATATATATATATATATATATATAACTATTGATACAACAACTCATTAAATAACTCAAACAAGTGTCAAACTAAAATAATTGCCACCCAAAAATAGTATCTAGTTACAGAAATCGTAAATTATTTCAAGAGATACATAGGCAAGCAACGATTAGTTTTGTTTTTATTTTTTATTTTTTTATTTATTTTATTTTATTTTTTTTTTTTTGTTTGTTTGTAGCTCCATCAAACAATTTAAATTTAAACTGCTTTTGTCTAACTTTTACTGACGGTGGTGGTAGTAAGTAACAGTTTGGGACATACCAAAACATTTAAAAAGACAACAGAAAAAAATATTTATGGTATCGTAACATTTACTATATAGATTGTACAATGTACGTGTATTTGTTAAATACCACAAAAATAGTTAAGTGCCACACCACTTTATTTTATACACTCTACTCCTAACCATACATACTAGGCTACAAACACCAGTGTTGCCATTTTAGCACTTTTTTGCTAGATTTAGCAGTATGGATTGGTAAATTGCATATTTATTTAAGAAAATTCTGCTAAATGCTTTTTAGCATAATCGACCTACTCACAGCAGTTTTTTCTAGCATTCATATTTTTTATTTTTATTTATTTATTTTTTTTGTCTTCTTTTTATTTTAGAGACAATATATGTATAAATTTATGTGAGAGGCAGTTCAAACCAAATTTTCAAAAAAATTACTCATTTCTTTCAAAACACAAAAATAAAATATATGTGACTATGCATTTTGCATGAATTAGCTTTTTGGCAACTGAATTAGGTTTATATCTCTCACATAAACTTCTAGTTGTACTCTATTCTATATCGAACTCGTTGAATGTCCATAGAGACCACAATTTCGGTATTGTATATACACATGAAAAATGTTTCACAGCAAACATTTTGTACAAGCTTTATCAGAATGAAAAATTATTTTTGTTATCATATTTCCTAAAAAATATTTTGGAAGAATTACAAAATTTAAACAAAGACTTTCAGGCAATAAAAGGCGACCCTTTAAACATTTTAAATGATTTATTATAGAAAAAGTTATTGAAATTATTACACAAACAAAAAAAAAACAATTTCCTACTTCCTCAGACTTCAATATTCGTTTGAAAATCTTATTAAAGAAAAAATAATCTGAAACTAATTTCTGAAAATGAAGAACTTGTAATACGTCCTACATGTATTCATTTTACAAGAAGAACAAAATTTGCCCCATCCTTGCCAAATATACATATTTCTGATTTTCTAACATCTAATATTTTTCTGCGCGTATTTATTCAATATTTATGGATCTGTTTAAACGAATTACAAAATAACGCAAATATTTAACAAAATTCAAATGTAACTTGTAAAATGCTTGAAATGAAATATATGGTATGAGAACAATTTATATAAATAAAAATCAAATATCGTTCGTTGGTAATTGCATCAGTTGAGAACGGCTGGACCAATTTGGACAATTTTTTTGAAGTGTTCGTTTTTACAGAAAGAAAAATTGACCACGCCCACTTTTACGCCTACTTTTTTTGACTTATCTTAAATCGGAAAACGGCTGCACCGATTTAGATAATTTTTTTAACTGTTCACAGTAATCCAATTTAAGTTTTTACTGAAAGAAAAATTTACCATGCCCACTTTCACTCCCACTTTTTTCGATATATCCAAAATCGCAGAACGCCTGGACCGATTTGGCTATTTTTTTAATGTTCGCAATAGTCCACAAAAGAAAGGCAAATTGTCCACGCCCACTAAAACGCCCACTTATACACCCTTTTTATTAAATCTTCGGGTAATTTTATGTACGAATTTAACTGAAAAAAAGAAAAATAGTTATGGTATCGAAAAAGCTTTTAATTTTAACAGTTCACAAAAATATTAATTTTTGTATGAACTCTCCATGATAACTGACAACAGGAACTATATATTTTCTTGATTCTATTTTGTTTTGTTAGATATACTCTCGTATTGTAAACAACTCATTTGTTATTACTTTTGTATTGTTTCACGATTTGTCCAAAACTACCGTTATTCTTTATTTATATTCCATGTGCAAATATTAATTGACCGCTTATTATCAAATTGTGGATCAAATTAAATCGTTTTACCTCAATCTACTACAGAATGTGAGGTTTGAAGTTATAAACGGTTAAAAGGTAGGAGTAGGTAGTGAATAAATTCTCTCGCATTGTAATGCCGCTAATAATAAGCGGCAATTTAGGTCGCAGAACTCGCAATGTTTCCAAACAAGTGTACGAGTATTTTTGATCTAATCAAACTACGAAGCAATTCGAAGAGCGAAATAAAATTGAACGGAATCGATTATCATAAAAACACGTTCAGCACGTACACAAGAAGAAAGAGAATATACAAACGAAGTAGATATGTATCCAATGAATGTATCAGTAAAATCCATCCGAGTGATAATAAATTCAAATGTTCGTGCAAGAAGAGAGCTGCATTCCATTACAATAGGACAACTGATTACAGTACAGACCATTCCATTGCTATTGGTTCGATGAGCGTTGTGTACCCACATTGTAAGGCATTGAATATAGAAATGAAACTGTATCGCAAAAGTGAAATTGACACCGTTGATTCCCCCACCAGAGATATTGCGCTTATTGGCTACTGGAACAGGAGCTCATTCCAAAAATTTCCTAACACAAATCCAGAACTACATTTGGCGCAATGAAATGCGATTCGGGTTAATAAATGCAATGAACAAAATTACGATATCACAGCAAAGCAATCGAAAAAGTAAATACAAATCAAATGTAACACAAACATTTTTTCTAATTTGGACAGGATAACGTCTGTCGGGTCAGCTAGTACTAAATATTTTCTTATAATTTTAGTTAACTATTAAACAAACAAAAGTTCAAAAAATTTCAATTTCGAAAAGAGGGTCTTGCCAAAACAATTTTTATTGTAAATCCTGTAAATCTTGTAAAATAAAATTAAAACTATGATCCGGTTTTATATTGTACCCTTAGTGTACACTTAAGTGCAAATTTAGTTAAGAATAATTTAAGTTAAAGCTCACACTTAGGTAAAATTTCGCTTTACAGTTTAAAAATTAAGTTGATAAGGAAATAAACCAAAAATTAAAAAATAAATATATAAATAAATACCCTGAAGGATGTAAAGATATCTTAAGCTTATGGGCTGTAAAATTAAAAAGATGTTGGCGCAAAATATATAACCACAAAGAAAATATAAATTTAAACAAAGAGCGTATTTTGAAATATTTTTTAAATTTAAAATAATTTCGTTAGATTTTGTATTTTTATTTATTTATGTTTATTTTCAATAAATATTTTTTACATACTTGAAGAAAACTTAAGGAATGGGAAAAGAATACTTTCTATCATAAAACAATTATGTAAATAAAAAACGTTAATGTAAAATATTGTTTGCAATATATGGTTATTTCTATAAGAATAGATGTGATTTATTGCTGACGTTCATAGACAATTTCATAAAAAATTTAAATTTATATACGTTAGGAATTAACGTGTAGAATCAAAAATGTTTACTTTAACGTCGATAAAATTTATGAACAAAAATACAATCATGAATATTTGAATGTCAATAAATTAAAAAAAAAAATACAAATAAATAGAATGAAAACCAATTTATATTAACAGTTTTTTTTTAATTAAATATAAAAATTTATTTGTGCATCTTTTGTTTTAATATTAAGTGACACCAACTATCAACGTTAAGGCTCAACGGTAGCAACAAAACACAGCTAATATTAAAATATATATTTATATTTTCTGAAATTTCTTTCCTTTTGTAAAATATATGCATTTTTTATTAAAAAAAATTATATGTATATTACTATTACATACATACTATATAAATTTTTTTTATTATAATAAATTTAAAATTCAATTTTAGCAAAGCAAAAAAAATGTGAAACGCGTGTTAAATAGTGCTGACAAATTCTACTACTTTTGAATGCTCGATAATACTCAATAATTTTCATTTGGATACTCGAAACCTATCAGATTTTTTTTAATTTGTAATACATATATTTTTTTAATTAAGGCTCTTTTTTATTTAAAAATAAACAAATATATTTAACCCATTAGCATGAGGTTTTATAAATAAACATAAAATAAATGAAAATTTTAACTTTAAATTTAACGTTAACGAAAATCAATGAAATTATTTTCATATATATAAAAATGAATTTGTAGCCTTATACAGAGTTGTATTTTAGCCATTATATTTTTAATACTCTGACATTATTGAGCAATAACTTTATAGAATCGAGTTCCCAAAAAAAGGGGCAAATACGTGATACTCGATACCTAATACTCAATACTTTCACAGCACTAGTGTAATACTTTGTATTTAGTAGATTTTAGCATATTGTTTTTGGGAATTTAGCAGATGACATCGAGAATTTTCTGGCAACACTGACAAACTCTACGCCAACGATGACATATTACTGATACTTTTTTTTGTATCTCATAGATCGCTAATACAACTAAATACTAAAATATCTTTAATTTTTTTTTTTTTTGTTTGTGTAAGTGTTTGTGCTGCCTCCGAAGACAACATGTCTACAAAATTTAATTTGTAATTTTCTACTCAATGAATACTAAATATATGTAGATACAAAATTTTTATAACAAAAACATATAAACAATCATTTTAATCGTTTCTCCTAAAGATACAGCTCCCACAGATCAGTATGATAATTTGGTATTCTGTTTTATATACAGTTTTTTGTATAAATTTAAATCAATAAAATATTTTAGAAATTTTTTTCCTAACAGAAAAAAATGTGGGTTCAAACGCAATCAAAAAATCAATAGAAATCTTTGAAATAAAATTAAATAATTTGCTTTAAGATTTAGATACAAAACAATGCACAGTGGGTTTGTAGCATTTAGAGATATTTATAAATATTTATTTGCAACTGTAGGGTGATTCATTTAGAGTTGTTTCTAATATTAAATAAAACACTTAAAATAGAATTGGATGTTGAAATGTTTAATATGATCCGAAAAAACATTACTTTTTAAACATAACTTCATTAATTGACTTTCGAGCTAATACCATCCGCATATTTAAGTCTCAATGTATGTTTTGATTGATACGCGACTGAACAAACTACATCCAGCCCGCAGTGAGGAGGATATTACGGCCGTAGCGGAGAATATGTGTGAAGACCTTGACCAATCAATTCGATGCCGTGCGCAGCTTCTTGGCCTCTCATGTGGACCAATTTGGCGAATTTTACACTAGGATCTTGGTGCAAAGGATTACAAAATTCAGCTCGTTCAGTAAGACGGTGCTGCGGAATATAAAGCGCGCAAACAAATTATTTTATTGAGACATCACTGTTTACGTTTCAACGAAAACAAAATGCATAAGACTCCACGAATTCTGATGAAGTGTGTAGTGACGCAGCAAATACGTATTCCATTCTGCTGGTATCTAATTATAGTCCACAAACTCTGCTTTGTTATTGCCAAACAGAGACAATAACATTTTTATGGTCCTTCGAACCGAATGTCGGCTCACGACATTACTGTAACCACATATATAACATCGTTTACAACGCTCTCTTTTACTTGCCCCAAACGCCTGGTAATGGTAACTGAGTCCCTCAAAATTGCATCCAGTACAAGGCGGGCGCCATGTTTAAGTTTCAACGAAACCAAAATAGATAAGACACCACGAATGCTGAGGAAGTGTGTAGCAACACAGAAAATACGTATTCCATTCTGCTGGCTTCTAATTATAGTCCAAAAATTCTGCTTTGGCATTGACAAACAGAGACAACAAGTCAATTTACGATTGCAAACTTGTTTAATCACTTTGGTAAGCAACGAATTTCGTGCGCTGGACCTATTAACCTATCAATGGCCGCCTCTGGATTTTTTTTTTCTTTAAGGTTATGTGAAGTCAAAAGTCTTCGTCGATAAGCCAGCTATGATTCAAGACTTGGAAGCTCACATTACTCGCGTAATTTGCAAGATACCGATAGTAATGCTGGAAAGAGTGAACGAAAATTGAATTTTCCAAATTAACCACCTACAGTTTATTAATTTGAATAAAATTATTTTCAAAAAACAAATTTCATAGAAATCCAATTCTATTTTAAGTGTTTTATATAGAATTAAAAAAACAACTCTAAATGGATCACCATATATAAGACGCTATGGGAATATGACTTAAACAGATATTGGTTACTAATAATATCTCGAGTTAGAGAATTTTGCAATTAAAAAAAAAATAAAATCTACTGAGACTTCCTTAATGAAATAATTACACTATGTTTCAAAACAGAAAAAATTAGACATTTAAAGATGTATTTTAATAAATAAAAATTATTACTAAGACTTCACCGAAGAAAAAAATAATTTTCCGCCAACTTTTAGCAACTTTGGAAAGTCTAAGACTTTCCGAAAATATTTTTAAGCTTTAACTAAACGCCTATGAAGATATTATCATAAATATCTAATATTTTTAATTTTGTTCCAACTTTTTTACTTTATTTTCTTTGAAACTACAATTTTTTTCTAAATTTAATTTAAAATGCATTCATTTTCAACAAAGTTACAATTTTTTACACAGTTTTGTCTGTAACATGGGTTAGAAAAAAATATTTTTTTCTATTACACAGGATTTCTAAGTCGATTTATATACACATAAGTGCCGTCATTATTCACGATTAAGTCATAGTATCTCAAAAAAAAAGCTCATATCTCACAAATGTCATACGTTTACTTAATTTTTAATAAAGTCGAAATTTTTGCATCGATTTTAAAGAATTATATCACGTTCTATTTAAAACATATCCAGCAACATGGTGAAAGGGAAATATTGCCAATTATCGTTGTTTTAGATTTTTAATGATTTTTTGAGAAATTTTTGCAAAAAAATTTATTTTCTTTAACACAGTTTTTTTTTTAAATATCTCCGAAACTGTTTAACAGATTAAAAAATTATTCTGGAGTAATTTAAACCAAATTTGATTTTAAGTTCTTTTATTTACTAATCGGACAATCCGTTCTCAAGATATGTTGTAATAAGTCCTGCAACATAAATAAATTCCTATATGATGGTTTATCTCGTGAACTAATAGTCCATTAAAAGTAGTGATTTATAGCCTTAGGACTACATGATTATCCCTATTTAAATTGACTAAAAAATCCCATAACGCAGAATAAGTGTTGCCCAGTGTAATTCATTTAAATCATTCATCTTATTTCCAGTAATATAGAGTCATTACTTTCACAATATTTTACAATGGTTTTTTTTTCAAAAATTCCATACATTTTCCAGAAATTAAGATAATTAAAATGTTTTGCTTAAAAAGAGATTATATTCAATATCATTTATCTCATGATATTGCAAAAATTGTCTAAATTAATTTGACATGAAGCACACTTTAAGAAAACTTCCTTAAAAAATCAAAAATGTATAACATATCATGATTTTAAATTTTTTTTATAAAAAGTGACATATACGAATAACCTTTCAACGATTTAATGCTAATTTCAAAATTAAATTTTCTAACAAACAATTAAAATCAATTACATTTTAAAGAAAATTTTGAATACAAAATAAAAATCATTCGTCATCATTTATTTACATTTAAACAAGGCACCTGCATTTTCACGAAACACTTGAAAATGTTACAAGTAGAAGTATTTAATTTTAAGTTAAAAAAAAAAATAAAATAAAATCAGCTTAGGTACAAGTGGCCCAAAACAATTGTTTTAAAACAATAACAAGACAAGTATGTACTCAAATAAGCATTTAATCTTTTAAACATTTATCTGTTTGTTTATTTGCAATCTGCTAGCTCCTTTGAAATCAATTCCCTTTGGTGAATAGACAAATGACAAAAAAATGTTTAAAAGAAAAAATACTAAAACTTGACATTTACACACATCGTAAATAGAATTATACCGCTAAGTCTTTCATAATCTAATGATGTTAAATGCAGAGGTAAGATGAAAGAAACAATCAATCAATGGGAACTTCATTAAATCCATATATGAGTTGAAAAATAATATAAATCTTTCTTTTGTTTTCTATTCATTCATTTCTCTGCATTCATTCATTCAATAAACAGAAAAAGTAACAAAGTGATTTAAACAATGTGGTCAAGACCAAAAAATATATTTACTTGCAAGTACATATATATATATATGAAAAATACCTACAATAAATTGAAATATTGGGAAAAATTCGCAAAGTAATCCTGTAAATCCCATTGACTTGCCACTCCCTTTATTCTACACCAATAACAACAAACAGCATCATGCAGATACAATAATAATAATAATAATGCAGCCACTCAAATCGTTTATTCTGTGCTGAGTTTTCGTGCTCAATGAAAAAAGATTTCAATCATTCATTCATTCATTATTTGTATTTCATTCATTAAAATTGAAAAAAAAAGAAAGAAAGAACAAATAACTTACGAAAATTCCTTTACAATGCCATTCTCAAAAATTTTACACACAAATAAGTAGAATGATATCAGTACTCAACTTGAGTGTTAGTAGTCATTTATTTAGCTATTTATGGTTTAAATAGTATAAATTTTTCTGTCTGTCCGTACGTATGTGCACTGATCGTTTATTTTTGGCCAGAATTGCTTGTTCACACAATGTGTAAACTGAAGTGGTACTTGACTCAGAAAAAATTTTCTTAACAATAACTCAGCATGTGTAAACGCACATTATACCAACACTTCATATATTATACATACTCGTATTTGCACCTTACTAACACTTGCATGTATGGTATTTAAGTATGAATCTAAGTGCAACATATCACAATCTTTATTCGTTTTTAAAACAAATGATATGAGAATCTTTAGAAAAAAGGATTTATTAACAGGTAAATTGTCATTTTTGCAGAAAATATTTTCTCACTTCAAAAATAATTTCTTTTGTTTTTCAACTTTTTTTTTTTTTTTTTTTGAAAAATCTTTGTAGTTGTCATTTTATAATTTTCACGCTCATCATTATTTTATTATTAACAAATGTATAGAAAATTATTTTAAAAATTACATATTGTCAACCGTTAAATTTTTAAAAATGGTCGAAAATGGTTGCTGTTTAAATGGAAGTGATGAAAAATTAATTGGTTAGAAGATTTTAAAAATATAATAAAATTAAAATTATATAAATTATATTTTTCACAAAATGTTTCCACTATCTATATATACTAAAAGAGTAGCGTTAGAGTTTTTTCCAGGACTTTTACATGCTCGAGAAAGTAGGAAAAAGTAATATATTTCAAAATGTATAAAATGTAAAGTAGATTTTTTTAATAAAAAATTAACAGACTATGTCAGCAATAAAAGTAAATAAATTTATTGTTAGCATTTTTCCCTCAATTCTTCTATATCAGGCCAGGAAAAATTATATTTTTCAATTAACACAGTTGTTTCACTTTATAACAAGATTTAATTAATATTTTCAAGCAAAAATAAAATAAAAGAAATAATAAAAATAAAATTCAAGTAAGATCTTTTTCTCATTTAAATTTTTAATTCATTCTATCACCTATTTGATTGATTTAATAATTTTTTTTTAATTGGAAACATTTTTCTATTTTCCATTTTTAACAGTATTATACAGTAATTGATATAATCATTTTGGTGGGAGATGCAAATTTAAACAATTTTTAATTGAATGAATTATTTTCAAAATTGGATTTTGACATAACTCTTTTAATTTATTCAGACTAAAGCTTAAAACTTAGAGTAAACTTGTAAACTTTTAAGCACGATATTATTCAGAACCATTTTCTCAATTATTGTATGTTTTGTAGTCCAATGCAAAACACAAAAAAAATATTGTTTTTCCAGTACTGAGGAACTTTGATTGTTATACACCTCAGAATTCTTATTAGCATTATTATTTAAAACTTTCTTAGCATCTTTTGATAAAAGCACATGTTTAGCTTTAGTTTTTCTTTTTCTAAACCAAGTTTTACTTAATTCACTGATTCTCTGTTAAGCTTTTTGTTTTCCCTGAAATCCTATTCCTTGATCAAAAGTCACCCAATTGAAACACGATAGCATCCGCAGCTAATATATTTGTATTTCGTCTAGGCGCTGCTTCCACAACCAGTTTAATTAGCTTTAAAGCATGAATTATTTCATCTAGTACAATAACATAGTGCTCAATCCAAAATTTTATATACTGGAATAACAATAAAAATTCCAGAATAGGCGGGAGCTGAAAACAATTCGGGGCGGTAATCCCGGTATAAAACACTATATCGTCATCTAAAATGTAAAAGGCCGTGACCACTGAAAAATCAAATATTATTTTCTTACTGAACTATTATTTTTTTTATTGAACTTAAACTACATTTACACAAAAAATTTCATATTCATATCTTCAAAAATGACATCAATATTAACAAAACAATCGTATTTTTTTTTTGCTTTAAGTAAACGATTAAAAAACTTAACTTAATTTCTTAAGTTTAAAGCAAAAAATTTAAAAATTGTGGTTATGGCATTTTGCATTTTCATAACATTTCTTGCTTCTGCTGTAAGAAATTGTAAATCCCAAACCATTAAGGATACAAATAAAGCTTTAATCTTTGTAAAAAGTATTAAACACGCTTTTGACACTTTTTGGAAATGGTTCCATTTTGTTACCTTTTTAATTATAAATGCAAAATGCTATCGATACAAAACGCCTCAACCTGAAAATATGAAATTTCTATTGGAGATTACTATTCTCCTACATTTATTCGTAATTTCAACACGTAGGAAGTAAAAATGAACAAACAGGTACTTTTATGTATGTTTTTTCTATTATTAAAATAAGTCTGAAAGATATAGTCGGTCAATCCCGTTCATATGATACCCTGCACCATTGTGTATTTCCATCAAATATGGGACCTGGAGTCAATTGTGGACCTATACTTGTATTAATCGTGTGTCCATTTCTAAGAAACACACATATACATTATATTACATTATTTAATGCACTTTAGGGTGATTTCCGAAAATGGGTTTTATATGGAAGCTATGGTCAATTATGGGTCGAGCATCATAAAATTTAACACTGCGGTTTTTATTTATATAAAACTGATTTGTGTCAAATATTAACTTTATGCTGTTATTTGTATGGGATTTATGTCCTTTAAAGTGATTTTCGTAAGAGGGGTTTATGTGGGAGTCAATTACAGACCGATTTTTACGACAATTGGTATCCTAATTTTTTCTACATAAAACTTATTTGTATCGAATTTTATTAAAATTTTGCCATATTTAAGGTATTTAAGCGCATTAAGACCCTATAGAGCTAAGTGAAAAAATGGACCCATCTCAAACAATTTCAATAGGGTTTCTTCTTGTTCCAATATAAAATCATTTGACAAATTTCATTAATTTATCATTCAAATTGATTTGATTTACATGGGCAGACAGACGGTTAGACGAACGTGTTTCTGAATGGAACGGAATACTTTGAGGTGATTGTCCAATGATTTTTTCTATGCGCTACAAACATCAGCACAAACGCATAAGATGTATAGTGGTGTAGGGTATAAAAACTCAGATACGTATTTTATGCTTTTCTGTAGTTGGGACATTCGTTTAAATTTTTCTATCATTTTCAAATGAGATAACTTCACTTAGTTATGGTTAAAGTCAAAATTTATAAATCAATTTGAATAAAAATATAACTCTTTTTATTTTTAACATATGACAGAAAAGATTAAAGAACAGTTTTAGATTTTTATGAATTATCTAAAAATAAAAATATTTAATTTGTAAAAAATACTTAAATTTAATATCTTTACAACTACTCAGCAAAAACTTTTTGGTTTCCGGTAATAGCAACTACTTATTAAAGTAGTTTCTTGGTAATGATTCGTCATTATTATTTGCCTACTCTGTATTACATTAATAAGTACTCAATAGTATAATAGCTCGGTAATACTGCAATCACGTAGATGAGTTGGCTAGAGTACTGGATTAACAACCAGAAGGTTGTTGGTTCAACTCCATTCTGAAGCTGTTAGTTTTTACAACGAAATGTTTAAAAAGATATTTTAAACTAAATAGAGTTTTTGTCGCTTAGGATGCTATGTGCGAAATGGTGTACTTAGTAAGACGTTAGTCAGTAAAAACGTATGGTTAGTGCGTGTCCAAGTTCGAGTCTCACTGACGGCAAAATCTTTTTGTTTTTTTTTTATTTTTGTTTTCGTTTAGGTACATATTTTTAAGTACCCCTAGAGTCAAAAAATAACTACATGAATTTGTGAAAAAGTCGAACAAAAATAACTAGTTATTCAGGCAAAAAATAAGTAGTTTATTTTTGTTTCAATTATACCTGCTAGCTTACAAGGAAAGCAAAGTTTTTGCTGCGTACTGAGCAGATTCAAAATAATGTAGGAGGTACGATCAACAGATAATTTTAATTATTATTATTATTATTATTATATATATATATATATATATATATATTTTTTTTTTTTTTTGTTTTTCAAACCAAATCTCATAAATAGTTTTCAAGATATGTCACGATATATTGTGAAATTCCATTAATTTTCTATAAACCTATTTATCTAAAAAAAAAACCAAAAAGAATTCGAAAAAAGTGATTTAAAGACTTAGAACTCCATGATCGCGTATATCTAAATTAACCGAAAAATCCTGAGGCGAGAATCCATGTTATCCTGTGTTAGCAATAAACGAAGTTAGTTTCATATAAAATTTATAAAACTCTTGACTAATAATTTTAATCCTTTTTAACAAAAAAAAACTTAATTCGAAATCATGCAACATACTACTGACACGCCTTAGCATATTTAATTATGTTTACGTTTAAAAACAAATGCTACCATTTGAATTATTAAAAGTTTCTTATATTTAAAAAATTAGGTTTTAATTAAAAACCCTTTAATTGAAAAAAGAATTATAAAAAAAAGAAAAGACTAACGTTGACATCTATGACACCATTTAATGTTGTAAATAATGAAATGCAATATTCGTTGCTTTAAAACACACTTTAATGTTTTAGTTAGAAGAGTGTATTAATTTTATAAATTTTTAATAAAAATTTCAAACTCATAAATACACATGAGCACGATAAACTGTATATACTTACTTAATAATAAAAGCAAAAACGAATATTAAAGAGTTTTACTTGCAACAAGGTACGTCTGCATTTAACGTCATCATCAACACTTTGTCACGATTATTAAACTTTGAAAAACTAAAATCGAAAAAAAATAATCTAAAACAAAATGACTCTAAATTGGAAAGAGGGAATGAAAATAATTAAAAAAAAACAAGAAACTTATAGTAAAAATTAAAACAAAAATTATAAAATAAAAACAATAATAGAAAAAATAAAAAAACATAAACTTAATGACCCCAAAGGTAGCAAGAAATAAATGTGCATAATTACAAATGGCTGCATAATTGCCACACTCTTAAATACTGCAACACGATCAAAGCTACAACTCTCAAACTTCAAAGACCTCTTACACAAACTTTTAGAAGTCATTTAGGTGCTATAGGAAGAGCCAGCTAAACAACAACAACAACAATAACAATTTTTATTATACAATACAGAAATGAATAAAAATATATATTTTTTTTCTGATTTTTAAGTATATTTTCTAATATAAATATAAGAATTAAATAGAACTTTAGCAGTAAATACTTGTTGAATGTCAGTATGCTGTTCTGGCTGACAGTCGACAGTTTACTGTAAACTCGCTCAAACGACTTGATTCTTTTCTATGTTTGAGTTTCGTATATTTGTGAGCAGTTTTATGCACAGCTGGCAGTTTTTAATTAACGCATTAAATAACTGCATAATTAGGTAGTCGTCTTTTTCTTTCTTCTTTTGTAAAAAATAAAATACTCGTAATAATAAAAACTATACGACGACTCTAATAAGAAGTCATTGCAATAAGTACGTGTATAAATAAAGTTAATGATGATGGTTCTTTTATCCATTTAGAAAGAAAAAAACGAAGGAAAAAATAAATCAATAAATGCAAACATTTGTAAATTTAATGCAACATAAAATAAACAACTAAAATTATTGTTTACGTTTACTTAGTCGACCACAAAGTGGAAAAAAGAAATATTTAAATGTATCAAAGCATTGGTAACATAATGGAAGAATAAATAAAACCACTACCAATTTAGCGATACAGGAGTTCTCTGACATTTCAGTTACTCTTGATCACGGAGAATGACTGAGAACTTCTGTACAGCGAAATTGGTAGTGTATATATATATACATATATATATATATGTATATGACTAAGATCTCCTATATATATATATATATATATATATATATATATATTCACTGCAATTTTCTTGATAAACTGATATTAAAAAAATATATGTATGACGTTTCATTACATATTGCAGCATACACATGTCGAAGACAAATTGTCTGATTTATTTTATAGGATACCAAAATATTATAATTCAAATGGTCTCCAAGAGCTATCTACACAATTTTTTATCTACACAAATTTCTGCACAATAGTTTGCGAGAAGATAAAAACAAAAATATGTCGGAAAAAATTAAATTTCCTGCAATATTCCAAAATTTTATTTAAAAAAATATTAAAAACCTGAAAACGTCTAAGGCAATACTAAAAATCGAAATTTCATATCAAAGATCGTGTGCCAAATGGTTGCAAAGTTCTGTAGAAAATTTAAATTTTCCTATGGTGAAAAAATGTTGGTGTTTAGCTGCGATAAATGAAAACATTTTTCGATTACAAATTATCTAACAAAACTACAACACTTTTTAGAAAATTCAATTAACTTTAGATATTTATGTATTTGGTTTTGTTAAAAATATAAAAACTTTTATAAAATAAACATTAAAACACAAAACGATTTTAAAATATGTTATTTTATTATTTATTTTATGATTATCAAAATTTTCTATTCATTTGCCAAAAATTATGTAGCCCTATGGGCTAATGAAATTTTATTCACCTCATAATTGCCAAAAATTTGCTTTCCTACATACTTTGCTACCGTTTGGCACACACCCAAAATCTCAAAAGATATTTAGCCCTCGATACCTCCGTAAATAAGCGTTTAAATGGAAAAAGGGACTAAATTTGTGATCGCTTATATTTCTCACTAAGAGCGTGCCAAATGGTAGCAAAATTCTAAAGAAATTAAAAATTTTCCTATGGTAAACAAATTTTACAACATTGTTGTGCCAAATGAAAACCTTTTTCGGTGAAGAATTTTAGAAATTTTTAAAACAGGAAATATTTTTATATATAATTCAATATATTTTTTTAAATACAATTTATTTCTATTATAAAATAAGAATTTATTAAAAAACGTTAAAATACACAAATGATTTAAAATATTTCATTTTTTTCTTTTTATTATAAAATTTATGATTGTCAAAATTGTCTGTCTATCCATTAGTCAAAAATTTATAATTTACCAGACCATAGGGCTAAGACTAGTAAAATTTTATTCACCTCATACACGTTAAAAATTTACTGCTATACATACGTTGCCAACGTTTGACACACACTCTAAAAATCAAAATTTCCCACGAAAATTTCAAAAATCAGCAAAATCTACTTACATTTCTCACTAAAAATCTAAATTTCATTTTAAAATTTAAAAAAGTTTAACCTCAATATCTTGGTAAATAAGCGTATGGTTATTTATATTTTTCACTAAGAATCAAAATTTCATTTTAAAATTTTAAAAATCTTTAACCCAATATCTCCCTAAACAAGCGTTTAAATGGAAAAAGAGTCTCGAATTATGATCACTTATATTTCCTACCAAAAACCAAAATCTCATTTTAAAATTTAAAGTATTTTTATCTATCTTTATATAAATAAGATCATTTATATGTCTTATAAATATAAAATAAATATAAAAAAAATCATTTTAAATTTCAAAAATCTTTTACCTAATCTTTTACGGAGTTATTGAGCTCCGTAAATAAGCATTTAATAAAAAAAAGGGTCTCGATTTATGATCACTTATAAAGGGTGATTTAAGTAGAGATACTTTTTTCAATAGCCTTTTTTGACACATCACGTGTGAGTCGTGTCATGCTGTCATCTTACTTTTGTTTAGTATTGTTTAGCATTTCATAATGGAAAGACTTACGCCTGAACAACGTTTACAAATCGTTCAACTTAATTATGAAAATTCATGTTCTGTGTGGAATGTGTTTCATGCACTGAGCTGAGAGTGTACACGAAGACCGTGGAGAGTCGATTCGGCGCCGTTCGCAGCAACTCGGACTGACGTATGGAACGACTTGGCGCATTTTACGTCGAGATCTTAAATTGAAAGCGTACAAAATACAGCTTGTGCAACAACTGAAGCCGCTCGACCTTCCCAAGCGACAACGCTTCACTCTATGGGCTCTTGAAAAGTTCCAAGAAGATCCGACGTTTTCGAGGCAAATTTTGTTCCATTTCTGGCTCAATGGGTATTTGGGACGAAGAGCAACCTGAAGAGATTCAAGAACTGCCACTTCATCCAGAAAAAAACAACGGTTTGATGTGGTTTGTGGGCCGGTGGAATCATCGGTCCATATTTCTTTAAAAATGATGCCGGTGCGAACGTAACCGTCAAGCGTGAATCTCGGCGACATTTGGTTTCAGCAAGACGACGCCACTTCCCACACATCGCATCAATCAATGGATTTATTGAGAGAACACTTCGGTGAGCACATAATTTCACGTTTTGGGCCGGTCGATTGGCCACCAAGATCGTGTGATATCACACCGTTAGACTTTTTCCTGTGCGGATATGTAAAGTCTAAAGTTTATGCGAACAAACCCGCTTCGATTCAGGCCTTGGAGGAAAACATCACGCGTGTAATTCGCCAGTTACCAATCGAAATGCTCGAACGAGTCATCGAAAATTGAACTCAACGGATGGACCATCTGCGACGTAGCAACGACCAACATTTAATAGACATAATCTTCAGAAAATAAATGCCAAAGAATGTGCTTTCAAATGATAATAAATATTCCCCATTAAATTTGAATTTTCTGAGCTTTTTTCTTTAAATAAGTAGGGTACCTCGAAATGGATCACCCGTTATTTCTTACCAAAAATAAAAATTTCTGTAGATAAGTATTTAAATGGAAAAAGGTCCTCTATTTATGATCACTTATGTTTCTTACCAAAAATCAAAATATCTCACGAAAATTTAAAAAATCTTTAACCCTTAAAATGGAACCCTTTAAATGGAAAAAGGGGCCCGATTTGTGATCACTTATTTTCTAACTAAAAATAAAAATTTCATCTTAAAATCTTTAATCCTCGATATCTTGGTAAATATTCATTTAATTGGAAAAATGGCCTCGATTTGTGATGACACATATTCTTAACAAAAATTTAAATTTCTCGCTAAAATTTAAAAATCTTTTACCCTCGCTATCTCCGTAAATAAATATTTAAATGGAAAAAGGTCCTCGATTTGTGATCAGTTATATTTCTTACTAAAAAAAACCTAAAAAAATCTTTAATCTTGGATATCTCCGTTAATAATTTGCTGAGAGATACTTCTGAAAATTCTTTACTTTTACCATTTCAAAATACAAAAATGTTACAAATCCATTAGTGTATACAATAACTCTATCTAAATTTAAATAAAAGAAAATAAAGTAGTGACTTCATTGAACTTACAAAGAGGATCACAAAGATTGAATTAATTTTATTTGCAATTTTTAGTTGTGGCATTATAATGTAGTAAAAATAAAAATAAAAAAAAAAAACAAAATTTACTTTCAGCGATTCGAGTAGAATTACAAGCAACCCATTGCAACAACAACAATAACATTAACAATAACAACAACGAGTTTAGTGTGCGATTACAACGTAGCAACAAAATGGACATAACAAAAAATGCAATTAGACATTTGATTTGTCAGTAATTGGATAAATTTACACTTTTAATAGTTTTTTTTTTATTATTTTTTGTTTTTTTTTTTCTATTATTGTTGCACGTATGTACATATAATACGGGGTAATAGCAATTGAAGAGTTGTTTGTAAAATATGTATGTATGTTTAATGTTGCAGTTATTGCATGATGCATTAATGCAAACATTCGATGCATTTTTAATGAGTTAAACTACAGCATTAACATCAACATTAGCCTCTGCTGTATTATTTATTAAATTTGAGCTAATATACTTACTAATGCTACATAACTTTTATTTATATGCCTCTTTTAACAACAAACACACATACTCGTACTTATATATGTACAATGTAATACATACATTTACTTTTTTATTTTATTTCATTTTATTTTTTTTTGTCATCCAGATATTTTTCGGTTGATTATTTCATGAAGTAGTTACAATTTTTGCAATTTGCTTAGAAATTGTCGCAAATAAGTAGCAAAGGGAATTGTATTTTATGGCCATTACCATGATGGGACTATCATCAATTTAAAATCAATATGTCACCAAATAAATTGGAAAGAAATCATCACATACTCGTATAAAACATAGACAGTATCAGGCCATAAACATGCTGCACTAGCACCAAATAAATAAAATGGCAAACTAAACGGAGTTGAAGATTTTTTGTACTCCTTTGCTAGTACATACACTCATACAGACACAGAAAGTCAAGTGAGATCATTGATGATAAATCTTTTTTTTTCATCCTTTTCATAAAAAGTTTTTATTTTCGCTAAACAAACTTGCTCCATATGTTTTGGATTTCCTTTTATTTTTATTATTTTGTTTTTTTTTTTTATTTTATTTGGCCTGGTCTGCTATTCTATTTCAATTTAGTGGTTTATTGTTCGTTCGGCAACTTAAACTAAACAAAAAAAAACAAGAAAGCAAAAAACATTTAACAAAAATTTATAATAAAGTTTAAACATTATTATGCGTTTGTTGTATTGTTTTGAGACCTGGATTTGTCAATGATTCTTAAAGTGATAAAAATTGCTCGTAAATCCTTAACAAGTACTTTCATACACTACACTTCAATACAATGTACTGCACTCAGTCACTACAAATATTCATACAGCAGCTTAGCACTCATACAGTCATAAAAGCTCATGAAATCATTTTCGATAGCAAGTACTTGCCTCATAGGTTATTAACAATAACAATTTAAATCTCTAAGTATAATCCTCGACAACGAATCGATTGCACTCTATATTGGGTTTCTCTTAAATGATGTTGATTGTCCTTTTTATTATTTATAATTGTGAACTCTTAAAATCTTGAGATTGTATTATCTCTTTTAATATAGTTTTCTCTTTTAAATAGTTTTCGTCAATTTTTTATATTTATTTAATTTTATTTTATATATTTAAAACTTGTACTCAAAAATGTTTTTTTAATTACAGATTTTAAACAAATACTGGAAAAGAGCTATTTATAGTAGTAATAAATGACTTTTACTATCATTTCAAAATGTTACAAACGAAGTGACAAACTTAATTATACGAATTTAATTATACAAACTCAATAACAGTGGTATTTGAAACATTTACAGAATGGCTGGTGAACATTTTTACTTTCAAGGATCATGCAAAAATAGAATCCTTGAAAGAAAAAAATAGATATTCAAGCAATATATTCGAACGAAAAATCCAGTTGCAACTATTCAGAATTTATTTATCTTGAAGAACATTTATATCATTGGGTAATTCCATGTCAAAACGGACAGCAATCGGATTTCACATCTCCGATTTTAATGAAATCCACTGCTGATATTGGCTATTGGAAATATTTCTCAAATCGTAAACTTTTAGATTCGTGGATAGGATAGCAATTTCCTAGAAAATTTTCAACTTCCCGGAATTTCCGGAATTTCAGATTAAATACTATAGTTATCATTACTTTCATTTGTAGAAAACCTGGAAGATAAATAGGACAGAAAAATAGAAATATCAGATATGAAATAATAAAGTATTCACTCAGACATTGAAACTATTTAAACATTTTTTAAGCAAATTTCGTAAAATTCAAGATGCATTCTCTACTCATGGTCCTTTCCATTTCAAAAGTATAAAGCCAGAAATTCACAAAGATGTTTCCGTTCAATTACTACGAGTAATAATTTCGGAACTGTACAAAGTCAAATTTCAGCTTTAGTTTAATTTTAAAAGTAAAGGTATTTATTGCCTTTAAAATGATATGTAGTAAGTTAATTTATTTCAAAAGTTCAAAGGTCTAATTATTAATGACAATATATTCCATTTAAAAAATAAAAAATAAAGTGCATTACGAAAAAAATTGCAAATGTATTCCTCTAGAAATGTACGTTCTTATATGACTCCTAAAATATGAGATCTGAATGTTTTGATTTACGTGAGCTGGACCACTTTTAAAACACCTTTCAAGTTAAGGATCTATAGCATTATCAGAATTTATGTTATATGAAAATTAATTTCAAAATATAAATGATACATAGTAACGCCTGGAATATCCATTCACACAATTGTTACACATTTTTTTAACATTTTTGTCATATTTTTTCCTTCTTTTTTTTAATTAAATATGTAGTTATATATATTTCGGACATTTTTCAACATATATTAAGTTTTGAGGTATCTTTGGAAAGGTCTAATTAGGGTTTGAGAAACGGGAATTACCATCCGAGATTTCCCGGAAAAATATCAACTAACGTTTCCGTGAAAATGGGAAATTAAAATTACACACTTTCAATTGCTTTTTAGTTTGAAACTAGTTCATTGAAATTTTAATAAAGCCTAATTTTTATATTTTTGCTTAAGACAAAAATAGTAATAAAAAACTGAAATAGAACTGAAAACAAAAGAACACTTACCTCATTCCTGGATTTAACCTGCAAAAATGTTGAAAAATTATTATATAAGAACTAGCTACACCTCTAATTGAATGCCCCTATTTTTCTTTATTACCAAACCCCTTAATTATAATTGCTCTTATCAAAAGAGTAATTATAATTCATTCTCAATTATAGATTGATAACTCCCTTTTATCTTCAACAACCCTCACTTAATCAGCATCTATAAGGAGAATTTACATACAGTAGGCAGCCCTATTGTATTCAGTTATCAAAAGGTTAAATCAATAATTTTTACAAGTAAGTTGTATAGAGGTCTCTATTATACTTCAATATCTATGAATTTTTGAAAAATGTAATTAATTATTTTAAAATAGTGCGAATAAAATCGAATATAATAGAATAAAAGAGAGTCTTTGGAATTTAGTAGTTACTTTACATGAATTAATAGTATTTTTTTTTTTTTTTTTTTTTTTTTTTTTTTGTAAATTGATGCTTCTGGCAACACTTATTTTCCTAACTAACCTTGTCTTATGGACCGGTGATTCCAAAATATTACTTTTGTTAACAAAGGGTTAAATTAATACATATATCAATAATAATGAGTAACCTCTTTTCAATGATGCCTTAAAATCTAAAATCTAAAAATTATGAAGGAAAATTTCTGATATATTTACACTTTAATTAAATACTATTTAAAAAATTCATAAAACTTTTACTAAAATTTTATCAGAATGAAAACTAACTTTAAAAAAAATTAACTCATGATTTGTGAATCGACATGTGTCTATTATATCTTGTAATTTTTATGATCATAAATTGATCGAAAGCTATACTTTAGTAGATATTTCAAAAATAGTTCAGCTCACGAAAATGAAATAATTGAACCGAAATATTTTTAGGGTTTAGGTTATATCATAAGTTATATCATCTTTAATTTTAGGGAGATACATTTGCATTTTTTGCAAATCGATGCCTTTAAGATTCCATATGCAGTAAATTAATTTATTTTGAAAATTCAAAATTAGACTAGTTATTTTTGTTCGAGTTGTCAACAAATTCATGTAGTTATTTTTTGACTCTAGGGGTACTCAAAAATATGTACCCAAACGAAAACAAAAAAAATTTGCCGTCAGTGAGACTCGAACTTGGACACAAACTAACCATTCGTTTTTACTGACTAACGTTTTACTCAGTACACCATCTCGCACATAGCAGCCTAAGCGACAAAAACTCTGTTTAGTTTAAAATATCTGTTTAGACATTTTCATATAAAAAACTAACAGCTTCAGAATGGGGTTGAACCAACAACCTTCTGGTTGTTAATCCGGCGCTCTAGCCAACTCATCCACGTGATTGCAGTATTACTGTGCTATTATACTATTGAGTACTTATTAATGTAATACAGAGTAGGCAAATAATAATGACGCCTCATTACCAAGTAACTACTTTAATAAGTAGTTGTCATTACCGAAAACTAAAAAGTTTTTGCTGGGCAAATACAGCTTTGTGAAGTTTCTAGAATTTTTCGTTTTTCAAAACGTCATGTTTTTGAACCAGAAATGGCCCTTAGCCTAAAAGTTTATGATTTAAGAAACTCTTCAAATTGCCAATGTCCGCAGTGAATTTCATTAAAATCGGAAATGTCAAATCGAAAAACACTGTTTTTTTTTCTGGCATCACTACGTTAGTATTTAAAATTTTGACATTTTCCATATTCCATGTTTCTCCTTTGTGACAAGAGGATCAATTAAAGGGGAATATAAGACATGGCCATAAAATAATCAAGACCTGATAGAAACAAATTAAGTTAAACTTTGCAGGGATCGGAAGTTCACGCAAATGCACATTCTAAATGGTATGTTTTATGCAAATCAAATAATTTTCTTCAAATTGTCATCGATTTGTTATTTTATATTTCTTTTTTTTTTATATAATTTTTTTTTTTATTTTATATATTTTTTGTTGTTTTGCTGATATTTATAACGCCAAAAAATATTGGTATAAGGCTCACCTTAATGTATACCAATCGGTTTAGAATTACTTTCTGAGTCCAGTTTGAAGATAATTGGATGAAAGTTTATGACAAGGAAGCCTATGACGAGGAAACCTACACAGAAAAAATTAAATTTCGTATTCTATTACTAAATTCCTAATACTAATTATATTTTTTACTGAAATCGGAGCTATCACTGAATTAGTAAAATCAAATATTCAAATTCGTAAATATTTTATTGAAAAAATTGTAATTATTTTCTTATTAAAATATTTTTACTATTTATAAATTTGAACATTTGAAAATTCTTAAGAAATTCAATAATGTGGTTTATTAAAGTCAATAAAAATAATATTAATTTTTTTTTAATATTTTTTTTTTTTACATTTTCTATAATATATAAAATAATTCGGATCGAATGTTAGTATTGTATTTTATCATGTAAATGCATGTATGAAAATTTGGTGTAAAGAAAAGTAATTTTTATATAATACTAACTAATTAATGAAGACTTTTTTAGATGATATATAGTTTAACGATAAAACATAGTATATAGTATGTAGATAATGTGTATTTATGCTGGTGAAAAATAATGATGCCGTAACTAATAGTTTATGTATTCATGTATAGTAGTATATAAAATATACGTATATGAATAAAAAGATATATATGAAATAAAAGAAGACACGACACCATTTCCAAATTTCATTAGTGGCCAAAACCTTCTAAAACAGAAATGCAATTGTTATCAATTAAAGTATTTTCTAAATGAATTCAACTTACATATGTACCTTTTAACGGAGTGAAATTTCTAAGCTTCCATGAAACCAAAAAAAGATGGGATATAAAATGCGCAAACAAACTCTGCTTTGCTACCGCCAAAACCGTACAACAGGGCAATTTACGATTGCAAAGATGTATCATTTTCTTAAGGACCATTTCCGCACAATAGTTTTAAATGATTTGAAATACAAAAATTAAAATACATTAAATTATCTTCAAGAAGTCCAGTTACTTTCGCATATTTATATCACCAGAGGGAGCTACATGTTCAGGCACACAATTGAAAGGACATAGTTTAATCGACTTGGGGATTATGCAGCAATATACAATAGCCAATATGCTTTTAAGCCCAAAATGTGCAAAAATATGCTGTTATGACCAAAATATGCTATAACAAATCGATGCCAAAATTCCTAAAATTATCTGAAACGGATAAATAACTAACAGTTTGGTTTATTTGAAGCCTATTATGCATTTTTGAGTTGCTCTAGATATTGTTAGATCCAAATATTTGCTAAAGTCTTTGAAGACTCATTCGCAGAGTTTATCTGGAATTAATTTCAAGACAGAGATTTTTGGACTTTTTGTGAAAAATAAAAATTATTTGTTAAAACTCAAGCGTGTATGGCTATATCAAAAAGTATCTCACACTAAATCCTTCACCTCAGATGGAGACATGGTTGAAGGTACTGTCATAAGGATAAAATATTGTTTTTATTTGGGATTTTTCAAATTGTATATTTCTTTTTACAAAAAATGAATGGAGTTCAGTGACACGTTACCGAAAAAATTAGAAATATATGTACTACAAATTTTCATTTGTACAATGGAATTAATTTTGAATTAATATTTATTTTCACTAAATATTTACCTTTGATTTAATGAGCGGCTAAATTAAAGTGTTATGTTTTTTTTTTCTGTAAAGTTAAAATATAAAACCATATTCTATTTGATATTAGTGCATATTTAAGATATTTGAATGCATTTTTAAGTGTCTAAAATAGAATCTTTTAATGCATGAACTTCCTGTCTCTGGTTATGATTTATTTATATCAAAATCATTCAAATAATCATGAATAGAAGTGGAATAATATTTGTTTAAATTACCTAGAAACCAGATTGATCTCATTACCTTTTACTCTAATTAGTACTACATTACCGTTAAGTGTACAAAGGAAAGAAATTCATAATTAAGTAGTTTGTATATATTCTTCACAAACCACTGTACAAAAAAAATCTTAAAATTGTATTGGTCAATTGAACAATAGCTGCACATAACTTGGAATTTTCTTTTTAAAATTTTTTTTGGTCAATGTAAAAACAATTATTGAAATTGGTTGCAGTTTTGCAATTTTTTTTTTTTTTTTTTTTTTTTTTGGGGGGGGTGGTATTTCAAAACAGTTGCACTGTACAATAAATTTGAGTTGCTTATTACTCGTTTAATACATATAATATTTGATTTGGCTAAGTACAAAAAAAAAGGTGAAGCGACGAACATTTGTATGGGTTTGGAATTTCTTCAACCAAAGTTTGTTTTTATTGTCTATATTGCCAGTGGAGAATATATGATTATTATTTTTATTATTATTGTTGTAACTTTGCCTTTAGGCCAAAGAAATTTACACCAACCAAATCAAGTAGTAGCACCACCAACACTACAATCACCAGCTTTCGCAACACCAAACAGCCCATATTGTTAATGGTGTTTTTTTACAAAAAACAAAAAAAAAGTAAATATGTATATATTTATGTATGTAAGTATGTTGTGTTGTGTAAAGTGTAAAATGTCCAATTGTTCAAAAATGGCATAAGTGCCTAACAAGCGCAGAAGCATTGTCACATCGTTGTTTATTGGATTCTTCTCCATACAATTTCCATTTTTATGTACATGATCTCCAACATGAAAATTCCATCGACTTTATTTATTATAATTGCTGTCTGGTTGTTACAACGCAAATGCCACTTTTTTTTTTTTTTGCTTCTTTTTTATTATTTGAGGCCATTTGAACAATCCCCTATGCCATTTACTGGTATAACCTACTCGCCACCACATGTGATCTGGAGGATATCATTGTTCATAAATATCCAACGAAAGAAAAAGATGATGATGAAGCAGAGCAGCAGTAAAAAAAGAAGATGAAACTGCAACAGTAGCAACATTTGCAAAAACTACAGACAAAGTGGAAGGAAAAGATGTCCTTTTATGGATACTGATCATACAAAATGATTTGGTAGTGAATAATCGATTGGTTCGTTTATTTAATTGAAAATTATTTATTTTTAATATTCATTTGTGTAAAATTGTTGTAAAGAGCATTTGTGGACATGTTGTTACGATATATCGTTACTTGAACAAATTCATTAGAAAGCAGTAGCTACTGCTACTTCTATTACTATTGCAAATGTACAACATAAATATGTGGGATACTTTAAGTAATATTAAATACATAAATGCATGTGCATATGTATGTAAACATTATTGTTTTGGTTAAATTACAATTTACCTTTATTGTAAATGGAGTTATAATTTAAATCTCAGTTGTTAGTTACACTGTCTGTCTAAACTTATTATGGCATTTGTGCAATAATAATGCATTTTCCTAATAGCTAATTGCCTTTCTCAATAAAAACCATATTTAGTTTTAAAGTTTCACTGGAAATACGGTTTGAATAATATACTTATAGTAGGTCAGAAGAAATTAGCTGAAGATAATGGTCGTATACCGTGCACACAATTGTCCTGTTAAATTCTTTATGCTAAAATGAAATATCTAATATCTGGAAATAATGTACTTATTAGATTTTTCATGTGTTTTTAAAATATGCTAATAAACTCTTCAAAATAACAAATTTATTTTTAGAGATAAAAAAGGAATCTATTTGATAAGGTGTTGAAACACACTTTCTAGGTAAGAAGGTTGGGAGGATGATCAACTCCTCGAATAGAGTTATGTCTGGAAAATTCTCCATCTATTTGATGTCTTCCCTACATTCTCGGCATTTGTTGCTGCAACTATAAGATGTAAATGTGCCTGCAAGGTTGAGTGTTTCAACAGACTTTTTATCCTCATTTGGATAAACGCAGAGAATTATCGTAATTCTGCCCACTGTTTCATTATTTTATAAAGCATTTTCCCCAATTTCCAAATTTTCTCTTATAGCCTGAAAAGGCTTCAAATTTCCTTAGTTGCCATACTATTCGCTTTTTCATTTTCTATTACCCAATAATGACTAATTACCCAGTTGATATCTTTTGTGGTAAAATTACTTGATTGAAGTCTCGATACAGCTGTTATTGCCATTTGGCTATATTATACCCAAACTTACACTAGCTCATTCTCTAAATATATGGACCTCTGCCCGAAAAATCTTGTTTTGGTTTGGGAGACAAAATTATATATAATTTAGTCGCCAGTTCCATGAGCACTAACCGACGGTTGTTCTAGTGCACGATTTTTCATTTCCTTGTGAACTGACAGGTTTTTTGCTTTGTGTGGGCTTTTACTCAGTCCTCTTGGACTAGGCCAGTTTAGAGCTATGTTAATAGCTGTAGAGGGGCTAACTACATAGTTGATTTGGATTCTTTCACATAACACTTAGGCCTCGATTTGAGTCGTGTGGATTTGCGTCGTTTCGCTTTGCGTCGCTGTTTGAAATTTCAATATCTCGATTTGTGTCATTAAAATTTCGAATTGCGACGCTATAAAAGGAGTTTCATAATTATTAATAACAGGTATAAAGGTGTTAAGGAAATTTTTAAGAGAAAAATGGATTAAGTTATCTGTGTTAATAAAATTTATATAATTTTTACAAAAAATACTCCTTTATAATTAAAAATTAATATCTCTTCTGTTCTAGTGTAAATACATAGAAAATAGTGATTCGAATTACCTCATTTCAGTTTGCGTCACAATTCTCCGGTCCCTATTAGCAACGCAGACCAGAGCCTCAGTTTAAATGTATTACCATGTCTTCCGCTTAGCAGAATATCTCTCCTCGGCCAAGGTTGCAAATATAGCAACATTCGAAGTGGGCGTACTAAAGAAACTGTTTTAATTATAGGGCATATATTGTGATATATGTGAGTCGAATTTGATGTAATTCGCTTCATTAGTAACGTGAAAAATAAGTGTTATGAATTTAATGCCGCTACAATGGGTATTTTGACCACAGTGCCCCGTGACATACTTGGTTATACTTTATATGTGATCCGCAATTAATTCATCCAATCCTTATGATAGATATTTTAGCCATTTTACATCCAATAAACCAATTTTCACATCAATGCTACATCGAGTGAGTGTATACATTTTGTCATTAAAGGATTTCTCCACGTAGCATGTGGTAGCTAACCATTCGGAGTTGCATAACTTCCCTTGTCATATACAAAAATCACCCTTGCTTCCTTCCAGTTTTCTGGTGTGAAAGCATGAGTTAGACATGCGTTAAAAATACCGATAAGTTGATACCTGAACCACATCATTTGTAGAGCCTTATGATTTTATTAAATTCTCTGAGTCTGTTATGATATACGTCTCAGTAATCTTTAAATCTTATTTTAAATTTAATGAATTAAATTTGTATCAGCTTTTTCTTTCAATTCGAACTATATTTACTGTATGAGCTATAAAATGTGATTTGGATTAAAAAATAATTGATAAAATTCCATCTAAAACCATTAGAAAAGATAAGTAATATGCAGGATATATATTTGCAAAATATAAACGCTTTAAAAACAAAAAAATTCAAAAATGGAAGAGATAGCCATTTAATAACATTTAATACACATGAAATGCAAAAATTCTTTTTTATGTCTTAATCAAAGAAGATATTCTGGTTGGTATATTTGTAAAAATAAAACCAACATAAAAATACATATGTTTCTTATAGTCATTGTTGTCTCAAGTATTTATGGATCGTTGTCATGATCATAAAAGTGTCAGTTTTATTAACACTTTTGTCAATTAAGTTCATAATGAATCTTCCGGTAACACTTGAGCACCATTAATAGGCCATTATGAAACGGCACAAAAACAATAAAGTAACATATATAAATTACTATAAAGAAAATCTGAGACACATTTGTATATATTCAAATATGTATACACAAGAGTAAAACATATGAATGTGAAGCTATTTAAACGATTTGTTTTGTTACATTTACTTAATGGGCGGAAAAAATCAAAAGAAAATAAATATTTTTCTTTATTTTTGAAATTAAAACAAACTGAAGAAGCAACAGAAGCCGCGGAGGCAGCAGCAGCGTCCCACCGCCCCATTAAACCACAAAATTTATTACCTTCTAAATCACTGCAAACATCTTCATTTTTGTCTTTTCATACACCAATATTTTAGACACAACTAAATAAGTACTAAAACCAAATGAATTTATAAATGAGCATCCATCTATGGAAAACATTCAGCCAGTCAGACCGTCATTGATTCATTCATGCAGAAGAGAATCGTAAAGTTGTTGTCACTTTAACGTGTTCCTTAAATGTTTTAAATACCGAAACATTAATTTTCAAGTGTAACTTTATTACAAACAAACGAACATAAATAGCTTAAGAAAATTTTTGTTCCCCCTCCTTATTAATTTACGCAGACTAAAAGTGTTTTTTTTTTTATACCCTACAGCAATATACCCTTACCTAGATGTGACAATCTTTAGTTTGTAATGACAATTTTTAAAACAAAATTGGCTCATAAATAAGCAAAAATTGTTAAAAGCGATTATTGCGACCTTTGACATTGATAGGGTGATTAAGATTTTCTAACTTTTATACATATAACACTCTACTCCAAAATTACACTCGTAGACCTCCTTAAGATTATTATCATAGCAAATTTAAACATTTTCAAAACAGCCTCTAAATGTTGAGATTTACAAAATTGACATTTTGAGGTAAGTTCCTTAACTTAAAATATCGTAGCTCCCTAAATTTTAGCTAAATTTTAGATTTTCAAATTAAAAGAAATGTACTTTTTTAACTATATTAAAATCTTTTATTTATATTTGAAAGAAGTAACTTTTTCAACACTTTCTAATTTATTTATCTTTTCTTTTTCAAAATGTTCACTTTGAAGTCACTTTATAAATTCTTTTCTGTAAAACTAAACATATTTGTATATAAAATTTTAATTGCTATTTTGTTGAAAATAAAACGAAATATGTCACTTTAAAATTGCTCAAAAACTCAAAAAGTTATTAAACATTTTCGAAAGTTTATTAAAAAATTGTTCGAACGTTTTAAGAAAATGTATTTTATTTTATGTTTTATTTGCAGCTTACTTTCTAGGGCAAAAATTAAAGAAATGACTAAATAAGTACTTCGAAAATACCTTATTAAACCTTCTTTTATAGCAAGAAGAACCGCTCTAGTATTGCAAACTCGTTTCCATGTTACACAAGGTGCATTGGAAGCAAGGCCTTGTCTTCTCTCTGCCAAAAAAAGCGACTAAACAATAATTTGCTCCTAATTATATCGACACACTTATGTGAAATACTATTTAAAGAAATTTTGGAGTTTTGTTTTATTTGAAGTAAACAACAACACAGTGTTCCAAAACGCTTTTTTTGTAAATAATTATGTAACTTGTGAATCGTTGGAAATATTTTAGGTGTTTCAAGGTTATTTGAAGAGCACAGATCCCAGGAAGAACTCAAAAGTATTTTTTTAATGGATTTAGGTCGAAGCGAATTATTCTCATATTTTGGCCTCGTTCTTTTTAAGTTTTTTTAACTTGGCGAGCTTGTGCGGTACCTCATATTAGAAATTTGTTAAGAATTAATTCAGAACTGTAAGATAATGGTTAAAGTTTTATATGCAAATAGTACATTAAGATCCTGCCACGACTACCTCAAAGTATTCCTTTTTATAATAAAATTTATCCGAAATTTAAATGAAAAAATTGTTTTTGTTTAGTATGGAAGTGGCAGTGATTCTACCCCCCATTTTTAGAGGGAATGTTTACGGTCTTGTCTACTAACAGAACATTTCATTCCAATATCTCCAAAACTGGATTTTTGTCGTTCTAAAACTACCAAATGTGACACTGTGCGTTGTTAAAGACGTGGCTTAGAAAATACCTTTTGTGTGCTTAACCAACATATAAGGGTATATAGCTAATATATTTTTGTTGATATCAGCTTTGTCTTTTAAGAATTTTACAAATAAATTTAAAAAACTTTTTCAAAATAGACAAACTTTGGATTTGATTTAATGGAAGGCTGCCAGCAAAGTAAAATTGCCCAAAGCAAATATAGAAAAATCGCACAAACTTAAAATCATACGAAAAAAATAAAAAATTGCCCCAAAAATGTAAAAAGTATACAGAAAAAAACATATTTTAGAAGTGAAAGAATGTTACTTACCACCTCTTTTAAAAAACCTCCAAAAATTTGAAACTTTTTTAAAATTTTAATTTCAGCTTATTATAAGTTTTTATTAGATTGATATATTTATATTTATATGGTTCTTGCAGCAATACTATTTATAATTTTGTGAGAAATTTAGTCGATATTTTCAAAAAATTTTAGGACCCAAATTAAGTCCGCCAAGTTTAAAAAGTTTTTTGTGGATATTTACAAGGACTATACATATCTTTAAGTAAATTATTCTTACATTCAAATCATAAATGAATTTTTGGCGAATTTTAAAAGGAGGTCTTGCGCTTGGCCCCTGTGCTCTGTGACCTTCGAAATCACATTCGCCTCTGGACAGGTGAAATTTTATTTAGTTATATCCAATGATTCATGTTACAGAATTATTAATTCATATTTATTTTGAAACCTCTTTGCGACGCTTAAAATAAGACTAAATGATTTTGAGCTTTTTATAGCTTACATAACGTATAATTTTAGCACTTATTACGTGAACTATTATACATCTCTTATTTAGCTCCTAACGAAAAGGAAACAAGAATTAATAACGAATCTTTTGGAAAGGGATGTGGATGATTTTTGAAAGCATTTTTCTTCTACTACCCAAAACCTTAATACAGTATTTTCAGCATAACTGAATACTTTTAGGACTTATATATGGTGTCGTCGAGGAAGCCTATTAAAAACACTATGTAATTTTTTTAGTAGTTCTTTTTTATTTGTATTTGCAATATACTATAACAGACAAATGTAGGGCGCCTAATGCTCGGTTCTTATTCAAGTATGGTTTTTTACTATTTTCATTATTATTATTTTTTCTCGAGTGGCACACATAAAATTGGTATACTATCAACAAAAAGAGAATTTTAGAAATATTTATTGAATGTGATCGTTCAACACTCGTCTTTAACATTATCTTGCTCATTATAATAAAAGTTATACATAGCTTAGTGACACAGTCACTCAGTCCCTTCATTACTTAAATACTATACGTAAATATTAATTATGATCAATGTTGGTACTTGGGCCCTTTTACACAACCCCTTTCCTTTCATTTAAAACGGGAACCACCCACAAACGTTTTGTAGGCATTTTATTTTGATACTGCTTGTTGTTTTTTTGTTTTTAAGCCATAGATGACAATTTACAAATGACAATAAATCAACCACCTCTAGTGGAGTTTCCTCTCCAACAATAATAACAACAGCATAAAAGGGATCATTGCCGCAAATACAACAAACAAACAAAAAAAGAAGAAGGAAAAAAACAGACATTGAATTGTTGGCGAGTGAGAGATTGTAACATGTAAATGTTGTTAATGAAACACTGTAATTACATATTGCCACTTCACTTTACATTACTTAATGTATGTTTCAAAATTTTGTTGCTGCAGCAGCAACAACAGAAGAGACCAAATGTGGCAGCATCATTACGATCGAGTATAACAATGACAAGAAACAAGCAAGCAACATACCTCAACATTTAAGTGTAACACATTAATTTTTCAGTTCGAGACACAAATGAAGACAAAAACAAAAACAAAAATCTCTAAATAGCAGCCAGCCATCATCGGTCGTAAGTAGAGTGGCACTCTCAAAAATACTATAAAAAATGTTTTAAAAATAAATTAATACTAAATGAAAATGTCACTTAAAGAATTAAAGAGATTTGTTTTGTTTGTTGTTCTTGTTTGACTTTATTTATGCAACAACAACACTCATTCATTCATTCATTCATTCACTCAACAACAATATCAAACTCTTAAATGAAGTGAGCATTTTGGGTGATACAGTTGTTTAACTTCAAAGCATTTTAAAAATTTTACATGTAAACGATCTTGTTTTCCAAAAGTCTGTGTGTTCGTTCGTCCGTCCTTCTGACCAACGATTTATGTGAGTCGGTCGGTGTGTCTGTTGGTTTGTCGCTTTGTATCTTATTAAAATTTAAAAATCTTGAGACGCCATAAAATGTCTTTAATAGTCTAAATTAATTATTAACTAAGTGTATTTAGCAATTTCAATTTAAAACAGTTTTCTATAATGATGTAAGACAATTATGATTATGGATTATTTAAAGTTATTGGGAGGAAAGTAGATTTATTGCACCTTCAGTGTGTGAAGTAAAAAAAAATTATCGAGGCAAATATTACTTGGGAATTAACTCAACAAGTACCCTGCGGAATTAAATAGTTTTAAATGGAATAAATAATATAATCACAGCAGTACAGTGATTCCAAAATGATTTTTTTTTTAATAATTCTGAAACTTGCGAACTTCTGAGAGTTGATTTGAAGGATCGCAGATCTTTAGGGAGCTAGAGGGTAGACCTCCCACTTTGGTCACTTAATATATGTAATTATACCATACACTACCATATGTGGTTGGAATCACTTTCTGAATCGATTTAACAATGTCCATCTAGCTGACTGTTCGGAGAGCTGTCTAGTTATCCATGTAAATCTTGTGAACAAAGTACACAAAGATATTTTGATGAAATTTAGTACAAATAATTATTTTTGCACAAGGACTAAGCACGTAGCCCCCATACAAATGTCCTCTCGGCATATGGGTTTCACGATCATAAATGTTTCAAATATAGCAATATATTAATAAAATTCGGTACAAAGAAGTTTTGTATAAATATGGTCCATAATAAAGGGTATTTCAAGTAGAGATACTTTTTTCAATAGCCTTTTTTTGACAGATCACGTTTAGTATTGTTTGGCATTCCATACTGGAAAGACTTACGCCTGAACAACGTTTACAAATCGTTCAACTTTATTACGGAAATTCACGTTCTGTGAGGAATGTGTTTCGCGCACTTCGCTCAACTTATGGTCAACATAATCGGCCTACTGAGCGTATTATTCGGAACACCATCACCCATTTTGAGACCCAGCATTCATTACTGGATAATATTCGACCGAATAGACCAAGTCCAGCACTCTGTGAAGAAAATATAGCGGCCGTAGCTGAGAGTGTACACGAAGACCGTGGAGAGTCGATTCGGCGCCGTTCGCAGCAACTCGGACTGACGTATGGAACGACTTGGCGCATTTTGCGTTGAGATCTTAAATTGAAAGCATACAAAATACAGCTTGTACAACAACTGAAGCCGCTCAACCTTCCCAAGCGACATAGCTTCGCTCTATGGGCTCTTGAAAAGTTCCAAGAAGATCCAACGTTTTCGAGGTATATAAACAAACAAAATTGCCGCATTTGGGACGAAGAGCATTCAAGAACTGCCACTTCATCCAGAAAAAACAACGGTTTGGTGTGGTTTGTGGGCCGGTGGTATCATCAGTCCATACTTCTTTAAAAACGATGCCGATGCGAACGTAGCGGCCACCAAGATCGCGTGATATCACACCGTTAGACTTTTTCCTGTGAGGATATGTAAAGTCTAAAGTTTATGCGGACAAACCCGCTTCGATTCAGGCCTTGGAGGAAAACATCACGCGTGTCATTCGCCAGTTACCAGTCGAAATGCTCGAACGAGTCGTCGAAAATTGGACTCAACGGATGGACCATCTGCAACGTAGCAACGGACAACATTTGGTAGACATAATCTTCAAAAAATAAATACCAAAGAATGTGCTTTCAAATGATAATAAACATTCCCCATTAAATTTGAATTTTCTGTGTTTTTTTCTTTAAAAAAGTAGGAAACCTCGAAATGAATCACCCTTTATAATCCTCTCTTCCGAAGATCATTTTAACGTGCATGAATCCTACATAAATGTTAGTATCAAATTAATATTCGCCACAAATAAGTTTTATATTACTTTATGAGGATCTAACCATAGCTCCCATATAAGGCCCACTTTCAGGAATCACTCTTAAGTGCATAAATTCATATAAATATTAATATCAACGTAATATTTTACATTAGTATGTTTTATTTTACACTTTACACTTTACAAGACATCTCCCCGAATTTTGGTGCACATATACAATGGCTTAGGGTATCTTATGATCGGGATTTACCGACCATATTTTTTTACTTATTTCTTTTTCTAAAATTCGCTAAAAATTTAGTAAAGATTTAAAATTAGAAAATTTTACACATTAAGCTTTTCAAACTTGTGGTCTTACTTTGAGTTCTAAATCTTATATAATATTCACTAGATTTCATGAAAAATGCTAAATAATATTGCTGCAATAAACATATAAATATAGCGATCCGATAAAGAGTTATATCAATCCAAAGTTGAAACTTTAAAAAAATTTTTCATTTTTAGGTTTTTTCCAAAAAGGTGTTAACATTTTTTCATTTCTAAAATATTTGTTTTGCTCCCAACTATAGAATTTTTTAATGTTTAAAAAAATTAAATAAATCTTATGGTAAATACGTGTAAAGTAAATCTGGAGGCGCTTTGAGCTACGGTTTCGCTCAAAGCCCTATCTAAACTTTGTAAATTTCGTAAAAGTTTTTTAAAATTTATTTTAAAATTCTCAAAAGGCAAAGCATAGATAAGCAAAAAAATATATTAGCTATATACATCCATACATTGGTCAAACACACAAAAAGTATTTTCTGAGCCACGCCTTTTACAACGGCAGGCTAATCATTTTAATAAAAAAAAAGTCAATTTTTGAAACACGTTTGGTGTCCGTACCAATTTGGGATTTTGGTGCAAAAAAGTAAGAATTTTTGAATATCCGGATTTTAGGATAAATTTATTTATAAGGTACCAAAATTTCATTGAAATACCTTTACTTGTTTAAATTTTATTTTGCTCCAAATTTTAACATGTTAAGTTTTTCTGGTCATGGTCTAAAGCAATTACCATATTTAATATATTTCTTTTGAAAACATCAACAAATTCTAGGACCGAAATTAATCCCGACAAGTTTCAAAAAATTAAAAAAGAACGAGCCCAAAGATAAAAAAAAAAATTTGCTTCGACATAAATATCTATGACCAGCTAGGGATTTATGCTCTGGCCATGTGAAATTTTATTAAGATATATGCAATGGTTCACAAGCTACAGAATTAATTCCAAAAAAGCGTTTTAGAACTACTGTGCGCTGTAATATACAAGAAGTCCAAGCAATTTTCCATTATTATCTTAAAAATACGGACCGAATCCTCTTATTTATTTTTCTTAAGATTAATAAAAAAATTATCTGGAATTTTCTCAGAATTAAAATCCCATCATTTTATTATTTAGGTCAAAGATAATTAAATTTCAGTCAAAACTATTTTAATTGTGTGCTACTTCCTTTTGAATTCTTTAGCAAATCGATAACGGTTAACAAGTTCAATGGAATACGATTTTAGTGTTTGTCGGCTAAATTGGATACATTTCAGGGAAATTGAAAATGATGCGCTGCTAAATGTTTCGTTTCGCATAAATACAATTTGTGAGAAACCGAAAATTGATATCAAAACGTATCACAGCAAATTAAAATTAAAAATTGTATTGATATTTTATGTTTTCGTTTTTTAACTTTATATTTAAACTTTTTTATTGTTGTCCTCTGTGTTCTTTTAAAATTGACTTGTGCTAAAACGTAGACACTCAATATTTCGTTATTTCGCGATAATGGCCAATAAACGCAAAAAGATTAGAAGCGTGGACAAAATATGTTCAGGAACAAGAACTAATACTTCAGTATTAGCCGAAATGAAAACAAAATCATCATCCTCATCATCATCGTTGTCATCAGCACAGAGACTGATTAAATTTAGGGCAAATAAGGGAACAAATGAAAGATAAAAAAATGGCGCTAGAGGTTGTTTAACAAATAAACTCTTGACCAAATGCAGAAGCTGCATTAGTGGCAAAAGAAAAAAAAATATATTATATAAATGAAAAGAAACCAACACCAATATCAAGACAAATACTTACTAACTATAATAGTATCAAGTGGCCAGGTAAATACATATTACCAAGAATGGCACACATTAGGCAATTGGGGTTTCTTCTTGTACTCTGTTCTGCTCGACCAGTTTAAACGGAAGCCATACCTGTCTTAGGCACGAAAGAAATTTAATACTAATTGGCATAAATACCAAGTGTCGCACAGTGGCAATATGTTGAAGTTGCAAAAACAAACAACAACAACAAAAATATTGAAAAAAAGGAGAAGTAAAAAGAATCATTGGAACAAAGTAAGAAACCACCACAACAACAAAATCCAAAATAAAAAAAGAAAACCTCTTGAAGCAACATTATAAATACGTTGAGATCTTCACCTTGGATCTTCACATCAATCGTTTTGTCTCGACATAATATTGATGAGAAGACTAACAACAAATACCCACAACAAAAAACGATGATTCCATCGATCCATCCATGCATCGATGGATGATGGTTGGTGATGTTGATGATGGTGCTAGTGCCTGGTGATGATATGTTACTGCTACTGGCACTGATCTCTTTTTTTCATTTTTTTTTTTTTTTTTTTTTTTTTTGTTGCCTATATAAGCTCAAACTTATACTTTTATTACATTTTAAGGATGCATGCCATGATCATTTGTTGATCATAATGAAGAAGATGATAATGTTGTTCGCCTGATCTTTTCTCCTCTTTTTTTTTTTGTACACTAATGTTTTTAGTTATTTAGTTTTTTGTTTAATTTTCTTATTAGTGTTGGATGTGTTGTATGCATTAAACGTACGGAATGTTTATCGAACCAATTGAAATTGCTGTGACAACAATAAAAATTCAACTTTTTGTTGCCATTACAAAACAATGACAATTATATAACTCAACTCTACTGCTATACTACTTTTTATACCCACCATCAAAAAGATGGAGGGTATTTTGGATTTTGTCATTCCGTGTGTAACATGTCGAAAAAATCATTAGTTAAGACATCATAAACTATATATAAACTATATATATTCTGGGTCCTGGCAACATTCTGAGTCAATCTAACTATGTCCGTCCGTCTGTCTGTTAAAAGCAGGATAGGGCTCGAGGCGGACCACCTAGGAGGACGATATGCAGCTCGAGTATTTTTCTTATTAGGTTTGTTTGGTATTGAAAATGGTAAAATCGGTTCATTAACAAAAAAGTTATGGACCAAATACTAGAAACATAAGGTGCCCGTTGTAACTCCAGTTTATACATTTCTGTCGATATTTCTTTAACAAAAGCATGTACGACAACGAAATTCTGTACAAATAGTTTGATAATCGATGTTAACTTGGAAACCATATAAGATGAAATTTTAGATATAGCGGCACAAAAAGTTGTAGAGGTGGGTATAAAGGATTCGGCCAAGCCGAATATAACATTCTCACTTGTTAATGTTCCTATAGATAAAGTGGTAGAATTGCCAAAGTATTATAATATAAAGGATTTATTTGAATGTCCAATATCAAATAGCATATATTATGTATGGTTTAACTAAGATTGGAATTCTGCAATACTAATGTAATTTTTCTATTACATAAATATTTAAATTTTATTTAAACATTAGGTGTTAGTAAAGTATTTTATATGGAAGGCCATAAGAAATCCATTCCATACAGAAATCTTTAAAGCCAATATTTTTATTTGATTTATAAAACAAAACCTTTAGAGTCCAAATTTATAAATGACTTCGGAGCAACTAAACAATGAATTTGGGCACATTTTCGTTTTATTTGCGTAACTTTGGATTCTTCTGATGAGGTACTTGTAATTCATTGTAGTACCATGTTTTATTCTGAAACCAAACTGATGATTAGGTATACTGTTATTATTAAGCTTATTTTACGGTAAGATGTTACTTGAGTGACGTCTATTCCGGATTTGGATATAATTACTATTTATACGGAGCTAAGAACTGAGCTGGAATTTCATTAGAACTTTTTGCTTATTGACCATTTTGGAGGCGTATGGGAGATTCATAGGGCATTACATATTTTTCACCACCTTCCACGGACCGCAAAAAATTTTCTAGATATGTTTTAAGTCTGTATTCTTTTTGATACTTTAGGGTAAAGCGTAATCTTCTGACACATCAATTAACTTTAGTTTTGACGACTGATGATCGATAATGTTGTCATTGACATCTTAGTTTTCTTTTATCCCTTCTAAGATATTCAACTTTTAAATAACATATAATATATCTTGGCCTACCAGAAAAAGACAAAGATGTAAATATTATATCAACATTAGTCAAAATATCTGTAAAAATATTAACTGCAGATTGCATTTCAATTTTCAGTGAAATATTTTGAACTTTTTGCAACAGTTTGTTTTCTTATTAGGAATTAATTAATTAATTAACTGATGAGAGATTGCTGTTTTAAATTTCGAATTATGGAAAAGCCAAAAAGCTCAGGCTAAAATATTATTGATGCCTGCAGGCCAGTAAGTGGGACCACTAGATGTAGATGGAATCTAGTCTATTATAGTTTCGAATAGTTGTTTACCCTGGAAGTAATAAGGCAAGAGCACCAAAATATGTACTTAGCAATATAGACTGCTGCTGATATAAATCTTGGGCCTAAAGTAGAAAAATTATCAAGAAGGTGGCCTCGATTAATATTATATTTTGAAATACAATATATTGAGGATATTGTTGTTCAAATATATTTATTGGAGCAGCTGGGATGTGATCCGTTTTATATTATGATATTGGAAATGGAAATTACCCACTGAGGACAACAAAATATTGCCAAATCCAGCGGGAAAACCCCCTCTTTGGCAACACTGGCACTATTACACTCAAGTATGTTCCAAATAACCGATGGTGTTAAGGTGTTAAATAACTTTTTAAAGTTACATCGTGGATCGTTACATAATTCTTGGCTTCTTAACGATTACATTTACAACTGTATATTGATATCATTAGCATTTATGATGAATGGTGCTGAACACATATTGTCATCTATTGTTTCTTAAAAGCTGGTTGCTTTAAGAGACTTGTACGATATTGGCTAGACGGAGTCTCTTCATCACTCTGTAGAGGACTCTTGTTCTGCTGGTCACTGCAGCCATTTCGACTTCTTTGACAAATTGTTTAACTCATTTATGATTAACGTGATAAGAACTCTTTTTGACATTTTTATCTAGGTTCACAGACTAAGTTTTCTATTTCGAGTTAAGCCATTTCAGTATTGTCTGAAAGCTACTGCTACCTTTAGACTTTCTTGTTTCCTATGTACTCCATGGCTGCATCAATAAAGCATTTTTTAATCGTGGACCATCTCTTAGTTGTGTTTTCAGGGCATCTCTCTAGATTGGTGTTAAATCGTCAATGTCGAATTTTCTTTGTGCTTCATTGACTGTACTGATGGCTTAAGATGAATTGCAATGATGGTGATGATTGCTGCTGCTGTCGCCTCTTCTTTATACGCCAAGTAGCGAGCCTGGATTATAAATTACTAAAAATAAAATCAATTATTGCTACATCTTGGCAACTCTATTTACCAACAGAAACAACAGCAGCAGGTTGTTGTAGTAAATATTTCATAGAGAAAAAGTTCAGCAGCTGATCAAACGATTTGTAGCTGTAAACTTGGTAATTCACTTTTTTTTTTTACTTTTAGTTTTTTGTTCAATTTACTTACATTAGTTTTTGTGCGATAGGCAATTGGAGTCCATTGACAGCAGCCAGTGTTTATGAATTTGTTGGGAATGTACTCGTATCTCTAAGAGTATATTGATATCCTTACTTGGTATGGACATGTAGTAACCAAACAAACCAACTTATAAAAACGAAAAAACACACAGATCAAGTGATGCCATAAGTTGCAGACAAACGGACAGACGGACGGACGAACGTACATATAGAAGCAGACAAAAAAAACAACAGCGCTTCAATACTAATGTATGTTGTTGCTTGTTAAAGCAATAATCCAATTAATCGAACAATTTACTTTAATCTTTGGCATTATTAGTATGAGTTAAAAAGCTAAATAACATGGAGCTTGAAATACAACAACGAAAAAAAGTGGAAAAAATATACAAAACATAGTCATAATTTCCAATCAACAAACAGATCTTGTTTGAGTTGAGTATGAGTGATTAATATGAATCTTATTTTATGTTTTTTTTTTTTTTTTCTTTAATTTTGTTTTGATTATTTTAACAACAATTGAATAAATTTTATAAAAAAATGATATAAATAAAAAAAAACGGTTTAAATAATATTTTGTTTGTTGCTTGATAAGTTGATGGTAAATGATCACTCAACGTTGCCATTAAAATGTACTTCACCACAGGTACACGCATTTATGAGCAAGCATTCATGTATCGATCGATCGAACAATCGATCCAAACAATTCGTCGTGTTTCATCGATTCAACGTCAATAAGTGATTGTATGTAATATTTGATAAAATATAACATATTTTATGCACCTCTTAAAAGAGTTCACTTTTCTTTTAGTTGCTTCCAGTACAAACTCAATTCAATTTCAATTTTAGGTTACTTTGTTTGATTTTTGTTGTATTTCAATTGATTTCTATTTACTGCTGTTGTTGTTGGTGTTGTTGGAGTTTTATGTATGTAATTTTTCAATTAAATTGATAATAATGACGTTATCTGACGTTAATGATAGCTGTCGAATGGACGACAATAACAAATGATTAATGTTTCTTTTAACCCCAAACACACACACACACACACATACACATTTTTACGCATTCGGTGATCAGTTGTTATTTGTATGCCGATAATGATGATGATGACGATGAAGAGGGAATAAAAACAATATGGTGGTAAGCAGAGACAATACACAAAATGAGTGCAAAATAATAACTAAACATATGAGTATATGTAGAAAGAAAGAGAAAGAGTCAGACTTAGGGAGGAAATAAAAGAGAGCGTATAAGTGATAAATCAACAATAATTCTAATGAATTTTTTTTACTTTTTTTTACATATTGTTATAGTTGTAACATTTATTTACTTGTATTTTTATTTATTTATTTATTTATTTATTCACTAACTGTCAGAAACATCTATTTAAGCAGATGTCGTCAATGTTGTTGTTGTTGTTGTCGTTGTCGTATTTTCAAAAAAATGTACTTAATAATGTGTTAACAAACTACATTGTTTATTAAATTATTAACTGTAGCGGTAACCAATCGACCATGTTTTTATTCTATATATCTTGTGCAAGAAGTATCTCTTGTATTTTATTGAATTTTAAGTGATGCCAAACAATTTATGGTCAAATATGAGGCGCAGTAGTAAAAATGTACAGGTGGGAAAATTCCTGTGATTTGTAACGATCATTTTTAGTTTGAAATTAATTTTTAAAATAATAAAATACTGCAAAAAAAAACACAACTTGTTTTCTTGATTTATTGCTTACATCTGGGAATTTTCTCTATGCCGTGAACAGGTCCGATCGATAGTTTAAAAACAATTTCAACAAAGTCCATGTATAGCGTAAGTAATAATTTATATTTATTATATCTTGCCACTCATATGAGAATGTAGAGAAGTTAAAACATTATTACTATAAAAAAAAATTTCTTTTATTTCAGTTCAATTGCAATAGATTTGTAAAAGTTTATTTCCTTTTATATGGAACAACTTGCTATTGAAACGTTCAGTTTGATTGAATAATTTTTATATTTTTAGACAACTTGCTGATTAATACTTTGCAGAAAGCTAATAAATAGTTTTTAATGATAAACATATGATTTATATGAATTTATAAGAAGTTCCCAAGACTTTATAATCTTAGACAAGTATTAAAAGGAATTAAAAAACATATGTTCGTTCCCAGCCAAAAAGAAAAAGAAAAATAACTGAAAAAGGGCTGAAAAAGTAATGATTGTAGTATTGTCATTGAAACACAGCAAAAAATCAGCGATCAAGTGCTTCCAAAAAAGAACATTTTCACCACTTCAAAAGCAGAACTAAATACATAAATAAGCTTTTTCGGAAGCTATTAATAATCACATCCGAAACAGTGAAAATAATTGTATTTTTAGCAAGAAAAAAGGTTAATAATTTCTAAGCAAATTAAAATTTCATAAATTTTAAAGGATTTTTATTATTATTAGTACTTCAAAAGCAATGAATAAGAAGCATGATAGAATAACATCCTTTCAATGACACCCATGGGTTAAAAAAAGAACTTCTGCAGCTCTTTTTCGGCACTAAGTATTTCCTTCCAATGACAACACAATGCTAAAATTATGACATTTTCAGGTCTTTTTCAGTTCTTTTTTTTTCTGGGTAGAAAATGCTTAGTACCAATGGTTGTCATTGGTTGTGAGTTCTTTTTTATTTTAGTTTTTTTAAAATAAAACACCGCGTGACAGTAGTTTTCACACATGAAAATATCGCTATACATATGCGTAATAAAACTAAGTTTTTCTAAAATACGTCAAATTTTCTCTTAAAAGGACATAAAAGTTTCGAAGGATACACATTTAAAAAAATATAAAATATTGAAATATATTGCAATGCATTATAACAATATTTTTTATTTACATTTTGCAGCACAAAAACTTAAGAAAATATCCTTTTAAAAATATTACCTTTACTACTTATTTTCAAACATATATCAACCTGCAACAATCATTCTCACACGTGAAAAAATCGTCTATGTTGAAACTTTGTACCCAGCTTTTCTCCAGGTTGTCTAATATCCTCTCAAAGGTACTTCAAATGTTTTAAAATTTTTTTAATTTCAGACTTCTTCGTAAAATTTCGAAATATTGTTAAAAATTCGCATTTTCTATGAATTTTTAAAAATTAACGAGAAATCGTTGTCTTCAAATAGATTAAAAAGATATTCCAGGATTATACAGGGTTTCAAGATATACTATGGGACCAATTTATGTGTAAGAAATTTCTAAGCATCCCAAAATGATGATCAAATGAGAGTTTAATCATATTTTTCGCTAACTTTATCTGGAACAGCAGAGACATACATATAAATACATATATAAAACGCTTGCTGAACATTTAATGATTGCTGGGGAAGGTCTTATAATAAGGAATTGGAAACCTAAGTTACTTAAGTTAAGATTTCTTTACTATTTCTCAGCTAAAGCAGTTTTGGTAAAATTAACAATTTAAAAGCTTATTTAGTTTTACTGGCCTATGACGTGTAAAACCGCACAATCTGAGTTAATAAAATTTTATTTAGGATGTTTTTAGAATAATATAAAATATTATTCTAAAAATTTTAAAATATTGTATAAAATAAATAAAAAAATATATATTTCTGTAAATTTACACATTTATAGAATAAAACAATTTTTTTTTTGCCGAATTTTCGAAATAAAAAAAAAAAGATTTTAGAGACGTGGTTGAGATAAACATTCCCCAAACCGGGATACTTCGCCTAATTCAGAAAGAATAAGAACAAGCTAAGCATAATTTCTAACTTCTAATTGCAGAATATCGAGAGCTTATATTCAAAAAGGGCTATCTTCACAACCAAAATTGTTCAGAAAAGCACAAAAGCTTCTTCTTTCACTTATTTTTCAATATTTTGCAATTTATTAATAATACTAAACCTCGCATATAAAAAATAAATCTTTTCACCCCATTATTCGCGAAGTTATGGTAGATAATCCTTTTTTTTTTTTTTTTTTTTTGTTTCTTAATATATTTTCATGTGTGTAAAATTTTCAGATAGCCCTCTTTGTTTATCGAAAATTAAAGGTGTAAAAGATACAATATTTGTGTAAAAATTTGATAATATATTAAATTTATGATATTTTACAAATCTAGAGATAAGAAAACAAATTTGGTGATTAACAGGACCATCTTTAAACATTACAACTATAACAAGTGTGTGTACAAAAAAAAAAATAATAAATAAATAAACAGAAATTTGTTCATAATTCAAATTATAAATAAATTTTGCAAAAAAAAAAAATTTTAAAAATTTTAAACAGATTAAAATTGGATTAAATTTCATATCAACAACTCAATTGTGGTTAACATAAAATAACTCTGTTTATAGAGTTTCAACACTACAATCAATTATTCTTATTTATATTTTAAAATATTCAATATGAAGCCCGCTAAAAATATATAAAACATCTCAAAATATTTATGCAATGTCAAAAGCGACTTTTTGAGAACATTTTTTATACCCCACACCACCATAATAAGTGCTTGTGCTGATGTTTGTAACGCATAGCAAAAGTTATCCAACACCCACCCTAAAGTATACCAATCGACTCAGAATAACTTTTTAAATCGATCTAACGATGTCCGTTCATCCGTCCGTCCGTCTGGCTGTCCATGTAAACCTTGTGCACAAAGTACAGATCGCAATTTTAAAGATAATTTAATGAAATTTGGCATGTGAGACTTTCGTGACAAAAGGAAGAATCCTATTGAAATTAGTCATGATCGGTCCATTATTTCACCTAGCCCCCATACAAATGTCCTCCCAGAATAAGGGTTTAACGATCATAGATGCCTTAAATATAGCAATATTTTAATGAAATTCGGTGTAAGGAAGTCCTGTATATGTATCAATCTTCGTACTAAATTTTATGAAGATTGGTCCATAATTGACCATAGCTCCCATATAAACCCCTGAACCGAAAAACACTTTAACGTGCATAAATTCCATGCGAATGTTAGTATCAAGTTAATATTCTACACAAATAAGTTTTATTTCAATAGAAATAACATTGCCAAATTTTATGAGAATCGGTCCATAATTTACCATAGCTCCCATATAAACCCACTTCCACGAATCGTCGTAAAGTGCATAAAATCATCTTTTAGATGTTAGTATCAACGTATTATTCTGTATTTGTATATTTTATTTTATATTTTTCCCGAATTTTTATGCTCGTACACAAGGGTATCATATAGTCTTGACCGACTATATCACAGATCCCTAGCGAGTCACGGGGGTAGAAGGGGGGACCACCAAAGTTGGTCACGGGTAAGTAATTTTTTTTTTTAATTCGATAAATATTTTTTTATAACTTGAATGTAAAAAAAATTACATATAGGTAGTACTTATAAATCTTTAAAAAAAAAACAAACTTATATGTATAGTATGCACATGTAAGCTTGTTTTTAGTTTAAGAGATATTTAGATCGAAGCAAATTTTAGCCTCATTTTTGGCCTAGTTTTATTTAAGTTTTTTTAACTTGGAGGCTTTAATTTGGGCCCTATAATTTTTTAAAAATATCCAGTAGATTTCTCACAAAATTCTAATTCATATTGCTTCAAGAATCATATAAATATGTCCATTCGATAAAAAGACCAAAACCCGAAAAATTTTAATTTTGGATTTTAAGTATGTTTTTGATAAATAATGTTAATATTTGCACCTAAATAAAATTCAAACGAGTGGAGGTAATTCAATAAAATTTCGCCACAATATAGATAAACTGATTTTAAAACCACTTGTTTCAAAAATTCAATTTTTTTCATTAAAAAAGTCATTCAGCCGTTGTAAAAGGTGTGGCTCAGAAAATATTTTTTGTACTTTTAACCAATATATGGAGATATATAGTCAATATATTTTCTTGTTGATCTCGGCTTTGACATTTGACAATTTTACAAAAAAAAAAAAATTAATTTTTCAAAATTGACTAAGTTTGGATAAGCCTTGGGGGAAAACCGTTTCTCCAGGAGTGTCAGATTCTGTTTTATATGTATTTACGTTAAGATTTATTTAGAAACCGTTAGAAAAATTCTACAGTCCGGAATAAAAAAATTATTTTAGAAGTTGATTAATATCGCCTTTTTTGAAAGTAACCCCAAAAATATGAAACTCAAATTCAGATTAATACAATTTATATGATTTATATGATTCTTGCAGCTATATTATTTAGAATTATGTAAGAAATCTAGTGGATATTTTCAAAAAAATTTAGGGCCCAAATTAAGGCCCCAAAATTAAAAAAAATTAAAGAAACTAGGCCAAAAAAGAGGGTAAAATTTGCTTCGACCTAAATATCTCTTAAACTAACTTGCATGCGAAAACCTATTCTTTTTATAGAGATTTATAAGGACTACCTATATATAAAATTTTTTTACATTCAAGTCATAAATGAACTTTTGGCGAAATTTTAAAAAACTTACATACCTGAGATGAACAAATTTGGAGGTCTAACCACATTACCCGATGGTGACCTGTGCTCCTTCAAATCAACTCGCAAACACCTCGACTCCAACCATGTTAAATTTTGTTAGGATATCTGTAACTTTTCACAAGTTACAGAATTATTTCCAAAACAAAATTGTTTTGGGACCACTGAGAGGCATTAAATCTTGTAAATGTTTAGATTTGTTTGTCATATTTTTTATGACAATAATATCAATTGAATATTGTTAATGATTTCAAATTTTGTACTATATCTGTGAACTTTAAAAAAAAAACGAGAAAGAAATATATAGTCGGTCAATGCCGATTATATGATACCCTATACCATTGTGCATAAAAATTGGTGAAGGGGACTTATATTACACCCGTGGCCAATTTTACTAAATGTAAAATAAAATATAGAAATACAGAATAATGCGTTGATACTAACATCTAGATGATTATATACATTTTAGGGGGATTCCTGGAAGTGGGCTTATGTGGGAGCTATGGTAAATTATGGACCGATTCTCATGAAATTTGGCAAGGTTGTTTTTACTTACATAAATCTTATCTGTGTAGAACATTAACTTGATAATAACATTCGTATAGGATTTATGCACGTTAAAGTGATTTTCGGAAGAGGAGTTTATATGGGATCTATGGTCTTCATAAAATTTGATTGACCGAATTTCATTGCAATATTCCTATTTTTAAGGCATTTTGAGTATTTTGAAATAATGGGCCGATCACAACCAGTTTCAATAAGCTTCGTTCTTGTATCACATAAGCCCCACGTGCCAAATTTCATTACATTATCTTTAAAATTGCGACCTGTACCTTGTGCACAAGGTTTACATGGACAGCCAGTCAGCCAGACGGACGGACGGACATCGTTAGATCGACTTAAAAAGTGATTCTGATTCGAATGGTATACTTTATGGTGGATGTTGAATAACTTTTCCTATGCATTACAAACGTTAGCACAAATGGTAGTGTAGGGTATAATAAATCTGGTTATCAATTTTTCTGAGTCGAACGGTACACAGTGGTTCAGAATCGTTTTTCATCGGCTAAAATTGTATAACTTTTGAATCGATAGAGATATTTTAGATTTTTTTCTGTTTTATGGAGAGATATTTTTTTGAATTTTTCTCCAGTTTTCATTAAAATCGGTTCAGCAGTTGTTGAGAAATTTAAAGCTCAAGTTGAACTCTTAATTTTTTTATAGCATTTAGTATGAAAATGCGGATTTTTTGTTTTTTGACTCAGCTTTACTTATATAAAAAAGATATAAGCTGATAGAAAAGAAATTAATAATACTCTGGATAATTTTGTTTTTAATGTTGTCTTTTGTTTTATTCCCAGTTAATCAATTCTAGAGCAGGTTCTACTAGAACTTGTTGCTATTGGAAAAAAAAATACGATTTTTTTAATTGTTTGTTTTGTTTTTTATTTAAATAACATTAAGGAGAAACGTTTTTATTTCTTATAATAACTAAAAGTTTTTTAATGTTTATTTTATTTTTAAATAAAATAAAAATAAAAGAAAATTATAATTACTATTTATTTGGTTAGAAAATAGCCTGTCCTCTAGCAGCCCTTTATTTCTTCATCTAAACCACGATGTTATACTTTCCATTGACTTCAAATGCTATAGATAAGCGGATTTGACGTTGCCAGTAATATATTAAATAGATTTTCATTTGTAGAACTTCGTGATATTCTTCTGGTATTGTGTTCCCTATAAAATCTGTAATCCTTATTTCTTTTTTCCTGGGCTTCCTCTGATAGATCTCCAAAGGGTTCTAAATAATGTTTTATGACATCTTCTCCATGATAAAGGATTTTGTAAACTGTTGCAGACATATTTCTCCATGGATATTTGGTTGTATACATTCGTGCAGTTTCCTTCGCATAATCACCAAATTTTCTAGCATCAATTTGTTCATTGCATCTAAAAAGAACCTTCTTGCTATGTTCCTATCATTTGGTTGATCTGTAATCAACCCATATTTGAGAAATTCCTTCTGAACATGTTTCTTGTTTAAACTTCTTAACTCCTTATTGGTGTCGTTATTTCTTATTGATCCTGTAGATTTAAAATCCAAATCACAAGTGATTATATACTGGCTTTTATTCTTTTCTTACCTTATACTATGATTTAGAATAATTACAATAAAAAAGTGGTAAAAAACTAAAAAGGGCTAAAAATTGTAATAAAATAATAATTATATAATATACTTAAGATACTTATCACAACTTATAGGTCCTTGGTGTATTTACATTAGAACCATAGGAACAGAAAAAATAGAAAAAATTTTGAAATTAATTTAATTCAAATGGAAAAATTGTTCTACGGACGGATCCAGACAAGTATAAAAATATATATATGGTTAAAGACTTTCGAATTTCTTCTAGTAGTAAAACTTTTGACCTTCAAAAGTTCTATTCCACTAAATTTCAAATTTAACTAAAATAAAGTACCTGAGAAAATATTTAATAACAAAACAGGTAAAAACGGTACATTGACACATCATAATATTTCTTAAATACCATTATCCTATCAACATAACAGAAATCACATTTTTTTATAAAATAACATAAAACATGCCACGCCCACAATTACGAATATTTTGATCTAATTTTTAGCCACCTTAGAATTTTTAAATTTAAATTGTTTATATAAAAAAATTATAAAAAACATACGGTAGAAAGGAGACCATTTGTCATAGGGGCATATCAACTAATGTGAAATATTTTTCATATTTTTTTTTTTTAAATATTTGGTTGTCAAATCATGTAGAAACTAGAGGCGTTAGGGCAAAAAAAAAATGAAGAACAAAAGGAAAATAAATTTAGAAATATTCAATAAAACATTACTATTTTTGATTAAATTCCTCTGATTTTTAAATCAATTTGAACATTTAAAATTGACTTAAAATTAAGGATGACTTAAATTGAGAATGTTTAGGAGTTTTTGAAAATTGATATGTGATGTTTTTAAGAAAATTCCATACAAATAGAATTTTGCAATATTTCATCATGTCTTTTTTATTTTAATATCTTTTAAATAAATACTTATAATCAATTCGTATTCTTTACATTTCCCGCAATGGGGCATTATGATTAATTTAACTATTTTAATAACTAATTCTGCACATATTTTACCTCGTCATTCTTTCTTAATTAATTTATAACTTTTCATTTGAAATTTCTAAAACAATATTACAAAACTGCTAACATTAATTTATAATATTATCTCACATAGCATTTTTATTCACATCTATATATATTATTAACTTTTAACCTCAAATTCATATATATAAAGCGAACAAAAAAAAATCAGCTTTCATACTAATACATTTTAACCAGAATCACATTCATCCAAACACCACAAGTAAATGTATAAGATATGCATGTATGGATGTGTGTGCATTGATAATCGTATTATGTTTTATTTATTTTTCATTTTGATTTTATTGAAATTGATATCCTTTCAATCTGCAACCCAATTATCGTTTGCATTTTACTTTGCCCGAAAGAATAATTAGGTTCATGATTGACATGTGGGATAAGACGACATACACTTGGAATGCCGTAGCAAATTATCGAACGGCTACTGTTACAGACACAAAAATACATCTAAAGCAACAGTCACAGCTTCAAGCATAAATTTATAAAAAAGTATTTAAGTCTAAGCCTTAGCAGCAGCTTAGCAAAACTTTTGCTGCGACATTGTTAAAAGGACGTTTGCTTATCTCCCTCTAATGGATAATGGAGAAGACAAAGTCAAGAAATAACAACCAAAACAACAGCGAAATATATAAAATAACGATGATCCACGAGTTTATGAGATTTTTGTATATTAAATGTTGCTGATATTGCCGGTGATGCTGCTGCTGCTACTACTGGCGTAGTGGCGTAGTAGTAGTAGTTGCTACCAAATAAACTATATGATTGTATAGTTGCTTTATTGCAGTAATCTGATGTTAAGTCAGATAATATTGCCTCAATGGGTATTTCGATTATACATACATACATACATAGATACATACAAACATGCATACGGTTTATATGTATGAACTGTTGTTGTCTTTTACTCCTTTAAATTCTTTTTAGTCTCTTCATCTGATTTCAGATCAAGACAATGACAACAATACAAAACAAAACGGCCCATCATTATATTTGGGGTGCAAAAACTAGTTTCAGTTTTGTTTTGTTTAATTTTCTTCTTCATTTTGTGCCGAATATAATCACCAATATATTTATTTATATGTTGCACGGATCAGGCTAACAACAACTGCAAAACGCCTGTATTTTTTTGGATTTGTTTTTATTTTTATACGAATATCACATTCAATATCACAACACATCAGTTCAACTCGTGAAGAGCAATTACAATATGTTTAATGCTAAGCACAACGATATCTTATTATTACTCGTTTTATTGTTCTGCTACAGCAAATAAGCCTTAAACATTCAACGATGGAACGATATTTGTTGTTCTACGGTTGGAGGGATTGGTATGAAGAGTATTTTCTTCTTCTTCTTCTTTTTTTTTTGCATTCATTGCGCATGTCAACGATTAATTCTTTAAGCTGCCCATCGTCACTTGTGTTCAACTACCACTATATAAAACAGTAAAAAACAGCAGGAATAAACAGGATCAATAAACACTGTTTCCTTAAAAAATATCTATGTAGAGGTCCATCAGATATTAACAAATTAAAAAATATGATAATATATGTAGTATTTATGTGAACCTGGAGGAATTTTAGATGTTTCAATAAATTATTAGTGTCACCCATAAGTATTTCTCCCGTTTGCAGTCGAGAAGCTTTAAATAAATTTTGAAACTCTGGCCATACATTAGAATTGTGTTCGGTTTTCAGTCGGCTATAGATGGTATAAATATCAAGAATGTCAGATGTAGAGAAGTATCTCTTATATCGTTTTGGAAATCCGAAGCACTTGACTAATTCTTTCGATACTTGAAAAATGTATTTAAGCCTGCGGACAACATACCCATCAACGGAACTCCTTTTATTCTATAACTGAATGACTATGATTGGCAAATATTGCCAAATTATTATATAGAATTGGATATAGAAGATAATTAAAAAAAAAATAAGTAACGAAACCCGATGGCACTCTATAAAAGTTCTTATAGTGCAATCTCAGTGAAGGGACGACATGAATCGACAGAATTGATATTCGACACAATGGCACACTCTAACAAATGCCTTGAAAATATCTAGAGAAATCACTTTACTTTCCGCATATACTAACAAGTTGTACTGCAATTAAGAGCACGGTAACCATGCTCTCCATAACTTTAAAAGGCGCAAAAGAGATTGATAATTTTCAGAGTTTTAGAAATTCACGTTGATTGGGTTAACACGGTAGCTCAAAAGATGTACGGACAATCAAGTAGAATCACTAAGACAAAAGGACCCAAACTATAGCAGTCCCATGCAAAGTACTGACTAAAAGAACGGTTGTTGAATACAATAGAATTGCTGTTTGACTGTCGATAATATTCCAATATTCCCCTGAATATTTCTATCAAGAAGTAGTTTGCATGTTTCTCTGATTGCCAGTATTTCAGATGTAAAGAAGACGGTATGAGGAAAGTCTTAATCCAAGATCTTCGGAAAAGAACCCTCAGTCAGTGCTAGTATACTATCCATCCCAGTGGACTTGTGTTTACTAATTGAAAGTTTGCTGAATGAAGATCAAATATTAATTGATTCAGTTTAAGAACCTTTTTAAGTTTTTCATCTGAGCAAAACTATCAGCATGTCTACTCAAGGAAACGGTGTAATTTATAAATGAATAAGCATTTCATTCGTTATACATGTGTATGCGAACAAAGATCATTTGGTATATGAGGGTAATTGTGTGCGAAATGCCGAATTAACGGGCAATTGCGAGAGAGCATTGTAAGCGATTGTGTTATCGATGGCGTTGTGCCCTGGAGCCACTTTTATTTATTTGCTATGTGACGATAATGGTGGATCATCCTTAACCCAGCATGTTTTTAAAGCCAGCAAACAAACCAACCTATTATCCAACATTATACAAAATATACTGAGTTCATTCTTGTACTTTTTTGTGTGTAAAATGAATCGGTTATATTATGGAAGGAAACAGAAAAGCAGACTGATATGTCTGGGCGATTAAGTTCTTATTTCAATGAATAAAATTGACTGAATCCATAGACATATTACCTGAATAACTGACTGACTATGTTCCCAACTTAACTAACTAAATGTTTGTTTGTCTTTTATATATTTGTATGCGAGTTTATATAAAATAAATAAATATATTGCAATCTACTTCAATATACAAAGTATATGAATGTGACTGTAATTCTTGGAAGTCCTTCTTCGTTTTTTGGCAGATCTTTATTATATGATTGGTTTATTTATAATAATTAGGTGTTCTGCGATAACTACATACATACTCGTAGTACACTAAACTCTCTTTTACGAATGACTTACTTGTTCCAAGTTTATTTGCAAGTGAGTGAGAGTGTTTGTTTTGTTTGTGTGGATTATGTGACCAAACACCAGAAGCTTATCGTAATCTCAAATTTTGCCACACCACATTTTCTGATGGTTGCAAGTGCAATAATAACTGCCTGCAACAGGAATACATACCAACCAACTTAGTGCGATCGATTGAACATTTTTTGCACAATACATGAATGTTGTTGAGAATCTTTTTTTTTTTTTTTTTTTTTTGATATAAGAAAAATAGTACGAATAAGACTACTGTTTTTTTTTCAGACTATGGGTATATTTTTTACATTCCTAAGGCATCTTCTCAGCTCATAAACTCCTCAAGCTCGCACCTTTTGATATTTGAATGCCTACTGTTTTGTATGCAATGCAACCAGCAAACAAACGATTGCAATCGATTTCTGTTTTATTCATTTTATTTCTACTGATGCTTCTGCTGCTTCTTTGTTATGTTTTTTTCTTGGAGTTCATTTCGTTTGTAAATGGCCCGCATTAACATGGTTGTTCGATTTATTAAGTAACTTCAATTTGCGTTTCGATTACGCGTGTAACGCCTGTCTTTTATGCTTTTTTATTCCGTTTTATTCTTTTTATTTTTTCTTTATAAACTGGCCAATTGAGTTAGTGGCTTTTATACGTTTGTACATTTATTTGTAGGAATGATAATGGCATATACATATGTATGTGTATTGGTAAGTGTATATATATATATATATATAAGTATTATATGTTAGCCAAAGGCTATGTGTGTTATAATTATAATTGCATTTTCTGGCGCTCCCCGAGTGGCCAAGTATCGATAGTCATTCGTAGTCACTATCACTTGTTGGCTGGCAACGTGGCTGGGAATTATTGCTTAAGCATAGGCGTTGCTCACTAAATTGCCAATTCATTTAAATGAAAAATTGCTCAATTATAAATTGAAAGAAAATTGAGTTGTGATTATTAAAAGCCAACAAACGATGATGATTAAGAGCGTATAAATGGCGGGAATTAACAAATTAATATAAATGTTAACCATTCCTTTGGCGAATTGAAGTTGTTGGTTGCTTGCAGGTCGTATTGGTAACACAAAAACGCCACAATAAATGAATTTAAAAGAAAAAAGCGTTATACTAATTTACACATTTAAAATATTACAAAGGTGTTTTTCATTACCCAAATAACTATCCATTGTGATAATTTATTTCTCTCATGGGATGTGTTTTAATACTAAATGCTACTACTAAATAACACTTTAGGGATTAATATTAATGAAATTTATTGAGAATATCGTTGATTTCTTATAAAGAAAGCATTTTAATTAGATTTAAATTTTAATCTTAATGTTTAGATCAAATTGACTACAATCTTTAATAAAGCGATTTTACCTTATTTAGCAAAAAAAAAAGAAAACAAAAAACTATTAAGAAAAATATAGTCTATCAAGACCGACTTCTATATGTGATACCCAACACTATTAAGTATATGCAATTCATGTATTATACGTGTAATGTATATTTCTATATTGATATTAGATGAATAGTTACATTTATATGGGATGCATACTTTAATATAAAATCCTAATAAAATTTTTAACTGTAATTTCTACTTATATAACACTAATTTATAACACAAATTTTTATTTATTAATTTGATACTAACATTTATATAGGATTTATACAATTTAAATTAATTTTTGGAAGAGTGGTTTATGTGGGAACTATGGTTAATTTCGAACCGATCTCATGAAATTTAACGTAATATTTATACTTATATAAAACTTATTTTATTAAAATATTTGCTGTATTTAAGACATCTATGAGCGTTAAACACCTATTCCAGTAGGAGATTTCTATGAGTTAAAATCGACCGATCATAACCAATTTCAATAGGCTTCGTTCTTGTACAAAAAATAAAGTGCGCCAAATTTCATAGAATTATTTTTAAAATTACAATCTGTAATTTGTGCTAAAGATTTACATGGACAGTGAGTTGGGCTAACTGATAGATAACAATACTTCTACTCAGAAAGCAATTTTAAGTTTAATAGTCGGAAGATACACAGAGAAAACAAATTCATTGTGGCAACCGAATGTATTGCCAATCGAATAATTAGATTGTAATAACTGAATGTTTCCATAACCATTCATTTATAAATAAAGAGTGACTATTATGAATTAATATTTTTATAATCTGTCCCTTTTAAATTCTCTTTTATTAAACACACGCACATTTATATAAATAGAGACACAAGATAATATTATGAACAAAAACACAATTTGCAAAATTACACAACCAAATGCACAAAATTTACTTACATTTATATATTTCTCAATATCCTTGAACAATTTTTTATTCTCATCTTTATTGTTTTTTGTGGCCTCGGTTTCCGGATTTTTATAGAAACTTGAGAGGATCTGACGATTACTTAAAAAAAATAAAATATTCAAACTGCTACCGGAATCATCTTGTGTCTCTTCTTGCTGATTTGAGCATTATTTTCATTTTAAATCCCGAAAAGTTTATAAAACGCTTGTACTAAACAAAATATGTAATGGAATAAATTTACAAAGATATGGAACATACAAATCTATTTATGGCCATCTGTAAATGATTTGTATTCAAAACAATATCTTTTAATATCCAAACGTTTTAATTTAAAATATGTATTTAGAATTTATGTATTTAATTTATTTTTTAAGAATGTCAAGAAGCAAACAAAACTAGATCGTTTGAGAATAATGAATTTTGCTTTCTTACCTCACACCCGAATTTTATGATTTCAATTACCAATATATAGGAAAGAAACATAAATAAATATGATTTGGTAGTTTTTGAGGAATTATCCAAATAAATTTAAATAAATTACAAATCGATTCGATCAACTGATTTAACAATAGTTTAAACCCCAGTTAAACCTCAATTCAGTTATAATAATGTTTTAACAATTCTAAACATAGTAGTAATGTTAACTTTATAAATTTTTAATAATAAAAACTAAAGTTTGATTAAACTTAATATATTTTTGCAATGGTAACTGTTTTCCAACCAATCTTTTTTACTTGTGTAGCTTAATGTTGCATTAATATTGCGTTGCTTCTTTTTATACCCTACACCGCTTTCAGAAAATTTTCTCTTCCCATATTTCGAAATAAATAATGGGTATGTAAACATGCACCTAGACTTTCAATGGCTTTCCTCTCAATGGACATTTTGTTAGCTGCAAAGGTAACGAAAAGCAGGAAACAGTCCCTAATCATTTATGAAACACTTCCTAGACTAATTTTCTGAGGCAATGGAAATAAGACTAACGTGTATGTGTTGGAAATTGACTTCGAAAGTAAAACGAATTGAATTCGAAAAAATGTGTGATATTTTTTTTTATTTTTACTTTTTTATTTTTTTGTCTTTTGATTTCTTTATTGATGAAAATTGCAGTAAGCTTACTTTTTATCAGATTTTATTATAAAATTTTAAGTGTTCCACGAAAATCATTTTCTTATCTTTCAATAGTGATGTATCTGTAAAGGAAAAATCAAGCATTGTTCCAAAAATTATTCTTAAAATCGATCGAAATTCGTAACAACTTTTCAAACCGTTCGATTTGAAAACATTCGATTTCCTTCACATACCTGTAAGTCTCTTATTGCAGCTCTTATCTCGCTTTATTCATTGTGAATGATCCCATCAGGATGAAATCCAACATTTATAAGAGATAAATAATTTAAAAAAAAAAAAATTAATTAAAAAATTTTTACGATATAAATACATATGTATGTACATCGATACAGTGGAAGATGTGAATTGGGCAATTGATTCTAATTTCTCGTACACATGTATCTGTGTTTTCGGATTATTTACCCTAATATTCACGACACTATTTGGGAACCGTAGGAGAAAGGAGAAAGTATAATGGATTTAACAGGAGATTTAGGTTAGGTATTACAGGCAACTTAGGGGTATGGTATATACGAGGGCGGATCAATATTTCCGTGACTTTTCGAACTTCCCTCGTAGTTATATGAAATGCAACACTATTCCCATCAAGTATCACCTGTTAATAGACTACTGTAAAATTTTGAGCAAGTGTCGTCATTTACTTTGAGTTTAACAGCTGTTCAAAACATACAACCTCGTGTATTTTTCTAAAAATGGAAAAAAGTGAATTTCGAGTGCTCATTAAACATTATTTTTTGCGAAAAAAAACCGTCAATCAAACCAAGGAAGAGCTCGATAAATGCTATGGGGACTCTTCACCATCGATTTCAATGTTAAAAAGGTGGTTTCTGGCTTTCGTTGTGGTCGCACAAGTATAAATGACGCTGAACGTTCTGGACTGCCAATTGAGGTCAGTACACCCGAAAATGTCGAAAAAATCCACGATATGGTATTGGCCGACCGAAGAGTAAAAGTGCGTGAGATTATTGATGCCATAGGCATTTTATATGGCAGTGTGGTTTCGATTTTAAATGATCAGCTGGGTTTAAGAAAGTTGTCTGCAAGATAGGTGCCGCGTTTGCTCTCAATTGACCATAAACGTAAACGTGTGACAACTTCAAAGGATTGTTTAGAATGAGTTTTTGTGGCGTTTTGTAACTGTGGATGAAACATGGAGACCAAGCAGCAGTCTAAACAATGGGTTTCCGGGTGAACCTGCTCCGGCCAATAAGGTGATGGCAACAGTTTTTTGCGATGCACGAGGGTTAATCCACATCGATTACCTTCAAAATGGAAAAACAAAAAGGGCGAATATTATGCCAACTTATTAGACCGATGTAATGAGGATTTAAAAAGAAAACGACCCCATATGACCAAGAAAAAAGTTCTTTTTCATCAAGATAATGCACAGCTGCACACGTGTGCAGTCTTGATGGCAAAACACTATGAATTGGGCTACGAATTGGTACCTCATCAGCCATATTCTCCGAATTTAGCCCCTAGTGACTACTTCCTATTTCCAAAACTAAAGAAATGGCTCGGTGGAAAGAGATTCAGCTCCAACGATGAAATTATTGACCAAACAAATGAATATTTTTTTTCGAAAAATCCTATTTTTTGGAAAGAATACAAAAACTGGAGAAACGGTGGACTAAGTGTATTGAGTTAAAAGGAGATTATGTTGAAAAATAAATTTTCCTTTTGCAAAAGAAAAAACTGTGTTTCATTCAAAAAGTCACAGACTTATTGATCCGCCCTCGTAATATACTTGTCATGGCAACGCAACTATCAGCAAAATATTAAAAGATCTCTATCATATATCCTCTAATATCCTTAACACTTTGTCGGCATTTAAATGGTCATAATTCGTTCGGGAGCCTAAACAACATTTGAACCCCAAAAGTTTCAATATAGTCATTAACAACGTTTCTCAGATTGGAACGCTAAGTGTAAATGTGAAGAATAATCGCCACAGATACGACCTTGCTTTGAAAAAAAAAAACTAATTGAAATGAAAGTGGAATTGGTCGTTTAGTTTCAATTATTTTAAAGAACAAAATTTGTTTTTCATTTCTCGGGAAGCGAAAAGTCTGGCAAATTAAAAAAACCCTAAACTACACCCAGAGAAATATCGTCTAAATACATATGTATACGAAAGACATTATTTATTCAGTATTAATAGTGAAACAATGATGTATGTGTTCAAATAATTTCCGAAAGACAAAGTATGAGCAGCTTATTTTCTAAATTCTGCTTAAATTTTAGCAATAAAAACACCTTTTATATAGTTCAACGTTTATTAGAATGTTCTCTAATGAAATTTTCAGCAATAAAAATATAATGCTCTCTCATTACTCTTTTACTTTTATTCTAAACATAAATCGATTACTAAATGTTTGCACATAAATCCTCAGCGGGATACAATTATTTCAATCAATATTTACACACATAAAATCAACAGTCGAGTAAAAATCCAATTAACTCCATAAAAGCCAATGTCAAAGTTTTAATTTCAAACTAAATGTGCAACAGAATTAGCCGCAGCAGCGTCAGCAACAGAGACACTTGTAGTTTAGTATAGCGTTGTAGTAGTAGTGTTTAAAATAAAACAAACTCATGTTGTTGCAACATAATTTCTATAGTATGTGGTAAGTACTATTTTTTTAAATTCGTTTTAAAGGAAAAATTTGTTATTGATCTGTAAGACTTAACAGTTACCAAGAATTGATCATGGCTAACACTCCAGTCAGTGTGTGCAAACAGCTAGTAGTCTCAATAAGCAAACAGGCTCACAGTTAAGTTAGGTATATGGGTTAACGTTGTGGCTGACTGGCTGCAACAGTTTCATGTTCTAGTGTCTAGTAAAGCTTGGCAAGAAGATGTGGAATTTAAGATGCTGTTGCTGCAGTTTTTTTTTTGCCACTGTGCGATTAATAAAGACTTTATCTATTAGTAGTAATCACTAAAGTCTTTAATGTGCAACATAAAAACTTGTGGCAAATGTTATGTCCACAAACGCATTCACATGTCGACCAAGTTAACATACACTTACACTTGATAAAATGAATTGTCAATTGATAGTGCAAGAAAATGGTGCTGATGATGACGATGCTGATGATGATAATAGTGGCAACGATTTAAAATGGGAATGTAAGGAGTGTTTGGAAAAAATTCTGCTATTTTTTAAATTAGTTAACGATTAATATTATTTTACTTATAAGAACAATCCACAAAAATAAGACTATTTTCTATAGAAATATTCTTATTTAAATAAAATATTTTTATAATTAATTAGAAAATTTTAAATTAGGTCAAACCTCAAAGATTACAATATAAAATTAAAAAAAAACTTGGTATGAAAAAAATTTTTATTTCAAAACATTTTTCTTTTTTCTGTTGAAATAAAGTTCAACAAACTTCATTTCTAATTTTCTTATAATGCCAGACATATTAAAAAGTTCTTTTCATTTAAGATATTTTATTAAATCAAACATCAACTAATTAAATTGTTCTCTAGAGATACAATCTCCGTACAAAATCAAATGGAATTAATGACAAACACTTATACTAAAACACATATTATACACACATCCACATTTCTAACCGTCTATAGACTTCACCAGCAATAAAATGGAATTTTAATAAACTTTCTTGATAAAGTGTTGCCACTTTGTGACAATTACAAGTGGTTAAAATTAGTTATTTTTGCCATATCTGGACAAAAGTTAAGTACTTAACAAAAGCAACAGCAACAAAAAACTGAATATTCTTTATAAAATGAATAATTTAAAAGAAAATAACAAATAATATAAATAAATTGTGAGAATAAAGATGAAGAAATGATTTACAAATCTTTGTTTTTTTTACAGTTAGTTTTAATAAGAGACAGGAAAACATTATTGGATTCTGGGAAAATGTTCAATAGGTATGTTATATGTAGATAATCAAACCAAACTACCAAATTAATTATTTATTTATTTATTTTAAATATTTATTAGGTACACGCAAAGAAAAAACATGGTTATGGCATTTTCAATACAAAAATAAAATGTTCTCATTGTAGATTTGCATTAATTTTAATAACACTGTGTTAATGATAACAATGTTTTTGTTTTAGTGTTATCATTCAATCAAACTACAAACATTTTATGTTTTTAAATATTTTTACCAGAAATAAAATTTTATTATTATAAAAAATATCATAATTTCTATAACCATTAACTATTATCAATCTTTTTCCTTCTTCTTAAACCATACTTTGTTTTGAAACCATATTAATTATTATTATTCCCATATGCTTTATTTATTTTTGAATATATTTTATTTTTAACGTTTGTTTTCCATCTTCATTATAATTCTCATTTAGTTTATACATGAATTAATATAAGTAGCGAAGGTTTGGTTATATTTTGTGTTATTCAAAGAATATGAGATATTGATTAACTATTAAATAATTTAGTTTATAAAAATATCTTTGCATTATCTTGCTAATACAATATATAATTAATCAAATAAATAATTAATGAAAAAATAATATTTAATCATAATAAGTTAAATTTGAAACATGTTATAAGAAATTTTGATCAGTTTTTTATATAATACCGTATGGTAAATAAAATAGAATCATAATACGCAGGGCTGTCAGATGTAGCGATTTTTCGCCAAACGTGGCGCTTGTTAATTTTTTTGGCGACTAAATTCTCCGTTTGGCAATTTATAAAGTGGTGGCGATTTATTTGGCTAATTTAAAAAATTTTATGAAAAAATAGATATTTGTGGAGAAATACGATTACGTACTCTTACTAGCTATCGACTATTTTCAGTATTTAACTATCTAACAAAACAAAGGGCCTTAATTTATAAATTTAACTTCAATTTAGATTGAGAAATGTCAAGATTTCGCTCAAAAATTCGACAGTTCAAAAAGAAGTCAAGACAGTGGAAACGCTTTTAGGTATTTTGTTCAAATTTGATTGCTTTAAACTCAGTGGAAATGTTGTTATACAATGTTAGAATTTTTTTTAAATAAATGTCAATAAATTTTTAAAGTTGTTACCCTAAAATGGAGATATACATATGTATGTAAGTTGGAAAAATGCATTTTAAATTAAACTAAATTAAATTTTCTATTCAATTACTATTAGCTACTGAAATTATCATTAGCTTTGTTGCAGCTGAATTTACATATATAAATTATACGAAATTTAAATCACTAAAAATTTTTTGTTAACTTTTTATTTTTTTAAACCAAATAAAATTTAAATTTGCCGATTTTTGGCGATTTCTGATTAGCAATTTGGCAACAGAGGCTCAAAAAAATCTGACATAATGTAATAAAAAACTGCATCATGATATGATAAAATTTGTATATACAATATTAAAAAAATCTGATCATAATATGATAAATTTGACCATTTTATAATTATAATTTTCATATTTATTGTTATTTATGACCATGAACATTTTTAAAATAACAATATAGTCCAACCATAATATGTAGCTTTTAGATTATGGTCTGCGCAACTATATTTTTTCTCTGCGTGTTGGTTAAAAGTCCCGTCAGGACGCTCATTATTCTACTTAGATCTATCTATATGTTTTATTCATTATCAGCCGATTTCTTATTTTCTACTCATTTATGTTACTACAAAGTATTTTTTTTTATCCGGTCCATTGTAAAATTTTTCCATAGTGTTTTGAGAGGCTTTTTAGCCCAATTTTTCAATTGGGTTTTTGTACCCTCAAAAGGCTTCATGTTCAATCTTATAATTCTCTGGTTTCAGATACCAGTTTATTCGCTTCAACATTTGCAATCACCCCATAATGACTACGTGTCCAAATGATTGCTCTATTGCAGTCTAAAACAGTTATGGTTTAGAGTTTTCGGGCTCTACTGCTCTTATAATCATTTAGATTTATATAAAGATGATATCTGTTGCATCTAAATAGTCTTGGTCTATTCTGTACATTCCCTGATTTATTTCTGCCTGAAAAACCGTGTAATGATTTGGGAGGCGGTAATATTGCTTGGCCGCTGGTTGCTCTATATAGAGACCCAGACGAGTTCGATCACTTAGATTAGATTCATCTTTGTAGCGGAGTCAAGGTTACACTTCAACAGGATCTGGTATTAGTGTAAAACAATTAGATGCAATATTTATTTCAGGTATCTGGTTTAATATTTCCACGTTGTGCGTATATGCCTCAATTATGGTTCGGTGGTATGCTTTGTGGTCCCGGTTTACGCATTCCCCTATCGTTTGAAAGCGATTAACTGTAAAGACCGCTTCAAACCGTTCTCGAATTTCTGACGATTGGACAAATATAATAGTTTTTAAATCCCCTGTAGGTGTAGTTTTGATCGCATCGCTTATTCCTTAACAGCGCATTGATTGAACATTTTGCAAGATTTTTAAACGAGAGATCTAATTAGGCTCCTGTAAAGCCAGTGTGTTATGCTTTTTTTAAATCCCCACTTAGAGCCTATGACTCTTTTAAATATTGAATAACGCCTTGTTGTCTCTCTCCTCTAACTGCTGCTTCCATATTAATTCATTCAATATGATAACTAAGTATTTTATTTAGTTGGAAAATTTAAGTTCTTTATCAAGTTCGCGATTTTTGTTCTCCTTGTAAAAAAAAAAAAGAAGAAAAACTTTTTTTTTTTTTTGGGTCTACACTCAGTGCACTTGAACGAGCCCAATTTAATGCTATGATTCGAGTTACCTCAGCCTTTTTATGTAGTTGATTTGAATTATTTTTCCTTAGAAGTATCGTTCGCGTAGCAAACTTTTGCAAATCCTTCCTTCATGTGTTAATTTTTAAATATCCAAGTACATAGCAAACGTCACATAATAATTTTTAATTTATTTAAATACATTAAAAACTTTAATCAAAACTAGAAATATTCAACTCCATTCGAAATGAAACCCCAAAAATTCATACAAAGTTACAAATGCAATTGTTTTCAACCTGACAATTATTGCAACTGTTCGCATAAAATAATCTCCAGTGATGTATTATTGGAAAATGTAAACGATATTGCAGAATCTTTAGTCGAGGTAAGAAATAAAATACTATTAGCTTGGGAATATCTCTAAACATATTTTTTCTTATATGTATCAGGTAATGAATCTTTGTGGAATTTTTTTAGTAAAAGCTAAAGCTTCCGTGGATGTTATCATTTATTATTTTTTACATTTCGAAGAAATAATACATCGCATTGATTCCATACCCAGAAAACGTCTTAGCAGAGAAGATCTCATACACGATTTAAGTCGTAAGTGCGGCATGAATCGTGTAGAAGCTCAAAAGGCTTATTCCATTATAAAAAGAGCTTTCAAAGCTTTATATCATGGCACCGATATGGGTGGAGTACCCAATAGTCTGTTAAGCGATAAATTGACTCATACTTCTGAATGTCTATGGGTACATGCAGCACAACGTACAGCTCAGATTTATGCTTCATATGAAGGCTTATTTTATGCCTCTCAAAAGGATTTGGAATGTAAAATAAAATTGATTTATAAACAATTATATGATCGTATAATTAATAGGACACAAACTGATGATGAACATGAATGTGCCTGTATGAAATGCCTGAAAAGAATTGCTAAGGAAACTCTTAAGCCGGTAAAGGTTACAACCGGTATGCATGATATGCAAGATCCCTATGAAGCACTATATCTAAAGGAGCAAAAGGAGGAATTGGAATCAATCAGGAAACAATCTTTAAACAAAGCAAAAAATGAAGAAAAACCTCGCTGTTCATGTCCATCTCTTAACATAACAGAAAAGGATTATGCTTATCGAGAAATTGCCGAATCAATCTATAGTTGTTCAAATCAGGAGCCCTTTGACTGTCGTTGGATCTCTATTAGCAATGAAGAGTTTGAGGCTGATGAAGCTGATGTTAATATTAAACTTCCAGAAGAATTCCCATGTCCTCCATGTCATAAAGCTAAGGAATGTGAAGAAGATTGTCAATGTTTATGTCAAGATTGTATTTGTAAATCAGATGATGAGATATTTTGTGATGAATTGTTTGGTGAAGACAATATGGAACAAGAATTTTCGGGCGAAGATATTACTTCAGATATTATAACTATTTCGGATGAAGAATGTGAAGACAAACATCAAATTTCAAAAATAACTCCTACTTTATTTTAATATGAATACAACAATTGTAACCCTCCCTTATGTAGGAAGAGAAGGATTTTAGATTACTAAATTAAGAGTACTTTTTTATATCACAACATAATGCGTATTATTTTCAAAATTTATTTTGATTAAAATACTTTTATTTAAAGAATTATTTATGTGCTTTAAAGTGTTTTTAGAATACTAAGAATACTAAGTTACAGATTAAAATTGTAGATTTTAGGAAAGGTCTATCGCCGCCTCACTTATTTTTCATTTACAATGAAGATCTGTCACACACTTGTATTAGTTGTATTAGACCAGGCATCTCCTACTTGATAACTGATAACCTGGTGGGGCATATGAGTATATTTAGTTTATTTGAAAATGATCCTTATATTTGGATAAATTACTACTTACTACGACAGAAATATATAATTAGATCAATCTTGGAGGTATAATATCTCATATCATGTTTGGTTCACCGATGGTTCCTAACAGACTGACGGCGATACTGGCGCAGGTGTGTTTGGTCCCAGCTTTCAGAGAGCATTGCCTATGGCCAGTATACTATATATGTATGTGATGTCGGACAGTCAGGCAGCTTTAAAGACTTCGTCGTCTTGTGAGATAGTCAAAGGTTATCATGGACTATTTAAGATCTCTTAATAAACTTGGTGCACATAACAAGGTTACGTTGGGTTATGTTGGAAACCTGGTCACGAATGTTGCACTGGAAAAAAACTGAGGAGCTCGTCAATTTTTCACTATCAGTGTGGGAAATCCCACAAGTTTTGGAGATATGGTAGATGGAGATATTCTGTTTGTAAACAAGGCCATAAACATTCCCACTAAAGTGGGCGGATAGAATTAATGCTACTCCTATTTTTATAAATTTTATTAAAAAAAATAAATACGCCTACCTATAGGCGTGGCAGGATCTAATCACAGCAATCTTAACGTACTATTTGCATAACAAATTTTTAGCCAATACCTTAAAATTTTGAAATAATTCTTAACAAATTACTGATATGAGGTACCGCATATTTTTTTAATATTCTAAAAGATCGCACATATAATTTTAAATATAATTTTATGAATATTCTTTTATAAACCAGTCATATTTTTATATTGGAACTCAATGGAACTTTGTAGTTTCAGTTTAGAATTTAAATAATATTAATATTATGATCTTTTTAACAAAAAAAAAAAAATAGTTTCAATATTGAATTATAATGAAATAGTTTGGATATATGTATTATTACATACCAAACCAATCATTTCAATAACTGCTACATTTACAGAGATATATATACAGTTAAAATTAACATACTTCTTCGCAAAAGTTTGAAATCAAATTAAAATATTTTTAAAAGTTGCCGCTTTAAAAAGCCATAAATCACACTATAGATACTTTCCAATATTCTAAGTATTTTTTAAATATAATAATATGTTTACTGGTAAATACGAAAAAAAATTACATCAATTAATAAAGTTTTATTTTCGTATTTTTGTCGCTCTAATTTGAATAAATTTGACACTGTAGGTTGACAGAGAATTTGCTTCATTATGGGAGAAATTAAGACAGGCGAGGACGTTTGTTTATCGACCATTGTGATCTTAGATATCACAAACATTTCTAGAAATGTTGAAAATAATCAGTATAGATTTTACATGACGTACGATTAGACATTTGAATACGTAGTATGTGAACTGTCAGAGTAGTATTTGCTTAATCAAGACTCGATCCAAATGCAATAAGTACTTGCAAAGATGCATTCAGATATTCAGACGTTTAGAAAGCACTTGAATGCACCCAAAAAGCAAGGAAATTGGATGGCAAAAGACATCTAAATGGGAATTTTTTCATATCTGAAAAACTGTTTTAGGGCCACAAAACTAAGCCGTCACTACATCGAATTTCTACGATGATAATTTAATCCATTATGATAATCCAAAGTGCAATAAATGTATGTTAAACCCGGACAACCAGGAAAATTAACATCATGGCGCCAAGGTAATTCTTTGATATTTATTGGGATCAGAAGAATATCATCAATTATAAGCTGTTGCTGAATTCGGGTGAAACGATCCTGAGATACCTGTACCGAACACAGTTTGAAAAGAGCAATGAGCGAAAAAAAGGCCAGAATATGGGACCTCAGGCTCTTAGACTTGATTGGATGAGAAATAAAATCAATCCATAAATTGCCAAAATGATGAGAAAAAGTCATAGCTTCCGATGGACAAACAAATACTTTATCTTAAATAATCATTAATTTTTCATTTAAAAAACATTGGATATTAATACATAACACCAGGATTAGACCAAGTCTTATTTCTAGATTTAAATAACTGAAAAAATTACCAAAAAATTGCAAAAATCTCATTACCATTTCCTATTTAAATAATACATTCCATTGTTCTGGTTGGTGTCACTGTCTAAACACCTTCATTTAGTAATTGTACGTCATTTCCTGCTAATTCGATCATTTTATCATGTCACAGAAATTACAATTGACCTTTTAAACAAATAAACTAACTCCCAGACCATGGTAATAAATCACAAAGCAAAAAAGAGTAATCTACAAGAATCTTTTTAACGATTCCACAAACATACACACTAAAAACTTTATTTCCTTTGGACCGAGCAGAGCAACAACAACAAACAACAGCAATAACAAAATTGTAGACTAAATGCATCTCGTAAAAATAAAGAGGAGAAAAATAAAAAAAATAGCAAATATAAAAACTTAAAAGGCCATCTAAAAATGTTGTAGAGCATGTCTACTTTAAGCTTAAACATTAAATGAAAATCTTAAAATCACTGATCACAGTTTAGTTTACTTAGTTTTTGTTAGTTGCTGTTTTATTGGAAGAATCATCGTAGTAAAATGAAGAAGTGCAAGTTGTTTAAGTCCTTGCCAATAGAGAGAACAAACGAAAAATAAAAAAAGTAAACGAATAAAAAAAACAGTTATTTTTTTTTTTTTCGTTATAGTTGATTTAACTTTAAAACTATTACTTAACATCAATTCGTATGGCCTTCTGGAATTACAAACAACTTCATCGCCAACACCACACCAGACAATGACAATGACGACAACGAATTGCCGCCAACCAAACTAAAGTATTCAGACATGCTCCAGCTACAGATATGTAAGCATCATCTAGCCAGTCAGCCAAACTCTACCAGCAGCTTTCTTGACTGCTAAGTTAGCCTAGGGAGTAGTATGTTTAGTTTATTTCCATTCTAATAGTTTCGCTATTAACCATAAGCTTAACAAACTATCGGGAGGCTACACAAACTATACAATCAATTCTTTTTTTTTTCCTTTCCTTCTCCTTCTACCAACCTAAAAATGATCTTTTTAACTTAGCCAAGGTTGGTTGTTTGTTTGGATCGTTGGCTGCTTGCTGACTAACTGGATGGGTTTGGTTGGATTGATTCTTTCCGGTAAACATTTTGCGCGAAAAACGTGAGCAAAGCAATTAATTAGTCGTACACAAAAACCCTTTTTTTCTGTTGTTGATTTCTTTTTTTGTTTCGTTTTTCTTTTCTTTTTTTATTTTCAGTTGGTCTTTGTGGAAAAATTTTAATTGGCAATTGTTGTGCGCTTTGTATGGTCATAAAAATTCCTACACTTCTTTTGCTGGCATTTTAAGTTTCCCCAAACATCACCATCATCGTCTTCATCATCACTAATACTAATACGAACATCAACATTAAAATAAAAACAGCAACTAAATAGTCAGGCAGTCAGTGGAAGCGTTGCTACTGCATAAACAAACTGCCTGACATACGTTATACGTAGTTTAATTGATAAGTTAGTTAGATAGATAGGTTAACGTGTCACAATCATTGTACCACGTCTCTACCCAGAGACCGATATCGGTCCATTGTGGGTGCCTTCATTCAAACAAGAATAAGTTACTTATCAGCTGCATAGTAGGCGGGCTATAATCTTACAAACATGATTTCATTATTCATATCTCCTTGTGGATCAAAAAGTAAGACGATTTAGGGTACATGGTTTTACTTGGATGTTTTACTAAAAGCCAGGACCTTGGGCAAATAAAGCAACAAACATATCATAACAAGTCGTTTATGTTTAAAAATCCTCCATGAAAAAACTTCCCCATGGCAATTTTAAATTATCTAAAATATACCGAAAAGAACCCATCTATTTATTCGTTGTAGTAACTTCACTTAACAATTAACCCTCCTACATTTGCAATACTCTAACTGAATGAAATTCAGCTTTTTGATAAACTGTAGTAGTAAGTAGAAATCTATTGAATCGAACTTCTTTTCTTTACTCTTCTTGTCTTCACAAAATATAGCAGCAATATGCTGAGGGCTAAACCAACAAACGGAACGCAGATGCACATTTTCATAATGTGTATGTGTATGAGTATTTTTTGGCTTTGTTTGTATGGATGTTATCCACTCACTACATTATATTTGGGCATTGTTGACTTGGTTAAATTTTCATTTTAAATAGTTTTTGTTGTTGTATCTTAAACATTTGTAAGAAGGACGTTTAGTTTAGTTGTATTCTCGTACCGAGTTACAAGAAAAACTACTACGACTGATTAAACATATTAAATGTTGTAGACAATTTCGCTGAAGAGAGATGAATGATTTGATGTGTTTTTGAATTAATGTAAAATGCTTAATTGTTGTTACTGAATGTTTACCATTGTTGTCATCGTCTTCATCGATGTTGTTGTTAAATTAAGTCTCAAATGGTGGATTAAATTAAAATTAAAATTAAGTCAAATACTCGCAAAAAAGTAACCAAAAAGTATTTGTACCACATATTTTTGTAAAGAAGCTATTTCAATACAAGTAGGATGAGTGGGCAATAAAGTGTAATTACTGATTTATTAAAAGCAAGTTTGTCATTACGTATGTTTTTTCTTACGATGTTTTGTACAAAATTAACTGAAATTGATCAATATCGGTCAATAAATTCAGCAAAAATCGGCTGCTTTTAATTCCAGGATATGTAGCAGACTTCATTCTTTAAAAAAAAGAAATTTTAAAAGTTTTCACCTAAAAAACGAATTTTCTCAAAAAGTCCTATTTTTTCTTTTTTTTAATTTTTGCTAGGTGATATGAGTGATCCAATTTGTTATCCTTTTTGCTTTAGAGCCTCTGTTTGCTTATTTAATGCGACATTAGTTTTTCATATAAAAATATATTTTTTTCATCCTCTTGGCTCTAGCATCTCTAATTTCCTTATAAAATGTGATTTTAGTTTTTCGTATAAAAAAGAATATTTTTGTCAAGAAATATATGCGATTTCAGATCATAAATTTTCATCCTTTCGGCTCTTCTAGAGCGATTTTAGTTTCTCTTATAAAAAATCTCTTTTTTATTTTTTGTGAGAAAAATAAGTATTCGCAAATTTTTATTATTTTGGTCCTATCGCCTCTAGTATACTGATTAAATGCGATTTTAGCTGTTCATATAAAAAATCGATTTTTAGTGAATTTTTGTGAGAAAAATAAGTGTTCCACAAAATTTTATTGTCTTGGCTCTAGCGCCAGTAGTTTCCTAAAAAATGCGATTAGTTGTTCGTATTAAAAGACGATTTTTAGCGAATCTCAATTACTAATCACAGAGATATTGAAAAGTAAGGATAGACAGACGGAGGGACAGACAACAGACAAGAAAATAAAAAGACGAACGTACGGACAAACAAAAAAATACGGAAGACAGGCGAATACACAAAATATGAGGGATGAACAAAAACTGAAATGAATGATGGATTTGATGAAAGGAAGAAGTGCAGACAAGAGTTACAGATGGCAGCACCGCGTATAATGGATGTGATAAACTAAAGTAAGCATAGACACGAACATGAATGGTAATACAGTGTTTTTCGTTCGTCGGCAAATTTATATCATTACCGGCGCACCTTCTTACCACAATGGTTAATCTTCCCACCTCTGGCATTATTTTGGTTGGCAACTCGAGACATAGTAAATACATGCACGCACTTGCTGAGGTATTACATTAGCTTCACCCAACGTCAAGTAGATTTATTTAGAACAGACTTTTGACGCGATATGGTTGGTCATGTTTGAAGAAAACGTTTCTTTATAAAAAACGAAATCCGTAATCTACCCTATATCTCGGTTATTTAGAGACTTCAGAACTACAACTAAACCATTGGAAGTTGGAAAAAACGTTTTTTTAGTCCCACGGAGCAAGACTTCGACTTTATAAATTGTATAGCGGGACATCGGCCAGAAAATTCGTCAGTTGAGTAGTAGGTAATTTCTGTAGCTAATAAAATATATTGTGATCTTACCAAATCAATATTATTGGTTTGTCTCTTTATCACTTATTTGACGAAGATGAAACAGTGGTATCAACAAAATGAATATGTGTTCTGATTTTCGTATATCCATTTCTAAACATATATTTCGACATTATCTCATTGGAAAACCCTGCACTCAATATCTTCTTTTTTATTGTCATTAATGTCTGATTCATATAAGACCAAATTTTTGTTCCGAATTTAATTAAGTAAATAAAACTTTTCTGTATAAAATTCAACGGACTCACTAAAATATTGTGAAAAATATAATTTAATTTGATTTCACAACCATACATTACTGGAATATTAGAATTGTTAAATACCCTTTGTTTGTACTGTACTCGCAAATTTGTTGGTAAAAGAATCAGTAATACTTATTTCTCATAATCGGAAGAGGTATCAGTAGAAGATCGAATTACTACTGGTATTCATCATCATTGCCTGAGGAAAAGTTAATATCTAAACTTAATGATCTTCATATTGTTTTTCTGCTTTTAAAATAAAACAAAAATTACATTTGTGAATTTATAGGTTTGTATTGATTGTTATATGCCAAAATCTCAAATCGTATTATGTATTTTGTCGAGAAATTTTGCAAAACTTTTTATTGAGACCTTTGGTTTTGTTTTTGCATTAAAAAATAATAATTTATAAAAAGTCAAAATTAATTTGAAACAAAATAAAAAATTCAACTGATATAAAAATATTGAATTTATTGTTCAATTCTTTTTCTTATATAATTCTCAATATTTTGATTTACTCTTTATTTTATAAATGTAACCGTTTAACAAATATTTTCAGTGAATAATTTAATATGAAAACAACAATTAAAAAATATACAATTTTTTAAAGTGCAAGCTCAAAATCGTATATGCTGGGTCTCAAAGGATTAGGATAGTTTAGGAACTATGTCCTTTTGTACTTTTAATATGTGCAATAGGGATATAACTCTTAGCAATTTTTGCGAATATCAAAAATCAAAGGGCATAGCGTTATAGGTCATGAAAAATATTAAGAAACGCGATATTAAATTTTCGCGAACGTTAAAAAAGTTTCCACACCAAACGCCTTGAAGTTTTGAATTTAAGATTTTTTAAATTTGTTCATATAGAGGGTTTTGCACTTTTATAATATTCAATGTGTATAAGTAAAATAACTATATAGAGGGAAAGGGAGGGTTTTACGTTATAAAAATACATTTAATTACTATTTAATGTATGATTTCTTAAGCTTTTTTAAATTAGTTAGTAATTTCAAAATCAACATAATTCGAATAAGCTACTTTATTTTGGGATCGAAGCAGAGCAGTACCCCCCAAACAAACAAAATAATAATTATCTCTTATCTAAAGAACTTTTTCGATGCAAGTCTTAACATCTTTAATCATTGTGATGAAAATAGTAGTGGTAGATAAGAAGAGAGTGTTACGAGTAGCTCGCATATAAAGTAAAAATTATTTATCGATTAAATGAAGAACTATTAGAGCAAAAGTTTTAAAATTGTGTGGAAATAATTTTCTTACCAAGGTTCATAATTGAGATGGAAATAGTGCAGATAGCTCTATGGGAAGTGTTAGCCTCCGTACAAGGTAAATCTTAATTATCCCGTATCTAAGAAACTATTACAGTAAAAGGTCTCGAGATTTTGTGTGAAAGATGTCAAAGAAAGTGAATATTTATTATTGTATATTTAAAGAACTATAGGATTTCTAATTTTTGACCAGAATCATATTCAGCATATATAAATTAGTTAGAATTGATATATGTTATGTTTATATTATAAAAAATAAAATAACTAAAATTCACTAAATAATAAAAATAACGTATTTATTTTGTTGACAAAATTGGAAAAACTCAGAACTTTCATATGAAATTTATATCACAGATGAGCGTTATAATGGCATAGGAAACGCAATGAAAAGCTGAGATCGAGGGTTTTGAATATAGACCCTCTGTATATAAAAAACTAAATACGCAAATGACAAATTTAATTGATTTAAAAAAATATTTTAATGGTATTTGTATTTGCTTTAAGTTAAATATTCAAAAATAAAATTTTAGTCATAAATTGCATTAGATGCATAAATGCATTTGCAATTTGTAAGTGCACTTTTTATGAAATTTCTTCAACAAAAATTTTTTAAATAGACATTTTATTAAAATTTTACAATTTTACTAATTATTCATAAATAACTTTATTTGAAAACATATTTTCTAAATATTTTATAAATAAACCAAAAAAATTTGTAAAAAAAAAAAAACTTAAATTGAATTGTTTAGTCAAAATATCAAGTTTTACGTTTATTTAAGAAAATAAAAAATTGAAGGGGGAAAATGTTTTCAAAAGTGCATCCAATAAAATTATTTGCATTATATATACACAAAGAAAAAAAATTCATTTATTTGAAATTTTTTTTTCATAAATATTATTATGAACATGACTTTTTTCCCAAAAATTTTTCATAAAAACTAAAATTTTGTTCATAGACGTTATTAAATTATACTTAATGATAATTTTACGAAAAATGTAAAAAAGTGTTAATATTTGAGACATTATTCTTAAATATTATGAACTAAAGTCAATGAAAGTAATTTCTTATATTTATCCACAAACATTTTTCTGTGTACATACATTAAACAAAAAAAGTATTTCTTTTTATACCCTACACCGCCATAACTGGTTAGCGTATTATGCGTTTATGCTGATGTTTGTAATGTTATTCAACACCCACCTCAAAGTATACCAATCGACTCAGAATCACTTTTTAAATCGATCTAACTATGTCCATCCGTCCGTTCGTCTGGCTGGAAGACTGGCTGGCTGGCATGTAAACCTTGTGCACAAAGCACGGGTAGCAATTTTGAAGATAATTCAAGGAAATTTGGCAAGTGGGACTTTTATGATACAGGGACAAAGCCTACTGAAATTGATTGTGATCGGTCCATTATTTCACATAGCCCCCATACAAATCTCCCCCCGGAATAAAGAAAAATGACTTAGAAATAAAAATATTTTAATGAAATTCTATGCAAAGAAGTCTTTGTATAATTATTATTATTATTATTATTAATCTTTGCACCAAATTTTATGAAGATCGGTTTACAATTGACCATAGCTCCCATATAAATCCCTCTTCCTAAAACACTTTAACGTTCATAAATCCCTTATGAATGTTGATATCAAGTTAATATTCAGCAATAATAAATTTTATATAAGTATAAACAACATTGCCAAATTTTATGAGAATCGGTCCATAATTTAGCGTAGCTCCCATATAAACCCACTTCCAGCAATCGCCCTAAAGTGCATAAAATCATCTGGATGTTAGTATGAACGCATTATTCTATATTTGCCTAGTTTATTTTACATTTACTAATATTGGCCACAGGTGTAATATAAGTCCCCTTCTGGAATTTTTATGCTCGTACATAATGGTGTAGGGTATCATATAGTCGGTCTTGACCGACTATATCTTTCTCGTTTTTAATTATGATATTGAAAAACTTAATTGTATTTCTAATGAATTTTAAATCAATGAAATCAGTGTGGTTTTACAAAGTACGCAAGTGCCAAATATGAACAAAATCTAAGACCTAATGTATTTTTCATATGTGATGTCTCATGGCATTCATGATATAAAAAATTATAATTAAAAAGTTGGGGAGTATTAAAGGTATTCAGCCTTATATAAGTGGAATTCTCGTAACTATTTTGTGGCGAAAAACAGTTGTTTTCATTAAAAGGTATTGGATGCCGAAAACGATAAAATTAAAATTTTCGATACCATGAGTATCTATCGAAAAGGTCGTTAATATTTCTACGAACGAGAAGAAAAAATATTTATTTATTATTAAATAAAAAAAAAAAAAAAGAAATGAATATTAAAAAAGTACGCTTTTTAGATATTTCACTTATTTGTAAAAATTCAAGTCTTCGGAGGACAATTATTTGGCAAAAACGTTATATAAGATTGTTTTAAAGATAATAAAATATGACATTTTTATTTTAATTCCCTATAAAATTGTTCTTTGAGTATTAAAAATATATTTTGCAAACTGCCAGTGTGGTCGGGTATCGCAAAACCGTTTTGAAACGGATCTGAAATTTGAAAATGCATTTATGTGGACAAATTTTGCTGTTTTTTTTACAGTTTCTCAAAAATTTATTTATTAAATTAGTATTTTGCATTTTATTACAGCAAAATCTTAATCAACCCATAATTATCTATTAGTATACAGATATTTTAGATATTTCAGCATAAAAATTGTATGTAAAAATTATAAATTAACAAACAAATATATCATAGAAATGATTAAAGAAAAAATTATGGCAAAACCTTTGTTTATTATGTGGAATTGAGCTGCATCTGTAGAACATTATATCGTAATTTTATTATTGATACTAAGGCAGATTAATTTTTAGCCCAACTGATTATTTTTTGCTTCATTTATGACAGAAAAATAAATTGTCAAATCTTTTTATTTTGATATTTATTTGCAAAGAAAAACATTATTAAAAACAAATGTATTCTGTGTGAAATTGTTTTAAAACTCAAATTTATAATACAATTTATAGTTTTTGTGTAAAAATGTTTTTAAAAACAAATTTATTCAAATCATTAACTGCAATGCTAGTGTTTAAATCCTATCCTAATATTTGTAGAAAACTGAGGCTATTGCTACAAAAGAACCAAAAACTAAAACTACTCATCAGACAAAATTTAATTTCCAAAAAAATTTCTAAAGTTATTACTACAACTGGCAATTTCGATGACACCATCCCAGCCGTCAAAAAAAAAAAATGGATGATTAAGTATTGGAGGGCCACTTGATCAAGACTTTTGCCAAACGCAAGAAGTGCCTGCAAAATCATTAAAAGAAGGTCTAGCAAAAATGTGTAGGCGTTTAAAACTACTGACATTCACCTAAAATCAAGTAAATTGGATTCCACACCAGCTGAAAGAAAAGAAACGCCGAAAGGCGATATGGCATGTCAGAAATGCTGCTATACAGCTTCAAAAATATGTCTTTTCTGCATACAACTGTTAAGCGTGATGAAAAATGGATCCATTACAAAAAGCAAAAGCGTCCAGAATATGTCATCATTATAATCCTTGGAATTATGTTTTGACGCCCGCTGTTTTAGCCCAGGCAATTGTCCTTCTGACCCCATTTTGTTTCGTTCGATACGTATACCAGCTGGAGCATTGCTGGTATACGAATCCAGAAATAAGATTTGGTTGAGTGATTGAGCCAATAAATTACCAGGAAGAATGGAAAAATTTGTATTTGTCTCTGGACAATATTTTTAATGAAATTCATTATACGTTTATCTTCAAAAGAACACTTATTTTTCACAAAAAAAAAACGAATAAATGCATACACACAATATAATAATTACGCTTTAATTATACATCCTTCTAATTTCAAATGCAGCAAATACAAAATTGGATTTTTCAACTATTTTTCTAAAAAAAATCAAATTTTTATACCCACTATCAAAAAATGTATATTGTGTTTATCATTATCATGTCGAAACAATCATCTAAAGCCCCATAATGTATATATATATATATATATATATATATATATATATATATATATATATATATTGTTACGTTTTTACCTTTTAAAAACGGTCGTTTATTTCCTTTTAAATAAACCTGTACTTTGATTGCAAATAACAGCAGTTTAGTAGTTAAAAAATAACAGTTTAAATAGTCACTTGCGTTCTAATATAAACACACATTTAATTTACACACTTTAATAATGTATAAGATTATACAGCCAAGGTAGTTAATTTGTCTTTACTTAACGACGCTTCCAATTAGACGGACTCAATGGTGTTTTCACGGCCAATTTATATACACTGGTTTACCTACTAGATTCTTCTTGAAAGCTCTATTTCTTTCTACAATGTTCTTAACGGACAAACTAGAGCTTTCGATGTAGTGTTAGCAGCTTCAACATTTAGTGTTGCCATACTTACAAACAATGGTGAAAGCTTTTTATTCAATGTTGTGTGTTTAGAGCTATGTTAAAAATTTTTACAGATATGTTAACTGCTGTTAACATAAACGGAAATTTCTAGAAGCATTGAGAAAGATTTAAAACAGCCGTTAAAACCTTTATATTTGAATTCAAGTACAATTTCGTAACAATATATATATATATATATATATATATATATATATATATATATATATATATTCTGGGTCCTCGTGATAATTTAAGACGATTTAACGATGTTCGTCTGTCTATCTGTTAAAAGCAGGTTATATAAGGTTTGTTCGGTATTGAAAGTGATCATACTCGGTTCATAAACAAAAAAGTTATAGACCAAATACTAGAAAAACAGGTTCGCCATCGTTATCTTTTACAAAAAAAAAAAAAAAAACACACATCAACGAAACTTTGCACGAATAGTTCAAGAACCAAAATAAACTCAAAAACCAAAAAAGAGCGTGGTCCGCATACTTTTCCGCCAATCTCCCATATAAGGTGAAACATCAACGAAATTTTGTATAAATAGTTCAAGGACCAATGTAATCCATATAAGGAGAGTATAGAAATTGGGTGTACCCCTTTTTTAATATTTAAAATAATATAAGCAAATGGTTACCCTCTTCTGACGGCGTTATCACACATATTATATAAGCGTTAATCTCAGTTGTAGACCTGGAGTTACGTATAGATGGGGTGTAATAAAGACTTTAAGGGCTAAATTGTATATTATGCTATGTTCACATATACAGGGTTTTTGAAAACGAGTCTTTTTCTCAAAAAACACAAGTTGATTTGATTTTTCATATATTCCAAAGCCAAAAAACATCTCGATTCGAATTGTTTAATTATTTAACACATAAAAAATATACTAAATTTCCGTACAGGGAAGAATTTTTTAATATTTTTTAATACATAGAATTTGGTGAAAAAAGAATTTGTAAAAATTGTCAAACAGTTTAAAAATAAAAAATGAAATTTATATTTGTTCATAAATTTTATTTCTTTAAAATTCCTATTTTTGGTATTAGAAAGTGTTTGTGTGTGAAATTTTTATTTAAATAAAAAATTTATGAAAATATTTTGGCAAACGAAAAACAGGCCAAAAGGAAAAACATAATAAAATAATATGCTTTTTTCATAATACGGCCGTGATTGATTGTTTTACATTTTAAAAAATATTTTTATAAAAAATTGTGCTAAAAAAAGTGGAAATTTCTTAAATAAAAAGATGTTTTGTTCAACCCGCATTAACATAGTGTCTATATTAGAGATATTTTTTATCAAGACAAACGTCAAACTTAACGCAAATTTGTGGAAGGTGGCAACAGTTGCACAAAAACAACAATATGGCGTATTCATTATTGTTTTTTATATATGCAGTTTGACAACTGTAACAACCAAAATAATAATCAACTGTTTAACCTTGTTAAACAGTTATATATTCGCACTGATTTTGACGTTTGTTTTGATATAAATTTGCCTAATGTAGACACTAGGTAACCAATTGCAGATTTGAGGTTCCAAAAACCTGTCATACTTCATCTGGGCGTCAAGTGAGAATTCCTTTGAAGTAAAGTCAAAGCCTTAATTAGGAGGAGGAGGGTACTGTAGAAATTTTCATATATCCTTTTTTTGCAACTCTTCAAACTACTACTTTTTACCACTACTAATAATTTTAATTTGTTCGTGTAGAGTCGTAGTATTTTTTGCTCTTGTAAAACAGCTAAATTTTAAATTCTAACGTTATTTTTCTTCTTATTAAACAAATATTAAAAAAATCAGTTTTATTTCTAACGCCCCACAAATCTTTATCTACATTCTTTGTTTACTTTTGTATTATTGCGTCTTATTACTTTTTTTTTACTTGAAATGTCAAATGTAAACAAACGTGAAATGTCAAAATTAACATAGTGTCTACATTAGACAATTTTTTTTTATCAAGACAAACGTCAAACTTGATGCGAATTTGTGGAAGATGGCAACAATATGGCGTATTCATTATTGTTTTTTATATATGCAGTTTGACGACTGTAACAACCAAAATAGTAATCAGCTGTTTAATTATGTTTACCTTGTATATATTCGCACTGATTTTGACATTTGTTTTGATAAAAATTTGCCTAATGTAGACACTAGGTAAAGTAGATAAGACATTTCAATGTAAAAACAAAATGCATGGAGTTTTTGGTTCTGTAGAGTTGTCGTTACCTTATTTTTTGTACCATGGTATACCCCTTATTTAAGATTCAACACAAGGTAAATTAAGAAGCAATATGGCTGTTTGGGTTCTAATATCTGTGGTGTCAATCTTTGTTTACATTTTTTTTGTTTACTTTTGTGTTACGACTTTTTATTACGTAAAATGTCAATGCGTTTTTGTATTTTGTAAACAAAAATGTGAAATACCAAAATTAGTTGACATAAGACATAAGTAATAATGCAAAAACAAAATATGTGGATTTTATTGTGTTGTAATTGTTGACATTTCACATGTTTGTTTAAAAGAAACAAAAACAATTCATTTTTCCTTACTAATTGTACCATGGTTCTTATGTTTACCTTTCAGTCGGCTAAAAGCCGAATTTAGACCGCCGCCCCATAATTTTTACAAAAGCCGCCGGCGTTAAAATTGTTTGACGCAGATTTCTGGTACAAACGAAATCATTGCAATTAGCAGAAAAAAATTTTTTTTGCCCAACAGTACTTTAATTACGGCTTAATTAAATTCTTAATCTTTAGAAAATTGTAGACGATAATCAGTGAAGAAAAAAGAAATCAAAGTAATAAAAAAATTGATTGCAGAAAATTAAAATAAGAGAAGATAAACGAATCTGACGACAAACGAGACGAGAAAAAGTAAAATAAAAAAGTGTAAAGTTCGCTGAAGGTTGCGCTGGCAAGGTGTTTTCGGTTTTACTCTTTATTTATAATTTTTTTTTTTTTGTCAGCACAACAAGTAAAACAAAAATATAAAAAATTCACTATTTTGCAACTTTGTTTCTTTTTATTTTCAATTCATCTTGAAAGTAATTTTAAATTTAGAATAACGAAAACGAATAAATTTGCAAATAATTTTGTTGCAATTAATTCTTCCCGTTTTTTTAAGACTAAAATATGAACTTTTTAATCAAGTATTCATAATTCACACATTTACACAAATTAATAAAAAAAAGAAGAGACCTTGAGGGACACAATCTCTTGCGAAAAAAAAACCTAACGAAATATTTATGTTTTTTGTTTTGAAATTATATTAAGTAAATGTGATTAAAAGTCTAGAAGTTACTGACGTGTTTTTACAAAAAGGAAGAAAAAATAAATAAAGAAGAAAGACACAAATTATTAATTAAAATTAAATTTAAAAGAAAGCAGTGACCATCACAACAATAACAAAAATTTAGTTTTAAATAAAAATGTCAATACGTACCAAAGTTCTCGGCATGGTAGATGTCATGATGCGTGTGCCACCCATACTGGTGATTGATGAAATATTGAAAATTGGCATGGGTCTACCCAGCAGATCTTATCAGACGGCCAATAGCGTTGATACCGGTGGTGGTGGTTTACCTGGTGTTATACCAGAAACCGAATCTTCTTCACATGATATCCTGCTCAACAACAGCTCCGATACATCAGCTGCTTCCTCACCGAGTGTTGCCTATAATGTTCTGAATAATGTCACAAATGCTACATTGGAACAGACGATAGATAATGCCACTGCAGCTGCCACTGCGGGCGGTGTTTTAAGTAGTTCCTTTGGTGCTATTTTGGAAGATTTAGCTAAAGATATATATTTGTCGGATCTGCTATCAATAACATCAGTTAAAATTATTATTTGTATATTGGGTAAGTTAAAGAAAGTGTATAAAAGAAATCGCAAAAAAAAAATAATAATATACTAAAAACAAATGAAATTTACATAAAATTAAATACAAAACCTTTGTATACAGAAATGTAAATAAGTGAATTTATTAACAACTAGATGGATGGCATTGTAGTAAATTTTGACAGAAATATTTTGATTATCATAAATATATATAGAAACGAAAAAAAAATATTTTTACATTTACTTATTTTTTAGTCTTATATTATAATTTAAGTAATAATATAATAAATATAGTATGAACTCGATAATCTGGATAACTAATTTAAAACGAAAATCTGGATTATCGATTTTTTTAATTTAATTTTTTAATGTTTGTAATAGGTCCAAATCAATATTTTTCATCTGGTATTATACTATTCCAGATTTAAACTTTTACAAAAATTTTAACTTTATCTAATATAAATAATATTTTATACACCTAAAAATGATCTTGAAACAACAGTTAACTGAAAATGTAGTAATTCAACAACAAACAACTCATAACACGTAATACAAATTATATATTTTAATTCATGTTATAATTTAAATAAAATATAATAAAAAATAATTCCTTTTTTATGTTCAGTTCAGGTTATATTCTATTATGAAATGCAGTCCGGATTATCGCTCGCTTTTATTTTACGAATTATGGTCTTCCAATTTTTTTTTTTATATATTTATTATATATAATAATTCAGAAAAGATTTAAATTATATGATAAAATTTTTAAAGTATTTTCAAATACTTTCTTATTGGTATATTATCTTAACTAAACAACTTTGTGATCGAATACGTATTTTCTGTGTTGCTACATACTTCATCAGCGTTCGTGGTGTAGCATGGATATGTATAAACTATAAATCAAATCTTTAAAGATTTAACAAATGTCAATCCCTGTTAAAGACTGGTAAATCGATTTTGATTATGGTCGAAAATCGATTCTCGATTATTATAAAAATAAATCAGTAAAAAATACATTGCAAAATCTATATTCGGAAGAATATCCGATACAGTTGCCAAGATACTTGTACTGTACCGGATAGTCACATGAGGGATGTCCCTTATCCTCATCTAAACAACTTTATCATATCATATAATTTTCCACTAGTGTTGTGTACGAGGATCGGGACAAAGCACTGTGGGAAATGCTAAATGCTGATCATAAATATATTTTCCAAATAATATAACTGTCATAAAAAATTTGCTAAATTTAGAATGTTTGAAGTAGAAATTTTTTGAAGAAAAATCTGGCACATTTTAAAGAATATTATTTTCGAATCTTAAACTTTTTAGAATATAATTTATACCATTTTATATAGAGAACTTTACATAGACTTTATTTTTAATCATAAATTTTAAAAACAATATAACTGGTTAAAATTCTTATATATAATATAGTCAATTACAATTTTAATGGAATGTGTTATTGTAACAGCTCTGCTGTGATTGAAAGTTCCTTCCTGAAAATATAGATTTAAATTTTAATTAATCAAGATATGCCATTGAGTTGAGTTGGAAGCTGCAGAAAATGTGTTACCTCAGTCGGTCTTAACCATAGGTCAATGTGGCGCAGATCGGTTGGCCTATTGGCATAGTTAAATAAATGCACTGTGACATGATGGCTTTGGAGGAAGGCTGGGAACAATGCGTTCGCGGTAGCACTTAAGAATACTGCACTAACCGGCTCTTAATTGTGTTAATAGTGATCTTGTTTGCCTGGGAAGTTTCCTCTCAACCTCCGAAATTGCAGGTGGGTTTTCATTTAGGACTTTGTTGCATCTATAGCCATTAATGGCTTCTGAGGCCGTATTTGTTGCTCTGTTTATCTCCGCTCATAAATCAATATAAATCGAAAAATTGATATCTTTTTTAATGGGGTTTTCATATTTGCAGATGTAGTCAGTATGGTCAAACATAACATGGCAAACATATAATAGAGAATTATAACCATAACAGCTCTGTAAAATTTCATCATGATTATTCAATTGAGTTCCGAGTTATTAATAAAAATTACTTAATATCTTATTTTTTCTTTTTAGTTAAAATGGAATTACTTCAAAAATACTTATTTACATTAAAATGAATTACAGTGTTATATTATCATTGTATAAATCAACTATGGTATTTACACTAATTCTTTAAGCCAAGGGCTTTAATTTTCCTTCCCACATTCCTCTAAATATTATACTCTATGTAATCAAATAACAATAAATTTAATATTCAAAAGTAATTTACCAAATAATATGCAAATGGATTTAGCTCATACAAACTAATATTATGGAAAATATTCTCAAGATTATTGGTGCACAATGTTGTTCATTAATCATTAAAAATTAAAAATTTGCAGACCCTTAATCAGAAAATGACAAAAGTTTTCCACTGTGCATAGAGGTTCCAAATAAAATTTAACTTTTTGCGGATCATTTTTATTAAAGCAAAATTAATTCTTTGAAAACCATGTATTAACAAGAATATTCAATTTAGTTCTGTTGTAATATTATCAAATCTTAATTATGTTTATGTCGCTTTTTTTCTGGCATTATTTGCATTTGCTTTTGCAAAATTATTGTGATTTCAATTCATGCAAACAATTATTTTGTTTTATTTTTGTCAAATCTTAAGCCTTCTTTATAATTGTTGTTTTTTTTTTCTTCTTATTTTTCTCTGCCTGTTTCTGCTTCTAAATAAAAACAACACATATGTTTGGTCAGTTTAGAATTTAATTAAGTCAACTACTTGAAACTAATGATGACTCAACAATATTTTCCTCTCTTTTTTATTATTTTAATATTTTTATTTTCTAATTTAAACTAGGCAAGGAACATGCCTAGATAATACATATAAAGAAATATGAGTCTATGCAGTTTATTGTTTATATTTGTTTTTACAATGTTTATTTTCTTTTATGGAAGTTATTTATACAATTTTTAAATTTAGCTATTTAAAAAAATGTTTTGCTTATACCTGTTAATGTATGTACATTCGATATATCTATTGAAAAGATTAAAAAAATCGAAATGAAGCGAATTATTGTGTACATATTTCAATTCGAAAGAACCCCCTTTTGAATTTCAATTTATAAAATTCCCAAATTCTAACGAATTTCTTTCCGAATTAAATTTCAAAATGGCGTTTTCCCGGTTTACTGGATTTATGTCATCTTTGGTATGAAAAGAACGATGCTTTTACATAGCTAAAGCATATGTCAATTGATTTATCAACAATTTTCTTTAAATAATCTTATAAGTCAAGATCAATAATTTAAAGATTTCATTAATCTTTTTTTTTAATATAAAAATAATTTAAGAAGGAGCACCCTTATGTATCATAAATTAAATGCTTTTAAGTCATTCCGATATAATTTTCATATTTTTTTAAACGGCTTTTCGTAATGAAAGGACATTGTCGCCAGAAGCAATATTCCGTGATATCATTATGAAAATATTTGGTTTTGGAAAAGAACTTAACAATTAAATTTAAAAAGAATATGATTCCGTTTTTTTAGTTTTTAGTTGAAAAAATTCTTTTTTGTTTATTACATACAATGTAAAAATATGTAATTTCTCTATACCGTCATAGGTTTTTTATGTGCTGCTTGTATATTTATGCTCTGGACACGTCATTTGGTTATGGTCTATATGTTTGTGATATCTCTTGGTTTAACTTTCCTCTCTCATTGGTCAAATGTTTCGGCGCTGGCGATACTGGAGAAAAGTCCGTGCATACTGGAAGATATAATGTCTATGAATACGACACGACTAATGGATACAGGTGGAGTGGCGGTGTCATTGCTTCCGCATTTGGTAGCACAATGGTTTATGGGTATGCTCTTCGCATATATACACTTGGGTCCCCGTTATGAGTTGTTGCAGAAATCGATGCCCTTAATATTTGCTAGTCCCATAGTCTTGGCCATCCTGCCGCTAAAACCAAAAATGATAAAATATTTGCCCATCGTAGCTGACGCTGTGCCATTGATGCTTACGAAAATCACTGTAATGAGTTGTGGTATGGAAGCGGGTAAAACTGTATACAACGGTTATCAATATGCCATGAATTTTGTTAGTAATTTTGGTTTGTCAGCTCTAATTGAGAACGAATGGCAACGTTTGAATGTGCCCAGTGTTTTAAGAGTTTTCTGGACTATAAGGTAACATAAATTAAACACTTAGATTATGCAAATTGTAAACAATTTTAAATAATTTTCTTTTTGCTTTATATTTGTAGAATTTCTCAAGAATTCATCTCAATGCTATTAAATGATAGTGTCAGTACTCTAAACTTATTGCCCACCTTGCAAAAGCTATTGGTCGATGGTTGTGAAACATTAACAGCTGTTTTGGGTATGACTTCGGTCATTTCGGTTATATGCCACTATATAGGAAAGGTCTTTCAATGGTATCTGTTGACTTTTGATAACGATGAGGAAAAGTCTTTGGGCACCGTTTCGGCTGTTTTATTTTATATATTGGCATTACAGACCGGTCTAACCTCATTGTCACCCGATAAACGTTTTGTGCGTCTGTGTCGTAATCTGTGCCTTTTAATAACTGCTTTGCTACACTTTTTGCACAATATTGTTTCACCTATACTAATGTCATTGAGTGCGGCCCGTAATCCATCGCGCAAACGACATTTCCGTGCCTTAACTGTGTGCGCTTTTCTAGTCATTGCGCCTCTCTGTCTGTTGAAAACATTATGGAGTAGACATTCGCCTTCAACTTGGTTGTTGGCCGTAACGGCATTTTCTGTAGAGGTTGTGGTAAAGGTAAGTGTAATGCGAGACTTTCTCATGAATAAATATTTAATTGGATATCGTTTTTTGTTTTTCTCTCAAGGTTCTGGTTTCTTTGGCTACATACACTTTATTCTTATTGGATGCTCGCCGTCAAACATTTTGGGAAAAATTAGATGACTATTTGTATTATGTGCGTGCTTTTGGTAACTCTGTAGAATTTTGTTTTGGGATTTTACTCTTTTTCAATGGCGCGTGGATTTTAGTTTTTGAATCTGGTAAGTTCTGTTTTCAATACGTACTTTCCTTAAGACTTTATTCATTTTGTAGTTATGTATTAAATTTTCATGTCATCGCAAAATTTTTGTATATTATAAATTTTATAAACATCATAACATAATTATTTTATATTTGCTACATTATTGAAGTAGTTAAAGATTTTATAGTCTATTATACATGTAAATATTTATTTAAGAAAGTGTGTTTGGTGAGTGTATGCTATAAGTATGAATGCGTAAATTTCGTTTAAAATTGGTCTAAAATTCAATCAATTTGTTTTATTTCTTTCCTTCCATTTTAATTGAGTTTTCTTTGTGCACTTTATGTTTACTTTAAAATAAATTTCATTGGAGAATTAATTCTCTGAGGTTTAAGGAAGATGAAAAGATACAAGCTGAACTCACTTTTTAGTTCATTTTATTAACGTTGATTATCAAGTAATATTTTTTTTATTGAAAACTAAATAGTTTCAGACTTTCATGTTGCAAATATCAAAAAAAGTATGTATAAGAGAATATCATCTCATTTCATCACTTTCGAAGGTAAAATAAGATAGTTACAATTCACCAATATATTTACAGTACGTTCCATATGTTTGTATAAAAGAATTTTAATGTGGGAAATATGGTTAAATATTACTATTTTAAATATGATAACATTGTGTTTGCAGAACAAAGTAAAATATTGTTATTTATTTCGAGTTGTATAATTTAGTTTATGACATGCACTTGGAAGATGAAAATAAATATAGATTTATAACCAACAACTGAATAAATTTCTCAACAAATTAAATTTTTATTTTTTTTATTGTACTGTTCCAGTTCTACAAGTTAGATTTATAAGTTTTATTCAGAATTTACAGAAATTTCTTTATATTTATTTCTTTATATCCTATATAACTGGACGTGTTTTGCTACTCCTAGCGTATTACAATAAAGAAGTTTACCCAAAACTAAATATATTTTTGGTATATAATATTTTCCACCAGAAAATACATTATTAACAGTCTCATTACAAAAAATTTTAATAAACACGTTCAACGATTGCAACTAATCAAATACTGAACCAATTGTAATTTGTAAAGTAAATAAATACCTTTCAATTAAAAAATAAAATAACCCACATAAAAAAATAACGGTTACAGAAAAAACATTTCCCAGGAAAAATGCATTAGTTATACTAGTTCCAGAACGCATGAATTTGGCTTGTACTCGTTCTACTTTGGGGTTACGACCAGTGATTTTTGTTTGAAATTGTCAAATCCAGATGGTTCTGCAGAAGTGTTATCTAGTCTTATTTTTGTTCGAAATTGTCACATTCAGAACTCGTTCCATAGAAGCGTTAGGGAATGGTTTCAGAACCTGTTTTATTTTTTATTCTAATGAGCCATTTCCTAAAAGCCACAATCAATTTAAATTTGTTAAACTCTTTTGCTTTTTTTAATTTTTGGAATTTTTTATACAGTTCAAGGAAGTCATTTTGGAACCAATAATTTGTTCAGAGAAGTGATGTAGAAGTCATACAGAATTAATTCTTAATCAATAGTTCTCAAAAACATTCCTTAAAACCAATTTAAAATCAAAATAAAGTTCTACTCCATAAGTGTCAGAATTGGTTGTGACACCACTAGGATCTTATTAAAGAATCTGAAGTGGTTCTGATTTTATCAGTTCTAGAACTTATGACTTTAGAACGTGTTCTAATTCAACTCTTTTTTTGTCTCCTAAAATTCTCTAAAGTAGAGAGGGCGAATAAAACTCTGAGTAACCGTATTTGTCATTTCTCTCCAACAACATATTTAACAAACACACAGACTTTCTTTATTTTTTTAATACACACATAAGTTTTTGCTTATATGTTAGTAAAAACTTTAAAAGTTATAAATTCGTGTTTATTTTTTTCACTTTGGAGATATTTTTTTCTAACATAAAAATAATGGTTACAGAAAAAAACACTTGCTAGTTTAACTAATAAAATTATTCAATTCCTTTTCTCTCTCCTAAAATGCTCTAAAGTAGAGAGGGCAAATAAAACCGTATTTTTTTCTCATCTCTCTCCAAAAATAAATTTGACAAACATACGGACTTTCTTAATTTTTTATTACACGCATATGTTTTGCGTGTGGGTTAGTAGAAACTTTAAACGTCTATAATTTCGTAAATTCTTTTTTCAGTTTGGCGATTTTTTTTCATTTTGGTGGTTAGTTTAATTTTGCTGTTTTTTTATTTTGACTTTTTTAATTTTGGCAAATATTCAGTCTAGTTTTTTTTTTTTTTGTTTCATTTTGGCGATTTTTGTTTTCATTTCAGCGTTTTTTTCATTTTGGAGAATTTTTCGATTTAGCTTTTTTTCATTTTGTCGATAACTATAACTTCTAAAATATTTAACGAATTTTAACAAATTTATATTCTGCACATCTATTAGAAAATACCTTTCTAATGCTATATTTAAATCGATTAAATGCTATGAAGTTAAAAGGCTGTAAATCAGACTATTACTGGAATATATTAGATATGCCCTGAGATTTTTAAAGTCAAATTTACATGTTTTTATAACAATTTATGGAAAATCGTTCTCTCATATAAAGTTGTTTTAATTTACTTTCTGTATAGACCAGTAATACAGTATGGAAACAGGGTAATTATAGTTTTCTTTGTACTTTGTAATGTCACTCGTTACACTTTTTCTTTTTATCATGACATTCATCAATCTAAAACATTATGCAACGTACTGTAAATAATCAAATCATCCTTACCAACCATATACCCATGTCCAAAACAAATCCAACTCAATTCATCATTATTTCGTTATTGTTACAAATTCTCTATTGAATTTTGTTTCATTTCAATATTATTTCCTACACCATACACAACGTTCTGTCCACACAACTGTGTTTTCTTCTTCCTTTCCACCACAACATCCCTATCAAAACAAAATTTCTATATTTTTATTTGAAACAAAAAAAAAAAAAAAAAAACAAATTGCGTGTGCATGTAAAATTTTTATTTGGTTGATTGGTACCGTATAATATAACTTGATAGCACAAAATGCTACAGGAGGCGCCATACGAGCCATAATGATGTGCATTCATGCGTACTTTAATATCTGGTGTGAGGCCCGTTCTGGATGGTCGGTCTTTATGAAAAGAAGATCTGCTGTGCATAAAATATCCGCCTTGCCCGAAGCAACTTCAGCCCAATTGCAGGCATTCGATGACGTATGTGCTATTTGTTATCAGGTAAAATAAAATATAATATTCTCTACTCTGGTGGACAAACTATAACAATGTGAATAAATGTTTTTAGGAAATGTATTCAGCAAAAATTACCAGATGTCGCCATTATTTCCATGGAGTTTGTTTGCGTAAATGGCTTTATGTTCAAGACAGATGTCCTTTATGTCATGAAATTATGATGTACACCGATAAAACTGATGAAGCCGAAGAGGAAGTGCGTCAACAACATGATCAAAATGCTCCCATACAAAACAGAAATAGAGAGGTATGAATTGAAATAATAAGTAAATTAGTTCAAAATGTAAACTTATTTTTGTTATAGGATAATGCCATGGAAAATAGAAGTCGTTCCTCCAATGACACCAGTTCATCAACTGCAGCTTCTTTATTAACTGCCAATGCAGGTAGCGGTAGTAACAGTTCATCTGGTCTTGCCAGCAGTAGTTTTAATGCAGCCAATATGGCAGCTTCTACATCAAATACAACCACTACATCTACGACTTCAACAACAGCAGCCGCTGTTGCTACCGCTACCGCCGCGGCTAGTAATACAACACACAGTTTTCGATTTTCACCCGAACTTGATGTACAGGATTAACTATAATTTAAACACTCTAGTGTACTTATGTATAAATTGAAACAAAAAACTCAAAACAAAAAAAATTAACCATAAAAACATATTTTTAAGATTTATTATAATATTACGTTTTTGTGCTAATAGCCACAATTTTATAAATATTGGTTTACTATTTTTATTATTATTTCATCACACACCTATCTACCTATTCCTCCTACCTACCCCATCATCGTTGAATAAAGGGAATTTAAAAATATTTTTTAAATTGTTTTAGAAAATTAACAAAATCATTATTGCTTTTTTGGAATAAGTATTTTTTTAACAGAGTTTCTGAATAGCATTTTTTAAAAGACATCTTTAATTATACTCAAGGCAGCTGGATTTTTTTAAACTAATAAGCTGAAAATACTTCTTTATTTAAAAAAAAATTTACTCAGAATAAAATATTTTCTTTTTATATTTTTCCAAAAACATTTCTATCTAAAAAAACTACTCCTGTTATTTTTATTATTGTAATTGTGTTATATGGTTTAAAAACTAATTATTATTAATAAAATATAAATATAAAAAAGGAAAAAAAAAACAGAATATTTTAAAGTCTGATCATGATGAAATCTTAAGCAGAACATAAACCAACATTAGCAATGTATTTTTTAAATGATAATACAAAAACCAACAAACAAAATAAAAATCTATAAATTCAAATGAATCAGAAAACATTAAATAGGAATAAACTGCGTAAAAGTTTCAGATAAATTCTATAAAACCAAAACATAACATAAAAAATATACCCCTCACATTATTAACCTTACCAAACTCCCTTTTCCTCTCCTGTCATTACAGAAAGAAAATTAACTAAACGGCAACAAATAAATTCATATTATTGTAAATTATATAAGAATGGAAATATTGAAAAATAATAATGAATTATTATTAAAAATAAAATAAATCAACAATAAATTCTTTCAATTTTACTAAATAATTGTCATTAGCTCATCTTCTCCTTGTTATAAATTCGTTGTTATTGTTTAATTAAAGATCAAATCGTTATAATTACTGAGCAAATGATAGGGTGACACACGGCAACAGGTGGTGGTACGCACTACGGTCACACGATCAGCACGTTCGAAATTCGCTTTAACTGTTTCATAATAACGACCATCGCTGTTGTAAGAAAGGAGACATATTAGTTATATGTTACAATTTTTAAAAATATCGTATTCAATTCTCTCACCTCAAAACCATGCAACGTAATTTCAAACATTTAACACGTAATAAATCAATAGCCTTTTGACTTTTGTCCGAAAAACGTAAATTGTCAGGATCCCATCTGTAAATAAGAAATAATTTTATATAACGAATAAACCCCAATTACTGTTTTTAAAGTTAAGAATATTTCTTTAATTAACAATGCACAGTGTGAGATTTTGATCCGAATATATTTTTTACATAATATTCAATATATTTATTTAATAGAAATAAGATCGGGTCCATATAAATCATTCTACTCAACGTAACAGTTTCTAAATTCATGAAATAATTTGGTATCGAAATGATATACAACAATAATTTCCAGATATTGGCTATCTATTTCACATATCATTCTTGGATCATATTTGACCGAAATTTTCATATCTATAATATAATAGTTAAAAATCTAGATATTAAATTCATTCCTGTGAAAAAAATATGGAGAAGCAAGAATTAGTACTTGATGTTTAAAACTCTTCATTGACAGTTAGAAAATAATCTGATGAGAAATACTCGCAAATAACAGAAACATTAGTCGTTATGACTTTACTTTATGTCCAATGTGAAACTGGATGAAGTAATCTGAAGTCCTTATAAATAATCATCCGATAATTCGATTCCTATAAAAAGTTATAATATTTCAAAGTAATTATTTTTAGAACATTTTTCAAGAATTTTGTCGAATTTACCGGGGCATAAAAATAAGTGCTTTTGAATCTCTCGTGCGCTGTTATTGTAAGCGGGGTTGTCAGTTTTTTTTTATTATTATTATTATATTTTTTTTCGACGAAAAATAAACTTTTAACCTACTAAATCATCAAAATCTAACACTGCAACGTTATATAGTAAATTTTATTTACCTTAATTCCAAACGTTCTAAATTACCACAACTGGAAGCAATAGTATCCATCAATTGATCAACATGAATATTGACACCTAGCTTTTCAGCAGTGCCCATAACGATGATTCTATAATATAATAAAATATTTAAAAAATCGTATAAACTTAAAAGAAAAAACAATTACTTGGCATTTGCTAATACTGGTAAAACACTCATCCATAATTGATCGGTAATATGAGGCATACCAGAAAGACAGCAAGCTGCCAATTGTTGGCCATGACGTTGTAAAAATTTTTGTAAAGCATCATCTGTGATATTATCCGAAGAATCCAAATCCAAAGATATCAAAGATCTAAACAGGAAAAGAATATTTTATAAAGGAATTCTTTTACAAATAACCATAGATATTGGTACCTAGTCATGCCCGATTCCATCCATTGTTTTAAAACAGTATCATTGAAACCATTTATTTGGCCAGCTGATAAAAATTTCAAATTTGGTATACGGGTTAACATGTCTACCAAACATTCGGTGGACAAATCTGTGGCAGTGATATCCAATTCCTGCAAAGCACATTTATCCCAATCAGCCTGCATAACAAATTCTGATTTCAAGCTGGTGCCATTCATCAGCAAACAAGTCAAACGTTTTGAACGTTGTATTAAGGTTTTCAAAGTTGAACCCGTAACTTTGTTACAGAAATTAACAGCTAAACATTCCAGTTGTATACAATTGGAACTAAAGGCATCAATGTGAGAATCATCAATAAAATTAATGCCATACAAATTAATGACACGTAAATTAGGTGTGGCTGATTTAAGTTTATGAACATTGATGACTTCATAAATTTCTTCTTCCTCCTCTTCGCACTTCTCATAGGTTCCAATCAAATGCAGCACCTCCAAACCATTGATGAAATTATAAATTTTACGCATAAAACCTTCCATAAAGATGACCTCAGACAAACAAATGCACATGTAACGCAATTTGGTGGGAAAAGCTTGCATTTCACTGAAATCATGAAGTTGCATGGCTAAAAGAAAGGTAAGTTTGAATAAAATTTTATTCTTTTTAATTAAACAGATTAAACAAACCAGTAGAGAAATCCAATAGCATGTGTGTCAAATTGGGACATTTGGCCGATAATTCATGCAGTACTGTATGGGTAATCAATTCAATTGGCAATTCTATATAGCGCAGAGTGGGTCCAAAACGTACCGAAATTAAAGATAATAAAGATTCCAATGAACCCACGTGCAAACCAGATACTTCAGGTCTTAACGATACATTTTTCCATAAACGAGTATCGTAGGCAATTTGTCGCCAACGTCGACATACTCTTGCCAAACGACATATTTCACGATGTGAGAGATATGAAAATATTTGAAGAATTACTTTATCGGGTAATTTTTCAATTGTCTGAAATTTGTAGAAAATTATTTTTTAAAGTGTCTAAATAAGTTTTAGGGGGTAGAAATACTGTTTAAATAATTTACCTGTATTTAGAATTGTTTTTAAAAAATCCATACAATGTAAATATAAAATATTAAAAAATTATTTTTAAAACAATTTGTATTAAAGAAATACGTGAAATTTAAATTAAAAAAAAAAAACATATTTTCGGTGCGACGATGCCATATGATGCGTGTTTTTAATAAACAATTTTTCATTATTACGTTCCTGGTAGCCATATTGACGGTGTTACTAATTAAATAAAGATTTTGTTGGAAATATTTAATTCTTTGTGTATCAATACAAAATTCTTTTTACTCATTCCATCTAATATCAAGATTTTTCATCAGCCATAACCAGTATCAACCAATTCCAATCGAGATTAATAAAAGGAAAATGGAGGACGCCGGTGGCGGAGGCCCGCCACAACAACATTCTACGTAAGTCAGTAAATGCTTCTTTGCTTCCCGCGGGTAATTGCGAGTCAGAGACAATGGCGACAAACGTAGACAGTGATCTTGACAGAAATTGCGTAAGTGAACTTCGTTACGATTCCGCTCACAAGGGTCCTTTCTTGGTATACGTAGACTCATTTGATGCATCCGGATGCAGAAAATTCTTGAGTGCCTTGACGGTAAGCCGCATTTTATCCAAGATTCAAATCCGCGATATTTTAGAAATCGTTAAGATTAGCTATGGACGCTGCAATGTTATATTCAAGAACTATTTTTCGGCGAACAAGTTAGCTGACGACTCAAGATTGAAGGAATATGATCTTATCCCCAAAATCTTCGACCATTTTACATTCAAAATTGCCATCGTCTTTGATATCCCAAGGATATTTCGATGGAAGATTTCATGAAGGGTATTGTATCCCCAATTGAAGTAATTAAATGTATTCGCGTTACAAGAAAAACAAAGGACCCCAAAGGCGAGGATAATGTGATGGACACAAAAAATGTAAAAATCACGAAATTACTTTTGAATATGTCAGAATTAAATTTAAACACTAAGTTTCTTTTGACCAATGTTACCGTTGTTTTCGATTCAACCATTTCGCTCAACACTGCAAACAAGCATATGAACTCTGTCGGTCTTGCTATAGCCAACACAATAAGGAGGAACTGTGTAATGGAATTGTTTGCACCAACCAACAAGAATTGTCCGGCTCATGGAAAGGAATTCGCCATTAAGAAACTCATGGTGGTAGAGAATTTATCCAGAAGGCTAGGCTCAGGTTTAAGGGAGTAATTGGTAATAGATTCGAACTACTCATCAATAAAAAAGTGATGTAATAAATAATCACCAAACTGCTGCCAAAGCCCTCCATAAGGTTTTCAAACAGAGCAACAATAGAATTAGGGAAGAAACCAATGCAAGGAAAAGTATGGCTCTCAACAAGCAAGTTGTGGAGGAACATGCCATCAGACTCCCTCATGAAAAATTGGCATTTATGAAGAAATCTCCTCAACAGGATAAGTCACATAATAATAACCCATTCCTTCTATCCTAAGAACCCGACATGAATGATGAATTAGCCATTCAGTGCCTGAATAAAATTTCAAACGAAACTACAGCCTTCTTAGATAAACTAGATAAAGATAAGTTTAATAAAGATTCAGTAATAAAAATGGTCATGTCCCTTGGAGACAAACCTAATAGCTCAATGAATTATCTAAATGCAGAATCCATAAGTAGATCCTGGTCCATAGAATCTCTTTTATAAATATTTTTAATCGTCAAAATGAAGATACTACAGTTTAACATACAAAGCCTCAAAAAACCTGGTAATAAAGAGCTCTTAGAACTTTTTATGATTAACAATAACATAACTTTGCGCTTCTTACGGAGACTTGGCTAGTAGATAATACTTGTACAAGCCTCCGTGATTATAATTTTGTACCCAAGAACAGGAACGATGGTTTTGACGGTGTAGGTCTGTACATCAGGAAAAATATAAAGTTTAACATTACCAATGCGACTCCTCATCACAACACAATCATGGTCTCTACCCTCAACTTAAATAGAAATATCAACCTTATAATTTCTTATTGCCCTCCAAATCTTACACAAGCGGAATTTGAAGATGTTCTAAATGGCATGTTCCATTTGGCCAACTCTAAAAGTGGTATCACATTATGTTGTGGAGATTTAAATGCAAAATCGTTCCTCTGGGAGTCGAATCAATTTGACAATAAAGGTTCTTTTGTGGAAGGTTTGGCAAATAACTTTGTCTTTTTATGTCTAAAAAACGGCAATCCCATTTATTCTTCACCCAATTGCCTACCATCTTACTGTGATGTGTAATTTTTAGGCGGCAATCCTGTAGTATTCATTTGGAATGTAATGGGCTCTAAAATTACCGGCAGCAACCATCTACCTATTGTTATAGAGATCAAGGCTTGTAAACTGGCTCATAATAAAGACATTATTCTTGTCAAGGGAAAATTTCTTGCGTATATCAGTCAAATGGGAATCGGAGACAATATTGATGAGCTTGAAGACAGTATCAAATCATTACGTCCTAAACACACTATTAAAGTCCCTAATAATAACAAATATAACCTCAAGGGATGGTGGGATACGGAATCAAGCAAATTATTTAGAATTCGCTATGCTGCAAGAAAGAAAGTTAACAAATATGGCTCTCAATTCAAGTTAAGGAATCTCATATTTGCTGAAGATAATCTCAAAAAACACATTTTTGATCGTAAGAAGGCCTGTTTCCACAAACTCCTGGATGATCTAGCCTCGCCTCTTTCCCTTAAGGACTTCTAGAATAAACTTAGTAACGTCAGTAAACACAACTGTGATAAATCATGAAATACATGACAATCTCAAGAATATCTTTTAATGTTGGACAACATTACCAATAGTCAAACTCTACCACTATTTTCAGTTACTTACTTTGATGTTTCTATTAAATACTTAAAATCGAGGAACTCAAATTCTGCTGCATTTCAAGATAATATATCGTATAGAATTCTCAAAGCACTACCTGATGAGAAATTATTCAAGTTATTCAATTTAATTGTAGATATTTGGAGAAAAGGTTATATCCCAAATTCATGGAGATACATCAAAATATGCCCAATCCTTAAAAAGAACCGTGATCCGGCAATATTATCAAATTACAGACCCATATGCTTACTCCCTGTACTATTGAAAACTATTGAACATTTGTTTAAGAAATATATTGAAGAACACTGTGAGAAATACCTAGTCTTACCGAGCAAGTCATACGCTTTTCGCGGATATTGACAAGGCATATGATAAAACGGACCCCAACTCCTGCGGGAAATTTTACTAGATATCGGTGTAGATTCACACTCAATTAATTGGATCTACTCATACCTATCTCATAGGAAAATCACTCTGAATGGTTTTGATAGAACCATATAAATGGGTCTGGCACAGAGCAGCACGCTTTCACCATTACTTTTTAATATTTTCACAACAAAGTTCCACGAAATTTCTTCACATAATACAACATTTCCAATTTTCAGACGACTTTTTCATAATTTGCCCAGATAAAGATTTCGATACGGCCAAGAAACTATTGAATGACAAAATTAATGATTTAAGTAGTCTATGCGATATACGTGGATTATCTTTTAATCCCTCAAAATCTAACAAGATTCATTTCAATAGAAAGCCAAGAAATCTGAATATTCAAGTTTATTCGTGCTCAATACCTCAGACTGATACCATCAAGTATCTAGGTAGGTTTATAACCCATAATAACACCATAACGGAACACACAGATCAGTCGGTTATTTCTGTTAGGAAAACATGCAGTTTCTTAAGGATTCTGAACAATCGTTTCTCTGGTTTGGATCCAAAACGTTCACTCAAAATTTATAGAACTTATGCCAGACCTAAAATTGAATATGCAGCTTCATCGTCAGCAAGTATATCAAACAAAGCAATAAAAAAATACAGATCTATGTAAATGACGCTCTCAGACGTTGCTTGGGTTACTAAGATCTTCTCTGAATATTGTCACGTACCACATGGCCAAAGAACTACCTCCTAAGTCATCACTCATAAGCTTCCCATAGCCTCACAACTGGCAATTTTAACAGACTCGCATTTTCAGGCATTTCGCACTCATGAATACCAGCACCCATAATTATATAGTTCACTACATCCTGTACTTGATTGAAAACTCAGACATCTGTAGTATCGAGTTTCATTTTATTCCCGGTCACTCTGCAATCAAGGGCAATGAGAGAGTTGACAAAGTTGCGAGAGAGGACCATTCCATAGGCGTTCACTTACCGGTCAAATAGTCCTGCTACGATGCCATTAGGCGACTTGGGATTATACCCAGCGACGGAAAGAAGACTTTGACTTACTAAGACAAAACAAGGGAATCTTTTATGGCTCGTTATTCCCATCAGTAAGATCGGACCCATGGTTTCAAAAAGTTCAGATAAACTCCACTAATAACAAATCCTCCTACGTGAAAACCGCAAATCGTATCATTGCTGGTCACACATTTGCGAAGGCATCCCTTTTTAAAATTGGTGTCGGATCATTCAGACCGAAAGGTTCTCACCTTCGCAAAATTCGCTTATGCAGCGAAATTGAAAATATAATTCCCTTGTCCTTTTATTAATCACATTTGTAATCACATAATTCATCAACCCTTATTCATCAATCAACATACTATATAATTTAAATAACTCCGATATAATAAAATGTCTTTTGTAAAACTTCGAGGCCAAATAAGAAATTATTTTTCACTTTTCCATTGAAGTCCTACGAGGTGGAAAAGTAACTTAAAATCAAATGAATCTACATATTTATTCCAAACCAAATCGATTTGCAAAGTCTTTCTAATTTTTATTGCTATTTACCATTAATTTCATTTGCTTTTTACCACAAAGTTTTTGAGTCTATATCTTTAAAGTATTCAGCTTTTCTATTTTCGCTTAAAACTAGATTGGCATGTATTCAGACCAAATTCTCTACTTTAAAGCTTTCAACATTTACGGAGGTACCAATATTATTTATGGCATAATTAGAAAAAGTTAGTTAAATTTCTTTAGACCGCTCATGTATTAGATATTAGGCGATGTATTAGGCTTTAGATGACGTTCAGAAATATTCAATAGCAACTAGATTGAAATATTCAATTAAAGTTTTTAGTTATTTTAATTTTTAACTATCGCCAGAACACTGAAAGTACTATAACATCATTATGAATGATTGCTTTAAAAGCCGTTTTTATGAGAAAACTTTTGTAATGATGGTATTTTAAGTTAAAAACAAATAAATGTTATTTTCGAATCATAAAATCCCATTATTTATATTTAGTTTAAAATTATTAAGCATGTTTTAATATTTTTCAAAACATTTTAAAAGCACAATTTTTTTTAAAATTTTCTTTAATATGTTTTTTTTCTACCAAATTTTTTGTTTTAGAGACCAAAGTGATGTGTTTTTCTTGTTTTATTTCTAATATAGTATACATGAGGGTGTCATTCGAAATGTATGCTCCATAAACATTTTTTTTTTTTTTTTTTTTGCTTTATTCTAAATATAGATTTCGGAAAAGACAATTTATAAAATAATTAAATCTATAATACATTTTTTTAAATACATTCACAATTGATGTATTAATACTTTTTTAAATATAAAATACTTCACAAATATTTTCGTATTTCATTAATTTTTTTGAGTTTTATGTTAAAATAATTTTTATTCAAGTGAACTTGTCACATTTTTTCTTTTATGAAAAAAGAACATACCGTATCTGCAAAGGGGCTACGAACTGTACCATCAGATAGATACACCTGTGAAGCTTCTACAGCCAATTGACCCCAAATATCGGTGGATAAATCCATAACTTTTTTACTTTTAACAAATTTTTATAATCTTATTTAAATTGAATTTAATAAAAATAAAAGTTCAATATTTTTCTTTTTTCGTTTCGTAAAAAAAAAATTCTTATGTAAAACGTATTGTTCAATGAGTATTCAACCGAATCGAACGCATTTAATACTAAAGCACTATTACTATAAGGAATCTCCAAAAAATACTTTAAACTAACTGTGAGCACACATTTTCTATATTTAGTTAGACACAGTGTGACCAGACGTTAAAATTTTATTCAGCTAAATAGTATTTAAAATAAAGCTAAAAAATTTTAAAAATTTATTTGAAAATGCTAAATTAATAAAATACTATTTTCATTTCATCTTAATTTAGAATAAGTTTGTAGTTATGTAATTATAAAAACAGAATCGATTGTATAAACATAAGAAGAGAATAATAAGAAGAATTGATTGCTTGAAATAATATTTGTTTGAGAATAACAATGATAGTTTATAAACTAAATAATTTAACGAATATACTACCATTTCAAAAAGGTTTGTTTCAAAACTTTAGAAACAATTATTTAGTGTTTTTAAAGCGCCTCTAATATTAATAATTAAATTCATCGTATGTAAAACTATACCGTTCCTAATTTTCGTTTTTATTAAATTCATGAAACGGACAAATTTATCTGTTCACCTAATTAAAATTATATTTATTGATTCGCCAATGTCTGTATTTTGCTCGCTCATTCTAAATGCCTATAAAATAATTCTGATAACATTTAAGTAATTTGTTACATGATTACTAACCACTGATGCCCATATGCATTATCACAGAATCGTAATATAGCCAAAATTTAGTCAATAAAAAACTAAATTTTAATATTCTAATTTTGTCTGTTATGAAAAATGCTAAATGATATGTCAAATGAAAAATTTAGGGCTAAATCGGAGTAAGAAATGCTAAAACGGTCACACTGGAACACATAATGAGCACAAATGTTTAAAAAAAGAGCGAAGCAGAGATTTTATATATCTCGTATCTACTTAATGACAATCAGCTGAGTATTGTTATTTTTTCAAAATTTTGTGTTGAATTTTGAAAATTGTTTTGTTTAGAATGTTAAGAACATAGGGAAATAAGAACAAAAATCACTTGAGAATGAGAGAAACAAAGAATTTTTAAATAAATAAGTTTTTTTTTTTTTTTGTTAACGTATTACTCACCAATTTCTCTTTGGATTGTATATTAATGTCATCTCTTCCTATAGCCGATACTGAGGTCTGGGCTGCTAATACATTCCAGTTATCCATGTTTTGTTTTTTTTTTACAACAGAAATCAATTAAATAAAAAAATTTTGTGCAGATTTTTATAATTTGTTATAGAATTTTTAAATATTTTAGGCCAAGACAGGTACTGCAAACTTTTATTTTTTCTAAATACTGTTGGTTGAGGTGGTTGTGATGATCGGGCTGTACATTTGCAGTAAAATGTGTCGTTTTTAAAATTGAGTTGAGTTTTTGTTTTCGTAAAGCAGTGTTTTTTTGGATAACAACCTATAAATGGGATTTCAGAAAAGTCTATTGGATATTATTCCCATAAAAATTTCACTGTATGATTTTCAAATGCTAAATTTTTATAAGAATAAGTTTAAGAAGTACAATTTCAGATTGTTTGAATTAATTTCAAAGTTATGTTATTTTTGCTTTCTTATGGTTCTTTGTTTTCTTAGCTTTGAAAATAATTTTCAATTTATATTGCACTAAATTCTTTTAGAATATACAAAATTATTTTGTTAATAAACTTTTCTTTAATAACAACTACATTCAAACATGCAAAACAAACAGAACAATGGAAATGAATGTATTTTTTCAAATGATTTAAACGAATCTTGTGTAAATTTCACTAATATAAAATTAATTTTTATTTTTTAATGAAACTGAAAATAAAAAGAAATAATTTTTCTTAAAATTTTGAGTGAGGATATTTTTGCAAAAGAATTTTTTCTTAGAAAAGAACTTGAAATTTGATAAGAGAGGTAAAATTAAAAGAAACATTTGAAGTTTGTTTAAAAATTAATAAAAAATATTCAATTGTTTCCAAAATATTTTAAAATTTCAAAGTACACATGTATTGTTCAATTTTAAAATATGTATGAAAAATATAACGTCGAAATATGTAAAAACATAAAGCGTTCATTTATTCTAAACATGCTATTGCAAAACACACACTAAAAAACTGCAATTCATGATTTTGCCATCAAGGGGTTTGAGATAGATAAAAAAAGATTAGTTATTTTTTAATATTTACCCATTTTTTGTTAATAAACAATTAAAATATTAGAATTTGTTATAAAATTATTAGTTAGATGTAATAGAAATTTATTTGTTTAATAATTTTTTTAAGCACAGATTTTTTTTTGTAATTAATTTAAATAAGTATTGAGATTAATAGATATTATTATCAGCTTTTGAATAAGAATATTTTATTTATTTTTTTTAAGAAATTATAGTTAATTTAAATTAATAATTTTAACAATATTTAAGTTATTAACATTATTTGTTTAACTTTTTCTTTTAATTAATTTGCATTACAAATTTTAGTTGTTTGCCTTCTGTTACTAAAAATATATTTTTCAAGGGTCTCTTTCTTTGCCTTAGCTATTTCAATATTATTAATGTTCTTTTCAATATTTTGTAGCTACCTTGTTAACTTTTTCAATAAGAAACAAATATTATTTTAATTTAATAAATTATTTCGAAATATTTTTTTAACTTCCTTTTCTTATAAATATTAAATTTATTTTCAAGATTATAGGCCTTGCATAAGTTCTTTATTTTATTTTCACTTGTATTAGAAAATCTTATTTAGCCGGACGTTTTTGTAGTTTGTTTGATTTTTTCTTATGATGGAGGTAATGATGATGTGAATCTCACTGCAATTCCCGCACAACTGAGTTTTTATTTAAAATTTTGGCAAAACAAAATAAATATTTCCGTTGTAAAGCATTATAAGTACATCATGTACTTATGCATAGTTTCATTTTATTAACATCATCCATCTACAACATCGTGAACAACTAACTAACTACAGGCAGCCAACAACACCGTCATCAAAAAAGTAATAATAAACACAAAAAACATTTTAAAGAGAACAAATTTCTTTGTGTTTTCAAAATTTATTCAAACACTTTGTTCAAATGTATTAAATCACTTGAGATTTTTGGCTAAAGGAATAATTTATGTAAACAAATTTTAAATTTTATTGAATGTTTATATTAAAAAAAGAAACAACAATAAACCATGGAATTGAAATAAATTTGATTTAAAAAAATTTAGATCAATATAAATAAACAGAAAACATCACAAAACTAAATAATTAATAAAAGTAGTAGAACTATCGCCTTAGTGTTCGTAACTTATCAAAAAATGTCAAAATTTGAAAATTTTAACGTTTAAGGGGTAAAATCACACCTGTTTATGGTACTTTTTGCATAAAATATTTTTCTATTAATTGACATATATATATATATATATATATATATATGTCAATTAATAGAAAAATATTGATATATATGTATATATATTTTATTTAAAAATTATATGGGGGTAAAAAATGTACCAAAAAGGGGGGAAAGGGAAAATTATATTTTATTAAAACTCAATAATTAATTTTCTATTATATTAAATCTAGAATTATGAACTTAATCGTGAGTAAGAATTCATAAGGAGATATTTGTGATACTTTATCGTTCTTCTAATGGTACTTTTTGAATTTTTTTGTAATAATTAACTTAGAAGTACGAAATTAAAGATACATGGTTCTATGTGGGTAATAATTTACAAGGGGGACTTTATGATTATATATATATGTTATGATTGTTGTGGCACTTTTTCTTCTAATAGTGCTTTTTGAATTTTTTGTACTAGTTAACCTAGAAACATGAAATTAAAGATATATGGTTCTATGTAGGTTAGAATCCACAGGCCCTAATAGAAATAGTTTTTGAACCTTCGTACGTTTAGGATGTAAAAATCTGGTACTTATTGGTATGTAAGAATAAGATTTAAATATATGTATTTTTTATAGCTTAAAATTTAATGAAGTTCAATTTTTTTATTGGGTAATATACATATATAGTATTTTTTATTACACTGTGTTATTTAATGAGGAACTCATAAAGGGTTACGAAGTGGCACGATATCCCCGTCCTTGAATTATCCTTATTTAAATATAAACCTGGTGGCATGAAATTGGAATCATTGGAAGGCATGTTTGAGATGTTGTTATTCATTTCTGAAGACAACAATATTATAGCCGTTCCCATGGGAGTTAAAAGTAATTGTTCAAATTTTCGGTTTTTTCACTTTTTTATATTTTGTTTTTTCTAAATAAAAAGCTACCGAGTTTATATCTGGTCTATATAATAGTCCCGCAAGTTCGCTAACAGAGTAACAGAGTTAAATGCTAGTAACATATAAAAACTTTCAGAATATAGTTCTCATAATTAAATTTAAAATATGTGTGATACCACTAAAGAATGGGAATCGCAGTAAAAGTTTTTATTTTAAATATCTTTGCAAGTCCATGATCTCTGGTTTTATTAATTAAAAAATAAACAGACTTCATTGAGGCAAGTAATATAATTTATATGTAACCAAAAATATGCAAAATCATTTATCCGCTTAAACAATTTTAATAATTTTTTAACCTATTTGTTACAGAATATTTTTAAATATTTTGCAAGGACTTTGATATTTTGTGCTTAGCAATATTTGTTGTCATATTTTCATAGAAAATCCTTATGTTAGAACATTTTAGTAATTTAAATGGCATATTTTTGCATAGCTTATACTAAAGAGCATAAATTTACATACATTACTAAAGAGCATAAATTTACATACATTACTAAAGAGCATAATTTAGCATATTTTTCACTTAAGAGAATTTTTTTTTTTTCATATATTATACCCAATAGAATTTTTTTTATATAATTTGTATTAGAGAAATTTTCTTTTTACTGCCGCATAGGTTTTTTAAATTCGATTGCCTAATAATTTTCATTTTAAAAAATTAATAGAAATTTTGTAACTTCCTGTTTTATGTTTTGAATATTTTTAAGTGTAAAAGGAAAAGATTTTTTAGAAATTACTAATAAAAATCACGTTATTTTTAGCGTGAATTGTAGATAATTTAAAATTTAACTAGAAACCTATTTTTAAATTTTAGGCGGACGTTTGCCGATTTTAAGAAAATTTTTAATGTACACAAAACCCTATTTTAGAGCATATTTTTTGGTTGCCCTGATTATAAATTTTATAAATATTTTTTAAAAATAATTTCCCAATTCACAACCTTGTTATTTTATTTTTTGTTAAAGTATTATATATATCAAGAAAAATAACATTTTTGAAAAAAAAAATAAATAAATAAATAACACACTCTGTGAATAAGTACCTATGTTTGTTATTTTTAATTGTATTAAAATATTATAATTTTAGATTTTTTTTAATAAGGTGGTAATGAAAAATTTTGGTGAAAATCTTATTTCTTTTTTTTTTTTGGTGAGAAATCCGATTTTTGGTGAAGTAGATTGTAAAAACCTTAAGTTTTGAATGAAAAATTAAAATTTTTGTAAGAAATCAAAAAATCTTTAAACAAACTAATTTTTAACATAATTCATAAACATAGGTTTCACAACGTTATAATAGCTCTGTTCCAGTACTTGTCAAATTTACAACTTTTAGTGAGAATTAGACAGAAATTGTCAGAAAAACAACAAAAATTTATGAAAATTCTAAGTAAAGAAACACTTTCCTGTAAATTCTGACAAAAACTTGTAAGTTTGACAAGTACTGGAACAAAGCTAATGTTATATTAAATTTCTATATAAATTGTCAAAAAATGTTAAATAATAGTTCTGTTTCAGTACTTGTCAAATTTACATATTTAAACATTTTTAGTACGGAAACGCTTTCTTGTAAATTTTGACTAAAACTTGCAAGTCTGAGAAGTATTGGAACATAGCTAATGTGTTATTTCAAATAACATATATATGACACAATAACTCAAATAATATATTTTGTGAATTGGCTAAATATGTATTTAAATTTTAATTCTTTTCTAAATTTCCTTGAAGTTTTTAGAGTCATACTTTTGAAAATTGAAACGATTTAAATAAATTTGAAGCAGAAAACTTTGTACCTTTTTTTCTTAGGGTATGTATAACTAACATTCACAAAGTCTATGGTAGAAAAAATTATCAAAAAAATTCATAAGCGCAATTGCAGCAAAATGCTAGATTAGCTTAATCACAACAAAATAGAAATAAAGTCACATTTTGAAAAATAATAAATTTAAATATATATATGTAATTAAAATCTAAATAAAAAGAAAATCACATAAATATGTATGATAATTGATATTTTGTAAAATTAAAAACCATTACGACATCTAGCCAAAACAGCTTCTATAATCATTTGAAACCATTCCGTTGAATATGTCGAATAATCGGCTGTTCTAAATAAATTAACTTTAGCTTCTGTAGTCAAAGATGAACACAAATAATAGTTAATAGACATTTCAGTTAGTTCTACATGATAGTTTTTCATCGACCATTCCAATACGCTCAAACAATTCGATTCATCAAGTTGTGAAATTAAAAGTTGTAAAACAAATTGTTCCATTTCAGGTATTATATAAATGCGTGACATTTCAAAAGCTTCCAATAGAGCAAAATATTTATCAGCAGGTGGTATGTTCATTTTTAAATTCTTTGATTGTCGCACAATGAGATTGAGGAAATAGAGCAGACCACTGACGGTATATGTGCGTAAGTGTATTTCACCTTCATTACCTTCACGAAAATCACTATTTAACATTGTATTGAATACTTCACTGGTGGAACATAGTAAAGCCTTGTTGAAAGCTACTACGGTAACAGATTTATTGTCGTCGTCAGTGGAATTTACATCGTGTACTATAAAGCGCATATCACATATTTCATGTAAAGGTTGGTCAGAATCCTTTTCTAAGAATATTTCATACTCATCTAGACGCTTATCAGCTGCCGTATGCGGTATATCAATACCTAGGGTAAAACGTGACATACAAGTTAGCGAATCAACTGCTTCAGCTGTAAATTCATCTTCTTTGGCACTTAGTATTATATTTAGCAAAACTGATAGTGCATTGCCATCATTTAGGAATTGATACAGCAAGGGTTTACTTCGGATTATGTAGGCCACTGTAATGGCGGCTCTTTTTTGTGATATTATATCCTCACAACGTAATAGACGAGCTAATTCTTCTTTTCCATAATTGCATTCACCTACAGATGTTAGGGTGTCTAAGAAACCAAAACCATCTTTAGCCATCTAAAAGTTATAAAATTTAATTTAATTATAAATTCAATTATGAAATTAAGAGTAAAATGTACCTCTTTAACTTTTGTTAATTGGAACAATTGATGGCATATGCCCTGTTTAATAACTTGACCAAAAAATTGACTTTCTCTGAAAGAAGAAAAAAAAAATGTTTAATTTTATGATAAATAAATTTGAAAATATTTAACCCGAACGGGATAGGCATGTTCGCAGGAAACACCTAAAGAGTATATACAGGTTTGAACGGACCTATGAATCCATCGGTGATATCTTGGGAATGTTTTTTCTCGAAGGTTTTAAAGTGGAGGTAGAGGAAGGTCCGGAAATTGCTCGCAAGTGTAAAGAGTCCGTGCCTGCCAGTACTTTGTAGCCACAAACCTAGTTGAGGATTGGAGGGTGGCTATGGGGTGTTTTTTTCTGAGGATAGCCTTTAGTTTGAACTTTCTGGGTTCGGAGAGGAAACCTTTTAGGAATCCTAGAAGGACGAATTGGGACACTTTCGGGTGTGATTTGGGGTCAAGACTGACTGGAACTCCGAGGTAGTTTATGTCGAGGGATAATCTTGACGAAGTGGTAAAAAAAACAACGGGGTCTATTATCAGAAGCTATGAGCTCACCTTCCCGGTGAGTTACCCGGGTAAGAGGAAACAGCCGGTCTGGTGGTCAAAGGAGCTGAGAGTTCAACGGACCACAGTTGGCAGGCTATATAACAGGGCAGGTAAGGACGAGGATTGGGGCACCTATAGGGTGAGTTTTAAAATTACAAAAAGGACATTAGACGAGTTAAATGGGTCTCGTGGATTAGGTTCAGCGAGACCATTGACTCTGTCAATGAACTATCCAGATTCAGGAAGATACTGTGGAAGGATCCTAGTGTTCCGGGGAGTATCCAGAGATCAGATGGTTCATGGACGGAGTCTAGCTCTGAGTCGCTTAATGTACTTTTGGAAACCCATTTTCCGGATTGTAAGGATATATTGATGGAAGGATCAGGTGGGGAAGAGCACTTCTTTACAGAGTCCGCCATCGGGATAGTTGAAACGGTAGTGAGAGACCTGATTACGGTTGAGAAAGTAATATGGACGGTGAACTCATTCGAGCCTTACAAGTCATGTATTTTTCCGGCCATGTTACAGAACGCACCGTTGGTGGTCCGCCAACTAGTAGTGAATATTTTTAAATGGTGTCTGCTACATAGACACATACCGAGGGGGTGGAGAGAGGTAAGAGTCATTATAGACCTATCAGCCTATCGTCTTTTCTCTTGAAGACATTAGAAAGACTGATAGATCTATATCTAAGATCGTCTATTGGCACCAACAGCATGTGCGCTGAATGATGTGGTGGGCTATATAGAACAAGGACTTCGGTACCGGGAATTTACCATGGCCGCGTTCTTGGATATTGAGGGAGCGTTCAATAATATCAAGATTGACGCTATTAAGCAGGCGCTGGTGGATCTTAAAGTTCATGACTTCTTGATCCAATGGATAATCCTCATGCTGAGCAACAGGATTATAAACTCGAGTTTGCGTGGAGTATGTTTAAGGAAACTGGTGACTAGGGGGACACCGCAAGGAGGAGTGCTCTCACCCCTGTTGTGGCTATTGGCTGTCGACGTGATTCTGCGACAATTTGACCGCAGGGGACGGAAGATCGTGGCATATGCTGATGATGTGGTCATACTGGTAAAAGGAAAATTTCTTCCCACAATCAGTGAGATCATTCAGTCCGCGCTGGATGTGCTGTACTCTTGGGCCGCTGATAAAGGGTTGGGAGTGAATCCAGAAAAGACAAAGTTGGTTCTGTCTACTAGAAGGTACAAGGTAGAGAATTTTAGATTGCCAGTACTATGTGGAACGGAACTGAGACTCAGCGAAATATCTTGGGGTATTCCTCGGCAGTAAGCTGATCTGGAAGAGGAATGTTCAGTAGAGACTCTAACGTGGCCTTAATGCCTACTACACCTGTAGAAACTCCATAGGTAAGAATTGGGGACTCAAACCAAAGGTTGCAAATTGGATCTACACCTCGGTGGTGAGACCAATTCTTACTTATGGTTGTTCTGTTTGGTGGCAGGCACTGGAACAAAAGAGTAATAGGAACCTTTTGTCGAAGGCGCAGAGGTGTGCTTCAATTGTCATTACAGGTGCAATGAGAAGTACACCACAAGCGGCTCTGGACGTCATACTTCATCTCTTACCCATTGAGGAGTTTGTGAAGGGTATGGCAGGGCAGAGCAGATCACTCCAGTGTCATATACGAGATCAGTTATGGTAAGGTTAATCTGAACTCCACGAGAGCATTAGATTACATGGCCGCTGAATGGGACTTTGGGGTAAATCCTGTCGTGGTGATACCTGATAGGGAGGTCTGGTCCGGCACTGAGACACTGTACGAAGGTTGTGTAGTATTCACAGACGGATCAAAGATGGACATAGGTACTGGTGCGGGAATCTATATTATGCGCACGGACCTAAAGGGCTCTTTTAGACTCCCTATGAGTGCAGCGTTTTCAGGCTGAGATTCTAGGCATCTTGAAGGCCGCAGAATTAATCAGGCGGCTCTGAAGGCTTTGGGGGCACATTTGGCGAAATCCAGGTTAGTTGCTGACTGTAAGAAGTCACTGAGAGAGCTGATGGAATACTACATGGTGAGACTCTGCTGGGTGCCTGGCCACTGTAATGCATCTGGTAATTAAATGGCCGATGAACTGGCATGGCAAGGCACAGAAAAGGATGTCTCGGAGAGGGAAACCACGGTGAAACCCCCGCTGAGTTTCTTCTTTGGGAAGATCAATAATTGGTTCTTGGTCAGAACCAATTCGGCTTGGGAGAGTAGAGTGGACTGTAAGATGTCGAGGGCGGTATGGCCGGCGCTCGACAGGACAGGCGCAGGCACTCTTCTGGGTTTGATAAGGAGGAGCTTAAGGATCATGATAGGGGCCATAACGGGTCACTGTCTGATAGGGAAGATGAGGTCTAGATGGGACGCTGGCAATTCGACTTTTGTAGAATGTGTGGGGACGTCGACGAGACCGAGGCTATTGAGCACATTATGTGCCTCTCTTCACGATTTCTTTATATTATTTTCTCCTTCCTTCCCTTTTTCTGTTCTATTTCCTATTTTCTCATTTCTATATTCTATAGCTTTTCACATGAAGGGACTCACAATGGACCGAGAGCGGTCTCTGGTGAAGATGTGGTACATTTGGTATCACGTCAACCTTCTCTATCCATCTATCTAACCCAAAATAGTTTAAAAAAAAACTTAAAATTTAGTAGTTTAAAATACACATGCAATTACATATAAGAATCGTTCCCACGCCAATTGCATTTTCGATCCGTAACAACCAAAGATTATCAACTCAGCAACAGTTGTATTAACCAGAAGAACTTTCGACGATTACTGTTACAACAGAAAATACATTTTTAGCATAAAAAACTCAACAAATTATAAAATATTAAAAAAATAATATATATGAAAAACAAACATTTTTAATTGCCATTGAATTTGCAAAATGAATGAAATCAGGGAAATAATAATTTCCTAACAATAATTATTTTAAATTAATTTTTGAGCAAAAATATGAATTGTTATATTTCAGATTTCATTTCTATACTTACAGTAAAATATTAGTTAGAGATCCAGCAAAGTCTAAATTAATGCCAAACATATTAATGGCCTTAATAAGGGTGTTCATAGTTTCCGGTTTGCCCAAGTCTAAACTCTTTTTGACCAAGCAAGTTACGCGAAATATTAAATTATCTATTATATCTATTGTATTGTGAGGCAAGTTACTAGTTGGTGGCAATTTTAAAGCAGCATCTTAAAAGATATTACAAAATAGAAGAATATAAAAAATGAATTAAGAAATACTATTATTAAATTAAAAAAAAAAAAAAATACAATAACAGACCTTGACTTATTTCTTCATCATCTTCTTTGTCAAGTAAAATATTATCTTCAATGGTTTCTGATCTTGCAGCTACATCCAAAAGATTCATTATTATAGTATGATCATTGCAATTGCTATTTGGATTGTTATATAAGTAGCTGCTGGTATCTCTTTTTGTATCATTTTCATTCTCCTCCTCTTCCTCTTCATCATCACTACATACCGGGGAATAAGATTCTTCATCGGATTCTAAAAATAAAAAATAATGTTATATTTATTATTTTATATAACTAAGTTCACCTATTATTACCATTTGTCTGATATACATTCCCTCCTACTGGTGACATACTACGAGAGCTACAAGGACTAGATGGAGCATTGTATGATCTTGGCGAACTGCTGGGAGAATCATAATCCAAATATATTTCCTCCTTAACCTTAGGAAACTGAATATAAATTAAATTCATTAATTTTCAATTATAAACCGCTCTGTATATTCACCTTGCACTTAGTTTCTTTTACAATTTCTGGTAGTTTACGTTTTTTAGATGTTTGTAATTTTTCCTCTCGTTTCTTTCTATAGTATTCATCGTTACCAGTTAAATATAAATCAAGTTCTTTGATTAGTACTGTAATCAGGCCTTCTCTCAACATTAGATCCATACTCATGTTATCATATTGGAAATTAATTAATACATTCAAAATCTGTCAAAATATATTTATTTATATTGATTATTATAATAAATTTTCTCTAAACTCACCGCTGATTTTTCCGGCTGAGACTGAGATTCTTTGCACATTGTAATTAGTTTTCTTAAGGCGCCCGATCGTCTAATTTTTGAACGATTACAAGCATCAGTTGATAGTATACTAATAATATTGATACAATGTCTACATTCACTTTCAGTTGGTGCTGTTTCCATATCACCAGACACTAAAAGTTCACAAGCTGCTAAAATAGCATCAGCTGAACTTAGTATATAAAAGGCTCCAGGATTTTTGGATAAATTCGATAGAATCTTTAAAGCTGCACTTCTATGTTTGTTTTTTTCATCGGTTACGAAGTAAACAATAGGAGCAAAAGTACAATTGGCCCGATTTAAAGAGTCCCATATTGGTGTACCGATTTGTAGCTCTGAAATAGCCAATAAACATTTTAGTATTTCACATATTAGATCTAAGGCTACTCTCTCCTTGGGCATAGCATAAGCATTCGAATTACGTATGGTATTTTTAAGAACTTCATGATCAAATATGTCACTGCGTACACCTTCCAAATTACGAGCAACTTCCTCAAAATATTTTTCACGATGTTGGTTACGTTTCAAACCCACTTTTAAAGGAGCTTGGGCATCATTTAATAGTTTTTCTTCTACTACATAATCATTATTTTTCATAACCGAGGCCAATATACGTAACAATGTAGCTAGACCAGCTGCTTGAAGAAAATTTTTTACAAATAGCGGATTGGCCAATAAAAAACGACATGCTCGGAATGCCATCATGCGTGTTTGTACATCAGATGTTTCCTCTATTATACGACACAAGGATTGGGCAATTATGGGACAATGATTGATCACCAATTGATTTGCATCTACTTTGGCCAAATTGCCCAACAAACGACAAGCACGACATTGTATCACTGGATTAGGTATGGATTTCAAAATGGTAGCTAATGGTATGACAATTTTACTTTCCAAAGCCTATAAAATTACAAATTACATAAATTGAAAACCCATACACGTACACATACACAAGACAAATTTATTATTTGATGTCATGTAATTCAACTAACCAATTGGCATTCACTTACCTCTTTGCAACTGATTTCGTCGGTACAACAATTGCCCATAATACTTAAAGCCACTTCCAATATTTGCTCATGTGGTTTGTTTAAAAATCGTACCATTGGTGTAACACCCCCCGCTTCCCGAAACAATAAAATTCCATCTTTATCTTTGACTACATCTGTCCGCAATTTAACCAGACCCTTAACAATCACGGATTTATCGGTTGATGTCTTTATTACGGTTAAAATATTTTCCACCAATTGGCGATTCATTTTAGCGACAACTTTTAATTCAACTCATTTATTTTTTTTTTTCCTGCATAAAAATTATTCCAAAAGAAAACAAATCCAAGCGACAAAATTTACTTTGTTTAATGCAAAAAAGAAAAAAATGTTTTTGTAATTTTTTGACAGTTTTTCTTTACGTTGTGTTTCGTTAGCGAATGTTTTTACTTGTTTCTTTTGAGCATATTCTCCTAAAACATATCGTTAAATGTTGCAGTGTTGTCGAGTCGACAATAGTTTTTATGCGTGTTTAATGTCTGGCAGTTTTCAAAAAAGTTCAACGTTTTTTCCTATAAATTTGAAAAATACATCTATAATAAAGTATAGCGGCACTTAACATTTTTGCGACACCTAATATTGGTGTGTTTTTTTCTCTCTTATTTTCAATATATACTGCAATTTTTGTTGTTCGTTTTTCCATTGTAAAATTATGTAAAAAACAAAAAATCGCTAGACAAAATGTTTGGGTTGGGAAAAATTAAGTTATAAATAACTAATATAAAAAAAAATAGGTATTAAACTTTCATTAATTGTATTAAATGAATATTCGGTTTAAGTTATACATATGAAAATTTATATTTTAATGATATACATATATATTGCATAAACTTACATAATGAATTGTATAAGATTTTATTTGAATGTTATGGAAAATTAATGGAGTATTTCCAAATATAGAAAACATAAAAAATTCATAAAATTCACGAAAATTTTAAAGAAGCAAAATACTTTTATTAAGCTAGGTCATAAAAAGCAACAAAAAAGAAGAAAGTATTGGCATAAATCAAGATTGATTTTTAAATAATTTTGACGATTCAGTATCATTTTTATTCATGATTACAGCAATGTAAAAGATTTTTCCCGCTCGCTCTTATTTTACGAGTTATGGGTACTTGAAGTTATAATATAAAAATGCAATTTTCTCCTTCCTGCTATAATGAATATGAACAATATGGGTATCATAGGAAAGGTCTTGAAGGCCTTTTGATTGATATATAAAATGTGCCATTTTATGAAAGCATATAGTCTCATCATTAACCCATGGTGAGACTATATGCTTTCATATGATCCCCTTATTACACCCCTAGCCCACTAAATAACAAAAATATTGAATTTCTTACATCATAACTTAAAGTACTTATAACTCGAAAACTAACAGAGAGCGGGGAAAGATTTTTATGTAACTTTTTCTTAATCAAAAGTAGTGCTTCTGCCGAAAAGGAAATTTGTTAAAATATCAATAGTGCCGGTAATCTTGATTTGTTCCTAAATAAATATGTATCTTGTAGGTATCTTATAAAAATAAGAGAACTCCATGAACAGTTACAGGTTATTGATAAGTAATAAAAGGTGCACTTAAATTAAATATTTCTGTTTCGCAATAAAACAAACAGTATTAATAAAATAATATTCGCGGAATATACAAAAAGTCGCACTTGTGATCAATATTAATTTTTATAGTACCTGTAAACCATTGGAAATATTATCAACTTTTTATAAAACTACAATGATATTGTTGGACATTTTTGGTATTCTGTTTTCTTAACTCTTCAATATATTTTATGAAATTAAAGATGCTAACAATGAATTAATCAAAAATTATGTATTATAAATATATAAAAGCAGCATTTCAACAGTATATAAACATATTTAGTATAAACCATATTATAAATAATGTCCTGGAAGCAATTATTTCTGAGGTATTTCAATTGAAAGCTCTAACAATACAATATTTTAAAAAACCTGGGATGAAGTCTATCCAACAATTCATCAAGTTATCCCACAAATTCCAAAATTCAAAACAATAACCAGCATAAGTGATACAAATGAATCTGAAATTATTAAAAAAAAAACTCAAGGAAAAATTATTGGAAAATATTGAATCTATTATATATCAAAATATTAATAATTTTCATATAATATCTCTATTCTTATTTCCACCGGTAAACAAACTATAAAAATTTTCTTTTTTTTAAATGATAAAATAGAAATACATGGAAAGTGCAAGAAAATATTGAAACCATACGAATATCTAAGAGTTGTTTCAGAAACCGAAGATGCTGAGCCTGATGCATTCAGTGATTGTGTACAAACTGCTGCTATTTTTGCTTATAATGATGAAGAATTTAATCCTTTCTCACATAAGAGAAAATTTCCGTTGTTCTATAAATTAAGTTGTTTTGTGTTAGCAACTCCTACAAGTTCCTACTTTTTTCAAAAGCACGTAGTTTGCTTTCCGAAAAAAGGTCAGTACTTAGAAAAGATCGCATTGTACTAATGCACAGTAATATGAAATTGAATACTTTGTATGTTAATTTAGAATAGTTATTTTGTTTTTATTTGAAATATATTTGTTGGTTATTAAGTATCGATAGTTCTTAATAATATAACATTTTGTTGTTTGTTTTTTGAGGATTTCTTAAAAAATGAAACAAAATTGAAAAAAAAAAACATTTTTATGTTTATTTTTTTAACATTTTGTATGTCCAAAATGTTCCATTCAATATTTTGATAATTTCAGCATAAATATAATCCTTGAAAATGTTTTAAGGGACAGAAGGTTGCACCTTGATTGATCTTTATCTAAGTACAACAATTAAGACTCATATCATCAGTGGGGCTCAACATGATTACCTAGAAGATAAATCTCTTGAGAGAGCGCTTTATGACTTAGTGAGTTATATTGAACGGGGCCTTCAGTATAAGGAATATTTTTGGATATAGAGGGTGCTTTCAATAATGTTAGGATTGATGCATCCTAATCGAATGGATCATCCTAATGCTTAATACCAAGATCATCAGTTCGAAATTGTTGGACGCTATAAGAAACTAACCACAAGGACGTATACTCTCTCCTTTGTTATGGCTCTTAGTCGTTAATGTCATTCTAAGACAATTTGACGCAAGAAGACGAAAAATCGTTGCATATGCTAATGATGACATGCTAGACGTGTCTTGGAAGAGGAATACACAGGAAAGGCTTAAAAAAGGTTTCAATGCCTACTACGCATACAAAAACTCCATAGGCAAGAGTTGGGGTCTTATACCGATGGTGGTACATCGATAGTTAGACCTCCTACCCATTGAAGAGTATGTGATGGGAATGGTTGCAAGGAGCCTGCTTATATTGAATGAATTAGTGCTAATGGGACCAATCAGAGTAGGACATTCCAATTTCAGTGACCATATCTTCCAGGGATTACATAGGCACTGAAGTTGACTTTGGAAAACCCTGCTCTTAATATTCCTAATAAAGACCATTGGTCAGGTGTAGACAAATTATTTAATGAAATGTCGCTTTTTTACTGATGGATCCAAAATGGCTAAAAGCTCTGTTGCAGGCGTCTATTTCCTAGAGCGAGTTATCACTAAACCTTATAGGCTCCTTAATAGTTGTAGTGAAATTCTGAAAGCCACGGAATTAATAGCGAGGAATATTTAAAGGAATACAGAGATAATTCTATATGTGGATAGGTAGGCTGCGTTTAGGGCTCTGAAGAGACATTTTGTCAAGTTTAGACTAGTTAGTGACTATAAAGAGGCTCTTATGGATTTAAAGAGGAACTGTCAATTAAAGGAATTAATAGCGAGGAATATTTAAAGGAATACAGAGATAATTCTATATGTGGATAGGTAGGCTGCGTTTAGGGCTCTGAAGAGACATTTTGTCAAGTTTAGACTAGTTAGTGACTATAAAGAGGCTCTTATGGATTTAATGAGGAACTATCAATTAAAGTTTTGCTGGGCTTTGGATAGGGATGATAGTGAAAGTAGGGTGAAACCACCGTTATGCTTTTACTTCAGGGTAATTAAAGAATGGATCCAGGACAGAACCAATCATGCACGGAATAGCAGAACGGACTGCAAAATATCAAGGGCCCTATGGCCGGAACTTATGGTGTGGCAGATACAAATCTACTATTAGACATGAACAGAAAAATGTGTGCAGAATGTGTGAGGATGTTGAGGAAATGGAGACAGCGGAACATACATAGTAGGCAGAAGTGATTAGGCAGTCGTTTCAACGACGAATTAGAAGACATTTCCGAGAGTAATCTAGTGAGCTTGATAGAATTCAACTTAGGAATAGGCTGGTTAAACGACTTTCGTTGGTTTGGAACGAAAGTAGTTGGGCAATAGGCTTCTTCTTGATCATTTATATCTATTTTTTCTTCTTTTGATCTCACATTTTACCATCTTCTGTCTATTCTAAACTCTCTCTTTTTATTCCTCTATTCTATTACTGTTCTGAAGAGAGTCACAACGGACCATTAGGTCTCCGAGTGGATGTACATGTTTCATCTAGTGGAACTCGTACAACCCTTCTCACCCTGCCTACCTACCTAATTAACCATTTTGAAATTTTAAATTCCGCTTTCAAATTTGGGATTAGCAAGCACAAAAAAAAAAAATTCATCAGCTAATTATTTGAACTTTGAGGTCGTCATATTGGATCCATTGTTTTAAATTCAGAATTTTTGTTTCAGATTCGTAATCACCAAAATTATATTTTTATATTACGAATTTGCAGTTTTCTATTTATGACCAAAACATTGGGATACATCAGTGAATAGCTATGAAATAAGAGAAGAGAATGAGAAGCCTATGTTATATTATTTGGAAATGATTGGAATGGATCACTAGTTAAGTTTCCATTGACTTATTTGGATGTTATATATTTATAACTATAAATTTTAATACAATAGTTGTTCCTTGAATTTAAATAATGTCACATGCATATTTTTCATTTTATAGCACATATTTTAGATTTCTTAACGTATAACAAAACATCCATCCACCTTTTAAAAAATAAATTTTTATAACAAAATTTCTGTTTTTTTTTACAAAAAAATTTTTATTCACATCAACTCCTTGCAACACAATTATCCAATAATTAAAATTTACAAACATTCCTAAAATATTTCTTGTGTCATTTCTTATTTTTAATCTAACAAAAAACATTTTAAGAAAAAGTCACAACGAATCCCACAAAAAGTAATTAAAATATAAAAATTTACAAAAGAAAATAATAAAAATTTTGTGAGTAAAATAAAGCGAACGAGTATATATATATATATACTCGTTCGCTTATATATGTATATATATTTATATACTTTTTTTGTAATCTTTTGTATTTTTTTATTTTTATTATTGTTTAGGCTTGATTTGTTTTAATTTTAAGTATTTGTTATTATTAACTAGTTCTTAAACATAATTATTGATAAATTATTTTTATTTTTAATAAAAAAAAAAAGGTTTAAAGCATAAAACGTTTGTTGTTGCTTGCCACAGTTTAACTTAATTTTAAAAATAATATATAAAAAATTTTTATAAACCGCAAAAAAAAAAGATTGTTTTTTACAAAATTGATCCAATATGAGACACAAAAACACTCTAACACCATATACCGAAGATATTTAATGACCACATAAAGACATTAAAATTTAATATTACAGTGATTTTGAAAATATTTAAGTTGAGGTATTTATGGATTTTAAGCAACAAAGTTATATATGCAGACCTCGCTTGCCAAATTAAAAAAAAAAAAAAAAAAATGCTACTTTTATGTTAAGAAAAGCAACTTGCAAATTCACTTACAATAAAAGCAATCAAGTTTTTCTGCTACCATTTGGCATTAAAGTATTGTATACTTAAAGACAGTACGTTTACACTGACAACAAAACAATTTTTGCTTAATTGTTTGTTTTTATTTAGAATTAATTTTAAATCTCTTCAGCTGAAGTGTTTGTGTAGATATGTAAGTTTTAAGGATTTTATTTAAAAAAAGTTGGTTTCTTAAATTTGTTTGTTATTTTTGTTGCTAATTGTAATTTAATTATTATTACAAAATATTTATAATAAACTTACAATTACTAGATAATATTTTATAAACTAAATACAAATTATGTTTATTAAAAAATTAATAAATTAATTATATAAAAAAACACATACAAATTATATATACGCACGCAGCCGGCACGGCACGCCTTAATTAATTAATACGAACAAATAAAAATTCATTGAATTGAATCATTAATTAAACTTTTAATTAATTAATTATTGCCAGCAGCAAATACTCTTTGTCTCGTCGTTTTGGCAGTTGGTGATATAATTGTGGCATTACAATAATCGTCTATTTTGGACATGGAATCGGCAAATTTTGTATTACCATTGACTTCTTTACTGAAAGCAGAACCATTTTGATGAGATTTAATGGCACCATTTGAGTTTGATTTAGCAGCAGCTTTTATTGCAGCTTTGTCCTAAAAAATTTAAGAAAAAACAAAAATATGTAATAAAAATTTTATTATAATGATATTTAAGAAATTTAAATTTAAACGATATTAATGTCCGGTAAGGGGGATATTTGATTCTTACCTTTTCTCTCTTTAAGTAAGCTTGTTTATAGAAATCGGAGAACAAGAAGTAGAACATAACAGCATGAGCTCCAATGAAGTAAGCAAAACCAATGGGATAATTACAATCGTTTCTGAAAAACAATTGGAAGGAGTGAACCATCACCAAGACAAATTGAATCATTTGCAAAACAGTCAAGTATTTCTTCCACCATAAGTACTTTTGAACCTTAGGGCCCATAGCAGCCAACATATAGTAAGTGTACATAATAATGTGCACAAATGTGTTGAGGAAACCAAAGAATGTTGAGTGGCCACCGGGTGTAAATTTAACGCCCCACCATACTGAAACAGGCATAATGCCATGATGTATCACGTGCAATGTGGAAACTTGATCGTAACGTTTACGCATCACAAAGAAGAAAGTATCAAAGAATTCAGTGAATTTTGAAAAGAAATACCACCAACAACCACGCGCCGTCTGTAATTAACAAAAGAGCAAAAAATAAATAAAATATTTATCAAATATTTAATTGGTATGTAAAAGTATATATATATATATATATATATATATATATATATATATATATATATGTATATATATATATATATGCAATCCAATTGCTTGTTTTATTAAATAATCCAAGTGTTAACTGTTGTTTTTTTTTTTATTTTAGTGTTAAATTTATCACAATGATCTACTGAACTTTTTGTAAACATTTTTAATAAATATGTCTGTCTGTTTGTATTTATTATTTTCATTTGCTTAATAATTTTTTTTCTGCTTTGAGTAAATATTTATTTATAGTAAATACTTATAAATCAATATGCAATTGATTTTTTTGTTGCTTAGAATATGTTTTTATCGCAGAATTTTTTTTCTAGAATTTATTGTATAATCCATGATGTATTAAAGGTTGTTTAACTAAAATATAAACTATAGAAAAATAGCAGTTATATGATTTAATAGGGAACAAATTCCAAAAGTGAAATTATTGATATTATTGATACAAGTTACGTAGTAGGTACATATTTATATTGCTGAAATAAATCAATAATATGTAAAATGCGGATATTTATTGAAATATAATTTGTTAACAAATTATCAAAAAAAAAAAAAAAAAATATATTTATTTACGGTGTTGGGTTTCCATGAAATAATTAAATGAAATAATTTAATATTTGGATTTTTAAATTCTAATATTTGCTTTGGTTAAGAGAAAATATTGAAAAATTTGAGTAAGAAGACATAGCGCAATATGAGAACATGTAGTCCCAAAAATATCATTCTGCTACCGTGAAAAATTGCTTGTTAGGCCGGCCTTCTTCTAACCTCTCTTGGGAAGTAATTAGGCTTTTTCACTATATACATTTGCTGAAGCTACGGTCAAATATTAAAAGAAAATTTTTAAACAATTAAAAAAAAAAGATCCAGAATTTTTCGAGTTAAACTGTCAATTATTATAAATTTTTCTGCAAAATGATGATGTAAAATGATGCAATAATTTTTGAATACATTTTTGTTGTAAACATAACAAGTTTTAGTTTTTTCAAAATGGACAAAAACCATAGAAGTTATTAGATTTTATCTGGAATAACTTACATTAACTTTCCATACATTATTAATTTCTGCCTCAAAAAGTATGGAAAAAGTTTAATAACTTCTTTAGTTTTTAAGCTATTTCAAAGCGATATGTCTCACTTTTTCTAAACCGCGAATATATTTTTAGTATTAAAGAAAAAAAACAAAAAATTATTATTAAAGTTGAAATTTTTAAAAAGAAAAGAAAAATAAAATTTAAAAATATTGAGTATGTATTTTATTTTAAATATATGTATATAAAATATTTTAATGTAGTTAAAAAGCTTTGTTCTTCTGCTTTCAAGATATTAATTACCCCAAAACGATTTTTTGAAATATGACAAAATTTATAGGATGTTCCGAATATTTTTTTTAAATTAGAATGATAGAAAGAAGGCACTTTTTTGCCTACATTTCTCTGTTATGGCCCAAAAATTTATATTTCGGGACACGCCTACATTCCTATCAATTGTTTTATATTGTCTACATGGATTTTCATTACAAATTTGAATTAACCCATAATAGTGTTTTTGGTTCAATTCCCATTTTAAGACAAACGTATGGACGACCATGGTCCTATCGACATCGTTTCTTATACGGATCCCGAAAATAAATTGTGGAAATTTCAAACGGAATGACAAACTTACAATACCCTTTTCACCTGTGATGAAGGGTATAATAATTATGCTATTACAACAGAATTTAGCACATAATTGCTGAAAATAATAACAAATATAAACAATTTAACGGTATTAACTTTCTTTACGTACACTAAAAATTATGAGCCTCAATGAGTGCACTAATTTTTTAGTTCGTAGTCTTCATTTCTTGTTGGCCCTTATTGGAAATCAAATTGTTTTATTACTAAATAGTGTTAACTAATCAAAGGCAAATCATTATTTATGGTTTTTAATTAAAACTTTTACGATATTATAATCTCTTTAAAACTCTTTAATACTCTACTGAAAAACCCCCTTTAGCAATAAAGTATATTTTTTTTTTTTTTTATTTTGAAAAATTATCGTGATGTAATAAAAACTATTGCGATTTTCTTAGAATATTTTTTATAATCCTGAAACTTGCAAAATAATAAACAAATATTTAATATTGTAAATTAGATAACAAATGTCATCATATTACTTACAATCAAATATTGTTTTTGTTTTATTTAGAAAAATTATTGTTAAAATCATGATGATTTTAAAGAATTTGAGTAAAATAAAAATTAAAAACAAACAATTCCTATTTTGCGTTATCTAACTGAATTGTAAAACTAATTAACAAGTTTACAAAAAGAACAAATAAGTTTAGCCATTTTAGAAATTAAATTAATAATAATTAAAAAAAATAAATTGAAGCAGTCATAGTATGAGACCAAACGTTTTAATTGGAACAAATAAAAGGTAATATCCCTATAAAATTTGTAATACAAATTATAATGTGTATTACAAGTACTGAACTTATCAATTTATTTGGAAAATTTTGCATTTGGTAATATAAGTTTCAAGTATTTGATTTGCCACCTGTTCATGTACATAAATCTTAAGAGCTTGTCTTTAGATTTTTTTTTTTATTTAACTTCCAACTGGGTTAAAGAATATAGTTTTAAGAAAATGTCATTAAATTGTTGTAGAAATTCTTTAGAAAGTAAAAGAGATTTAAACATGTAACCCTATTAAAACTATATACTAATTTACTAAACCTGGCCGATTCAATCAAGATTTAATTAATAAATATTTATGCAATTTTAAATCTTTTAACATTTCCAAATTTCGTAGATTAATAATTTATGCACATAATTAATACTATTCTTTTTCCCTGTAGATAAAAATATTTAAACAAAATATTTTATTAAAAACTCTAAACTATAAATATTAAGTGTAAATTTAAAAGACAAAAAAATTATAAATTTAAGGTTATCGTGAGGTTCTAGAAAAAACCCAAATAAACGAATTAAGTTCATAGAAAAAAAAGGGGAACCATCAATATAATAAATGACATGTTATATTCTTTTTTTTAAGTCTTTAAATTTCAAAATAATCATATTGTTTTAGAATAAAACAGTTACTAACAGTTATGCTGTTGCCAAATAGACAGACGGATTGTCTATTCATTAAATTTAATATTAACAAACAAAAAACTAAATTTACAACTAAATACTTTTATAAATTTGTAAAGAATTTAATTAAGAATAAAAATTTATTGTCATCAATCAAATAACATGTTTGTGCATAAAAAACAACTAGAAGTCTAACTCTTTTAATTCGCTCAGCAAAAAAAAACTCTTCGTACGTATAAATTAGTTCTGAAGAAAATTCTACTAATAAAGGGTGATTCAAGTAGGGATACTTTTTTCAATAGCCTTTTTTTGACAGATAACGTGTGAGTTGTGTCATGCTGTCATGTTATTTTTGTTTAGTATTGTTTGGCATTTCATAATGGAAAGACTTACGCCTGAAGAACGTTTACAAATCGTTCAACTTTATTACGAAAATTCTCGTTCTGTGAGGAATGTGTTTCGTGCACTTCGCCTACTGAGCGTACTATTCGCAACACCATCACCCATTTTGAGGCCCAGCATTCATTATTAAATAATATTAGACCACGTCCAGCACGCTGTGAAGAAAATGTAGCGGCCGTAGCTGAGAGTGTATACGAAGACCGTGGAGAGGCGATTCGGCACCGTTCGCAGCAACTCGGACTGACGTATGGAACGACTTGGCGCATTTTACGTCGAGATCTTAAATTGAAAGCGTACAAAATACAGCTTGTATAACAACTGAAGCCGCTCGACCTTCCCAAGCGACATCGCTTCGCTCTATGGGCTCTTGAAAAGTTCCAAGAAAATCCGACGTTTTCGAGGCAAATGAGGTCCATTTCTGGCTCAATGGGTATGTAAATAAACAAAATTGCCGCATTTGGGACGAAGAGCAACCTGAAGACACTGCCACTTCATCCAGAAAAAACAACGGTTTGGTGTGGTTTGTGGGCCAGTGGATTCATCGGTCCATATTTCTTTAAAAATGATGCCGGTGCGAACGTAACCGTCAATGGCGACCGTTATCGTGCCATGATAACTGACTATTTGATGCCTGAAATTGAAGCTCGTGATCTCGGCGACATTTGGTTTCAGCAAGACGACGCCACTTCCCACACATCGCATCAATCAATGGATTTATTGAGAAAACACTTCGGTGAGTACATAATTTCACGTTTTGGGCAGGTCGATTGGCCACCAAGATCGTGTGATATCACACCGTTAGACTTTTTAATGTGGGGATATGTAAAGTCTAAAGTTTATGCGGACAAACCCGCTTTGATTCAGGCCTTGGAGGAAAACATCATGCTTGTCATTCGCCAGTTACCAGTCGAAATGCTCGAACGAGTCATCGAAAATTAGACTCAACGGATAGACCATCTGCGACGTAGCAACGGCCAACATTTTATAGACATAATCTTCAAAAAATAAACGCCAAAGAATGTTCTTTTAAATGATAATAAACATTTCCCATTAAATTTGAATTTTCTGTGTTTTTTTCTTTAAAAAAGTAGGGAGCCTCGAAATGGATCACGCATTACATACAAAGTGTTCGGTTTTTTCAACAGCTGAGTTAGATTCTTTTAGAGCAAGTTGGACTTCTAGTTGTTTTCTTTGTGTTTGTGTTGTAAGTTTTTAGTTTTTTTAAGAGATTTTTTTTTAATTACTTACTCTTAAGGCTTTGGGTGTGTATGAATAATCCACAGGTTCGCATCTTAAATTATAACCATTTAACCAACCACCAATACAGGACTGAAAAACAAAATTAAAAAAAAAAAATAAATTAATTAAATTATAAATTTATTTTATTTTTTTAAATTAAAAAAAGTAAATAAATATTTACCTCATAAAATAACCAGGCACTAAATATAACTTGTGCGAAATTATAAACAATTAAAACTTTACGTAATTCGAAAGGTTTTCTGTTTTCCATTAATTTGGGACCAAGTACCTAAAATAAATTATAATAAATAAAATTTATAAATTTTTTGAAACTTTTTTTGTGATTAATAATAAACTTCATTAATTATTATCTATGCGGGCTTTTTTTTTTTTTTGAACAGATTGTTTTATTGTGCCAAATATTTTTTCTCAATTCATTATACACCCGTCCCTATAATTTAAAGGTCATTTGGAGTTTTTACGTAAAATTTATTTCTTTTGTGTCCATTATTTATCTGCATACTCTTGTTTAAAATTTTGTTTATTTTTTTACATCTGCAGATCATGATTATTTAGTTATTTTTTTGGGTTAAAACTTTTGTTAAAATAAAACATTTTATTAACATGAACTTGACATGATTTTAATCATTAGGTTTTAATTATGTATTCAAGTTAATCAATTAATTTTTTATTAAATGTTAAATGAAAATAACATTTTATTTATTAATTATACTCTGCTACAAAATGGCATTTTTTTATATTCACTCGAAAAACAATATAGAGAGGACTGTAGATCTTCTTGAGTTTATCACAAAACAATTTTCTAAAATTCTGAAACATCTTCTAAATTGTAGGATATTCTGAAAAAACCGTTTTGGAAGTAGTTGCTGCACTAAAGATTTTGTAGCTTTCCAAATTTATCATTAATTTAAGGTTTTAAATTAATGATAATGATGTGGTTTTCTCTCTAAACATCATCTAATTAATACACAACTTTTGGATATTCCTTTTTGACTTTTTTCCTCTATATATTATTAAGTTAGACGAATGGTTTACGTTAAAGCTTTTACAATTATTCTTCATTTATTATTTTTTGTTTTTTTTTTCTTGCTTTAGCTACCAATTAGGCATCACAGTGGAACACTAAAGACTGCTGGTGACTGTTGTGTTTGACTAGAAAATGTATTCCATTCTGCCGAGTGACCAATAAACTTTTACAAAGTATTTTTCCAATTATTACAATTGAACTCAAAAATAATAAAAATAATTTTTCATGTATTTTAAGACAAAGTATTTTATTTGATGTTTGATTTGGTGCATACTTTTGGGCGTACAAATTAGAAATGTATGAAAAGTTTTGGTAAGTTATTTCAAATAAAGTCGGATCAGTTCTATAGTTTTTTTTTTATAATTTTTTAAAAACTAAATCTTGTTGTGTTTACAACAAAAATGTCTTTAAAAATTATTGGTTAGTTGTATAGGTTTTATAGAAAAAATTATCATAAATTTCAGTTAAACTTGAAAAATTGTAGAAAATTTTATTTGTTGTTAAAAATTAGCTTTTAATATCTGATAAAAAAAAATAATCAAAATATATTTTCCAAACAAAGAACCTACCTAAAAGTAGAGTTTTTGAGGCTGTGTTGCAAATTTTTAAAACTGATTTGTGATGGCCTCAAAAAGGTATAAAATATACGCTGTGTCATTTCTCGAGTGATTTTTCACTGTAGCAGAGTCTTATTAAAGTTTAAACAAAAGGGGACAAAGATAAATAATTAAAATTTTTTAGATACTTAGAAATGAAATTCATATTACAAGAAAATACACTGTGAATGATATGTATGAAAAAAGTGTTTGTATTAATTTATCATTTATCAACCAGGTCTACGGATTTTGTTTATTTGACATACACTTATCCTATGGATCCATTTGAATATTTCTATTTTTTTTAATTTTGAATTTAGAAAATTCATTATTAAGCAAAATTTTTTAAAATCAAAAGCGAAACTGAAAATTAAATTCTTGTTGTGAGTGTATCTTTATCAAAAACATTATTTTTGAGTTATACAATATCATTTACAATATTTATTTTAATAAACTTTATACTAGTTTTAAATCAATAAAATCCGACGTAGAGTTATGAACACTTAAATTTATATATATATTACTGAATGAGGATAACTAAAAAAATAAAAAAAAAAACAAAAATGTTAAGAAAAACATTAAAATTTTGTATGAAAAACTGGTGGTCTTTTTTTTATTATTGCATTTTGTAGTAAATATATTGCTTTTAAACATACTAAAAGATAATTAAAATCGAAAGGGTAGAATTTTTTCAAAAATGTATTGTAAATCTCTCATGGAATGAACGATAAATGAACAGAGTATATAAAAAAAATCACATCACAATTTCAAGTATTTCAAAATACTAAAAATTAATATAAAATAACATCACATTACCTTTAATCAAGTGCGGATTTTCTGTGCGGAATTTTGCAATAAACCTTATTTTTATTGCGTTGCCAACATTTAAAAAAATTTCTTTATAAAATGAAAAATTATTAAAATATAGATATAATATTCATAAAATTTTGGAACAATCAAAATATTCAGAGGCCTAGCAAAATTAAACATTTTCGCAAAACTAGAAATTGTGACGTGAATTCCTTTAGCGCTTGTTTTTGCAATTCATGGTTAAACATCATCTAAAGATGTTACTGAAAAGGGATAGAAAACATTGAAAATCGGTTCTTATTTTCATAAATACTTGTTATTAAATAAAAATAATGTTTTAAATCTTTTTTTTTATTAAAAAAGAATTGGTTTATATAAAAGTAATTTCCTTTCACTGATAAAAAAAAATGTACAAAAAATCAATTGTGCACGACGTCGTGAAAATGACTTCCTACCCAGTGAATATATGACAAAAACAAGAACATCTTCCAATGACAAGTTTATGTTAAAATTATTGGAAATTATCAAAATTGGCACTACTTCTAGATACAAAGTTCAGGAACTTGTTGACTTCTTTAGATGTTCTTTTTTTGCTGAGATTATTTGTGTGATTTTATTAATTAATTAATTAATTGAGTACTCAAAAACAAAAGATTCTTATGCTTCTACTAAAATTTAGGCCATCATTTATGTAATTTAATAGACAATTTTACAATTAATAAAGAAATTGAATATGAATTGAATATTGAATTGAATATTTTTCTTAATTGAAATAGGATTTTATAATTTTCGTTTTTAAGTAATTTATACAATTATAAAAATAATAGAAATTATTTTTTAATTTTTTAATTAAAAATATAATCAACTTAAAGAAAATTATTCAAAGGATTTATTAGTTTAAAGGACAAGAACTTTTATTAATGCAATTCTCATTTGAGTTTTTTTTTTGTTTTTTAATTACATAGGTCAAAAAAATGAAACATTTTTTCTGTGGCACGGTATATCTCTATCTATTCGGATACATGTTATTTAAAGTACTAAGCGTATAAATCACTTTTTTGAATTGACTGTGGTTCTCGCTATAAATCTCCCATCATATATTGAGCCATATCACGAAAACGACTTGTCTGATTTGGTTCAATAAACTATCAAAACATTCGGATTAAAATTACTTTCCAGTTGTGCTCACATTATTTCAGCAATTATGGAGATATTAAGCCAATTTTGTGAAAAAAAAAAATTAAATTTCTTACAAAATTTCAAAAAATCATAAAAATTCGAAAATGGCAAAAATGCAAATATTTTATTCTTTGCTCATGAAGATAAGTTTGTTGCAAATAAAAGAAGACATATTTCATTCAAATCAATGTAAAAATTTTATTCAAAAATTAGTGAAGATTTCTCAGTTACAAATTATACAAAATTATTAAAAAAATAAGTAAAACTTGTTTTGAGTTTGTTGAGCGTATTTAAAAATAATGCAATTTTAATTCGAAATTTTTTGATATTTTACTGAACCAAATCGGACAAGTCGTTCTCGAATTGTGCTTTGATATAAGATGCAAATGAATTAAAAAAGTGCTTTATAGGCTTAGTACTTCATAATTACGTACATCCGTGCATCTACAGAACTATAAAATCCCAGCATAATCTGATTAAAAGTAATTTCTTGTTTAAAATAAACGTACATTTTTGTTTATAAAATGTGATGTTCTCTATAAATATATTTTGTAATTTTTCCCTTTTTCAAAAATATGTTACCGTCATTAAAAGACATACAAATCTTATGATTTTATGTATTCCTAGTATTACTAATAATCTTCTGTCGTATCAAGTGACCATGAAAAACTAGTTTCCTGTTTTCAGTCAATTGCAAGAAAATCAAAAAGGAACAAAAAACCCTCCATTAGCTGTGCAATAAAAATCTATATATATATATATATATATATATATAGAATAAATTGTGATTTACAAACAGGTTCTTAGCAATAAAGAAATGAAGTAACTAGAATGGAGTCTTAACAGTGAGCCAACTAACTAGCAAATTAAAAATTGAAAGGAATTCTTGTTATCATTTTTGTAAATGACCACAAAATAAAAACAGAAAATATATAAAAATATAACAAGGAACTAAAATTCAGTGAGTTGTAAAAATACTTGATTAGTTAGTAATTTCTATAGATTGAATCATGAAAATAGCTCATCTTAGTATTTATGAGTAACTATCATTGAATATCTAAAATAAAAGTTAGTGATGCACTTTATCAGATTCCTATATTCAAGCCACGATACTATTTTGGCATGATTGTTCTTGTTCTGTATTTGCATTTACAGCCTAAAGTATTAGGTTATTTTTAGAATTTTAAAACTATTTTTTTTGTTTGTTTTTGAAGACAGTTGAGCATTAATTTTATTTATTAAAAAGCTTTGTTTCAAACTAGCATTTTTTATATAATTATAGGGCATATATAATCATTAATTTACCTTTACAAAGTAGGCATATGTTAAACTGATGGCAATTGTGGGAAATGGTGAACTCATAAGCGGGAAATCTCTCGTTCTGGGATCTGATTTATTGTCCATAAGATCTCGCCAGCCATCATAAATTGTTGTGGCAAAATTCTGTAAACAAAATAATAGTAAAAAATTAATATGAGTAAATTATTTATAATTTATTTATATATTTAAACTTATAATCACTAATATTGTATATTTAAGTTAAAGTATTGAGTAAATTGTTAGCCATGAGATTTGATGATTTTTAAGGTCCAGTCTTTTTCTGGAAAATTATAATTACAAGCTGTTTAATGCGAAAACAATTATTAACTAAGTATTGAAATTAAATTGGGAAAGGTTTTTTCATATATTGCAAAGATTAATATCGGTTTAAAATGAATATATAATGGTACTATTTAGAAATGAAAAAGTTCTCAATTAACCATTAATAAGAACATATGTATAATATTATCAATCAAAACTATTTTGTATAAATTAAATATCAAGGCTAGTAGTATTTCTTAATGACTAAGTAAATTCATATCAACAATGACGAATATATACACTAACTAGTCACTAAGGCGCCTTATGAGGAATTAGTTATTCATATTCTGTTATAAAATATTTAATAATTCTTTTTTTGCTTTAGAATGTCTACTAAATTGTAGTGAGTGAATTCTTTAATATTTATTATATTTTTAAATATTTGTTTTTATTAAAAGAAAATGTCATAAATTATTTTTTTTACTTCTGTCATTAATTTATTGTATTTCTTTATTTTAGCTGTTTTTTGTAGCGTTCACAAAACTTTATTCAATAAATTTCCATAATTGCAGTGGAATATATTTTTTTAATAAAAACAATATTAAATAATAATAATAATTTTAATTGTTTTATAATTAATAATTTGTCAAAATAAAAGCTGAGACATGTTTTAAAAGAATTCATTAAATTTTGTAATGTCAATTGGCCAATGCCAATTTTTTTAATAGAGTTAAACGTAAGAGGAAGTTACGTAGTATTTCAGAAATACTATTAAATTAAATATAATTTTTTATAATTTCCAATGTAATTGTTTTATTTATTATTATAAAAAATTTATTATAATTCAGTGTTATATATACTAATAAAAATTTTCATTATTTTAAGGCATTTAAAATAAACTTGTTTGATCTTTGGTTTAATTATAGAAATTAGTTCAAATTTTATAATACACATTTCCTGTTTATAGGTAATTTATAATTTTAAATATAATACCTTGCTACAGGGAACAATCTTGAGAACGTTATAACTTAGTTTTAAAAATTTCCAAATCACCCTCAAAATTTTTTATTATAATCCAAATACTGTTTTTGGGTATGTAAGTGTTTTTATCTCTAATTCTGTTATTGTTTTGTTGATTTTTTCTCTTTAAACTTTTTTAGAAAGTAGAATAATCAGACTTTTCAACCGTATACATTTGCTTTGCTTAAAACTGAAATCAAATTTTTAAATAACATTAAAAAAATATAATTTTTCTACAATTTTTCGAGTTAAACTGCAATTAATTATACGTTTTTCTATAATAACCTATACAACAATGCAATCATTTTTAAAAACATCATTGTTTTAAATATAACAAGATTTATTTTTAAAAGTTAGACAAAAACTGTAGAACTTATTTGATTTTATTTGGAATAACTTACTAAAACTTTCCATATCATTAAAATTTTTGCGCTTAAAAGTACGCACCAAATTGAACATCAAATGAAATACTTTGTCTTAAAATATATGAAGAATTTTTTTCATAAACTTTAGAAAATTTTTAATAACTTTTTGAGTTTTTAAGCGATTTAAAAACTAATATCTTGCTTTATTATAAATAAAGTAGCATTTAAATTTTTGTAAACAAATATTTCATCAAGATCGAAATTTGTATAAATGTGTTCAACAAATCATTACTTATTTGAATTATATATAAAAGATTTTAATACGATGAAAAAGTTATGTTCTTCTACTTTCTAAATCAATAAAATATCTAAAATTGTATTAAAATTTATGCAGCTACAAGATCTTTAGTGCAGCAACTACGTTCAAAACTATTACTTTTTTTGTAATATATCAAAATTTAGGGGGTGTTTTGATTTTTTAATTGTTTTCTAATGTACTCAAAAAAGATCTACAGCCCATACTATGTAATTTTTCGAGTGAAAATAAAAAATATAATTTTGTAGCAGGGTGTAATTTTAAAATTAAACAAGTTTAGCAATATGTTGTTAAATATTCGGGTATGTGATGAAAATCGATCGCTTTAAAATCAAATCAGATTGAAAAGTTGTGTTGAATTTCAATCGATTTGAAGAATAATTTTATTTTTCTTTTAAAATATACAACTTATGTGAAAAATAAGCAAATAGTTTAAGCAATAGTTTAAGATTTTCATCTATAACGAAAACGACAAAATAAATACATCACACATTTTTTCGATTTTTTCTTTTGCCCATATATAAAAATTCTGATTATATATAGCAAGTATAACAGTTTAACTCTCTTATAATGTTGAAAAAAAACAACAACAATTTTTCTTTATTATTTAGTAACAGTTTAAAATTTGGAGTTTTTGTTGTTATAGTTATTCTTGTTATGGGTGTTAACAAGCAATTTAAATGTTTCCTACACGGCGTATGATTATTAGTATTATCGATCCCATGTGTTTCTGTTATTATTTCTCTCATTCTCTCTCTCTCCCTCTCCCTTTATCAATTTGCAAGTAGTGAATTTGTTAATTAACTTATTTATTATTATTAAGTTGCTGTTAAACTTTTTTAAGTACAAACGAATATTTAAAATATTTGGTTGAGATCTCATGTTGTTTGTTTGTTTGTTTTAACAAATTCTAATGCTCAATTGTTTGGACTTTAAAATATTCTAGATGCTTTTTTTGTTAAATAAACAAATTAATTTAATTTTAACACCTTATTATTGAGAATTAGATACTCGTATTTAGAATATTAGTAATTGTTTCAAAATAGACAGGAACAAAATTTTAATTAAATTCCTTGCTTTAAATTGAAATTAAAAACAAAAACATATAAATGTTTATTCCGTATAAAGAACACTCTAAAAATCCTATAGTTTATTTATTTTTAAATTATAGATTTTTTATACCGGTTTTTTAGCAGCGATTTGTAATAGAATTATTGTTGTTTTATATGTTTGCAATAAATAAAAGAAAACATTACAAATCGAGTTTAAGACATAACAATATTAAAAATATAAACATAAAACTATAGATTACTTAACAATTCAAATTAAAATCTCTATAAGTTTATTATTATATAGATCAACTAAATTGATTAGCTTTAAAAAATAATATGGACGTTATGGTTCTTTGTTTTATATCGTATATTAAAAAAGAAACAAAAGTAGCTGAAATTTATAAACATGTATGAAAAACTTTCAAGGTAATTATTATAATTTAGATAAAGCTAATGGCATTATATTTTGTAAACATTTTTATTTTAATAGCTGATGAAAATCTCTTAAAATAATTTCACTTTTTGTTTGGCTACAAAAAAAAAAACAGTTTTATTATTATTTATTATTTTTTTTATTTATTTTTTGTTAAATTACAGCATCTTTTTTATTAATTCTGTAACACGCATATCTTGGTAATATTTACTGTCACACAATTACTTTTCTGTTTTATATGCTTATGTTTATATAACGCAATTGTAGTAAGTAAATCTTATGAGGTATTATTTTTAGTTTTCAATGTTTTTTTTTTTCTTTCGGCCAAAATAAATAAAATTATTTAATTTTTGTTTTTGTATTTTTGGTGCTTAAATAAACATTTTGAATCACATAAAACAAACAAACCTTAAAGAAATAAAACACGCTTGTCATGTGAATAATTGTAGAAGTAGTAAATTTATTTTAAGTAATGTAATGATCATAAATTTTTGGCTTTTAAAAAATAAAAGAAATTTTGTCAAAAGAATTAAAAATGTGAGTAAAGTGAACTTCAATATTTCCGGAAATAATTTTGTAAGAAAAGTTTTTCTTAAAGGAAATACTTAATGTTTGGTATTTATGATTTTTTAAAAGAAAAGTTAAAAATATAAACAATAATTTTCAATAAAGTGTCAGTTATAAATTATAAAAATATTTAAAAGAAGTAAAAATTAAAATTAAAATAAAAGGAAAGGTTTTAGTTAATGATTTTTCTAGTCCACTAAAATTCCCTTTATGTATAATATTAAAAATTTGTTCATATATATGCAAACTCTATTCTCAAAATTCTACACAATTCAAGCACTTGTGAGTATTAAGCTCCTCTTTAATTTCGCAAAATCATTTTGTATTTATTCGTTTCACTTTTTTAAAATGTACATAAAAGTTTTTTATTATATAAAAATATTTATTCCTATTACAAAGATTGTTTTTTATTTGTATTTTGTTTTTATTAAGAATTTATTATTTTTATTTTTTTATTTTCATCTAATACTTGTATTACTTGTTTTTTCCTTACTAAAGTTTGCATTCCAAGTTAATTTATAACATTTAGTAACTGCAATTAACTACTGGCTTTTCCACTATTATATGCGTTTAAAATTATTGTAGATTCTAGAATATAGTTTTTAATAGCTGACGTTTAATTAAACAATAGAATAACAATTATGTGTTAAAAAATAAAAGGTCTGATTGAAATTTAATTATGATTTTAAAATTTATTAAATAATGATATTAAGTTGTTGAATAATAAAAAAACTTAATTGTTCATAATAGATTTTAAAAAATAGATTTAATTAATTTTTTTATTGTTATTCTAGTTTTATTTTAAACTGTGTTATTTTGCTTTAGTTTTGAAAAGATTTCATTCAACTTTACATTATTGTTCATAAAACAACCAGAAATTCAATATTGCAATATAAATCAAGATAAAATTAATTATTTCATTAAAAAATATTATATTATGTAATTATCAAATAATAAAAAAATAATTTATTTTGGAATAATATTTTCATACATATTTTGGGTTTTTTTATTATGCTTGTTGAAATTAGTTTATAATAATAAATTTTTGTTTAATTAGAAATTCGTTAAAAACTGCAAAGAAATAAAAAAGATTTAGGAAACAAACTTCATTTGTTTATATATAACTAAATTTTGTAAAGACTTAAGCAACAAACTTTGGTGTTATTGAGACTCTCAATTTGAGAGCTAAAGAAAAGACTTAAACAACAAACATTGTTATGACAGGAAACTGGAAAGTAAACAAATGAAAAGACTTAGGAAACAAACTTCGTTTACAATGTAAAAAAAAATTAAAGGCTTAACAAAAACTTTTTATCTTTTATGTTGAGCATAATCAGAGTTGTTGAAAAGATTTAAGAAACAAACTTTTATTTCGGAAGGCAAAAAAAAACAAATTTGGGAAATTTAAAATAAAAAAAATAATATAAAATATGTAATAAAAAAAATTAAAAAAAAAATAATTCACTCAAAAAAATGTAAAAAAAAATTAATAAAAAGTAATACAATTTGAAAAAATTTACTTTTTTATAAAAAATAAGACAATTTTTTTTTATAAAAAATAAGATTTTTTTCTATCAAAAATAAGCAAACTTTTCTTTTTTTATAAAAAATAAGAAAATTGAAAGGATTTTATAAAAAGAAATAAAACTTATTATATTTTTAATATATATTTTTTATTTAATATTTAGCTTAAATAAAAAAACAAAAGAACAAATTATTAGTTATTTAACAAAATTAACTAATTAATGATCACTATATTTTATCCAAAAGTCTTAGATGAAAGCTTAATTATTAAATACTCAAAAGAATCATTATTAAAAAACTTCCAAAACCTCAAGTAATACAATAATTTGAAATAATTTATAAAAGCTGTCTAAAAAACAAAACGTTCCAACAGTTTAAACTCTACCAAAAAATAGTTATGGTTGGTTAAATTGCAAATTTTAAATTATATAAAACTATTTGTACTGTCAAAATAATAGCAGCTTTAAAAATACTATAATAAAATAAAACATTATTGTTAAAATACTTCACATACAATGACTGTAAAATTTTTTTTGTCCGAATTTTTTTTAAACTTATTTTAAACACGTGTGAATTTTGTTTTCTACAAATTCTTCAAAGCAAACTTAATAACTTAATTCAAAAAGGGGGTCACAAAATTATTAAATAGGGAGCGCAAAAAAACATATTAGTAATTGTTAATAAATTACAACAATTAGTTACACAAAAAGCATAACAAATAAACAAATTGTTAAAATCATTTATAATAAAATATTTCATAATAAACCAAAAAATATTAAACAAGACAAAACTCATGTTTTAAAAATGTTTGGATTTAGTTAAGTTAACAAAAATTTCTAAATAACAAAAAACAAGCTAAAATAACCTTTGATCTCTAATCCAAATTTATTTACTAAGATAAAGTTTAACAGGTTTCGTTCTTTTTTTTTTTTTTGTTTTTTAAGTTTTTAATATATATTATATATTAAAAATTTTATTGTATTCACTCAAAAGTTCATGTACCTTTGAAACTAAAATTTATTTACGTCACATTTTATTTATATATTTATTATTTATTCATTTATTTATTTTATATTAAAATAATACTGAAAATCTTTGGTGGCTTGTTTTTTCTTTCAAAATAACAAAATTTTGTTTATTTAAGTTCAAGCTTAAAAATCATTCAAAAAATTTATTTTTTATATTCAATTTGAGCTGTTGGTTTAACGAATTTGCTTCTGGAATTATTTTGTATTTTGTTTATTCATATTTACGTAAGAATGCTAACTTATTTATTTATTGTTAAACAATTTTAAAATCTTGTTTGCAAAAATTCTTGCTTTAAGTAAATTTATAAATAAAAGAAGAAATTTTAAATAAAAATAAATAATAAGTAAAAGTAAATAGTTTTAAACTCAATGCTAAACAAATACTATGACAATATGTATAAAAATATTTGGTTGAATACAAACATGACATTTTTTAGCAGCTGTAGAACAAATAAAGAATGTTTTTGTTTATATTAAAAGTGAGGAAAAAAATATGCACGTTTTTTAATATAATTGTTTTTAAATGGGTCAAAAGGATTATATAGGATTGTATTAAAAATCATTACTTAATTTTCCGTAAGAAGATAAAATTAAAATAATTAAACTGAAATCAAAACCTCTAATACAGATTAAAAATCATGAGCTTAAAACAAAAATTCTATCCCTAAGTGCTTGTAAATAATAAATAGTAACACTTTGCAATAAGTCTTTATTTATATGGAATATATATAAAATATTTTAATGCAGATAATAATCTTCATTCTTTTGAAAATCTAAAACTAACTTAAAATTTAGTCAGCTACGAGTCCTTTAATGCAGGAACTATTATAAAACCGGGTGTTTCAAAATTTATTGAAAATTGTTATTTGACATCCTCAAGAAGATTTACCTACAGCCAAAATTAGGTCATTGTAGCGGAGAATAATTTTAATATTTTAAACATTTGCTTCAAACTTGAAAATAGTTCTATTGGTTTATTAATATTTATATTAGAATTTTATAATAAAATAATTCCATAAATAAAATTATTTTACAGTTTAATTTTTACGATTTTTAGAGTATTTTTTTGCCCTGGAAGAACTTGTTAAATTATTTTATATTTTTTGATACTTGCAATTTTAAATACATAATATAAATATGTGTTTTTTTTAATTTCAATTATTTTCAAATGCATTAAAAATTTTATTCTCTATTTATCGTATATTAATAGCATATGTTTTAATATAAATTTTAATTTAATCTAAAAAGCACACGTGCTTATAATTTATTTAGTGTTTAAAACAAACGTAAAAATATATTAAAATATATATTATCTAATCAAATAGTACTTTATATTTAAAAATATTAAAATTGATTTACAACTCGGTAATATTTCTTCTGAGTTTAAATTAACAAGTTAAACTCGTGTGACACAATCACCTGTCAAATAGATGAATGAATGGATAAACAAAAAAAAAAAAAAAGAGTAGTGAAACAATAAAATTCAAAATTTATAATTTTTTTTTTTACACTCATACAGTTAGTAATAATATTATTTGTCTCGCTGACAGATGCTGTGAAATTTCTGAAGAAGAGTTGTTTGTTTTTTTTTTTTTTGCTTTTGTAAACTACATTCATTTATCTGCTGTACAGACAATAAAAAAATAGTTTTCAAAAACACCTTAAGGTAAAAGAAATATTTATATTTCTTTGTCAGTAAAAGTAGTGTGTAAATAATCATAAGGCCACCACAAGTAGCTTAACAAATTCGATTGTATTTTTATGTGTGTGTGTGTGTGTTTTTTTTTGAAGTTAGGAGCCATTACTTAATTTTTTGTTTTACAATTATTTCATTTTTCTTGGTAATTTGTTTTCAAAAATTAATAATTTTTAAGAAAAACTAAAAAACTATTTTTTTAAATATTTAAATATTTAACAATTGAAATTCAAATTTTATAACAAACACTTTTACAAATTAACAGGAAGTAGTTTTTCTAAATCTGTGAATAGTTTAGAGGGGAGAACTTTACATCATCATCTAAACAAAACAACTGTTCTTATTCAGAATTTTTTTTAGATTGAATTTTTTTTAACAAATATTTAATTTTTGCTAATTAAAAGTAAGTTAAAATCAATTATGTATTTTTATTTATTTGTTAAATATATTTTTATAATTCAATTAATAGTAATAAAAATTAAAAGTAATAAATGTATAATTGTTTTATTTTAAATGAAAGCCTAATTTATTGCATGACAAATTAAATTTTGACTTATGTACTGTTCAATATATACATATGTATATAATCACTACAATTAAATTAATTACTTATTTATTATTTTCATATAAAACCACACCTTAAGCTATTTAAATTATAAATCATGGGATTTTTTAAATTATTTTGAAACAAATAAAAATAGGTATAGAGATCATACTGAATTATGACATAGATAAAACGTCCGAATTTATTACCTTTATATTATAAGACTACAATAAGCAAGAGAATTGTTTATTTGTCTGTCTTCAATGAACTTCAATTGAAATTTCTTTAAAATAGTTTTATATGTGTTTAATTGTTTTGTCAGCTTTTGTATCTTCTGTTTCTTTCAGCTACTATTAGACTAAAGAAATAATTGATATTTCAACACTTTTACTTTCATTTGCTTAACAAAAGCCGCAAAACTTTACAAAATTAAAAAAAAAATTGTTTTTTTTAACAAAAATCAGCAAATAGTTTTTTTAAATGTTTGTGAAAAAAAACATATGTATTTCATTTGCAAATGACTCTGAATACAATATTTATGCCAAATCTCAACCACCTTTAAAAAGTATAAGAAAAAAAAAACAACTAAAACATTATGCCTGAAACATGTAATAAATAATACAGAAATAAAAAAATGCTGCAATCTATTACCAACTCTACAAACTACTTATGGTATGATAGTACAGTGGGATTTAACGAAAACTGCCAAAATAATATTAATTTATATTGGATCTATTAGTTTAAAATCACGTTAAAAAATTCTTATCTTGAAACGCATACGATAGACAGTAAGATAAAACCAGTTATATTAAAGACAATATTGAAATAATTAAATCCTTAATTCAGAATTTATAGCAGAAAATAAGAAAAAAATTATTTTAAAAATTGCGATATTTAGTTTGATTATAATATTTAAACAGATGGTTAGATAGGCAGACGGATGAACATACATCGTTAAATCAACTCCTCTAGTAACTATAAGGCGGTTGGTTTATGTAAAAGAATAAAAAACTAAGTACATAGTGAACATAGGATTTATAGTAGATAACAATTTATAATCGATCAAGCCAGATATCTTACACGAATTATCTTCAAAATTGCCACCTGCAGTTTGACTACAATATTTTCGTGGTTAGACAGACGAACAGATATCGTTAAATCGACTGAACTAGTAATTTTAAGTTGATTAGTATGCATTAGTGTTAGGCGTTATAAATATCAGCACAGATGCATAATGTCTATATTTACTATATGGATGGTCAGACATACAGAAGGACAAATATAGTTAAAACAACTCAACTGATAAATCTAAGCTGATCGGTATATACAAGATAAAAGAGAAGTAATAACATCCTAAACTTAGGATTTATAGTAGATAACAAGTAAAAACTTTATAGTCGGTCAAGCCAGATACCCTACACGAATTTTCTTCAAAATTGTCACCTGCAGTTTGACTACAATTTTTTTTTTTTTTTTGTGAGCAGACAGACGGATAGACATCGTTAAATCGTCTAGAAATTCTAAGCAGATTAGTATGCACGCTTTAATCTGAGTCTTTGGTCAATATTTTCGGGTGTTATAAACATCAGCATAAACCCATAATTATTTTTGAATAGAGATTTTTTTCTTTTAATTTTTTGGCTCAAAAATTTTGTTCCACTGTACACCATTATTGTTGGAAATAAAAAGTACCAAATACTCGTACTAATAATGATATGGGGTGAAGAAAACAAAAAGTAAAAAGTGAAGAAAGACATGTAAAAAAAAGTCGAACGAACAGACGAACGAGATTTTATAATTTTCTATGGTAAATCATGATTTAATGATGATTTAGTAATTTTTCATTTATTACATTTTTGTGAATAATAGTGCAAAGCATGAATGTATGTTTGTGAGTGTAAACAATGAGCAAACACTTTCTTAGCAACTGCTCATGGATGCTGTAATCATTAAGATTTTAGACACGAGTACAAGCCACTAGGAGTCGAATAAACACACAATTAAAAGCATAAAACATAAAATTAACAACAGCAGCAGCAATAACAACAGCACAGTCAAAATAAAAACAACTATATACACATGCATGATTATAGGTCAAGTTGAATTCAATTGATTTTCAAATGATGGCGGTCTCTCTGGATATTGTTTAAAGTTGTCTATTCATATAAGTGTGCATATTTTTCAGCCAGGCTATCTGTTTATCTAGTTCGTATATTGAAAATATTAACTGGATTTTTTATTATTTTTTGTAGTCTGTATAATGATTTTATTTTGGGTTATTTCACTTTTCAATTTTTTATTTTTTGTTTTCTTCAAATTTGAAATTAGTTTAAAAACTTTTATTTTCATTATGAATAATTTTGTTGATTTAATGAATAACAATGTTTTGGTAGTGGTATTGGTGATGATGGCTTTTGCTGCTGTTGAGGCCTTTTATTATAATAATGATGATGTCTCTGCCACTGAAGAAGATGTTGTGTGGTTTTTTATGTACATGAAACCACTTTTACTAGTTTTTTCGATATTTTTATAATATTTTCTCATTTAAGTTTTTGGTATTTATTGTAAATTTATATTATAAAAAGAGAATAAGGTACAAGTTTTGACCGCTTAAAAATCGACTTATGCAATAAACCTTCATAATATTTAAATTTTTAGTGTATTTTTATTTTTGAAATCATGGTATGTTTTAAATAAATACAAGTAAATACTTATTTTTATTTATTTTCTTAATTTAAAAAGAAGTGTCTTAAAGTTATTTGTGATTTTTATTCCTTTATAAGACATTTAGTTGTATTAATCTTCTAACAATATTAAAATTAATGAAAAATTATATTTGATATTTATCTGTAATTTTTCTGTAGTTTAACTAATTGATTTCCGCAAATTATTTAAATTATAAGGTCTGTTTTTAAATTCTTTAAGGAAGTTATTGGAATGAGCTAACTAAAAGATTCTGTAACGCTTAATTTAAATATAGTAAAACAACACGCCATTAAATAATTATAATATTTAATATATTTTATGTGAAAAATACTTGGCTAAATTCTGAAATGACTAAATAGGGAAAAACTTTTATTTAAAAATGATGGATTTTTTTCTCAGCTGGATCGAGTTTTATTTAATATATACAATTAATAACAAAAAACAATAAATTCCATATTTAAAATTGATTTTTTTTTCTTCAAAAATCTTAACTTGTTTTCTTTTTAATTTATGAAAAAAATATTTATAACAAACATTCCTCCTCAAGCCATCAAATGGGTTAAAAAAATTGGGGGCTTTTATTTACATAATTTAGGTCAAGTTAGAATGTTAAACATATACAGCTCATGCTATATTGATTACATTATTAAGTTTTTTAACAAATAAATCACTTGACCGTAAAAAGGGGAATTTGCAACAATTTTTAATACAATAAAATAAAAACAAACATACGTATGTCAGTATAAAGGAGGTAGGCCACTAAAAACGACTTTGATTCCAAATGTTGTTAAAATTGTGCTGCACACACCAACCACAACTACTATTGTTTAAAATAGTTTAAAAAAATGTGCAACAACAAGAGCAAAATTGTTACAACATTTTAAAAGAAAAAACAACAAATATTTAGTAATAACGCGCTTTTAATTGCAAAGGCTTAAAATTAAACAAAAAAATACTTTAGTAATTGGTGCAAATCAAAAGCTTTACAAGAGGCAAGTCAACTCGAAAAAATACAATATATAAGTATATTCATACATTCTCCTTTTTGAGAATGAACATGAGTGAATATGAGCTGGATGATGATTATGGCAAAATGAATGAACGAATGACTTTGCTGCAAGTTAATATGAATTTACTACATACAGCAAACACTCTCACTCAATCACTTGTTTAGAAGTTGGGTTTTTCCACTTTAATCCCTCAACTCTTAGAGCTTTTTGTTTTACTGATTTTTTACAACTGAATTATTTTGGACTTCAAACAACCGGCTTTCTGCATGTACATATGTAAGGCAGTAGTGTTTGTAAATCAAATGTTTAAGAAAAAAACACACACACAAATCAAAATAGGTAATGATGTTTATAACCAGCATTAAACTACAATTATGTGGCATTTACTCACTCATTCGTTCAACACGAATATATAAAAATGTTGTCCATAAACTCTGCACAAATGTGTGGAGGCAACTTAACTTCAACAAGTTTTTTTTTTGGCATTAATTTTGTTTTGTGTTAAAATCGATAGTTATTGTTGCATGTTGATTTACAATTGAAATCATATTCTATTAAGATAATTCCTTAAGAAAATTAAGATACAAAATTATGTCAAAAAATTAAATATTAAAGAGATACACTTTTTTTACCTGATTACTCAAAATGATGTTTAGGAGAGAAATATTTTTAAAGGAATAAAAATTTCACTACTTTAAAAGAAGAACTTGGAGCATATTTTGCCTCTATTTCGAACTTATTTCAAATTAGTTGTATACAAGTGAAGATAAATATCTATTTAAAAAAAGTATAAGTATTATTCAGAAAACTATAATTTCATCACTTTAAAAGTAATTTTAGTAGCTTCTAATAAAGTCAAATAAAAAAATGTAATCTCAAAATTCCATTCCAGAAAAACATTTTCTAGTTAGAATAAAATCATACCTGTATTTTTATTTTTGACGCTGTTTTCTCCTAAGTATATATATATATATATATATATATATATATATATATGTTTTGTAAATGGTTACGCAATTTTGAATAAATACTTTAAAAGTAAATTAATGAAACCTATAAATTAAGAAAACACTTTCGGATTTTCTCTGAATGAAAATCATGTATTAAAATTATAATTATTCTATTTAATTTCAACATTAAGAACTTCCTCACATTGCTTTTTAATCCTGTTTTGGAAGATATTATTTCGGTAAATTTTCACAGTATAAAATTAACAAAATAATAACTTCAAGGGCACAAGTTCAGTAACTAAAATTAATAATCTTAATAATGGCAACCATGGGTTAAAATGCATTTTTCGTTCGACATCGTGGGACAGACAGTAAATCTTTTGATTATTTCAACTTTATATTTTAAATTATTTAAACCTGTTTAAAGGATTTTTTTAATAGAATAAAATGTTTTTCTAACCATCACAACTTTATAGAAAGCTTCCAAATTAAACTTTACAACACTCCTAAATGTAATTATTTTTAAAAAAATTCTCATATGACCTCATAAGGGTTAAGAAAATATATTATTGTTTATTAATGAAATAAATATTACAACACTTTTTTAATTTTTTGTTAAATAATAAAAAATTCCCTTTACTAACATGATTTTTCAATATTTTATTTTCAAACAACAGACTTGAAAGGTTTTCAATACATTTTTTTAATTTAAACAAAAAAATTTTATGTCAAGTCATTTAAAATTTTCAAATGTTATTTTACTTAAATGTGTGATTTGCGTAATTCGAACAATTATTATTTTATTAAGTACATTACAAAAAAAAAAAAAAAAAAGTGGAAAAAATCATAGACAAAAATAATACTCGTAATAATTGTAAGACGCCATCTTTGAGGTAAAGAAAATTTTTGCTTTGTCACTTAATTCAATGATTTTCATTGACTATTGATTTAATAAACATTTTTGTTAACAATAAAAACAGCAACAAAAAAAAAAAACCTTTAAAAACCTAGGCAAACTTACAACATTTATGAATTTACATATTTAAGTTTTAGGAAATCCATATAACATAAACTTATTTATTAAAAACAAAAGGGTGTAACTGCAAAATTATAAAATTAAAATAAAATTTAAACATAAACTTGAAGTTCTTAATAAAAATAGACATAAATAAATTATAGGTCTATATTTATTATTGTTATAAATTTTATTTATTATGCATAAAGTAGTAAAATAATAAATTTAACTCATTTATATTTGTATATGCCCTCATGTGCTTTTTACAAAATTTTAGTTAATTATTAAACAAATAGCTATCAATATCCATAATAAAATTATTTGACCAATTCAACTCATTAACTAGAAATTTTATGTTTGTTACTAGAAAATTGTTGTTTTTAAAGGCCAACGACACTTTAAAATCATGTTAGTAGAGTAGGTTGTTAAAATATCATTAAATTGTTTTTTTTTTTTTATTTTTTATTTATTTTATATTTTTTGTTTACAGTGATCTTGTATTCGTGTTTATAACTGACCTTACTTTACACCCTTGAGAGTAAATCTTCATAAACTTTGGTTACATCAAAGAAGTAAACTTGTTTTATATTTCCCTCAAAGTCAAATTCTTTAGAATGAGATGAGAAACGTGCATGGAATTTTTAAATTGGTTTTATTATTATTATTATTTTTTTTTTTATTTTAAATTATAAACATTTAAACAAGTTTTTTTCTATTAAATAGTATGTCAATAATGAAGTTGGAATATTTTTTTTCTCTTTTTGTTGTATAAATATTTCAACTAGGAAAAAAACTGATGAAATTATTATTAAATACTATTAAATAAAATATTAATATTTTAAGCACGATAATAATATTTAAATTTATTTTATAAATTATTTTACTTTTAAATTTTATATCAGTTGAATTCAGCATGCGAAATTAAAACAAAAAAAAATGTTTTTTTTTATTAATAATTAAAGAAATTTTTGCAGTCTTAAACAAATTTGAGTTATATTTCATTTTTATCTGATAATAGATTTTTTGGAAGATGTTTATAGTTCCATGTTCTCATATTAAATTGCTAGAATTGTTATTCTTGTTTATCAAGATAATAGACCATGATGTGTGTATAATAAGTTTAATTTTGGAATTTTTAAATTAAAAAAGAAAAAAAAAACGTTTAAAGTGAAAAAGTTGTAGAGTGGTGTTATAGAGGATGTGTTGAAAAAGTGCTGCAACAGTAATGATTTCAATCCATGATTGTTATTAGAAAATTGTTCATTTTTATGATCGTAGTTTCTGTTTTCTAAGTTGTGTCCTTAAAGTAACTATTATGTTATATTTAGGTTGTGAAAATTTAACAATATTTTTGAAAGTAATGACAATTTAGTTTAAATTTGCTACGAACTCTATAGAGATAGTAGGCCAAGAGCAGTACTTGAAAGTAGTAACTTTCTAGACAATTTTTTAGTTATATGAAATAAATTATTTCCCTAGATATTATTCCAAAAAACATATAAAATGTGTAGCCAGATTATTATCAAAAATTATATGATTCTCATCAAAAAAAAAAAAAAAAAGATATGAAAGCAATAAATTTAACAAAGTGCTGCCAATGCAAGGGAATTCTTAATGCTGAAAGGAAAGTGCAGAAAAAAAACAAATAATTGGATTTCAGGGAATGTGCTTTTTTATGATTTCTAATCATTGCAGTGAGAGGTCTCAAAAACAGATTTCCTGCAGAAAGTGGGAACCGTATAAAGTAGCTAACAATATGGTGATCTTTGCCCTAAACTTATTATTGTTTTTTTGGTACAATATTTGCTTCCAAAGTCAAAGATTTATCAAATACAGAAAATCTATATATAATAAAATTTTTTAGTAAATTTTCTCTTACCTATATTATAAATTATCCATATCCATATATAAAATACATAATCATATATTTTTGAACCGCGTTTGTCATTGTTTTTAAAATTGATAACTTTTTAACCAAAAAATTATTTAAATTTCAAGTTGCGAAGTGTAGAAGTTATATAAAGCATAGGCTGAAGAACATAAATTCATATGCAGGCTACAGCCACTATTTCAAGGACTAAAACTATAATAAAATTGTTCTGCCCTGACCTCTCCTGATGAACAATATTTTTAATTTTCCAAAGTTAATATATATAAGCAAATAATTTTAAATTATTATAATATTATACATATACAAGTGAGATTAAAACAATTGAAATGTATAACAATTTTAACAAGCTTTCAATCCTTTCGATCTTTATTTGGTGTTCCTATAATTTACGAAAGTATTTCAAACATTTTGCACATATATAAAACTATAAAGTTGAAAATTTATAAATTTCATTCCATTTAATATTTACATGGTACTTACTAGTAAATCCATTTTTTCACTTAATAATTTTCCATAAAAGTCATTATCTTTATGATTTGAACATATCAATCAAATTACGTTATCACATTAGCTCCATTTTAATTTCTTATAATTTATATATAATATTAATATTCTAAGAATTATTTAAAAGCTTTTCAAACTCTTTTCAACACTATTACTAATTTTAATAAAATTATTCAATAATATTTTTATTGTAAATAATTATAATTCTCTTTTTTTAATTCCTTTATATTTAAACTTGACACGATAACAATTTGCTAAGGTAATTTACAAACACTTTAATTAACCTTTACTTTTAATATCGTAATATTCAATTTTTTAAATAACTACAACAACATAAAAGTTCAGAATTGTAATCAATTTTAAATGTCTTTTTTTTAAGCAAAATTATAGACGTGTTATGGCAGAAAAAATAAATAAATAAATAATGCAACAACCGTTTACAAACTGAATTGAATTGTTCAATATTAAATTTAAAATACAAAACAATATTAATGTGTTTAACAGATTAGATAAAATATTTATCATTTATTATTATCATTTAAGATAGTGAAGTTATGCTTGATCGTTAAAAGTTTTGGTAACTTTTTACAGTAGGGAAATATGTATAAGAACGAGTGGTGAACATAATTCAAAATTATTGATTTAAAATTTTATTTAAAAAAAATTGTTCCTGAAAAATTTTTCTCAGTGATATCAAGGCCATTATAGCTTGTACAGACTAGACATTTTTTTTCGAGACAAACATCAAAATTTTATAAGCATAAAATTTTGTCTAGTGTAGACATAATTTATTAGTATTATTGCAACGTCAGAGCTCTCAGACACCTTTTACTTTGGTTGTTGCTAATATTATATTTATTATGATATACATCTTCCATTATAGTTAATAAAGATAAAAAATTGGACGTTTATTTTGATAAAAGATTAGTAAGTCTGGACACTAGGTTAAAGGTTAAATTTTATTTATAACACTTTAACTGTGCTATAGCTATGAACAGGGAAACCAAAAATATGCTCCAAAAAATTGTTTTATGCGCCTAAAAAATACACTTAAAATTCGAAAATATTCACATAAAATTAAAAAATATGTTCTTAAAATATATTTTTTTCTGAATAAATTTTAAATTTTCTACTATTCATGATAAAAATAAATTGATTTTTATTAGAAATTTCTAAAAAATATTTTTTGGTTTTAAAGAAAATATTTTGCAAAATATGTAAGATTTTTCTCTTGTAAAATTAGCAAAATTATGCTCTTTAGTGTAATAAATCAAAATTAAGCTTTTAAGTATTAAATATTAAAAATATGCCATTTAAATCGCTAAAATATGCTCTCAAATAATGATTTTCTATGAAATTATGACAATATGTACTGTTAGGATCAAAATCTGCAAAAATATGCTATAAAATTAAAATTGTCTGAAAGGGATAAATAACTAATTGTTTGGTTCACTTGAAGCTTAGGAAAAAATATGTTTTTGCATAATTTTGGTTGCCCTGGTTGTGACAGTTCGTTTTTTAAGTAAATTTATAGGTGAATAATTGAATAGTTAAAAAAAAATATATATATTATCAGTAAGGTATTTTTAATTCGCCTAGAACTTTTAATACTTAAATATCTATTTAATTTCCTATCACTTGTATATAAATACACCTACTTGCTTGTTTGCACAAGTATATAAGTAAAAATATGTATAGATGTTATGGGAAAAACTTAATAAAATTGTATACCTATTATTATTCTCTTTTTATAAAAAAAGTGCACTTTACCACTGCTACACATATTATTTCATAAGAACAAAAACAAAAAAAAAAAAAAGTAAAATAAAACAATACTCTAACACCTCCTCCCTCCAATGCTTCCTAAGATGAACACTATAATTGTTAAAACATTTTTCTTTGGATTTTGTTATTGTTTTATATTTAAATTATTGTTGTTGCTGTTTGTTATTATTAGTGTTAAGTATTTTTTTTTTTTTTTTGCTATTGCTTTTGTTTCTATTTTATTTTATTGGTATTGTGGCAAAATTGTTGTCGCTCATGCAATCAAATTGACTGATTAACTTTTATTTTCTTTAATTACATTACGTTAAATTATAGTTTTTTTACAAATATTTTGTGTAGCGTATTTGATTCTATTTAAAGTAAATATTTATTAAAGGTAGAATCCATATTTCAATGCACATTGTATATATGTATGTTATGGGCCAAGTTTACAATTTTAAAATTTATTTATATTTTTGTAACAATTTCAATGATAAATATATAAACAAAAAGTAAGTAGTTGAAAGAAGATTTTTTTTTTATGCAAATATTTGAGTAATTCCGAGTTGAAAACAAAGTAGACATGAAAAATAAACCGGTAACTAATTAATTAAATACATTTACTAGAATGTTTACAATATGAAATCACTTTAGAAATTAAAGTTTAAATTTATAATTGAACTTTGAGATCTTAATAGGATAACATTATATGTAACAAGAATTTATTACAAATTAATAATTAAATATAAAATTTATAATTTTAAATAAAAAAATTTAATCGATTAAGAGCAAAGTTTTGAAGAAATTCAAAAGGCTAATATAGAAATAATTGAATAAATAAATGGAAAATTTTTAAATTATTATTAAATAAAAATGAGGAAATTTTGTAATTATTTATAATTTATAATTATTTATAATGAATGAAAGTTTTTTTAATTAATTTATAGAAATATTAAAACGTCAAATTTTTGTTTGAGTTAAAAACAATTTATTTATTTTCCCTTTTTGAAAGAATTGTTAAAAAAAATTTAAAAAAAAAGGAAAAAATTAGGAAAAAATTCAATATTATCATACACACTCATTTAAATAAAAATGGAAATATTAATTTTTCGGTTCTCGTTTTTCATTTAGACCATATTTTTTGTATTTTTTTTATTAAATTACAAACAAAAACAACATTTATGCAATGTGTTCTTCATTAAAAATAGCAATTTTAAGGAGAATGGAAAATTTGAGAGAATTATTTTTCTAAAAAATAGGGGAAAAATGCTATGTTTTTTACAAGCCAGAGGAATTTTTCTTCAATTTTTCAGGCATTACTGGTCGTATATCACAATTAACTATGTAAAAGACATCAACAAGAACGAAAATGTTAAATTTTATTGAATGAAAGTTGTCTGAGCTCAATTATTAAAAACTTTGTCTTGACGGTGCAATAATATTAAGAAATTATGTCTACAATAGAAAAATGTTTATTCTGTTAAAATTTTTTCTTTGTCTAGTTTGAACATGCTTTAAATACCGAGCAATAAAAGATCTGCAAAAGCAATGATTTTGTCAGCAGATTCATTAGAAGGAAGTACTTAGTGCTGAAAAAAGTTTAGTGATTTCAAACCATGATTGCTATTAAAAGAATATTATTTTTTATGATTATTACTGCTTTTAAAGTTCTTTCCTTAAAAATGTTTATATAAAAGTCAATTAATTTTAAATTGATGCAAAATATGCAGTTAGTTCTACTTCAGAAGTGCTTTTAAAGCAAGTAATTTAAAAGGAAAGAAAAAAAGTATTGTAATATTTATTTTATTATTTATATATTTATTTATTTATTTATTTTTTAAATTATACATATATTTATTTGTATATATATTGCTAGCACAAGAAAAATTTTTCAGTAGAAATTTTTTTAAAATTTATTTTTTTTCCCAGCAAAAAATAACGAACTTCTAAAAAGTGTAAAGTTTGTAAATTTACTATTAGACAGTGTTGAAAAAGAGTTTCCAAAAAAATGAAAAAATATATAGAATATACTGTTAGGAAATGCAGAAAAAAACCTTCAGAACCAATGATTTGCGTGATTGAAAAAATTTTAGTTTTTATTATTCTTATTCATTGCTTCGGAATTTATGCCTTTAAAGTATTTTTTTATTATTTTATTCGGGCAATATTTCAATCTTCAATATTTCAAAGCAATATTGCTACATCATTTTCTATGAGAAAAATATGAAGTTTCAAGACTATTTTCCACTTAAAAAATAAAACATTTGGAACTAAATGATTTACTAAACCGATTATTAATGTAAACGTTCTGATCAAACTATAGTTTACAATTTGCAAATTATCTTAATAAAATTTGACACATAACTTCCGTTCCAAAGAGAACCCAAGTGAATTTCGTGGAAATCGTGATAAAAATATTTATTACGATTTCCTTCAAGCGTTCGCAGAAGGCTCCCCATTGAAAATCATTTTTGGAAAATCATACGTGCATACATTTATATATAGATGCTAGTATCGATATCATAATTTGGCTTAAATTATATCAACTCGTTTCACTATAGAAAAATCTTGTGTTGCGACTTTTAAGAAGACTAATTAGAAAAATATAAATTAATATTTTAGTTGTTTTTAACATTAAATAGTCTAAAATTAAAATCCTATGTAGAATATAAATAATTTTGTACAGAAATTTCATTAAAAATGATATATTTTTTATGATGCTAAGTTAGAAAGTCTAAAAACATTGTTCATCAGGACAGGCATACATAGAAAAATTTATTTATAGAAAAAATTTATTATATTTTTAATTCTTGAAATACTGGCTATAACCTGCACATGAGTTAATTTATCTCTAACCTTTGCCTTATACATATTGAAACATAAAATATACATAATTTTTTTTAGTTAAAAAATTACTCATTTATTATTCATTAATTTGCACCTGTCTAATTAATATACGGACATTGAAAATATATGATTCTGTATTTTAAGATATGAATAATTTACGACCAAGTCTGCTGTTAGCGTTAATCATTTTTATCAATGTGCGCAATGTGTGTGTTGTGGAAATTTTGAAAATTTCAAAAAAAGAAGAATCTTAAAAATAGAGGTTTCACCAAAACAACGCAATTTTTAAGGTGCTATCAGCATATGTTAGAACTATTACAGCATTTTCAATATTTTTTAAAATATACTGAAAAAAAATAATTTTATTTTTTTGCACAATTTCGTAAATAGCAAAAAAAGTTTATTGGTTAAAAATCTCCAAAAATTGTGAATAATAATAGACATATTTTGGAATATTTTGCTGAAAAATCAAATGAATATCAGTACTAGTCGAAAAATATATTCATTTACACCTTACTACTATGGAAATAATACATACAAAGAGCGCGATTTTAGTTTTTTTTTTGGAAAGTGAATTTTCGAAAATTTTTAATCATGTATCTTATTTACTGATAAGTTTTACATCGAAGATAATTTATATTATTTTAAAACTCGAACTGTGTTGCGAAATTTGTGAGTCTGATTTTTGAAGTTAAGAACATATTTTTTGGTCCATAACATTATAAGTTCTTAAAATATTTTGAAGCTGCCTGAATTTTAGTATTTGACCTCAATATTAACGTAATGAATGAAGTTTGAAGATGAATGCCGCTGTAGCCGGTGTAAATAATTTTTATTTATTTTATTACAATTTTTTTCATATTATCAATTTTAACCATTAAGATGATTCTTTGTAGATAACTTTCGATGATCTAAACTCATATATTATATTTAAAAAAATATGAAACCAAATTTGGAAAATTGTGAAAATTTTTAAAATTTCACAAAATTTTTGTTTAAAAATTTTTTAACGCCACTCGCAATTGCCATTTATTAAAAAATTCTGCTTACGCGATATTTTAGACAATTGCAATAAAATCTGTATTTGTCAATCTCGAAAACTTACATTTTGCTAATATTTACGCTAGTTACATGGAAGTTTGTGATAAGGCTATCCCATGTCTGGCTTCTTGACATCAACGAGATTTGCCTCAAACTGTAGAAAGTCACTTCATCTTTAAAATATCGTCTTTTAAATTTAAATTCACTTATGCCCTCAAATGTTTTATCAAAATAACTGCGAAATTTAAAAAATCGTTAATTTTTGGTTTCATATTTTTATCGGCGCATAACTTTTCATTACATAGTAATATTGTAACTTGTTATACATCATATGAATTTCTTATGTGTTATCCCTCTACTAAATGGCTGTAGTTCCGTGAGATTTTATGTGAATGACTTAAAATTTTGGATTTGGAAAATTTTGGTCTACCAAAATGCGTCACCAATTTTTCTATTTTTAAAATAAACTTCAGAAATGCAAGACACATAAAGTCGGTTTAAAGTTGATGCTATATTCCAATAGTTTAAAAAAAAAAATAAAATAATATTTGAAAAGACATTGACTTTGGAGGAGTTCACCTGGTTTAAAGTTAAGCACATTGTTAGATATTGAATGCGATATTTAGTTTTACAAAATTCGAACTTCTAAAATTGGTATTTCTGCTGTAAAACTATTCGAGAGACCCCTCTGTGCAATGTTGTAATTTAAATGAATTTTTTAATACAGAAAAAAACTGCTGAAGCATGTGATTTTTTATGAATCCAAGTTATTGCTTCTAAAGTTTTTCTTTCAAATTACTTGAATAGAATTTAATATTTATTAATATACTTTTATAAAAATATGTATTTAATTTGATTAAAATTTATTAAAAAGACTTATAATTTTCTTAGAAATGCTTAAAGAAATTTACTTTTACTTTCAAAAATGTGCATAATATGCACTTAGTTCTCCTTTTAAAATGGTGAATATGCTATTACTCTGAAAGTACTTCTCTACTTTTTGTTTTTGCTTGGTTAGTTTATGCAAACTATTGTCTATTTCAGTTTTATGCCATAAATCTTAAGCTGATGTCCCACTCACAGTTTAATGAGTTGATTTAGAATTTAGATTTGTAAGCTACACACGATTTTATTGAAACAAACTCATTTTACTTGCAAATACTCGTATTTTAAAAACAGTTGAAATTGTTTTATAAATACAATAAAATAATTTTTTAAAAATTTTTATTAAAAACTAAAATTATTAAAAATATTTTACAAAAATATAAATTATAACTTTTTTATTCAATCAGACTTAATTCTAAATCATTTTCAACAAAACTAAAAGAATGTGCATAGCTAAAACTAAAAGTACTTTATTCAAATTTCAAGTTTGTATTGACATTAGGCCCACTTTTATTACTTAACAAAAATCGCGCGAATTCAATTGATTCCATTTCTTGGTTAAACGTGGACATTTTTTTAAAGAATTGAAAATGAATATTTTGCGGATTTGCAAATTAATTGTTGTATATTTAAAACTTTTTGCATATTTTAATCAAGCAATCAACCAACCTCTACTATATATTAATTTCGAAATCAAAATGCCGCATTTTATATTAAAAAACAAAAAGCAAAATAATAAAAAAACAATCTTTAAAATTTTTGTTGAGAAATCGTTTAACTCAAGTGATTGAAATATTTTTTTTTTTTTTCAAATTAAACAAAAAAAAAAAAAAGTTGATACAAAAGAAAAATTTGCATTTGACATAATTTGAAAGAATAAAATGAATATTAAAAGAAAAATAAACAAAAACATAACAACTCCAACAAAATACAAAATTTTAATTTAAAATGTAAATAAGAAGAGAGTTTTTTAAAAAAAGATGTTATAAAATAGTTAAATATTTAACAATGAAAACACACACGGACTAACAGAGAAAGGTTTGAAAAAAAAACGCAACTTTAGTTTGTTGCACATGTTGCGTTTTAATGATAAATTCATAACTACTTTTTTGCCCTATGTTAAATAATTATTTTAGTAAAACTAGAAAATTTTAAATATAAAATTAATTTAAACAAAAGGATGAAAACTGCGTTACAACATTAAAAAACAAGTAAGAAAGATATAGTCGGTCAAGCCCGACCATATGATACCATATGTCTATCAAAATTTGTGAAGGAGTCTTATATTAGACATGTAGACAATTGTAGACCGATACTTTTACTAAGTGTAAAATAAAATATACGAATACATAATATTACATTAATATTAACTTTTATATAAATTTATGCACTTTAGGGTAATTCCCGAATGTGGGCTTATATGGGAGCTATGGTAAATTATGGAGCGATCCTCATAAAATTTGTCACTGTGATTTCTACCTATATGTGTCGAATATAAACTTGATACTAACATGTGCGATCTATGTCCGTTAAAGTGATTTTCGGAAGAGTGTTTTATATGGGAGCTATGGTCAATTATGGAGACCGATCTTCATGAAATTTGGAACGAAGATTGATACTTATACAAAACTTCCTTGCACCGAATTTCATTACAATATTGCTATATTTAAGGCATTTATGATCGTTAAACCCATATTCCGGGAGGACATTTGTATGGGGGCTAGGTGAAATAATGGACCGATCATAACCAATTTCAATGGGTTTCGTCCTTGCATCATGAAAGTTCTACGTGCCAAATTTTATTGAATTATCTTAAAAATTGCGACCTGTACTTTGTGCAAAAGGTTTACATGGACAGCCAGACGGACGGACGGATGGACACAAAAGTGATTCTGAATCGATTGGTATACTTTAAGGTGGGTGTTGGATGATCTTTTCTGTGCATTATTTTAACAAGAAAATTAACCTTGATAATATTTAGCACTTTTTAATAACTTTAAGGGTTTTTTGAAACAAAATATATCTTGTTATTTAGTAAATATTTAAAACTTGTTTAGGGATACATTTTCAAGGTCATATTATTACAACATGCCGTAAAAATAACCATAATAATACTGGTAATTTGAGCTTAATATTACAACAATGACAAGTACAACAACTACAACAGCAAAGACAACAAATGCATAAAAACCCAAACTTGAAAATGTGTGATTTCTTGCTTTCATGACTTTTTTTCATAGAAAGTGGTTCGTTGTTTAGTTGGCTAGTTGGTAGTGGCTGGTTGGTGTCAAGTTCATTTTCAATTCAAAACAATCAAAAAAAAAAAAAAAAAAAAGAAAAAAACCCAAGAAATCTGGCGCGTCTTATAAATTTTATTTTTGGCAATGTCATGTTCAAAAGAAATTCTTTAATTGTAAGTCAGCACTAAGTTTATTCTTTATTTTCTTTTACTATAACTTCTTGGTTATTATTATTTTTTTATTTATTTATTACACATGTGTATATTATTCTCTTTTTTTATGAAAAATTAAGTATAATAATTAATTCAAGGTATTATTACACTTAATATTAATATTAGTAATAAAAATATTAACAACTTCAACAAAAACTACTATCAAAATAACTGTTTTTTGTTGGTTTAAGCCAAAATGTTTTGCTGATGTATGCAAAATTTTATTAAAAATATTTTATAGCGTTTTTTTTCTTTTTTTTTTTTTTTTTTGTTTATTTTATTATTTTATTCATGCTAATGACAATTTCACACTAACTTTTGTTGCTAAAATTTGTATATGAAATATTCTATGGAAAGAAAAAAGACAACGGTTATTTTTGGCCAAATGCTTTCATTGTAGAAAAATTTTGTTTGAGAAATATACCAAGTCAGGTTATCAGATAAAATAAATGAATATTTCGAAATGATAAAATTTCTGTTTAAGATATTTTCTAATTGGTAACATTGTTCTAAAACTACACATTTTTAAATATCGAGAGCTTATATTCAAAAAGGACTATCTGCAAAACACCAATTGTTCAGGAAATCATAAAAAATATTTCTTTCACTTATTTTTCAAATGCGTCTACTAAACTTTACATATAAAAATAAATACCATTATTCGCAAATTTTTGGTATTTTTACGTTAAAACTGTAAAATAACAAAAACGGAAAGGTGTTCATAATTTAAATTATAAATAAATATTGGAAAGAAATTGTCAAACTTTTTCATTTAAACTGATTAAAATTATATTTAATTTCATATCAACAACTCATTTGTGACTAAAATATTCAAAAACGTTATTTATAGTGTTTCAACATTACAATCCTTTCAAAATCAAACAAAAACATGCAGATATCCGATTTTTTCTTTAAAAAAAAAAAAAAAACATATATCTTGTAGATAGCCCAAAAATAAAAATGCAAAAAAATGTGTTAAAAATATTTTTCTTTTCAAAATGTATACCACTAATAAAGGAAAAAAATATTATTGGAAATCTTTCAGTAGATATAATAAAAAAATTAGAAAATTTATTTAATATTTCCTTAGTAAATTAAATTTGAATATTTTTCACTTAATTAGAAGTTCTTTTTAATCATTAGTATGTGTGAGCCTAAATATTTTCGCTGATGGGCATTCATGAATCATTTTATATTATTTATATTCTTAAAGACTGTAGTTGTAAAATAATTTTTTTTCAAAAATTTTGACTTATAAATATTTTATAGTTTTAGATTTAAAAAAAAAACAAGTTATTCGTTAAATAAGCTTTAAAAGCATGACGAAAAATAAATTTAAATCCAAAAGCTCCATTACAAATTTAAAAATAAATATAAAATAATTTATTATTATTTTTTGAATCGACATTATAAAAGTTTTGTTTTTACGCACCCTAAGAAATATTTAAAAATCAGTTTTAAAAGGTTTATGAAACTCATAGTAATGAAAAAACTTTCAAATATTTTTCAATAAATAAAAATAATAAAAATAAATTTCAAAAAACTATAAAATAAAAAGTTCATAAGATTTTTAATTTTTAAAAATATTTAATAATAAGAAATATACAATACAAGAAAAAACTTTAATATATTTTTCAAAAAATAAAAAAGTTCATAAACTTTTAAAAAAATAAAAATCAAAAAGCAAAAAAACCTTTTTTTAGTTCAAAGAAAAATTTAAAAATTTTAATTAAAAATTTTTTTATTATAGGAACAATAAAATATTTAAGGCTTCAAATCAACTTTTGACCTTTTATAGTTAACGAAAAAAGCTTCCCAAAAAGCTAAACTTTGATCTACAGTATCTCCTTCAAAGCTTAATTTTCCCATATGAACAGGTAATAAAGTAGAAAACTTTAGTTCCTTTAACTTTTCTTGTTTACATAAAAATTATTATTTTTTATAATTGAATTTTGTAAATTAAGAAGAATTAAGAATAAATAATAAAATAAAAAATTAATAATAAAGAATTAATTCAATTTAATTCTTATTAAATAACTAATTCGAAGAAAGTGAGAGAACAGAGATTTTGTATATTAAATTTACTTTTTTAGCAAAATTTTTTTATTTATTAATTTTTGAATTTTCTTAATAAGATTTAATTAATTTTTTGTAAAAATAACTTATTTGAAGAGAGTGAGAGAACAGAGTTTCCAAATATGAAATTAACTCTTTTAAAAACAATTATTATTTTATTTATTTCATTTCATTTTTTTAAGGATAAAACCCAATATTAAATAATTAATTTTTTTCTTTTCTTCATTAAATAACTCATTTAGATTTAATAATTTTCTATTATGGAAAAATTATTTAAAATTACAAAAAAAAATATTAATTATTATTTGTTAAATTTTAAAAATTTGATTTTAAATTGTTAATTTGAAGAGATAGAGAGAGAGAGAGAGAGCAAGTTCTAAAACTGGTCTAATCAGAACCACATGAGAATGTTTAATAACATCCTTAGCACTAGTCGTGATGCAATCGATTATGGCACTCATGCAATAGATTGTTATTGTAAATTGGTTTTAAGTAATGTTTTTTGAGAAATAGTAATTTAAAAGAAAAGTGGTCTTTAGAAATTGTCTTATTATAATAAAAAATAAAATCAAACAAAAATCATTGATTTTAATAACTGGCTCTTCAACCGTTCCCTAACGCTTCTATACAGAAAAAAATATTACCTTATATTTATTAATTATATTATATTTATTAACACAGTTGTTTCATTTTATATCAAAATTTAATTAATATATTCAAGCAAAAATAGAATATAAAAATATTAAAAATAAAATTCAGGTGTTATTTCTCATTTAAATTTTTAATTCATTCAATCATCCACTTGATTGATTTAATAAATTTTTTTAATTGGAAAAAATTTCTGTTTTTCCTTTTTTTTTTAGAGTTATTAGTAACTGACATAATAATTTTGGTGAGAGGTGCAAATTTAAATAATTTTTAACTGAATGAATTATTTTGGTGATTGGTGACTTTTTCTATGTATAAAACTAGTTCTGAATGTAATAATTTCAAACAAAAATCATTGATTAAAGAGCTAGTTCTAGAACCCTACTGGTTAGGCAACACTTCTACAGAACTAGTATTAGATGTGACAATTTCGAACAAAAATCATTGGTCGTAACGCCAAAGTGAAACGAGTACAGGATATTTTCATGCGTTTTTGAATTAGTTCTAGATCTAATACATTTTTTCCTGGGTATTTAGAAAAATATTGTTTCTTATTGTTCACTATTTTCTTTTTTTAATTTATATAATACAAATTTTTAAAACAAAAAAACATTTAGATTTTATGTTTAATTATCTTTAAAGGATATTTTAATTATTATTTATTTATTTATTTTTATTGTGTTTTTTAATTTACTTTTTTTTAACTCACCATTTTTATTATTTGTAGTTATAGGCTTAACTTTTGAAAACGTTGTTTTAATATTATTTCTTATTATCGTTTTGAGCAAATGTATTTAATGCTAAAACTGATTTTAATCCTTTAATTTGATGTGCAATTTCTCGTTAAACTGTTGGCATGAAATGTTTTAAATCAATAAAAACTGAAAACACTTGTTTATAAATATTAAACACTTGTTATTTTTCCTTTTTAAATTCTTGTGTGCTTTGTGTGTTTGTTTTTTCTTTATATTCAAATTTTTAGAACAAAATTTTGTGTTTTTCATTCAACAATTTGTTTAAACTTTGAATTTTATTTTTTTCTGGATTTTTTAATTTTTTTTTTTTTATTGTTCTATTTTAACAATTTATTTATTTTATTGAATTTTGTTTTATTGATATTATAGGTTAATTCTTCACGTTTGTTTTATTTTAATTTCTTGAAAAACATTTTTATTTTTGTATTTTATATATATTTTCTTTATTTATTTAAATTTTGTTCCAGCTTAATATTTTTTCCACAGACAAATAAAGAAAAATGTTTTGAATAAAAACTGTTTTGTGGCGCAGAAGAAGATGTGGTCGTCCAACAACGTTATCATTCAAATCAAAATCACTGTAATAAGTTTCATTTCGCTTTGTTGCTTTACTTTTATACGGCCCCAAAAGTCTCAGCTTAAACTGAGTAAGTTTTTCAAAATTCTGAGTGTATTGTGTTAAAACTATTGGAGACAGTGTGCATGTGTGAGAGTAACACATATATGTGTGAGCGCTTTTTCTTCTTCTTTAAGTTTAAGTTTGTGTTGTTATTGCTACTTCTGTTGGGAGTACAAACGATCGTTGTGTGAGTTTTACTTATGCTTTAGTGGTGGCGAAAATTTTTATTTATGTATTTTTTTTAATTTTGTTTTAGGATTAAAAAAAAAACATAACAAAATTAAATTCCAAATCTTGTTTAAAGTTTTCCAACCTTGGCTCTTTGTGTATATTTACACCTGTGTAAGTGGTAGAGTAAAATATGCAAAAAAAAAAACAACAACAACATGCTTATAGCTATTAGGAAAGAATTGAGTTTAAAAGATATAGTTTAAATCTCTTCTGAGCATCTCTTTAGTACTCGTATAACAGTTTTCTTTTGTAGAGATTTTCAAATTTTGTTTATTTTACAACAACAGGAGTTGAGTTAATGTCTATTTGTTTTTTTTTTTTTTTATTTGTTGTACTTTTGTTTATTGTTGTAGTTGTATATAATGGAAAGTTTATGTATTGCTAAATTCCATTGTATTGAATTTAACAAAAATTTAAACTCAAATTTTCTTCAATAAAGTAAGAATTGTGTGCTTTTTCTTTTGTTGTAGTTGCAGTGTTGGATATTTCATAAAAAAATGTTATTATTTTTTTCTAAAGGAAATTATAGATGTGTACAACAAATATTCCCGATTACAATTACTGATTAATATAAAATTGTTGCTGTTTTTTGGTGTTGATTGAGTTGTAAACATATAATTAAGTTTTATTTACAAATTATTGACGTATTTTTAAAATTGTTTATCACTTATTTGCAAAAAATATTAATATATGTAGAAGTAATAAATAATTTATTATAAGTTTTGTTTTGCAAATTATTTAAGACATTTTGAGATTACTTCAGTCGACATTAATAGATAGATATGGGGAATTCTCTTTTTTCGTTTACCTTTAAAAAAAAAACGATTTTAACCTCAAATACTTTTTTTAATTCAGATTTTTGCAAGTTATGTTAACAACACTTCAGGGAGCAAAACAACAAAAATTCAAGACCTGAAAGCACTCAAAATTAAAGAATCAAAGAAAGTATTTGAAAATAACAAGTTTTTCTTATTCTTTTGATTCCTGTAATAGCGAATTTTATCATATGTGTCCAATTATTCTAATGCAAGCTACAAACACTTGCAGAAATAGGCCAACATATGTTTAATTAGTACGTTATTGACCAACCAGTGTTAAATTATATTGTTATCAAGTGGTGAAACCAAAATTTTTTAAAATTTAAATTTGTGCTTTTTTTGATTAGGGAATTTGCGCCGTTTCAAGTATTGCAAAATTAAAAATGGAGGTTAATAGACTTGTTAATTATGCATCGTTTGTGATATATCTCGTTATTGTGCCCTCAATAGAAACGTTGAATGGAAACGCATGAATGGAAGTAAGGTGTGTCATTTTCGCGAGACACATTCAAAAAAAGTTTGAAACTTACAATTGAAAATTATTATGATGCCATAAAATATTAATTTGTAAACATTTTATAATACATTAAAAAATTTCGAGTATTTTATATTAGCATTTTTTGCATTGTACGTGAATTTAAATGTATAAGCAGTACATCGGTTCAGTTTTGGTTAAGCGAAAAATGGGTTGAAAAAAATGGATCAAAAATATTTATGATCTGAGATCGAGGTCGAGGCACACCTAAGGTGCTAATTGTTCTGATATGCAGCTGTTGTTATAGCTCTTATCGGAATCAAGCAGCGCTCCAAAATAACTATACATTTGTATTTAATGTCAATTTAAAAATTTTTGAGTGTGTATTTTTGTAATTGAGAAATTTATTTAATAATAAAATTTAAAAATTATATTTAATAATAATAATAATAATAATAATAATAATAATAATATATATATATATATATATATATATATATATATATATATATATATATATATATTGATGTTGGTTATAAAAATTATTTTTTAAATAATATGAATTTTTTCAATATTATAAAAATATAATTTTGGAATTTGTTTTTTTTTTATTTTATAACTTTTTTTTTTGTTGTATTTTATTTTATTTGGCAATTCGCCAAAAGCTATTCACGCGAACAGATTTGTGTTTCATTAAAGCTAGCTAATATTGGAACTAAATAAAAAAATGTACAATTTTTTTTTTTTTAAACCCAAAAGTGAGCAAGTTTGAAGAAATTCCCATATATTCTAAAAATGTATTCCTTTATACATTGTTAATTTGATAGTGTTAAGTTATGAGCAAAGGTATTTTTTTAATATATCTAAAACAACTAAATTAATTACAATTTGTTTTTATTCTGTAAAGTTGCATATTTTAAAATAATGTATATTTAATTAAATTGTTTTGATTTTGTATGGTAAATTTTGGAAATTTTAAACGTTATTCCTTAAACAAATAAATCATTACCTATGCAAATTTAAATTCCTATTAATTTGAATTTTATGTTTTAACTTATTTAATTTAATTTAATTTAATTTCATAAAAGAAACGTAATTCATGTGTCCATTACGCACAGTGGGGCAAAACTTTTGGTAATAAATCTGTATCTTCTAAACTACTGGTCGGATCGAATTGAAATGTGTGTAAGAGTTGTAGAGGAGGACCTAAGTATTCACAAAAATCATCTTGTATTCACCCTGTGATAACACAGGGTGTCAAAGTTGACTACCTCCAAATATGTCTGTACATAATTGTCTTTAATGCCTAAAATTAGAAATACGAAAAAAAAAATAAAGAAACATATTTTATACTACCTGAAGGGGCACTCGTCTACAAATACTACCGCGAAGTATAAATGACATTAATATTGATGTCAAATGAAAGCCTTTTATTTGCCTAATGCTAAAATTCAGTGGGCGTAAGGACTCATAATTTTGTTGACCAAAAATACATTCAAAAACCTCAAAAAGCATCCTTACATTTTTCGAATTACAGTTTGATTTTAAAATAAGAAAAAATATTTTCAAGATAAATCTTATTATTAAATAAGATACATGTTTAACACTTTGCGAAAATGTACCTTAAAAAAATCGTACTTTTTGTAAGAAATATTATCATTATTAAGGTTTAAACGACTACATTTTTTTTTAAACCGTTAATGATTCTCATTTAACTTTTTTAGAAAAATTTTACAAATTTTTTTTTACCAGAAATTTTTTGAGGATTTTAATAATAGTTTTGATATTCAAGTGCTTAGTCTACACAATTTTTTATTTCCAGATACAATTTCATTAAATCAGAGTGATTTTCTAAATCATGTAAATATGATCATATAATAAATTTAAAAATAAAAAAATCATTTTAATAAATGTTAGAGCTTATTACCTGTAGACAAATGACCTTGTTAGAGATCTTTGTATGTATTTTATTACAAAAACAAACAAAAAATTTGCAAATATTTAAAATTCATATTATAACTAGACAAAATTTAATTTAGTTTTATAAGGTACAGTCTCAAATTTGATTTTAGAGAATTAATAATCCATTATATTATATATTTATGTTTTTCCTTCGATACATATTTATAGTTTAAATAAATTATGCGGAATTTTATTTTATGGATACAAAAAAAAAAAATATTTTAGTTTTCTTCTTTATAATTATTAAATTCAAGATCAAAATATTGAATTCCATATTAAGTTAAATAAAGATTTGTTGTTTTTATTTACAAAATATTTTCTTAACTGGTCAACGACATTGAACTTCAGTTTCATAGAAAATACCAAAAATAACAAAACGACTTATTTTACAAAATGTTATCTAGACATAAAACGTGTTATACCAAACTTGGCCTAAAACACCCACCGAAAAATCAAACATCTTCCTAAACAAAATGTTTGTTTATGTTGTTAATGCTTCTGGCTGGTTGATTGTTGCTAATTTTTTGATTTCATTTTTACTTCCGATTATAATTAAAAATATGCTATTTGATCATTATGGCTTTTTAAACAATTTTTTTATTAATTAAAAAAAAAAATAAATAAATAAAAAAAAAACAGTTAAAAAAATAGCTGGTATGAGTTTTTTTATAAATTTCCTTTAATTTTTTTAAGTTTAAAAATTTTTGCAGAAAGCTACATGCAACAAAGGAAAAATATAAGAATCTTAGTTGTTTTTATAGTTTTTTAGTTTTTTTTTTTTTTTTAATCTTAAAACCAAGTTGTCATCCTTGAGGGTGTCTATAGCTCTGCAAAAAAGTTCTTTCAACCTAAGAATCGCAAATTAAGCGTTATGTGTTCTTTTTTATTTTATAGTTTGTTCTTTTTTTTACAGTTTCTGTTTTAGCAAAATCGTAGATGTAGAATTTATAGTTAATATAATTTTTTATGTATATACATATATTTTTATTTAAACAGGTTTCTTTCACTCTCTTTATTTCTTTTTATTTTATTTGTTATTAAGTATATCTTGAATACGATTTTCTTCATCGTCATCATTATCAGCATCTTTGTCATCCTCTTGAAAAAAATTCAATAAATGTTTGAAATTTGAAAATTTTTTAAAAAATATCAATTTTTTATTTCTCTTTGTATAAGTCAATGATGAGTGACAGCTTAAAATACAATTTTTTTTAACTTATACATATTTATAGGAAGTAAAATGCCATAGAATTAATATTTTAATTATTTTTGTTTTTTTTTTTTCTTTTTTTTTTTTTTTCTTTATTCATCTCAAACACATTTAACTTTGCAGACAAATATCAAATAAACCATTCAGATATTTTGGTATTCTTATTTAAAGATTTAATAGATTTTTTCTATATTTAAGTATACGAGACTTGAACTAATTAATTTTAAATTTAAAATTCTAATTGTAATCTACGCCCAATTGTTAATTTTAAAATGGTATTAATTTAATTTTTTTTCTCTAGAATTACAAGTTCCCGTTTTGATTTTTTGTGATTTTAGGAAGCAAATTATTCTGATTTGTTTTACACGCAATACTTATACCCCATTGAAGTGTAAATTAGATATTTGCTTTGTTTTATTTTAAATTTTTATTTAAAACATTGTATCAACATTTTAAGGTAATGAAAATAATTTAATTAAAACTTGTTTTAAACAAACTGATTACTTGGTAATAAAAATCTTGTACATTTACAATTTTTCACACATCTTAATGAATTAAATTTCAAATTTTTTGAGTATTTATTTATTTTTTTTTATAATTGTCGGGCAATATTTAAATAAATTGGAGGTAGTAATACTAAACTGAATTTGGTGTATTTTCTAGTTTCCATTTAAAGAAATAGATATCCTAATTGTAAAAGTCAAATATGTTTTAGATATAAAATAAGTTAGAAAATTTACGGAAATGGATATTATATGGATGCTATTGTAATATATGTTTTAAAACTTGGATATTGTATGTTCTGGAGCGATCAATAAATAAATTATCGATAGCTTTCCCTTTCGACTACAAGAAAACTTAACACGAAAAATAGCCAACAAAAAAGTCCTTCATATGATAGTATTTATGTAATAAAATTAATTAGTTAATGATCTTCATTTTGTTATGTATTAATTTTTTTATTTGCAATTGTAAAATTAGAAAATTTTTTCAAATTTATATTAAACGATTTTTTATCAATATAAAGTCGAAATTAACGCGAATTTATGAAAGGTGGCAACAGTAGCATAAAAACAACAATAAAGCAAATTCATTAATATTTCATTCATTAATATTTATACAATGACACTGATTTTGAGGTTTGTCTTGATAAAAATTTGTCTAATATAGACGCTACGTTAATAATTACACAGGGCGACAAAAAATTTTTTTCTTTAGATGGAGTTCTAATTCTATAAATCACTTTTTTTCGAACTGACTCTAGGTTGTATCACAAATTGAAACATATCTTAAGAATGATAATAAAATACCAATAGTTTTGGAAATATTAAAAAAGTTTTGTCGAAAAATATAAAATTTCTCACAAAATTTAATGCTTTTTTTAAATCGTATTAGAATCGAACTCTATCAAAAACGATAATTTTTCTACTTGATCGTAAAGGTGGCTGTGTTACAATTAAAATCAAATACACTGAATTTAAATTGATATATAAATATCAACTATATTCAATAGTAAGTATTGTGGAGCAAAAAAAAGTTGACTCCAGGTCTCGAGCTGAAAGAAACTTAATGAGGTTACAACACAAATTGTAGCATATTTCAAGAACGATTTGTCTGATCTTGTTTAATAAAATACCAAAAAATAATTTATGTTACCTTCAAGTTTCGGAGGTATTAAAAAAATGTGTAAACAAATATAAAATTGCTTGAAAAATTAATCCTTTTTTTCTAAATCGAATACTACTAAAAACGATGGTTTTTTTACAGGATTGTAAAGTTGGATGTGTTAAGGCTCCGTTACTCTACCATAAATCGTAAAAACGTAAAGCTTATTTCATTAGGTCAGTTTCGTTTATACACATAACTCTGATGAGCAAAACGTGTCAGCTGATTCGTTACATTAATGTTTATGGTAGAGAAACAATTTATTTAAATTGATGTATAAATGTCGACTTAATTCACTGTTAAGTAAAAATTGTGGAACAAAAAAAATTACAAAATTTAAAAATTTTTCGTTTTCCCAAATTTTTTTTAAAATTGAACACGATTTCTTTTACACTTTATCATAATTTATGTTTTATACATATTTTATTGAAATCGTCGCATAAATATCGCTTTTATTAAAAATTAAGTGATGGTACCTAATTAAAATAAAATTCCTAACTTTCTCTGTCATTAAGATCATAGAGTTCTAAACCTATAAATCATAAAATTATAAATTCTCCGATTTGGTAAAAAAAAAAGAAAAAAATCAAAAAATTGTCCAAATTTCCCAAATTTCTATTGAAATCTTTTTATAAATAATTTTGTTTTCGGTTTCGTTATCGATTTGCCTTCGCCACGTATGCGCTGATCGGCCTCTTCTGCGACTCCTCTGAGGTTCCACTTAATAGCACTTCTGGCGATGTCGGACACTGTTTTGCTGAAAGTATGTTCAATTCACTTTCTACTTTGTATTTCTACATACAGGAGTATTTGATGTGTTTCAGACCATAAATTGTTGTTAGAAATTGTCCGTTGCCAGAAGATTCGTACAATTCTTCGGAGACATTTATTTACGAATACTTGTAGAGCGTTTATGTCTCGGGAGATAGCGTTTCACGTTTCACAACCATATGGCAACGTTAATTCAAAATTGTTGTTGAAAATTTTTATTATGACACCACGTGATATTAAGAACGATTTCCACATCTTGGTGAGCTGTCCAAAAGATCGTAAGGCTTCTTCTATTCTGGCTATAGTGTCCTCATGGGATCTACCAGTTCGGTATATTATGGCTCCAAGGTAGTAAAGTGTTTCAACTTCTTCTAGTGTTTCGTCGTTTATCAGAAAAGGGATGACGTTCTCGGAATTGATGCGCATAATTTTGGTTCTCTATACATTGATCCTTAATCCAGCCTTCAATGAGTCGCCTTAGTTATGCGGCCATATCTGTATAGCTGTGAGAGAGAAGGCATATCTCATCTTCACATTAAAGGTCCTTCAACCTTTCGTGAAGCCCCCATACTATCCTTCGACTACTCATCAATGCATGACGCCTTACACTATCAAGCACTATATTAAATAGGAATGGGGACATCACACACCCTTGACGGATGTCCGTGCAAACTTCCATCTTACGGCGTAGCATGCTATCGTGTAAAATTCGGCAAATTCACTGAACTGATCTTTCTTAAACTATTGGACTGAATAAAAAATTCGAGAGAACTTAAAAACTTATAACTGCATAAGAAGAGTATCAAAATCGACAAAAAAATCTCGTGCAGCAATATATATAATAACTATCAGCACACTGCGTGGTATAAAATATAATTTTGCCTTAAATTAAAAAAGCCTAACAATAACTAAAAAAATATGAATACACACCCTATATAAATGACGAATAAGAATTATAATGAGTATCGGATGGATTATTAAACTTGACAGATATGAATTTTATCAAAAACAAATACACGTCCCAGTATTAGTATTATAGTTCCTAAGAGTGAATAATTATTTTTTTTTATCAAATTAAGATTTTATTTTAACTTGTTTTTAAATATATAAATTTTGTTGAATGTTTTTTTAACACTTTTAACACTATTTACTCATTTGCTGAAATTAACATTAAGAACTGGTTTTTCTCCAAGGAAAAAAAAAATAATTTTGATAAACATAATTTTGGGTTTCAAGTAAATATAATTAATAATATGAAAGAAAACTAAATTTAGTCCATGGATTAGTAAATTAATGTCTTTGGTACTCATCAGCAACATCCTCATCATCATTCATTGATTCTTTAGTTTTGTCAATTGAGATTATGGAGTACTAAACTTATAAACCGTAAAATTATGAAGTTACATCACATTTCTCCGATTTGGAAAAAAAATTAAAAAAATATGATTCCATTTACTTTCATATTATAGCAATATTATTTTTTAATCTGCTCAATAGTTTCGGAGATATTAAAATACTTCTTACAAAAAAAAAAAAAAAAAAAAAAAAAAAAACGTAGAAAAATCGAGAACTGCTAGTATCGATAATTTTTCTACATTATCATAAAGCTAGCTATGTTAGAAATTAAACACGACTTATTAAAATCGATGTTTAAATGGTATGCCAATACTTTCAAAGATAATAAAAAATTGTGAAACAAAAAAATTTTCTTTTTAAAAATTGTTTTTTTTTTTTATTTTAAAAATTTGAAGACTATGAAAATATTCCTTTTAGTTTTCTATCATAAAAAAAATTTCCTAACTTCTATTGAAATGTTTTTATAAATAATTTTATTATATTTTGCATCATTTTGATTGCGAATATAGTCTAATGAAATACAATTTTATTTGTAACACATCCAGCTTTATAATAAAGCTTTTGCTTTTTGACACATTTTTTTTTTAAACTTTCGAAACTATTGGACTGATTAAATTTTTTTAATTTTTTTTAATAAAATTTTGTTAATATAATATATGATAATTAAATTCATATAAAAATGTTTGCAAATATACTACGTTTTATTTAAATTAATATAAAAATATAAATTTCGGTCTGAGAAGTTTCAGTTCAGTTAAATCTTTTAGCAAATGAGGATTGACAACATTATGTTTTCCTAGGAGGACATAAGATATTGAAAACGTCAGGTCCAACGAATTCCAAGAATTGTGCGATAGGAGTTCCAAAATTTGTGCGTTAGGAGCAGTAGGTAGCTAATAGCAGAGTTGCGTACACCAGTTTGCTTTTTTTTCTTTTTTAAAGGTGCTGATTTTTTTAACTAATTCATAACTGCCCTCTAGGTCACCATAATCTGTAAATTGCTTGCATTATTTATTGTTTCAAAAAACGGACTGTTTAATCTCATAGGAGTGAGTCTTTAAAATTTTCTTGGCTAGGGATAATAATTGGTAACGTTGATTAATTTATAAATTTTTTTAATATTAAATGCTTTCTTATGGGTAACAAATATATTTAGTAAAATAGTGACCAAATTATAAACAGCCATCACATCGGAGCAGTATATTCAAAAGTTGCTGCATTTAATGGTGCTTATAGTTTGCTTGTTACTCTTATGATTGCATGCATCCTTGCACAAAATGTGGGGGGTTTCTATTTGAGATTAAATGATGTCAAGACATAGATCTTGAGTATTCATGGTGCTATTACCTTTGTCCACCCTTTCATATTTGGTATACAATTTTGTAAATTCTCTTTCTTCACAATTCTTTCTTCATAATTTCTAAATTTAAAATTATTTATTTATGAAAAGGTCAGATTTTATATAAATGTTAGAGCCTGATTCAGTAGAACAAGCTTGTCTCGATAAAAAATTGTCTAAGGGCTTGATTCAGAACAACAATATTTGTTTGAAAATAAAATTTGTATAAAATCTACTCATAAAGTGTTTAAAAAATGATTAGTTTTCATACAAATCTTATTTTCAAACAATTGTATTGTTATTCTGAATCAAGTCCTTAGACAATTTTTTATCGAGACAAGCGTCAAAATTAACCCGAATTTTTGAAAGGCGGTAATTGTTGTTTTTTTATATATGCAATTTGACAACTGCAACAACCAAAAATGGTAACTAAGGTATATTCAATTTTGAAGTGTTAATAACTGTTACTACATTGTGTAGGATAAAATTTACTTTTACCAAAAATTAAAAAAAAAACATACTACTAACTATAAAAATATGAATATAACAATAGAACACACCCTATACAAATTATGAATATGAATTATAACGAGTGTCGGATAAATTATTAAACTTGAATTCTATCAAAAACAAATACACGTACCAGTATTAGTATTACAGTTCATAAGAGTGAATAATTAATTTTTTTTTATCAAATTATATTAAGATTTTATTTTAACCTGTTTTTTAATATATGGATTTTTTCACTTATTTGCTAAAATTAACTTTAAGAACTCGTTTTTACCCAAATAATAGCAATAATAATAAAAATAATTTGGATAAAAATAATTTTTGGATAAAAATAATTTTTGGGTAAAAATAATTTTTGGGTAAAAATAATTTTTGAGTATCCTCATCATAATTCACTGGTTTATTAGTTTTGTTTTAAAAATGTTAAAACAAATTAAATAACTATACATATATTTTTTGTGTATTGTTTTATTATTGCGTACTAAATATTGGCCTTAAATACTTAACTTGTATTTTGTTTAACACACATCAAATATTAATTTCAATAATTTCAAATCACAAAAGTTAATGTCTTGTGTGTTTATTTTTAACGGATCTTTGATTCCCCGCCATTTATTATCACCAAATTCATCTTCACCATCAATGATTTTTATTTCATTTCAAAGATTGTTTTATTATTATTTTTTTTTTTTTTTTTTTTTGTGTGCGTTTTTTATTTGTTAAAATCATGACCCCACTTGTTTTTATTTAAAAACGATGTAAAGAAACCAAAAATTTTTATTGGGTCCATAGTGAAAATGATATCAAGGTAGTTGAGATTAATGCATAACACACATACACATTTACACATTTACACACACGCAAAAAGCTTACACGGATTCATGTAAATAGATATGTATGAATTGAATATTTAAGTGGCGATACTAATATTTACACAGATTACTTATACGAATGAATACATATCTAATATAAAACACGTATCCCTCACACAACCTGTTAATTATTTATTATTGCAGATAAATGCAAAATTCGTAAAACAAATTAATGTTGTAATACCCACTTAAGTAAACATTTAAAGAGGTCGATGGGCAAAAAAAGAAATTAAAAAAAGGGGACAGATTGATCTATGAGACACCAATAGGCGTTATATATATGATATTCTACAATTTAATTGGTTGCTGCTTTTAAACGTACATAACACAGGGTAATATTGGTTCTGCGACACAATTTAAATAAACATGATCATGGAGTGAACCTATAAATTACTTTTAATTGATTATACTCAAGATATTGCAACATATATCGAGAAAGATTTGTTTGTTTTAATTTAAAAAAAAATAAAAAAAAAAATCTTTTTCAATATCACTTTTTCTTACGAAATTAATTTTTATTTTTGAAAATGTCTTTAAAAAATGATATCCCAGCAGTTTTTGGGGATTGTCCAGAGCTAGTAATTGCACCTATTATTTTTATACCCAAAAGTCATTTTACTATCTCTTTTACATTTTTTGAAAATAGCAAAAAAAAAACAAAAAAAATTGTTTCGCCTTTTTGCGGTTGTCAAAAAAGTTCACCCACAAAACGCGGTAAAGTTTGTAAATCATTTAAAAACGTCACGTGAATTCATATACGGAACATGGTTTAATACATGGTTTTCTAATAACTTTTTTAATAAAGAAAATTTCGCAGCTTTAGAACAATTCTTAGCACAATTTACGAATGGACATGCATGTTTTGAAAGACACTTAAAGAAGCTTCAATAATCCAATTGCAACAGCGAAGCAACATATGCGTAGAACGTGATATTAAAGTAGAGCAGGACATTTATCAATTACACAAAACAACGCGCACGTTAAATTTGAAGTTTATGTCTTTAATTAATTAAATAGCATTTTTCACTTTACTATTTTACTTTATTACTAAAATATTGAAGCTTTTTTATTTAAAATAAATGTACTCTTTTTTTGAGATTTAAAAAAATTGTTTCTGTGGGTGAGGTTTTTATAAGAAAATGACTCTAAATTTTTTTTCGTAAATAACACAACATTTCGCATGGCTAGGGTCGTCAAAAAGAAAAAGATCGCCAAAATAAAAAAGTCGTCAAAATGATTTGGCGATTTTTCCCTGTTTTGGCGATTTTTATGTTTTTTCGATTTTTTTCCTTTAAGTGTTTTTTTTAGGTAGTTTTTGTGTGTTTAGAAAAATTAGTAAATAACTTCTTTATTATTTAGAAAAAATAAAAATCAGAAAATAACTTATTTTTGATTACAAAAATAAAAATCAGAGATTTTTAAAATCATAGAATTTGAAATAGTTTCTTTTCAAAAACATTTTTTTATTAAACCAAATCAGATAAATAGTACCCTTTACCATGTGATGCAAATTCCACCAAATTATCTTCAAAAATTGTGATCTGTATTTTGATTAAAAAGTTTGCATTGACAGACAATACTTTAAGGTTGAAGTAGAAAGATTTTTTGTGTGTCTTACAAACTTCAGCACAAGCGCATAATATCTGAACCACCTAAGGTGGTGTAGAAGCTAAAAAGTGATGTTTGCCTATCTTTATTTTCACATAATTTATCTACCAATAGTTTTGGCATAAAAATATCCATTTTTTTTTTGCGGTTTATAAGAAAATGTTGCAACAAACTTGTAAATTCCTGCTCCCTTACACTGAGTCTATACTAGACACATTTTTATCAAGACTATCGTCATAATTTTATCATAAAAATTTGCCTAGTGTAGACAGAATTTATTATTATTATTGGGGCATCAATTCAAAGTTGTCAGGGCTCGAGTGCTGACAACTTTGCTTTGACGTCTCTTCATAAAAGACGCAAACTTTATTGTTCTTTGTACTTTTTACATGGTTTATTACGACCTGAGCAACAAAAATTTTGCAAAATTATATTTTTTCCTGGGCTTCAAATGAATCAAACTCTTACTTATTTACCCATTTCAGAAAATTTTAAGAATTATGGAATCGATTTGTTACAGGATATTTTTAGCATATTTTAATTTTAACAGCATATTTTGGTCTTAACAGCATATTTTTTTATATTTTTCATAGAAAATCCTTACTTTAGAGCATTTAACTGGCATATTTTTACATATTTTGTACTGTAATATATGCATAATTTTGCATATATTATACTAAAGAGTATAATTTTCCATATTTTACAATTTAAAAACAAATTTTGCATATTTTGCACCCAAAAGAGTTTTTTACATAATTCGCCATTAATGAAATTTTCTTTTTACTGTCACATGCGTTTTTCAAATCCGATTCCCTAACAATTTTCATTCTAAAAATTTATAGAAATTTTGTAATTTCCTGGTACAATGAATTGGCTTTAAATGTTTTTAAGTGCAAAAAAAGCATCTTTTAGCAATTGCTAATAAAAAAAAACAAGTTATTTTTAACGTGAATAATAGATAATTTAAAATTTAGCGAGAAAAAAATAATATTTTAGCAGCATATTTTTTAATTTTAAAAGCATATTTTCCGATTTTAAGAGCATTTTTTATGCGCATAAAACGCTTTTTCAAAACATATTTTTGTCAAACGTCTTAATTGACAAAGATAACAAAATATTTGTAATTAAGACAAAAACTTATATTTATAGACATTATAAATATTTTATTCTAATCTAGGATATAAATATTGTATTACCCAAACTGAGAGAATTAAAGTAGGATAAGTAGGGTAACTAAATTGATGAAAACATCATAATTATTTATTACAAATTTATTTTTAAGATATAAAACTCCAATGTTTTCCCAGGGTTATGTGTATAATGTAGGTTAGTCAGTAATTTAGTCAGTTTACAACTTTAACAGGCAGCGGCTAAACAAACCAATAGTTGACTGTAGTTTATTTCAATACACAATGGCAAATATTTGAAAAAATAATGATAATAAATATAGTAAAATACAAATACTATTTTATGCAGCGGCTAAAAGCAACAATACAAAAAATAAAAAAAAACTGAAAAAAAAAATAAAATTAATATTAAGCTTTTGTAAAGCAGAAATTAAAGAAATAAAATCATTCATCATATTTCATAATATGTAATAATTAGTAATTATATTCAAATTTAGATTGTATGGCACAAAACATACATACACAGAAAAAAATTTGTGCACAAATTTTAAAAATTTACTTCCTTTGATTTTAGTTCATAATATTTCAGAATATTGTCTTAAAATTAATACTTTTTTAAATTTTTTGAAATGAATCAAAAGTCAAGAAGACTTAAACAAATTGTTTAAATTTTCATTTATATTTTAAATTTTTAAATGCATGTTTAAAATTTTCTTTAAAAAATTTTTAGTTTTTTATGATTTTTAGCTACATATTGGGAAAAGAATAATAACACAGAAGCGTTTATTTATTAAAATGATATATATGCTATAGAATGGCAGCAAATTTTGGCAAATTTCTAAACATATCTAAACATTTATTGTTAATATATTCATGCATAATTATAGCATTTGAATCAAATCTAATAAAACTAAATTAAAATTTTATTTACATTTTTATAAAATTCGTAAAATTTTTCTAACTAAATTCTTGAACTAAATTAAAATTTTAGCAACATTTTTGCAAAATTCGTAAAATATTCCTTAAGTACAATTTAATAATATCTATGAACAAAATTTTATTTTTTATGAAAAAAGTTTGAGAAAAAAAGTCATGTTAATTTCATAATATTTATGAAAAAAGTTTCGAAATATATGAATTTTTTCTCTGTGTAGATACATATCTACATAGTATAAATGCATTAATGGTATGTTTACTTTACTATAGATGGAAAATTAAAATTCAATTAACTAGAATTATAACAATACTCTATCTATTGAATTTGTTATTAAATCGTTTCAATATAAGGTGTGTTAGTGCATCATCTTCATCATCATCATTTTATGGCAATAGATCTTCATTGATCATAAATTTTAAAGTATTTTTCATATACGCATCTGTGATATATCAAATACAAATTTATTATTCTTTTTACCAGTTTAAGCAGTATTTTTTTATTGATATTTTTATGATTAACTCGTAGGTTGTATGCATTTTAGTTAATATTGTGTGTTGGTCATCAGCATTATTTTCTTTTAATAAATTTTTATAATTTGCATAATTATTATAGAACCAACCAACAAGAAATTTTAAATAATTTTAATTACATATTTGTTATTCATTGTAAAATTTAACGTAGGATAGTTAAATTTTTGTTTATGTAAATGACTAGATCCACATTTTTAAAATGTCTAAATGCGGATGTGATTATTATTAAAATAAATCCAGAAGATAAAAATCTAATTTTAAAATGTTGCATCTTAGATCGCAGCTTTAGCAGCTACAAAATCGCTAAAATCAAATAATAACATTCAATATAAATTTTTGATATTTCTCCAAATAAATATTTTTTTTACATTGGGCAAAATTCATTTTAAACAATTCTTTTAAAAATAAAATACTTTACGCACATGGGAGCATTTATAATAGTTATTCAAATTAATAGTTCCAATGTACAAACATATCCATAATATCAAGTCAATGGCAATAGGTATTATTAATTGGATGCAAAACTTATGTTTTTAATAGTGAATTTTTTCAATGGTAATTAATTGACCATTAAATTATGCACAGATGGTGTGACCTTGAAAGAATAAAAGTCTGAAAAAAATAAACAAAGGTTCACACACTCACACACTGTATTTGAAAATATATATGTATTTTGTTTTTATATAAACAAATAAAAAATCCTGTATCGTATTTGGATTTTAACTTTTTCTTAAAAGCATAATCCACATAAATTTGTTAATTTTAATTTCAATTTTAACAAAATATGACATGTTTTATTTGCAACATATTCACCTTCATTTTCAAAGAAGAATACGATACATTTAAAAAACAAATATTTTTAAATTTTCTAAGAAGTTTTATTTTTTTAATATGTCCGAAATATGTGACTATAATTATAGATTAGAATTTTATTAAATTAAATAAAAACAACCCTTCTCAAGATATGCTGCAATATGTAATAATATCTATGCATATAAAGCATACGAGTGCATAATATTATGTTAATACTAATGTAGGATTAATGGACTTTAAAGTGACTTCTGGCAGTGGACTATATATGGGAAATGGTAATTTATAGACCGATCCTTATAAAATTTGGCATTTTGATTTCTATTTATAAAAGAATCAAATATAACCCTATTTCTAAATTTTGTATGAGATTTATGCATGTTTAGCGATTTTCGAAAGAGGGATTTCTATGAAAGTATGGCCTATTGTAGACCGATCTTCATGAAATTTGGCACATTTCTACTTATATAAAACGGGAGATATTGCCCCTCTCATAAATCAATTTAATTTTTTTTTTTTTTTTTTTTTTTTTTTTTTGTTCATACTATTTTGTACTAAATTATCTCTCAAAAAAAGTAAATGCTATATATATTACTTAAGAAAAGTTTTATATAACTGAAAAAGAATGGACTATTAAAAAAAAAAAAAAAATGGGGAAAAGTTACTTCTTTATTTATTTTTTTTTTTTTCAAATTCAAATACATATTACTTTAGATTTCGTAAAGATTTTTTTTTCAAAATTCTTTCCTTATACGATTTTGTTATTTGTTCTTAAAAAAAAAACATTCAAAAAAATCTGGTGAAATTTGGTCCGCTATAGTGAAAAACTTCGCTAAGGCACGTTAAAAAGAAAAATTATTTTTCGCACCAGAGGTGTCCAACTTTGGGACCCTGTGGATCAGCTCTCGTTATGCGTATATGGACCAAACTCAAAACCTAAACTCTACATCTCTACTATCACTATGTGAAATTTCATTGAAATCGGATCAAGAGTTCGGAAACTGCAGATTTATTTCCATTTCAGTTTTTGATTGTGATTCCGAATTGGTACTGTACAAATGAAAAAATATTTGTATGCATATTTTTTTTAATAAAAAAATATTTAGTTTATATATAAATTAAATTAAATGTAATTTTCTTTAATTGATAAAAAAGTACAGAAAAAATTAATTTTACATGACATCGTGAACATGATTTCCTACTCAGTGAATAGGTATCAAAAAAGAGAACATCTTCCAATGACAAGCCTATGTTAAATTCATTAGAAATGATCAGTATTTGCACTACTTCTGGATCACAAGTTCAGGATCTTATTGACTTCTTTGGATGTTCTATTTTTGCTACTTTGAAACTGTAACACATCTTGAAAATAATAAAATTTTTAGTTTTCTTTTAATAAAACTAAGAGCAGAAATTTATTTACTGAAAAGTATTTCCCGCTTTTTTAACGATTGTAAACATTAAACTTGAAGCATTTATTTCTAAATATAAAATTTTTCAAAATTGTTTATGGCTGCAATGATCTAACATCGAAATTTTCGACAAATATGTTATAAAGATATCAACCAATAATTTATTTGGTAACCTCGCAATATATTTTATTAACTACAAAAACTACTACTAATCAACTGACAAAGAAATGATACCATTTACTGGCCGATATTCGAATCTGTTTTTTTTTCCAACTTCTAATGGTTTAGTTGTAGACTGAAAGTTTTAAAGTGACCGCACATCTACAAAAAGAACAATTGCTTGTATTTTGTTAGTGTAAAACCACTGCACATAATGTGAAAATACTATGATAAAAAAATAAGAAAATTAAAAAGAAGAAAAATAAATGCGGCAAAAAATATTAAATACGAATACAAAAACAATTTGACAGTTTCGCGCGGCATGACATGAATGTACATGTACATTGGCTTATGAGGTCACGTTCTTATTACATTATGTCTTTTAACCAACAAAAAAGAGAATACAAATTTGTTATATAGAGACAGATTAAGTCAAAAATAAAAGTATAGCCATTGTAGTATATTTTATTAGAAATTTTTAAACTTTCATAACTTTTTTAAATGAATTAACAAACAAAGTTAAAAATAACATTAAAAAAATTAATTTTCTCGGTATCAAAAGCTGATTGATAATTGCTTTAAAACGCAAAAATTTATTTAAAACATTTTAGGTTGTTTAAATAAGCTACTTAAAGTAGTTTTTTATTCATTTATTGAAAAAATTTAGTGGATTGCAAGCCTATGAGGCCCAATTAATCCAGTTAAATATATAACTATGTATACATCAGTTTAATATTTAATACAAAAGATCTTAAATTTATAATTCATGTTAAAAAAAACTTAAATTTAATATAAGTAATACATTGGAAATTAAAAAAAAGTATTAGCTATGTCACTAATTTTATAAACAATGAAAAACATATTATCTATTACATTTTTTAACCAAAATTATTATATAATTTAAAAACTAACATTTGTTTAATAAATATTTATTTTCATTTTTTTAAATTGAAAAATTAAAGTCGCCTGTTTACTTTATATAAAACCTCAAAATGTGATAAATGCTTCAATAAAATAAACAACAAAAACTTCTGGCAACACTAAAAGAGAAAAATTATAAAATCAATTTAACATGGTTGTATAAGATGTATTAAAAATTCATATTAATTTGATACAGTTTTCAGCAACTCTGTTAGTTTAGTTGTGGTCTTCTTGTGTGCGGTGTTTTTTATCTAAAAATATATAAACTTCGGTAATAATTAATAAATAAATATACAAACAAATGTTCCTCAAGTGTTTTGTTCAAAATAAATAATAAAATAAAATTTTTAACTATAAAAAATATTTTAAGAAAATCATACCTTTATGCCAAAGTGCAAGTGAATGTGTGTATGTATTCTTATTCTATGATAAAATGTATCATTGTTATAAAATATGCTGTAATAGTTTGCAGATAAAAAATTGTTTATAAATAATTATTTTTGCTGAAAGTTGTAAAAGTGTTTAATGAAAATTGTTTCTTCTATATTCGAATAAATTCTTTCAATTTTTAATTCGTCGCAAATTATTTTATTCATTTTAATATTTTCTTTTCTCTTTGTTTTCTTATTCTGTTGTTTATTTTTTTAAAGTGCATGGGAAAGGTATTTATATATAATATATATTTAAGATGGAATTTTTTTAAAGTAAACTAGTTCGGCAGAGAGCAAGAGCGTAAATAGTAAAAGTAAACAAATGATGAGTGTTAACAACTTGGAGGTTTTCTTCTCAAATGTAACGTGTGTTAAGTAAAAGTTGTAATAATTTTCTTAGCAGCCCGTCTAGACGTAACATAATATGGAAGATTTTTGTGTCAGAGAGTATCAAATTCGCTCTGAGAGAATTATTTCACGTATATATTAAAATATTAGTATTATAAGATGTATTATGAAACTGTTGTGATGGGATTTCTCTACACAACCATCTTATAAGATGAACTGTCAAAAAAATACACATATACGAAAGTTCGTTTGTGTGTGTGCTTGTGTATTTTGGAAATTACTGAAAAACAATGTTTTTTTTTTGTAAAATTGTTTCCTTTTAGTGTTTGTTTTACATGTTAAAAAACATTTTTATAAAAATTGTGCTAAAAAAAAGTACGAATTGCTTAAATAAAAAGAACATGTTTACTCCGTGACTGATTGCAAATAATATCTTATAGGATTTATTAGAATACGTGTACCCCTCATTTAAGATTTAACATAATATAAAAAAAATGGTTACTCTGCTCTGCCGGCGTTATCCCACATATTATATCAGCGTTAATCTCAGTTGTAGATCTGGGGTGAAGAGAGTAGAATTAAAAGAATTTAATTCTAAGGGTAATCAAATGTAACAGGAGATTTCAGCAGAAGTTATGGGATTTTTGACAAAATTGTTCCATTTTTGGCACTATTTCTTTTCAAGTGGCACCATGGCACTTTGGAAACTATTTTGGCACTTTTTCGTATTAAATAAAAAATGTAGTTTATTCAGGACATACCTCTTACCTTGTAGAAATATTTCACTAAGTTCCACTGGAGTTTAGTTTCAGTGAATGAAATTACAAAGAAATAAATCATTAATACTAAATAGAGTGTGCAATACCTAATATAGCAAGAGCAAAAGATTAAAGTGCAAAAGATTTCATTAAGTAATAACTGATATATGAATGTAAAAAATAAATTTCTGTAGCAAGAGATTTTTTGAAATCTTATATAGAATACTAAGGGAAAATTATACTATGCATAATAATGACTTTTTGCCTAATTTTGATGGAACAAAATACTTTGTTTTTTACTTTTGACCGACTATTAACAAATTTTATACATTCTTTGGCTCCTAATTTGGTTTAATTCTCTAAAAACTATATTTGGCACTTTTAAATTTCAAATTCCATTAAAGCAAATTCCTTCACTGTTCAGAAGTAATCTTTTATATAACAAATTATTTTATATAATAAATTAAAGTATCTTTCTTTTATATCGTACGCTAGGTCCTTTGTTCTTTTCATTTGGACATCCCAGATACTGTAACTCTACTTCTGATTTATATTATGAATTTCGGCAAGGCGTTTAATAAACAAACCAGTTATTATCCTTTGTCTTTAGATTCAAATTAAATAATTCAAATAATCCTTTTGTGAAAAAAAATTGTAAGACATTTAATAAAATGATTAAAAGTATAATCATTAATTTTTAGTACTTTTTTCCTGGGAATTTTTTCCCGACGCTTCCCGGGAACGAAACTATAATTTTTTTCATTAGAAATTTTCTGATTTTATAAAATGAAATGAAAATTCGTTTTGAAATTTTATATTGAAAACACAAAAAGTTTGAATTAATTTTTTGCTTTCAGTACAAAATGTCGAAACGAATTTTCGTTTCGATATACAAAATCAGGCCCCAAAATTTAAATAATGTTAAAAAAGCGCTAAATTAAATTCCAGAAAAGCTAAATACATAACACTTGTTTAATTTTATCTCCTTTGTTCTCTTCAATGTTGAGTATTTTATTTCCTATCGCTCTTTCTATATCGCTCTTTTAACTCTCTTAATAAATATTCTGAATTTTAATGATAACAGACCGCAAAGAGTAAAATTTAATATTTAGTAACTAAACAAAAAAACAAAAATTAGTCGTAGTTGCTGCTTCGACCGTGTTAGCGTATTATTTTTGGTTTAAATTAAAAAAAGCTGTAGATATTTATAAAAGCGCATTAGTGCTAAATCGTAAAAAATTGCATTCTTAAAAAAAAGAAACAGAAACGTTTCAATAATTAAATAATTTTAAAATTAAAACAACAATAACTAAAAATGGCTCAAAAAACAAGTGTATGCATTGTCGGTTCTGGCAACTGGTAAGTTAAATAAAATTATTTCAATTATATTATTTTTTTAATTTATTGCTGAATTGTAGTTATATAACTTTGTTAACATAATATGTTTAAACTTTTTTTAATAAATTAAACAAAATTTGCTTGTTTCCTTTTAGGGGCTCTGCTATAGCCAAGATTGTGGGTGCTAATTGTGCTAATTTGCCTGAATTTGAGGAACGTGTAACTATGTTTGTTTATGAAGAAATTATCGATGGTAAGAAATTGACAGAAATCATTAATACTACCCATGAAAATGTCAAATACTTACCCGGTCACAAATTACCCCCAAATGTGGTAAGTTCAAAGATTAAAATTTTATTTTCATAAAAAATTAGTGATTTTTTTATTCATGGAAAACTTTTAGTTCTTATCAATTATTAGCTCTGATATGTAGCGTTCGATCAAAAGAATAAAATCTAAAAGTTAAAATTAAATTTGCTAATGACTAATTGTTTAATAAAGCAATAACTGATAATATTTGTGCTTTGTGACCCCTAAATAATTAAATTTTGAAAAAAAAGAACAAATAATATAAATAAGAAATTTATTTTTCCATATTATAGTTATTTTGGCTTTTAAATGGTTTTATCTTTATTAGCATTTTATCTTATTATAACCTTATTTTTATTATTTAGAATTATTATGTAATAAACTATTTGTTTGTAAAATGTGGAAAACAAAAACAAAATCCTAAAAAACAATCATTTCAAGAGCATTAACAGCAAATGGTATTTGTCGAGTGCATCTCTTTTTATTTGTATTTGTGCATGTAACTCAAGGGTTGCCAAATTTAATTTTTTATATTTTTTCTAGCCCAAGTAAAATGATTTTACTTATATTTTCAATGTTAATTTTGAATTGCTTAAATTTTAATTTAAAAATCATTGTACAAAGAGTTAATATATATATATATATATATATATATATATATATATATATATATATATATATGTATTAAAAAACATAACAACTCTATTGTGTCATTATGTTTAACTTTTATACTTATATATTTAGACCCAAACAAATAAAATCTAAATGCAATTTATTAATTAATTTCTAATAAAAAAAAATCACTTTTAAATTCACAATTTAACTTCTTACGTAAAAATTCTCAAAAGTTTGTGCATGATACACTCTCTCATTCACTCCTCATGCAAATGAAAGTAATATATTATTTAATGTATGTACATATGTATTTATATGTATTCTACCCCGGTATGTACTTATTACCTAATCCTAAAAACATTGACATTGAACATCTTCATTGTTACGAATATTATGGTTTATTTTTAAACATAAACTTTTTCTTATTATTTTCTCTTTTTAATAGGTGAGTATTTTTTTTTTTTTTTTTTTTTTTTTTTTTTGTTTCTATCAATGTTGCTTCTACAATTGGCCAAGTGTATTTACGTGTGGCTTTACATTCTTCATTATTGTTTCATATAACAACAATGATGTACTCTTGACGTCATGTAAAAACTTTTTTTGCAATTGGTTTATGTATTAGTTTTACTTTTAATGCAAATTTTCTCTTTTCATGGTAAGAGGTCGATGTTTTCTCTTCTTTCATTATTTTTCTTTGTTATTTATATACACACAGCCTCAAACAAACATATTTGTTCAGTTGCAAATGAAAGTAGAGGGATTTTTATGCATTAATGCCATTGGTATGAACTGTAAGTCAAGGCCAAATAAATTTATAAGAAACGTTGTTGCTATTGTTGCCTGTTATTATGACAGGGTTTCTTAACATTGTTTTTTGTTTAAGTTTAAACATTTCATCTCATTATTTATTCAATTTATTCATTTAATTTACAAAAATATAAATAGATTGTTTAAGTCTAAAAATATAAAAAATACATATCGTCGATGCGCTGACGAAAAGTCCTATGTATTTTTGAAGAACTTTTCATAAGAGCAAAAAACCATTTAATTTTTTTTTTACATTAAAAACCACACAAAATTACATATTAACCCTTTTTATAGCATCGAAACTAACACAGATATTTGAAAATATATTAAAATTGAAATTTGAGGATCAATTTAGCTTTCAGAATGTCCAATAAAAATATTTCGAAATTTTACTCAAAATGCATGTCGTCAGAGCAACAACAATATGTATTTATTATAAAAACAATTAACAGGATAAACTTCACACATTTTAGGTCTTACTCATAATTTCCCAAAGATCAACAACGAGTTAAATATTTGTTCTATATTTTATTTAATTTCGTTTTGAAATTTTGCTAAAACATATAGCTTCCAAGTTAAAAATACACTTCCTGTTTTTGTGTTTTTCTATGAGTTCCACCAAAGAAAAAGTCTTAAAATTGGATACTTTTATCACATCCTTTTCGAAAACTTGTGCGAAAATTTTAATAACAAGTAATAATTTTTATATACTTTTTTGATACTATGTCAAATGTTTTAACTGGGCATAACCCTTATTAATTGAAAGATATAATCTTTCTACGGTGGACATAAAAGGGAGTCGAATTAACGGCGTTCATCGGTGTCAGTTGTTATTTCTTTTATGAAGAACCCAGATAACTTAGATATACATATGGTATATACACAAACAGTAAGGCTTCCAAGAACTTTGCTCAAAAATCGATCTGTATATGTATGGCTGAAGCATATCGGTTGAAGCATATTTTTCGACTTTTTCAGGTATCTATATAAGCTATGGACCTTGTTCTTGAACAGATCGGTCACAAACATTATTTTGTATACAACGGAGTTATCGGCAAACAAATTTTCCATATCCTTTTTACACTTCACTTTGTCGTTTCGTTTGTTTCTAATTTTTTGTGAAATTACGAAAATTTGTTGAAATATCGAATTATTGACAATATCTAGAATTTTTTATAAAATTTAAAATTTTTGGAAGAATTACAACAATTTTACAAAAAAAAATTAAAAATCGAACTTTTTCGAAATGAGAATATTTTACGAAATATTTGTTAAATTACAAAAATTTTACGAAAAATCGAACTTTTTTCGAAATTTTAAATATTAAGTAAAAATTTCGAATATTTGGTTTTTTAATGAATTTAACAAAATTTGGTAAACAATCGGGTTTTTGGAAAAAATTTAAATTTTTTTTGCAAAATTTGCAATTTTTTATAAAACATGGAATTAAATGGACTAAATTTACAAAAGAAATTCTCACACAAAATGTATGTTTAAATTAAATTTTTTTTTGACCTTTGAAATGGTACTACATTAAAATTGTGATAATTCAAAAGATAACAAATTCAATATCTTATAATTTCAAAAATATCTACTGCATGTACCTTAACAACAATAAACATTCCCTTTCGTTTCTAGTGGTTGATGGCCTTAATTTTGTTAATTTTTTGTACAATTGATAAAAAAGTACTACAAAATGTTTTTGTTTCAAAAACAATGAAAAAAAAACAAAAATAAAAAAATAGGAAAATTTCAAAAAAATCGTATGTTTTTGACGCCCATCAGAAAATAAATCTGTGTGTGTGGGGGAAAACACAATTTCAGCGAAGAAATTAAAATTCATAAATAAGTTGCTTATACAAATTTTCCAAAAAAAAAAAAATTTCTTAAGATAACTTTTAAACAGATATTTATATGTCTCATTTGTTCTTTAGAGATTTTTGTTAAACTTATAATATATCAAAAATATATTTTTCAAACAAAAAATTACACTTGGAATAATTTTTTTTTTTTTGTCAAACATTGTCGTCTTATATTTAAACTTGTTGCTTATTTGTTATCATAAAAAAAATCTGGCGTTTGACACTTCTACTTTGTTTCTATTTATTAACAAAATAACCAAAAAAAAGTTTATTGAACTTTGTCTCAATATTTTTGTTTTTCTAAATTGTCATACAAAATACTGGACATACGAAACCTGCTGCAAAAAACTATTTATGCATGTAAATTCATAAATAATACACCAACAAATACAACAAAGTGTATGCATAAATTGTAGGCATTAAATTTTATCAATGCAGCATTTACAAAAAAAAAAAAAAAGAGGTTTTAATGGTTCATTAAACATTAAACACTTTATAAGTAGCGGAAAAAACGGAAAATATATATAAAAAAACTTCTTCAATATAATCTAAGTATTTAGTGGTTATTTATTAACAAGAGGGGCATTCCAAAACTATTTTGTTATTTATAAATATGTATGTGTTTTTTAGCCCACAAGGTGAATCGTCGTATCTATTATTCATACATTCTATATAATTTTTGTACATATTTGCAACAGTAAGGGACATCTAATTAGTAATTATATTGTAGGCAAAAATACTTAATACTCGTAAAATTTAAAATCATTTATATTATTTCGGTTTATTCATATCTATGTATGCGCAGATTTTTTGTTTGCATGCTATTTGGCATGATATCAAGAAAAATATTGCATATCAAAATTGGTTTATTTGTTTAAAAAAATCTATATGTATGTTAGAGTAGATATTTTAATATATTTACAAAAATAGAGATAAATTAATAATGACATGTTTATATATCATGTGCGCATTCATAAATTATATTGTTTATTATGGAAAACAAAACACCTTCTGAACCAATTGATAACCTTAAAATAAAGTTTTTAGACATAATTCTTAAAATACATATTTAGCCTATTACAAAAATTTAATTCAATTAACTTTTTCTATATTTATTAGCATCCAAAATGTTTAAACATATGGTTAAACGTTTTAAATATGTACTAAAAATGGTATGAAAGTGATATTTACGTAGGCCCTGAATATTAGTTTTAATTATACTATAAAAGGTAAAGGGTATATAAAGACTTCCTATTTTAGTTTTAGAATTTTAAACTAATGGAAGCATTACAAAACCACACTAAAACACCATCTAAAAGAAGACAAAATAAACCAAGACCTGCTTGTATTTTTAAACAGCAAAGATAAGAATATACATTAATATTTTCTTTAGCTTAAGTCTCTATAATCTAGACACTTTATTTTCGTTTGTTAATTTATTTTTAATACACTTTTCTAAATCCAACTTATGAAATGTGTTCGGGTTTTCAATTTAACTATGTCAATTATGTAAATATAGATGTGTTTAGTTTTATTATTGTTAGATGTTATTTGTTATCAACAAAATACGAAACAAATAAAAATAAAGTGCGGAAAATAAAAAAAAAAAGAAAAAACATTTATTTATTTAAAACCTTATACTCTGGGTTGAATAGAAAAAAGACAATAATAGAAATATTTAAATTTGTATTGATAAGTTTTCAATACAATTCTCAAATAAATAATTTTAGAAGCGCTAAAGATATGGGTGTGTTAATTTTAATAATGTGATATTTAGAAATAAAAAATAGATGAATTGATAACCTGATTACTTATTTGGAATATTAATAGATAAAGTAAAAGAAATTTTAAAAACTTATAAATTTTATGTACATATATACATGCGTACATACATATATATGTATGTATTTTTACATGAACCAAAATACTAAATTATTTGAATGTTTAATCACTAATTTAGCACTATTTTAAACAAAAACTTATTTTAATATTCCAGCAAAACAACGAACTTTAGAAGCAATGATTAAAAAAAACGAACTGTAGAAGGAATAAAGTTAATCCATGCACATTGGGTTTAATGGTATTGAAAATAACTCACTTTATATTTTGTTTAATTAATTTGGGCATATAAAAGTAAAATAATGGCACGCCCACTTTTTGTAAGCAATTGTTTTTTTGGGAGAAAACTATGGACTAAAGTATAAATTGGATGCTACACTCGCTTTTAGCCCACTTGTAGTAAATTTTAATTTTGGCATTTAGTCACTACTTCCTTCAAGGTTGTTATAATCTTTATCTTTAGTTATCTTTAGGCTTCAAAATACCAAAGAACAACCTTATAGCCAATATACTAGTTTTTCAAAGCAATTTGGACAAAAAACTTCACCCACCGTTCGCGATTTCTAAAATCCTTTTTATAATATTTTTATATATTTGTTCAAATTATTTAAATGATACAACTTGGGAATATCGTAAGGATTAAAAATACTTTATTTTATGTCTTTTTTTTTTCACTTAAATAAGAAAAACGTTCCGATATGGTTAATCATTTGTTTTTACTATTAAATAATTTATCGTATTTTTGCACATATTCTCTGACAAATTGGCTCGAAATGATTTTGCATTTCAATTTTCACTAGAAAATGTCGAGACATTAAATATTAGAGCAAAATACCGTTAAAAATTAACAAAAATTATATTCGTTACTTTTATTATTTTATTATTACGGCAAAAACATATGTGATTTGGTGAAAATTATAATATTTTTGATCCCAAATAATAATATCAATATAAATATTTGCGTTTGATGCGTCAATTTTATACCTTTCGATGCTCTACAAGGCCTTTCTATGGTATTTTGAATATTTGCAAAAATTACAAAAAGTTATAATCAGGGCAAAAACATATTTTTACCCATTTTGGCATCGATTTGTTACGCCATATTTTTGCATATTTTTTATCCTAATTACGTAAATTTACATATTTTTGGCACATATTTTGTCATATTTTCATAGAAAATTCTTATTTTGGAACAAATTTCAGAATTTTAAATGGTATATTTTTGCTTATTTTATACTTAAGAGCATAATTTTGAATATTTTACATTTAAGAGAAAAATTTTGCATATTTTGCACCCAACAGAATATTTTACATAATTAGTGAATTTTTTTACTATCATAATGTTTTTTAAATCCAATTTCCTAAAAATATTAATTTTAAAAATTGACTGAAATTGCGTAATTTCCTGATACAATGTGTTAGCTTTGAATATTTTTAAGTGCAGAAAGAAAATATCTTTTAGTTATTGTTAATAAAAATGAAATTATTTTTTTAATTTTAATGGCATATTGTAATCAAAATACTTAAAAACAATCTTTTTTCAAGTAAATATTTATCAAATTTAAAAATAGAATTTGTACCTAATTAGTTTATAATTTAAATGAAATTCCATTTATATTAAAAAAGCTTTAATTGTAATCTTTTAATTATTTATTTGAATAGAACCTAAAAACAAATTCCAAAATCTATTCTATGAAACCTTACGATAACTGTGATTCTATATTTAGTTTAATTTAATCAAAATCTTATACTTCATAGTAACACTTTATAAATTTTACAGTTGTGTTTATGGTCAGTTAAATTTAAGCTATTTTTGTTTTGTATCAGTAATATTTATTTACGTCCAAAGATTACTTATCATTTAAAACAAATTTGAATCCTAGTGAAATTCTTTACCTCACTTGTAAACATTTTATTTTTAATCGTTAATTTTTAAAAAATGTTTATGGAAACAAATACGTTTATGTTTTTTACTTTTAGATTGCCGTTCCTGATTTGGTTGAGGCTGCCAAAGATGCTGATATTTTCATTTTCGTTGTACCCCATCAATTCATTCCCAATTTCTGCAAACAACTTTTGGGTAAAATTAAACCCAATGCTGTAGCAATTTCTCTTATTAAGGGCTTTGATAAGGCCGAAGGTGGTGGCATTGATTTGATCTCACACATTATTACCCGTCATCTTAAAATTCCCTGCTCCGTACTTATGGGCGCCAATTTGGCCAATGAAGTCGCTGAAGGACAATTTTGTGAAACCACCATTGGTTGCCGTGACAGCAAATATGCGAAAATCTTACGTGATCTTTTCCAAGCCAATCACTTTAGAGTTGTGGTTGTTGAGGACTCAGATGCTGTTGAAATCTGTGGTGCTTTGAAGGTGTGATAAAAAATTATTATATATTTTTTTTTTTTTTTATTTGTTTAAATTCAAATTATTGTTTTTATTTGTTAGAACGTTGTGGCCATGGGTGCTGGTTTCGTTGATGGCTTGGGTTTGGGAGACAATACTAAGGCCGCTGTTATCCGTTTAGGTTTAATGGAAATGATTCGCTTTGTTGAAATCATGTATCCTGGCAGTAAATTATCCACCTTCTTTGAAAGCTGTGGTGTAGCGGATTTAATTACCACCTGCTATGGTGGCCGTAATCGCAAAGTTGGTGAAGCTTTTGTTAAGTCTGGCAAAACAATTCAACAATTGGAAACTGAATTGTTGAATGGCCAAAAATTACAAGGTCCCCTTACTGCCGAAGAAGTTAACTATATGTTGAAAAACAGGAAGTTGGAAGAAAAGTAAGTTATTTACAGTTAAAGTAATAAAACATTTAAATTGTTTTATTATGATTTATTTAAAGGTTCCCCTTGTTCACCGCTGTTCATAAAATCTGCTCTGGTCAACTCAAGCCTCAAGATTTAATTGAATGCATACGCTGCCATCCCGAGCATATGTAAGTTGTTATTCAAACTGTGTAAATGTTTTACTTTTCGTATTATTTATTCTTTGTAACTGTGTGTCCTTCTTTATTTCTACGTTTTGAACATTTTAATTTTAAGAAGTGTTCACAATTTGGTGCAAATGAGTTGATATTAAAGCAGCTTTTCAATTTTCTTTGCCATACTTCTTCTTTTTTTTTTATAAAGAAAATTTTTTTTCTTGAGTTGAAATAAATGTGAATTATAATATTATTATTACTTAATTTATTAACATTAATGCAATTAATTTTTTCTTTTAATTTATAATCCATTTTAAAAATTTGTTTAATCTTAATTAAAATTTTTTTTAAAGCTACTAATTTTTAATGTTTTATAATTTTTATACTTTTCTTTGATTATTAACAATGTTTGTTTTAGAATTAATTGGACTGTGCTTAAGATAAAAAAATCGAACAGAACAGAAAATTATTTTAAAGTTATTAAAGAAACTCTTAGTATTATTGAAAAAATTGTAACCAAATTTTCGTTAGATTTAAGTTTCCGCCATAATTTAAATTACAAAATTCCAAAACGGTTCATTCAATCGTTTTTTAACATTATTTTTCTACTTAAATTAGGATTGATTGCCATTTAAAGCATTTATTCAAAAGGAATTACTGGCATATTCTATTGAGAAAGAAACATTTTCGAATAAAATGAAGTGAAAACCCCAAGTTGTATTTGACGTTAAATATTTTTGGCCTAAAGTTTATAAAACAAATTTTGTAAGTTTGAAATTTTATTAATAAAAAGGGTTTTCGTATATCATGAATTCCAGGAGAAATCCACGCGTCCTTCGATTTTCTAGAAAATGAGTTGGATATCTCCATTTATTTTTCAAAATTTTGAAAAACAGGATTTTTTTATAGAAAATGATCAAAAATATACGAAGTATTTAGCTTTAAATATTCATAACTTATTAAGTTGCAATCCGATTTCACTGAAATAAAATCGAGCGAGTAGGTAATTAATTATTTTATAGTGATATTTAAAGAGGACTACGTTTCCTTCAAAATATATAGATAATTAAAAATACAACTTTATGAAATATTTTGATTTGATCGAAAGACCTATGATCATTTCATATTTAATGTCTCATGAAATTCATGATATAAAAAATTCACTTGAATTCATTCAAATTTATTAAAATAATTTATTTTGAAATCTCGTTATTTGCTCCAAACTGTGACAAACCTCTGTAGTATTTTAATTATTTTGTAATTTTTTTTATATTATTTTCTTTTGTAACTAATGAAATGAATTTAAATTAATATTTAAACATCAATCTTACAGGATTCGTAACGAAAACAATTAGTTTAATCCAAACACTCCACTATATTGTCATTAAAATCAATTTAAAAAAAACATGACATTTCCATTTAATGTTAAAACTTTAAAACATAATCCTAATAAAGAAAACGCACCCACTGTGTTTATGTTTTCATTTTGCACAGTCTTTATGTACAAGACAATTGAAAAAAAAAATACAAAAAAAAAAGAATTAATTAATTAATAAGCAAAAATGTATACCATTATTTCAAATTAGTTATTGTAAATTTTAATTTATTTCTCCTTTTTTATTTTTCTATCATGCAGCTGTTGCAGCTAATTAAATATCATTGAACACTAGATAGACATTTTAATATCATTTGTTATTTTGTTTTTAGGCAATCATCATCATTACTGCCGGCACCAAAGCTCTAATAAGTTGTTACTCAGTCCTTAAAGCATAAAAAAACAATAAACAAACAAAAATTACACATGTTTTAAATATTAACAGCTAAAACTTAATAAAAATGTTACAGTCTAAATACTAAACATGAAACACTAAACCTTTAACACCACCACCAAACAAAAAACACCTGACTTACTAAACTATTTATGAGATCATTATAAATTTAAACCAAAAAATATATATTAAACATTTTTTATTTAAACAATTTTATGTTTAATGCTCTCAACTAAAACTTCAAAATATTATTATTGGCAAACTCCTAAAATTATGCTTAAGTCAGTTGCGGCATTGAACTGTGTTCCCTTTAATATTTACTTAGTATTTTTTTAAAAGCATTTTAACACATCATTGTCATTAGAATTTATACTTTTTTTGTTTGCAATTCTTTTTTTTTTATTTTTAATAAATTTTTGTTTCTTTATTCGTTTGCTATCTTTTGTACATAATAAAATGTAATTTAATTGTTATATAAAATACATTATAAAACAAATTTTTAAAACATTTTTTTAATAAAATTTTTTAGAAGAAAATAAAAAAACAATGTTTCTTTTACAACTTGATTGGCAAAAAAATAAATAAATTTAATTTGAATACATAAAACAAAAAAATAAAATAAAAAATAATTGTTAATTGTCATTAATTATGTATTAATTGTCATTGCCTTGGATATTGATAAGTTACATTTTCTTTGGCTTTCCTTTTCATAAACCTTAATATTTTCTTTCTTTATTCCACAGGCAACAATTATAAATTATTTGTACAAATACAAAAACTTCCAAAAATATATATATATGTAATCTCTAAACAAAAAAAGAAGAAATCATACATTTAATGATTTAAACAACATCTATTAAACATCTAACCAAGCTTATAAAAATTTAAACTTAAACGCATAAACTGTGATTTGTTGTTTATTTAAAAATATTCATAATAACTAGAAGAAGAAAGATTAAACACCAGCACAATTTAATTTTTTTTAAATGCCTAAAAATCTACACCAAAAACGAAACAATAAAATAATAATATTGGTGCTTAAAATTAATGCCAAACGCCAAACTTTTAAACACCCTAACTTTTTAAGGCATATCTTAAACAATCCTTCAAATAAAATAAGAACACTATAAAATTGTCCTTAAACAAAACTCATAATTTTTAAAGAAATTAAAAAAAAACAAAAACAAAATAAAAAAATTATATTTAAGTTGAAAGGTAAAACAACACTTTTACAACAAAATATTTTTGTTACAAAAACAAACAAAAAACGAATAAGTACCTATCTAAATTATAACAAAAGGATATATTATATATGTATTAAGTAAACTAAAAGCTACAAACACATTTCAAAAATTAAATGAATAAGGACGACAATTTATTTTATTGTATAAAAAAGACCTACATACAGATATATTTTATTTAGTTTATAAATCATAAAATGAAATAAATTACAATATATATATATATATATATATATATATATATATATATTATTGATAAAGAAAATCCCAAAAATATGCTATACAATTTATTATTTACTTTTTGTTATCAACAACTTGCGTATGTAAGTACTACAAATTGTTTATTTAATATTACAAAAAACACTCCAAACATTTTGTTAGTATGTACTTTTGTTTTGTTCTGTTTTATTTCAAGTGGCATAATTATTGGCTAATGAGAAAAGAAACAAAAAAAACCCACTGTATTCAAGTATGTATTGGATGCGTATTGGTTATCTCTATTTGTATTTGTTTTTTAATAATAGTACCACTATTTTTATGTTAGTGGAAAATACGAGGGTTACTAAATTAATGAACATGAGTAAAATTTATTAGGAAGTTATATTTATTTTTAAGTTAATTGATAAATTTTATATTTTTCTATTAAATATTATAATTCATTTTAATAAATTTTAGTCAATTACACATTTTGTATAACAACATCAGCCATTTATAAAGGTACCTTAATTTTATTAATACAAATGCAATTTTTTATTTAAATGTTAATACACGCGTAAACTAATTTTTTTACATAAAACGGTTTTAGCTACCAGATTATAATTTTTTCAAAAGAAGTTAAGAAATGTAATGTAATTTTGAGTTATGCCGGTCTTGTCGGAAATAATAATTTATAATTGTTATTTATTTAGTGTTGTCTTTTAGTATTTTATTTTAAAATCTTAGCTATTAAAAATTGGGAAAAATTTACTCTGCTACAAAATTAAACTTTTTATTTTCTCTTGAAAAATAACCTAATGTGGGCTGTAATCTTCTTGAGGACATCACATAACAAATTCTTCTAACAATTTTTTAAACACCCTAAAGTTTGAGATATGAAAAAAAGGTTTTGAGGTTTTTTAGGGTTCTATAGTTGAAACAAAAAATCGATTTTTAAAATTTTTGAAATAATCGATTTTTCGACTTTTTCCATTTTTAAATAGTTTCCGACCTTTTCGATTTTATACGATATTTTCGAGATTTTTCGCCTTTTTTGACTATTTTTTATTATTTGTATTATAAAAACTTAAAAAATATAAAATATGTACAACGCATGTGATAAATTAACGGACAATCTATGCAATAAAAGTGCTGATTACACACAATAATATATTCTTACGATACTATTTCTATAGATAAATAGAAACTTCTAAGAAACTATTCCCTTTAAATGAAAGAAATTTGTTTCAACTTTTTGACTATTTTTGATTTTTTTCGACCATTTTCGGTTTTTTCCAAATTTTCGATTATTTTCGACATTTCCGACTATTTACGACTTTTTCTGATTTTTCAAACTTTTTTCAACTTTTTGACTATCGGGCAACAAAAAGGACAGTTTTCAAACCAAAAATTCGATTTAAACTTTTTTTATTTTTTTCAACAAAAAGTCTATTGTTCGATTATTCGAAAATCAATTTATAGAACACTAGTTCGTTTCTGCACTAATTATATTTTATATTCCTAAATTTTAATTCAATTCAAGGCTTTCAAATTGATGTAGAAAGCAGAAGAACATAGTTTTTTAACTTTATTATAATCGTTTACATATGTTCAAAATAAATCAAAACATATCATGAGAAGAACCTATCACCTTGCGACATGTCACGGAATAATATAATAAAAATTTACTAAAAATTCAATCTGAAGTTACGCTATTTTCGGCTTTATGACCATGATACTTACGAATCTAGTAGGTGGCTATTGACACTCAATAGACACTTGTGCAGCGAGAAGGTGGCGATTGAAACGTTTCTTATCAGATTAACTAGTCTCATGACGGATTTTTTGATTTAAAAACTTTACATGAAGGGGATATTTCGCTTTTGTATGGCGTTGTCATTGGAGAGGATTAGTTACCGTTTAGCTACTATTAGCACAGAACTAATCTAAATGAAAAATTAAAGTTTTGTTCTGGTTCCTATTGCTACGCTTTAAAAATAAAATAAATTAAAATTATTGAAAAAATTTTGCCGCATAAACGGTGAGTTAATATTTTATTTGCAAGAAGTAACTCACGAAAACAGATAGCTATTAGTGAAACTATTTCTCATCCGGCACGATTATTTGTAAATCATTTTAATTTGGCAAAACCGGGGGTATAAATGTAGCACATAAATAATATTGACCCTAGTTATTATGTCAATAAAACGCTATTTGTTGTTTTTTGTATTTATAAAATAAAAGAAGTAAGAATGTATATTTATACCCACTAGGGTGATTGATTATTCAAGTTTTTGGAGAAACCGATTTCGAATAGTTGGTATTAAAAAACTCGGTTATATTTATTGAATTTCTGAAAAAAAACGGTTAAACCTGTTTTTTGCTGAAATTAAAATTTCAATCAGAAGACTATATTTCTTTAAAAAAATCAATAAATCTTATAATATTCAAGTTAAAATTTATTAATATTATTTTGAGAAACAGCTATTAATTAAGGTAAGAAAATAACACGGTGCTACAGTAAAAAACACTTCAAATAAAAAAAATATATTACCATTTTTAGAATTTTCGACATACCCCCGAAATCGGGATTATATCCACCAAAAAAAAAACAGATTTTTTTGGACTTCGCGGCTTTAAAAATTTTTATCTTGAATACCTGTTAACCAATTTAAATTTATTGAATGGCATTAGGAAGAAAAGACCTTGCCCTTTTTAAAAATTATATACATATTTATATTCATAGCAAAACTATTTAAGATATTAAAGACACAAATTCAATTTTTTATTCTTATTTTTTTAAACTCAGCCATTTTTGATCCACACTTTATTATAATTCGAGATAAAAATGTTTAAAACCGTATATAACTCCCGATTTTGGGGGCATACTCACCCATACCTACAAACTGCACTATGTTACATTCCAAGTGTATTATTTTTTTATTTTGTAGAACTGTGTAATTATCAAAAATAATACTAAGTTTTATATACATAAGTAGTATAAACAATAACTAACTATGGCTTAATATGCAAAAAGCGTGTCTCAATTTGCAGGTAGATCTCTTTCAAATACAACTCCTTTAAAAAATTCAGCAAGTTATTTTAAAAATATTGAATTAAAAACCCTATATATTTGAATTGTTTGTAAAAATGTTACAGGTCTTACAAGAGAAAAAATGAATGAATTTCAATTTACCTTTAAACTATATTTATAAAACATAACAAGAAATTAGACTTTATGAATATTAATCAGTTTAAGAAATATTCCTAAATTTCCATTCAAATATTAGTATTTAGTACATGATTTTTAAAATAAAAACTTATTTTAAGATGACTTTTCTTCTTCTAGCATTTGGTCCATAACTTTTTGAACCGATATTGCCCATTTTCAATACCAAACAAACCTTTTCGAAGGGGAATAATTAAGACAAAATTCGTTCTCTTGAGTCAATCGTGCTTTCAACAGACAGACGGACATAGCTAAATCATCTTAAAATTTCATGAGGATCCATGAGAAAATGTAATTTTTGATAAAATTTAAAATTTTGGATTTTTTGTGAAAAATCAAATTCTTGGTATAACAATTTTTTCAGAATAGAACACAAAAGAAAAGGAAACATTTTAGCCAGAAGTTAAAACTCCTTAATATTTTCAAATTAAACTAAATCGCAAATACTAATAAAAATATTAAAATGATCTTAATTTAAATAACCATCAACTTCTATGTCGGCTATCAACATTGAATTTTATAATACTTTATTCAAATAACTCATATTGAGTGAGATTCACAATGAAATCAATCATAAATTGAGCGTTTTTACACATGAATAAGATTGTGAGAAACCAACTGAAACAAAGATTAAGTTAAATGAAAATAAATAAATATAATATAATAAATAGCTATTAATTTTTGGGGCTTTTTCAATCATTTTTGACACCCAAATGTTTTGTTTTAGTTTGTTATTATCTGTTTTTTTCTATGGTTTGTATTGCAACATATTTTATATTATTATTATTATTGTATTTAATTTCTTGCAACATTTTTATTCATATCATTATGATTTTAAATAAATAAATTTTGCGGTTTAAATAAGTGCCTTTGCACTTTGTTTTTAATATTAATTTACAAAAAATCATCTTATATTTAAATACTAAAGAAGATTGAAAACAAAATATATACAAAACAGTGACAGACAGACAGATAGACAAACAGGCAGACATACAATAAAACAGATTTCAATGTATGCTCATTTAGCATGGCTAAACACATTTAAAACAATTGCTTTTACAATAACATATTGTATTTAAAATTTAAATTAATCAATTTTAAATTGTTTTTGTTTTGTTTCTTCAAAAAAATCTTAAATTTTTTATTAACATTTATAAACCAATATTTGCCACAATTACATTAATGTTAGTATATTCTGATCAAAATGCTCTTTTCTAAGTATTTCCTAATTGTTAAACATTGGATATTCTTAAGTTATGTTTAATTAGCATTAACATGAAGTTCGTTTTTGTGTTATTTAAAACGCAATTATATTTTATTGTTAGAAAACTTTTTAAGATCTATTAATTAATATGAGTTGATGGCTTACAGCATTTATCAATCTTTATCTATTTCCAAACGCATATTCATCTTTCAGCAGAATCAGACATTTTTTATTTATACTTTTTTAAATAGTTTTTGTTTCTTTATTTGCTAAATAGTTTAAAAAGTCAATGAATGCTCATTAGGCAAATTCATATTGCAATTTATAATATACTCATTATTTCGTCATATGGCCAGAGTTCAAGAAATATTTGTCAGATCTGTTTTTAACAATGATTTATATGATTTTAGTTAAAAACTTCAAAAGAAAAAAATCTGTTATTAATAACAAAAGACTTCTGCTTACATTAATTTAGCTAGGCTGTATTCTTTGTTTTTATTTTTGCAATTGTTTATTTATGTTTAAGAACATCCCGAATTATGTATTTGAATTAAAAAAATTCTTTATAATTAATGTTCAAAATTTTATAATAATTTCAAACTGTTGGTGAAATTTCGTAAGCAATAATTTATATTATTTATATTAAATTTAAAACTGGTCTTTTATATTGAGTTAAATGTTTTTTGAACCAAACATGTATATAATTGTTGTTCTTTAAATCAACCACAACAATAATAGAAAGTAGATATTTGATTTAAAACAAAAGATTTAAGAAGAGAACTTGTTTTTAATTTCTAAATATAACACTGTAAAACAATAAATTTTATCAAGGGAAATTACTGTAGGCTATTTTTTCAAAACCAAACTATTTTGCAAATTTTTTTATCATAAGCTAAATTTAAATTAATAATACCCTGATACAAAAATATACTTATACGAATATGATTATTGCGGCAATGAAATGTTTCTTCTAAGCAATACGAATTTGAATAATTTTCGTATTATTTTGCTTATAGGGATATCTCTCTCTATAAAAAATCAAATTAGTTAAACATTTTCTAAAGTTTAAGACATAATATTTTATTTCATATATTATTTGGTGCATACTTTGTGGGGCAAACTTTAAAAATGTATGTAAAGTTTAAGTAAGTTATTCCAGATAAAATAAAACACAGTTTTTTCCAGTTTAAAAAAGCTAAATCCTATCATCTTGACAATCAAAATATCTTTAAATATTATTGAATCGAATTATATTCTTAAATTAAAATTTTTTATTTTTTTTTTTTTAAATTTGCTTTTAATATTTAAACAAGACACAAAAATTTAAACAGTTTAAAAACTTGATCCTTTTAATAAAAAAAAGAAAAAAATATAGTTATTAAAAATAATCTATGTTAATAATTGACGTGATACTATTTCTTATTATAAATATTATGTTTGTAGTAAAAGAAAAATTAAGAAATAACAAGTACAAAATAATAATAATAATAATAATAATAATAATAATAAAAAGAAACACTGAAAATAAATAATCACCTAAAAAAGACATTTTTATTGAGCTATAGACCATTTAAATTTAAAAATATTTACTTACATTTTCCTTATTTACTTGCTTACGTATAAAAATATACACAACTTCATGCGGACTGGACAGGTTAAATATTCGTATTATTGTTAATACTTACTACATCCAAACAGTAACCAAAGTACCAAATTTAAATAAGCATGTACTTTAAGATGAACTTGAACTACTTAAGATTTTTACTTTAATACATAAAGAAAAGTTATTTTATAAGCCTCTAAATATATACATAAGAAAATATTTAATATAAAAAATATTTTATTTAAATTACGATAATTTTGTACATTTATACATATTTTAAGTATTTTTAATATAAAATAAAATATTTGGCTAAATATACAATATTTTTATAAAAGAAAATCTTATAAAATAAACATAAATTTTTCAATAAATCAGACAATAGAAACTTATTTCTGCCAGCTTAAATATTTAAATCTAAATAAAGGTTTGCGATGATAGATTTTGCGAAAACCATTATTTTGTATGGGTCTAACATTAACAAAACTTTTACCGTGTTCATCTAAAATACTCCAGAATTTAGGTAGCTTTAAATAAAAAATAAATAAAACATAAATATACTAATTTCAAAATTAAAAATTAATCAAAACATTTACTTCTCTATAGGAAATGGGTAAAATATCTGAAAATATTATCCAGGTAACAGCTTCAGCACAAGGTGGTGTGGTCAATGATCCTTGATAAGTATAAAAATCTTCACGGTTTATATTACCCAATAAAGAACCCAAACTTATTAACTCCTCAGTCATGGAAGAGGAATTAAATTGTTGAACATTATGCAAATTATTATAAACCACATTTAAGCCGGGATAATAAACTTGATCAGACTAAATAAATAATATTATTTTTTTTTTACCACAAAGAGATTTCCTATTAAATACTTACCTTTACCACTTTAAATAAAATTCCCACCACTGCCACACCATCTTCAAAATTAATAGCTGTCTTCATATTATCATATTTTTTATTACAATGTACAATATGCATTTCTATATCATATTGATGACCATTTAATATATGTTCCGAACCTTTGCGCAATGCTGAACCCCAATGAAAATGTACCTGTTCCACTTCATAAATGTCATCTAATATGCCGCCTGTTATAAAAGGTCTATCTCCTAGTACTGTAGGTGCTACTTTAAATTCAACTGTAGTAAAATGAAATTTGTATTAATTATGATTTTAAGCCTGCAAATATGTAATTGAAATAAATACCAGTACGACCATTGTTGCGCATGATTAATGGTTGTGACATGGGAACATCATATAATCCAAATAATATTGGTGGCGCTATTACATCTATAGTCTATTGAGTTGGGATCATAGGGAATGAAATGTTGAAAAATAAAAAAAAGTCATTTAATTTCAAAAATGTTTCTTGTACACTTTGGTGCAAATTAAATACCATTAGCTTTCTTAACACTGAATGCTGAATGGAAATTTATTAATACTGAAACTATAATTATCCAAGTGTCTCATGTAAAAATAACACTCCGCTACAAAATTATTTTTATTTTCGATTTTTTTTTTGATTCTTTTTTTTGACTGATTTAGAAAGAAAATGAATGTGCACTTTTAACGATATTAAAACATTTAAAATATTATCCAAATAAGTAATGACTTACTCAGAAATTTATTTTATTTTTCTTCTCATTTTTGTCTTTAAGAATTAACATATTTTTATATGAAGTTTTAAATGTTTTTTTTTTTTTTTGGAATAGGATCGCTTAACTAAATAAATTTTATTATCATTTACTAAAATTTATTAAAAAATTATTCGTGTATATGTTTTAAGACAAAGTGTTTTATTTTACATTTTATTTGGTGAATAATAAATATATGGAAATGTAAGTTATTCCAGATAAGATTGAATAAGGAATGTAGGTTCAGAAATTCTAATACTTGCTTTAACGTATCAGTAGATATAATTTAGTTAAAGATTAATTTTCATTCGTAAAATAGCTCGTTTTATTTATTTCTTAAATACAGCCCAATGGGCTTTTATTGTTTGGCCTTCGAGAATTTTGCTTCTCACCCTTCAAATTAACTATACGTTTGGTGTTGCCTAATTGTACCGGTATTAAGGTTCTTAGAAGTTTTTACATTTGTCACATAGAATTAATTTGGATAACCTTAGATGCTTTTAAAAGAAGGTGTAGATCGAGTGAAAGTTTTGCAATAAACAACCTGGCATTTTTTAGTCTAGTTGCTACGCCATTTTAAGTTATTAAAACTCTAAGAAAAAAAAAAGATTAATTTTCCAGAAAAACATCCGGACAGACATAATAAGATCAGCATATACATAGTTTTATAATGATCCATAATAAAATATTATATGATTCAGTCTCTCACAAGTTTTCTTGAGAATAATTCAATTCGTTTCATAACTATAGTGTAATTAATTACAATTTCAAATAAAAAATGAAAATATTTTTGTACGAAAAATTGTTATATTTTCATATAAGTTTAAGAATTTTGTTGAACTTTTCCTGAGATATAATAGTCTTAATAATGAATCGTAAATATTTTTTCTGTGTGATTAAGAATCCTCATGAGGACATATTAATGTCTTTCCGCATGTCCGGCACAAAGGGAAATTTATTTTGTTATTTTCTTATTTAATGTAATTTCCATAGATATTCACAGATAAACTATTAAGAATATCGAAAATAACACTTAACTTAAAAATGTTGAAGTTTTATGTTAAATAATTTTCTATTTCATGTGTTCCACATTTGGTTTCTACGACGTCTAAGCTTTAGTACAACACAAACATTTTTTTTCAAATTTAAAATTTTTCGAAAATATCAGTCTGTTAGTTAAAAATTTCCAAAGCAAGTAAAAACAGTAAAAATTAACAGACAAGCAAACAGGTCAAACATATATAAGCAGCTCATTTGCTATCATTTCCCACTGATCATTGTAAAAAAAGGATAGAATTGGGTCTTTTTAATTTTTATTTACAACTTTGGTAGTGAGCAACAAACAAATTTTTGAGGCTGCACGGGATTCAGTTAAGTTAATTAAAATGATCATGTGATGTGAAGTGATCATGGAGTTATAATCCTAAAAAGTATAATTTTTATTATTATTATTATTATTATTATTATTATTTTTGTATTAATTGAACTGCCAGAGTTTTAGATACGAGACAGTTATACATATAGAAAACTAATGAGGTTACGCTATATAGTACAACATATCTCGGGAACGAAATGTTATATTTAATAAAATACCAAAATAATTTCAATTATATTACTCACAACTTGGACCTGCATTATCTTCTAATCTGCTTAATAATTTTACAGATATTACAGAAATAATGTAAACAAAATGAATTTCTTAAAAAATTTAAAAATATTTGATTTCCAAAAAAATTGGAATTTAAAAAAAATGAAAATAAACTTTTTTGACAAATAAGATTTCAATTTTCAATTTATTGTTTTATTGGCAGTAATTAAGTCTCCCTAATAAGGTAATATGATTTCTTTATAATTATTTTCTTTCAAAATACATTTTTACTTTATAGTTTAAAAGAAATTTTCTAATTTTCTACCCAGCAATCAATTAGCAAAAGCACTAAACTATTGTGCAAGAATTTAAGTAAACATTTTAATAATTTTATCTCTTATATTTATTTCTTTACCTTGTGAGTTGTTATAGCAATTGGTGATTGCTTGTGACCTCCACACTGTGGAAATTCATTATACCATTCTGTTGGTTCATCATAGTTAAAATGATCTATAAATATAAAAATTATGTTAAATTTAATGCCTATATGCATACATTCGTACATACATACATACATACGTACATACATACATACTTACATTTATACAATTTAAAAACAAAAAACTTTTTATTACAATAAACTCATTTTCATATAAAATTTAAGTAAATAATAAAAAAATAGAGTCATTTCGTTAACAGCCACCACAATTATAAATTATTACTTACAACATTTTAAACAGATTTTTTTTTCAACTAAATAGTTCGTTATAAATAAAATTTGTTTACAGCTAAAAGTAAAACAAAAAATAAAATAAGAAAAGCAAAAGTGTTTATCTGGAGTATATTAGGAATTAAAATATATATATCTCTTTTTGTTGGTGTTGTTTAAAAAAAATGGTTTTAACATATTGTTTAGTTAACTAAACAAATAGAAAAATAATTTAGAAATAAATAAAATTAAATGTCTGACAAAATATTTACATTTGACATGCAAGATAGTCACAGTTTTGACAGTATACATAAATAAAAAGAAAACATGCATGCAAATCAACTAACAATTATATAATTAAAACAATTACTTTATATTGAAATATAATAAATAAATAATTAAATAATGTTTCATATTCATAAAAATAAAAAATGCATTGCTTTTAAAAGATTAACAATGTGTAACATATTTGCTTTTCTTAAATTGTGATTGATATTTTTTCCTCTTGCTTTTGTTTGTCACCCTTGCAGAGAATCTTCAATAATAAAAGCTGAAACCACATTACAGACTCCTTTAAATAATGGTCAATTTAAATCCCTTCACTCCTCAGTAAAACTCTTACAAAATGAAAAGAATTCTTTGGTTATAAAGCCATTGAAACGTTATTTATCACAATGGGTTGGTAATAACACCAGTATTTATAATATGAGGCATTTGAAAGCATTCGTTGCTTTACCAAGACAACAATTGAATATTATTCCTATAAATCTATTTAAATTTTTAAATATGTATGGAAATTTTTCTTGTAACAAAATTATGGATGCTACTTTTTTGAAAATTATGCCAAATTTTTTTAAAAAGATATATTAGGAAACAATAGTGAATTTGTTTTGTTGCAATAGTGTTTACTTTTAAATATTTGTCAATTGTATTAATAATAAATTTAAAGGCATTTAGTAAAAATAAAAATTGGTGTTTTTGTTCAATTGGATTTTTTTAATATCTAGTTATTTTGAAAATAATATAATAAGATTTTTAAGAATAAGGACTGCGCACGAAATATTTAATTCATATAATTCAGATTATAAAAATAAAACCAATCGATTAATCTCTTTGAAATTTTGTGTTTATTAAAGGCTGTTACATTTAAATTTAAAATTTAAAAAAACAATTTTTTTTTATTCGATTTTGTTCAAATATTTAATATTTTCTCCATTATTGTTTTTTCGGTTATTTTTTATTTATTTATTTATATGTAGGAATGGATACACTTCTTTTATAACTTTATTAGTCAGCTTTAAGTATTCTTTAAATATTTTTTTTTTTTTTTTTTTTGTTGTAATAATGAGAAAAGAGATGAGATCAAGCAAATTATAATTCGTTGTATTTTTTGTACTCATTTGCGTACATTTCTCTGTAAAATTTTTTTCAGCAATTTAAATTTTTTACACGATATTTATCTAATATATTTCCTATAACACCTGTGATGTGAAATTCATGACCATGATGTCGTAGAAAGTGCGCCAGTACGTAAATTAATTAGTCTTAGTAATTTTCGTCTTCTCTTTTGCCTTCATATTTCTTCTAGCGTTTCTACTAGGATTTTTTACCTCGTGGATTTTCAAACCAGCTTTTTTTGAACTTTTTTTATAAAAGATACAGAGCACTTTAAAGAATGAGTCACATTACATCCAGAGATATAGTGATTTTATTTTAATACTCATATTATTTTGTCTGCGACCCTAAAGTGTGTAAATCACTGATTTTTTTTCGTGCGTAGTTCTTATTAAGGTATGACTGGACTATATTTTATCCCTACACTAGACATTCAAAACACAGTAAGAAATTCTTGTCATTTTCTAATCATAAGACTAACTTTTTAACATTTGATAATAAATTAATACAATTTTGCACAAAAAATCTTGAAAATATTATCTTTGATGTTATTCAATATGAGCTAAATCTATTGGCAGATTGTTTGCGAATATTTCATTGAATTTAATTTTTAATATTATACTATTTATAACAATTTTAAATTTGTGGTAAATGGACATATATATTATAATGTCCCATAATAAATAACATGTAGTTTGGTAATGGATGATACAGTTCCCCACAAATTTTAAATTATATGATTTGCAGGAGCACAGATTCCTAGCAAATCAGAAGGGGCCACCAAAGTTGGTATGCAATTCTAAAAAAAATCATCAACAATAAATTTAACTTAGATATTTTACTTATAGCTAGTTCTTCTAAATCCAAAAATAAAAACATATGTAGGCGTATTTTTAGGGTATCTCTTTTAGATATTTAAGTCGAAATAAAATTTTCACTCATTTTTAGCCACGTTTTTTATGTTTTTTTTTTAACTTATCTAGCTCAATATTTTTTTTTCAAATATTCATCATATAAATACATATATAGATTCGATATAAAGTTATATTAATCTGAAGTTCAACATCCTTTTTAAGTTCTATACGATATACGTAGACTTTTTTTATTTTTAAAACAATTTTCGGATAACACTATAGAAAAGTAACCAGAATGTTTTTAGATTACTCAATAATATGTTTTAAAAAAGATTTTATAACGTCATTATTTTTGATGTTATGAGAATGTCCATAAATAGAGGTATATAGAGAGTAGAGGTATTGCAATGAATTGAAGTTTCACGACTAACACTGAATATTTTTCAACACGTATGTGGCATAAATGTCGACTTTATTCACAATTAAATGGAAACGATTTTCCAAAATAATTATAATTTTATTATTTTTAGCATTATTCTTTAATGGGATGATACCTTCACTTAATTGTGAATTAAATCTAATTTTATTTGTAATATATCTAGCTTTACGATAAAGGAGAAAAATAAAAATTTTTGGTCGTATTCGTTTTTTTTTTAAGATTTGGAAAACAAAAATTCAAAATTATATGGGAAATTTTATTATTTTTTTTTTCGACACAATTCGCTTAATGTCTCCGAAACTATTAAGCAGATTAGAAGCTGATGTAGTATAGCTTAGAGGTAATTCAAATTATAAATTTTTAGTATTTAGCTAAACCAAATAAGACAAGATATGCTGTAGTATATGGTGCAATCTCATCACTACTTTCGAGGGTTTAAAATATTTTACGCAAAAATTTTGAGATGCGAAAATAGTGAATGCCCTTTAATAATGTAGAGTTATGTTAAAAAAATATTTAATTTTAAATTTTCTATATTTAATGACCATTTTGAGATAATAAACTGGCAGTAATTTTCCAATGTTTACACATAATACCTTTGCGGCAACACCAAATTTTTATTAAATTTTAAAATTTTTTTTTAAATATTTATAAACAGCTCATATTCTAGCATTTCCCATAGTGCAAAGCAGAGATTTAGTTTGGTGCTAAGATAATTTTAGTATTATTCGACAAATAAAATATGTTTCTATTATTATTAAAACCTATTAACTTTTAAATGTTTAAATGTTAAAATATTTTTACACAGAAAATAAAAATTTATATCTTGACAAAAGAAACACGAACAGAAAGTTATTTCATACCAATATAAGTGTCAAATGAAAGCTAAAAATTTCTACAATATAATAGAATTTTGTATTAGATTTCTTAACATAAAATTCTGTTATGAAAATGTTTTTTAATATATTCACATTTTATTTTACTTTATATGTGACTGACCTTTCAGGGAAAATTAATTTAAGAACTTTTTCTCTAATAATTATACCTTGTTATTTATTCTACCATGACAGCATATAAACCTAAGAAAAAAGGATTTTGAAAAATTTTGTCTTTAATATAAAATTGTGAATAAATATTTAAATTAATATTAAATATTTGTACTGCGACATTTAAATTAAAACTCTTGTAGTATTGTATACATATATATATATATATATATAGATTTGAAACTTTGCAGTCCATTCTAGAAGAAATTTGACGTGATGGAGAAAAACTAAGTAGGTACACTGTTTTACTATTATAAAATGGGTTAAGAATTCAAAAAGCTATTATAAATGTTTTAAAGTTTAACATTAAATTGTTCATATATTTTGTACTTTCTGGGATAATAATGAAAAATGTGTGAAAAGATAAAGTAAGATATTAGAAATAAAATAAATAAATTTTACAGTTTTTAAATAATATGAAAGAAAAATAAAATAAATAATAATATTATTAAATGAAGAAAAAACCGTAATAAATTTCAGTTAAGCTTGAAAAATTATGAAAAAATTGTATGTTTATTAAATTTTGTTTAAAAATTTGCTTTTAAAATAAAATTTATTCAGTTGCAAAGTCTAATTCTTTTACTTTTTAAAACAATTTAAAAATAAAAAATAATCAAAATAATAACAGAGTTGAGAAAACATTAATAGAGAAATCTAACCGAAAAATGTTTTTTTTTCACATAACATAAAATTTAAAACGTGTATTGGTAATTTTTAATGATGCTTTGATACGTTCTCAAGGAAAAACGTAGTGTGAGTAAACATTATACCATATTATGAACGATTTTTAAGAGGAAAACAACAGCATATGTATATCCTTTAATTCCATATACTTAAATATACAACACACCACCACACATATACTTTAAAAATAAAATCATTTAGACACTATAAAATGTTTTATTTTAAGCTCAATTACTTATTTCAATTGGCAATAATTATATACAAAGTTATTTCAAAAAGATCACCAAAAAAATTTTAAAATAAACTTTTATTTCCGTTTTTAATGTATGTATAAACAAAAAATATCTAATTACGTTTAGTAGTTATTTCAATGGACTATAATATTTTAAAGATATGAAACCTTCAGGAAAAAAAAGAACAAAGAAACGACTTAAGACATAAACGTTAAACAACACAATTAAAAGTTTTTGTCTTAAGTCTTTTGTTCTAGTTAATAATATAAAACACAAAATTATTTTGGAAATTAATAAGTTCCTAGGAAATAATTTTAGGAAAATTTTTAATTCTTTTCTTTACGTTCTTTAGTTTATTCACTGTCCTAAATTAATGTTATAATAATATTTAACCAAAATTATATAACAACACAAACATATACTAATAGACATTTTACGAGTAGTATTTCCTAATGGCAACAATTAAGATTTCAAGTTTAAATTGTATGTTGTCACTGCTGCTGATTTTACTGCTATTTTACTCATATTGGAATACAATCATTTAAAAAGAGTTCATTGCATTTAATATTAACGACACACCTGATTAATTTCATAGAATAATTCATATGACTGGCTGTTTTACAAAATATTATTTATATTTTGTTATTATTGTTTTTTTTTCTTAATTTTTTCAACAATTGTCATTCATTCATTGATTACATACCCGAAGCCAATGGCAACAGAAATAGCAGACGTTGATAGAAATTATTGAGCACCGGAAAACTCATGACAATTCTTTACTTTTTTAACAATTCTTAAGAATTAATTATTTAATGTTTAAACGGTTTTCAATTGATTTTTTTTATTTATGGTACTAAACACAGAAATGGTAAACGTAATATTAAAAAAATATAAATAAAAACATAGAATAATTGTAAATTTTGAAATCGTAACGTTTACTTTCATTTATTTACGTTTTGGTATTGTTGTATTTTGTTTATAAGTAACAACCACTACACTACCGTCTTAAGTTGGTACTTAAATGCGTTTATCTTCCATTAACAATTTTAAATATACTAAACTCAAATTGTATTGTTACCATTATTTTTTATACTTTTCAACTTTTACTCAAAACTAACTATCTAAACTAACTCTAATATAATTCCTCAATATTATGATTTTTTTAAATGTTTGAGTTGAAAAATATTTATGTTATGATTTAAATTTATGCGGCAGTTTGAGTTTCTTTTTACAACATATGTTGTATATGAACATCTCTCATAAATGAAACAAACAAACAAACAAAAGATTTGCCGGTATATACCCAGCGAAAAATTTGCTTTCCTGGTAAGCTAGCAGGTATAATTGGAAACAAAAATAAACTACTTATTTTTTGCCTGAATAACTAGTTATTTTTGTTCGTGTTGTCCACAAATTCATGTAGTTATTTTTTGACTCTAGGGGTATTCAAAAATATGTACCGAAACGAAAACAAAAAAATTTTGCCGTCAGTGAGACTCGAACTTGAGCACACACTAACCATTCGTTTTTACTGACTAACGTCTTACTCAGTACACCATCTCGTACGTATCCTAGTTCAAAATATTTTTTAGACATTTTGTTATAAAAAACTAACAGCTTCAGAATTGGGTTGAACCAATAACCTTCTGGTTGTTAATCCGGCACTCTAGCCAACTCATCCACGTGATTGCAGCATTACTGTACTATTATACTTTGAGTACTTATTAATGTAATACAGAGTAGGCAAATAATAATGACGCCTCATTACCAAGAAACTACTTTAATAAGTAGTTGTTATTACCGAAAACCAAAAAGTTTTTGTTGGGTATTTATAAAAATACATTCATACATACTTTTTTTCAAAATCCTACTCGTTTTGTCTTTTTATCTGTTTATTGTAATACACAATATTATTGTATTCGTATTCGAAATCACACATTGGTTTATTTTGTGACGGAAAAAAGGTTTTTAGTTTTTAACTCAAACCCTCAAAATCACAAACATTTAGAAAAGACAATAAGTTTTCAAATAGCAACCATGACTTTAGCAAATCAGCAAAATACAGGTAATACTTAAAAAAGATAAATATATGCTCAAGAGTAATTAATTAAAACAAAAACCACTCACTAGTTGTATATAAAGTTGAGAAAAGAAATAAAATAAATTTTGCTGCACAAATTGTGGGCAAAAGTACCGATACAAATAATGTTCTTTTTCTGCGACACTTAGTAAAAGATTAAATTTGAATTAACATTTATTTACTTGTGTTCTACAATAAATGTGAATTCGTTTTATTAAGGCTGTCCCTTTGAAACATTAATTAATTAATGGAATTTAAAATAATTAGCTTAAGATTACTTTAATGTTTTATAAAATAGATTAATTACAAAATATTCATTATGAGTCAAAAACAAAAAAAGAAAAAAAAGAAAATAGAATTGACAATTAAATAAAAAAGTTAATTTTTAAAGAAATAACAATTAAGATATTTATTTACATTTAAAATTATTATAATAAAGGACACCCTAATTAAAAAATTAAAAAAATGTCTACATTTTAGACCTTATTTGTAAATTGCTTCGTTAATCATGATATGTTTTCGTGAGTTAATAAGTTATAGTAAAAATTGCACGTTTATTTGCAAATAAGAATTGTATATAAACGTAATAATAGTTTTATATAAGTTATTCTTAATATCTTTAAGGGAGACCCTAGATAATTTTTCTTTTCTTTTTTCAATGCATATGTGGAAAATTTGAATGGAATCCTTGAAGGTTTCATTAGTCACGTTTTATTTTATTTTTATAAAGATGACACATAATTGTCACCATTTTAATTGTAAATTATTCAACGATAAATATCACGTTTACATTGTGATACAATTTAAATCTTTTGTAATAATTGTAATGTATTTTAGAAGGGAATTTTTTATTTCAAAATATATGGATGTAATTTTAATATTTGAAAGACTAAGAATTAATGACAGTTAACTTCTGACCATAGATTAACATAGATCTGAAGCTGAAACAAAAAAAAAAAAAAAAAAAAAAGAACAGAATTGAAAAAAATTACTCAAAAAGCACATGTACTAGAATTGGTTTTATTTTTAACGAAATTTTTTTACTAACACATTCTTAGACTTACGTTTTTTGACAATGGAGCTTCATATCTATGTTAATCTATGGTTCTGACCATGGTTATTATTTTAATTACAAATCAGAACTTAAGCAAGTTAAATTTAAACTAAAATATAATAAAAAAAAGGACCCATTTTCAAAATAAAAGTAGGCTAATGGCTTCCAAAAAAATATAAAATAGAGTGTAATTGTGTAAAAAAGTGTAAAAATCCATAATAATTTAAATATTTGTAGGCATTTTTTTTCTTTGTATTAATTTTCTGATAATTCACACGGCACCCATATATAAGAGAGAAAAATATTATCAAAAGAGAGTCAAACTACTTGTATATACTTTGGTTTAAACTATTCCAATTTTTTAGCAAATGAGAAGTTTTATTTTTTTAATAACAATTATACCTTTTTTATTATTTAAATGGTAATTGTTTCACATTCCTAAAAATTCCGAAAGCCCATTTAAATTTCGAGATATGTTTTTCGAAAAAGAATTTTGAGGTTACTTCCTGCGATCTCGTAGCCTTCTAAATTTTTAGTCAATTTTAGATTTTCAAATTGATTGTTCAGAATAAAACGATATATTCCTCTTTAAAGTCGGTTAAAACAATTTCCCAAAATTCTCTTCACACATGAAAAAATCGATATTTGCATCAAACTAGAACCATTACATAATAAAACTACGTACTCAGTTTATCTCCAGTATTTAAAATTTTCTCTCAAAAGGACTTCGAAAAATATATAAAATATTTTCGAAAATTATGTCAACCCAATATGGATATCAAATGAACAAAATATAACAAAAGTTTTTATTTAAATGTTGCAGCACAAAATTATTTTCTTAAAATTTTCCTTTATATAAAGTATACAATTAAATAATAAATATAATATTGAAGGGTTAAATTGTTAAAAGGATATTTTTTTACCTTTTTGTACTGCAACATTTAAATAAAAAGTATTATTTTATTGCAGGGATTCGGATGTTTCATTTGAAATCCATATCTTGAAAGAAAACTTGACATCATGGAGAAAAACTGGATACACAGTTTTAACATGGATAGCCTCCAATTTTTTCAATATAACGATTTTTTCACGTGTGATAATGATTGTTGCAGGCTGATATATTTGAAAATAAATAATAAAAAGTAACATTTTCAAAAGGTTATTTTCTTAAGTTTTTGTGCTGAAATATTTAAATAGAATATATTATAATATTTTATTTTATATATATATATTTTTAAATGAATATCTTTCGAAAATTTTAAGTCCTTTTAAGAGGAAATTTGACGTCCTGGAGTAAAACTGAATAGTACGTAGTTTTACTACGTATGGTCTATAGTTTCATGCATATATCGATTTTCTCATTTATGAAAATTGCTGTCAAACAGTGTTTTATTATAAATTTTATTTAAGGCTTTTTTTTGGAGCAAAAATTAAAAGCATATGGAATAAATTCTACAGTTTTTGTTCAATTTGAAAAATAAAACAATTTTGTTATTTTTAGTTATCCCTCTTTAAAACGGTTATGAATTCAAACAGTTATTAAACATTTTCTTAAGTTTATAAATAAATTGGTTATATATTTTAAAACAAAATATTTTATATCATATTTTATTTGGAGCATATTTTCTGGGGCAAAAATTAAAAATGCATGGAGAGTTTTAATAAGTTATTAGATATTACCTTAATACGCTCGATTATTGCAAATAAAAATAACTTATAAATAAATAACTGTTATACATGTTTATACATAAATTGCATAAAGAAATATATTTCCTTATTTGTCGTGCCGAATAGGAAAAATACAACTATTATCACCGAAAATTCTATGAACGTAAAAGGAAGTGGCAACGCAATCGCTTTACTTGTAATTAATTTCAATTGCAAGTAAGAGGTGTGTATAAACGTAGTAAGAGATAAAATCGATTTAGTTTTATATGCAGTTTTTGTCCAATTTGCAAAACTAAATATCGCATTCAATAGCTAATAAAATGCTGACCTTAGCCCCAACTTTTTTTTTTGGTATTCTATTTATTGAACTAATTGCGCACCTCCAAAGTCAAAGTTTTTTTAAACATTATTAAAAAAAAACTAATGGAATATGACATCAATTTTAAATACAAATAATATATTTTCTTCCCCTTTTATTAATTAAATATTGATAAATGATCATTTTTAAATTTATATTTAAGTATAAGAAATTATTTAAATTCGAAGTCTGGAAGTGTGTAAGTTGTATAAAGCATAGGTTGGAGAACATAAACTCATATGCAGGTATAGCCAGTATTCCAAGAAATAAAAATGTTATAAAATTATTCCGCTCTAACCTGTCCTGTTAAACAATATTTTTAAATTTCTAACTTAGCTTCACAAAAAAAAAAAATATATTATTTTTAAATTTATGATTTTTAAAAAATTATTTTCAATGAGGAATCTTATGTAGAAGTTAATTTTGGGCCGATATCATAATTTTCATTTAAATACAAACTCTAAAACCTTATCTCGAGAAAACAATTTTATATTGATTTCAACCAAATTCACTTGAGTCTTCCTTAGAAATGAAGCTGTGTCTAATTTGATTAAGATAAAGTTGCAAATTGTAACCTACACAGAAAAAAGAATGTATTTCAATTACGAAATTGCTAACAACAATTAAACTTTTAATTGCTTTTGGTCCAATCATCAAAATGATAATATTAATTAAATAAAATTAATTGATTTTTTCTACATTTTCAAATAAAATTTTAGTTAAAAGAATTATTTCCGTGATTATAATTTTTGTGCAAATAAATTAAAAAATTTATTAAATATTTAAAAAAAATCAAAATCTTTAATCTTATATCTAATCTATCTTTATTAAAATGAAAAAATATATCTTAAAAATTACAAATATATGTTCTATGTTCTATATATGTCTATGTTTGTTTTGAATATATTGTAAGTAAGACTATCTTATAGAGGCAATTAGTATTTTTCAGGGACACATGTCAATGCTTAGAAATCTATGAGATAAGATATTAGGAATATTTAATGATAAATAATAGCTTATTGGACTAATTGTCAAAAAATTATTAATGCTTTCTTACCGAAGTATAAGTAAATTTTTGAAGTTGCAAGCAACAATTTAAACAAACCCTGACAACGACATGGACAATAACTGCGAAGCATAATGGAGACATCTAAATTTATAGCAAATGGGGACATCTATAATAGTACCAAAAAGAATCTTTTACTTACCACGTATGAAACACAAATTCTTTTTTATATTAACCGTGCTTTCTGATTAATTTATTTACTCAAGGAAATTATGTGAAAAATCATTGATAAATAAACAAATTTAAAACAAGAAAATTATACTATAATTTTTTGTTTTTATACTAGAATTGAGTTTTTATTTGAATTTTCAAATGACAATTTTTTACTTATTCCTTTTCAAATTTATAAATTCTTAAAGAAGTAATTGTATTAATAATTTGTTTTATTAAGTTTTGTTAAAAATCGAATTAACAAATTTAAAAATCGAAAAAAAAAATTATAAAAAACAGTTTGATCAGAATGTTTATACATTTGTTGGACATACGGACTGACGGATATAGGTATAATTGGAAACAAAAATAAACTACTTATTTTTTGCCTGAATAACTAGTTATTTTTGTTCGAGTTGTCCACAAATTCATGCAGTTATTTTTTGACTCTAGGGGTATTCAAAAATATGTACCTAAACGAAAACAAAAATAAAAAAACAAAAAAATTTTGCCGTCAGTGAGACTCGAACTTGGACACAAACTTACCATTCGTTTTTAATGACTAACATCTTACTCAGTACACCATCTCGCACATAGCATCCTAAGCGAGTCACCAACAAAGACATTAATATTACCCAAAGAGTCACCAAATAGTAGTACTTTCGTCTTCAAAAAGTTAATAGTTGGGAAATTTTCAGTCCTCTACCTCAAAACAGAATTAATAGTATAATTCATTTTTGCCTCTAACACTTAATAATTAGCACGTTTTTAATTAAATAATATAAATATATAGTCGGCAAATAAAAAGAGAGTGCAGAAATAAGTATCAATATGCATTGTAAGGTCATTAACATAAAGAATAAAAAGTAAGAGACCCAAGACTGACTCCTGCGGTACCCCTGGAACCAAGAGAAGTAAATTCGAAGCAACACCTTCCAATTCAACAAATTGATACCTATTCGATAAGTAAGAAAAAACTAACTTACACGCAGACTTAGAAAATTTAAAAAACATCCTTAACTTATTAATTAACCTAGTATAACTAATTGCATTAAAAGCCTTCTTTAAATCAAGGAATAACAAAGCACTAATTTTCCATCATTAACATCATTATGAATTATATCAGTAATAATAAGCAACAAATAAGTTGTGTTATGGCCAGGACGGAAAGCATACTGGGAAGGAATAATATCCTTATTAACAAAAGAATAAATCTGATCTCTTAAAACATGTTCAACAACTTTATACAAACCAGGGAGTATCGAAATCGGTCGCAATTCATCAATAGTGTGAACAATTTTACATTTGGGAATTGGAACAACTCTAGTCACTTTCCATGCCGAAGGAAATACTAAAGATGTTAAAATGGAATTTGGTATCTTATGTTAATTATAACTTTTGAGTTCTTTAAATATTTATGTAAAAAATTAATTTAAATTTTCAACATAAAAATTTTTATTGTTTATTAAATAATTTTAGCAAATGTACAATATAATTTTAAAAAGAAAACCAGTATAAAATCATTATTTAAATAAATCAAATCATTTGAATTTTATTTAATTTCTTACTTACGATTTTATTCTTTTATAATTAAAATAATAATTAACAAAATTAAACATTAATTACGCATAATTTCTCCTTATTTAATTTATTTCCAATAATATTTTTAAAACATTTGTTGTACTTTAACAATAGATTTTATTTATTATTGTATTTATATTTTGATTTAGAAATAAAATCAGTAATTATTGAACGTGATTTGTTATAATTATATGGTGAAAATAATTTTAACAAATTATTGTTTAAAAAACGAAAATGTTTTAGAAAAATAGATCATTTCCAAGAGTATTTAATTAAATTTATTTATTTTAATGATAAATATACATAAATAATTTATTAAATTATTAAATCATGATTAACATGAAACATACATATATACATAAATAAAAATTATAATGATTAAATCTTAATAATAAAATGAATGAGTTTAAAATAATTTAATAATTAATAATAACCTAATTTAATTGATACTTTTGCCGGCAACACGATAAAATACTGGACGTCTATTATGATTTTGTAAGGGTCGATAGTTGTTAGTCAAAACTCTGCCATTGATATCCAAAATTGACCAGAATTTACGTATTTGTTTTTTGGCAATAGGTAATGGTTCAGGGAATACTTGCCAAGTAACAGCTTCAGCACAATTGGGTGTGGTCAAAGAGCCACTGTATGTTAAGAATTTTTTAGTATTCAAATCACCCAATAATTGAGCCATAGTCAAACGTCCACTAATATTAACAGATGATTGATAATTCACTATAGAGGGCAATTGATTAAAGATTTTATTTAAACCAGGATAAATACGATCAGGTACCTAAGAAAAAAATATTATTAATTTAAATACTTTTTCCTAAAGTAAATTTCATTTATATTTCTTGCTTACATTAACAATTTTGAACATAATAGCTAAAACTGCTAAACCATCTTTGTTGCGAGCAGCTTCTTTCATGGTTCTATATTTTATATTTCTATGTACAATATGCATTTCCACATCATAGCGGCGATTGTCTATAACATGTTCAGAACCCTTAGAATTAGCTGAACCCCAATGGAAATGTACATCTACCGCTTCATATTTTCCCTGCATTATACCGCCACTTATAAAAGCACGTTGGCCATTTGTTGTTTTCGGTACTAAAAAATCAACTAAAATACATATTTGGAAATAATTGTTAATTTAAATTCATGCTTAAAAATTCATTAAATTTATTTTAAATGTACCTGTATGACCATTATTAGTTAAATTTAAATTACCGGACAGGGGTACATCATAATTGCCAAATTTTATAGGGGGCATGGGAAGAACATAAGTCTAAAAAATAATAAATGAGAATTTTGTTAACCTTCTATATTATTTGCAATAACTATAGTTTAATATTAATTTAAATTTGTCATTATTAAAAATATAATTGAATTTTGAAAAGTGTGCAAATTATTTTAGATAAAAAAAAATGCTAAAAGGGAAGTTTGCTATTTTTTAACCAAAACAAATTTAATTATTTTGACCATGAAATTTTTCAATTCAGAATAGATGACTGAAGAGAAAGATAGATATAAAAGTATTTTTTTTTTTTATCTATGAAGTGTTAGAAGTTATCATAGTAATTGATTTAAAAATAAAATTTTTAAATTAGTTGTAGTTGCACAAAATTTTATTTATTTACCTTAAAGATAAGTCTAAATTCACACACAGCAATTTTTCTTTCTGAATTTTTTTTTTCTTTAGAACTTGCATTTACGTTCACACACAAAATTTTACTTCAGCAAATTCTTGCTTTAATTGCCTAGATTTGATTTCGTTTTGAAATAAGAAATATTCCCTCATACTCACCCTCTCGCTTGCTCTCACACGAAATCAGAATTTCAGCAAGAAAAATTGCCTTGTATGATCTCAAACTAATAATAAATTTATTAATGAAAAAAAAATATTAAGAGCAATTTTACAGAAGCAATGTAATATGTGTCTCATGGGGTGGCTTATGTATAATTGAATGTAATTTCTGTTTAAAATTTTAATAAAACAATAAAAAATATTAAATTTGTAATTTAATAAATCATATAAAGATTTGAGGCTTTATTTATTTATATTTAATTTAAAGCTGTTTTTACACTACGCTATAAAATTACACTTCTTTCCGAAAAACGATCTAATGTTGGTTTTAGATCTTCTTAAGGGCATCACTTAAAATGTTTAAAATATCAGAAAGCCCCCCTAAATTTTGAAATATTACGTAAAAACATTTTGTGATTAGTTTCTGTACTAAATAAATTAGCTTTATTACTTTATATAAATATTTTATACATATTTCAACATATTTATAAATTTTGTTTGTTTTTTAATTTTTTTTTTCTTAAAACTAAACATACTTTTATATACAGTTTTAAACTCAAAAAGTGATTAAGCATTTTTTAAAGTTTATACACAAATTCTTTATATAAGAACTGCGCACGAAAAAATCCGTGCACACTTTAAGGCTTATAACTTTTATTATTCGTGAAGAAATTAGCACCGTTAACCTGTTTACATTTTTATTATTATCAGTAACTATGTGCTAACTTTTAAGAAAATTTCACGCAAACGCATAATTCAAATTTATAAACGAAACACATAAAAAATGAACAAAAAAGTTGTACTGTCGTATAATTTTTAGTCATTCAAATTTCATATTTCATACATGTAAATTTAGCTTCAACAAAGCCAATGATAATTGTAGTAGCTAATAGTAATTGAATAGATAATTAAATTATAATTTAAAATGCATTTTTCTGACATACACACATATATATCTCCATTTTAGGGTAACAAATTTAAAAATTTATTTGACATTTATTAAAAATAAATAAATAAATAAATAATAATACTTATATTATATAACAACATTTGTTCTCTTATACTATGTTTCCATCGAGTTGAAAGCAATCAGTTTTGAGCAAACGCACTTGCGGACTTTTCACAACAACCTGGTCATGAATTCTATATCGCAGATGTTATGGAAAATGTATCAGATAAATATCGTGTAAAAATCCACTAAACTGTCCAAAACTCTGATAGTAAAAAAATATTTAAAGAATACTTACAGCTGACTAAAAATAAAATGGAGTTTAAAAACAACAAATTCCAACAAATAAGTAAACGAAAACACTTACGGATGGTATTCCAGAAAATATTAAATATTTTATTAAAAACGAATAAAAAAAATAATTTTTCTTTTAAATTTAACACTTGAACGCCTTTAATAAAATTAAAACTTTAAGGAATTTGAACCATTAATTTCTCTTTTATAGGTTGAATTTGTATGTATTAAATTTTTTCCTTATTTTTAGACAAAGTATATTGGAGCAAACTTTCTGAGGCTTAAGATTCAGAAAGTTATTAGAAAAAAAATGTAATAAGTTTTACAGTATTTTCACAATTTGAAAAAGTAAATTTTGTTTTATTTACAACAAAAATGTGTTTAAAAATTATTGCAAGTGCTTTTATAGAACTTTTTAAATAAATTGGAGTTAAACTCGAAAAATTGTGAAAAAAGAAGCATTTTATGCTTTTTAAAAATAAAAATTAGTTAAAATATTTTACCAAGATATAATTAAATTTATAGAGTTGTAAATCAATTTTTAGATTGAGAAAAATTTCATAAAATTTCATATAAAGTAATTAGAGTAAATGAAGATCATTTCATTTTGAATAAAATATTAGTAGCATATTATTATCGTTGATATTGACCTTTTATATTTTTTTAAAAACAATATACATTTTTAAGTCGCAAAAAAAATTAGATTTTTTAAAAACAAGTATTTTTGAATTTTAATTATCTTATTTATTATCCAGATCTACTAGAATTAAATTGTTAATCAATTTACAAAATTACCCAATTAAATAAAAAAATATTTTGGTAAAAAAAAAACAAATTTTTTTACATTTAATTCAATAAACACCAAATTATACGAAATTGGAAAAAAACGGAAAATATAAATCTTTAAATTACTATTACAATTACCGAATCAGCTATTAAAGAAAATTTTAAACTGCCTATAACAATTGTTTCATATGTTAAACTTAGATGTCAAAAATAACTTGGTCTACATATTTAATATATTTTTATGTTTATTTATATTATTGTATACAAATTTTCCATGTTAAATAAACATATCAAAATATATCCCTCAAATTGTTAAAATAAATCAGCATACGAGTAAATTAAAACGTTTAATGAACCCTTGAATGATCAAACACTGTAAACTTTCAGCGTAGGCCTCGTATTGGATTAGTTTTTTCAAAACTTTATATTTGTTTCTTTGATTATTATGCAAAAACGTGTTATTAAACAAAACATTTTGTTTAAATTAGTTAAAAATAAAATTTTGTTTTTTGATCAAACACATTTTTTTTATAAATGAGTCAGTTAGGCAGTCGGTCAGTCTACCAATTAACAAGTGTCATTATCATATATTTGACCGGCAACATCTTGAAATTTTTATTCATTTCACTCCGAATATTCAAATGTTTTATGGATTAATAAAAACAAAATAAAAACTTAAACACAATAAAAACTTACCGTTGCGCTTCTAACATGAATGGGAGATTGGCGGTTGCCATTACATTGAGGTGAGTCAATTCCCCAACTTTGGGGATTATCGTATGACCAGTCTATGCTAGCATCTGGTGCTGGAAATTAAAACAAATTACATGTTTTTTAATTGTGTCATTTTGTTTTATATTTTGTTTATAAGTATTTGTTTCTTTTTTTTATCATTTACAGTTATTTATAGTTAATAATTTATGTAAATTAATTTAATTATGTTAAATTTGGTAACAAACAAAATTTATAATTATATAACAATGGAGCTTAAAAGTTAAATTAACACTTTGGTCAGTTATTTGATAATTTGTTAATAATTTTATTACAACGTACAGTGGGAAAAATTACACAATATATATAAATAAAGAATATTTGCTAGTGTTTTAATATGATATGTTTGATATATGTTTGGGTCCGATCTCCAGACAATTCATTCTCTAGATATGTTGCAATATGTGGTGCAACCTCATTCATTTTCTATATGACAGTTTATCTCAAGAAGTGGAGTCAATTCAAAAAATTTCATAATCACGTGTATCTAAATTGACTGAGAAATAGAATTAGTGTTGACTCGTGTAATCATTGGAAACAGGTCCAATTAAATATATATATATATATATATATATATATATGTAGAACCGTGTGATAGTATATATCACACGGTTCTACAGTAAAAAAAAACACTTGAACTTTAAATATTATTTAATAATTTACTACTCACCCATACCTACAAACTACATTATGTTACATTCCAAATGTTTTTGTTTTTTTTTTTTTTTTTTTTTTTTTGTAGCAATTATTTTGTAATCAACCCCACTGTGCACTGTTTAAGCTTCGTATCCTTTAACATTTAAAATGAATACTTGTTTTATTAAAATCACATAGATAACAAAAGGTTAATCCGTCGTACCATTTTCTAACAAATTAAAATAGTGAAACAATAATTAAGAAACTTTTTTAAGAATTTTTTCAACTAGAGGCAATTAAAAAAAAAAAGAATTATGTTTTTTTCTTTCACCTTTAAACTTAAAATAATGAATAATTTAGTAATTCAAACCACAAAATAATTAAACAGTATCTAGCTCTTTTTATCATACAAATAATAAAACTAATATTTTTAAATGCGAATTTTATTTTTATTATATAATAGAATATTTAAGGACTTTATTACCTTTGGTCACTGGAGGATATGCAAGTGGTAGTATTAGAAATAGTTTTTGAATAGTTTGGGCACTGACCATAATTTGAAAGTTCTTTGGCACTTAACTATTATTTAATATATTTTTCTTATTCTTTAACTTAACTTATATTCATTTAAATACTCGTAACTGTGTTTTGGTTAATGTTTTTTTTTTTTTTTTGTAATGAGTTAAGCTTAATTTGTTTATTTGATATTTTTGTTGTTTCTGCACATATTAGGTACTATTAATTAAATATTTGGCTAAAAATGTTAAAGGTAGTTTTTTGATACACGCCAGACAAGTGACTAAAATCTATATCACTAGGCAAGAGACTTTATAGTCAAAATCATACAAAATCTTTCAGTTTTATTTCACACGCAATTTATTTATTTTTTTAAATTTTATTTTGTTTTATCGATTGATGTTTTTATTTTTTGTTGGTTGATTTTGTTAATGTACGTGTATGTTTGTATCTATTTAATTTCGTTTAAATTTTTAGTAACATATTTTTCTTTTATTTTTCTTACATATTTTAATTTTTGAGGATTTTATGCATAATTTTTAAATAAACGTTAAAATTTAAACTACCGTACAATTTCATTTTTTTATGATTAATTGTGGATTTTTTTCTTTCTTTGATAATCAATTTAATTGGGATATATTCTTTTTTTAGTAATCAAAAGAGGAATAAATTTAAGTATTATTTTTAATTTATTATTTATTATCTGTAGTCTATTTTAACACTTTTTTTTTTGTTAAAGTTCACTTTTACTACTAAGGTTTCCAAAAAAATAAAATAAAAAATGCATTATAATGTTACTTTTTTAATAAGGAAAGAGTAAGGTATCCAATCGATTAAACGTCATTCGGTTATCCGAATAATTTTTGTCGATTAACTGTTCGAATAATATAAAATTGTCTATTTTCGAATAACAAATAAACCGAATAATTTGTTTCGAATAAGCGATTAACCGAAATTTAGTTTTCGGAAGTTAAAAATTTATATTTTTTTATTATACCTTACACCAACATAGGTGATTGGGGTATTATGCATTTGTGCTGATGTTTGTAATGCATAGAAAAAGTTATATAACACCAACCTTAAAGTATACCCATCCACTCAGAATCACTTTTAAATCAATCTAAAAATGTCCGTTCGTCTGACTGACTGGACGGCTGGCGGGTTGCAATTTTAATGATAATTCAATAAAATTTGGCCTATTGAAATTGGTTGTGATCGGTTCATTATTTCACTTAGTCCCCATAAAATGTCCCCCCGGAATAGATTTTAAACACTCAAAAATGCCTTAAAAATTAGAACATTAAAATGAAATTCGGTGCAAAATATTTCTGTGCAATTATCAATCTTTGTACCAAATTATACGAAGATCGGTCCACAATTGACCATAGCTCTCATATAAACCCCTCTTCTGAAAATCACTTTAACATATATAAAACCCATTCGAATATTAGTATCAAGTTAATATTCGACACAAATGAGTATTATATAAGTGGAAACAGCATTGCCAAATTTTATGAAAATCGGTCCATAATTCCGATTCCATAATGAATCGCCCTAAAGTGCATCTAGATGTTAGTATCAACACATTATTCTATATTTGTATTTTGCTCGTATATAATGGTGTAGGGTATCATATAGTTGGTCTTGACCAACTATATGTTTCTTTCTCGTTTTTAAGATACATTTGTGTTAACTTCATCTCTTTTAATGTCTATTATATAACAGCAAAAATAAATAAAAGTAATTTTTAGAGAAGTACTTTTTTATTATCTTCAAAGCATCAATAAGGGTACATTTTCTTGTGCTTAAGAAGTAATACAAACAGCATTTAAATATATTATTAAAAATCTATTCAAATGAATTGTTCTGTTAAAAACGTTGAGATTCGGTTGCTGGCCTCATTCTCACTGATTAGGTATCAAAAAAGAGAACATCTTAATGACAAGTCTATGTTAAATTAATTGGAAATGATCCGAATTGGATTACAAGTTCAATATGTTATTGACTTCCTTCGATGTTTTTTCTTTTTTTTTTTTTTGATAGAAAGTTTAGAGTAATTCTATTTTAAATTTAAAAAATGTTGACCCTTTTTTACTGATTTAGATAAAATTTGATGCATGTGTAGAGGAGGATGCAGAGGCATGTAAAATTAATTTCTTTCAATTTTATTTTGATAAATGTGGCAACTCTATAGCTTTGAAGGTGATTAACATATTTATTTAAATGGCTATAACTTTTGTTATATAAGATATCAAAATATTTTTTTGCAATAGATGTCATATAAAAATTTTTTAAATATTTTTATCAACATATAATTTTCTTTAGTGACGTGTATCTAAAAAAGCCCATCTTTAATTATTTTTTTTATATTTTCTTGGTAGGAAGCCTTATCGGTATACTTTCTACAAAGAAAATTTCAGTGAGATCAAAGTTTTTAAATTTAAAATGGAATTACTCTTTAATAAAATGTGACCCCTAGTCTACACGTAGTCATTTTTGTGTTGGCAATTGTCAAATTCTATCTTTCTCTTTAAAATGTTACGCGTGGACCAATAAGAAATATATTGCGCAATCTATTTCGCGCAATAAATGTTTAAACGCAAAGCTGGGCAATAATGTTTAACATAACCTGTCAAATTTATTGTTCCCTTTTAAAATTTTGCCCTTTTTGACAAAAAGAAAAGTGCAAAATAATTCACTTTGTTTTGAAAAAAAAAAAAAAAAAAAAACAAATAAAGAATAAAAATGTGAAATAAATTAAAATTTTCGATAGAAAGTCAATTTAACATATAAATTTCTCATGTACGTATTATCCTCCCCGTTATTCTGCCGAATATAAAGAAATAAAAATGTCTTTATGTAGACGTAGAGTTAAGCTTGTGGCAATAGCAATTCTTAAAGAATAGCTTTGAATAAAGTAAATTCAAAGTTATATAAGTTTTAATTTTCATTAACAAAATGCACGAAAAAATACCAATATTAATTTCTACATTTATGACAACAAGTCATTCTCATGCGGAAAAAAATTAAAATGACTGAATTAGGAGAATATTTGGTAGTATTATGTAAAAAATGCAAATGGGCAAAAGAACTGACATGATGAACCCTTTATGAAAGAATTTGATTTGCATTATCTTTCTAAATATAATCACTATATATTTTACATGTATTACTAAGACTATTCGGTTTATCGAATAATTTGTCATTAATCGAATATTAACCGATCGACTTTTAACCTTGAATAATTATTTGTCGAATTAACCGATTAGAATGAAAACCTGAATAATTGGATACTCTAGTAAAGATTGGATACCAATTATCTTCTATCTTTTATTTTTCAAATACACATATTTTGTTTTAAATTTTAATTTATTACACATTTCTTTGAATGGTTTAGCAATTAATGTTCAGTTTCATTTTTGTAATAAAATTTGAGAGCAGTTAACTTTAATTTTATCGTTAAATCTTTTATTTCTCTAGATCCCTTAAATCAATTTTACGCAATTTATTTTTATTTTAATGACTATGGGTGATTTAAATTGGCTAATAATCAGTTTTATGGAAAATTATTAAAATCATATGTAAATAATTTGTATTTCTTAAAAAGAAACCAAATGTTTTATAAATAATATGTATTAATGGGAGGATCATATAAACATGTTTATTTTGTATTTACATATTTTGATATAAGATTCTAAGATACGATTCTATTATTTATTAAAAAAGTTGCGGACCTTTGAATTTTAAACTTTTTGTGAGAAATAACCCGGAGAGAAAAAAAGTTTTTTTTATGTATCACGAGATTTATTAATCCATTAATATATACCTAATCAGATCTCGGAAACAAAATGTATCATTTGGTTTAATAAAACACCAAAAAATTTAAATTCATATTACCTCCGATTAAAACCTCCAACATATTTTAATATACTCAAAAGTTTCAGAGATAAGTTTTTAAAAAATGGTGACGAAAACAAAAATCTTACGAATTTAATAACTTTTGTTTTTCAAAAATCATATAAAATTTCTAATAGTCAAAAGTGCGAATTTTTATATTTTATTATAAATCGTAATATGTTGCAAATAAAGCGACTAATATTTCATTAAAATCCATCATAACTATTGCAGTTATTTACAATTAATTAAGACTATAGTTGACGAATTTTTTAAACCATTATACTTATGCCTTTCCGACTGAGTAGGCGCACAATTGTATGTACGTTTACAGCCCGTCTAGACGTAACATAATATGTAAGACTTTTGCGTCAGAGAGTGTCAAATTCGCTCTCTGAGAGAATTATTTAAAGTGTAGATTCAAATATTAGTATTATAAAATGTATTATAAGACTGTTGTGATGAGATTTCTCTACACAACCATCTTATAAGATGAACTTTCAAAAAAATACACATATACGAATATTTGTTTGTGTGTGTGTATTTTGGAAATTACTGAAAAACAATGTTTTTTTTATAAAATTGTTTCCTTTTAGTGTTTATTTTACATGTTAAAAACATTTTTATAAAAATTGTGCTAAAACGTGCGAATTGCTTAAATAAAAAGGACATATTTACTCTGCGACTGATTAAAAATAATGATTTCTTATAGGATTTATTATTATTATTTAAGATATAACTTAATATAAACAAAACGGTTACTCTCCGCTGCCGGCGTTATCTCACATATTATATCAGCGTTAATCTCAGTTGTAGACCTGGAGTTAAGGCTCTATAATTTCTTTAATATATGACGTTATGCAAAACACAATTGTGTACGCTCTGTCTTTGTTGATCATTGTGAAGAACCGCTTCAGTTTTTGTTTTTTCATACTAATTTTGTAGTTTCAGTTGCGTACTTTCGTAGTTGTAAAAATGAGTCGAAAAGGTAAGTTTGCATATAAATTAAAATTATTTAAATTGTAGAATCTTTTATCAAACAAGTGTTTTCAATAAGAAAAAAAATATTAAACATTGTATGTAAGTGCAATTTCGTGGTTATTTTGTGATTTTTGATATTTTTACGTCAAATTTGTTTGAGGACTATATTATAAAAAACTGAAGAAGATATCTTAGCTGAACTTTTAAATTCGGATTTAGAAGATTTTAGTAGTTATGATGAGTGTATGGATACAACTTGGGAATTATTCGTTGTAACAAATAATTTGGCAAACCAGGAAAGCGACAATGAAGAAGAGGTAAATGCTCTATCAGAGACACCACCAGATGTAAGTCAAACTGCCAATCGTCGTGATATTTGGAAAAGGAGAACATTTGAGATTCAGTTGGAAAGCAGCTCTTGTGCATCTGTAGACACAAACACACCTATAGAGACCCTTGTATTTCAATGATGAGCTTTTAGAAAAAGTTACGGAGTACACAAACAGGTGCCATGTTGTCCAGAAAGACAAAGCACTGGAAACATCAGTAGCTGAAATGAAAAATGTTCTTTTTGGAATCGTCAATGCGATGGGCTGCATTCGTTATCCAAGGCTACGCATGTACTGGGAGAAAACCATAAGACTCCCTACTGTAGCTGATACCATGAGTCGTGATCAATTCTTTCTCTTGCGCATGTATCTACATGTGGTGGACAATAATGAAGTAACGGATGCAGAGAAGCAATCCGTTACTTGAACGTGTTAGATCTGCTTGTAGAAATATTAAAAGAAAATGCAACGCTAATTAGTCAATAGACGAACAAATGATATTATTTACTGGTGGATGCCCTGTTAGACAAAGCCTCCCAACAAAGTTTTAACAACCTTGCTTTATCACAAATAAACTGTGTTTGTTGTTTAAATGATAAATGCAGAGGAATAAAAATTCCCCTAGAATATAAATGTTTTGTAGGAATACGTTTCTGTGATCTATTATATGGAAATATAATAGCTTGTGTTTTACTAACATTAACTTTTATCTTCCATTTATCAAAATATTTATTGGTAGATTTTAAACTATCTTCCATTTTTTTGATTATTGCGTTTGACACCTTACCGCAGCAAATAAAAGCACTGTCGTCAGCGTAAAAAGCTACTTCTTGATTCTTGCGAATATTAAAATCGGAAATATATATTGAATAAAGAGTAGGTGATAATACCGATACTTGCGGCAGAGCCGCAGGGATTTATCTATCACTAGATAGGGTGTTATCTATAGATACAGCAAATGAGCGCTGATCTAAAAAACTCTAATATCTTTTGCAAGTACGTTGGATAATTGAAGGAATTTAACTTAAAAACCAGGCCTTCATGCCATATTGAATCGAAGGCTTTTTCAATGTCAAGAAACATAACTCCAGTGCTCTTACGATTTCTTTTGTTTAATTCAATAAAATTAACGATTCTTTTTAGTTGATGTACTGTGGAATGCTCCTTGCGGAATCCAAACTGTTGAGGGTTAATAATATTATTTTGGTTGGAAAAATCTAAAATTCTCTTATTAATTATTTTTCCAAATACTTTATCCAATAGGCTTAGGATGCTAATTGGTCTATAGCTAGACGGTAATTCAGGATCCTTTCCTGGCTTAGGAATTGGGATAACTTTTGCCTTCTTAAAAATAGTTGGAAAATAGCCTTCTATTAAATAAGAGTTGAAAAGTTTACATAGAATTTCAAAAAAGTAATCGGGCATCTTTTTAAGGATAATGCTATTAATGCCATCTTAACTGGGGCTTTATTATTTTTCAATAAAAGTACAAATAATTTAGCTTCATCTAAATTGGTAAGCTCTGTTAAATCTGTCAAGAATTGTGTCGTTAAGATCATGAATTAATCTTGAGACGGCTGAAACTTGTACTGAAATACTTTCAGCAGTACTTGTTTTTATTTTTGGTAACAACGTATGCTTAATATTATAATTGCAATTAAAACTCCTCCGCCATTAGTATATCGATGTCCTCTATAAATTTTATAACCACCAAGTTGAAATTTGTGGTACGGTTTCAAAAAAGTCTCATTTAAAAGGAGAATATCGGTTTTCCTCTTGTGTAAAAAGTATTCCAGTTGGGCAGCTGCTGACTCAGTTGTTATGCCTTGGGCATTCCAATGCATAACATGAACATTGTGCCTACCGGTTGAATTATATAGAATGTTTAAGCATCATACCCAAAACTCGTAGCTTGTCGTACTTATTTTGACATCTTTGCAAAGCATCGACAGCATCAAAAAATATTTCCAGAAGTCTTTCATTGGAAATGTCATCATTATTATTGTTGTCATAGCTCTTGTCATTAGCTAACTCAGAATACAAATTACCAAAATCGCGGGAATTACGTGTATTATTATGGGGTCCTTGCCTTGGCAATTGAGGAAAATCATGATCGTCTTCTTTAAAATATGATACGTTAGTTCTTCTGCTGGTGGCCCTAGATTTAGATGTTACTCTATTACGGATTTCTAAATATTCTTGACGACTTGGGCACTTTGGGTCATCAGCTCTATGGTTAACGTTTTTTAAATTCTTCTTTATGCAGTTGTAGCACTTATAAATTATACTACCATCGCTATTATCTTTGTTGAGTGAACAAACTGCATAATCATGGTTTCCGGCGCAGGCTGAACACACTACGATACGGTTACAATTTTTAGCACCATTTCCATACATAGCGCACTTGGAGCATTGTGTGGGACCTTTATTGTTTTTTCCAATACACAGATATATTACAAAAATATCTTATTTTCATAACCTATCTTTTTGAAACATGTTGACGATCAAACTCAATGAGATAGGGTGCGTCATCTACACCGAATCTTTTTGTTGCTAGTTCCTTAATGCTTACCGGGTTTATGTTGTGCGAGCTTACAAATTCTTCACCAATTATCTTTGTGTCCAGTTGTGGCAGGCCAAATAAAACCAATTTAAAAGTTTTTGCATCCTTTAATTCATGCTTATAATACTGGAATTTTTTGTCTTTGAGAACACTCAAAGCTTCATTGTACAGCGATACAATTTTTGTACCAATAGACATTCGTTTGTAAGTATATTTATCCCCAATTAATCCGATCACAGTTGAAAAACTGTGGGTATAGTCCACAATTATTGGTGGAATCATTTCTTTGATAGCAACTGCTTCTTCTTCTTCGTCTTCAGACAGAAGCTGAAACCTGTTGGCACTAGTGCTGGGACCTATAGTTTTTGGCACCTTGAATTTAGGGCTTTCTTCTTTTTTGAGCAAACATTGCCAAACAAAAGAAAGTTAAAGCAAATTTAAGTAGTTTTTACACTTTTTAATTTAAAAATTCAATTAATTTTTCAAGCAAAAATTTATCTTGAGGCAGAGATGCCAGATGATTATAAGAAGTATTATGAGACTGTTGTGATGAGATTTTTCTACACAACTATCTTAAAAGATGTACTGTCAAAAAAATACATATATACGAAAGTTTATTTATGTATGTGCATTTGTATTTTGGAAATTACTAATAAACAATGTTTTTTGTAAAACTGTTTCTTTTTAATGGTTGCTTTACATTTTAAAAAACATTTTTATGAAAAGGACTTGTTTTCTCTGATACCTTATAGTATTTATTAGAATACGTGTACCCCTTGTTTAAGATTTATCATGTTATAAACAAAATGGTTACTCTCTTCTGCCGGCGTTATCTCGCATATTATATCAGCGTTAATCTCAGTTGTAGACCTGGAGTGATAGATGATTAACATAAAACATTAAAAGACATTTTGACCTGAAGACACACACCTACATACCTACAACATCTAAAAATAAATTAAATTTTATAAATTTAAATTAACGGCTAGCAAAGCATAAACATTAATTTTAAAAGTCTATTTTGATTTAAAAAAATGACAGAGGGAATTATAGAAAAAGTAGCTTCCTGGTAAACAAGCAAATATATTTTGCAAATCAATCCATATTATCTTTAAGTGGCACTAAAACCATAAAACATTTTTTTTAAGCTCAAATTGTATTTGTTAATTTACTTTTACTGAAAAAAGTACTAAATGTCGCATGGTCTCTTTTAATTTTTTCATTCAAAAAGACTTAAAATTTTATTGAACCTCCTTCCCCAATTCCTTTTCTTAATAATGATTATTAAAAACTTGTCAAAAATTTAACATTTTAAAATAATAAATCTAAATGATTTCGAATTCAAAAATTCACACTTGTTAACTTTATACAATATTATGGTAAATTTTAAATAATCTATTTAATGTTCCATAATTTCAAATCTAAATGGTTGTCATCCTTGAAAGAATAGTAAAAAATGCCTTTGTTAACTTACATATTTTTTAAATCGAAAAATACATCAGACGTAAAATTTGTGGTTTCATAAATTCTGTCAATTATGACTACAATAGATTGAAGAAAATCTAGTTCTTTTTATATATATTAAACAATTATTTAAATAGTTTACTTCTAAATTGTTGCAACTTCTTAATATGAAGGCTAATAATTCCTTTCATTTGGCATATATGTATGTAGTATCGTAAAATGACACATTAAAATATTTAATGTATTTCTAAAATTAGTTGTGTTTTTAATCAATATATTTTATTTGAAAAAAAAAAAAAAATAAATAAAAATTGATTTAAGCTAACAAATTTCTTAAATAAAAACAATGGTTTATTTTTTCACAATGTATTTTATATTTTTGATTTTTTTATGTTTAACATATTTTAAGTAAAATGTAGATGTAATAATTGGATAAAACATAAAAGTAAAAAATCTGGAATACTAAAATTCATATAATACATTCATTTTTCATACCAGTTAAAAAAGTGTAATAAATTTATAGAATGTTTTTATTTTTTTGAATCATTCATAAATACAAAATAACAAATAAGTTAAGGGGATTCACAAAATGTGCACATTCTATATACGTTAAAGATTATTTTTGCTGTTAATTTATTACGTCAATTAATCAGTCAAATTAAATTCTTTAATATATTATGAATGCTCCTTATATAACTGCAATCAGTCGCTGGCTTATTTTATAAAAATTCATACATTTATAACATTAAAATTAAAAGATTTGCCACATGTATTTAATACCAGCACTTATTATATGACCTTCTTATTATCTTGGTTGGTATATTTTAAAAATGTTTATAAGTGCTTGCTTATAAGCATGCAATTGCTATTGTTTACATATATTTTACGCCTAATTGATTTTTTTTTTAGTTACAAATCTGATGAAAAGTAAATACGATTTCTATTGGGTCAGAAATCTCCTACCATGTGTGATATCATTTCAAAATTATGTTCCATACTATGATCTGGGTCCTGTATGTTCTCATCACGAAAATGTTCTTCGACATGTTCACAAAACGATTCAAATGTCACTTGAGAATCATAGATTTTGCCACACATGGGACACATATTGTTGGTCTCATCTGCTTGTATCTTTTCCTGTATTATGTTCAAATGATTGTTTTGAACCAAAGGTATTACGTTTGCTGAAGAATCAGTATAAATATTATTTAGGTCATTTGAAGTAGTGTTGTTGGTGTATTTTGTTACATCATTGAGACTTTCATCAGTTTCTAGACTTTTGTCAGCCATTTCAGGTTTATGTGATTTCTTAACACATTCCGGACAGGGTTGAAGAGCTTAGAAAATAAAACTATAAATTATAACATATCTATTTTTATTTTAATATACCATTATGTTGAAATAACTTACCAATTCTACTCTCTAACAATGCATAAACTGAATTCAAATCCTGTTGCTGTTTCATAGCTTCTCGGCGCATTTCTTGTAAACCTTCCATACATTTACGAGCCTCTATATTGAAATCTTGCTCTTGGGACGATGTATTTGAGGCTGAATCATCAACATTTAAATATCCAAATCCCATAGCAGCCTGGGCTACACTAGCATCATTATCAGCACTTGTTTGCTGTCTAGAAGTCTCATCGCCAAAGACTTCTAAAGCAACATCTGTTTCCAGACTTGCATCGAACATTTCGGTAGAACCAGCATTGTCAGCCGATAATAATTTATGTCGTAAATTAGGATTTGGTGAATGTTGCGTAAATGTCTTAGATCGTATAAGATTTTGATTAGCAGAACAATTACCACGAGGACTTACACCATCATCGCCACTAGTGTTTGTTAGCGTTGAGTCTTTATCCTTAATAGGTTTACTTTGGTCTTTGGCTATTTGTGACAAACGTTGCCAGAGCTTCCGATTCTCAGCCGACACCATATTGATATGAGCATTAAGCTGTGCATTTTGTCGTTGCAATTCGGAGACCTGCAAACGTAATTGAAAATTTTCAGCCACCCCACCAGCATTATGTGACGCATTGCCATTTGTTTTGGTGTTTTGTGTCAAACGTTCGCGTAGTTGCTGATTTTCCTCTTCTACTTCTGATAGTCTTTTCTGCTGTAAAATGCAGCGATCTTTCATAGTATCCAAAGCTACACGTAGAGCCAAATGGTGCTTTTGATTGCTGTGATTGGGGTTTCCGGGTGATAAGGTGTCCATCGTAGTTTGTGTTTTTTAAAGACAAATTAGAGATTGCAAATTTTTATTTTTGTATTTGTTATACATTTACGTTATTGTTGTAACTTTTAGTTTTTATTTTTAATAATAGTTTAATAACAATAAAAAGGGAAAATTTCCCTGCAACAAAATAAAAACTATGCACGACAAAGAAAATAAAAAAAATCGCTGAATTGACATAAATGTAATTTAACAACTCTGGCATGTATTTTGAGAAAGTGTTGCCAGATTAAATATAAAACATATAATACGCATATTTGGAAGAAATATCAAATTTACCAATTTTATTTATTTTATAAAATAAAAACAAGTGCTAAGACGTTCAAAATGAAATATCTCCAAAACGAGAGCTTTTTAAAAATGGTTAACACTACTAAATTCTGCGTCGACGATTTAGTTTAACCCAACGAGTGCCCACATTGTTAAAAGAATAATTCTAACATTATATAACAAAATTGGTCCCATTGAACTTATAAATTTTTTCAAAGAATTCATTTATTCATGAACGTTTATTTCATTGTGACCGAAATCATTGATATCTTTAATATATTTGAAAGATGATGGAAAACAAATTATCAAACGTTTAATACATAAGTATTGTAAAATATATTCTTTGGAGATAAAATTTCGTAAACTAAGTGTAAGATATTTACAAATTAAGGCTCTTCGTTCTAGATAAGCAAATACTAAAAATAGTAGATTTCTAGAAAGAAACCTTAATAGTTTTTTCTACAACTGCCTATTTAATCAAATTTTAAAAGTTAGCCAAACTAATCGCCACCATGATATACTTCGCCAAAAAATTCGCCATGTCACTAACGGAAAATTTAGTCGCCAAAAGTAATTAAAAATTACTACGTTGGCGAAAAATTGCCACATCTTACAGCCCTGGTTGGAATAACGTTTCAAAAAGCTCTCAAAGTTCCTTCCAATACATTTTCCCAGAATACTTCCAATTCTTTGACCACTATTGGGGAACCAGATTAGAAATGCAGAGACTATTGACTAGTCTTCTGTGATAACTATCATCTACTCATCAGCCCGGAGGAAATTCCTGATATATGTTTAATTCTTGTAGGGAATATTCTTGAATTTGAATAATTTGTCAAAATATACGCCTAGGTATTTAATCGTGGACTTTAACGTAATATCCCACCTAGGGTGAGACTTAAAAGTTTGCTTTGTGGTACCACATATCTTGCGCATTTACCAGGTGCATTCCTTATGAAAATGGCTTCGGATTTGGCTGTATTTATTTTCAGGCTCCATTTTTTGTAAAAACTGAATGTAAAGCTGCAAAGTTAATGCCTGTGCCGACGAGTCGTCATGGGCCTATACCATGCAATAATCTCCATAAAGAATTGCTGTACATGCGAAAATCATATAAAGCATAAATTAATCAGCTGTGGAGCTAAAACATTCCCTTAGGGTACTCCACTTTTAACTGTGTCGTAAGTTGATGTGGAATCGTTTATCTGAACACAGAATTTACGGTCCAGAAAATACCTGAAATAATTTTAACAAATATGGATTAATTCCAAGGTCTATCAATTTAAATTTTTCACCACGTCATTGGAAAATTTAAAGAGTGCATGTTGAGTGGAATGGAATCTTTTAAATCCAAACTGGAATGATGAAATTGGCTCAACCACAATTTTTTTCAATTTTTTCCATTAAGATAATTTAAAAACTTTTCCAATATTTGGGAACAAGGAGATTGAACGAAAATTATTTAGACTGTTATTAAAGCTATGAGAAGTAATTTCAATGTTACATCTGGTAATTTATTTACCAAAAAAATTGCAGTAGCTCTGCCGATATTTTGTTACTTGTTATGATAGAAAAATCTATGGTGTAGACCCTACGTTACTCCAGGTCTACAACTGAGATTAACAGCCCGTCTAGACGTAACATAATATGTAAGATTTTTGTGTCAGAGAGTGTCAAATTCGCATTCTGAGAGAATTATTTCACGTGTAGATTCAAATATTAGTATTATAAGATGTATTATGAGACTGTTGTGATGAGATTTCTCTACACAACCATCTTATAAGATGAACTGTCAAAAAAATAAAGATACACGAAAGTTTGCTTGTGTGTGTGCATGTGTATTTTGGAAATTATTGAAAAACAATGTTATTTTGTAAAATTGTTTCCTTTTAGTGTTTGTTTTAAATGTTAAAAATCATTTTTATAAAAATTGTGTTAAAAAAGTGCGAATTGCTTAAATAAGAAGTACATGTTTACTCTGTAACTGATTGAAAATAATAACATCTTATAGGATTTATTAGAATACGTGTACCCCTTATTTAAGATTTAACATAATATAAACAAAATGTTTACTCTCCTCTGCCGGCGTTATCTCACATATTATATCAGCGTTAATCTCAGTTGTAGACCTGGGGTAACGCTGATATAATATGTGAGATAACGCCGGCAGAGGAGAGTAACCATTTATTTCATATTATGTTAAATATTAAATAAAGGGAACACGTATTCTAATAAATCCTACAAGATATCATTATTTTCAATCAGTCACAGAGTAAACATGTCTTTTTTATTTAGCACAATTTGTATAAAAATGTTTTTAACATTAAAGTAAATATTCAAAGGAAAAAATTTTACAAAAAACATTGCTTTCCAGTAATTTCCAAAATGCACATGCACACACACAAACAAACTTTCGTATACGTATATATTTTTGACAGTTCATCTTATAAGATGGTTTTGTAGAGAAATCTCATCACAACAGTCTCATTATACGTCTTATAATACTAATATTTGAATCTACACGTGAAATAATTCTCTCAGAGGGCGAATTTGACAACCCCATGAAAACTATGTCAATGTCAACAATTTCAAAAAATGAAAAAAAAACAGAAAATTTCAACTCTGCTGTTTGGGCTCCAACAACACCACTTAGCGGCAATTTTAAGAGCAGTAGAGAAGGAAAACAAAGTCAGCTGTTTCTTTTATTTTTTAGACCGCTATGATTTTTTCGGATATTTCAATAAATTTTTATAAATATAAAAGAAAATTAATGTATTTAAGAACATTTGCCACGCAAATAGATAATAATGAATTAAAAGTGTTATTTTTTGGTACTGACAACTTTTCGTTGCCCAGTCTTAAAGTGTTACACAAGCATAATAGGTTAGTTGGTTCGGAACGGACAGTAGTTTTGTTATAATAATTAATTTGCCAATTTGCAGTCATGTTGATAATTTAGGAGTTGTTACTTCATTTAAAAGTCCCGCCAATTGTATAAGACAATATGCAGAACAACATAAATTGCGTTTATTCAAATGGCCCATAGTTGCGGAAGATTGCCGTGCATATGATTTGGGAGTTGTTGTGTCTTTTGGTCATATGATAACTACACAAATAATTAAAGCATTTCCTTTGTAAGTTCTTTTATTACCAAACTATGGAAGAAAAAGTAACACTTTATTTCCTAGAGGTATGATTAATGTTCATGCCAGTCTATTACCCAAATGGCGCGGCGCTGCTCCCATTATTTATGCCATAATGAATGGCGACAAAGTAACTGGTGTTAGTATAATGCGTATAGAACCTAAACGTTTCGACATAGGCGAGGTATGTTTTTAAATATCATACAATTTATAATATTAATAATTATCTTTTATTTTTAGATTTTTGCAAAAAAATCTGTTATCATAAAGCCGGATGTATATATGCCAGAATTGCATAAAGAATTAGCAGAAGAAGGTTCTAATTTATTGCTGCAAGTAGTTAAAGGTTATCCCCAAAGTTTTGAAAATCCTTTAAAACAAAATGAACAAGAGGCTTCATATGGTATGTTTTCTTTTCTTTATACTTATTATAAAAAAAAAAAACTCAATCTTCTGTTTTTAGCACCTAAAATTACCCCTGTTATAACCGAAATAGATTGGAAGATTATGTCAGCTCAAGATATATACAATCGTCATCGGGCTCTTTTCACCTTTAAAGTTCTAACTTCAAAATTTCTTTCGAAATCTATAGAGCTATTAGATGTAAAGCTGCCTCCTGCGTCCGTTAAATCACCATTTTCCAAAGATTACTCGCCAGGTGCAGTGGAATATCATAAGGAACGTAAATGTTTACAAGTAAAATGTGCCAATGACACATTTGTGGAAGTTTTTAAATTGCGTGTGGAGGGTAAAAAAGCAATGAGTGCTGTGGATTTCAATAATGGCTTTCTGAAAAAGTTGCCGAAAGCAGAAATGGAATTTCATAGTAATAAAACTACTGTCTGTTGTTAAAGATTTTTATTCATTGATTTTTATTTCAAATTAGCGTAACAATCTATTTAGGCCAAATCGTTTGTCTTGACTTCCTTGGAATTCGAAGGTTGCTGTGTGGTCTTTTGCAAAAGATTTTTGGTAAACCACAATGGTCTGGGTTTGGGCATTTCTACAATACGTTTGCCATTTACAATTTCTGAAGGTTGTTCTGAACGTTCTCCTTCATATAGGACTATCACATCTTGTTCAACCGGATTTAAGCCCAACTGTTGCTGAATTTGATCTTGCATTTGTTTTGTTTCTTCACGTACCTTGTTATAGCAATGTGGACACAAAATACCTGCCTCATGGTCATGACCACATTGGTTACAATTACGTAAATTGGCTTTGGCACGCAAGGGCTTCCAATTGTATTCCGGGTAACCGAATTTGCGGTTTAAACGTTTCTCCACAGTACGTCGGTGTTTAGGTACTGCCCATAAAATGCCATTGCCAATAATGTCTTTCAGTGAAGGTTGATCATTTTGGGTAAAACGACCGACAGTACTTGGCATACCGGCTATGGCTAAATCTAAAACAAAATTTGTGTTGTAAACCGTGAAATCGTTTAGGAGTGATTATGTGTTGAAAACTTACCAGGAAATCGAGCATTTTGTTGAAACATAGTGGGTAATAGAGTCTCCAAGCGATTAAGGAAGTTGGTAACATAAAATACTAAATTACGAGACATTTTTTATTCAATTTCTCGTAAAAAATTTGGAGAAAATATTCCTCACGCTGTATTACGAAAACAGAAATTAGAAATTATAATACAGCTGTTCAGGTGACCATATTTTAATATTATAACTCTAAAACAGGCCCGTTGTAAAAAGCTTTTTTAATACTTTATACTGTTGCCATATTATTGCAAAGACAATAAATGAAGTAAACTACGGTTTTGCCCAAAAATTAGGAGACAATGATTAAATAAGAAAAGAATGAATTATGTTATTACTTCACGGTTGCTCTAGAATGCTATTTTTTAAATAATTCTCTAATGGTTAGAGAAACTTTACGTAACCATAGCAGATGTGTTCTCCTTAAAATTTAAAGGAGTACAGGCACATAGGGAATATAGGTATAGTGGGTGTGGGACTTTCGAAGTTTGTCACCTTGGGTATATAATTCTTTTTAATTGACAAAAATTAATTTATGATTTTATTGTAAACTACTTTTATATATAGATAGAAGTTCTAAAAAAGCATGTGTATGCTATCTCTCTTATCATTTTATCATTTTAGCTTAAGTTTTTTATTTTCGATTTGGGATGCTTGTGCTCATAAAATTTTTAAACATATCCATAGAATTCCTTATAATGAATGAATTATATATATTATATATTTATAAAGTTATAATTTATAAAGTTTAGAGAAGCTTTGTAATTTTTAAAATTTTTATTTCAGTTATAAATAATTATGGTCACGTAAAATTTTGTATAGATATTTCTAAACTTCTCTCTAGATTATGGGTTATTAAAGAAATACATTCACTATTTGTAAACAATTTTTGTTTAATAAATATTGGAAGTAAATTGAGATCTCTGATTCACCAAAAATTTTTTTAAATTTTTTAATCAATGATAGTATTTTTAACGACGAAACAATTTTTGAACGTAATTGAATAGTTTGGAAGTTAAGAATTAACTTGGAAAAAAATTATTATACAGGAGAAATAAAATATTAAAAAGAATAGATTAAATGAAATTTTATAGCTTATTATTTGCATTTTTATGAATGTCTATTCACGGGCTATCAATTAATACTTAAATCATTACAATCGGACAAATAGTATGATAAATATTTATTGTTTTAAATGAGTTAAGGATCTCATTGAGTTCTAAATATTGATATTTTCCTAGATTCTATGACTGTTAAGATTATATAATGTAAAATATATCTTATTTTTTAGAACACATAAAATTACGCAAATTTTTTGTGATATTCGTTGGTATTTTTGAAAAGCTTTTTCTTACATAATGATCTGGCAGCACCATTTCTTATGTTTTTATTTTGTTACGCATATTCGTTAAACACATGTTTTAAAGTTGGGGAAATGGCAATCATATGGTGGTCGAAAAAAAAAATTACGTCAAAAATGTCAGAAATTAAAAGAAATTCTTAAAAAGTTCCTATTATTAAGCAACACCTTTAATAACAAATAAAATTTGTTGAAAAATATTGATAAATAAAAGAAAATAACAAATTAATGAAATAAAGAAGGAAATGGTGAAATAATGCCAAAAACCTCTAAGCAGTTAGAATAAAATTTTTAAGAATTATAAATATAAAGTTTCCGAATGAGTTGATCGATTAACTTTGGACCAAGGTGAAATGTAACTCTTTCTGTGCTTATCTCCTTTAAATGGTCAAAGGTGTTTTTAATCACGGTGCTTAATAAACAACAAAAAAATCTTGGTAACATTAGAGAATAAGTTTTGGTTATTTCCTTAACAGCCAGTTTAAATGGATGCTCATTCAACTTCACAAATTCATACTTATTAAATCGAATAAAATTCAACTCAAATGTAAGCGGGAGAGATTATATTCGCTTGTAAACTCACCATACAGTGAGATTGTCTTTTTGGGGAAACGAAAAATTGACAAAAACAAAGAAACATAGGCGCAGGCGCTTCTGCTACGAAACAAGTTTAGTTTTCCATACTGTAACGAGCTTCAGTTAGCCTGCGTGTTCATTATTAAAAAAGCCAAGCTTAACATTCAACATAACAGTCGACCTAACAACAAACCAACCAACCTAACTATCATATACCTAGCTAGCTAGACAGTCATTCATTCAGTCAGTCAGACAACCATCAAAGCAACCAACTATTTTGTTAAACTCAAGCTCTTAGGCACTTGCAGCTTAAAACAAAAAACACTTTGCTGAAGCTGTTGGAGCCAAACGCAACGCTCGATTTTGTTGTCTTTCAAGCCGTCCTTAGTCGTGTATAAAATAAAATTTAATAAATAAAAAAATAGACAATCGTTCATTTTCTTACGTTATGGTCAAATACTTTTTTCGATATATAAAAAAGTTATAACAAGTACCAATATAAAATAATAAAAAATAAATTAAATAAAACGAAAATTTAATTAAGAAAAAAAGTGCAAGTGAATTAAAAGAAATATTAAATATAAAAAAAATCCATAAAAATTTAAATCTTACAAATGAAGTCGTAACAGTTTTAAATTAAAAAAATAAAAAAGTGTGTTAAAAAAATTTTTCAAAAATCTTTAAACCGTTTAACGTTCTAAAATTATATTTTAAAAACACAAAGGAAAAATTAAGAAAAATTTAAAAATATGGCATGTTTAAGTACTTCCGGTCGCCAAGGACTGTTTGTGGCAGTCGGTTCGCGTCGTTTTCATAATCAACGTTTTATGTGTCAGCTTATGTTGCAACAAGAAGAAAACAATCACCGAAAAAATTTAGGTGGATCTATGGCAAATACTAAATGCTCCACTGCTACAATGGCTTCAAGGTTGTTGAGCTGCACCACTTCCGCTTCCCTGTCTAATGCACCGTTACATTTTCAACAGCCTAAACGTTATTTTCATGGATTTAGTAAAAATACTACAACAACTACGACAACAGCAACAAGTGTTTTCAATTTAATGGTAAGTCAAATGCAAAAGAAAAGTTAAAACTAATAAAAAATAAATAAAAAAATAAAATAAACAATGGAAATTTAGATTAATTTTTTAAAATTAAGTTTTATTTTTTTTTTATAAAAATTAAAAACAATTTTAAAGGAAATAAACAAAATTAAAAAAAATCAGTTTATTTTAAATATTCAAAATAAACATGTACTTTTTACAAAAATTAAAGTTTAAATTATACTTTTATATCTTGTTAAGTTCACAAGAATTATTTAAGAATTGAAAAAAAATTTTTTTTCTATTTTCATTTCTATTATATTTTAATTTTATTTTCTTATTTTAATTTTATTTAATGTTTCTTTTATTTTCATTTCTATTTTTACTTCCATTTTATTATTTTTAATTTATTTTTATTTTACTCTGATTTTATTTTTATTTATTTTTTTACTTCTTTTGTTATATAAAATTGATTTTATGTGATTTTTTCGCAATAGAAAACCCCCTAATTTCTCTACATAAATAATTCCAAAAATAACTTGTACTTTGTGTAAATTATTAATAATTTTCCATTAACAATCTAATAAATTGATTATTGAATAGCTAATCAGAGATTGTTAAGGTTTAAGAAGTGATAAAAAACACACAAGTTTTTAAGACATAAACCTTTTTAGAAAATTATTCAAAAAACTTCTTTATTTTGTTAATTACATTATAAAAAAGTTTATTAATTCATTTAAATTCAAAAGTATTAACTTAAATCAAACGATTGTATGTAGCAACAAAAGAAATATTTAAATTTAGAGTCTATTTTTTGTAAAGCAGTTGTCTGCGTGTCTATACTTTCTACTATAATGCTGATCATCTCTGCGTTCATTTATATAATCATTTTTAAAATCTGGAAACAAACTCAATTTAGAATTTTTGTGTGAAATGTAAATTATTGTTGTTTGTATTTGAATGTTTTTTAAAATGGCTATTGATGGAATTTTAATGATTTTATTATTTATTTAGTAGTATTTTAAATACTTTCTTACGACTATAATACATTAAATTTCTTATCCAATTTTACATTTTTAAATTCTCTTATAAACACTATTTTTTATATGAATTACACAATGTCTTTTAAAAGCATTAATATTTGTTTCATTTTTAACATAATTTGGGAGTTGGTTAAATAATTGCAGTCCCTTGTACAGCAAACATCACTTCATTTTGGATGTAGAAAAGTTTTAGATAATATTTAAAATTTTTTTAATATATACTAAGATTTATTATAGATTTTAACCTTTTGATATTTTGGGTTATCATATTTTTTATGAAAATAACCAAATTGAATCTTATTATTTTTCTGTATGCTAGTCTTTATTAGATTTGGAAACTTTTAATAAAAATATTAAATGTAATTTTTTGAATACAGTACATTATTCTTGTACTTGAAAATTTAGATTTTTCTTTAACTAACCTTATCTAATTAAATAAACTAATTTATTATAAAACCCTTTATTTAATGATAATTCATTTTATGTATTTTCTAAAATTGAAATAATTAAACATTTTAAAATTACTGTGTAATTCTAAGTCTATTATTTTTTAGCTGCACATTTTTGTGCAACATTTTAGCAAATATTTAATAATAAATTTTTTACAAAAAAACATTTGTAGCCATATACAATTTTCTATAATATTTCGATAACAATTTTTAAAAGTCCAATTAAACTTTTTAAAATAACATCGGTTAATTTTTAAACCAAAAACATTTGCTTTTAAGCCAACATATGTCAATAATTTTCATTTGGGGAAAATTTTGTGACATCTAATAGTCAGGGTATTGGCAGTTAAACCAAACATAAACGTGCAAATGTCCAGCGTTAAAGCTAAATAAGTTTATTTTTAAATATTAAATAAAAAACAAAAAGTCTGGTTTGGCTGTCAACTCATATTTAATCCATTGAAAACTAATCAGATAAACAATTTACGTTTATATATAACAATATTAAATAATTAACTTAGAGTTAAAATATAGTTATTTATATAATCGAAAATTTAACATATTGCTGTATTGCCAAATATTAACGCCCAAAAATTAAAAAAAAAACTACATAAACTATGTCAAACATTTATGGTTCTTTGTGTGTCATAAATGCACAAAACGCAATAAGACTTAAAACGAAGAAAAAGTGTCAAGTTGAGTGTAAAACTAAAACGTTTAGCTTGAAAATTGGTCAAAGTCTGAAAGAGTGGTAAGGCCTGGCCACAACTATCATAACGATGGCTTAATTGTTAACGTGCTTTTCTTTTTTTTTCATACTAGTAATAAATAAATACAAATAGTAAAAACAAAACAAAAACAGCAACATGTTAAATTTGTTGTAACTGAAGTTTGTTGTTATTATACTTACAACAACAGCCAACCAGTCAGCATGTTGGAGTTTAGCATTGTGGCCATAGCTGCTTCAGTTGCAGTTTGTAAATGAAAGTGAAATTTATGAGACGCTCTACTCACACACACTCTCACACTCAATAAAAAGCAAATTTTACTATTTTGTTATTTAAACTTTTTAGTTACATGTTGTTAAAAGAATACTTATTTTTTTATTTAATATGATTATTATTATTTTTTGTTTAATATTAAAAAAACTCACCTTATTATTTATTACTTTGCCTATTAGGAGCTGTAGTTATTTTTTCTTTTCATTTCTTTTTACTTTAAAAATAATTTTAAAAATTTTTTATGTTTTTTTTTTCGTAAAACTTTGCGTATTTTATTTAGTATTTTTTATATGCTTTTGGCGGCTTTTCTCTTCATTTCGTTTTCAGCTTATTTTTTTGCAATAAATATTTCTGCATTATGTAATTTATTTTATTTACTTATTAAGTGAAAAAAAAAAAAAAAAAATACAATCCATTCCCCCCAATAAGTTGTTTTGTTAATTTATTTACTTTCTTTTTTGTTATCATTGCTAGAGCTTTCTTCAATTTGTTGTTTAAGAGTGTGTGTGTTATTTAATTTGTATATTCTTTGTTTTGTTCTATTCATTTGTAAACATTTGTGAAATCATACACTTGGACAAATTTATGAATGGAATTATTTATTTTTATTAAATCTTAACATTTGGCTATATTAATTTACTACTTAAATTTTTTTCGGCTTAAATTGAATGTTCTGATTGAGCTCCGAATTTTTGATTTTTTCATCATTTGAAAAACGTACCTGCCTAAGAAACCCAGATTAAAACAAATTAGAGCGTTGCCGAATGTTTTATACCCTTCACCACCTTACTGAAAAATTATTAAATTTATGACTTAAAGTACGCTTTCATATTTTCACATTTACACTTAAAAAAAACTATCTACATTTTTTCCAAATTAAAAAATTTAAACGCAAAATTAAACTATTGCTTCCTAAAAAAAAAACAACGACAACACTGCTAGCTTCTGATAACTACTAAATTTATATGCATATGTTTGTAGATACATGCTTATACAAAACAATAATTAAGCTAATTATTATTTTTGGTTGTTACAGCAGTCAAAATGCATATATAAAAACATTAATGAATTCATACAACTTTTGCCACCTTTCATAAATTCGGGTTATGTAATCAAATTATTTTGTGTATATACAAACAACAACTACTGCTTGCTTATACAAAAAAGAACATTGAACTTTTTTACATGTTTGTGGGTATATATTTTTAATAATTTTTTCAGTTCAGTTTGCCTATAGCTCGCTTGTTTATGGACCGATTTGATTAATTAAAAAAATTTAAATTAAACAAAAATTTTTTATATATTTACAACATACTAGTACAATAACGAATTCCGAAGCTTATATAGAAATTTCACTAGGTCCAAAAATGCGTTTTGCCGTTTATTTCTATTTCCTCCGAAAAGACATTCCAAAAAAAGATTTTATGTGCAAAAACGAAGTCAATATAGGAGCTTAGAAAAGTCTTTTCTGGTTTTTGGCCAGCCACTAATGGACCGATTTTGCTGATTTTTATTAGCGTCACTCTAAGGAATATTCTACCACACGATTTAAATGATGTAAATTTTTTGTAAATAAACCGAAAACTTGGATTTTTGAATGCAACATTTCGAAAGTTTTAAAATGTTGATATTGGATCATTATTAACATAGGTTTTTTGTAAATATCTTCGGAACTACATAACCGATTTAAGAGTTTTATATCTCGTTTTGAAAAATATGACAACGACTTAAAAAAAAATAAAATAAAATAAAAAAAGCAAAAAAAAAAAATATATATGTATATGTCATTGGTGGTGCAATATGAAAATTGGATTTTGCCACGCCCTCCGACTGCAGACCGAAAATCAAAAATCAGACTTCACAGTGTCACCCGCCTGAATATTCTGAAAATTTTATCAAAATCGGCCCAGCTGCTTTGGAGTCCATACGTTACATACATACACACATCCTGTTTTATATATATAGATTATTAGTGTTTTTATAAGTGATTTCAATTGGTACTAAAATCTTTGCAATCGGATAAACTGTATAGGAAATATTTACTATTTTAAGTGAAATAAATCTGGGAACTCATTGAGCTCACTACCTCACTAAAAATAGTAAATATTTCCTTTACTGTTTACTCGATTGCAAAGATTTAAGCTTACGTTTGCTATTTATTATATTTACAGTTATATGCATTTGAAGTTTCAACTATCTCAATGTAGCAAAATCTTGGTTAAGTTTTTTCCTCTTCCGAACGATTTTGTTAGATATTTTTGTAGTATAAGAAGAAAATTATTTATACAATAAAGAAAATTTGATCAAATTTGATTTGAAACTTGTTCATACCTTTACTGAGTACAAAATATACGATTTTGAATTTGAAAATTGGAAAAATTAGGATTTTTGTTTTGGGTGAAAAAATGTCTACACTCTAAAATTAAATTTTCGTTAAAAACATATAATAATACTTTTTTGAAAGGTATCTTCATGATATGATTTTTTGAAACTTAAAACGAGACCAATCACTCAATAGGGCTAAGTACAGAACTTATCGAATTTTACCTATTTTCCAATCATAAAAATTTGGAAAACATTAAAAAATAATCACAAAGGGTAATCTAGTTCCATAAAATCTGAAGGAGCTTTGGGTTATTCTTAATGTTGAATTGGCCAAAAATAATAACTTCATTTTACTAAAACTAAATTTTAGTAGACAGAGAAGACATTAACTTGTCATTAGAGCTAAAAATATTTACAATTAATAAAATAACTAAAATAACTAAAAATACAAATTATGTACTACTTTTTAAAATTTTTTTTTTCAATAATTTTACTTAATCTTTTCTTATTTAATTTACTGCATTTAAATCAAAAAGAAAAAAAACGTGAAGATGTTACAAATTGGTTTTATAAAGCCAAGTATAAAATTTCATATTTTTGACAACACTTCTAAGTAACTATATATTTAATTTTTAATTTTTACATCCCTTATAAGGTAAGAAAGAAATTGCTCCTACTCCAAAATTTTTATATTTTTTCCATAACAAGCGTAAACTTACGAATTGTTTGAGATTTATTTCGAGAAACAAGTTGAAACTTTTTTTATAATTTTTTAATAATTCAGTTCATCGATACGAATCGCTTGAGTGGTCTACCTATATCAATTAGAACAATTTTAAATTTAAAGCCAATGCAGATTTTTTATATCTGCATTTTATTGTATTACCGAATCCTTTCTTATTGAATTAAAAATTTGTCTATAAACCCTCCCTTATCTCCTTTCTTTTCCGAAACTACTTACTCTTCATTTTCAAGAGTAACTAAGAATTCGTGTTAATTCTTTTTTAATTGAAACGTAAAAAAAGTTAATGAAAATTAGAAATCTTCTAATATAAATTTAACGTAAACTTAAAAAAAAAAAAAATAAATAAAAATTGGCCATGGCATTTGTGCTTTAAAATAAACTTGGATTTTTGTTTATTGTTTAATTAAAATTTATTTATTTTGTTCATAAGACAGTCAGTGAACTATCTACTAACCAAGTTTAAATGTTATTAAAATTGTAATTTTATGACACTTGAACAGTGTTATATTCATAATATGTATGAAGTCGTTATGAAGTTTAATTAAACAAACGGTAACTTAAATGTTTGATATTTTTACCTATAAACATATAAACGTGTGCAACTGCAATAAAATTATAATATTTTAATTTTAGTATCAAAGAATTTTTAACGCTTTTTCTTGGTTTGGCTTGGCCTCAATTTAAGTAAAATTCCTTTTATTATGGTAATACATATAATTTATATTGTCTATTTAATTTTGAAATATTTATTGAACTTTTTATTTATTTTACTTTGAATAAATTTCAAATGAAAAGATTTCTATGAATATGTACAAGTATTAGTGAACTTTCCCATAAATAAAAAATATATCTATTTTAAAAATTAAAAATTAAAAAAATAAAAATAAATAAAAAATTAATGTATTAAATTTCAAGTAGCTAAATGTATTTGACACCACTTAACATCGAACATATTTTTTGAATTTTGGTTGTTTTTTTTTTGTCCAGTTATATTCATATAAATTATAATTTTTATATTTACCTACAAATATTTTTTCTGTTTATTATTATGCAGTAGTTGTTGCTTAGTTTTTATTCATTTTATTTATTAAAAATTTCTGTATGTTTGCTAACTTATAAATGCTAGAAATTTAAAATTTTTTTCTTTTCTTAAGCTTAATGTTGAATTTTAATAAAAATCAAAAATATTTTAATGAAATTAAAAGAATTCGTCTATCATCAGTAAACAATAAATAAAGGCAAATAGAAAGCGCACGTTCAAGACAAATCCAACCAACCTACCAACAGCAGCGTCAACTAGCAACCAGTATTGTGGCATGGTAATATCTAAAAAAAAATATAGTAAAGCCATTACCTCCTCTCTTGGCCTTGTGTGCTGAACATACAAAAGATCACCAGTTCAAAATACAACAAAATAATCAAAACTTTTTAATAAGTCACAAAAAAATCTTCAAAATTGTTTTTATTTTTTTTTATTTTGGCTAAACACTTTCTCAGTTATTCAAGTTGCTATTAACGATAACAAAACTCTACAACAGTAATAATAAACAATGGTCACATCTTATCGAAATTTAGACGCCAACTATGTTTACCATTTCTTCTTTTGTATGAATTTCGAATATTGCATTTTTGTTTTCTTTATTCGTAATATTTTGAATTTCCATTTCTATTTCATTCATATTTAATTGATTTTAATACTACATAATTTCATCGTAATAGCTACTAAAAACATGTTACAAATAGTAAAAGTTTATGTGATTTAAGTGAATTTGAATTGTGTGGGAAAAAGGTATTTTGAAAATTATCAAGAATTATTAAATCAATAAATATGTTGATTTGGTTATAAATAAGATTCATACCCTATCCTACAAATCCATTGATGGATAGTTTATTATGCATGTGTTTATACTGATGTTTGTAACCCCTAAGGTCTAAGACCCACCAATCGGCTTAGAAAAAATACTTTCTGAGTCGATTTAGCGATGTCCGTCTATCCGTTCATGTAAAACTTGTAATGAAACTATATATTGCAATTTTTAATATAATTGTATGCCTTATATGGCCCAAGGGGGAACAATGTCAACATTGAAATCGGTATATTCTTTCACCTAGCCCTCATACAAACATCCTCCAGGAATAGGATTTTAATGTGTAAAATATATCATGGTTTTAATGAAATTTGGGATAAGTGAAAAACATATAATAAATCAAAATTGGCCACTTTCGAAGATCACTTTAATGTACGTAATTCCTAAATAAATGATATGTAATACAAATATGTTCTATTGATGTATAAATCTCGTATCCAAATTTCACAGCAGCGATGAAAAATGAAAATATTTTTCGGTATCAAAATAAATTTCAAATAGTACTTTTCATAACCTTAGCGTAGTAAAATTCAAATTCTTTCACAGTTATTCATTTTTCATTTTGTGCAAAACTGAAAGAATGTAATTTGTACATCTAAAGCGAAGAATTAAAAACGATACCAATTTATTAATTGATATTTTCTTCATGTTAAGTATTCTTCCTTGTTTTTTTTTTTATAATATATAAGGTTTCACATTTTTGGTATGCTTACTTTTAATAAAAATTCGTACTACACGTACTTTGAAATAATGGTACTTTTTAAGAATTGATAATATTTCTAATAATTGTCAATTTTTTGTTTAATTGTAATTAACATTTTTTTATTAAACATTTTTCTTTATTTCAAAATAAAATATGATAAAATAAATGGTACTTTTTGTGAGAATAGGTATCATTTTATTTTTTTGGAAAATTGATGCTTTGTTTGAAAATTGGTCTTTTTATAAAAAAATTTGAACTTTTAAAATAATTGCTACTTTTTCAACACGTTTTTTTTTAATTTTCCCTTTTTGAAAGTTTGTACTTTTTCTTGCAAACTTTTACATTTTTTTTTGAAAATTTATACAGTTTTGAAAATTTGTGTTTCTTATAAACATTTAACATATTTTTGAAAAGTAATACTTTTTAAAAATTTGTATTTTTTATAAAATTTGGTAATATTTTTAATAATTGCATTTTTTAAATTTTACTAACAGTGGAATATTTTTTACTTAATCTTTGATCATTCATATGCAAACCATCTTTTTAAGATAAAAGACACTTAAAAGAGAAAAATATGGGTTAACAAAAAACATATTAAGTTTTGTTTCCGTTTTAGATGATTTTAATATTGTAAGCATTTAAATAATAGCATAATTTAACTATTATTTTATAGCTAAAAACAAAGAAAATATAATGACAAAAACATTCGATTTTTAAATTAACATCAATAATTAAATGGATCAAGTATGTCGACATTATTGTAATAAGTTAAACCTTAAATCATTTATTTCTCTGAATAAAGATGAATTTATTGAGAAAATTTTGTTAGCAACAATAAAAACAAAAAATATTTAAAAAAAAAATAAAAAATTCCAAAAATTTGAAAATTAGTGCTTTTTTGAATGATTTTCTTAATTTTTTTCTTTTATGGAAACTTGGAATTTTATTTGAAAATTGATGTTTTTATGAAAATTTATAGTTTTGAAAATTTTTATTTCTTATAAACATTTTAATTTTATTATGCAAATTGGTATTTTTACAAAAAATCGGTGCTTTTTTTTTAAATTGTTATTTTTATGAAAATTGGTATCTTTTGATAATTGATATCTTTTTTTTTAATTTTGCACGTTTTTTTTTTTTAATAATTTGTATTTATTTTTTAATGAATTTTTTATAAAAAGCTTTACTTTTTTGAGAAAAAGTAATTTTTTTTGAAAACTAGTTTTTTAAAAAAAATATATATATTTGAGAAAAATTTCTACTTTATCTCAAAATTGGTACTTAATAAATCGGAACATTTTTGACAATTTTTACTTGGTACGTTTTTTTATTATTTGGTACAACATTATTAACAATTTTAAATTTCAATTTTTTTCTCTTTTGATTTTTAAACTAAACCCGCCTCCTATTATTGATGTTTTTCGCTCACTTTGCCAAGAGACAAGGAACAAGAGGTATGGGGTCGGATAAAATATTGGCCTGACCTTATGTATGCTATTTTTTTATTAATGTATAAAACAAATCCCTCAGTTATGGATGACTTCCAGAAGTTAACTACAACTGGTAGACATCATTATGTCTTCTAATCTAATTGTAACAATTTTATCATAGATTTTTTAGATATTTTTGTTATATTTGTCAGATATATTTTTGCATATTTGGGCTTATATTAAATTTTATTTTATTATTTTTAATTTACTATTTATTGACCCGTATATTTGAAAATTTTGTCAAATAAAATCTTAATAATATAAAATTACTCTTTCTTATCATATTTATAAAAATTTCAACACAAAATTAAACGAATTTCTTCTTACAAATTTCACAGATTCTCAGAGATAAAAACATCTATTTAAATTTCACATTTTATAAGGACATATCTTATAGATGCATGTGTGTGTGTATTTATTATAATACTCAACAAATTTAAATTTAACTTTAGTATGAATGTTGTAATAATTTTTCGACATGGTAGAAGATATTTAGTCTTAGTGTCAGTTTTTGCTTGTTTTTAACAATTTACGTGTGTGTTAATAACATTTAACATTGTAATTTATATTTAAATGTAAATGTATCTATTTATCTGTATCTTTTAATCTAGTCACAGCATGAGAGGCCTCCTACATCTTTAATAAAATCTCTCCTTGCTTGTTATATTTACATATTTTAATTTTGTTGTAATAGATTTATTTTTTTATATGTATTGTATGATTGTCTTTGAAATGTTGGAACACTTGTTGTCTACGCCTAAATATTTTATTTCAATTTGTTTTAATATTTTATTTCATTTTCAAATTGGTTCCGATTACCACTGTGTTGTGAATTGTTTCGAATTAATTTATTTATTTCGAAATTTGTTTGTTTTTATTTTTTTGGAGTTTTTTATTTTTTTTAATATTTTTTGTTTTTATTGTTGCTAACAAAATTTTTTAAAAATCGAAAGTGTTTTTGTCATTATATTTTCTTTGTTTTTAGCTATAAAATAATATTTAAATTATGCTATTATTTAAATGCTTATAATATTAAAATCATCTAAAATGGAAACAAAACTAAATATGTTTTTTGTTAACCCATATTTTTATCTTTTAAGTGTCTTTTATCTTAAAAAGATGGCTTTGTATATGAATGATCAAAGATTAAGTAAAAAATATTCCACTGATAAAAAACTGTTAATTCAAAAAATGTTTTACTTATTCATTATTTTCTTAAATTAGATTTTATGTAAATGATCCCTAATAAAATATTTTATAACATGCATTTCTTTAAATTACTTTGTAATATGTATAACGTCAGCTTAAATGCATAGCTGACTGATAATCCAAAGTCCAAAAAATACGGGGGAAATCAACACTAGTCTATGTGAAAGGTAACATAGATATATCATAAACTTTCCAGTAAATTTTTGAAAGTTATTCAAAACGTAAAAACCTATCCATTTATCTTCTTACCTCTTATGACCGTACGTGAAATTTTTGTTGAATTGAAATTTCTTTATCCCCTTTTTGTTGAATTTGCTTTTAAAATTTTAAATTTTTAATTATCACATAAAGACTTAATAAATTTTATTTTCTACAGAGAATATACAATTCAACGATTTATTATTTTTCATAAATTATAAAATTAATGAATTAATGAAGTGTATCATCTATAATAAGTTATTAAGACTGGATGAAGCGATCACGGGAGAGCTGTACCGAATAAAATTGTTCCATTTAAATAGAGCTTTGAGTGAATATGCGACCAGACATGACCAAAATTTTTCATTATGACAATGATCTTCCTCATGTTGTCCGACAAGTTTTAAACTATTTCGAAAAGAACAAGGTATCAAAAATTGACTTGGTTCATTTCTGGCCTCAAAAGATAAGAAGTTTTGGGATTAATTAATAAATTAGCAGCAAGATTGAAAAAATCATAGTTTTTGATAAGCAATAGTTTGAATACATTTATTTATTTATTTCATAACAAGTAATATACAAAAGCCTTCCAAGGCCAATAAATATGTATTACAGAAGAAAATTCCTGAGTATAATAATAAAAATTACAATAAAAATTCTTATGATAAAAATATAAAAAAATAAATATAAAAAATAAATATAACTTATTTAAATAAAAAAATAGTTATAAAAAAAAAACTAATGGCTCCCCAGCTGAGAAAGTAGAACAAATTAAAGAAAACAAATAAGAATGAAATGTCCCTAAGTAGTAGCTATAAGAATATGAATTTTAGCTTTATCTTGAATATAACTTTAATTTTTCATAAAAAAATAAAAATATAAAATTTGTTTTATGGAAACTTTTGATAAATTTTTATTTTATAAAAATTTTGATCACTGACCAACACAAAAGAGAAAAGAGATCGATTGTAACTACACTGGCTTATATACATTTTTTAAAACTAATATTATTGTAGCTTTCCTGCAATTTGTTCGAACCGATAGCGGTTGTTGCATCGAACCTTCCTTTTTGTTATTTCCTTTATGTTCGCTGCTGTAAGTAACAGTTTCGTTGATCTGTGTGTGAGTGTCTCTGTATGTGGCTTCTTGTTTGTTTATTTTGTCTCCTTCTTACTTTGCTGTGTTTGAATCTTTCCTCTGCTTCGATGATACTCTTACACATCTGTGTATTTCAACCTGCTGTTTTTTATACCCTACACCACAATAGGTGGTTGGGGTATTATGCGTTTGTGCTGATGTTTGTAACACATAGAAATAATCATTCAACACCCACCTTAAAGTATACGAATCGACTCGAAATCACTTTTTGAGTCGATCTAACGATGTCTGTCCGTTTGGTTGGCTGGCTGGACCTTTGGACCCCTCCACGAATTTTGATGGACATACACAATGGTGTGGGGTATCATGTGGTCGGGCTTGACCGACTAGATCTTTCTTACTTGTTCTCTCAGCTGTTGTGTTTCTCGCTTCTAACTCCGTGATTCGTCAGTTCTGCTACTCGCCTGCTCAGCTGTAACGATGTAGGCATTGACCTCTTCACGCGGCTTTTCTTCGTGCTACTTTCTACTGCTACTTATGCCTGCTGCGTTTTTTCATAGTTAACCCTTAAATGGCTGACATGGCCATTTAAGATCAAACCAACCACCTGAACCTGACCTGAATGCTTTTCCTCATGTGTACCTATCGACCGCTTGTTTCCATCTTTTACACCATCAACCTCCGGAACATCTGAATTGAAGAGTTATATAGGCGAATGTAATTCGCCTCCAATCTAGATGGATGTAATCCAACTCTCGACCGATAAAACGCCAATTTATCCTTCATTTTCTTATACTATGTTTACATTTCAAAATATTATTCTTAATAATTATGTGGGACAAAATTCCAAAGAATAACCAACAAAATTAAATATTAGAATTAAACAATTTATTTTATAGAATTAAAATTTGAGCCAAATAATGATTTATTTAAAAAAATTCTAGTCATAATTTTTTTTTTTTATTATAAAACTTTTTTGGGCTAAATTGTGGATCGATCATTAGTTTGGTGACACAAGTAAACTTTTTTCTGCAACTCTGATCCTAATATTAATTAATATGAAATACTTCTTAGTCTCTGAGTTTTTAATAATAAATGTCATATATATATTTTGCATTTAATATAATTATTTTAACTATATATAGTTAAATTTAAAGACTTTCTAACATTTATTCTTTACATATATTTTTCTATTAAATAATAATTTTAATGAAGTTAAATTTCACTTTCATGCAAAAAAACTTTCTGGCAAGATCTTTCAAGTATGCGAATTAGCAATTCCATATTTAAATTTGTTTTTATTCATTAAGAAGTCAAACAACACCTGAAATGTTTGCAAAACACTTTCACCAGTTTTATTTTTCATTATTATATTATTTTTATCTTTAGCAAAAATTGTCGGCCAAAACAAAAAGAAAAATTCAAGGCACAAAGTATTTATGATATCTTAAATATTATTTTGGCTGGTTACTAAAAACCGAAAAAAGGGGGCACATTTTTCTAAGAAAAATTACTGAAATACTATTATATAATTTATTTGTTCTTTAAATAAGACTAACTTTAAGCACACAAATAAATTTGAAAATGTAAATAGTTACAAAATTAAATCAACAAATGAATTTATATTTGTATTATTTTGGCTAAATATTTTAAATAGTATTTCACAAAATATTTACCCTGACTTGTTAACATATAAAACACACATCTATTTCATATTGTACTTTATTTGAAATTAATAAATTGTTAAGAGGTATTATAATAATAACATTATTATATTATTGGCAGTTTGTTGTAGTTACAACACCCATTATCAACAAAATATTTGAATTATGTACCTACCTGCATTTTTAATCAAGTTACACGAGCCCACATTACACCTGTTTTTGTGCTTTAATTTTTTTTTTTGGTATTTTAACTTAAATATCATGAAGTTGAAGTTAAGAGATCGTTAAATAAGTAACAACTAAAAGAGGTCTACTGTGTAAGAGTAGTTTATGTAAAACTAATACTTGGTAACAAAATCTACTTTTGCATGTGTAAAAAAAAAATAAAAATAAATAATAAATATGAAAAAGTATTTATCAAGTGTAAAGAGATTCCTCAATATTTAACTGGATTTTATTTAAGTTTTCGCTTTTATTTCGGCTATTTTTTTTTTTTGTTGTTATTGCTATTGTGCATGTATTTTTAGTTGGACTTGTTGACCTAATTTAAAAAATCACTTAAAGAAATGTGTATAAACTGGTTTTTGTTATTGACCAAATATTTCTTTTAGGGTAAATATTGGTTTTACCTTTTTACGTTCTTCACAAAAAAAAAAGAAAAATCACATGCCAACGTAAAATTAAAAGAAAGAAATGAGAAAATGCGTTCAATGAAATTAACATAAAAACATGCTTAAATATCTCTTCGCTTATTTTTTGATATTTATTTTAAATTATTCATGTAGCAGCAGTTGAAATACGCACGCTAAAATACACGTACATGTCTACAGTCAATTCAATACAAACCCTTTCAATAGCTTTCGATCAATCTTTCTTTTATTTAACCTGCCTGCCTTTCTGCCAGCCAATTATTGACTGAATGAATGTATGGCTGTTTGCCATTGATGAAAAAATGCATTGATAAATATTTATTTGATTTGAATTTAAGTTTGTGATTTGGCCAAAGATTGTGTGCGTGTGAAACTAGTCATCAATTGTAACTATTTGTTTTCTTTGTTATTTAAAATATTACTCGTATATTGCATAAGTCCAGGTATTTGGCATTAAAGATCTTCCTACTTAAAAATGTAAATCTAAGCATTTTGATTTTCCCATTGATCAATATCGATTTCATAAAATAAAATACATAAAGTTTGTATATTTACAACCATTTTAGACCATATTCGAATTAAAATTAAAACCCTTTTATATTCAGACCATTAATGTTTATTTGGTTTATTTTTTCACAATTTGATTTTGAGGCAAATTGATTTAAATTTGAATAGTTACTAAATTATTTAAATAATTTATGTTTCAAGTTTTTCAAATAAATTTGAATGGTTTTAATCAGGTTTATGTTTTTAATTTAGTTTTAACTTAATTTATTAAGCAGTTCTTTTTTCGAAATAATACTATATGGTGCCAAAATGTCACAATTATGTAAAAGTCTTTGTCACTAAACCGTTCAGTGGTTGGTAAGAACGGGAAAATCCAGCTACAATAGTATCTATAAACATAGTTAATATACTGCTAAAGTAATTGGAAGAACTATTTAAATCGTTTCTTTTCAAGAACTACTGAAATTTGATTAAGATAGAAGGGGAGACCATTTGTCACTTTTTTTTAAGTTTGAATTTTATTTTGTCCTAAAGGCTTAAGTATGTTGTCTTTAATTTAAGTCATTTGACTCCTGACTATATCTACTTTTTGTAAATTTATTTTATGAATTTCTAAAGTGTTACAAAATGCCAGTTTTTGAATGTAAAATTAAGTGTTTATTTCTAGATAAAAGTATAAAGTATTGTCCACCAGAAACTACAACTTTTTACCATCTTTCTATCAATTTATGGTTTCTATTACAAAACCACTTCTCATATTCTGTGTCCAGAAACGAAACAATCTAATTTTGATAGCGTATTAAAGCTAAGATAATCTGAATCGAATCTGATCTAACTTTCTATAGACAAAACTTCCTGTCTACTATCATCCAAAAAATGGTTGGATAACGTGAAGCCAAGCAGTGTTACGATGGAAAGTGGACACGTGCTTGGTCGCGTATTCTGGCCGTTCAATGCCCTCTTCTCTCCCCAGATTTCACCCGGTTTTAAAAACTCATAACATATGAGAGTCTTCTAATCTCACCAAATTCAATGCCGAATATGCATGGTGCCAATTTCAATTTTCCTTGTTGGGCATTCGCTTTGGTTTCAGTTCGTGTGACACACAATTTCTTTCTTATTGTATATATACAAATGATCTTTAATGTTTGGATATTATTGTTTGATCTATCTACTCTCAACGATTCTGCAAACATATCTGCAATTCTATGAATGCGAAGCGCACCCAAAATTGACACTTTTAAATACTCTAAACCAACTCAATACAACTTGCCTCTCTAAAAGTATGATCTCCATTTACTTCCACCGATTCTTAAATTTCTTAAAAAAAAATAATGAAGCTAATCTTCCCACAAATATTGTTTACGTTTCAACAGAGTGATGTGTACTAAATAGAAAGCTTAAAGGCATACCCTACACATTTTTGCTGCATTCGAAAAAGCTCGTAAATTGAAAATTCCGTAGTATAATGGATGAGAGATTGTAGACAAAATAATATAAAAACGATTAGTTTTCGTTTTCGAGATAATTGCCAGTAGCAGATGTGTATCAATATTGATTGGTTTCCCTTATGCCCTTATAAGGTTTAAGTTTGGATAATGCAAATGATCTAAGATACTAAAAGTTATATAATTCTTTAAATTTTGTTCCTAAGATTAATTTTTAAAATTTTATAAATTATAAAAGCAGTAGCTATTTCGCGATATTGATATACCATATCGGAGTTTTAATATAAACAACTCTTGTAATTAATAGCATGTATTATTTGTATATTTAATTTTTATCCTTCTTAAGTATATTATTAAGACTTGCTACGACAAATATCACCACAGTTGATCGACCACTTTAATAAACCGGCAATTAATTTCTATTTTAAATACAAGAAGTATTTAAAACTCATGTCTAATATAATTTTTTTTAATAATAAAAAAACTACTATAATCCGATTTAAAATGCAAGAAAAGAAGAATAACTAAAAATCATATATGAACGTGTAGTCAATCTTAAAGAAAAAATAATAATATTAAAATTTTTATTTGAAATCAAATGATGAGTACGAATGCTATGAGTTTTAATTCATAGAGCAAAAAAGATAAAAGTATTAAAACTCTTGGATTAGAGTGCAATAACATTGCTGTAATTTGTGGCACGCGTCTAATGCAGTTAGTTGAAGTTGCTGTTGCTGTTGCTATTGCTGCTGCTGTTGCTGTTATTGTTATTATTGTTGTCTGTTATTGCTGTTGTTAACTTTGGTAATAAATAGTTTGAGTAGCCAACCAGCCAAATCACTTGCACGCTGCAAAAAGTCACACAATAATAAATTTACACAAACTTACCTATTCAATTCAAATTCATAGATTTGAGCTAGGAAAACAGACAATTACAAGCATATACAAAACTTCTCATGAAAGAAGTAGAGAAAAATTATATTTTGCGCGCTTAAATTTACTATCGTTTTATAAATTTTGTTTATTTTTTCTTGTTGATGTTTTTTGTAAAGTTTTGAGTTTTATTTTAATTTAAAATTTTTTTCTGCGTTTATTTCTTTTAACTTTTACTTTCATTAGAGTCTCTTGGAGCAAAAAAGCAAACAAACAATTGTAATATTTTTTCACCTAGTGGTGAATTTAATGGTTCGATGAAGTTTTTAACAGTGTTGCGTAATTTAGAGAATAAAAACGCTTTTTTCCTCAAAAATAAATAGATAGATAAATAAATAGATTTCTTAATTTCTATTATATATTTAAAATTTTTTTCTTGTTTCTCTGATCGGGATGCTAATAGACATAGATAAATAATTTATGTCTATTAATATTTCATTCCAACGATTTTTATAAACAATTTGATTTTTCATTACAGGAATCCAGCTTAAAAATTGTCTCATCAAAAATGTATGCATTTCCACAGTATTTGCCCTTTTTTCGTTATTGTTGATCATGTCTCTGTGCCAATATGACAACATTGAATTTTATGAACATTTTATTTTACTTCTCCTAATTAACCAACTGATTTGTTTCGCTTTTTATTGTTAACCCGAGTTTATTTCACGTTGAATGCACCAATTACTCCACAAAAGAAAAATAAAATAAATTAAATAAAAAAAAAAAAAAAAAATAAAATCCTGTTTTTTTTTCGCAAACAATCATGTTTAAGTCATTTTGCATTGTTTTAACTCAATCCCAGTAGAGCCAGTAAATAAACTTGAATTTTAGCCAAAATAAATACTTGAATTAACTGTTATAAACAATATTTTGTTTTTCACCGCAAAGTTTTTTCTTATTTTTTTTTCAAGGACCATATAGTTATATTTATAAAAAAGTATTTTTTGTTAAAGTTTGCATTTTTTTATAAATTATGTATAATTTAAGATAATATTTAATATTTTCTTTAGGCATCTTGAGATCATGTTTAAATCTGCGTTAACATTAAGTTAAAAAATATATAAGTATATTAAAATAAAAGTTATTTTTTTTTCTTTAATATAAAAAATGTTTTTATTAATTACATAAGATTGTTTTTTTATTTTTTAAATTTCAATACAATTTTTCATTTGTTGTGTGCCTGGTTTTTATGCAATTTTGATTGAATTTTTTTTAATAATTTCTATATGTCTTCGTCTTTTTCTCTTTGCTGCATTTTAAATATGTATTTTTTATTTCTATTATTTTTTCGGTTTATATTCGTATGTGGGTTCATTGAGAGCTACTGAAAAAATATATAGTTTGCCTATAAACTATTTTTGTACATATGTATGCACACTGTCTTTGAAAAGATTTAGAGTTAAAAATGCATTTAAAAATTTTTTTATTTTTTATATTTTATTTTAAAGTAGTGGGATAGATAAGTACCAGTTATTACTTCTTAATGCCAAAATTATAAAGAAAATATAAATAAATAGTTTCATTTCGCATATAACTACGACATGTTAATTTTTAATTTTATTGTTCCAAAATTTTTGCTTATATTACAAATATTTAAACTGGATATGTAAAAATGTATTTATAATTTTGAGTGATACTGCACAGTGGAACATCCTAAACTGTTAATCGGATCGAATTGAAATGTATGGGAGACTTGTAGAGGAGAAGCCAAGCTTTCAGAAAAATCATCTTGTAATCACCCTGTAATAATACGAGATAAGCTGCAGAGTGTCAAATTTGATCACCACGAGTATGTAAAATTTTAAAAACATCTTAACTTCTACAAATCAAGTCCGATTTTAAAAATTGACAAAAATTGGTTGTTGGAGCTGTTTAAATGAGGAATGAAAGATTGAATTTATTTTATACAATATGAAAGAAATAATAGTAGAAATATAATACTAATGTGTTTTTTTATGCTAGTTAAAAAAAGGCTTTTGAAAAGCTAACTGCACTACTGCATTAGTTTTTCTTCGGGCGGGAAGCAGTTTAGTGTCAAATCGATTGATAAATTTAAAATAACTCGCGTGATATTTTTTTTTATTAATCGATAAACATGATTTTTTTTTTCTAAAATTCACCATTTTCGACCAATGCTGGATGTAGGGTGCAAATCTAAATCAATTTAAAATTTATTAACCATTTATGAAGCCTTGTCTTTTGAAATATGTAAAGAAAAAAATTATTTTATTAACAAAACTTTGAGAAAAAATTAAAGAATTTGTTTTTTAATGAATTTTTGATACTTAAGGAAAAATTTTTGTCATTAAATAGTACTAATTCATACTAATTTCAGAGCGCTGACTGAATTTTCAGAGTGCTGACTGAAAGACGAATTAAAAAAATCAAAAAAATTTTTCAGCAAATTTTTTGGAATATATTAGAAATTACAGAGTATTGAAAAAATAATTTCCCTCATATACCTCATGACTTATTCCCGAAAAATGAAATAAAGTCAAGGCAAAAAATTTAAAATTCAAGCGTAAATATGTTTTTAACTGCAAGAGATAACTTAGATGAGTAAGCAAGTTTTTTTCTTTATATCGCCAAGCACTTTGTAGAAGTTACGATTTTTTGAAAATTTTACATACTCGAGGTGGTCAACTTTGACACCCTGTAGCTTATCTCGTATTAACAGGGTGAATAAAAGATGATTTTTCTAAAAGCTTAGGACATCAAGTAGTTTAGGTAATACAGATTTGTTACCAAAATTTTTGCCATTGGCCCCAATGTGCACTGTATGTATTATTTTGCTGTTGTTGCTGCACTAAATACCTAGATACATATGTACGTATTTTTTATGTTTGTGTGATTTCATTATTGATTTTAAATGTAACACAATGGTTACATTATGAACTGGGCAATCCTTCCGCATACCATAACTTTACTCCAAATTCAACTTCTCTTTGGTGTTAATTTTTTTTTTAGTGCCACATGCTCAATGTTGGTGTAAATAAACCAGCTCAAATTATGTGTAATTATTATCATATGAGTAAATAAAATAATATAAAATTTGTTTTATATTTTTGAATTAATGTTTTAATTCATACGTGGTTGGGTTATAATTCTTCTGTACTGATGATTGTAAGGCTCAGAAAATAATCTTCAGACCACCTCGATTCAGAATCATATACTGATTTTACTATCGATTTAACGTGGTCTGTCCGTAAGTCTGAATAACTGTTCATGTAAGCCTTATGTGTAAAATACAAGTCGAAATTTGGAAAATAATTCAAATGCCAGAACTTTTTTCATTTTTATTCAAGTGCCGTAACTTTTTTCATTTATTACCCTTATCGTGAACTAACGAAAAATATCGGTTGCTTTAACGATTTTACTATTCTATATTAAAAATTAACGAATTTTTTTGTCACCATATTTTAGCGCCGACTATCGATAGAAATTCGAAAGCATCCTTATTTGAAAAATAAAAGTGTATTTTCGTTTAAAAAATGTGGAAAAAGATTAAAGACCTAATTTATAATCAAATTTTAAATTTATTAGAGTTTGATAAGTTTGAATTTTGTATGAAAAATTTGTTTTATTAAAGACTAACTAATAAATTTGAAATTTGGTTATGAATAAGGCCATAAGAATTATGTATATAAATATGCGAAGATTGTTTTCCAACTACATGCCAATATTAGTATAATGGTATTTAGTTGGCCATATTTGTGAAATGTTGTTAAATATTTATTGTATTAGGCCCGTTCATTGAAAATTTCTGTCGAACTTATTCATAACATAACAATGTGAAACTTATTTTTACGAATTAAAAAAAATATTTTTCACTAAAAATTTTTTTATTTATACTAAAAATTTACTAAATTCCTAATTTTTCTCTACAATTGCACAAACCTAATTTTTACAAAATTCTAAACTTTTACTCACTAAAAAGTTCACTAAAATTAATTTTTTTATTAAAATACTAACTCCTTTCACTAGGAACCGAATTTCATTGAAAAATAATAAAACTGTTTAAAAATTGTAAAATCTCAATTTGTACCCTCAATGTTTGTCAAAATTTAGTCAAAACTTTTGGCGTAATTTCAGTTAAACCTTTTACTTAATCGAATACACTTATTACACATTATATTTTTATAATTAAATTATTTATCAAAACTAAAAGGATGATATTTGAAATCCATAATCAGCTTTTTTTTAATACATTTTCAAAAACTTAACAACATTATAATTATCGTTATGGTTTTACAAAAACTTTTTTATAGTTAGCATATCGAAACCTATTGTTATATAATCGGTAAAATTTTAATACAGAATAGCACAACGACAGAATTTGTTTTTTTAATGAATTTTTGATACTTAAGGAAAAATTTTTGTCATTAAATAGTTACGGAATTGCGGTACTATACTATTGCGGCTATACAGTTTAAGTATTATGATATTTATATATTTCAACATACATAGTTAAATTTTATAAGGACCCAGAATATTTTTACTTTATGTGGTCTTAGAGAAACATTGTGATATATTACAAATGGAATGACAAACCCTTAAAGTTATATTTATAAAGACCGCAAAAACAAAACTCTTAGCAATTTGTGGGGTTCTTTTGTCCAATGGTCCACTTCCATTTTTTCATTTTTTCCATTTTTTAAAATAATTAAAATATTTTTATTAAATGTTTGTAAATAATTAAAAGAAATTTTCAATATCTTGTGACCTTAAACATACAATTACTCTGTACCAATTTATCAATAATTTAAATTTAACTCAACACTAAAATACTTTCATTTTTTTATTTAATGAAGCTCTAGTTGCTGAGTTTGCAAAATTTGCTTATAACAATATTTATTTCATAAATTTTGTGTTATTGAGATGTTGTTTGAAAATCAGATTTAAAATATCTTGATAAATTGTATCATTGAACCAAACAAGAAAAACAAAAAAATACTGATGAATATTTATGGCATTTAATATAAAATGCTACTTACAAGTACCAAACACTTTGTAAACTAAAACCCAATTACAAATATCCCAAAGGCTAAATTAAATAGAAAAAATTTCAAATTTATTATTAATTATTCATGTACAATGGTACATAGTAAAATTTACGAATGTTTAATTTTATTTATAAATATATTGAAGTACATACTGTGTAAAATTTTAATAATAATAATAATAACCGTTTTTGGTTTAATGAATATTGTTAACAAATTGCAATTGATATCCGTACCATCATTATTATCAGTAACATCATTGAATAAACAACTAAATACAATTACTTATAGATATCTATACAATTTGCACATACCAATATACATATGTAAATACATTAGGGTGATAACTTTTTATAATTTTTTTAAATATTCATAATACCATAGCAAGGTCTTGTATACCATGAAAAAGTATAAAAAAAATAGAATGTTAATTTTTCGCGGTCATTAAAACGTACCAAACGCGATGAAAATTGTGCAGAAATAATTTTTTTTTGGTATAAAAAAATTTAAATTTCTCGCTAAATTACTTAAGTTTTCATCACTTTTTAGCATCTTTTTTGAAATAAAATAGTTTTACAAAATATTTTTGTTCAATTTTTGTGAAATCGCGATGTTAATGTAAAACTAATGAACAAAGCAACTAATTTTTTTATTTTATATATATATTTTTTTAAATTGTTAAATTTCTCGACATTTAATGATGCATATTTAAATCCAAAATTATTTCTCACCAATTTCACACAAAATTTGTGCAAAAATGTGTTAAATTAATTTCTAGTCAGATTTTTATATTTTATTCTATAACCGAAAAGTCCTAAAATACTTAACCATATTGCAATATTTTTCTTATTTCTATGAAAGTATATTATAAAATAAAGAGATTTTAATCTAAATATAACATAAGTTTAAGATTAAAATACTTAGAACTTTATATTAAAATATTTAAAATGAAAATATTAAAAAAATGCACAAAGGCATTTTAGAAATCGCGTTCGGTGCGCGAAGTTTTTTTGTCCAAATCGACTAAAAGGTTTGGCTTTTATTATTAGGATAATATTGGCTAAAGGCGGTGCTATGGTATTTTGAGGTCAAAAAAAGTTATAACCGTAATGTACATAAGTATACATATTTTATAACCATAAAATTTCGATAATCATTTAATGTAAAATATACAAAATTTATTTTCATGCAAAAATAATTAAATTAAATTGTTGTTGCTATTGTTGTATGTACATTCCCTCTAATGCAAAATTTAACTTGCAAATCATCACAAACAAATATTAACACATTTATATACATCCATATAAACAGCAATGATACGTGTCAACAACAATGTTGTATTTGATGTATGATTGCTCAAAGTTTGTACCCTACAGTTCTGGTATTTGATCACGTTTTAGTAATTTTTAATAGCCCATGCTTAGTAGAATGATAATTGACTGTCCACTAGCTGGAATTAATCCTGTGGAAATGGAACTGTCACAAAATTAGTCCCGTGGCAGGTTCTAATTCTAACACTTCATATGAAAGAGATCTATTACTTTTGTATGGAGTTGTCATAGAATCTATTATCGGTATAGTTTTGCATCAGTTTTCTTCCCAAGTGTACCATTGATTGTTTCGGTACACTAAATTTGCATATTGACTATCTTTTGCAGTACAAAGGATACATGAATGTCCAAAAAAGTGTACATTACTACAAATGGAACTGTAGGGTACGATTTTGACTTTCTGACAGTAAGAGTGAGAGTATAGTATTTATGTTTGTACCATATAGAGTGTGAATTAAACAAGTGTATTTCTGTCTGTCTGTCTATCTTTGTTTGTGGGTATGACATTTTCTAATTTATCTTTATTTATAAACTAAAGCACTTGTTAAAATATATTACTGTTTTATTTGATTGTTTAATTACTTACAGATCTTTAAATAGTTTTAATAATTGTTAGTTTATATGAAATTTTAATAAATCAGAGTTTGAAATGAATAATTTTTAGTTTAGACATTCCAAAATTCTTTAAAAAAAGTTAAAAATAATAATAATAATATTAATATTTTATTGCTTCCAGTCATGTTCTTAGATAGGTTAATCGTTACAAGTTACCCTGTGTTTAAAATAAACAATTACTATATTTATCTGTTTTTTTAATTTTTTAAGAATATTGGCAACGACATATTTTCGCATATTTTGGGCGTGCGGCAAATTTCGTCATAATTTTGGGGAACTCTTTATTTTAAAACATGTTTTAGTAACTTTTACTAAAAAATATTTTATTTAAGGTAATAACTTTGCATATCTTACATTAAAGAATATAATTTTGGATATTTTGAACTTAAGAGCAAAATTTTTGCATATTGAGTAATTTTTTGATACAGTATATCAGCTTTGAATATTTTTAAGTGCAAAAAAATATTTTCAATCAAATCAAGTTATGGTTTTAAAATTGTGTTGTCATTAGAAAGAAATACTTAGTGCTGAAAAAGAGATGCAGAGGTTTTTTTTTTAACACATGGCTATCATTGGTAGGACGTTCTTGCATTTAGTTCTACTTTTGAAGTGGTAAAAAAGTTCTTTTTTGTAGCCACTTGCTCGTTTTTTGCTGGGATTAGGTTGTATATGACTGAATAATAACATTTCGAACGTAATGTGATATTATCGTTATGAACGACAAAAATCGTTTCTGCAAACTGCTATGAATTTGTTTTTTAAATCTTTTTGTCAATGAACTATAGAAATAAAAGTAAATTTTGTGTTTTTTAATAGATAAATCTTTAAAAAAACAAAACTATGTAGTTATAAATAGATACATTTGCTTAAACAGATTTGGTTTGTACGTGCATTTTGTACAGAATAACTTCTTTTTAAAAGATAGAAATGTTGAAAACTGTATGCTTAATAAAATTGCAACAAAATTCAAAATGTTATAATTTTTATAAACATTTTTTTTATAAACATTATTTCTTCAAAAGATAACTTGTTATCTTAATTTTATATTTTTTAATTTTGGATATCTCGAATCTCTCTAAATTTTCAGTCAATTTTAGATTTTAAAATTAATTTAAGTCAGAAAAAATTAATTTTGTATTTTTGAAACTTTGATGTGTATTTCAAATGCATAAGTAATAATTTATTTAACATTTTATTTTATTTTCTTTTCCTTTTTTCAAAATGTTTATTTTGGGTATTAGTACTTTGAATCAACGAACTGTATGTTGAATTATTGTTTTTATGTTTTTTTTTGTTCTTTAATTAAAAAAAAACATGTTATTTTATTTTTAAAAATATAAATTTGTCTTTAAATCAACGAACTAATATGTTACATCAAATAACTGATTTACTTATTTTATTAAATAATAAATTTAACGAGTAGTTTTACCGCGCCGTTTATAAGTGCGTTGAATTTTTTATTGAATATATATATATATATATATATTAAACGAATTCGGACATTGAATTAAAGAATTCTTGGAAAAAAAATCAATGAATTTTACTTATATTTGTTGTTGAAATTACTTTTTTTCTCAGTGTAATTGTACATGTTTCTTGATATATGTATGCATGCAGGTAATTAATGTTCCTTTAATGAGCAGTGCTGCCAATGTTTTTTTTTATTTTTTATATCAACGCTTTTAAAACTGTTCTATTATTAAATCCATTCTCATGAAAAAAAAACATTCACTTTGAAGTTTTATGAAAAGAATTGATTTATTCAAATAAATCTATAATATCAATTACTAAATCAGTTGTTTGTGACGCCTTTTATTCGCACAATATAGATTTGATTTTAGTAAAGCATATATCGTTTGAAAGATGTGCTCAATATTTATTTTATTAATATCGATTGGGCAGAGTCAATCAATTTAAGGACGTCCGTCAGGCTGTGTGTCCTTGTAATATTTGACCAAAACAAACAAATGTATACGGTTGAAAAACTCAATTCTTCTACTTTCTAAAAAGAGGGATACATTTTTATAAGAACCTGTACAAAAATAGTTTTTTGAGAATAACTAAAAATTGGAAATTTTTTAAAATAGATGACCTTTAGAGGCCCCAATAAAGTTATATTTTAATAGAATAGTAACATAAACCGAAATCTTATTTAATATAAAATATTTCATATGCATTGAGTGAGATCTACCGAGAGTTGCCGAAACTAATCAATAATTTCGAAATTATTATTTTTTATATAGTTTCTTTATTTATAATTCCACTACTTACTGACAATAGATTTATGGCAAAAACGTGCAAAAATGTTTAAATATTATTTAAATCATTAACATTTGAAGTTTTATTTTTTATTTTTCCTTTGGCTTAAATTTGAAAAAAAAAGAAATTTTTGAGAATTAAAAATAAATTATTTCATAATAAAACGCATTTGAAGGCGGTTTAATTTAAATTAAATACAAACATATGTTTGAAATCATTGTTGATTTTTTTTGTTAATTATTACCGGAATTGATTTTGGTTAAACAATTAACGTTAACTGAATGCAAAATTTTTAAAATATTTTTAAACCAAAAAAAAAAAAAAAACAATTACTAACTGTTTTTTTTTAAAGCAAAAAAAGCTGAAGAAATAAGAAACCTATTTATATGGCGGTCAATTTATTTAGGCAATGGCAGGTGTTTGTTTATTTACGATTTTTTTTTCTTAAACAAGTGTGAGAAATTGTTGGTATCTTTCTCTTTCTCTATTAAAGACTTAAAAAAAACCTTCAAATTATTCAATATATTTTACAGCTCTTCTTATAATCGTAGTTGGGTTTAATTGAGTACAAAATAAATAGTTAAGTTAAGCCATTTAAATATACATGTCTGTTGCTTTTGCTGCCAATTTGATTTGATATTAAGTGCGTATGTTTATTTTCTTTTTTCTTTTGTATTTATTTTCTAGTTGATATTATTACCAATGTTTTTTTTTTTTTGTTGTTAATATTGTCCATCAATTCATCATCATCATTGATGTCATCGTCTTCATCATCATCTTCGTCAGCGTCATAATTATTTTATAGTTAATGAACATTGAATGAATGAATGAAATGAATGAAATGAATAACAACTATATGATGGACGGACAACTTTCCCTTTTTGCTGACATAACAACTGAACAACAACAACAACAGCAATAACAATAACAATAACAATAACAGCCAAACAACTAAAAATATAAATAAATACCAATAACCAAGTTGAATTTTAAGTAAAATTTTAACTCTTTTTTTTAAACCATTTCTTTATAGTATTTTTGCTTGTCTTCTTTTTTCGGTAATTTAACTTCTTTTTTCATTTCTCCATTCTCTTAACTGTCTTTTTTTATTTTTTTTTAACGGCATGAAGTTGGCCATTAAAATATTTTTAAATATTTTATTAAAAAAAAAAAGTAATTCTATTTTATTGTACTTGTTTGTTGATGTACCTACATATTTATTTAGGTAATTCTTTGTTATGATCGGTGCTGAGAATTTTGTTTTATTCTTTTATTAAATACTATTAAACTGTTCTACTACTTAAAAAAAGCTTTCACTTTAAAGTTTTATTTGTTGTGACATCTTTTATTCTTACATTATAACCTTAATTAGTTCAGGAGAATTGGATTTTGAGTCGATGTCTGTCTGTCCCTGTAAACAATCGGATCAATAATTTATTAATTAAGGCCTTAAACAGTAGATCATTTTTCGAATGAATAATAACAATTTTAAAAAATTCCCTTTACACTTTAAGATATTTTGTAAAAACCGTTCAGTGGTTAGTTCTTGCATTTAAGATCTCGTAGCTCCCTAAATTTTAAGTAAATTTTAAATTTTCAAATTGATTTAGAAAACAGGAGAACTTAGCTTTTTATATATATTAAAAGCTTTTATATGTAGTATTCCAAATATGTAATGAATTAGTTAATATTTCTAAATTTATTTTCAATTTATTTTTCAAAATTTCGACTGATTTTAATTTTTTTGGATTTTTTCCTGATGACTAAATATATTTGTATATAAAACTTGAAATGCTATTTTGTTTAGAATGAAACGAGGTATCTCTCTTCAAAATCGTCTAAAAATTCAAAAAGTTATTGAGAGGAAAGCCAAAAATATTTCTTAAAAAAGTGTTTTATGCGCATAAAAAATGCTCTTAAAATATTATTTTTGGTAGCTAGATTTTAAATGATCTACTATTCATGCTAAAAATTACTTGATTTTTATTAGGAATGTCTAAAAAATATTTGTTTTGCACTTTAAATTATAAATTTAAATTTATTTAGGAAATTACAAAATTTATATTAATTTAAGAGATGAAAATTATTAGGTAATCGGATTTGAAAAAAGTTTGCGACAGTAAAAAGAAAGTTTCACTAATGGCAAATTATGTTAAAAATTCTATTGGGTGTAAAAGGGGCAAAATTATGTTCTTTAATTTAATAATACGAGTTAATAATTTAAATTGCTAACATATGCTTTTAGTAAGAATTTTCTATGAAAATATGATGAAATATGCTATTAAGGCGAAAAATATGCAAAAATATGCGGTAACAAATCTATGCTAAAATTCTTAAAATTGTCTGGAACGGATAAATAACTAACAGTTTGGTTCATTTCGAGTCCAAGCAAAATACGTTTGTAATACAAACAATAAATTGTTCATGTATTTTAAGAAAATTTGTTTTATTTTTATTTATTGGTGCATACTTTCTGGGGCAAAAAATAAAAATAAATGGAAAGTTTAGTGAAGGTAAAATCGAATAAGTTCTACAGTGTTTTAAGCAATGAGTCAGATACAATTTAGGAAAAATTCCTCTGTTTTGTGTAAAGAATCCCTTTTTTTCTCTATTTCCAAAAAAAAAAAAAAAAAAATCCTTCCAATTTTTCCTCCTTCTTAAAATTGCTATTTTTAATAATAAAATTAACAAAAAGGTAATTCTTGTTTGTAATTCGATAAAAAGCTATCAAAAAATATTTTAAATGAGAACAATATGAACACTAAGAAATATTTTTATATGCAAAAAAATTCTAACTTCTATGCTAATTATTGAAACAAATCCATTTAGCAAATTACAAATTTTTTATCAAATAAATGTGACTATTGCATCTTTCATTCTTTTTTCCTGTTTTTGGTCGTATTTTGAGAAAAAATTTAAACATTTAAAATACCCCCTTATTTTGACAAAAATTAAAATTCCCTCATAAAGGGAAAAATCCCTCTATCTAACATTACTGATTTCAAGACTAAGTAATTTATTTTATGTTTTAATTGGTGCATACTTCTAGGGGCAAAAGTGAATAATATATGGAAAGTAAGTTATTGTAAACCAAATGACTTCTACAGTTTTTCTCCATTTTGAAAAAAAAAAAACTAAATCGCGTTGTGTTTACAAAAAAAACTGTAGTGACTTGTAGTTAAAATTGAAAAGTTGTGGAAAATTTTTATTTTATTTTTTATTTTTGTTTAAAAATTTGGTTTTAAATTTGATCAAAATATAAACAAATGTATAAGGTCGAAAAGCCTGATTCTTCTATTTTCTAAAGGTATACATTTATTATACACGAATTTGCCCCAAATCGATTTTTTGAACTCAATATTTTTAAGATGTATTTGAAAATAAATTTTTTAATTCCTCAAGAACTTATGCTATGTAATTACTCGAATGATTTTTCACTGTAACAAACTATAATTTTTAATTTAAAGATGACAACATCTACATATCATTAAATTAAATATTAATCCATGAAGTGTGTCAGAGTACTTGTTAAAAATGGTGATCATGATAATAATTACTGTCAAATAAATGTTTAAGTATAATAAATATTTGTATTATTTAGTATGGATATTTAGTATTTTTTAAACCACAAATATTTATTTTTACTACTTTAAACTTAAAAAATAGTTTTGGTTTTTTCTCTTTGTTTTTTTTTATGATTTTTAAACAAAATCATCAAAAACATAAAAAAACATTTATTTAAAAGGTTGAGATCTTTGCGTTTTAAAAACTAATTGTAAATGAAAATAAACTGAATTATGATGGTAGAATACCAATTAACTCATTGTTAGTTAAAAAAAAATATTTAAAATATTAAAAAACCAACATGGCTCCAAATCAGGAAATTAAATAAAATATTGCAGTTATAGGTCTTAAAGTATATCTTTTAATTTGCATAATAAAGCTAAAATATCTTTTAATTAAGTTAATAATACCTTAACTAAAAATAGCAAATGTTAAAATAAAAACTTAATTGTTACATTTAATTTAATTCTTTTAATTTTTCTATAATTTTCACAATTTAAGATTCATAATAATTAAATTATACGCCCTGTTGCCTTTAAATCTGTATGTCACACGGGACTATAATTTTTGTCACATTATTTTGTTTTAGTTGTTTTTGTTGTCACATAAAATAAAACAGAAATAACATTTTATACTTAAAAAAATAAAATTTATTGTAAAGATTTATGTGAAATTTAAAAATCAATTGTTTGTGAAGGTTTAAAATAACTAGAGGGAAAAAATAATTTTTACTATTATTAGTTTTATATTTTATTTGATATGTATGTTTTTTATAGTTTTGGAATTTGACTTTTTATGGCATTTTGTTCTTCATTGCATTGTATTTCCTTATCAGTCACATATAAAATATTTATGTTAAAATCCTATTAAAATGTAGAGTTTTTAAAAAAATATATATAATAATAGGTGCACATTGGAACATAACAGAAAATATATTAACGTATTTAAATTAAAATAAACACATAGTTTCAGATCAATTCATTGGACACATCTTCGGTTAGACTAATCAAATATTTTACAAAAATTACATAAACACTAAATTTTTTATTTTAATTTATTTTTTAATTACAAAAAAAAAAAAAAAAAAAAAAATTACCATCTTCTAAATCCCCAGCTCACAATGTATACTGGCACTTTTCTGGCATAAGTTCGAAAAGCATTGTTAGTGCTTTTTTGATGTTATATCGAAGTCATTTTATCTAAAATTAAAAATAATATTTATTTAAGCCGGTTTTAAGTATTTTTGCTGGAACCTCTATAATACATAATTTGTTACAGTAGATATATTTCTTAAATATGTTATTTAATTGTTTGATTTTGATTTTATTTTAATTATTTTGCAAGTTTTTAGATTTCAATTGATTAGTGAAACTACCCAATAGGGTTGAACATAATATTTCCTCCCACTTGTTTGTGAAAAGCAAGAAACTTCTACTCAGGTTTAACAAAATGTAACTGAAAGAAAATTGACGATTGCAAGAGTTTGCCGAAAAATGTTGCCACTATCTAAATTGTTACATAAAATAGACGCTTTGACGAACATTTTCACGCTTTTACAAGTTCATGCCCAGACTCTCGTCCTTCAGAGTTATAAGTTATCTTGATAAAAAAAACCCATATGACTACAAAACTCAAAAATAAGGACATATATTACACAACATTGTTTTAATATATAACAATGTTATGTTTCTTTCTAACTTCATTAAAAAAAAAAATGCTAAAAATATTATTAAACGACCAATTTTATTGCCTTGTCGGACTGTCAACGTTCTCACATTATATTTTTAATATATGCTTTTGATTACTTGGTCCGTTATAATTTATGAAATATATTCATTTTTTACAATTTCTTAAATTATTACTTTGGAATTTCTGCAAAAATAAAATTATTCTTGACCAGTGTGTACTGTATACTTTCACATTATGCTATCAAAAACAATTAATGCCAAAAAAACAGGGGTCAAAAAAAAATTTTTAAATAAATAAAATAATATGCAATAAATTTTTAAATAAAAATATTTAAATAACGTTATATTTTAAGAACAAATAAAAATTAAAAATGTTCGTTATTTTTTATAAAAAAAGAAAAAAAAAAAATAAAAAAATAGAAAAATTTATTCCTGGACTTCAAATGAACCAAACAGTTAGTTATTTATCCGTTTCAGGCAATTTTATAAATTTTGGCATCGATTTATTACAGCAAATTTTTTTTTATATTTTGGTCTTAATAGCATTATTTTGCATATTTTGGTCTTAGCAGCACATTTTTTCATATTTTCATATAAAATCCTTATTTTAAAGCATATTTTAGCAATATATATATATTTGCATATTTTATGCTAAATAGCAAAATAATGTAATATTTTACATAATTTGCCATTAGAGAAATTTTCTTTATACCGTCGCACACGTTTTTCAAATCCAATTCCCCAAAATTTTGTTTTGAAAAGAAAATATTTTTTGCAATAGCTAATAAATATCAAATAATTTTCAGCATGAATATTACATAATTTAGAATTTAGCCAGAAAAACAAATTGTATTTTAAGAGCATATTTTTTAAATTTAAGGGCATATTTTCCGATTTTAAGAACATTTTTCGTACGCGTAAAACACTTTTTTAAACATAATTTTGGTTGCCCTGCACATGATAATTATGATCCATGCAAAAACTATTTTTTAAACAGGCGGCCACGATTTTTTAATCAAATTCAAATAGAGTAACCATATTTTAAAATTATAAAATATTTTACAAAGTTCCCCTTTTTTTATTTTATTTTAAATAAATTTATCACTAATAACAAGTCTCTTTCCCACCGTGTTTAATTGAGGGTAAGGTAATAGTAAGTCTGCGAGTTTATAAGCATTTACAAGGACACAATTTTTATGAGAAAGAAAAAATAAAAATCAAAATAACTTTCGTTAAAAGTTTCACATAACCTAACTACCGGTTTAAATCACATGATCGTCATCAAGCTCATGATCATCTTTAGCAATGAATCTCATGCAAGCACAATGATCCACTTGATATTGTTGTTGTTTTTTCGGTTGGTTGCAGCATGCATGTATACCTGCGAAACTGGTTACAAATGTATAAACAACATGTTGTAATTGCATTCTGGACATATATGTGTTGATGTGTGAGTAAGCATGCAATAAAAGTGAGAGTGTAAAATGTGCGTGCATGTGAATGAATGCCATTAATAATTGCAGGTATGCAAGAGTTGACTTGATGATTATCATTGGCAATGCTTTTTTAATTTGTGGATTTTTTTTATTTTGTTTTGGGGTAAAAATGAAACAAATTTATAACATTTTTGGAGGTTTCAGATTTTTTTGAGGTTGTTGTTGCTCTTGTTGTCATAAATTATGGACTAAAAACTATGTGCATTTTAACATGCAGCCAAAACGTGTTTTATCTTCAGGGATAATTGAAAAGGACATAAATAATGAAGAGCCATATAAAAAAATTATGTTTAAATCTTTTTAAATATATTAAGCCTGTTAAATTTCGATTCAAAATCAGGTGAAAAATTATCATACAAATGGTGGCATTTATTACAATGTGCTTCTAAATGACATTGTTTTTACAAAAATTTTCAAAAAAATTTAAACACAACCTCTAATTTTTCAGAAATTCTGAAAAAAATCTCGTAGCTCCCTTAATTTTATTAAATAAGTTTTAGATTTCCATATTGATTTAGAAAACAGAAGAACATAGCGTTTTTAATAGTATATTATAAAAATGTAATGACTTGATGAACATTTTTTAATTTATTTTCCTTTCGACATTGATATAAATTTTATGTATTTCTTTCTTTAAGACTAGACATATTTGTATATAAAGTTTAAAATGCTATTTTATTTGGAGTAAAACGAGATCTAAATTTTTTAAATCTTTAAAGGTAAACTCGAATAAGTTCTACAGTAATGTATTTTAAGATAAAGATTTTATGTTTTATGGAAAATGCATAGAAAGTTTAAGTAAGTTATTCCAGATAAAATCGAATAAGTTCTGTAGTTTTAGGCTTTTATAGAAAAAATAATAATAAATTGCAGTTAATTTTTATTTTTAACTTGCTTTAATATTTGATAAAAATATAAACAAATGTATAGGGTTGAAAAGTGAGATTCTTCATCAAAAAAAAAAAAAAAAAAAAAAAAATTAAAAATGGAAAAGTCCTCAAAATAATAATAGAATTCCGTTAAAGCTACACTAGTTAAATTTTTCTTATTTTGTGTTTAAATTCTTTTTATTTAGTGTTTAAATTCTTATTTATAAAATTAATAAAATTTTATTTAAAATGGATTATGTTTAAATGTTTGTTTTGCTATCAGTAGGTCATGCATATATCTTTAGATCGAATTAAAATTTCATAATCCATGATAATTTTTAGTTTATGAAATTTTCAATCTTAAATATGGAAAATTTTTATCTTTTACCATTAAAAAAAACAAGAACAACAATAAAAACATAAACACTTTTTATTGCATGATTGAAAACGACTGAATGTCTGTCTAAGTAAGTGTGTAAGTGACTGAATTAAATACATGCTACTATTCGAATTTTTCATTGTTGGATTAATAAAATAACTCGAAAATGCTATTTTTAAATTAATCGAATAACTGGTAAATCTTTTAAATTACTCGAGTTATTGAGCAAATTACACCTTTAAATTTTGATTTGTAATGTGCATTACAAATTTAAATAAGCATTTCAAAAAAGTTCTTCAAAAATAATATGTAATTAAAATTTGAGTATATTTTTCTCTATTTTAATCTATTTTTCTCTATATATTTGTTAATGTTCGGATATCATTGTACGTAAAAAGGGTAGATTAAAATCTAATAAGGCATATTTATTTCGAAATTCAAAAAAAAAAAAAAAAAAAATTCTGAAATTTTTTAGATAACGAAGTTCAGCGATTCTTAACATAAAATATAAGTTTACTACTTCTCTTTCCCAGGCAGAGAACCTATTGGTATATCAACACCATACTTACACATATCGGCTGCATTGTCATTTGTATGTAGAACCAATCATATATATATTTTTTCAAATCAAATTCACAATCAAGTTTAATTTCTTCCTTACGAAAAATTTAATATATATCTTCTCCAAACCCAAATTTAAAAACATATTCGGTACTTTTTACTGAATATGTTTTTTAATATTATTATAAATTATTGTGTCATTTGGCGGCATAATAAAACCTTTAGATTTCAAATTGAAACATCTTTAAAACCAGTTAAAATGCAAATTTTTAAAATATTTTTTACTCCATTTATTCGATTAATTTACATAATTTATTCGAATAAATTTTTACTCGAAATTATAGATTTTAATTTAATTGAAGAGTTATTTGAGTTTAATTTTTCGATTATTTGAGTGAATACTCTAATCATAAATAAATGATAGCTAGTGACTGAAATTATGTTGTCAGTATTTGTATGCAAATGTTTTTGTAAGACATCTAAGTCTTTGAGATGAATGCTATTTCTTTAAAATTGAATTTATTTATGTTGAATAAACATGTAAATAAAATATCAATAAACTTATTTAAAAAGGTCATAATGTAAAAACAATATATAAAATTAAATATTGCATAATTTTTATTTAAATTTGTATCTACTAAATGTCTACTGATGGATGCTACTTAGTTTGTTTGACCAATTTATTCATGATGGTTTAAGAAGAGAGATTGAATTTGTTAACAATTTGTATTTAGTTATCATAATTAAGCAACAAAGTGTGTGGCATTGAATGAATCTTAAAATGTTTTCAAAATTAATTTATACTTGTACTATCTATCAGAGGGTGCAAATTATTTGTGCATTCAAATTGAAATCATCTTCACTAAAAAAAAAACAAATCACAAAAATGTAAATTCTTTTAAATAAATAAAAAAATTTGTAATAAACATGTAATCTCATTTAGTCAAGGTTAGCAATCATTATAAGTACTTACTTGTATGTTGTCATTAACTAATTTATATGGGAGATTTAAAAATATATTTGGTATTTTACTTTTTTTTGAGTTTATCTGTATTATTTTCCTGTTTTCATACATTTTCATAAATTTTTTTTGATGTTTTATGCTCTTGTCCATTTATGTTTCTTTCTTTTTAAAGAAATTAATGAACTTGCCTGTCGTTTATGTCACTGGTTAGTAATTGTAGTTTTTGTTACTTAAATAATATTATTTTAGTAGTTTTCCAACTTATGTTGTTTAAAAAAAAAACTATTTTCCATTACTACTTTAGTAGTGTTTAAAATATAATTATTTAATTTTAGAAATTTATAGGTGAAGTTTAAATACAATTAAGGCGTTAAGCAGTATGTCCGATAAAAAAATTGGTAATAAATTTGTATCTCCTAAAACAATGGTTGAATCGAGTTGAAATGTATACGAAAGCTGTAAAGGGGTACTTAATCTTTCAGAGAAATGAAATTGCCATCATCAAGGCAACCAAAAATATGCAATATTATATTTTTCCCTGTGCTTCAAATGAACCGAGCTGTTAGTTATTTTGCCGTTTTACACAATATTGTTATAGCAGATTTTGGTCCTAACTACTAATCGTTATGTAAGAGGATATTTTATACTTCAAAGCATAATCTTGCATATTTTGAAACCAATAGAATTTTTTTACATAATTTGCCATTAGTGTCATTTTCTTTTTACAATTTTTTAAATCCGTTTCACTAATAATTTTATTTTGTAATTTTCTAATGCAATATATAAGATATTTTTAAGTGCAATAAGAATTGCTAATAAAAGTCATTTTATTTTTAGCACGAATATTATATAATTTAAAACTTTTTTAGAAAAAATAATATCTTAAGAGTCTATTTTTTTTCATCTTATTTTCCAATTTTAAGAGCATTTTCTATGTTGCCCTGGTGATTACCTTGTTATAGTATGTGATGAACTGCAAGGTGTTAAAGCTGACCACCTACAATCAGAAAAAACATTTAAGAGCTCGTAACTTCTAAAAATTGAGACCAATTTCGATGATTTTTAAATTTCCATCAAGAATTTGACGAAATAAATAAAAAAATCATTTCTCTTACAGTTGAAAAATATATTTACTGTTGAATTTAAAATTTTTGATTTTTGTCATTTCTTTTCGTGAATAATTTCCGTAATATAGGATTGATAATTTTCTGCAGATCCTAATAATCACAAAAAAATGTGCAGAAATTTTCTTTGGTTTAATTTTTTCCATTTAGCCATGAAAAATTATCAAAGTCAACACTTTGGAATGAGTTTGAAAACTGTTTTTTTTTTACAAAAATTTAGTTTAATTCTTTCACTTTTTTCTCAAAATTTTATTAAAACAATAATTTTTTTTTAAATTTCAATAGATAAGACTTCAGAAATTGTTAAAAATAAATTTTCAACTTAATTGAGATTTACATCCTACCAGCGTTGTTCAAAAAGGATGAATTTTAAAATGAACTTTCAACGAGATTTTTTAAATTAAAATAATTGTTTTAATAAATTCATACATATATATATTGAAAGGAGAGCCATTTTATGAAAGTAATAAAATTTTCAGAATCGTATTTTTTAAGTGAACGAAAAATTTATTAAAATTATTGTTTTCAATCTTATTTTTAATTAGTATATTAATAAAACAACAGCCTTTTTTTCGGTGTTCCAAACCTCATTTTAAAACAATAAGCGAGCAATTTTTTATATATTTTTAATCTTAAAAAAAAATTATAAATAATAAAATTTATATTTTCTCCAGCTAAACTCTTTCGATACTTTCGATATGTAAAAAATATGAACAACATGTAAAGATTTACCAATTTACCTATCCGTTGATATACGCAATGTGTATGTAGCTTGTTCTGCAGTTGCAATTATAGAGCCCCAAATCCAGACATCTCGGATCGAATTGCTAAAAAATCGTTTTTTCTTGCTTTTGGTCTTTAAAGTTTTAAATCAGTTAATTATTATCCATTTTACAACAATTTGGTTCCTAAATGATTTGTTGTGATAAATATTTTTTTGTTTATTTAAATTAAGTTAAATTTTAACAAAACAAATTTCTTTCCTTGTCACAACATTAATGTTCTTCAGGAACTTCTATAACAATTTAAAACAAATCAATAATGTTGCCTGCTGCCAGTCGCTTTAATTGTAATTTTGTCTATTAATTAAATGTTAGATTTACACAGCTTTGGAGAATTTTTTTACAACTATTCCGCTTTAATTGAAATACATTTTTAAGTAGCAATTAGAATATTAAGAAAATCATAGGTGCAAAATTAAAAACTAATTTTAAAAATTACAAGTGCTTAAACAAATTTTATTTATCTAGTACATAAGTAGACTATTTTAATAAAACATAAATACAAGTAATAGAAATTATCATAACAAATTATTTCTTTACAAAATCTTTAAGAATTATTTAAACCATTAAGCATAACTTTTATCTCTCTTTGTTTAAGCAATTTTTCTTTTTTTTAATTAAAAAAATTTAAATTATTTTTTTTTGTTCTCTTTATAGCATAATTCTGCTTCAGCCACCTCAAATACTAAATCGAAATGTTCAAATATTAAAACAAACTGCCGTCATTATAGTTCAGTTCATACACAACAACCAGCTGGTCCTGTACGTGAGATCCAAATAGATCCTTATATAATATTGGATGATGAACTTAAATATTTCTATGATGATATTAGAGATGTAAGTAGCCATTATTAATTTTAAATATTTTATTTAATTTTATTCATTGCCAAGATTAAGCCATAAACATTGACTTTGGCCATTTTAACATTGACTTTGACCATTAAATAAAAATAAATAAATTTAAGGCCATTAACCAAGTTTTTTTTTTATTTATTTAATTTAGCCTTTTAAGGAATTGATTTGTTTTAAAACAAGTTTTGTTAGATTTTTGTAATAATGTGTCTTGTTTTGTGACAAAAAGTTGTTATTTCCCATTAGTTAAACAAGTAAAATCAATGTAGCTGTTATTAATATTAATTTTAGTGATTTTTAAGAAAAATCTCAGATTAAGAGAATACAATTTTAAAAAATATTTAAAAATTAAAGGATAATATATATATATATACATATATATATAATCTGTGCTAATTATGTGCTAAAAAATTCTATAGTAATTTTTATGTTTTTCACTTATTTTTTTCTTCACAGTTACTTGCACAAGGTACAAGTCAAGCTGAACTTGATAAAATCGCCACATACTATTTTGATGGCCAGGGCAAGGCCTTAAGGCCTATGGTAACAATGCTTATGTCCAAAGCTATAAACTATCACTTAAACAAAGAATCAAGGTAAGTTTTAATAATTGCTGGTTGTTGCTTTTTGGTCTTTTTATCATTTTATCTATAAACAATTAGTTTTAATTTAAATTTAATTCAAATCGTATTCATCTATACCATTTTTAACTAAAAAAAATTACAAAAAAAAAAAAAAAATAATTCTGTAGCTGCTGTACTGTAGGACCGATCGCAAAAAAAATTGGTAATAAATCTGTATCTTCTCAAAAAACTTTAAGAGCTCGTAACTTCTTTCGATGATTTTTAAATGTTAGGATAAAATTTGATGAGATTATTTCTCTTCAAAAGATATTTTCGCATGAAATTTTAAGATTTTACCTTGACTTTATTTTGCTTTTCGTCAATAATTTCGAGACTTAATTTTTTTCTTTAATATTTTGTAAATTCTTATATATTATCCAAAATAAAGTGTTCAAGTAAGTGCTCAAAAACCATATTAAAATTAACCTTTTTATTTTAGTTTTTAGTACAGTTTATTAGGAAGATAACAAACAGTCTTACCGTATTTCGAAATTCGTTCTAATATCTCGAGCGAGTAATTTTTTATACATTTTAAAATATAAAGCAAATTCTTTTCTAAAATTTATTAATTTTTTCAGCTAAACTCTTACCATTTTTTAAGCATGTCAAAAATATTAACAAATATAAAAATAAACATATCTAACTATCCATTCATATATATAATGTCCATATAGCTTATTAAGAAAAACAAATATGGTCACCTCAAACCAAAACACCTCATATCGGCCTTAATTTCTTTTTTTTTTTGAACGAGTTTTTCAACTTTGACACCTTGTACTTTTTCCGTATTGTAACAGGGTGATAACAAGGTAATTTTTCTTGAAGCTTAGAACCAGTGTTGCCGCGGCAAAAATTTTTTTCTTACCAAAATTTTGGAAAAAGTAAATAATTTAGGAAAAAAGTAAAGAAATTTTAAAAATTCAAAGTTATTATATAAAAATTAATATAATCTTAATATATGTATGCAGGTTTTAAATACTTTGCATATAATAATCTTTAGGTGATCTTTAGGAGAAATTATTTAAAATTTAACTGTTTGGAGGAATGTTTATCAAAATTTGGTTTTACTGATTAATAGTAAAAATTTAATTATTCTCATGTCCTTATCATCCTATCATAAGCTGGGTCAAGCAGTAATAGAAAATAAGGTTAACTTTTACAATTATGTGTTTTCTCTAAGAATGCAAACAAGTGTTATTTTTTATGGGTAATATGAATTCCATTTTTAGAAGCGTTTAAATCTAAAGATTTAAAGTAAAAGATATTTAATTGGTAGGTTTGGCGAAAAAATTCAATATCAATCGTTCATGCACTCACATATATTAAATTTTAATAAGTTAACAAATTATGTACAAAATTGTGGTCCAATTGAAAATACATGATAGAACACTTTTATTGCAGTTATTTGTAAAATAATATGGTGCATTTTTTAAATTTAATTATATTGTCTTGCGCAGTTTTAATAACTAAACAAGGTACATTTTTTATTACCTACAGCAGCATATTGAAGAACCACATAAAGCATATCAATCGCGTCAGAATTTCTTTAACTGGTCTAAATTGGTTCATTATTTTACCTAGTCCCCAAATAAATGTTCTCTTGGAGTAATATTTTGAAGCTCAAATGTCTTAAATAGATATAAACGTATCTCTACAGAATTTTGCACAAATTTGTATGTACCTACATAAAATGTTGCATTCAGTTTCAAAAGGATCGCTTTGAAATTAATTGCAGCTTTTATAGGGTCCTTTTCCGAAAATTAGTTAAAAGCACTTATTCCCACATAAATGTTAGTATGTTAATAAAATTTGATTTAAATAAAATTAACCATAGCGCTCCATCTTCATCTTCTCTAACTATATGACACTTTTTTAATAGTAAAATATAACTTTCTCACAAAAATTTCCTAACCCATTTCACTTTTTGGTTAAATATTAGAAAATCTTTATTTTTTCTATTGATTTAAATTGTTTTCTTTATTGTCAGTTAAAATTGGAATGAGAACTTATAGGAACCTTTAGTTTTCAAATGTGTGATTTTTAGCATACTCTCTTTAAAGAGTATTTTTAAAACTAACAGAAATAAAATTTTGATTTAACAAAAAGTTATCTAAAATGGAAAAAAAGTTATCATCTCCACATTGAAAAATCAAATAACCAATTTTGGTAAAAGTAACCAAAATGGCAACACTTTTCTACACATTTTAGTGCAGAAACACACGGATTATTTTTTATATGAAGATTTGACAAATAAAACCGTACATCGGAATCCGCCTAAAATTAAAACCTATTTTAGTACTGAAACACAAGATTTCGGATAATTTTTTTTATTTGGATATTTGACAAATAAAACAGAACAGCGAAATTCGTCCAAATTAAAGTCTTTGATTATTTTCAAAGCTCTCATTTTGTTACTCTCCCTCTCTGTTGGTGTTGCCGTTGTTGCAAAATAAATCGCATTAGTTTACATTAAATTTCTGTAAGATGGAATAAGAAAGAAAGTTTTCCTTTATTGTATATATGGAGAATATAATTTGTTATACATGCAGTTCTTTTTGTTGTTTTTATTGTCATGAGCAAAGAATATAAACAGAAGCAAAATACTTGTAAAAATTCGTCTTCGCTTCCTCTTAATTCGAGTAGCTAGTTTAGGAGATAGAAATTTATTATCAATTTTTTTGCAATCGGTCTCACTGTGTGCTGTTCTTTTTTCAGTGGACCAAATGATTTTAATATTAAATATTAAAAAATGTATTATTTAAATTAAAAGAATGTCAGAAAAGCTAACAACAATTTGCGTTTATTTATTAAGTCAATCATTTTGTACAATCAGTGAAATAAAATTATTGTTATTGTGTGGTGGTGGTGCGTTTTTTATAACATTAATGATTTTTGTGTAAATAAATATTTAAATTAAATTTAATGCAATTTTTCCATTTTTGTAAAAAAAAAAATTGTATTGTATTGATATTAGTTATTGACTCTATAAAAAAATTGGCGAAAAGGCTTATAACAAATAAATATTTTGTAATTGTGATTGTTACACACATGCACGTGTATTTAAATACACACATACATATATGTTGCATACATATACTATGTACAGTGCGGAATAAAACTATTTGAACAAAATTATTAAAAGTGGGAAGCAAATAGCTTGAGCTTAAAAAGTTTAATAATGCGAATTTTAACAGTTTTCTCCAACACTGTAGTGTGAGTAGATTTTTGCAATGCTTCTTTCTTTTTTATTTAATTTATTTATTTATTTAATTTTGATTGGCTTTACTAGTAATTAGTTATGGTATTAACCTTATTTTTATGATTTAGTACAAATATCTGAGCAACACATCAATACATGCCTATAAACAAGCAACTAACTATTCAAGTACTCGTACAATTTTATTTAAATTTATTTATACATACGTAACTGATAGACTGATTGTCTGATTATCTGTATGTATTTATAGTTGGTTTATCATTATTATGTGTGATTGTGTGATTGTGTGATTTTATGTCATCATAATTTTTTTGTTATCTTTTATAGTGCGTTTTTTTTTCTTTCCAAAAATAATTTTTTTGTATATATTTTTCATTTTAAACTTGTAGACAATTACTGCATAAACAACGACAAATCGCTTTGTTTTCTGAAATGGTGCATTCGGCCAGTTTGGTACATGATGATGTTATTGATCAGTCTGATTTTCGTCGTGGCAAACCCAGTGTAAATGTATTATGGAATCATAAAAAGGTATGTTATTTATAATAGTGTTTGCAATTTGCAAATTACTTTAAATTGACCTAAATTTGTAGTCATAAAATATATTTAAGGCATGTTTTAAATACAATAAATAACAAAACATTTAGTGTGATTTAAATTTAACGATTATTTTATTTGATAAAACATAATAAGAAGTTAATTAAATTCTAAATCAGTAACCTTGTCAGTATCGCCATAAGACCATTATTTGAATTATTAAATAAGTCGTATACATTTTAAGAGAGTTTAATGTCAGGATATTTTTTATATCTGCTATGTTTAATTCAAATATCAAATGTATTAATGGAGTATCAAACTTCAGGATAGTGGCACAAAAAAAAAAAAAAGATGATAATAAATATGTGTTTTTAAACAGCTGATTCTATTGGAAAGCAATGTATATAAAAGTTGTAGAAGAGGACCTAAGCTTTCAGAAAGACACCCTGTTATAATATGAAAAGAACTACAGGGTGTCAAAATTGGCTACTTCAAGCATGAAAAAGATTTTGATAATATTATAATACCTTTTTAAATACCCTGTAATTTCCTATACATCATAGAGGTAATAAATTGTTGAAGTGAAAAATAATGGAGCCTGATTTTTTAATTTTTTATTAGAATTGTGATTATTTTTAAATATTTTTAAATACAAAATACTAAAGATTATTAATAGTGAAATTTTAAATAGTTTGAGACTCATACCCTACGTCCAGCATTGCACTATGATTTCGTTGACCATATTTCTTGAAATATTTTTTATATGAAAACTTTTAATTAATGTTTGCACTTTTTATGCTTCAGAAGTAAAGTTTTTCTTTTGTAGATAAAAAGTCATTCCAAAGGAAGTTTGCTCATATTTCTCTTATAACTCCACCAACAGACCTGCATTTGGCTTTGAATGCCATAACTTTGATACACAAAGGACTTATATTGACACTTGTTAGTTGAATTTCTATCTTTATATTTTTATTCCTTGGTTAGACCTTTGTAAGTGATAAGAATTTCCAATGCTAACTTATTTTGTAAAAAATTGATTTTCTTGAAAAACGCAAAAAATCACAAGTGTAGACAATATGGAAAATATGGTCCAGATATCAGTCTATTTGTTTCTATTGAGTTTTTATTAACCAATTTTCACCGAAAACTTGCAGGCCTATTAAAAGCTAACATTTTTTACGAATCAATTTTTTTTCTGAGTTGCATGAAACTCATAGTTTTTTTTTTATGATGCCAACAAGCTTTTACTATTTTCGTATTCAATTATAAAATCTATTCTCCATAACAAATTAAAAAAAAAAAAAATTGGTATTCAATAATTTAAAAGTAATGATGTGTTTGAAAAAAAAAAAAAAATACATGTATTTACATATTTGGTCTGCGGTATTATGACCACAAATGAACCAAAATAAAAATAAAATTGATTTTCACACGTTTTAAAGTGTTTACTGTTAAATTACGATAACAAAAATATAAAAAGAAAATGTGACAAACATTGAATTTTGGCCAAGAAAAATTCTCGGTGAAAACATAGGGCGTTAGTCGAGAATGGTAAATTATAAAATTAAAATAAAAATATGGAAATAAATATGTATCTCCTAAACTGGTGGTTCTATCGACAAGTAATGTATGGGAAAATTGTAAGTCAGCAAAAATATAGCACCATGATACGCTATGAGTGTCAAGGTTGACCAATTTGATCTTGAGTTGATCTTGAAATAAATACTGATTTTGATTATTTCTCTGTGGAGACTTTGATCAGAAATATTGTTCTTTTTTAAATATACGAGTATATAATATAAAAGTCACTTGAAGTTTTTAAAATTTTAAAAAGTTGTTTCAATAACGTTACATTTTACAATAGATTGCGCTAATAGTAGTTTTTCCAAACAGCCCATTTTTACAACTATGCCACTTAAACTACTGACATTAGGGTTTCCTCTACAGTATGTGCCATTCTGCTAAAAAGTAAATGGCACAGTTTTTTGAGCCTTTGAATAGCTATGAGCTTCGTGTCAAAAAAGGAGCCAATGTATTTTTGTGTAGCTGAGGCTACTTGCTGTGAATGGTTTAGAGAAATCAAAACCAATGATTTCGATGTTTGAACATAAAGAATTTGCTCTGCTTTGCTCTGTCAGGACTCGTGCCAAACGCGAGAAGCTGTTACTGAATTATTGGAAGGAAATTGAGTGCCACACGAACTAAAGCCAATGGACGTTGAAAGGTGATTTTTTAGGTTTAAAATGCCGTTGCAGCGCCACAAAACGAACACGTTTCTTCATTTAACTGTTACGGGTGATGGTAGATCCATTATGATAATCCAAAGATGGTAAAGATGGTATGTGAAGTCCGGTCGAACAGAAAAATCATCACCAAAGTTGAATATTTATGAAATCAAAATATTGTTTTTTATTTGGTGGAATCAAAAGGCTAAAACGATCACGGGAAATTGTACCGAACACATTTAATCTCTCTGAAGAGAGCATTGCAGAAAGAATATTAAAATTTTCCGAATCATATATCTTTAGTGCACATTTTAAATTTTATATTTAAATACAATACTGTATAATTTTAAGTTTCCTAAAAAGAAAAGTTCAGTTAAACCCTGTGTAAAGAAGTTTTGAAGTCTCAATAAATTTTACTTAATTAATTAATTATTTAATTAATTATACAAATTTTAAATTTTTTTTGTAAAAACCGTAACTGATGACTTTTATCATAAAAATCAAACAATAACAGTTATTTTTATTTTTTCGAGGAGAAATAAAAGTTATTTTGTGATTTTTATTTTTACGAGCATATGTAACAGTTACTTTTGATTTTAATTTTTTTTCGAGCAGAAATTAAAGTTATTTTGTAATTTTTACCACAAAACAAAATCATCCAAATAAAAAAATTAAAAAACCACAACAACAAAAAAAAAAATATAAAGACAAAGTAAAAAAGATATAGTCAAGATCGACTATATGATACCTTACACCATTGTGTACGAGTATAAAAATTCAGGAAGGGGGCTTATATTACACCTGTGACCAATTTTAATAAATGTAAAATAAAATATACAAATACATCACAATGCCTTGACACTAACATCTAAATGATTTTATGCACTTAAGGGTGATTCCTGGAAGAGGGTTTATATGGGAGCTATGGTAAATTATGGACCGATTCTCATAAATTTTGGCAATGTTGTTTTTACTGACATAAAACTTATTTGTGTGGAATATTATCTTGATACTAACATTCCTATAGGATTTATGCACATTAAAGTGATTTTCGGAAGAGCGGTTTATATGGGCGCTATGATCAATTATAGACCGATCTTCATAAAATTTGGCACAAAGATTGATATTTGCATAAAACTTCCTTATACCGGATTTCATTAAAAATATTGCTATATTTAAGGCATTTATGATCGTTACGATCATAACCAATTTCAATAAGCTTCGTCCTTGTGTCATGAAAGTCCCACGTGACAAATTTCATTGAATTGTCTTTAAAATTGCGACCTGTGCTTTGTGCACAATGCTTACGTGGGCAGCCAGCCAGCCATCCATCCGGTCAGACGGACGGACGAGCATCGTTAGTTCGATTTAAAAAGTGATTCTGAGTCGATTGGTATACTTTAAGGTGATGTTGGGTGTTGGATAACTTTTTCTATGCGTTACAAACATCAGCACAAACGTATAATGCCACAACCATCTATGGTGGTGTAGGGTATAACAAAGACGAAAAACAGCAAAAAGGAAACAAAACATCAAAGTAAAAAACATCCCAGCAAAAACTTTCCTGGTAAGCTAGCAGGTATAATTGGAAACAAAAATAAACTACTTAATCTTTGCCTGAATAACTAGTTATTTTTGTTCGAGTTGTCCACAAATTCATGTAGTTATTTTTTGATTCTAGGGGTACTCAAAAATATGTACCTAAACGAAAACAAAAATAAGAAAAAAAAAACAAAAAAATTTTGCCGTCAGTGAGATTCGAACTTGGACACACACTAACCATTCGTTTTTACTGACTAACGTCTTACTGAGTACACCATCTCGCACATAGCATCCTAAGCGACAAAAACTCTATTTAGTTTAAAATATCTTTTTAGACATTTTGTTATAAAAAATTAACAGCTTCAGAATGGGGTTGAACCAACAACCTTCTGGTTGTTAATCCGACGCTCTAGCCAACTCACGTGATTGCAGTATTACTGTGCTATTATACTATTGAGTACTTATTAATGTAATACAGAGTAGGCAAATAATAATGACTCCTCATTACCAAGAAACTACTTTAATAAGTAGTTGTTATTACCGAAAACCAAAAAGTTTTTGCTGGGATTTTTCAAAATGTATAACGCACAATGAAAAAGACGCAAAAAAGACTTTAAAAATATGAAAAAAATATCAAAATATTCTATTGGAATCTCTTTTACAAAACACATTTAAAATGCACACGCTTTTTAAAATGATTTTGAAAAAATTTTTTCAATTCTATTTTTATTTTTCTGAAATAAATTCTTTCATGATTTTATTCACATTGTTAACAAGGACGGACAGCCTCGTTATATCAGCGTTATATCGACTTAGAAAGTGATTCTGAGTCAAACAAAAAAGGGATACCATTATTTATAGAAAAGTCAACTAGTAGGCCGTCTCTCTCTCTCTCTCTTTCTCTCAACTTAGCTGTCAAAAAAAAAACCTAAATTTTCTACAAAACTAATTTATACGTGTGAAGAGAATAATTTTGCTTTTTGCTGAGCGAACTAAAAGAGTTGGTCTTCTAGTTAACTTAAACTTTGATTCCCTCGGAAAATGATTAGCTAACGTTTATTTATTAAAAACATTAGAAAAGTATCATTATAAACAAAAAAAGTTAACAAAATAATCAGAAAATGACTTATTTCTGCTCAAAAAATGAAAATTAAAATATAACTGTTATTTATGCTCTAAAAAATAAAAATTCTAAATAACTTTTTTTTATTTATTTATTTGTTTTTTGTATCGACAAAAATAAAAATCACTAAATAATAGTTATTTTTGATCAAAAAAATAAAAGTCAAAAATAATTATTATTTCTGCTCAAAAAACGAAAATCAAAATTTTAAAAAGCACATAATTTTATGAAAGTAGACTCCGTAAATAACACAATGATGTTTTTGAATCAGTTAGCTCACACTGCTACTGCTGTTTTTGTTTAAAAATTCAAAAATAACAGTTATTTAACGTCCCTAGTAAATATTGTGATATTAACGAAGTCTACTTTCATAAAGTGATTTGCTTTTTAAAGTTTTGATTTTCGTTTTATATATTTACATAAAAAAAAACGAATGCATGAAAATCCATGGGATATACATATACATACCATGGATTTTCATGCATTTGTTTTTTTATGACTAGTAACGATTTAAATAATTTTTCTGGGAACAAATATTTTCGAAATTTAGTTCTCGACAATCAATTAAAAACATTACTTTAGCTGTTTTGGAAATATAACAAAAAATTATGTATAATGTTAAATTTTAAATACAACATTTTAGATACAGCAATTAACAAGCCAATCATTTAAAACAAACATTATTGTAATGCATCTCTCGTAAATTCAATTCACTCCATTTTTTTTTTGCCAAAATATTATTTTATTTTCGGTCAACAACTTTAGCTGCAACAAATCAAACGCTATTGCAACATTGAAATTTTGAACATAATTCTTACTTTACAAATTTCCTAATGTTGCATGTAAGTTTAAATCAAAGCGCTGGCAGCTACAAAAGATTAAAAAAAAAATAATAATAATAATAAAATAAAATTTAAGTAAAAAAAAAAAATAATAATCTTGCAATTTATTTAGTATTTCACTCCATGTGTGTGGTGTCAAAAAAAAAAAAAAAAAAAAAAATATCAGAAGTAAAATGTGTTTTATCTTGTTGTTAGTTTTGTTGTTTAACATGTTGTTAAAGAACCTTCAAGCAAAATTAACAACAATATTATAAAAATTTTAAAATTAAATTTAAAAGTGTATGTATATTTATAACTAACATACATGTGTCCGTAACTATGTACACATGTCAAATTATAAAATAGTTTTTTCTTTACTAAATAAATAACAAGTCATTTACAAAATTTTTTGAAAAGAAGCACAGCTACAACTATTTGTTAAATCACAAACTAATTGTAGAGTTTTTGGTGTTTCTTTTTTTTTTTTTTTTGTAAAAAAACAAACAGAACAATGAAGTCAATAGTCTGTAAAAAATTAAAAACCAATTTAAAGAAATAATAATGTGCTACATACTACTGTAAATGCGAGGGTTGTTACATAAAGTTTTATATTAGAGATTTATAAAAAAAAAAAAAAATTATAATTTATTTAGTTTTAGAAATAGTTTCATAAATTATTAAGATTGATCTTGTTCGAAATAATTTAAATCCAGCTGAAAACTATTGATTCTGTTAGAAGTAGTGAACTAAATATTCTTAAAATTTTGAATTTCAAGACAAAAAAGGTATAATAACAAAAAATAACAGCCTTATACTTATAACTTAACCCTTCTCTAAATAGTTTTACCGAAATGTCTTCATTTATAATAAAGCCAAATTCAATCCACAAATCTATGACTCAATTCTTTCAGCATATTTTTAAACACACAGCCGTACATATATCAAACATTCATTCAATCAGTCACTCATTCATTCATTGATTTCTTTTTAACCCAAATATTCAGAATAATATTTCATTATAATTAATTAGTTCTCGTCATATCGTCACAAGTAATGATGATGATTTTTAAAAGTTACTCATATTGTTAATGTGTTTAATTTGTTTTAATTTCTTTTTGTATTTTCAGGTTACAATGGCTGGTGATTACATTTTATCAGTGGCTTCCATCATGATTGCCCGTCTGAAAAGTGACGATGTTACAATCGTTTTAAGTCAAGTGAGTAGTTGAGTAGTATTTAATATTGACAAAATTATTAATAATAACTTTAAATAAACGGAAAATTGTTTTTTTGTGCTCATTTGTTTTGTTTAACTATAAATTAAGTTTAATTGACAATGAAGAAGTTTTTTACTTTTGTTAGCAAATTGCATAAACATAATTTATTTTTGTTTTGTATCTAGAATATGTCTTTAAATTGATAATTATTGTATTATTATTTTATTAAAATAGCTTAAACGGATTTTAAATCGTTGCCGAAATATTAAGAGTTTGTAAGAAGTGCGCACGAAAAAAATGTGTGCATGCTTTAAGACTTATAACGTTTATTATACTTGAAAAAAAAAAAAAAAAATCTGTTCATTTGTCTACATTTGTTATTATTCTAACTATGTGCTAAATTTTGTGGTAATAGCATCAATTTCTTTTTTTAATGAAAATTAAACAAAATTCATGTAAACTCATAATTCAAATTTATAATCAAAACCCATATAAAGTAATTGCTAGGAATGTTCACTATCACCTAAAGGAACCTTGATATCCGAAGAAATAGTTGAACTACAGACATCTATATTTCTGTAAATTGCTCTGCATATTTTATCAAAAAAGTTAAAAAAGCTGGAATATCCACAAAATAAAAAAAATCTAATAGGAATGCCAGAAAAAATATGGAGCTAAAAAAGAGGACGAAAATTATGAGATTAATCTTTTAAAGGGGAAATGTAAGCCTTCCGAAAATTGTCCAGAACTCAATCAATGTATTGGGAGTGGATCCGCTTAAAAAGAATTTGACCCATTTCAACAAAACCTGTAGCCGAAAATACAATAATAACGTATGTGGAATAAAATTGCATCAAAACTATCGGAGCTGGTTAAAAATATTTTACATACAAAATTATTTACATTTTAATTCAGATGGCAATGAAAACATTTCTTTTCGATAGATAAACACATTGAAAATAATAATAATACAAAAATTCTACTTACAAGTTTTATGAAGAAAAAATTTGTGTTCATCTCAAAATTTGCAGAACTGCTCTAAAAGGGCACAAAACGGATCCGAATTTTAAATATATAAAACTAACATAGGAAGTTATCTTTTGATGAAATTATTTAAGATTTTGTTTTAATTTTTGGACAAAACAACATTTTTATTTTGTTGCAATTTTATTCAACATTCCGCTCCTATGGAGATATTCTAGAAAACATTTTATATCTAACTTAAAACGAAGAAAAAAATTAATTTTCTTTTAAATTTAAAACTTGAATATAACAGTTTTTAACAAAAATGAAATTTCAAAAAGAATGAAACATTGGTTTCATTTTTATAAGCTGAATATTATGCACCCTTTTTTTCGTTTGCAGTCCTTAGTTGGGTGCGATTTGTACTAAATGATTTTGGAATTAATGTTTATTGACTACCGGAATCTATGACTTTTTCCCATCATTATGACAGTTTACAGATTTCATCCCAAAACCACTTTTCTTCATTTGAACAAGGAAACAAACCAAGCCAATTTTTGATACCATGTTCTAAAGTGAAACATATTACAGAATCGAACGAAACAAATAGTACTCAGAAGTGGCAATAGCTGGAAAATACGGCGATTGGGCAAAAACTTTTCGTTCACTATTTTCGAAGGAAAATTTAATTCAACTCATGTTTGATCGTATATTCTGGCCATTTTTCATTTAATGCACTTTTCAAGTCAATTGTATTTGGTACATGTTCTCCCGTGATTGTTACCCTTGGATTTAACCGCTCATAATAGGTGTCACCTTTCTAATCCCATCAAATAAAGAGGAGAAAAGCCTTAAATTCTTCTAATTGCTCTGAAGTGAAGCTTAATCCATGGCGTTCTGAATAGAATGAAATGAATAGTCAGAAGGAACAATATGTTGGCTATACGGCTGGTGGCGCCAAAAATTTCTTCTGCACTATATTGCAAATAGTTTTTAACTATTCCTATGATGAAAATGTTATGAACGCGTGTTAGGTTGCATATTTTGGATTTTTTTGAATGCTCTCTTAAAAAAGAATAATTGTGTCTCCCGATATCGTTTCATCTTGTTATACCAGTTCAGTTTTTCCTTGTTCTAATACCTCTAAATACAGAGCATTAATTGGCGCCATGAATATTCGGATTTAGTGTCAATTTTGCTATTTTTTTCGTTTGTTATTTACATTTTATATGCCTTTAACGCCCTTAAGAATTATATGAAGAAATGACTTTGTTTTATGGCGCTAAGGCGGCATTTCAGTCATGCAAAATCTTCCTTCGACGTATCTTGCTTTTTGAGGAATCCAAGTGCATTTAAACATCTTGAAATTGTTGCTTGATCCACTCCCAATAATTCTGCAAGCATTTATTATATTTGACATAAGTATTAATGGAGCAAAGTCGTCAATTCTTGATCTTCAAACTTTCCTCATTGCGCACAACGAAAACGCCTCTTTTAAATTGTCTAAACCATTCACGATAAGTTGTCTCAGCTAAAGCCCAATATACTTTGAGAGATTTCAGATAAATATTGTAGAAACTATAAACAATAATCTGGTATGCCATTACCAAATAAAGCGAAACTGAATCTAAAATATTCTCTAGGCTTCAGTTAAAAAAAAATCCTGAATTTCTTTTGATATTTACATGAAAAACTAAACTAAAAATTTCATTAAAAAATCTTTAAAGCTAAAATAAACTTAAAATGATTCAAGATTTATTACTTATTTACAAAACCTCACAGTATCCATTGCAACTTAATTCTCTTAAAAAGGAATAAAAATAAACAGCAAGAGGCTATTTACTCCCTTGAACTCTAGTGCAACAGGAAGTGTTTACAGTAAAGTTGATAACCTTGAAAACGAGACAACATTTTTTTCATTTTCAAGTTCTTAAAAACAAGAATCCAACTTTGTATGCAACATAAAATCAAGACAGCAACTAGTAAAAAAAAATATTTACTTATTTGTATATTAAGTTAATGATTTCTTGGCAATAAAATGCCAAAAATATTTTTTTTTATACAACCAACAATAAAGAAATTAAATGACTGAAAACATTAAATCAGATAAAATAAACGTTAATAAAATGTGGTCAGTTAAGGGGATGTTAAGTTTAAATTAAAATTTTCAGTTTAAAATTCATTTTTTAGTAAGTAATAATTATATGTGTTTAAAAGGTGTGTCATAAAAAATTTTGAATATCTATGACAAATATATATATACATATATATATATATATATATTTTTTTTTTTTTTTATGGGAAAAACGCTTAAATAGAAGTTAAGTTTTTTGTTGTTAGTATTAATAGGTACTATTTGTGATGTGTGTCTTTTTAAAACGCACCTTTAGCGAAGATTTTAAATAAATATGTTTAAGCTAGGGTTGCCAGATGGCCTTGAATTATTGACTTGATTGTCAAGATATTTAAGAAGTTGTTAAGTTACAAGTTCAAATGTTATTTGTAAAGCTAAAAACAATTTGTAGTTATATATAAAAAGTTGGGTAAAATCTGAAGCCTTGATGAATAATATATTTTTTGATAGTTATAAGGCCGAAGCATATTTTTATATTTTACAGAATGCAATGCCTTCTGCTTTATTACACCCTGAAAATGAAACTTGTATAAAACTACACAACATAATGACTGATTTGTAAATAATGGACAATTCTCTTTCTACGTTTACTTTTAAGAAACCGGCCTTAAACCTCAAATATTTTTTTAATTTATTTTTATTTATAAATTAAGTTTTGATGCAATTATGGTAACAACACCTCGTGGAGTGAAACAAGAAAAATTCAAGATCTGAAATGGTTTCATTTGGTACCGACAGTGTTTGAAAATAACAAGTTTTTTTTCTTTCTTTCTTTCGGTACGCGGATTTTAGCATATGCGTTCAATTTCTCTAATGTAAACTATAAACACTTGTAGAAATAGGTCAAGTTGTGTTCAATCAATGTGTTGTTGACCAGTGTTATGTTATATTATGGACAAGTGATAAAACCAAAATTTTCAAAATTTTAATTTTTTGCAGTTTTTCGATTAGAAAATTTGTGCCGCTTTGGGTACTGCAAAATAATGAATGGAGCTTTACTGCTCTTGCAATTATGAATTATTTGATAAAAATATCGTTAATGTGACTTCAATAGCAGCGCTATAGAGGGTGCCCAAACTTGGGGAGAAAAAACGTGAATGACTTTAAGAGGCGCCTTTTTCGTGAGGCACACTCACAGCATAATTTCTATGATCAATGATCATGTGATCAAAAAAGGTTTCCATATTTCATTTTAAAATCGTTGTGGTGCGATAAAATATGAATTTGAAAAAATGTAATAACTCTTCAAAATCGATCTAAAATGTTTCGTACTTTATATTAACATTTTGTTTGTATTTAAAAAAGTAAAAAAGTTCAAAAAAGGAAAAGTAAGGTACTAATTGAAATCGGTGAAAATGTATACCAATCTGCAACTGTTATTATAGCTTATATCGGAATCAAGTGTCACTTGAAAAATAATTACGCGTTTGAATTTAATGCAACTTTAACATTTTTGGTTGTATATTTTTGTCATTGAAGGATTTATTTATCAATTCTATAATTAATATTTGTAATTTTTTATTTATTAACATCATTTAAAGATGTTTTTGTTAGATGTGACAAATTCATCAATGAATTAAATGCCATAAAAAATATCAAAAATCTAAGCACACTTTATTTTTTACTCGATATTCTAAAGGTAGGTTAAATCAGAATTATGGTCCCTATTATGTTCACTATTATAAAACGTAACGATGTATTTTGTATGTTACATACTCTGTACTCCATTAATTCATAATAATTGCCTTCTAGATGCATTATGGGCTACTTTTTTAGTGTCTAGGTATTTGTCGTTTTATATTGTTAAGTTTAATAAAAAAAAGAAGTTTTTGAATTATTTTCATTTCGTGTTTGATGTAAAAGTGTTGTGTTAGTCGTGAGTCGTGGATTTTGTGCGACAACACAAAGTGACACTTTATTAAATTCTTTAATTTGGCTTCCAAATTTTAAATTTTTAATGGAAGAATCATTAAATTATATTAAAATTATTATTACATTTGAAAAATAATGATAGATCCGTCCGTATTATTGTACTTAAAAAGGAAAAATGAACGGAAGAATAACAGAATTAGAAATACATTTATATAAGAACCTACCCAAAGACACTTTTTTGCGAATATAAAACCTACACTATGTCATTTCTCGAGTGATTTTTCACTGTAACAGCGTGTAATTTTAGAAGCTATGTTCTTATTGTATTGACATATGTATTTATATACGTACTTCCATATATGTTTCATTTAAAAAATAAACATTTTTGGCGCAAGTTGATTGTCAATTTTATATTTGAGAATCAAGCTCATTTTTCAGGAATATTAAGTTAGATCACAATTCGAATCTGGCAACCCTTTTTTAGTTTAAGCGTTTTTTTTTGTTTTTTAATTTAGTCAGTAGTTGTTGTGTTTAACATTAATACGTGTTTTATTTTACATTTACTGCCTGTTTTTATAACACGAGTTCAAAAACGACTCGTCTAACTTACATTTAAAACAAAAACAAAATTTCAAAATTTGTTTTTGTTTTAAATGTAAGTTAGACGAGTCGTTTTTGAACTCGTGTTATAAAAACAGGCAGTTAAATATTACATAACATTTGTCTTTTTTTTTGTGTTTTGGATGATGCCAAATTCGAAAATATTTACAAAATGTCTTTCTTAGACCAAGATGTTGGCAACCAAACCTTGTTAATAGTTGAATTTTAAATCTTTTTATGTTTATATGTAAATCTATGTATGAGTATGTATTTGTGTGTGTATAATTGATTGTGTAATGAATTGATTTTTAAAATTTTTCTCCTTCAACTCTTCTCTGCTTTTTTTTTTTTTTTTAAAACTTCTTTAGTTTGGTTTGAATTGCATGGGTGGATGACACATTCTGGTTTTTTTATTTATAATTTCAATTCATTAATTCAGGGACTTTTTTTAATATATTTAAGAAATTTTAATACTCTTATATTTTTGGTTGTTTATTTTATTTAAAAAAAAATCGTAGTGGTGCAAACTTATTGAATAAATATTGACCAGAAATTTTTCTGTTTATTTCTAAAAATGAATTTTTACTCTTTCGATTGTGATGCCATGAGTGACAATGTTTATTTAAGTTAATATTTTAAAGGTAGGTTGTTCTTTATTTATTCTCTCTAGTTATGTAGTTAACCCTGTACCAGGCAAGATTGAATTGTAACATATCAAAATGTGTATAAAAGTAAAGATGTCGGAAACTTTATTTTAAAAATTTTAAAAATTTTCAAAAATTTCAAAAAGAATTTAACTGCGCTTACAGCAATACAATTTTGATTTTGAGTTATAATATTTTATTTTTTGCTAAAGTGTATTTAAAATTCTCTATTGCCAATCTAAACATTCCAATTGATTGTTAATGTTTACATTATCTATTATTTGCGCTAAAGATGTTTTTTTTTTTAATTTTTAGCAGTAAAAGAAATATAGAAAATAAAAAATGTTTAGTGTCAATGTCAATTAACATTGTTATCTTAAATTTTAATGAATAAATCCGGTTATAAATACCTTAAATAAACTAAAACATTATTGTAATGCCAAAAATGTGCTTCTAATTTTTTTGTGTTGGCATTTCTAAACGGCATGTGAGTTAATTTTTGTGTACAATTTGGGTTGTTGAAATTATTCAAGCCTACAGCATTTTGAATTGAATGTATAACTAATATTTATTTTCTTAATAAAATCCTATTGACTCTGATAGAGATTAAAATTTTAGATTTTTGTTAATTTTAAAATGATTTTAATGCTTTGATTTCATCATATAAAATGATGAGCATAAATAATAAAAGGAAAATGGGATTAAAGTTCAAATAAACAGTCCTGGTGGCGTTCGATTCCATGAACTAGTTCTTTTTTTAATTTAAGCTGGCCTGAACGAAAAGTCAATAGATTCTCTATAAATTAGAATTATCAGAGACAGTCTTAAAAATATTTCGAAAATTTTAATTGAATGCACTCTAGATTACTAAGGGATTTTAAGCACCTTTACATTACGTAAAGCACATAAGGTGCAAAAATATGTAGAAGCTACTAATTACTCTTCATTGCTGCCTAAAAGAGTGTCAACTAGGGTATTCAAAACCGGTTTTTTGAAAACGCCGTCGGTTTCGGTTTTTTAATAGTATTTTATTCAACTTTTTATTGAATTTTACTCAGAAAAAAAGTTAGAAAAAGAAAAATTATAAGACTAAAAATAACAATCTTCTTGTAACTCGCTAAATGCAATAAAACTGACAAATATCTTTTTTAACTTGAAATAAATCGAACTATTAAGCGCACAAAAAATTTAAACGTTTAATTGTTTATGTATTAAAATATTAAAAATAAAATATATTTATTATTATTAATCAAGATGTTGTATATGAACCAAATGAGATTTTTTGGTTAAAATGAAAATGGGTTTTCTAAAAAAAATTTGCTATAAAAAGAAAATTTTTTGAAAATTTCCTTAAAAATAATAATTTTTGACTTTTGTATAAAAAAATAAATTTTCAAAAAAAAAAAAAAAAAAAATCAAAGAAAATATATTTTACAATTTTTATAAAAATAAATATTTAAAAAAAAATTTTGAAAAACAATTGAAAATTTTATAAAAAAAATGCGAACTTATAAAAAAATAATTTACGGAAAATTAAAATTATCCATAAAAAAATGTTCATAAATTTCCTATAACAGAAATTAATAGAAAATTTTCTATAACTAAAATTCATTTTTTATAACAGAAGTTAATTAAAAATTTTCTAAGAGAATAAATTTACCTAAAATATTTTATAACAAAAAAATATCCGAATTCTTTATAACAAGAAAGGATTAAAATTTTTCTATAACAAAAAAGGTACCAACATTTTCCTGTAACAGAAAAGGTATCGATATTTTTCTATAAAAAAGTTATTAAAATTTTTCTATATCAAATCCAAATTTTGTATAACAAAAAATTTATCAAAAATTTTCTGTAACACAAAAAGTAATCACAAATTTTCTATAACAAAAAGGTTTATTAAAAATTTGCTATAACAAAAAATTTATTGAAATTGTTCAATAACAAAAAAAGTTATATAAAAAAGTTATATAACAAAACAAGTTATCAAAATTTTTCTATAACCAAAAATTTATCGAAGATTTTTCATAATAAAAAATTTATCGAAGATTTTTTACAACAAAAAATTTATAAAAAATTTCCTATAACAAAAACTTTGTTAAATATTTTCTATAAAAATTAGTTTATCGATTTTTTTCTATCACAAAAAATTTATCGATAATTTTCTATTATAAAAAATGTATTGAAAACTTTTTTTAAAACAAAAGTTATTAAAATTCTTCTATAACAAAATTTGTCGAAAAAAATTTATCAAAAATTTTTCGATAAAAAAAAAAACGAAAATTTTCTATAAAAAAGAATATTTTTGAAAAATATGCTTTAGAAAATTTATCAGAAATTTCTTATAAAAAGATAATTTATCGAATTTTTTTACATAAAATGTAAGTCTGACAAACGTTTTCTGTTATTTAATTAATTTTTCTATTTTTAAATTTCTTTAAATTGTAAATTTTATTTGAATTTTCTATAACCTGGTATAAAAAATGTCCCCAAATGAACATGAAATGCATATTTTGGGGACACATGCAATACTATACAGGGCTACATGAGCTCCTGACTTGCGGATGCTGTGGTTTAGGGGAGAATTTGAATGCTATCAAAACTGGTCGTCACCAACACTGTCGATTCTTTATTTTATTTTCAAAAAAATATCAAAAGTCTTATGATAGGTAAGCAACAAAAATGGGAATATAATTGCATTGTTTTATTGACATTGTCGTTTGCCAGTGCACTGAAACTTCGAAGCCGTTTTGTTTAAATTTGTCTATGATTATTAACGCATTGTGAGCTTTTAAGCTTGTAGTTAAGAGGAATAAATATAAGCAGTAAGTTTTAAAATTTGACAATTACCTTTGCAAGACATTTTTTAAAATTATATTTATGGTTAATTAGTGCGATAATTTTTATTTTATAATATAACCTAGAATATTATAAAATGTATGTATACAAATACATAATTTATTACTTTAATTAATCATACGCACCAATGTACGAGTGTCATAGAAATTAATAAAGTCTGCTTTATTATTATCATTTTTTTTTTTTGGCAACAAAATAATATTTATTTTATTTATGGATTTTTATCAAGTTCAAAACGATCAAAATTGCAATAAAATTCATTCAAGTGCAAATGCGTAAAATAAATTTTATTGCCTTAAAGCGGATTCAAGGCTATTCTATATTAAAATTTTGTTGTTGGTGTTATTTAGCAAAAACAGCATAGTTTAGAAAGAAATCGATGTTAATAACAAAGTAAAACAAAAAACATTATAATAGTTTAGAAGTTTAATTTTTGTTTCAGTTTTTATTTCTTCTTGTATAACAATGAAATACCTTAAACTTGTTAATTAAACAATTAATTACACGCTATAAGTATGCAAAGAATAAAAAAGCAACAATAAAAAAAAACACATAAGATACATTTCAACTTCACATACATTTGTAATATATATATATATTTATATGTATATGTAGTATTTAAGCTCCATTAAAAATGAATGTTTTAGAGCCAATTTTTCACTTCTAGATGAAGTGCCATTTAACAATTAGATTAGTTAATCTAAAATTTAATCTAATTCCCCATTTGTGTTTTGAAGTCCGAGATTAAATCTTGTAGTATTGCCATACTCAACGGCAAAGTTTTATAAAAAAAATATGGTAATTTGTGCAAATATCACATTATGTTATCAAAACAACATGTTTCTTTAATAATAAGAAAATACAGAATATTTTGTTATTAATATTTATGGAAATTGGGAATAATAAATTGAATTTTAAGAGAAATACGTAATAAAATCGGTGTTTGGTAATTTTTATAGAAGAAATTTCCAAAAGTTCAAAAATGCAACCACTCGTCATATATAAGATGTTAATGACGACGTCCGGAAGATTTATTACCTCGGGAATACTTATAATAATAATTAAATTAAATATAGTAATAACTAAATTAAATATATTAATTTTCCAAATTATTATAGATGTTTTATGTTTCTTTAAAATTATATATTTGTCGTCACCTTCTGTTCTTATGTGTGTATACGAATAATTTATCTCAACAAAGGCCGCTTCAACTAAAAAATGAAACGAAATGATCGACACAAAAAAAAAAAAAAAATAATCAACGATTATATTTAATTTAATTGCTAATCTCTAAGTGAAAAGCTGACTCTTAGTTTTGCATATGCTAGTATGAAATATAACTTCCGTTTTGATTTAAAATTCTTTGCTTTTGTTTTAATTGTTTATAAAATTTACATTTTATTAAAATGTTACTTTAATTTATTTTAGATTTTAACTGATTTGGTTCAAGGTGAATTTATGCAACTGGGTTCAAGGGAAACTGAAAATGAACGTTTTGCCCACTATTTAACAAAAACTTACAGGAAGACGGCTTCTCTGATAGCCAATACATTAAAAGCGGTAAGTTTTTAAATTTTGCCTCGAAACAATAAAGTTGCAATCAAGCAGAACAGAATTACTAATAATACAAAGAGATTATATGTTTTTGATATGTAATCGATTAAATAACTACATAATTTTCATTAACCTTAACCTAGTGTTTGTTATATTGTTAAATATTTTATATTGTAATTTTTATTAAATTAGAAGATTTCTGTTAAAATTTTGTATATATTTTTTTTTATTATATAGACAGCGGTTATTGCTGAAGCTGATGAAAATGTAACCGAACTCGCTTTCCAATATGGCCGTAATATTGGTTTAGCTTTCCAATTGGTGGACGATATGTTGGATTTTGTTTCTTCAACCGAGACCATGGGCAAACCAACTGCAGCAGATTTGAAATTGGGTCTTGCAACGGCGCCCGTTTTATTTGCCTGTGAAAAGGTGAGTATTCAATTGTTTGATTATAAATTACTGTGTGCTACCAAACTAAATAAAAATTTTGAAAATCAAATTAAATAAAAATTTTGAAAATCAAATTAAATAAAAATTTTGAAAATCAAATTAAATAAAAGTTTTGAAATTTTCTAATTTAATTATCCGAAATATTAAAACAAAAATATTAAAACAAAATTTATATTATTCTATCAATATTTTCAACCATTGTTTACATCATGTAAATTATTAAATTCTTATTTTAAAAATGTAGACAATAGTTTACAAATTTTATATTTCATTATTTTACATTATTAATATAAATGCAACATTATTTACACGTGGCTTACATCATGTAAACAATTAAATTTCGTATTAAAAAAAAATATTTATATTTATCAAAATTGGACATTTCCAACAAATTATTTCGGAATTTTTGTATTTTTTACATTATTTACATTAGGTACACAACTCATTTGTAGGAGCAAATAATTAAAATTTGCCCTTACCTTAAAATAAAAATTTCCATTCTGGAGTTTCCAATTATTTACATTGTTTGCATCATGTAAACAATCCAATTTTTACTTCAAAAATATTAAAACAAACTATTTCACTGTTCTGTCTATATTTCTGGCCATTGTTTACATCATGTAAAGTATGAAATTTTTATTTTAAAACTGTAAGCGCTATTTTACAAGTTTTATATTTGATTACTTTACATTATTAACATAATTAAAACAACATTTACACGTTACTTACATCAAATAAAAAAAATTATCTTATCAAAATTTTAGATTTTTTACATATTATTTTAAAATTTGTGTAATTTTTTCATTATTTACATTTATGTAGACAATTAATGTTTAAGTGAAAATAGTTTAAATTTCCCTCAAGCTTAATAAATTTCCTGTTTGGGATTTATAATTACTTAACTTGTTTATATCATGTAAACAGTTAAATTTTAGTTGAGAATCGAAATTATTGCTTCATTAATATTAAAACAAAATATATTACTGTTCTGTCAACATTTCTGGTTATTGTGGACATCATATAAACTATGATTCTATTCTATAAACTTATTTACCTTGTGTAAAGAATTAAATTTTAACAAAAAAGTACTTTATAAATATTAAAGAAAATAATTTCAGGATATTGTTTATTTTTTACTTTAAAACGAACGATCCAATGCGGATTATAGATATTCTTAGAGACATCACATAACAATTAAAAAAATCGAAACACCTTTTCAATTTTGAGAAATTAGAAAAAGCCGTTTTGAGGATAGTTCCTACACTAAAGATCTCATAGCTACCTAAATTATAGGTCCATCTTAAATTTTTATTTGCTTAACTTTGCTAAAACCTTTCATATTCCAAATAAGTACTGACTTATTTAAAATTTTTTAATTTATTTTCTTTTTCAAAATCTCGAAATTAATGTTTTGTTTTTTGAATGTTTACCTTTAATACTAAACACATATTTATATTTGCATATAAAATTTTAAACATTTTTTAAAGTTTCTCAATACATTTTTCATGTATTTTAAGACAAAGTAGATATTTTATTTTATGTTTTATTTGAAGCATACTTTTTGGCGCAAAAATGAGAAATGCATGAAAAGTTGTTTGTTTGTTTTTTTAAGTTACTTAGCAGTGATAGCTAAGAATTATTTCGCCTGTTTAGTAAACATAAAGCCAACTCTATGAAAACTATTTTGTTTTAATTTTTATTTGGTGCATACTTTTTGGGGCAAAAAGAACGAGAAATATATAGAAAGTTTAAGTTATTCCAGATAAATTTCTCAGTCAATTCGGATACACATTATCATGAATCTTATAAAACACTTTTTGAATAGGATCAAGTGTTCGAGATAATAAGCTATACAAAAAATTATTTACAACACATATTGCAACATATCTCGGGAACGAATTGTTTGATTTGGTTTAATAATATACCAAAAAATGTGGTTTAAATTGCTTCAATGTTATACTTACATAATTTTTTAGTCTGCGCGGTAGTTTCAGAGATATTAAATTTGTTTTTTAAAAAATTTTTAAAAATCGAAAATGTCAAAAAATATAATTTTTATTTTATTTATTATAAAGTTGGTCTTGTTACAAATATATATATATATATATATATATATATATATATATATATATATATATATGCTTGTAGTTTTTTCATCAAATTCAATGATTAAAAAATTTACTTTTAACCAGCTAAATCATTAAAATCTCACACTTCACGGGTATTGAAAAGATATTTTTTCTTTTTATTTAAGAAAATTACGCATAACGTTTTTTCGTATTTTAAAAATTTTGTTATTGTTTATAAATTTATTTATTATTAAGTTTTATACTCATCTTATGAGATGACTGTGTTTAATATTATATCAAAGAATCGAAAATTAATTTTATTGCATTTTTTGTATCTGCTGGCGTTGTCAGTACATTTCCTTATTTATTTTTAATGAATTTCTGCCTGGAATACAAATAACTTACGCATTATAGTTGCGGTTAATTAAAAAAAAATATATACATTAAAGTAAGGTTTTGTTCTTTTAGTATATGTTTTCAAATAAAAATCACCCAAACTAAATAGATTATTATAAAACTCATGTTGGTGAATTATATTATTTAGTGATAAAAATTACAATGTATGCGGCAAAAATTTTAAAAGGAGGAGTTAAGTTTTTAGAACTTAGTTTTATAAAAAAAAAATCCCACAAAAAATCTAAATATATTTTAAGACGAAATTGTACATTTCTCCTTTTTAAAATGCAAGTGAAAAAATGCCCGTTCAAAATTGAGTTCATTCATCTATGTATACTTTTAAAAGTTGCCAACACTTTAATGTTGCCATTTATGTACTTAACACTATTAAATATTTCTGTTTTTAATTTTTTCTTTAATACAAGTAGTCGTGCATAAAATACTAACATAAATCATTAAACATTATTTAATGATTAAGTCATACCAAATTGTAATGAAACTAAAACAAATAACAGCAAATACTTGTTCGTATTCCTAACTATTCATATAAGAAAATAAATTCAAAACAAATACTACAACAACAATTACAATACAATACGTGCATACAATGTATTGATATAAGTTTTCGATAAATTATCAATCAATATTGTAAAAAAATTTATAAAATAAAAGTAGCAAATTGGCAATAATTCAAAACGAATAATTAAAAAAAATATTTCAATACTCGTATGAATTTCCCTTAAGCTCTAAAGTTGGAAAAACTGAAAGCGTTTATATGTCTAAAAAAACTTTAAGAGGAGAGAGTAGCAAAAAAAATAAAATAAAATAAATTTTTTGCTGAGCTTATTAAATAAATGCTCGTAATTAATCTTTTTTTCTAAATGTCGGAAGCCATTTTAGAAATGTATTTATAGAGCTACTAACTGGCTGCATTGAAATTGAATGAACATTAAGCAATTAACAGTATTGGAATTTTTGAGTCTGACATTCTGTCATTTTGCAGTCAGTTGTAGTAGCCAGACAGTAGTGGTGCTAAATGCATTAAACAACAAAATATAAAATGCGCTAATAAAATAGATGAGCTTAGTGCACGTGTCATGCATATTGTTTAACTATTAAACAATTTCATTTAATTCAGTATTCGTTATAATGGAACGCCACGCAACTTAATGCAATCTAAGCGAACAACTCTTACTCTTCGCCAACACAAATGCAAATTATAGATTTTTTATATTTTTGAAATGCGTCAATTGTTTGTCAGCTACATACATACTCGTTGTACTTTCTTATTGTCCTTCTGTCTAAATGTCGTTACTGTATCTTTCCACCTAATTTAAAATGCCACAGGTTGTTGGAATTAATAATCCATCAGTTTTTTATATTGTTTACACTAGTTTAAATCATCGGATTAAATTATCCAAGAACTGTTGTACTTATTCCTGGTTTGATTTAAACTTGTATTTTGCATATAAATCTTTTTTTATTTTAATGTTTGATGTTTTGCCGTTCTTCAGTTAATTGTACGGAACCTCTCCAATATTTAAATTTAAAATTTTAAACACTTGACTGGTTAACTTCCATTCTTGAGTTATGTTTTCTGTTTTTTTTGCTTTCATTTTATTCTTAGTAGTTTTTGAAGCTTTTATTTTAATCTTTATTTCAATGACAAAATTGTTCAGTTATCATTAGATTAGATATTATGTTTTTGTCTCTTTATATTATAAAAAATTATTAACTACTAAAGTTGTATCGTATTTTTGGTATTTGCCAAAGTGCGGAATGTATTAGGGCTATTCCTATCTGATACAAAACATATAAAAAATATTTAATAAAATTATACGGCAAACAGGTAGTTTTATTTCCTATAAATAAACCCAGTTCCTTTTAATTGCAAATAATAAAACGATAAATGACAAAGCAAATTTTTATATCTTCCAGTACACCTTCAAAATAATTTCCTTTAAAGGCATTTGTACGTTGAATCAAAGATTTCTTAGACAAAAATCAACAAATCTCTTCAAAATACTTCACTCCGTTTTTGCCCCAAAAAGTATGCACCAAATAAAACATAAAATAAAATACTTTGTTTTAAAATACATAGCTAATTTTTTGATAAACTTGAGATAATAACTTTTTGAGTTTTTAAACGATATTAAAAAGGAGATATCTCATGTAATTCTAAACAAAATAGTATTGAGACTTTTATATAAAAATAATAAATCTAAAATTTTTTTATCAAAGTTGAAATTTTGGAAAGGAAAATAAATTTCAAAATTTTGAATAAATCATTACTTAGAAGATTTGAATACAGTAAAAAATACCTTCTTTTGCTTTCTCAGTCAAGCTGAAGATCTAAAATCTAGGGAGTTGTGAGATCTTTAGTGCAGGAACTTATCTCAAAATAGTTTTCAAATTTTTACGAATTTTACTGTGATGCCCTCAAGGAGATATATAGCCTACATTAGGTAGTTTTTCGAGTCAAAATGAAACGTGTCATTATGTATAATGAAACACTAGTATTTCGTAATCAAAACAACTCCTTATTTATGCTTACTGTTTATACTTTGTTATACAGTAAATAAACTTTAATTTTTTTCAAAGAAGTTTAATCCTTAACGTAGATTTTGAAAACTTAATGAAACTATATTTCGTAAACTAAAAGCATAAGTTTTTGCTAAATTCGTTTAACTTAATAAAACTTAATTTATTTCAATAGATATTTCTTACCTAACAAAGATTTCTAAAAACTTAACGAAACTTTATTTCGTAAATTAAAACCACCAGGAGTGTAATTTTTCGAAACTGGTTTTAAGTAAATAAGCACTAGTTTATTTCTTAAAATATTTTCAACTTAACGAAGACTTTTAAAACTTAACGAAACTTCTTTTGTAAACTAAAGGCATAAGAAATATGTTATTCCATATTCGTTTAAACTAAATAAACCTTATTGTTTCTATAGAAAATTTCTACTTAACGAAGAATTTAAAAACTTTATTTTGTAAACTGAAAGCAGCAGGCTCGTAATTTTTTCAAGTTCGTTTAAAGCAAATTGTCCTTAATTTATTTCTATAGAAATTTCTTGTTAAACGAAGATTTGTAAAACTTAACGAAAATTTATTTCGTAAATTAAATCCAGTAGAAATATATTTTTTTTCAAAATCGTTTACATTTAATAAGTCTCAATTTATTTCTATACAAATTTTCTACTTAATGAAGATTTTAAAACTTAACGAAATTTTATTTTGTAAATTAATAACAAAAGAAATAATAGTTTTCCAAATTCGTTTAAATTAAATCAACCTTAATTTTTTTCTGCAGAAATTTCTTACTTAACGAAGATTTTTAAAACTTAAGGAAATAAAATTTTTCCAAAATCGCTTAAAGTAAATAAACATTAGTTTATTTCTAAAGAAATTTCTGACTTAACAAATATCTTAAGAACTGAACGAAACTTTATTTCTTAAACTATAAACACTGGAAACGTAATTTTTCAAAATTTAGGTAAATAATAAACAGAAGAAACAGAAGAAGATTTAAGTGAATACCCCTAATAAATTTTGTTCATCAACAAATTAGAATTCATTACAGTACGCAAAATGGTAAAGTGATTTGTATTCAAAACTTCATGTTAAAAAGAGGGTTTATTTAGCAAAAAAAGAAAATACAATTGTTTATTTTGTTTCCATTTTTTTAAATATTTATTTTCATTATTATTGCTGCTATTGCTGTTGTTGTTATTGCTATTGTTATTTTTAACGTTACTTAACATTTTGAATACATACTTAGATGAAGATGTTTTATAGTTGTTGTTAAGTTCCCTAAACTATGTTGGGGCTTTTGTAAGTTGACGTAAAAAAAAATATTGTTTTATGGGTGCGCGTAAATTAAAATAGAAATTAAAATTAAATTTAACTTTAAATGATTTTTTTTTTTATTGTGTAATTTTAAAATAAATAATTTTTATATTTCTAAATTATTATTTTCAGTATCCCGAACTAAATCCCATGATTATGCGTAGATTTGGTGAACCCGGTGATGTAGAACGTGCCTTTGAATTAGTACACAAATCTCATGGTTTGGAACAAACTCGCTTTTTGGCCAAGAAACATTGTATTGAAGCGATACGATTGGCCCAGGAGTTGACAGAATCACCCTACCAAAAGGGTCTTCAGGTGGTAGCTGATTTAGTCATAAATCGCATGAAATAATATATTTTTCAAAGCGTTTAAATTTATTAAATAATAATAATTATTTTTTTTTTAATACAATATAAAATTAAAAGAAAAAGAAAAATGTTTTTGGCCAAACAAAAATAATAACATTTACAAATTTATTAATAATAATTTATGAAACTCCCTTTTTTATATACACACACAAATACACCACTCCCATACATACATAAATGTAAAGCTTAGAAAAAAAAAAGAATCTGAAAAAAGGAAAACTTTAATAATCTAAAATTATAAATAAATAAAAAATTAACAGGAAAATAAAATAATAAAAAAAAATAAATGAATCTAGTTAATAAGTCTTGTTGACATTGTAAATAATTTATAAAAGCATAAAAAAAACAAACATATAAAATGATGTATAAAAAGTAAAGAATGAAAAATCTTTGCTAAGAAACAAATTAATACAATAAATTCTTACAGATATTGTACATAAATACTACAAAGAAATACAAAACAAATTTTATATGTATATAATATATAAAAAGAACATATTTAAATAATAATAATATTTAAATATATATATAAAAATGAACAAACATTTACAATAAAAAACTTACTTTTTGTAAAAAAAAAATTTACAAAAATTTTTTTAAAAAAAGTAGTCAATTTTTTAAACAATTTTAAAAATAATAACTCACCCCCTCCAACTCATTAAAAAAACTGTTGTTCATTTTTTCTTTTGTGTTCTTTTTTTTTATAAGAAAATAATAAAAATATTAAAAAAAAATATTTTTGATTGTTGTTGATATATAAAAAATTAAATAATAATATAATATATATAAATAAAATATAAAGATTTTGTTAAAGTTGTATGCATTGAACGTACGTAATTTTATAGTCAATATTTCTAATTTTCCTTTAAAAATTATTGTACACTTATTTTTGCAATTTATTTAGTTTTTTTTTTGGAAAATTTTTAAATAAATTATACTTTTTATTATTTTTTATTTGAAGACAAAAAAAAAAATATTTTTAATTAAGCAAATTAAGACAAATTTATTGAAATTCTTTATTATTTTTTTTTTTTTGTAAATCTTGCAAATACTGAAAAAGTTGTATAATTAAATAATTGATTTGATATTTTAAAAATAAAACAAATTGTATAAAAAAAGTACAAAAAATAATTGGAAGATTTTTATTTTAAGCAAATAGGAGGTTTCTCTAATGTACTTCCTTTGCAAATAGTTGCCTTTTGTCATAGATACAAAGATTTTTAAAAAATATACTTCTTTGAAATACTTTTTCATAAATGATAAGAACAGTAATGTGAAATTTTTGAACAATACATGGCACTGAATTTCTCATTAAAATTATATGGCAATTTTAGTTGTTTTGAAAAATATTTTAACGTTATTTATATTTGCTTTAAGTTAAATTGATAAAATTAAAAATTTCGTTAATAATTTTAGCAAATTTATTCTAAAAAACAAGTTAAAATGTTATTGCCGGTCACATCATATCATTTGATAACTTACAACATGTGTCCTTTCATGGGACTTATGGTCAATTGTCGACTGGTTGTTATAAGATTTTATGGTGTAAATTATATTTCTGTAAAACGTATGTATATGTAATAATATGATATTATCATTTAAATTATATTTATTATGCGCCTGATTCCCGAAAGTAGGTGGGATCGACTGTGATAAAACTTTGACCTTAGTTTTCTACCCATATAAAACTTATTCTAGTCAAGTATTATTGTTATGCTAGCAATTATATTGGATGTATGCACTTTAAAGTAATTTTAGGAAGATGGGCTTATGTGAAAGCCATGAACAGTTTTCTACCTTTTTTCATGAAATTTGGCACACTGATTTATGCATATATACGGCTCACTTGGTCCGAATTTTAAGGAATTTAAGGAATTTAAGGATTATTATAAAGCATTTATAAACATTAATTACTACTATCGTTCTATAAAAATATATGAATATGTATATGCCCTATTGCATTTTAAGCTATTTTCAGCCGCAAAATTTTGCTTGTTCTAATTCGAAATTTTTAGCGGTGTTTAATAAATTTTACCAAATATTGGAAAAAGGTAAGAAAATTATTAAATGAAGTTTCTATCGTCTCTTGTAAAATTTTCTTTATGGTTTATACGCCCTTATATGTAACCACGCTTCAAAAGAGTTTGTGTGGGAAAATTTGTTGGTGTTTTTTAGAAAACAATTTTAAAAATACTACAGCTCCTCAATATATCAATTTTATGCTTATTTAAGAAAATAAAAAATAGAAAGGGGAAAAAGTTTTCTGAAATGCATATAAAAATGCATTTACATTATATATGCATTTTTAAAAAGTATTTTAATTTTCACACAATTAAAAAGGTAAAAAAAATAAAATAAATACGTCGATGTGGTTTTACAAAGGAATGCAAGTGCCAAATATAAATCAAATCTGAGATCTAAGATATTTTTCATATGTAATGTCTCATGGCACTCATGATATAATAGAGCTACATCAGATATTGCAATATTTTTCGAGAACGAATAGTCTGGTTTTAATTAAAATTACCTCAAATTATACTAAAATTATTTTTTCCTTTGCTCAATAGTTTCGAAAATGTAAAAATTTGTGCAAAAATAAAAAATATTAGCGATTTTTTTCATTTTGTAGATTTTTTTAATTTCACATTTTTTTTCGATTTATTAGGAATTTTGTTTTCATTTTAGCGATTTTTTTAATTTGACCATTTTATGCATTATTTGTTCATATATTTAAGAATTACGTCAGCTAGAAAAGGGAATTTACTTAAAATAATTGGAGTCCATAGTTTTTTAAAGTAACATTTTGGTAAAAATTTCGTTTTTGGAGAAATATTGTATCTGTCATAAAATTGTTATAGTTAAAATATCCTTACGAATTGGTTTAATAAAATATCGAAATATCAAAAATTTGTTAAAAATAATATTAGAATTTTTTTATTTAGGCGCTTTTTCCATTTTTTCATTTTTGTTTGTTTTAGTGTCTTTTGACGATATTTTAATTTTTGTATGGAACAACTTGCCGAATTTTACAACAGGATCTTGGTTTAAAGGCGTACAAAATTAGAATTTTCAGCAAGTCGGTGATACGGAACAAAACAATGGCTTTATTGAAAAATCATTTTAGTGAGGACCTGCCAAGTGGCCGCCTATATAGTGTGATATCACACCTCTGGATTTTTATCTTTGGGGTTATGTGAAGGTCGCGGCCAACATTTGAATGAAATTATCTTTTAAAATTAAATGTAGGATATTGTTCTTTCAGAGCATAATAAAGATTCCGATATCGAATTCTATTTTAAGTGTTTTATTTCGATAAAAAAAAATGTAAAATATAAAATGTATCACCCTTTAGAATAAAGTCAAAATTTTTATATAAAATAGTTAAAATTCGTGAGGGTCTGTACTAAGCTCTATTGCGTGGTTGGCTTCGTTTTCAATTTTAAAATCATCTCAGTGAAGGTAACTTTTAGAAAAGTATAAAATTTTATGCATATGTTCTTAAGGAAAATTTTATTTTAAGAAAAATAGTAAAGACACTTTTTCGGCCAAATAAGTACAAAAAGCCTAATTTTTATAATTTTCACATTCAGAATCATTTATTTTTGGACTCGGTTAAGATATCGATCTAAAATTTTCTTTATTCGATAAATAATTTTGTTCTTTTACGAATTAAAAATCTAATTAAATCTGTCAAAAATGTTGAAAAAAAAAAACCAAGTGTTTAAAAATGTTTTATGTTAGCTACCCTATTTTGAGTCCCTATAGCTTAGCTCTTAAGTTTATGGTGCCTTCTCTCCAAACTTAAAATGCTTTGTATGCTTTTATATAAATCCAACCAGCTGATTAAAAGTTACATATTTATTTCCAAAATTATTTTAAAAGTGCAAAAACTTAAAAATATATATCCAAAGTCGGGGCCTTCAGATGGTTGACTGTAACACAAAGATGAACTGGCAGTTAGAATGACGGACATATTTGTTTCGACTACTGTAGTTATAATGATTCAGTTTAATAAATATTGTTGAAATTAAAATATCAAAAGAAAAAATATAATATTAGTGGGTACTTTTAGAAAATAAACCTTTTTTAAAGTACTAATGTGTAAACTAACAAAATTTGCCCAAAAACGTTTTCAAAACTCAAAGTACTTTTCTAAACGAAAAGAAAGGACTTTAAATTGCTAAAGGTATTGATTATAAATTTTTCAGTAAAACAATATTATAATATTAATATTGTTTTGTTTCATTTATATCACTATACTGCCACTAATAAAACTATGCATGAGAATTTTGTTTGTATTTCAAATATGGCCCAAATAAATATTCAACATTAAAATAGTTATGCAAGGACTCGCCCACAATTTTATGCTACAACATTTTATAAATTGTCATAGTTATGTACATATTTTATGTTCTTTAGGTTTTTGTTGTTGTCGATTTTTTTTTTTTTTGATTGGCAGAAATGAGCACAAGCGAAGTAAATTTATTTTGATTTCATAAATTTTCATGTTTACCAAACATCATAATAAAATGAATGTTTATTCGGTATCAGGATCAAATCAAACTTCTTTATTCGATTATAAGAAAGAAATATTTAATAAATGTTTGTTGAGGTATTCATAAAACTATGTTACAAATTACACCGTGTTACAAATTTGGACTTTTTCTCTTGCATTTAAACGAAACCATACATATCTGAAACTATGGTTCAAATGTAGTAATGCTGCATTCTCAGTTTTTCATTTTTTGATATTTTATCTTTTTAAAGGACTTCAATTTAATTATTTTTACACCATATCTTTTTTGCTATATGGGTATCAAATGAAAGGGGGCAGTCCGCAGATGCTAAAATAAATATTTACTTTCATTTGCCAGGACACAAATTTTGAAAAAATGTGCTTTAAAAATTTTATGCTTTTATATCCTTGACAAATTTTAACAAATTTATATAAATATATTCTAAAGACTGATAATTATTGAGTATTAATGTACAAGAATATTACTATTTAGAAATATTTTTTGCATCGATAAAGAAGTTAATTTTATAGAAATATTCTCGATATTAGTTTTTTCCATTTAAAAATGTATATGTCAATATATGTATGTATTAGATGCACAGATTAAAAATGTGTATTTAGTTTTTTATATTCTGATCCTAATTCTTTTTAGTTTACAAGGGAAATACTCATTTCTAAAATAAAATGGTACCTCAAAAATTACGTTTGGAAAATATAAAACTGTATAGAATTTTAGCACTTTTTGGTGATTTTCGAAATTTAGCTTTATACAGGAGATATGGTGAATTATACACCTAATGATACCCAATTAAAGGTGCTTGTCTATAATTTTGACTCAAATGAGAATTGATGTTGAGTTTTTCTCTAATTTGGAATAATTTGAGATTTTGTCTCATAACATCACTTTTTAATTTGTTTCTACAACATTTTTAAGTATCGGAGATCTGCTGAATCCTGATTTATTTCGAGTATAAAATTTCTTTAAATGGTTTAGTTAAATATCTCAACATCTTTAGTATCAAAGCTACACTAAATGAAATTTGGGATGGTATAACTCATATACTATAATGACTGATCGCCAGAAATAGCCAAATAAATTAAGTACTTTATAATCTATACCATCATAAAATTATAGTTAGTTCTAGCTATATTAATAGATACAAATTAAGGGTGATATCTCTAAATTGCGACATTTAGAAATTATCCGTAATATACCAGCAAATAACCAACCGAAAGGATATTAGATTTTTGAGTAATTTAAAAATTTATGTCCAAATATATTTTGAGACTTGAATTGCTCTAAATAACACAAAAACTTGGGTTATCATGGTCAGAATAATTTCAATACTTTATAATTTATTATGTTCAATATTTAGAAAACATTAAGATGCTCATTTATTAGTATACAACTGTATACACTTTTTTTGCTTTACAGTGATTTCGTGATTTCCTAACAATATCGGTGAAAAAATAAAAGAAATTCTATATAAATTCTATAAACTTATATAATAAATTAGTCAAATATATAATTAGTTAGAACAAACTACTAAATACATTTTCATAATTCTTTCACAACATAATAATAATATGTATGTAAAATATTATACTGGTTGGAGTCGCATTTATTAAGTTATACTAGTAACAAAAATATTAAGAAGGGAGAAAAAAGAAAAAAAAATGTTGGACATTTTGGAAAAAATTATGGTTTAATTTAAAATAGAGCCAATTAAAATTCCTACGTGTGCATTTGAGAGAAAGAATTATATATTTTAAATTTGCAATAAATTTGATTGATTGGCATATATGGTTATAGACGGTCCATTAATTCTACCACATAAATTTCCACAATCAAAATGCTTTTAATGTTATTAAAATATTAATGGAAAATTTTATCAAGATTCGATAATTATTCATGATTAAATTTTGCAGTTATATTTGTACTTATATATTTCCTATATATGAAAATTTTAATAACATAAAAGTTTATTAAAAGCATTTTGAGTTTGGAAATTTATAAGGTAGAATTAATGGATCGACTATAATCATATGTTCTATTCTATTTGGTTATCTTGTCATGTGCGTACAATAGTTTGCACGCAAATCTTACATAAACTTGAAAAATAGCCAACCGACCAGCCAGTTGATTTTCATATCGACTGAGTGCGTTATAAAAATCTATAAAAATGCTTTGTATCCTTCCCACCTTGTAGATTATAACTCTCTTTTGTAGGACTTGGATTTTCCCAATCTTGTTTTCTAGATTAGTTTTATAGTAAATAGTATCTACCGCGTGATCCATTTCGAGGTTCCCTAATTTTTTAAAGAAGAAAAAAAAAAAAAAACAGAAAATTCAAATTTAATGGGGAATGTTTATTATTATTTGAAAGAAAATTCTTTGACACTTATTTTTTGAAGATTATGTCTATCAAATGTTGGCCGTTGCTACGTCGCAGATGGTCCATCCGTTGAGTCCAATTTTCGATGACTCGTTCGAGCATTTCGAATGGTAACTGGCGAATGACGCCAGGCCTGAATCGAAGCGGGTTTGTCCGCATAAACTTTAGACTTTACATATCCCCACAGGAAAAAGTCCAACGGTGTGATATCACACGATCTTGGTGGCCAATCGACCGGCCCAAAACGTGAAATTATGTGCTCACCGAAGTGTTCTCTCAATAAATCCATTTATTGATGTGATGTGTGGGAAGTGGCGCCGTCTTGCTGAAACCAAATGTCGCCGAGATCACGAGCTTCAATTTCAGGCATCAAATAATGGGTTATCATAGCACGATAACGGTTGCCATTGACGGTTACGTTCGCACCGGTATCATTTTTAAAGAAATATGGACCGATGATTCCACCGGCCCACAAACCACACCAAACCGTTGTTTTTTCTAGATGAAGTGGAAGTTCTTGAATCTCTTCAGGTTGCTCTTTGTCGCAAATGCGGCAATTTTCTTTGTTTACATAACCATTGAGCCAGAAATGGGCCTCATCGCTGAACAAAATTTTCCTCGAAAACGTCGGATCTTCTTGGAACTTTTCAAGAGCCCATAGAGCGAAGCAATGTCGCTTGGTAAGGTCGAGTGGCTTCATTTGTTGCACAAGCTGTATTTTGTACGCTTTCAATTTAAGATCTCGACGTAAAATGCGCCAAGTCGTTCCATACGTAAGTCCGAGTTGCTGCGAACGGCGCCGAATCGACTCTCCACGGTCTTCGTGTACACTCTCAGCTACGGCCGCTATATTTTCTTCACAGCGTGCTGGTCGTGGTCTATTCGGTCGAATATTATGCAATAATGAATGCTGGGTCACAAAATGGGTGATGGTGTTGCGAATAGTACGCTCAGTAGGCCGATTATGTTGACCATAAGTTGAGCGAAGTGCACGAAACACATTCCTCATAGAACGTGAATTTTCGTAATAAAGTTGAACGATTTGTAAACGTTGTTCAGGCTTAAGTCTTTCCATTATAAAATGCCAAACAATACTAAACAAAAATAACATGACAGCATGACACGACTCACACCTGATCTGTCAAAAAAAAAAAGGCTATTGAAAAAAGTATCTCTATTTGAATCACCCATTAGTTTATGAAATGTTTAATTCCTTTGAACTTATAAAATAATAATTAATAATAAAGTAATGCAGCTATAAAAATGAAGTTTAAGTATGTTGTAGAGTTAACGTCACTGTTTATTATTACAAAGATTTGTTGCATTTTTACAAGGATATGAAAGGATAAAATTTTTAAAGGACATTTTTATTTAATTTTTTTTGTTCTGAAGAATGAAAGCAAAATATTTCTTTTGCTTCTACAGATTAATCTCTTTCATTGAATACATATTGCAAAAGAATATGGTGTAGAAATAAATAAATTATTTTTTTTTAATTTGTTTATTCTTTAAACTTTGAGGACTTTTAAAAAGGAGAAAATATAAGAAAATAAAAAAACTGAGTCCAGAGTTTCACATCTATGTACATGGTTTCGTTCAAGTTGAAAAAATGCTGTCGCACGGTGTTATTAAGCTTGCTTTCTAAATTGTGGCAGAAATAATAAAATAAAAATTGAATAAAACAGATTTAAATTTTCTCCTTTTTAAAAAATGGGTTGTAAAAAATAATTTTAAAATTTTTATCGAAAAAAAAACTAAAGTAAAAAATTTTTTTCCTCATTTGTAGATCATTTTATACTTCCATATATTTATTGTATTGTAAAAAAAAAATTTGTTTAAATTTAACCCTAAAGCCATTACCTGTATTCCATAATATCTATGTCAAATATTTGCTTAAATGCACAAACACACATACACACTCTAAGTTTTAAATTTATTTATGCTGCCAATCAAAGTTTCAACTTGATATTGATGTTTTGTTTTACATACTATTATGTACTTTTGGATTTGTTGTTTTTTTAGTTTCTCTGTAATAGGGTCAGTATTATGGATAGAAAAAAGTTCTGGCAAAATAATAATAAATGGGCAAAAATATTAAACTTTCCCTAGTTTTGTTTTTAGTAGCACCCAAAATAAAGAACAAATTTATTCCTAAATGTACGAGTGTTTGTTTAAATTTGTTATAAAATGTGTTGGTTTATGAATAATAATTTTTATCTCCAAGGACATTGCATGCCTGCATATTCTGTATAGTTAAGGAATTTTTGTCGAAAAATATACCAAAGGCAAAAAATAAAAAAAAAAAAAATGGTAAATGTTAATAATCTGTTGTCTATTGTTTTTTGAATTTTTCACACAGCCAATGTAGAAACAACTAACACTACACGTGATTTATATAAAAGGATTTATAACAAGCAACTATTTACTGGCATTTTGCTGCTTCATTCCCTCTAAACTTGCAATAACAAAAACTACTTCCTTCTAAGAATAAAGCGCGCGCATTACAAAATTTTTTTCTTATTTACCAGTTACCAACTGGTACCTTGACGCTGCTGCCTTTAAACGGTTTTATGTCTACTTTGAGGAAAACAAATAAAATAAAATAAAATAAAAAAAAGAAACAAAACAAAATCCTGTTGTTTTATTTTGTTGGATTTGTAGTTTTTGTTGGTAGGAGCTGTGAGCACTAGACTTTAGTTTGAAACTATTAGTTGAACGCACCACTTCCATTTCCGGTTAAATTATCCTTGACAAAGACCATTATTATGAGTACAATAACAATAGACAAAAATTAAAGAAACATTTTCATTGGTATTAACTATTGAAGTTATTGTTGTTGATTGTGTTGGTGGTAGAAGAAAAAAAAATTAAACATTGAAGTTCATTTAAATGGTGTTCCGCTTCTTTGATTTTCTTTATTGGTAACTTAAGACTATAAAACGGGAAACCCAAAAAGGGAAAAAAAACACACACACGTACAAAAAGAGTAATGTAAAGCTTTCGTCACAGACACAATGACGACAAGTGATGAAGCGGGTACATTTTGCCACGACCACATCCAACATCCTTTGATGTGGTGTGATGAGAAAAGACGTCTAGTGGAGCGTAGAAATGCTGAAGAAAGTTTAAGAATGTGGAGGCGCAGAAAGGCCGAAGAAATAGCACGTAAAGAAAAAGATAAACAGGAAGTAAGTATTATTTTTGTTGAATAATAAAAATTAAATTAAATTTTTATTTCAAATGCTATTATAGAGTCATAAACTGAATGCACATTTTATTGGAAGGAAATATTTATGTATGAGTGTAAATATTAGGATTTTTTAAAGTTATTACATAAAATATTTAGAGAATAATTTGAAATTTATGTTGGATATTTCTCAAATATGCTAGAATAGATATAACAAATGTTCATCATCTTTATTTTCCGCTAATATTTAGAAAATATTAGTTCATATATAAAGTTCCTTTTTCTAAACATAACTTTTTACGTTTTATAATATTTAAATTAATTATGTCAATGCTTTAACTTTATATAAATATACTTTCAAAACTATTCACATTAATAAAACAATAGGTGTCTGTTTGTCTGGTTTGAACAAATTGTTTTTGGTTTAAATACTTCTTTAATAGATTTTTATATCCTACACCACCATAGGTGGTTGCTGTATTATGCGTTTGTTCTGATATTTGTAACGCATAGAAAAAGTTATCCAACATCCACCTTAAAATGTGCCAATGGACTCAGAATCACTTTTTAAATCGATCTAACGGTGTCCGTCTGGCTGGCTGTCTGTGCAAATCTTGTGCACAAATTCTATGAAACTTGGCACGTGGAACTTTTATGATGCATGGACTAACCTTATTGAAATTGTTTGCGATCGGTCCATTATTTCGCCTTGCCCCCATAAAAGTGTCCCCCGAAATAGAGTTTAAACACATAAAAATGCCTTAAAAATAAGAATATTTTAATGAAATTCGGTGCAAAAAGGTTTTGTACAAGTATCAATCTTTGTACGAGGATCAGTCTACAACTGACCATAGCTCCCATATAAACCCCTCTTCTGAAAATCACTTTAATGTGCATAAATCCCATACTTATGTTAGTATCAAGTTAACATTCGGCATAAATAAGTTTAATGTAAGTAGAAACAACATTGTTAAATTTCATGAGAATCGGTTCATAATTTAACATAGCTCCCATATAAACCCACTTCCAGGAATCGCCCCAAAGTGCTTAAAATCATCAAAGCATTATACTGTATTTGTATATTTTATTTTACATTTAGTAAAAATGGCCACACGGTGTAATATAAGTCCCCTTCCCGAATTTTTATACTGGCACACAATGGTTTAGGGTATCATATAGTCGGTCTTGACCGACTACATCTTTTTTTCTCGTTTATATTTAGGTGCCTTCAGTCAATTGTGAATGAGATCATTATTTTTTCATTAATTTTGATGACATATTTTAATCGTAATATATCTAACTTTATATTAAAAGATAAAAACTCGCCATATTTAATAACTTTTGTGGAGAAACATTTTTCCAATTTTGTCTGAAAAAAAATTTTGTCGCCATTAATTGAGCGGATAAAAAAAATAATTTTAAGAAAACTTAAAGATAATTTTAGTCGCCATTTATGGGATTTTTATTTATTAAAATTTGCAAACCGATTTCCAAATTTTGGGAATTGAAAACAGTTTTATAGTAGATTTGTATTTTCGCACTATTATTCCCAAGCCTAAATTTTAAAAATTAAAATATAATTAAATTGGAATTTTTATTGTGGCTAGTTCCGATAAACATTTTCGGAAAGATAAAAAATGTCAAATAAACAAAGATAAATAATAATAATAATAATAATAATAATAATAATAATAATAATAATAGTTCATAACATACGTTTTTTAATATAAAAATAATAAGTAGAAAAATGTTAGTATTTTTTATTATTATAAAAAATAAAATATTTTTATAAAAGAAAATTTAAATGAATTTATAACCTGTTTTTATAAAATGAACAAAAAATTGGTTTCGACAAATTGTAGATAAAACAAAAAATAAATTTCTATAAAAAATTTTAACCAATATATTTTTTTAATTTATCAAAAATTTCCTTTAAAAATAAATTTGTTAATATTTTTTATAAATTTAAATCGCTCTTTTGCCATAAATTGGAAATTTATCGAATTTTTCTTATAAAAAGAAAATAATTCGATATTTTTATAAATAGGATTTTAGTTGAAATTTTCTTTAAATAGGATTTATTTTCTTTAAAAAGTTTATAAAAAATTTTCTTTTAAATTGAAAATTTATCTAAATCCTTTAAAATGATAATTAAATAAAAAATTCTCTATAAATTTGAAATTATATCGAATTTAAGAAATAAATTAATTAATAAAAAATCCTTATATTTTACAAAAATCCCCAAATCTCTAATTACGAAAATCTTTTCTCTTATCTGGCAACACATTTCTAGCTATTTTTTTTAACAAAACAAGTTTAAATTTTAAACAAACTTACCAATATCTTAAAATTTTTAACCCTTCTCCTTTTGTGCTGATCAATTGTTTAATGCAGTGCCAGTCAAATGGAGTAATAGAATAAATGTGAATGTATTGAAATGATTTCACTGACATTTTTGTTGAAATGTGCGTGCTCTATTTAAAGATATGTTCTTTTTAATAAAGTTAAAATTCGTTTTTGTACCTATCTTGTGCAAAATATATGCAATATGAAAACCTAGTCATAGCTAGCAGATAGGGATATTGTCCCCAAATTTGGAATATGCTTATATATATCTGCCTCTAAATTTCACGAAGAAAAGCTTTTGTGGAGGCTTTAAGGATTGTAATTTTTTATTCTACGTAAGAAAAATTAACTTGCTTACATTTGCTATTACTCTAGGTAAAAACTTATGGGCTAAATTTTGTTGTAATAGCATAATTAGTTCTTCTTTAAATGAAAATTGAACAAAATTCATGCAAATGCATAGTTCAAATTTATAATTGTAATCATTCGGGTAATTCTGAGTCATAGTTTCTCATTGAAATTTTATTTACAGACTAAAGTTTTCAAAACAGCATCTACATCTCTGTACAGAAAGCGACTTATTAAATTAAATTTCTCTGTATCTTTTATCAGAAAAGTTATAACAACCAAACCTGAAGACCGACAAAGTAAAAAAGGTTCCTAATAGGAATGTTAGAAAAAATGTAGAGGCAAAGGAGATTTTATGATAAACGTAGCAGATAATTATAGTGCAAAAAAATCAAAGTGATCGAATAAATTTTTGGTCTGGCCAGTCATTTGTACGTGCGGGAAAAAAACACTTTATTTATAACAAATGACAATTTTAACAGATAAATGTACTCAAATGAGCTCTTTTGGAAACGCTTCCTTCCTCTCATTAGGAAATGCAATAAATTCTAATTTGTCTGGCCTGATCAATCATCTTATCATTACATCAAAAACGTAACTGAGTGGTATCAAACAAATAGTGTTGCTATTTACCAAGGGAGGCTGACCCACTAAATTGTCCAGGATTCAGTTCATATGAAATGTATTGAATTGAGAAAATATCAAATATTTTATTAAAACCGAATGAAAATTTTATTTCTCTTTTAAATTTAAAACTTGAATATAACAGTCTTTAATAGAAAAAAGAAGAATACAAAATAATTATAAAAAGCTTTATCATAAACCTTTCGTCTTACTTAATAACATATAGAGAAAATAAGTCACAGATTCCATTTCCCAAAAAGTTGTGAGCTAAATAGATGATGTTTGCAGAGAACACCACGGTGTTACGCTGAAGAGTGCTGATGACGGTCGTGGCTGACTAGAAAATGCATTCCGTTCTGTCGAGTGTACAATAAAACTTTTACAATGTATTCTTGTACAATTATTCAATGAACTTAAGCCCGAATACAAAAATTCTAAAAAAATCTATAAGAAATGTTCAACAAAAACTACAAACTAGTTAATTAAATAAAATTTCAATAAGATTGACAGATTGGCTTCACTTATATGAACTAAATTGTATGCACTAATTTTTTTTGTGCGTATTAGTTTTTTATTTCCTTTTATGAATTTTTTTTTATAATTTTTTGAAAAAAATTTATTTTACACAGCTAAAACTTAATGATTTAAGGAGCTGATACACTGGCTGCCACTTGAATAAGGAATCACATTTTTTTAAACTTTAATTAAGTATATCTCCTAAACTAAAGTTCAGAAAAAAATAATTTTTTGCACAACCAAATTTCAAAGTGTTGGCTTTAGTTTTCTGAAGAAATAAAAAATATACATATTTTGTTATACTAAAATTATGCATTTATTTAAAGACATGTATTTCTGTGGTACTTTTTCGTGTGTCACTTGAATAAGGAATATTTTAAAACTAAGCAAACTGTAATTTATTTTTAAATTTTAGGTTATAAAAATGAAAGTTATTATCTTCTAGCATTCAATTAGTAATGAGTACTGCCACCATTTTTAGAAATAACCTAAAAAATGCGATTGGCATCGACTTGTATAATGAATCTAAGTAATTTAACGAAATTGAACTCCATGCTTCCGTTATTGCATCCTTTAAGGATTCTATCGTCTCAAATTGTTTTCCTCCTTCATAAACTTTTCTTGCAAGCCAACCCCAGATATTTTCCATTGGATTTAGGTATGGAGAATATGGGGACCAATCCAAAAGCTGAACGCCTTATTGATTAATCCATTGTTTTACTGCTTTGGCGGTATGAATCGGAGCGTTGTCATGTTAGTACGTACAAGGTATGAGTCCAAAGAAATCATTAAATTTTGGAAATGCTTCTTCCAGAATGTTTTTGTAAGTCATTGCAGTCATTTTGTTGGATACAAAAGCAAATTCTAATGTACGATAATACGAAATGGCACCCCATACCATTATGCCGCCCTCTCGGCTATGTCTGCGGCTCAAAAATGATTCCTCCTTATTTAGATCATGGAAGTAATAATTATACCCATCGGGATCATCAATATTAAACTTTTTTCATCGGAAAATACAACTTTAAACCATTTGTCGGACCATGTCATTGTATTTTTGGCAAACTGTAGACGTTTTGGCAAACTGTAGACGTTCGTCGGACTATGTATGGGCACGACTTTAAAATACGGTGCACTGTTCTTAGACTGGCCCTGACTCCACTTTTTTCACGGCAGAATTTGATGCAATTCTAAGAATTTTTCGTCTTTCTTTTGGAGTTGTTGCCATTTTCTTCCTCCTTTTCATATTTTTTCCATATCTTTCCACGTTATCTAAATCTTTAATGTTTTTTGCTATTTGGACTGGATTCTGACCATGAGATTTCAAAATCAGAATTTTTTCTTTTTCAGAGTAATTAAGAGCCTTACCACGTCCCATTTTGAATAACAGCTTTTTAAAAACTATCAAATTAAAAATTCTCTAGCCGTTTATATTGGAAGAAATCCAAATCATAGCCTTCCTGATTAATGTTAAAAGAATTCCTTATTCAAGTTACACACGAAATGGTACCACAGAAATACATGTCTTTAAATAAATGCATAATTTTAGTATAACAAAATATGTATATTTTTTTTATTGCTTCAGGAAACTAAAGCCAACACTTTGAAATTTGGTTGCGCAAAAAATTATTTTTTTCTGAACTTTAGTTTAGGAGATATACTTAATTAAAGTTAAAAAAATGTGATTCCTTATTCGAGTGGCAGGCAGTGTATAATCGCTCTTCATTACTTACACATTAGCTGAATAACTCATTATTTTAACAAGGCGATGACATTAGAGGCAACTACATACCTCATATTAGGCATTTTAGAATTATTTCCAAGCTGTTCAATAACTCACTGATTTTAAAGTATTATTTGTTTATTAGGTTACAAATAACTAATGAAATGTCAGGATATAAGAAGTATTTGTTTCTTTTACCAAAACAGTTTTTAAAACATTTTTTTAATTTTAATTTAAATAATTTAACAATAACCAAAAATATAATATTTGAAAAAAGCCATTTTAGATAAAAAATTAATTAATATGCAAATTGTGTCTTTTCATATATTTAAAACTGTTTTAATTATAGGAATTGTTAAAATGAATTAAAAAATTAAGAAAAAGTAATACTTTAAAAAAATCTAATCATAAATAAGTAATTACATACCGGGTTATAAATAGATACTTACTAAAGCACTTCTATGTAATGCAGGCGGTATGTTGTTGTCATTAAAAAGTAAATACATCCGTAACTACATGCCATTACCAAGTTTTTGCTGGGTATATATATTTTTTATATTTTGATAAGTTTTCTTATTATAAAAATGAATTTTCTAGTTAACATTTTTTTCTTTTTTTTTTGATAAATGTCTTTCTTATAAATTTTACGTTTATTGAAAATGTTTAATAAATTTTGAATTTATAGATTTTTTTTATAGACAATTTGTAATATTTTTATTAAACAATTGTATAAACATAGATTTGGGAGAAGAACTTTAGAAGCAGCGAATAAGAATCATAAAAAAAGAACATTCTACCAATGACAAATATACTTTATTAGCTCTTTTACATTTTTTTTTTGCTGGGATAAAGTACTAAATTAAGTTATGGCTATACTGATGTTCACTAAACTGCTAAATTCTCTTAATTCTTTAGAAAAATAAAAACTACTCCCTTAAAACATTGTCAGTCATTGTATCAATTTATTTTTTTGTTTCAGTAAATCAAAAAAACCAAAAAGAACGATGTATTTGCGTACTTCCCCATGTATTTATTTTATCAGAGTTTAATAAACTTTTTGTAAATGTGAATGAATTTATCACAGAAATATAATTTAAAATGTATGTTTTATAAGTAGAAGACACTATCGATAATTTGTCAAAGTAGATAGAAATGACATTATTTTTTTTTTTTTTTTTTACAAAATTTAAGCACATAATACACACAAACATACAAAATACCTATACATACATATAGAATACAGTTAAAATGGGTTTTAAAATAAGATATGTAAAAATCTCTCAAATGTTGAAAAGAAAATATAATCAGTATTAGTGCATAGAGCAAATATTTCCAATATATGTTGTTTAAATAAAACTTGTGCTAGACAATTAAATTTTTTACCAAATTTTATTTATACATACAACAATAAAATGAATTGCCTCAGCATCTCTTAGATATTATTGAAAAATATTATATTAAAAAAAAAATTATAATAAATGAAACAGAAATTTATTTACTTTACATAAATTATATGAGAAGTGTTTCCAAATTATGAAGTAAATAGTTTTTTACTCTATTTTTAAAGACAAAAATTCTTTCAACATTTCTTATATCTTGAGGGAGATTATTAAACTCTAAAGTACCCATATATTCTACACGTTATTTTGTAGCTTCCAACCGACATCTTGCTATCGTAAGATTCATGTTATTTCTGGTGTTAAACCTTGTTTGGTTTCGTTGAAAATAAATTGTGTGGTGACTAATATTATGGACTTATAATAGAGTCCATTTAAGGGTAAAATTGTTCTAGAAATATTCTTGTACAATTAAATTGTAGAACGAACACGTTAAAGGCAAATTGTAAACATCTTTTAAAGCTTTATTTTGAGTCCTTTGCAGCGTTTTTAGTTCATTACTCTTTCTACTTGCATATACCAAAGGCAAATAATTTAGGTGGCTATGTATTAAAGTTATTATTAAAGTATTAGTTTCGTTTGCTTATTAAACCAATTTTTAAACTTGCAAATTAATTCCAGAGCCCATACTATGCTATTTTTAGGATTTTGAATATGTAGATTCCATGTCAGATTATTTTGAAAATAAATTCCAAGATATTTTATTGAAACGCTTTTAAAAATTTCTCTTCCAACAACAAATATGTTAAAGTTCATATAGTTTATTAGATATGGATCTTAGTAGTCTTTTTTTTCAGTATTTAACACAAGCTTATTTGGTCTTATGAACTCTCCGATTAAAGCTGCATTCTACTTCATATAGGCTTTTACAACTGCTTCATGCTTATAAGTGTAAAAAAGACAAAAAAACGAAAACTCTTATAATATATTCAAAAGATTTTTTAGACACCCAAGAATTGTTAATTCAATATGTTTAAATAACATTTCTTTTCTTTAAACTCTGTTTTTATAAACTACTCGTAGCAAAAAATTACCATTTTATCAGCAGTATTTTATTTATTTTTTGGCAAATTGCGTGACTACGATTATTATGAATTCTACTTTGGCAAAGTCAGACAAATAATTGTATTTGTACACACATACCAATGTGTTTCTTGCATAAATATGTATATTGTTGTGCATGTGATTATGTGTTGCAACTATAACAACAACCTATAAATTCAAATCAATAATATTTGGCTAAATTTAGAAAAAAGAACTTTTGCAACAATTGTGAATACAAATAATAAAAAAGAAACAATTTGGTAAAAACCCTCTTTCCTACAAAAAAAGAAAAAAAAAAAAAAATGAAGAAAATTAGCCAGCCTGAGAGCAATTAAGTATGCCGTCTGAAAATCAATGTTTATGCTGGTAATTGGTGTCTGCACGTGTTTGACAAACAGTAGCAGCAGCAGCAATAACAATATTAAGCTTAACGTCTCATTGTGCTAAATTATGAAAATAATAAAGAAAAATATTCTAAATAAAATATGAGAAAATATTTTTTTTATTTGAAATTTAAATTAACATTAATTTTTCATCTGCTTCAATTTTTTAGTATTATGAATTATTTGTTAAACATTGCCCTTGGGGTAGACCGGGTGGTGGTGCTCCCAATATAGATGTTAGACGCAAGGATATAACAGCAGTTGGTCTTCACTCTACTGCCCCAGTTGTAAGTGTGCTATAATCTCGTTAATTAAGATATTTTGTGAACTTAATTTGTTATTTATTATGTGTTTTGCGTGTTTGTTTTAGACCACCACCACCACACATCGTTTGACATCATTACAACCCTGTCGTTTTAGTGATTATTTTGCTAAACACAAACGTTGCTTAGATCCAGTAGCAGCTTATCATCCTCATTATCATCATCACCATCAGCAGCAGCACCATTCAGTGCCTCGTGTCACCACACATACACATCATGCGGTGCAACATATAAGTGACGATAATGCACGTCCCATGCAAGCCAGTAGCACTTTAACACTCTGTGAACGTGATGTGGGTACTGCAGCTACTAGTAGTGGTGGAGTTGCTGGTGCTAGCGCTGGTGCTGGAGGTATTAAAAGCGTTGGCAATAAACAAGCTGAAAGTTTGCAAATTACCTTAAAAGATCATCCGTCCATGTCATTTCGCAATAAGGGGCATGTTGATATAGAAGTGCGTTATAAACCGAATGCAGCCACAAAGGGTAAGCCAATGTTGGAAAAAATAGTGGTTACTGAAAGTGACAAGTGTCCTTTGTTGTTGGAGCATAAGAATTCAAAGATGGAGGCTAAAGTTTTGACAACAAGACCTAAGAAAACATTGGAGAAAATTGAAAAGCCGGTGAGATGTTAAGGAATTGTTAAAAGAATAAAAACTTAATTGGTTTGTTTTTTTTTTCTTTAATAGCCCAGCAAGGATCCTTGGGGTAAAGCAGGACCTGGAGGCAAACCCTGGCGTAGTACTAAGGCAGTGGGAAGTTCATTCATGAAATCGTTGGTAAGTTGATATTCACTGGTTTACAACAAAAATAGGACACATGGACAGACGTACGGACAGAAATAGTTATTTCGATTTTTTATATATAAAAAAAAGTAATGAATAAAGGAGTACAAAATTTATGTACATTAGGGTGCCCAACAAAATTAAAGATATTGTTATTCCTAGCTAAAATGAGGATGTACTTTATTTTCGGATATCATTTGCCAAAATTGTTGCATTGACATTATTCTTTCGCGAGCTGGATCAAAATTAAAAAAGGAAATTTTTTTTGTGGATTTCTTTTAATATATATGGTAAATTAGATACAGCTCGAGAAAGGATAATGCCGGCACTAAAATTTTGAGAGATTAAAATATATTTTGGGGCAACCCTAATGTTTCTGTTCTTTTTATATAAATTATGTTTTTTTAACCTTTGAACTATTTGCATTATTCCCCTAAATTTTTTTACAGGGTTGGACCAACAAACAAATGCTTAAAGACTTGGATCAAGACAATCCGGCCACCCCAGCAGAAAAACCAACATTTCGCAAATCACGTGCTTCCCGTAAAACCACAAGATGCTGTGATATTTGTACTTGTACATGTCCAGCCATGATCTTAAATTCCAGTCCACTTAAGCCGATACAAAAACAAAATCCAAATATAAATAAAGAGCAAAAACCAAAAATATGCCCACGTTTGTTGCGCCACAACAAAACGCTTGATACGACCACAGATAATAGTGCCAACATGAGGGATGGTGGCGTTGGTGGCTGTGGTTCAAAAGCGGCTGCAATGGCTGATAACAATGGTGTTGAATTGGTGCCATTATTGGCACGTAGACGTAACTTTGAACGTCCCATTAGTTTATCAACAACGGATGTTACCAAACGTACAGCATCAAATGATAGGTACGCATCCAAATTGAACATGAACATGCCTAGTAACAATAACAACAACAATAAAAATAACAGCAACAACAATAAATACAATAAAAACTTTACCAACAACAACAACAATACTATAAATAATACAAATAGCACAACAACATGTTGCTTAAAAAAATTCACATTGCATATCCGTTAAATAAAAATGTATTTTCCATTTTCATTCCTCAACTCAAAAACACTCACACACTCTCACATACATAAAAACACACATAGTACATACATTTCAAGAAAATTTGGGATTAGATAAGTTATGCCAAACTTTTATTTTTAGCTCCAAAATTAGCACATCATAATACCCAGAGCAAACAGAATGTGTTAGATTACTTAGATACATAATTAGCTCATCTATAAAATTGGCTTAATCATTTTAAAAGTTTATTAAATTCTTTAGACAAATTCATTGCTATTAAATATTTAAAACATCTGCGTTTTAACGCATTTAGTTTTGCAAAATATTTAGAAAATTTTATGCAAATAGATTTTTTTTTGGCACAGTGGGATTTCTATGAATAATACAGCTTTAAAATATTCAGCTCTATTTTATATCACAATATACAGTGTTTCCAATGCGATTTTTTTGGAAATAATTCCGAAATTTTTTTGCGAAATACTGTTAATATTTGTAGTGAATTAAAATTTTAACGTATAAAGATATTCTGTTGAAATTTGTATGTAATATAGACATAAAATATGTAAAATTAGCATATATTTGCATATTTTGGGTTTAGCAGCATATTTTGTCATATTTTCATATAAAACCTTTATTTTAGAGCATATTATAGCAATTTAAATGGAATATTTTATACTTAAGAGAAAAATTTTGCTTATTTTGCATTCAATAGAATTTTTTACATAATTTTCTATTAGTGAAATTTTGTTATTACTCTTTTGTTTTTACTATCAAATCCGATTCCATAATAATTTTCATTTTTAATGCATAGTAATGACATCGTAATATATTTATTTATTTATTTTCAATAATATTTCATAACCTAGCCTTTTGGCCATAATCGGTCACAAATTTCTACTAACATTTTATCAATTAATAGAAATTTTGTTATTTCCAGTTATAAGCCTTTAGATTTGAATAAGTGCAAAAAGGACATATTTTAGTGGGAACCAATTTCTTATAATATGGATTGATAAAATGAAAAAAAAGGATATATTAATTAATGATATTAATTTTTGCGTATATAAAGGTGCAATTTAGTGAAAGTGTTAGAAAGTTGTAGAGTTCTAACAGTCGTAGGTAATATATATATATATATATAAATTTATTGAAATAATTTTAGAATTTAAAAACAGTGGTCGGCATATTTATTTTGGCACCTGAGAAATTTTACCATTTTGAATTTTTTCAGATTTCCGAAAAATTTAAAATTCCAAAATATGTATTTTGATATATAGTATTTTAACTCTTTAAACGAAAATATGTTATTCCAACTTTTATAATACTTTTAGATATTTTTAATATTAATAAAACGTGTATCCTCCTTTAGCGGCAATGACTTTCCGGAGTCTTTTAGGAACTGAATCGATCAAGTTTTGAATGTATTTTGTTGGTATGTCCTTCCGCAAAGATTTAACCTCTGAAATTGTTCCTTTCCTGGTTCTTGTCAGATCTGCGGTTCTTTGGCGCTTTATATATGACCAAACATTCTCAATCACATTCAAATCCGGACTTTGGGATGTCCAATCCAAAGTTTCAATGCAATTTTCTGTCAAAAATGTCTTAATCATTTTACTCTTGTGGCAAGGCGCATTGTCCTGTTGGAAAATAAATGACGGTCCAAACAACCTATCGCCAAAAGGAAATGCGTGTTCATTTAAAATTTTTAAATATTGGTTTTGGTTCATCAAAGCGTCGATGGGAACCAAGTCTCCCAAGCCTTGATATGCTATACAGCCCCAGAACATGATTGCGCCACCTAGATGACTAACTTTTTCGACAATAGGAGCGATTTTTTTGTCGAGTTTTTTGGTATAGTCTAACAAAAATTTTTTTCTTTGACGACTGATACTCGAAAGTACTTTCGTCGGTCCATAAGACGCTTTGCCAGAATGATAGGGGCTTGTCCACGTATCTGTTTGCGAATTCTAACCTTTTATTTTGGTTCCTTGGGGATATACATGGAATTGATCTTGCTACATATGTATTAATGTTGGCTTCTTTTAGACGTTGTCGAACTGTTCTTTCTCTCTGACTATCAGAGTGCGAATTCCATTTCAACGCAGCGGCTTTGGGTGTCAAACCTCGATTAGATTTAAAATTTCTGATAATTTGCCGATCATCCTCTGCCGTTGTTTTACGTTTTCTTCCTGTTCGACGCAAATTAATGACAGATTCTGTTTCTTTACATTTATTTATTTGATAATAAACGGTTTGTCTAGGTATATTGTACTCCTTGGCAATATTTGTTACAGATATTCCAAGATTATACTTGGTTATAATTTCACTCCTGACGGTGTTAGTTAATTCCGATATTTTTCCCATATTTACACAATATTAAAAGAATTTTTTTATTTATCTTTCATCGAATGTTAATACTTAATACTCAACAATGACCGCTTTGTATTAAAGCTTAACACAAAAAAAAACAGAATTAGATGAAATTATAGAATGTCAAAATAATTATGCTGTTACAAATTCTTGTACCAAATTGCATTTCTCTCTTCAGAATGAGAAAACGTGAAGATTTTAACAAAATATTTTGCATACGTATACTTAAGAATTAGTGTAAACAAAATATCATGATAACTGTGCTGTTATAGGAATTTCAATATTAAAAAACAATAAAACAATTCTTCACTATACTTTGTCAAAATAAATATGTCGACCATTGTATTTTTTATACATTTTTGTGAAGAAGTATATTTATTATGGACATTTATTCCAATAGTCATTACTCAAATAAAGTGAATGGTTCGCTTACATGGCCTAGAGAGTTCACTTTGGAACTCTTATAGTGGAAGGTCTGAAATAATTTTGGAATTTCGGAAAAAAACAAAATTGTTTAATGAATTAATCCTCTTGAGAGTAATAATGGCCGGTTTTGAATAATGGTTCGCATGAGCCAATGTATAGGATGGTTCAAGTTGTTTTTAATGAAATATTAAAAGTAAAATTTTTAAAATAATTTCAGAGCTTAAATATTAAAAAATAAGTTGTTTATTATATAAAAGTAACACACAATAAAAAATTAAGAACAATTGGTTTCCGCCAAAAATCTATATATGTAAGCATATTTTTGTAGAGATTTTTAAGGGAATTTCTGTATAAAACATTATTATGACCCAAACAAAAAATCATTTTTTTTGTACTCGTATTTTTTTAATTGCATGTTTGAGGTGACTAAATTTGAAAATATTTGTGACTCTCAAATTCAACTCGAAAATAACTCAGTGCTGGCCATGTCAAGTTTTATTTCGATATCTAACGCATAGTGGGAAATCGTTGTTATTTTGTGATCACAATCTTTTATAATAAATTCACAAAATTTTTCAATAACAAGTCTGAAAACATTTTTCATAATATTAGTAAATATGAGTTAAATTCATTTGCAAATTATTTGGCAAACTCCTTTTAAATTTGAAATTTATGGTGATTCGTTTATAAAACTTTAAATTTTATTAAAAATGTATGTATTTAGTGGAGTATGAATGGGAACCATGATAACAGAACGTTTTTGATGTTAAAGATAAATTTTCCGGAAAGACAGCTGGGCGGACATAAATGGTATTATTTATTATTACCTTCTTCAGCTCTAAACAAAATTTTCACTGTAATGGATTAACTTGTTTCTGAGATATTATTAAAAATGTAGTGATAAATATCCCAGCAAAAAAACTTTGCTTACTTGGATGAAATAACAACAGATACAATAACAATAGATTGCTTACTATAATTGCATATATCTTCTATATTGCTTCCAAGAATGCGATAACGTAAATTATCGTAAAAATCGTGTATTATAAATGAGCTTTAGTAATGCTTATATTATCCTTTCTACAATTTTATGAAGCGGTTTTATAATGTATGCATTGTAATGAATGATTTTTGTTCGAGATGAGCCGCCTAGAAGCAATAGAAATGGATTTCAGTGCATTACGGTAAGGAAGAGTGTCTTTCGCACTCAGTCAATAAATTTTGCTATTGTATTTTTGGCAGCTATATGGAAGCTATATGCAATTAAGTAAACAATCTATTGCTTTTATCAGTTGTTATTGCTTCCAAATATCGAAAAGTTTTTGCTGTGATAAGTAAATAAGTTAATAAGCTTTTTTTATTTTTATTAGTAACTCAGAAATCAATCAATCATGATAAAAATTTACAGAAGTATTACGGTTATAATAGTGAAACACGTTTATGTTTAACATTTCTTAAACAAATTTAGTGCTATAACTACGTCCTGCTCAGAGAAAATATTTAAATATTTCCTACCTTCATCTGCATATATCCGCAAATAAAATTTAAAAAATCCAATATATCAATCAATCTTTCATTTTATATGGATTTAAGCGCGGAGCCAATATAAGGGAGCAACAAATACTCATTCCATTAATTATATTTTACAACCAAAATATTGGAATGTAATCTGTGCAAGTATTTTAAGCACTGTTCTATTGTTTTTCTAAATTTATGACTAAAAATAAAATCCACACAAAGTTCTTCATCGAAAATGGTATAAACTATATTCCAAAAAGTTACAATGCAAGTTTTTTTTTTAAAAACTTTTTTATTTTAAATATACTACATTTAGTGAAAATTTTTGGACTATTATTTTGGTTGGAATTTTGCAATATTTTCCCATTATTGTTCATGACTCTTTACAGTAAATTTAAATGTTTATAAAATTTAACAAATTTTAAAAAATATGTATGATCAACTTGTATTGCAGCATTTCGCACAGTGTAACGGTACACAAGTTATGGAATTATGAAAAAAAAAACATTTTGTAATCACTGTGCGATAATCTTCAATAACTTTTAATTGTTTATTCTTTTTTCAAAGATATTGAAAAAGAGTGTGTGAAAATATCAAATATCTTAAAAATGCCCTTTTGCTCTTCCGTCCTTAATTTTAATATATCTTTGTGGTAGTTCTAAATTTTTAAAGATTTTTTAATAAATTCTCGAAAATTTTAGTCAATTAGAAAGAAAAGAAAAAAATGAATTAGATCTTAACTATAATGTGTGATCAGATTGACCAAGAAATTCTTTGCGAAATCCGCTTGGTAAAACATTAATTTTAATTAAACTAAGATTCTGATCTCCTCTGTGTATTACTATGAAAATAATAAAAGAAAATTTGTGTGCATATAAAAAATAGAAACAGATTAAATATTTTGTATTTATTTCTTAATACTTAATTGTGCAAAATTTAAGAAAATCTAAAAAAAACAAATAATTCATTTCATGTAAAAATCATTAATTTTTCTCTTTATCTCTAACACTATAATTAGTTTTCTGCATGCACCTTTTTGTCCGTCCATTTTAATCATTAAAAAAATTTTAAAACTTATTTATATGTGTGTATTTTTCCTCTACTTCTCTTATGTATTTTTCTTATACATGTATTTGTGTAACTGTATATATGTGTGCGTGTTTTACATTTATATCTTATACAACAAGCAGAACAGTAACAATTGTAATTAAATTACAATTACAAAAGAATTAGTTACAAATAACAACAAAACTTTCAATAATAACAACAACAGTAACTACTTGAAACAAAAACAAGAAAAAAAAACTTACTGCCCCACAAGTGCGCATACTTAAAAAAAAAAACAAATAAGAATTTCTTGCATTAAGTTTAATTTTACTAATCTATAACACGAACAAAATACAAAATAGAAATGTAATATTAAACTAAACCAAACTAACCAATATTTATATTTTAAACAACTCGTACTAATCTACAAAAAAACAAACAATCAATAAATAACCACCCACTAAAAATTATAAATTAAAATAAAAAAAACAACACCCAAATACCTACAACATCTCCAACCACTACTACTACTACTACAACTATTATTGTATTGAATTGCATCTGTATAAATAGACTCCACACAGTTGCTGCGGCTGATGTTGCAACCACAGATATGCGTTACTTGCATGACCTCAATTGTCAAGTGGCACAAAAAAGACGTTCGATTAGTATGGCCCAGCAGCTAGACCGAGAAGAGTGTAATCAACATTTTATGGTCTTTGATACATATTGGGGTCGTCCCGGCCATGGGGCGCCGCCCGTGCAAACAAATAGAAAATTAAAATTGGACAATTTGCTTTATGGCTCACCGAATTGTACTTCCGAATAAGTAAAGCAGAATTTAGTGCAATGCAACCAAAAAGAAAAAACTGCTCGTAAATAAAAAAAAAAAAAAATGACTAAATGAAGGAAAAATCCTTAAAATCGTCATCATCAACATCATTGTCTTACCATGAAATCTACATTTAATTTCTTTATTTTATTCCCAATTGCATCTTTCAGTTGCATACAGTCTGAGAAAAAGTTTCGCAGTATGTGTGTAGCGCAAAGACAAGAAGACGGAAAACGGAAATAAAAAACTATTTTAATTGAGTTTATTTGTTGTTATCATTTGCCAGACTAAAGAAAATAAATATCTAAACTTTCACCAACTTCCCAGGTAGTAAGATGGTAAAAAGTTTATAGCCACGTTTAGGATTCAGGAAAAATTGTTGAAAAACTTATTTCTTTGTTTTGTTTGTAATCAGTTTAATGGAAAACTTTTATTTACTTTTAATAAATTTAATGTTTGTTGTGAAATAATTTGAAATTAGTTGAAATTAATTTAAAATTGTATGTATATAATTTATAAGAAAATTTTAAATAAAGAATTTTGTACAAAATTCCAAAAGAGTTGTATTAAAAGCCATGAGAATTTTTAAGAAATTCTTATTATTGCGAGGACGTATGAGTTATGTTTTAATTTTAACTTGCATAAGTGTAAATAATTGTATTTTAAAGTAAGTATATAAGTTGTAACTGTATAATAGTTTTTAGAAATGTAATTAGAAAGTAAGTAAATAAAGTGGTAAAATATACAATTCAGTGCTCTGTTGAATACCAGAATCAATTAAAAGTTCTCCCCACAAATAAAATGCCAAGAGACAAAAAAATAAAAATAGCAATAATAATAATACAAATATATATTTTCTATAACAAGCTCAAAAATACGAACATTTTGAGATCTATTTCAAGAAGATACTCGAAACTTTTTTTGAGCATTATGTGCTAGTTTATTATTTTAAATTCTTGATGGGAATTTGAAGACCAATTTTTAAATTTTTTGTTTAGTCCTTTTTTTTTTTTTTCTTATATCAGAATATAAAAACTTTCAGCTTTTTTTTGCCATTATGATATTGGAAGACACGCTAATATCATGTTTATAAATTTCTCCAGTTAAAAAAATTTGAAACATATTAAGAAAGATAATCATAATAAAAAGTCAAATTAATAACATCTGAAGGAGATGTGGATTTTTGTTAATTGTTTTCGTATTTTTTTTATAGCAAAGTGGAGTTTTTTACAAATCTTGAATATATAGATTAAGAACGGCGATAAATATAATTGATCGCTACCATAAATTTAAGTTAAATGTGGTTGATCGTTGAAAATGGGAAATTTTTGTCAAAAAAGATTTTGCTAAGGCACATCGCATGAATAGCAGGAAATTTATCATAAATGACTTTATTAGATGGTGTTTGTAATGATTAACGGAAGTATAGAGGCGCAGTAAAAAATTTCGAAAGATAAAAATTGTATAGACCAAAAAAAGAAAAGAAAAGAAAATTGCTTGGATTAAACAATTAATAAAACTCTAATAAAATATATTTTTGTATAATATATGGAGCAATAACTTAGATTTTTAAAAATCGCGATTTTAGTGTAAAGAAAATTTTTAAAATTTTACTAGAAAACCCTAGAATATGCCACGCTAATGCCATCAAACATTGAAAATTTCATAAATTTTATTTAAATAACTCAGTAAATTAGCTTATATAAGATCGAATGAGATCAAAAAGTATAAACGCACGAATAAATAGTGTAGAAGAATGGAAAATGAAATGAAATTGTTTTTCAACTTTGAACAAAAATCATGGTTTTAAGTCTTGTGACTTCATGGTTTTAAGTCTTGTAACTTCAGATCTATTATCCGTTTGTTTAAAATAGTTTTAATATAAAATTTATTAAGGATTAAAGTCAGTTTCAGCCAGGTTTAAAATTGTTGATATTAGCTCATATGCAGCCTCAGGAAAAAAAGTTGCAAATGTGCCCCTCTAGAAATGAAGACTAGTGTGTTCTTATATGATTCCCAAAATATTATATCTGAATTTTTAAATTTACATGAGATAGACCATTTTAAAACATCTTTAAAAATATGTATTTCTTTTAAAATCATTATAAAAATTTTCGTTAAAAGAAAATTAACTTAAAATTATAAAAGAGGCATATTAAGGCCTGGAATATTGATTTAAATAATTGTTATGTCTTTTTTTAGTCGCGGAATATTAAGGTTTTATTAAAGTTTTTTGTCATATTTTCTTTATTCAAACATATAATTTCATATATTTAAGATATTTTTCAAAATATATTGGGTTTTAATATACCATTAGAATGGTCTATTCTGATACTATTGAAGATCACACGTAATTAACCCAAGAGGTTCAATACATTTAGTCCCCAAAAGTTTAAATTAGGAATTTTTGCAAATTAAGTTCGTTCAAAACCGCGGTAATAATTGAATTTTTGAAATTTAGTCACTATTTTACACGAATTTATCAATTGTTATGATAAATATATGGTTTTGGTGACTAACCATTTATTTGACATAAAAATTAGTTTAAACAATTTTGGACCAGAAGTCCCAAAATATTACTTGTGCAACTGAAGGCTTAAATGAATACATATATCAGTAGTATTGAATGAGACCTTTTCAATGATGCCTTAAAATATAAATTACTATGGAAAATGTCCAAAATATTCAAAAAAATAAATATTTAAAAATTTTTGGCCATGAATTTTTCATCCACTGAAAATTGTAGGAGCTACTTCGCGAAGAACATGAAACTTTTTTTTTCTTGCCAAAATAAACCAAACTTGAGATTTTAAACTTTTCATTAATAAGATTTCGTATTCAGCTGATTAATACGCAACGTTTGAGAGGTCAGTATTTTTTTAGATATATAAATGCGTTTGTGTGGAACTTGATTTAGCGATGATCATCTTTCTGTTTGTCTGTCCGTTCGATGAAATTATGTTTTCAAAGAATATGTCAATATGAACTTATATAAATTACTTCTGTGGATTTTAATTTACTGTTGCAGATATTAGTTTCTTGGAAATGTATTTTTTTTGTTATTTATTTATTTTATCTACAGATTTATTCTTACAGATAAATTAATTATATAACATAAATAAATTTAATTTAAACTTGTCTTTATTTACATTAAAAATATAATATAAAATATTTTTAGAACTTATTCTATTTTATCTGGAATAACTTAAATTTTTCATACATATTTTTATTGTGTTATACGTGTCCTTTCACTGATTTTTTCATAACTTCGTACATACTAAAGTAATATGCGTATCAAGTTTCAATTTTCTTCAAAAAGTCCTTCTACTTTTGTTCCATCGTTATATTAAAACAAAGCACTGTGCATTATTTAGCTAATTTAGCTTTATGGCTGATTTACATACGCACTTTAACTAACATGTAAATAACAGCTTAATACTGTTTGATAAGCACTGTTGTCCACAAAAAAAGCTTTCTGTAAAACTATTAACAGTGAATGGAACATAAATTTCTCATGTTATCAAAGTTCAGCCAATAACTAATGGTATTTTTCACCGATGACGACAAAAATTTAGGTTAACAACATACAACAACAAGTAATAACAGGAAAAAGAACAACAAAAACAAATGTTGTACATGATATGACGACTTACGAGTGAAAATGTATTTCAACTGTTTGTTGGTATGAATATTTATTTGGTTGTTCATTTGTTTGTTTATTTGTTGTTGTTTCTATGTAGCAGTGAATACCACTGTTACCACTACCACCGCAAACATGTAAAATACATATATTCGTACAATTTCATATGAACTGTTAAAGCCAAAGAATGTGAACAAGAAGCAGAATTAGCAGCAGTACAACAACATACTATTGATGGGTTTCTGCTATTATTGCTGCTACTGGCTCTGTAGTAACACGGTGGTTGCTGCTGACAAAGTTCATGCATTGCAGATGGATGGATGGATAGATGTTTGGTTGGACCAAGAGACGACTGGGTGGTTGATTGTATGGATGAGTGGTAAATGTAAAAATATAAGAAAATATTGAATTGGAATTTAAAAACAGAAAAATGTATAATGACGTTGCAAATGGCACATAAAAATTAAAAAATGAAACCGGAAATGAACAACAAAAATTCTAAATGAAATTTTAACCAAGAAGAAAACAATAAAAAAAAATATAAAGTTTGTTTGTAACTATTAGAGAATTGTGTTGAATTTTATTTGAGTGTTTTTGTAACTAAATACTAAAAAGATGTAAAGATCTAAAGGTGTTTATGTGTATGTATGCGTTTTAGTTTTATTGAATTGTATATAAAGTATAAAATTTATTTATTTTATGTCCCTCTTTTTTCTAATAAAACTTTAAGAAACCAGGGAATAAGTACTAACTTCACAATACAATAAAGAACAAAATGTTTGCATGTTTTAAAACTTCATATAAATATGAGTATGTATGTATGTATGTATATGTGTATGTATGTGTATATATATATATGTAGGTACATATGTATGTATGTATGTATGTACGTAAATATATATACGAAAAATAAAGTTAATAAAATAAGAACCCAAGCATTTTTGTGTCCTGTTGTTGTGCCATAATAAAAAAGGTGATGGAAATTAGTTTTATTTTGTTCACATCTTTGACTTTGTGTTTATTGTCTTTTTTTTTTGGTTCATGTTTATTACATTTGAGAGTAATAAATATTTGAATATCGCATTGTTTGGGGAATTCCCAGAGCTTTATCATTTGTTCAAAATTGCATAGCTATTTGTTTAGTTTTTTTTTCTATTTTATTGTTTTATTCATTTTTAAAATCTGTCTCTAAAGAAATTATAAATAAGAAAATAAAATTTTGTTAGAAAAAAGAAAAGAATAAAAAGTACAATATATCGTAGATTTCGATTTTTGGTGAAAATTCTTACTAAAAAAAAAAAAAAAAATTACTGCAACTTTACTTTTAGCCAAATATAAATACTTTTATCGCAGATAGATTTATACTAGTTATTACCAGTAGGCTGAATTGAAATCAAATTTGTGAATGCAATAACTTTCTAAAATTTTAGTATAAAAGCTCTACTGAGATTTGGTTTAATTTGTTTGTAAAAGAGATTTCTAATTTAAAACGATTTAAGTTAAATGGAAAAAATAATTTTTTTAATAAAATTCTGCAACAAAATGATATTCGACAGTCACCTACACATTGGGAGAATTATGCTGAACATATCATGAAATACTGTATGGAAATATTAAAAAAGTATCAACCAATATAAATAATTGTTTTAAAATATGCGATAAATTTGAAATAAAAAGTTGTTGAACATCTTTGTACATTTTACATATCTCGATAAGCCCTCGGCTGATATTCAAAAAGAACTGTATATAAATTTCCAAAAATATTTTTTTGATGTTAAACTCTTTATTTTTGTATTTTTATTTAATTTTTTGTTTGATTTTCAAAATAGTATAAAATTAAAAAATTGCAAAATACTGAAAATTTTCCTTGAAATTTCAACGTTTTTTACACTTTTGAATTGAAATCTTAAAATGTCTCATCAAAATTATATTATGTATAATTATGTTTGATTTTTAACCATATGCGCATTTACCCATCAAAATTTTATGAGAATAAGACTTTTAATTTAAAGAAAGGAATAAAATTATGGAAATAAAATTTGTGATTATAAGCAAAATATCTTAAATACTAAAAGCAGTTTCTGAAAAAGGTTATATTTAAAAAAGTAAGAAAGATATAGTCGGTCACGCCCGACCATGTAATACCCTTCAAATTCTGAGAAAAGATCTTATATTGCGCCTGTATCCATTTGTGGGCCGATACAGGTATTAAATTTAATGCATTTTTCTATTAGATATAATATATTGTGTATTGATATCAATATTTATATTGGATTTTTATAGTTATGGCTGATTCTCGGAAGAGGGACTTGTATAGGAGTTATGGTAAATTATGAGTTGATTCTCACAAAATTTGGCATTGAAGTTTCTACTTATTTAAAACTTAAATGAGTCAAATATCAACTTGATACTAATATTTTTATGGGATTTATGCACGTTAAAGTGATTTTCGGTGGAGGCTTTTATATGGGAGCTATGACCAATTATGGATCGATCTTCATAAAATTTCGTCCACATATTTGTATTTAAATGAAGTTATACCGAAATTCATTAAATTAAATTTCATTAAATTATACCGAATTTCATTAAATTATTGATATATTTGCGGCATTTATGATTCGCGATTCCCTGGACCGATCATATCCAATTTCAATAAGCTTCATTCTTGCATTGAATTGTGCCAAATTTCATTAATATATTGTCACTATTCTGAACTGTCTTTGTTCACAAGGTTTACATGGATAGTCTGCCTGACGGTTGGATGGACGGTTGGATGGACGGATATCGTTATATCGACTCAGAAGTGATTCTGAGTTGAACGGTGGGTAACGTAAGATATAATAAAAGAATGCGATAAGAGAAGTAGAATTTACAAAGGTAATACAAAATATAAATTATTGGCACTTTCAAGATCACTTTACATTTATTTCATAAACACCACAGAATGGAACAAAATAATGTAATATAAAAACTTATAAAAATTATTCAACACCCACCTTAAAATATACCATTCATCTCAGTTAATTTCTGAGTCCGTTTAACGCCTTTCTATAATGATTCTTCTATTTCTCTGTCCCTTAAAAAAATTTAGAACTAGACCTATCTTGTTAAGAGTCCACAGATATAGTCCAAAACTTTAAATCATTAACAAATTTCATTTGATATTATTGTCATAAATAATATTTGACAAATTTAAACATTTACAAGACTCAAGGCCGGTAATTCCTTCGAAATATCATAATTTTAATGATTAAGGTTAATCAGCATTGGAGTTTGGAGACTTTAGTCGCCAATTACCTCTTTTTCAATTATTTGGTGAGTTTTTATAAATAAATCCTTTTTCTTTTGCAATAATAAAAATTATTATAAATAAAATATTTTGTTTTTAATAAAATTTAATTTAGTAGTTTTTCTTAAAATACAACATTTATTGTTTTTGTTTTTATCAAATAAAGAGAAATCCTCTTTTATTTTCTGAAATCCTCTTTTTTGGACACTTTTTAATTTTCAACGGTAACGCTGACCGAATGGTCCAATAAAAAACTACTGAAGTTTACATATAGAATTTTTCGTCAGCACACCGACGATGGGTGTTAACTAAATGTTTTCCTGTTGTTGAAAATATTAAATTTAAAATAAATTTTTACCTGATTTTAACATTTCCAGTATTATTAACAAAAGATAAAAAGTACATGTCATGATCATAATAACTGAAATCCGGATGTTAAGGAAATAAAGTGTTCGCTTTTGTTTTCTTGCTTTTTGGTTTCCGAAAACGAAAAAAAAAAGATAAATATGGTGAGGGTGTGCGTATACTTCCTGTTACTTCTCTTTAGCACATAAACGACTGCCTTTTTTTTTATTGTGTGAACACTTAGATTTGTAAATGACTTTCCTAACGGTAATGTTGCAACAATTTTGTAAGCGAAACAGGAAGAAAACATTTAGTTTCTTAAGCTAAAAATAAAACTAAACGAAAGTAAAGCCAGATTTAAAATCATATATGTACGTGTAAGAAATAAAAGAGATGTGGCAGATTTTTGCCACAAAATGGATTTGATTTTTTTTAGACATATAAATGTGTTTTTGAAACAATAAAAAAAGGTTTTTGTTTTACATTTACATTAAGCATGTTAACCGTTCAAAACTGACAGCTACAACAAATATTAGAATTGAGATTTTCTTAGCAGCAATGAAGAAAATTTTGGAAAACGAAATTCAAGAAATCTAAAAGCGTTAAAAGTAAGATTATCCTGCTATTATTTAGACCACTACTGTATTTGAGATTTTTATAAATAGTTATCTTTGCGTGTGCCTGTTTTATAAAGCTAATGACATCCCAGCGGTAAAAATTTTAATGCCTCCGTCATGCAGGTTTTCTAGGAGGTGTATTTACATCTTCTTTAAGATGCAGTTACTCATGCTAACCTGCCTTCTATAGTAAGGCCTTTAGGAATGCCTCATCCTTGCCTTCTAAAATATCCGATAAAACTTCCGACTTCCCTTCTCTTAGAAGGAGAGTAAGAAGTTATATTTTTTAATATATTTCGTTTTAAGCAAAAACAAATCAATGTATTAAAAGTATAGCGTCTTAATCCCCTTCTAGAAGGGAAGAAAGATTACAATATTTTTTTTTGCTTTAGGAAAAAACAAAACCATTCAGAAATCGTTACAAAAACAATATCAAAATTCAAAGAATTCATTTAGTTTTGTTTAATGCCTTGTTCATAGAATACAACTAGAAGCTTATGTGAGAGGCACTTTAAACTAAATTTTCAAAAAAATTACTCATTTCTTTTTTCAAAACACAAAAACAAAATATATATGACTATATTTATTTTGTTGTTGCATGAATTAGTTTTTTGACAATTTTTTATCTCTCACATAAACATCTACTTATTAATCTATGACTCTGTTTGAGTAGATTGTGTTTTTCTAAGTTAATTTTATTTTTTATTTATAGTTTTTATTATAGGTATTTTATTAAAACCTGGATTGTTTGTATTATAAATGTTTACTTTTGACAAAATAAATTAACAAAAACTTATTTTTTTTTCAGGAGAGTTGAACAATTTAAAAGAAATCATTAATTTCTATGAAAATGTAAATTTTTGGATAAATTGTTTTATGTCTACTTAAGATATTTTGTCAAAAGTTCAGATATATTTTTTAATTTCGAGTTTTTTTAAGTTTTAAACTTTTACAATAATCTAATAATAAACTACGTAAATTTGTACGGTTTTTCCATACAAATCAAAAACCATTTTTAACTAGTTTTTATTGAAAACCAAATAAGAACCACTAAAATAACTAATTATGATACGAGTACATCCTATTTATCAAATTTTAGAACCGTAGCTTTTATATACGATATAAAGAGAAAATTAAAATTTCAAATTTATAGTTAATAAATAATTTATTAAAAGTTGTTAATATTGAATCTATGTATTCTTTGATCGAAGAAATAGCAAATAGAGCGGAAATAAAAAATATCCAAGAAATTTTAATGTAAACAAAAAGTACATTGGGAAATAAGGTATGTAAATAAGGTATGTAAACGATGTAGTTTTTGAAATTTTGTTTTTCAAAAACCAATTAGTTTTTGTTTTGCTATAAACGGCATATAAGATAAAAAAAATGTTATTTTATATGCGAGTAAATAGAAAAATATTTTCTTAACTAGTGTAAACTGCTGACAGCTTTTGTTTAGAAGTTCTGTTTGTAGCATTTCTTTAGAAGACCTGCTGACTGTTTTTATTAAAGAGGTCTTTTAGAAGGGCCGCATCGAGTCATGAATGTGTAAGGCCTTGTTCTCAATGACATCGGGCGTAAAAAACACATGAACATGGAGTGCAGGGAGAAGTTTTTCTGGCTATAAAAAAGGCCTTCTAGAAGGGCTCTGTACCCATTCTTTTTATCATTGGGATGTAACAAGATTAATATTAAACTACTACAATCATATGAAAATCATAATATTTTTTAAGTAAAATATTCACGTATCTTGTATTCAAAAACCTCAGATGGATGTGACACCACAATTTTCAAAAAAAAAAAGAAAAATAGATAAAATAAAACAAAACTGAACATTTGTATTGAGTAAAAAGTAACGTTACCATATTAATTTTTATCTTTCTTACATCCTACAGAAATAGGAATAATGTATTGGTTGCAGTCGGAAATTGTGTATCCATTGGAATATGGGATATATAAGATATTTGTTAAAAGCACCATGGGCTAAAGTACAATATTTCAAAAGAAAATGTATGTTAAATCAAACATGTTTTCTTTATTAGACCCAAAACCTTTTAATCGGTATAGTGCTTTTAAATAAGGTTGAAAATTATATTACAAATATTTCACAGTGTTATCAATGAAATAAAAAAAAAATTAATGTACAATAAATAAAACATTTTCAAAGAAATTTTTCTCTTTTTCCCTTTGCCCGAAATATTTGTATTTTATTTATGCTCATTCTTAGTTAAATAAAATAAAAAGATGAAAATATGTACTTATTTATACAAGCACTTACGTACGCACATACATACATATATACATACATACATACAAACATATTTACATATATGTCTATTCTATATTTACAAATGGTTTTAAAGTCCTTAGCACAAAATGTTGTGTGCCTGCAAACATTTAAATACACATTGAAAGTCACGTTCTTGCCATTTATTTCTATAGATCACCTGATAAATTTCGTATTTTTATGGCAATTTCGAAAATGAACAAAAAAAAAAAAAAAAAAGAAAAAAAAATATATAAATAAAATAACAAAACGTTTTCTCCTGTTACAAATAAAATACTTTGAATATGTCTTATATAAATTTCAATAAAAATTCATACAGAAATGAAAATGATGTAAAATCATTAATTTCATCTTTTTCCATCTTTTTGTTATTTTTCACTCGAATACACTTTGAAAAATGAAAAAAAAAAAAAATAACATTTTGTTTTTTGTTAGTTACAAAATTGCGCACAGTTTTTGTTGAAGGCGTGAGTGTCAATTCATTCATGATTAATTCGTTTAAGATAAGTAAATAATCAAAGTTTCTTCTTTATTTTTTCTCTTAAAGAAAGTTTCATCTTTGAAGGTATGATATATATGTCATGTCATAGCTATGTTATGTTTAATTTATGTTTAAAAGTTTTAAGTAAAGAAAATAAGGTGGTGATTCAAATGATAAAAATATTGTTAATTAATATTAATTAATTTTAATTTTTATTGATTTCTTTTCAGTCGGAAACTTTTTTATGGATAATTTAATTCTAATTTAAATCTACCACTATTTTTTCCTAAGTGTAGCTTTCTTATAATTTGCTCTTGAATATTAACTAGAACTGGTATTTAAAATAATTCTTGGTTTAATAACAAAAATTTTAATGTAGTTTATTGTTTTTAAAAATATTTAAATTTTATTAATTTAATATATTAAAAGTTAAAAAAAAGTCCAACGAAGTGATTACATATCAAAGCGGAAAGAAGCAGGCATTTTCTGATTTTACTAAAATTCGCTATAGATGTTGCATTTTGCAAGTGTTGTTCAAATTACAAACTTTCAGACCAAAAATATGACACTTTAAAAATGAGAAAAATTGTACAATATTTTCCAAATTTTATTGCTCAGAACTTCTAAACTATACATTTTGGAATTCTAATTTATATTTCATTTAATAGAACAAGATATTGGCTTTAAAATGAAATGTATACAATTTATTTACTTTAAAAGTTCAGAGATTAAAATCGATACTACAAAGATTAAAGCTGAATGTTTCAGAAACGGTATTTTAAAATTCTTAAAAAAAAAATATTTAATGATAACACTGTTTGGCAAAGAAATCCTCCCCTAAAGACAAATAATTGGACTCAATGGACACGAACCTGCTTTCAGTTTTTTCCCATCAGGTCTGCATTTCTTTTATGGGTGCCTATAAATAGGCCATTATACGGGTATATTTCAAGAACGGTGTGTACGATTTATATAAATGATACACTAAAAAATACTTACTAAAAATGTCTTCAAGCCACTTTAAAATAATTTTTTTATATGCTCAATATTTTCGGAGTTATTTATAAATTATTTGTTCTTTCAAAGTTCAAGATTTTTTTTCTTAAAATTTCTTTAAAAAAGTGAAAAAGCCAAAAATTTCTGTTTTTATCTTTTGCATAAGGCTGGTAAGAATAAAATAAACCATTTATCATTAAAATTGATGCAAAAATCTTGATTTGATTTGCTTTATTATTTTATTAATTTTTTTTCTTAAACAGATGATTGACCAGATGGAATTTAACGAGCTAAACAAGAATCTGCTATTACTTCTGATTCTTTTTTATTGGTATGACAATTGTGACCACATTATTCAGCTTCTATGACTCGAGAACTGTTTGTCAATTTGGATAGATACAACTTTTATAGATGCCGATTAAAATTATCTTCAGGTTATCTTAACATTATTTTTTTTTATTCGATCAATATTTATGAAGTTAAGGAAAAAAATTCTTTAAATTTTTCATGAAGAGTTTATATTTTATTTAGCCATTAATTTTCGAATAACTCCGAAAATATTAAACCGAATAACCCGTTTTTTTTTGCAAACCATATGTCTCTACTTAATTGTAGGTATACATGAGTATTTTTAATTAATTGTGAATAAAATCATGATTTGTGCGTAAATTTTGATGACACATTCATTTTATTCACAGTTATACTCGTACCAAATTTATGATAATAGATTAAAAACTGCACATTTTTGCCAGTTTCATTTCTTAAAAGGAATTTCCAAGAAAAAATTTCTTTCCAACACTAATTTCTGAATAACTCTGAAATTGGTGGGCAGATAAAAAAAAATAATGTTAAGATGATTTAAATATAATTTTCGCCTGCATCTTTTAGAGTTTCAATTGCCTAAAGCGGACAACCCATTCTTGAGTATTCTCGATATTAGATATACCGACCCGATGAAAAAAGAAACTGAACGCAAATTCATGTTTAGCAGATCAAATTCCATCTATTCCACATATTTTTTTCTCGACCAGTATAATTAAATCTCTTGTATACTTTTGGTTTATGAGTTTTTAAGTAAAATATGATAAAAAGCAAATTTTTTATATGTAAAATTTAAAATATTTACAAAAAATAATTTCAAAGTTGATTTTTTATGAGGACATATTAAAAAAAAAAAAAAATGAAATTTTATGTACAAAATTGACTTTAATTTATTATAGTTTAACTTCTAAATTAAAGGAGTGTATAATATGAAATTTTACATGAGTTTGTAGAAGAGTTGTGTGTAAATTATATAACTTTTTTTTAGAATTTTAATTAATTTTGGTATAAAATGTTTTAATTTTTATAATTCTAATTTTGACCTTTGAACTTTCGAATTAAATTAACTTACTACATATCATTTTGAAGGTAATATTTTTATCTATACAGTGATATTAAAATCAAAATTTTATTGTACATAGTTTGAAGTTATTAGTAATTACATTTTACTTTGGTCCATAACTTCTAAACTAAATGAGTGTCCCCATTGAAACTTTACATGCGTAGCGAGAAGTGTAATTTCAACATTATATAATTTTCAAAGTATTTTAAAAATACCGTCTTTTTATTATAGTAGTTTGATTTGTATATGTCTAACTTTAACCTTCGAACTTTTGATGTAAAAAAACTTTATACATGTTGTTAGATAGATACATAGATAGATAGATGATAGATAGATAGAGAAATATATAGAGAAGGTTGATGTGATAGATTCGTTGTATCACATCTCCACCCAGAGAATGATATCGGTCCATTGTGAGTCCCTTCATTTCAAAAAAAAAAAAAAAAAAAAAAAAGAATCAGAAGGTGAAATAGCAAGAGTAAAAAATTCTTTAGGGACATACCCCTAACTCGCCCTTAGCCAGTCTATTCCCATGATGAAGCCTATAATGTCTACAAGTTCCAAGACCCGAACGTCACTTAGCCCGTCGAGAAGTTGACTGCCAAACAATTTTATCTTACGATGCTGCAGTCGTAGACAATAATATATAATGTGCTCAATAGACTCGGTCTCGTCGACGTTCTCACACATTCTGCAAAAGGCAGAATTGCTAGCGTCCCATTTAGACCCTATCAAACAGTGTCCCTTTATGGCTGCTATCATGATCCTCAAACTTTTCCTACTCAAGCCTAGAAGAGTACTTGTGCCTGTCCTATCGAGTGCCGACCATATCGCTCTCGACATCTTATAGTCCACTCTACACTCCCAAGCCGAATTGGTTCTGACCAAGATCCAATCGTTAATATTCCCAAAGAAGACTTCTTACAGCCGGCAATTAGACTGGATTTCACCAGATGTGCCCCCAAAGCTTTCAGAGCCGCCTGGCTGTCCACTTAGAGAGTAACCTCAGAATCCCTCGCAACGTTCTGTGTTATTAATTCCGCGGCCTTCAACATGCCAAGAATCTCAGCCTGAAAAACGCTACACTCATCTGGGAGTCTAAATGAGCCCTTCAAATCCGTGCCCATAATATAGACTCCCGCACCAGTACCATACATGTTGTTATAAGAGTAATATCTCTGACTTTAATATAAATCTAAAACTGGAGATCAACTATGTATAGTTTAGAAGTTATTAGCAATTACAGCTTTGTAAAGTTTATGGCATTATTTTGTTTTTTAAGCAGTCATATTTTTGAACCGTTAAGGAACATGAGTCTAAAATTTTATGATTTGAGAAGCACTTTCAATAACCAATATCTGTAGTGAATTTCATTGACATCGGACATGTCAAATCCAATTGCTGATAGTTTTGACATGAAATCATTCAACATATTATTTAATGTCAAGCAAAAATTGTTGAAAGAGGTTGAAAAAAAAGAAAAACTTCATAAACAACAATTAAAAATAATAAAAGTTATTGTAAATCCAGTAATACTTAATTTCGACATCTTCATTACCACGAAAAATACTTATATACGTATGTACATAAAAAAGGTATACATTAAGTGTAATTTATATAATAAATTAAATTATTTATCCTGTTTAACTTAACCTTTTGTGGACAATTATTATGTAAATATATGAAAGTGTATGTTAGTATTTAGTTACTAATTGCATGTAATTATGCACATATATTACAACCATTAGGATTTTTCATATAAATACATATACACGAAACTACATATAAATATACATATGTTTTGTATGTATTCATAGTATATGTGTCATAGAAGGATTTTTGTTAATTTTTTTAATAAAACAAAAACAATATATTAACATCTCAAAAGACTGAGAAATATATAGTATTTATGTTGCTGAATATAAAAATAGCACATATTACATATATATTAAACCAGAAGTTCTCACTAGCTCTCGCTTCACGACCCACTTGAGACCCAATTTTAGAGCAACAAATCGTGTGTATCCTTACAAACTGAAACAAAATATGTTAACAAAAACTCTAAGCTAAATTTTAAAACTCAAATGGAAAATTAATAATCCAAAGAAAAAAAAAATAATTAATTGATATCAAATTTGATGTCTAATAATTACAACTTTGAGGCGAAACTTTCGTGTTCAAAAAGAGATTTGAGAAATTGTTTTTAAAGGTCTGGACCCATGGAGAAATTCTCAAAATGTTTTTATAGAAAATAGTGGGAAATGAAAATTATTTGACATTCATTTGATATCGAAAATTTTCTAAACGAGTCAGTAGATAAAAAGTTGTATTGAAATAAAGTTCATTTTATTTTGAACAAATTACTGAAAATATGAAGTTTGAACTACGACAGAATTTAAACTATTTATAAAATCTTGTGAAGAATTTTTAATTTTTCACGTATGTTTACAATTTATTGAAGTCGGAATTGATGAGGTTCAAGATTTGTTGGATTAAAAAAAAATTACCAACTATTTACTTTAAATCAAGATAAAGTTAACTTTCATAACTACGACTTCAGTTCAGAGCTGTTATGGGATCTAATAATTTTTAACAACTTTTATTCATAACTACGAGACAGTTTATAAGTACGAATATATGAATAAATGTTTTCTATAAATCTTTAGAGAAATACTTTAAATTGTATGTTCAAACAAAAAATTTTCGAGACCTTCCTGCAATTTTCGTACGTACCCTTTGTGGGTCACGGAACTCTGCAAAAACTTCCATTGCCAAATAATGAGTTAAAATACTATATTATAATAAGACTACACTATTTACACTTTAGCAACTTAACTAATTAGAGGCAACTAGTTACCATATATGCTTCCAAATAGGGTCTTAAATAATGAATTACTCTAATATAAATGTATATAAATCTGCTTAATAGTTACATAACTAGTACATGTAACTAGTGCAGAGAAAAATTAATTGTTGACACAAATGTATTTCTAGGTAATGTGGACGGAATGTCGATGTTTGCGTTGCGTTAAAAAGAATGTCAATCGGTAACTTGATTAGTCATTAGGGAAGTCAGCAAAGGGTAGAAACAAATTTAATTAAGTTCCTTGTACTAGATATAGTGTATAACTTTAAATATAAAACGTTCATTACATCAGAGTTTTATGAGATAGCGACATTTTAATTTTGAAGTTTTTTTGCTGTGTGCACAATTTTGATCCTTAATTCTCCCTCAGTATCCCATCTTTGTATCATATTACGACATGGTTGTATGCGGGTAAAAAGGGACATTTTTAATCTTTCCACTTTCAAAAAATTCTAAGATATATTCACTTTAGCTCTTAACGAGATAAAAAAACTCCTTGAGGAAGCATATTTAATTGGTCGTCAATGGGTTTACTTTGAGACGTAATGGAATAAAAGTAATAGTTTTCTGCTAATTAGAATGAGTTTTTCTACCAAACCACAAACATATTTTCAACAGGTTTTTCTAGTGTTGTGTAGTTTATTCAGAGAAATAATGATGTGGTTCTGATTAAATCAGTTCTAGAAGTAATGACTTTAGAATAAGTTCAAAAGTTTTTCCTGAGTTTTTTTTTTATAGAACATAATAAAAAATTTTAATAAAAGTTTTAAATATGTCGGGAAATTTTCACGGAAAAGAAAATATTATAAAAGAATTTAAAGATATGTTATAAACGATTCCTAAATATTTTCAACGTCTCTTAAAACTAATTGTCATTATTGCCTTATAAATATATATGTATATATATTTAAAATTCATCAAATATTCTCAGCGTCGCCTTATCGAAAAGTATTGGCTCACAAAAAACTGTATAATTTTTTAAATTGAATTTTTAAAAGATTGTATTAATATAGAGTCTTAAGTAATTAAAAAAAAAGCAAAAAAAAAAAAAAAAAAAAAATGCTAATACTACATTATTTCTTTAATTATACATTGGTATGAGTTTGCTATCTTTACAAACAAAAATGTATTTGCTAAATTTTCATGTATGTAAAAATGTCTTCAAATATAAATAGTACCTTTTTTTTATATACAAAACCGAGAGCCATATAAAAAAGCTAATTACCATAAGAAGAAAAATGAAGGAAAAATTAAAAAAAAAAAATATGAAAAATGAACAAAATAAAATGAAATAAAAACACGCAAATTACATACTACATACATATTTGAATAATACATCCCTGCAAGCATTTAGTGAATTCTTTTTCGAAATAGATCTTCGCCACTCTTAGAAGTGCAATAGAAGATTTCTCTCAATTTTCCAACAACAAAATATATTAGTATACGAATTGAATCTTCTAGACGTAACTTCTTTAATCACTATTAGAAGTTGTTTGGATAACAGTTATAGTTATCCAAAAACGAAAACACTATTTTTCAACATCTTTTCTAGCATTTGAAAGATTGTTGTTTACCAATCCACATAAACTGTCGAATTCGGCACTCTAAGATGATTAATAGTAGAATGTGCAAAACTTTATATCATAAAATCATGATTTTGACGATTGTTTACATTTCATAATGGAAAAAAGAATAAGCAGAAACAATATAATTTTTCTTAGTAAAAATATAAGTTTTGAAGTGATAAGAGTGAAAAAATATTGATATTAACTAAAATTGTTTATATAAGCTGATAAAGAAACAAAAAATTCATAAGTTTTACTTATAAAAGGAAAATTAAGAAAATAAGGTAAGCGTTTATTAAAATTAAAAAGAAATTATTAATATTTCAACTAGTTCTGAGCAAGCGAATAAATTTATAAAAACATTTTCTATAAAATTAAAACATGTTATGAACAATTTGAGGGCCAGAACATGGACAGAAAATTCTGTTTTATATAAAATTCTTGATAATTTAAACAACATTTTTTAAAAGTGTGAGAGTTTGACTTATGTATGATATGCTCGCAGCAAAAAATTACGAATTCAATTTTACAAGTCTATTCTGTGGAAGGTTAAAATTTATATATATATATATATATATATATATCAAATTTTGGGAATGTATTGCATTAGCATAGCTGAATTTTTACAAATTTTAAATTAAATTTTTTTAAAAGTTTGAAAAGAATTCAAAGATTGTTCTTGTTATTAAATATTTTGAAGAAATTGTTTTGTTGTTGTAATGCTTGAAATGTGTAGAGTAGATTGTGGTAATTTTTGGTTAAGTAGCGATATTTATTTCCAAATTTCAAAAATCTTAAATATTGACGAAAATGATTGAAAAAACTTTCAGGGCCAAGATAAAATTTAAATAATGATTTAAAATGGTACATTATCATTAAAATTGGTAATAAAGTATGGAAATGATTAAAATATCATATAGTTTTTAATAAAGGGAATCCCCTTTATAAAAATGGAAATATTTGAAATAGAAATTCGAGAAAATTTATTATAAATATTTTTTCAAATATTTCCAAAATGCTTAATAGTCAACTATTTGTTCAGCGAGAAAGTATGATTTTAGATAAGTATATAGTGTTCGCCTTGTAAAAGGTGCAATACATTTGTTCTTTAATTATTTTAGAAAAACTGGCGATTTTAGAAAAAAAATTAACCAACAAATTTTTATTTATTTTAATTACATAGAAAAATCAATACAAAATTAAAATAAATAATAATGTAGTCTTGTAATATTTAGAAATCGTATATTATATTACTAAACATTTTGGAAATATTGAATTACACATTTTATAATGCGAACATCATAACCTTTCTAAAAATCATACATTGTCGCCGAACATACTAATAACTGCACGAAATTTTGCAAATATTCCAATTCATTTGAATTAAAAATCTTTCTGTGCATTTATATTCATGGTTTTCTGTAGAAAACACAAGGAAGAGTTATTTTTGTTATTTAAAAAATAAATTCGAATATTAATAATTATTCTTATTTTATTATATACACCTACTTTATTAAATTTGAAAGAAACAAATATTCTTTTCTAATTTTGTACTTAAAATATATCTTAGTATTCTTTTTTAATTTGTTTTTTTTAATGTTAATTTGAATTGAAAATATTGTTGTGTAATTAATTTTATTGCTTTCCATAATAAATATCAGAAAGAGTTAATTTTAATATTTTTACTTTTGATAATTTTGTTCATTCCTAATCCTTTATTTTAAATTGTAAGTGTTACTAGCATTATTATTTTAAAAATTTTATGCAAAATAGTTTTGAAATTCTGCAAATATTTTCTATCGAAAGTGTAACTACGTCGGCACACCGGGAAGTTGATGTGTTTCGCTTTTACTATCGAATTCTCATATAGCATCTTTTGAGTAACGCTTTAGTGGGATTGAAAGATTCGAATTATGATGTTTTATTAGACACTTTTTACTGTGGAATAGTAGATCTTAATACGTGACGTACAAAATTTACTAAAGCGTTACGAATTCTGATCTACTCAGTAACACCGTTCGGGGAGAAATGTGCCACTAAGAGATAGTTCCTTTTGAGTAACGCTTTAGTGGGGATTTGAAGATTCGAATTTGTCACATTCAATACTGACTAAAGCGTTACTCAAAAGGAACTATCGCTTAGTGGCACAGTTCTTCCCGAACGGTGTTACTAAGTAGATCAGAATTCGATAGTAAAAGCGACGCATATCAACTTCCTGGCGTGTCGATATAGTTACGCTTTCGATAGAAAATGTTTGCAGGGATACATTAAGTAAAAGATGAACCAACTCAAATACTTACACAAATACCTAAATAAAAAATGTTTGTGTATGACACAAATATAACAATACTAGTAAAATAACAACATATGTCAGAACTCGGCAATATATTATTTTTAACAATGTGATCAGTAATTTGAGAAACAAAAGCCTTATGTGGATAACAAATATTAAAAAAAAAAATCTAATAGAAATTACGAGCTACATAATTACATACTGCTACAAAATGATACTTTTTGAATTTCACTTGGAAAACGATCTAATGTGGATTGAAGATCTTCTTGAGGACAGCACAAAACAATTTTAAAAAATTTAGATATTACGAAAAAATCATTTCTAGGGTAGTTTTTGCACTATAGGTCTTGTAGATTCATAAATTTTAAGTTAATTTAAAATTTCTAAATTGATTTTGAACGCAGAAGAACGTAGCTATTTAACTATTTTACCATCTTTTATATACACTCAAATTATTTTTCGAAATTTGGATTTGTTTTTTAATTTTTTCTGATTTTCAAATGTTATTTTTTTTATATAAAATCGCTTAATAGTTCAAAAACGTAATTAAGCATTTTCTAAATTTTATTAAAAAAATTCTTCATATATTTTAAGAAAAAAAAAAAAAAAATATTTCTTATACTTCTTACTTAGTTTTTACTTTTTGAATATAAAATTGAAAATGTATGGAAGTTTTATTAAGTTATTACAGATAAAATCGAATAAGTTCTACAGTTTTTGTGCAATTTAAAAATATTAAATTTGAATATGTTCACAACAGGCTTTTACAGAAAAAGTTGTAATAAATCGCAGCTATATTTGAAAAATTTTGGAAAAATATGGAAAACATTTTCATAGAAGTTGTTTGAAGATTTTCTTTTAATATTTAACCAAAACGATTGAAAATAGTGTTTCTTCTATTTTCCGAAGAAGTTTAAAAAAGAAAAAAAAGGAACGAAAGAATAACAGAATTAGAAACACATTTATACAAAGGCCTACCCAAAAACAGTTTTTTTTTCTCGAATAACTCGAAATTTTGAGGGTATATTGCAAATTTTTAAAACTGATTTATGATGTTCTGAAGAAGGGCGCGAGTGATTTTTCACTTTAACAGCGCGTTATTAATAATGACTTCTTTTGTTTGCATACAAATGCATAACGTAATAAAGTTTGTGTTTTGGAAACGTGATGATGGTTTGGTTCTATTTCTTCTTCGTCTTTACTATTTATTTTTTCACTGTAAAAAGTTTTTATTTTTTATTTTCTATGAATTAAAATATGCAGAAAATTTATACATATGTATGAGGGAAGCAGGACAAATGTATGTGTGTATATAAAACATCTTATGTTTGTATGAAACAGATATGTATGGATGTATGTATATATGTATGTATGCATGTATGTATGCTTATATGTATTTATGTAAGTAGAAATATTTGTAATTGTTGTTCTTGTTGGTTTCATTACTTCCTACTCAACAAATATCATCTGCTGCTTTTGGTTAGTATTGTTCAAAAGTATTCGTGTCGATAATTATGTTACTAATGATTATTATGTTAATGATAATGATTTCACTTGTTAAATGTTGATGACATTTGCTCGTTTATTGTTTCTTCTTGTTTCCTTTTCATGTTTTATTTTCTTTTGCTCTGCAAATAATTACAGAAAATAAAACAACATCATTAAAATAAGATACTATAAGATACTGAAATAAACATCGGTTGAAAAGTGTTGTGATTTTTCTTTTGCTGTTTTAATTTTCATTATTTTAAAAGGAAATCAGTTAAATCTGCAGTCAAATTAAGTCGTTTGTGCAAAAATTATTTGGAAAATATTTACTTTGAAGTCTTGCCTAAAAAATAAAACAAGTGAAAGTGCTATATTCGGCTGTGCCGAATCTTATATATCCTTCAGACATGTTGAGATGTGTTATATGAAAATGAAATACATTATATTGGATATAATTACAAATATTTTTACCGTTTCTGTAGACACTATGTAAACACTAAAAGCTTTAAATAATTTGTATTTTCATATAAGGTTGAAATAGAATCAAGATTTTATAAATCCTTATAGTCTTATATACATATAATTATCCTCATAAAGATGAGGTTAAGTTTGTTTATTTGTGTATCAATCGCGACTAAACAGCTCAACCGATTTTCGCAAAATTTAATATACAGATAATACCAGTGCCAGCTCTCGATTGGACTCACATTTTAGTCCTACTTAAAAAAAAAATATTTTTTAATTTTAAACGTTATTAATGAAGCTATTTACATGAAATATGATGCAGAGATAGTGCTTGCACTGTTGAATATTATAGGTTATATTAGATCTAGATCGGATGCCACGCTTATATTTTATGTCCACTTAATTAAAACTCTCAAAATGATGAACCGATTATATTAAAATAGTATCATCCCCCGTATAAAGCATATATACATTATAGTGTGTCTAAGGAACTATTATAGTAAAATCCCTCAAATTTCGTGGAAGCCTTTATTCTATCCTATCGCATTGATGAAATGAAAATGGAATGGATAGGTCCAGTGGGTGAGATAGGCTCCATAGAAACAAAATATAAATATTCTCATCTAAAGGAGTATTACAGTGAAAGTCTTAAAAAATGTAAAATTAATTTTCACATCTAATTTCGAATAAGATGAATAGGTCCAAGAGGAGTAGCAGCTCCCATATAAATTAAATATTTGTTATCACATCAAATAAAGCAGCGAAGCATACCGGTTAAAGCTAGTAAATAACACTTCGGTGCAGAACAAATATTTTATAAATGTAATACAATATTAAATAAAAAAAGGGTGTGGAGGAAAATCTATGGACCGATTTGACTGATTTAAAAAACCGAAATTCGAAGAAAATATTTGCGATAGATTTATGCAAGAACGAGGTCCATAGCTTACAAAAAATCTTATAACTTATAAGTCAGTTAATACTGGATCCACTGAATTAATTTTTTTAATACAAAAATTCTTAATAAAATTTCCGATTTTTCAGTAAAAGAACGAGGTCTCTAGCTTACATAGGTGCATTCAAAGTTGGAAAAAAACAAATATTCCTTAGTTAATTGTTGTTCTTGAAAACAAAAATTATAATTGAAGCAGACATTAAATAAATAAAAACTTATTTGCCAATAACTCAGTTGTTTATAAACGGATTTGATTCATTCAATAAACTGAAATTTAAGAGAAATATTTTGACAGATCTATAAAAACCAAGCTCGTTCCTTATTTGGGATATCGATTCAAAATTCGTTTTGGCCGGTAATTTTGTAACTAATGGACCGACTGTGTTCATTTTTTCAGCGGAAAAATTCAGAAAATAATTTCCGATTTGCTTTTGCAAGAACTAAGTCCCTGGCTTATATAGGGGCTTAAAAAATCGACACCCGGTTTTTTGTAATATCTCCGAATTTTATGAACCGGGTTTTCCCAGCTTCATTAGAAAAGTTCTGGAAAATAATTAATATGTATATATATATATATATATATATATATATATATATATATATATATATATATATATATATATATATATATATATATGTGTTACCGGGAGGCTTCACAAACGCCATGTAAACCATTTTTGAGTCTAAGAAACTTCAAAAAGACCGTTTTTTGTACATTTCTCCGCCATTTATGAACCGATCTTGCTGAGTTTCAAACGAAATGATATATATATAAAGTTTAAATTATATTATTAGTACTTCAATCACCAAAATGATAATATTAATTAACTATAATAACTGATTTTGGCTTTAATTTCAATTATTTTTTAATCAAATTAATTAAAATTATTATTGAGTGTTTACTTAAAATCAACTAAAAATTTTACTGATTCAATTTTACAATTAATTAAATCCCTCCTAAAATAAAAATGCACGGATTATTTATTGAGTTATTAGAAATATTTAAATAATGCAATTAAAATTAAACGAGAAAAATATTAAAATTCCAAATTAGATTGACGGAAAGGAAACTCAGTACATATATAGTTTCATCATATAAATCAGGTTTTTGTAAAGGATTAATAAGACGCCAAGACGTAACTATATGTCAAGTTTCGTTTCTTTCCACTAAATTTTGGTGTTGTATAATTATTTAACTAGAATTTACAATAATTTCAGTATGTAATATATGTATAATGTAAAAATCTACAATAGCGCCAAAAGATTAATAATCTCATCAATTATTTAAAATTCGTTCTTATCAAATATTTATACATTAAACACGTCACGAATGACTGAGGAAACGATAGATTGAGCCCAAACAGTTGAAAATGGTTGAAAATTGAATTTAAGTTATTTTATTCTTATTTAAAATTTATTTATTATTATTTAAAATTCATACTTATCAAATACCTATACATTAAACACGTCACCAATGACTGAGGAAACGATAGATTGAGCCCAAACAGTTGAAAATGGTTGAAATTGAATTTAAGTTATTTTATTTTTATATATTTTATTGACACGTTTTTCTTTTTTCTTTATGTTTTTTAAAAGTTGTCGATTTATGTCAAAATTTTTAAACCAATTATAAATTTAATTACGTTAAATAATAATATGATTAAATTTCAATACAAAATTAAATAATCATTTTATTAAAAAATTATTTGGTACACTTTTTTCTGTGTAATGTTGAATGCAAAAATTTTATTTGCTCTAAATTACACTGTTTATTTTCGTGATCTTTTACTTTTAAACTTTTTTTATAAAATATATTTTTTTTCCAAATCTGTTTAGCATATTTTCGAGTTTTTATAATTTTTTTTATGAAAGCTTATATAACAATATAATAGTATTTTTGTTACTATAAAAACAGTTAGTTTTTCCAAATTGGATAAAAACTGTAGAACTATTTCGATTGAATGATTTGAGTGTAAAACAATTTTATATATATCTCTACAAAAAATATGCTTATATGTTTAGTTATTTTGTTTAGTTTAGAAATATTCACATCAAAGCAAATCTTGACATCATTTTTTTAAGTTTTTTAAAATTGTCGGGCTTAATTTGAGCCATAAAATTTTTGGAAAATATTCACTAGATTTCTCACAAAATTCTAAATATTTTATTTTTTTCCAAAAAGGTGGTAATATTTTTTCACTTCTAAAATACATTGTTTGTTTCTAACTATAGAATTTTTGAACTGTTTCAAAAGAAATTTTAACGTTAATTCGTCTAAAGTAAAAACGAAGGGCTTTGAGTAACAACTTCCCGCCAAGCCCAATCCAAACTTTGTCAATTTTGAAAAAGATTTTTTTAACACAAAAAATATTTTCTCAACTACTGCTACTACAATGACATGGTTTAATGGAAAAAGCTAATTTTTTAAATACGTTTTTCCCTTGATTGGAGTTTTGAGTATTTTGGCACAAAAAATAAGAACAATTTTATCTATATTGTGAGAGAATTTCATTGGAACATTTCAACTTATTAAAATTTTATTTCGGTTCAAGTTTTAGCATAATATGTTTCTCAAAAAAATATTTAGACACTAAATTTTAAGTTTCTTTTTTCTGTAATGACCTGAGAGGTTTGACTGTATTCCTCCAAATCAACTCAAAAATACCTCATCTATGTGAAACTTTATTTAGATATCTCCAACTGTTCACAATTTACAGAATTATTTCCAAAAAAGCGTTTTGGAACTCATGATTTTGTAAAAAAAAACAAAAAATAAAATAGATGTTTTATCTTTTGCACAGTGGGACCTATTTAAAAAGTGTTGGTAATTAATTTGTATCTGCTAAACTACTGGACGGATTGAAGTGAAATGTATGGTAGAAATATAGCAAGTTTATTCGAGATATTTGTTTTGAAATCGTTATATTTGTTTCTTTTGGAAATGTATGTAGGACATATGTATATCAGTGGATAGGTAAATGTGACTATTTTTATTCTGTGTTTATATATTTTACATACTTAAAAAGTGGAAGAAGCTTTACTTAAAATATTTTAAATTTTCGATTAATAAGTTTTAAGAAAAATTTTTTTAGTTTTGAAAATTTATAAAAAATTATTCATTAAATTATTATCAGAATGTTCTTTCGTACACAAAAAGATCATTATCTTTCTAACATATTGTATTAAAAATAACTTAAAAGGAGAAAGAAGTATACAATCGGTCTTGACCACCTCAAATGTTATATTAGATCGTTTTTCGAGTAAAAATATAGAGTGGAATTTTGTAGCAGAATTTTATTAAATAGTTTAATTTTTAAAGATTAATTGTAAACTTCATATTACTCGTATATTTGAACCGCAAATGAATAAAGATTTACGACCAAAAATTATTATTATTTCTAATTTAATTATTTTTTTCTAATTTAATTAATATAACAATTTAATCAAAACCAAGTAATAAGAAATGTATATACCACCCACCGCCCCCTCCCCTTTGTTTTTTTTAATAACGAAATTAGGATAAAGGAAAATCATGTTAAAATACTTGAGACTACCTAAAGTTAAACAATACCTGCAGTCATGTCAGCTATAACATTTAAGTTCCTTTCCCTACATTTTATTTTCGTCACTCTTGTTATAATTTTTTATTATTATGAATTAATGCATAAAAACTTAACCGCATTTCCTGCTACAACTGTAACAATTTCAAAAACCCTCATACAAATAACAAAATATTCTCATATATCAACTCAGGGGAAAAAATGTCATACTCAAACAAGGGAGTTAGTATTTTGTGACTTAAAAAATTTATGTGTATAAAAAAATACTTACATATGTTTCAGCTTTCAGATCAAAAGAGACGTTTCCCATTCATTTGGTTTCTTCTTTTATTATATAAATTTATGTTTCTCATACATCCTTTAGTCACTCAGCCACTCATGGAAACACTTACTCAATTACATCTAGATTTTGTAAATTTCACAAAAAAAAAAAAAAAAAAAAAAAATACATTCCTATTCTCACAAGTACAAAAAACAATTTACAACAACATATTTTTAGGTTATAAACTAAAAGTTTTTTGCGAAATAAACTTATTTTTAATTGCAGCATTTTACTTGAGATGCCAACTTTTTCTTTTTACTTCTTAAACAAAAATGTTTTTTAGATATTTGGTGGATTTTAGTACGAGTTTATGCATGTAGTTGGTAAAAGAAAAAGTTGTAACTTATAACTATTAAAAGATTTTTCATTTTTCTTAGTTGATGTTTTGTGAATGAGCAAAAAACATAAAACTTTTTTTAAGTGTTGAGTTTCATTTCATACCAAACATACTATTATCCTGTCTGCGATGGTTCGTGTAATCTTAAGATACAAAAGAACCAGAAGGGAGAGAAAAAGGGAAAGGAAAGAAAAATGTGAAACCTCAAATTTAAAATTACGAAAATGAAGACATGGTGTACCAATATCCATCAAACTTGTAAAATTAGCACACATTGTTTGTGACAGATTGTTACTCTCAATTTGTTGGGTATTAAATTTATTTTAATTCTCTTAAAATAATATGAATAAAATTTAAAAATTTACTAACTTAAAAATCTATATATATTATATATATATATATATATATATATATATATATAAATATGATTAAATTTACTTGAAGTAACAATTAAAATTACTTAAAGTACACAAATTTTTAAATTCTATGCCCTTTATTTTTAAATACTAAATTTAAAAGAAATCCTTGAAACACAAACAAATATTAAAGTTGATTGAACATGATGCTTTTGAATAATGGGTGCAATATAATTTTTTTTACTCACACTCTCCTCTAAAGACCCTTGAAAAACTGGCACAAACATGAATTGTAGTATTAAATACATTCATGCATTGAAAGCTGTAAACAAACATGTAGGACTCGTATTTTAAATTAAATGGATATACTTTAAATCCCTACATGTAGAAGTAACAATTTTACTTAAAAACATTTGTAATTGTATGTGAAAGATGGAACGAAGACACAACACAACAACTATACATGTGATACTCGTACTTAATGTCAGCTACAAAAGCCAACAACATAATATGGTTTTTCTATGGCTGTAAGCATGAGAAAGCAACCAAAAATACACACACATAAACATACATAACATTTACCTATACATGTGTAGTAACATTTGATTTTCTAGGAAAATACAAAAGGTGTTGCTGCTTTAAGCCAAAGACATTCAGGTTTTAAATATATTGAAAGTGCAATAGATTTTGCAGCCGATATTAGAAAGAAGTTGAAATTATATTTGTATCATCAAATGTTGAACTGAACATAGTAACACACACGTTCATTCCTACACTTGAATATTGCAACGAACGATGTAGAAATTTAAATTGAAGCAGATGGCAATATGGTAAATTGTTTACTATTGTATTCGTTTTGTGTATATGTGTGTGTGTGTATATGCATGTACGCATGCATGTATGTATGTATGTACGCATATATGTATTTATGTATGTATGTATGTATGTATGTATATATGTATGTATATATGTATGTATGTATGTATGTATTTATGTACAAGTAGCAGTTGGTTGAACGGTCGGATGGATTGTTAAGAGTCAGATCTAACACAGATTTTTTGCATTTAAGTGTGGCAAATGGTAAATGCCATTAATGCTCGAAGCGTATTTTCAAAAATATACAAAAGATGCCAAAAGGTTTCATCCATTTCTTTTACAAAAGAGAGAAAAAAAGAAAGTTCAAAATTCGATTTTTCTATACATATGGAGATACTAATAAGAAAGGTATAGTCGGTCAAGCTCGACCATATGACTCTACTCTACACAATGGTTATGTGCATCAAGATTCTGAGGGGAGTCTTTTATGCGACCAGTGGCCAATTATGGACCGATACTAGTATTAAATGTAATGCATATTTTTTAAAATATACATATACATTATAATATGTCGATAGTAACATTTATATGGGTCTTATGTTTTATGTACTTAAAGAAAAGGTCCTTTTGTGGGAGCCATGGTTAATTATGGGCTGATTCTAATAAAATTGTTCACTGTGGTTTCTACTTATACTTATTTGGTACAAATATTAATACAAAAAATTTTTATAGGATTTATGCACGTTAAAGTGATGAGTTCATATGGGAACTACGGTCAATTATTGACTGATGTTCATAAAATTTGTAGCAAAGATTTGCACTTATATAAAACTTACTTGTGAAGAATTTCCTTAAAATATCGCTATATTTAAAGCATTTATGATTGTTAAACCCCTATTCTGAGAGGAAATTTTTATGGGGGCTAGATGAAATAATGGACTGATCAGAACCAATTTCAGCAGTCTTTGTCCTTGTACCAAAATAATTTTTCATGCCAAAGTTCACCAAGATATATTTAAAATTTGAACTTATAATTGTTAAGTCTACTCATAAAGTGATTTTGAGTCGAACGGAATACTTTAAGATTTTGTTCTGTGCTTTACAAATATCTGCACAAACGTATAACACCCCAACTACCTATGCTGGTGTAGGGTATAAAAGATATATGCCAGCAAACATTTATTAAAACAAAATGCAGTTTTACTACAAACGTTTATTGCATTATTGTAGTAAACTTCTCATTTGCTCTCTTAGAGAAATACCTATGTAAGTATATATGTATAGGTACGTTAGGGTGGCCCTTAAATAAAGGATATCTATATTTCAAAATAAAATAATAAAAATTGAGCTCACTTCTGCATCAAAAATCTTCAGAAAAATCCTACTCGTGCTTTAAAAAAATTAATATTTTCACCACTTTAAAAATAGAAAGGGATAACGGTTATTGATTTCTAAGAAAATTAAAATTTCACTAATTTAAAAGTAATTTTAATTACCTTTTGACCAAGTTATTGCACATAACTGTCTCACCACTTTTGAAAGAAAAAGAAGCTTCACATAACTTGGATGACACCGTTTATATCCATTTTTGTATCTATTTCAAGAAACATAAGCAAAATTTGGCAAACAGAAGGGCATAGAAGAGTTTTATCTGATTCAATGAAACAATTAAAAAGGGGCGGGTAATTACAAAAACTAGATCTATAAATGTTATTTAAATCGGATGAATAAAGTGATTAATGAGTTATTATAAACAATCTAATTTTGAGAAGCGGACCTAAAGGGGAATGGGAATTCAATAAGTATCTTGAACAATAACTAAGTGAAGCTTTACATTCTGCAAAACAATAAGAACGTATAATTATATTGAAATTTATTGATTTATATACCGTTTTTTATTTTCACAAATAATAAAAAAAAAAAAATGATTTAAAATATCCAAAGTTTAAGAGTCCATAGAATCAAAATTCGAAATTTTTGAGATTTCACTAATCTGATGGTATTTGATGATATTTGATGATCAACCATTTCTTTCATTGCGTTATCAGAGAAAATAAACATTAAAAAAATGTATTTTAGAATAAATAAAAGTTATTTTTTCTTTTTGAACCATACTATTGTAGAGCTATTAAGGTAATTGACTCGGTTTTCCAACCGGTTTAGAAACCTGTTTTTTCGGTTGAAGAATTGTCGCATTTTTATATATACTAATATTTAAATGAAAATTTATTTATAATTTGTTTAACTGCTTAATACTCAGGTTAAATATAAGTTAATTCTGTAGATTTAAACAAATAATTAAGTAATAATTATGAACGTATGTGTACGCATATATTGATTAATATTGATTACTCCAAATCTAAAGTACTACCACAACAATTTTGGGAGAATAACTTTCTGATCGACTTCCATAATTGAAATGAAAATAGGATGGATAGGTCCTCAGTTAATTATAACCCCCAGACAAAGAAAATTTTTGTTAATATATATCTAAGAAAATATTATAGTAAAAGAGCTAAAATTTTGTGGGAATAACTGTTTGCAATTGAAACAAAATTAGGACGAGTAGATCTAGGTGGAGTGTTAGTCCAAAACAGAAAATTAGAAGGATAGCGAAGTGCACTTAGTGAAAGCTAGTACTACATAAAACTTATTGTCATTTTAGATGATTATTTTCTTACCTTAATTAATAAAAATAATTATATTTTATAAATTTTAGTTTTAATCTTATAAAATTTATTCAATCTTTTAAAGAAATATAGTCTTTTGATAGAGATATTTAATTCTGCAAAGAAAAAAAAAAAAAAATAATAATAAAAAAAAATAAATAAATAAATAAAGAAAAGTAAACCAGTTTATTCGGAATTTAAAAATATGCAACCGGTTTTTAAAATATCAACTATTCCAGCTATTCGAAACCGGTTTCTCCAAAAAGTCGAATAATCGATCACCCTAAGAGCATCAGTATGTATGTATGTATGTATGTATGTATGTGTGTATATATGTATGTATGTATGTATGTATGTATGTATATATGTATGTATGTATGTATATATATATGTATGTATGTACCCAGTAGTTTTTTCATTGGCATTCACTAGTATCTACCTACCTGACTACTTACCACCACTTGCCATTTTACTGACCCTTTAGTAAACAGGAAGAAGTCGAAAGTGAAGCCAGCAAAAACCATTTTCTTTATAACCAAAAAAAGTACTAATTGATTACGGTATGGGACATGCATATGTTAAAATAAATAGTTACGTAGCTAGTAAAGTGACTATTGGGTAGATAGATAGATATATAGATAGATAAAAATAATAGGTACAATTACTAGCTCTGGACAGTTCCCAGAAACTGTTGGGTATCTACACAATGAATACTAATATAAAAAATGCAATATATTTGTATACATATTCTTTATAGATTTTTATCTGTGAAACATATATTTTTACAGGTACATTTACTTTGACATCTATCCCCTTTATTTAATATAATTTTTTCTTTGTCTTTTTTTTTTTGTTTTTGGCAATTTGACATTTACCTAAATGTACATCAAGGATACCAAACAACAAACTGAATTTGATATATATTTTGGAGTTAAATTTTAACTGCCACAAATATTCATTGTAGTAACATAAAAAGGAAAATTTATTTAAGTTAGCTTTACGCAGCTTCAGATATAAAATAAAGTTGTCACATATTTTTTCACGATTATAGAGAACATTTTGCTACAGGGAAAAGTCACTCAAGAAATGACATTACAAATACTAAAATCAACAACATTTAAAAATATAAAATTCTTCCACATAATTTTGAGTTTTACTGGAATTTCTATAAAAGCTTTTACAACAATTTACTAACTTCACTTTCCAAAATACTTAGTCTTGCAAAACATAAACAATTTTTTGATAAACTTTAGAAATGTTTGATAACTTTTTGAGTTTTAAACAAATTTCGTCTTAAAGAAAAAAGCAAAGATAAAAATAAAGATTTAAAATGAATCATTACTTACACAGGTCAACAAAAGGGCATCAAAAATAATTCTACGAAATTATTATTCCTTCTACTAAATATTGTGTAGAAAGGCTAATGAAATATTTTCATCACTTCACACTTTTAACCCATTGACGACCAAAGAAAATATACTTCTTTCAGGAGTTTTTAGATTATATAAAATTCTAAGTGATAGATAGAACAAATTAGTCAATCAAGTTTTATAGAAAAGAATTCGATTATAAAATCTAAAATTTACTTAGAAATGGATCTACGAGTTTTTGGTAACCGACCTCGACTTTTTTAAGAATTACTTTGTAATGTACTTAAGAACAGCACAACTCATATTATGTTCTTTTTCTAGTGAAAACAAAAAGTACTATTTTGTAGCGGCGTGTAAATTGTAAGTCTACAAACATATTTTTTTAAAACTTCAATTTTTGCAACAAAATAAATAAATAATATAAATAATGTAATTAATTTTTATATAATCTTTTTAATTTTTACTAATTAAAACATGATCTTTAGCTTAATTTTGATTTGAATTTTTGGTCTATTATTTGAAATTTATTTACTTTAAAAAAAATATTTTGTTTCAATAAAATCAACTAAATACAATCGCATTTAAATGTGGTTAATTAAAATGGTTTTGGAAAAAATATTTTTGTCATATTTGGTTTGAACTAAACATAAAATTTTATTGAGTGCAAAATAATATAATATAATTTAGTTACTTCAATGGAAATTTTATTTTAAATACTTTTTGTTTTTGTTATGTGTTTGTGGAAACATGTGAACATTTTCAACTAATATATGGGCCATTAATAAAAATTCTTGATTTTAGCCAATTAAAAAAGATATTTGTATAAATATAAAGTGACTCAAATCACTTTAGATTCAATTTTAAAATCCATTCTTATTTCACAGCTTATTTATCGAAGATTTATATATAAAAAGTCTGTTCATATTGATTGTTTTTGACGATTTGTTCAGACATTTGTTATGTTCTTTAATGTTTTATTGGTATGTCATCCTAGGTTATAAAGGCTCTCATAAGGGTAATATGGACACTGTTATTGGAAAGTCCTGCAGAAATGAAGGATTTTATGATAAGTTTTCGATAATTAAATAAAAGTATACTATATATTAAAATTTATTTAGAAAGGACCTTACAGAAATATGACACATATTCAATGTACAATATTATTCATACACTACATACGTGAGTATATTATTATAAATTCTATTTTGATAAGCGTATGGAAATAATCGGAACTTGGCATATGGTGTCATCTTGGTATCTTATATATATTATTATAAGTGATTATCGGTGATTTTAACGGGGTGTATATGGTGTTATTATAAACTTATATACCAAATTTCGTGTCTCCCAAAAAAATTTGGAGCTTTCATATTTCTTCGTCTAGTTTTTCTTGTATTGTATTATTTAAATATTTTTAATAATTAAATAAATAATTGTATTAAAATCCGTGCGTTTATATTGAAGAAAGGATTTAATTAATTGTAGAATTTAATTAATAAAAATCTTAGTTGATTTTAGGCAAATATTTAATTATAATTGTATGCAATTTGATCAACAAAATTAATTAAATTTAAAGCCAAAATTAATTATTCAAGTTTATCAAAGCTCGTATTTTAAGATGACATACAAAATTTAAAATATTTTTTTTGAACATATTTTTTTCAAAAAATTGTTGGATTATTAGATTTCATTTAGCACCCACTGGGTTGATATAATATTCGTAAATATTTTATACATTTTTCTTTAAATATGTATATCCCTCGAAACTTTGAAGTCCTTTTAAGAGAAAATGTATGAAAATGACTATCACACGGTGTTATAAAAGTTATTAAGGACTAAATTCAGTTTCAGCCAGGTTAAACATTTTTGATAATGGCCCATATATGAGTAGGTGAATTTTAAATAAATATCAAATACTTTAATTGCAATGGAAATTTTATTCACATACAATTTTTATTTAATCAGTTTTTTCATCGTTTCTCGAGTCTCTGAAATATTAACTATTCATATGTACACATATACATATGTATGTAAATACCACAATTATTTACATAGATATTTATTTTTGTAACAACTAACATGTTATGCTTCAACTATTACCAATAGACTAGTGATATTTCTATTATTTTTATTATGCTAACACACGTACACATATTATATTCACTACAACAGACATATTTACTCTTTTTCTTATATTTTCTCTAAGACTTTACCGACATCTCTTTTGAATATTATACATTGTGTTTGTATGCATTGTTGCTATAATAATCGTGTATTGTTCCTTTGTTGCAAGTTTCTATTCCTTTTTTAGTGTCTTTTGTAAAAACATTGGAATTTTTTATTTTGTTGCTATTTTAGTCGTGTGCAAACGACTAAAATGAGTTAGTTGGTTGCTATTGTTTTGTGTACGTAGCAATTTTAAATGTTTTGGTGGTAGCTGGTGCTAAAAGTAAAAATATGTTTTGTTCAAGTTTATTCCCGCTGTTCCCTTGCTTTTGACATGACGCTTCTTGAAATACAGATTTTTCTTTTTCTATTGTCTCTCCACAAGATAAAAAGTTTTATAAATTTTTATTATATATTTGTTCTTTATTTTCACCGTGTTAATAATGAAGGAATGAATGAATGTACATTGCAACTGAATGTATAAACACATGACATTAGTTTTACAATCTTTTTTTTCATTGTGGTTGTAGTAAAAATTCGAGGACACACAATATTCTGTAGACAAGTAATACAAACAGCAAACAGTGTTAGCAGAATAGAGAGAAGTAAGGCGAAAAATATTAAACCTGAAAAACAAGGTAAAGATGTCAAAATGTCAAGGTCAAGCCAAAACAAAAATACCGCCATCACTGTTAACAGACTATAATTTTTAATTTTCATTTAAGGTTAAATCTACAAAAACTACAACAATAATAACAAATAGCAGCAACATCAGTAGAAATAACTAAAAAGTCATTATTGATTTCATTCTTTTGTAAAAGTTTACAGCAACGGGGGAATAAGAAAATTTGTTTAATTAAAGTAATACCATTCATTAACTGATATTATAAAAAAAATATACTATTAAATCAGAGGAAAAAATAATTATTATTTATTAATTTGTGTGATATATAGAATACAAGTTACTCATACGCCTAATTAAACCAAATAAATATTTATTAATTACACGCAGTGCTAACCTTATTATCATTTTAGGCTCCTAATTAATCATAGAACGATATCATCTTAGGTGCCGATTGAGTAGTTCCAATTTAAGTTAACCAAATTTTGACCCTTAGCTATCGATTTGGATAAAATTTGGTGCATGTGTAGAAGAGAATACACAAGCATGTAAAATGAATTTTATTCATTTTTATTTTAGAAACTTTGATTAATATATATATTTTTTTTAGATGGCTACAACTTTTGTTATGTAAAAGATAAAAGATTTGTCAAAGCCTGTATTATAAGATGCCATACAAAATTAAAAAAAAACTTAACATATTTTTTCTAAAAATTGAGATGTATATTTAAAAAAACTCCATCTTTTTTTATATTTTTTTTTTTGTAGGAACCTTATCGGCGTGCTTACTATAAATTATAATATCAGACTGTATTCCAGAAATGATATTATGATATTATTATGATATTGAAAATTGGAAAAATAAAAATATTAATATTAAAATTTTTCAACAACACACAAGCTGGGAATAAATATAAATACACAAATTTAAGTGCAAAAAACATAATTTTTGATATTAAATAGCATTCAAAACAAAATAGAGTCCATGACGATTTCACTATCATTATTTTTGGAAATTGCGATACCGGTAACGATATCATAATTATGTGGAAAAACAATATCGTATGGAAAAGGTACACTTTAGTCATTTGAGAGTCGAAAACATTTCTAATATGTGATAATTTTTATCACTAAGCTGATATCGTTTCGATATAGCTATAATATCGTTCAGTTTATTGGGCTATCTGATCACTTTTAAAATTTTTGACTGGTGTTTATTTTTATAATTAGATTTTTTATAAATTAAAATAATTTATAGTTTTGAAATACATACATACATAATTTTATTATAAAAATTAATTAATTAAATTCTTAGAAATGTCTGGTCATGTTCATATTATAATTTTCCCTCTCGAGCAAATTTTATCTTGATTGTGAGTGCTCAAAAGGATTTAAGTTTCTTGAAAAGAAAACGTGATGCTCTCAAATTACATTTGAGACAACTTTCCAATGAAATAAAATTAAATCGTGAAAAACAGAATCTACCATGCAAAATGACATATTTGCAGTTGCAAATGCCAATTTTTTAGGCTCAGCTTTAAAACAACAAAATTGTAGGAACCCAAATGCGCAATTTGGATTTGGTATTAAAATAAAATCATACCATAAACTTAACCGGACTCTATGATTGAGGTCAGCAAGTACAAATTGTAAAAGAAAAACTTCTAGAACCTTTAAAAGTTTTTGTGGCATTAGCTTCTTTGGAATATTCTATAGCTGCGATACAAGAAGCTGTCAAACAAAGCAATATGCGTGCTAATGCTTTGGAGTATGTGATTTGTAGCTTATATACGTGATGCATTGGATGAATTTGAAAGAGAACATTTTTATCGTTTGAAATGTTCTCAAGCCAAGCAATTGAAGAAAAAGTCTGACTTTATTAAACTTATGTAACAGCATGAAAGGAAAATAGATGCTAAAGATTCCGATTATGATTCTACCGATACACATTTACATACACCAATGTATGAAATTATATCAGCTAAACATGAACCTGTTTTAAAAGAACATAAAAAAACGATTACTAAAATTATAAAATTGTAAAGTAATAGAAACATAGCAGCAAAAAGCGCTCAATTTGGATGTTCATTTTTTTAAAACCTTACTTAATAAAATGGAAGAAACAAAACCAAAAGTTGTGGTCATATCATTGTCATCATCTTCTTCTTCATCCGAAGATGATTAATCAAATAGTCTAACATACTGTTTAAAGTAATTTTTCATATTTCTAATATGTTTTAGTTTATTAAATTGTTTCCTTGAAATATTCCGTGTCAAGTAAATCCGTTTAAAAGGAAACTTTTATCAACAATTTTCAAACTTTTATTTTATATATTTTTGCATATTTTTTGTTTGAAAATGCCAACGGACATCCTTATGTTGTCGGTATTTTGTATCAGTACATGCAGATAGAAAGAAAACAAAATAATAATAATAAAAAATAAAAATAAATAATAAAATACAATAGAACTAGAAGTAACAAAGCGTTCATTATTTACAAGAATAAGTTTAATTTTTAGTAACATATTTAATAAATAGAACGTTTTTACCACTAGAATAACTGAGGGAACATTGGAACTTATTTTTCATTTGCCACACCTTAATATATTTTGTAGGGACTATAGGTCTGTAGTATAATATTGAATTAATTTCTTTTAGGATAAATTAAAATCAATATTCCATTTTAAAATTTAAGTAAAATGTGAGGTTTTTGTACCAGTTTTAAAAATTGTATTAATGATTTAAGTAATTTTGAATTAAATTAAAAATAGGGCTCTATGAATTCGATTTTGTTTTATTAATTTATTAATAGCAAGTAATAATTTTTTTTTTATTACCCATTATTTAATGTGAAAGTACTATATGCAATAAATATTGAAAATGAAAATAAAAACGTTGCCCAATTATAAAATATCGAAAATTATATGAAAGAAGGCCTAAAAATTTACCGAATGTTTTTCGATTTTCATAAAATTTATTATAAATTATATCAAATTCAGTTTTCAGTTTAGCTATTTTATTACGTTTTTTCACTTCCTAAGAAACCCAAAAAATTTCAAAAGTCTATAACTTTAAATAACAATCACCCCTATCGTGAATAAAAAGTAGAATTTTTGTTCCATGAAATTTTCATTCCCCTCGATGGGAAAAATGCTATCCTGAAACTCCCATGAAAAAATTTTCCCGCTATAAGTTCATAGTGAATGTAAAAAAGAAGGAAATTAAAAATCAAAGAAATTTTTGTTCAAAAATATACACGCACATACATAATATTTTAAAGAAAAGTTAAAAGTTGATAGTTTGATTGCAACGTTATAGTGCAATAAACTATTTAAATTTTATGTAGTAAAAAAATTCGGCTACTTTTTGGAAACCCAACAAAATAAAAGAATTAAAAAAAATTAAAGTGTACAAAATGTTTAGAATTGAAATAATAATTTTATTGCAAGACAAAGAAATCAAGCAAGCACTAGCGAATTGATCGTCGAGGTTTGCGGGATTCATCTGACCACTTGGAGTTACCCGATGCATTGTAAATGACCTAATTCAATAAACAAACAAAACTTTTAAATTAATTCTCTATATTAGATTTATCCACTTCTTTCGAAAGCTACACAAAATACGCAGACAAACGACTTGTTATTTTACATTTTCTTGAGTAATTTATCACTTTGTGCCTTATCGCATCCTTAAAATAAAATAAGAAGAACTGCTTACATGTTCTGTTCAGTTCCACAGCAAAAATAAAGTGAATAAATTGAAAGGAAAAGTGAAAAAAATTGCAGGAAAAAAACATTCACGATAAGTGGAATTTTATTTTAGCATGAAATTATTCATGGGGAATTTTTTCACGATTGCAAATTTAGGGAAATTGAAAACATTTCGAAGGAAAAGTATTCATGATAGGGGTGAATATTTCTAGGAACATTTTGTGGAATTCAATGTTATAAACGGCGTCTGAACTGTGATTACAACAGCTTTAGTATGAATATTTCACAAATGAAAATGATTTTTTAAAAATATATTTTAATGAATTTTTTAAATGCATATTCCGTTGAATATGCTATTTCAGATTTTTGATTTTTAACATATTTAGCAAGTAGGGAGGAAGTCTTTAAATTAAAATAAAACGCATACATCTACTATAAACAATTTCGCTTTTTTTATATGCTTTTTCTAAAAGCATATACATTTTTTTCTGGTATTATTTTTAAAAGCTGAACAGGATTAAATATTTTATTTTAAAAATGTATTTGGTTACTTTTTAAAAATTTGTTAAAAATAGTAAACCTATATGTACTACATAAATTATTATTGAAATTTATAGTAAACAAAACTATTTTAAATGTACTTAATGAAATGTTAAAATTTTCACTTGTCAAAAATTCATATATAAATTGCATTTTTTTGTTTTGCACTTTTAAACGAAAAGAATATTTTGGAAATGCTGGCTGAATTATCCAAAAAGAAGACAATAGCATTTAATGTATTTTTAAAATTATACAATTTCCTCAATAACTTAAAGAGATATGAATATTTAAAATGGCAAACTTTCTCTATTTTGTTAACTTTTATAAAAATTTTAATAATTTTTTCAAAAAATAGTAAATAATTCTATTTTTATATGAAAAATGTGGAAAATGTTTTTCCTGAGAAGTTGAAAATTTTTTTGAAATTTAAACATACTAGATTTCCGTTTCCCAAAAATTTTAGATTTGTATTTTAATGTAAAGATTCCATATTCTACAAATATGTTAGAAACTCAAAAATTTTATATCGCATATTTACGAAAAAATGCATTTAAAAACGAAATTGCATTAAAATGCATTTTTAAAAAAATCTTACTCATTTTTGAAATGTTCGTATTAAAGCCGACATAAGCAAAATTCAATAGCCATTTAAATCATAAAGCCTTCCCAGATATATAGCTATTTAAAGTTTCATACTTTTGATTTTTTTTTTTTGGTTTCTGAGAAAGTAAAAGAGCGAAATATAATCGCGTGTTTCGCAATTTCGTGAAACTGAAAATTGAAACTGATAACTGGCTTAAAGAAGTTTGTGTATAAAAATTTTTATAGAAATTGAAAGATATTAGAGGAAAACAACTGCCCTTTTTCTGGTGTTCTTTCATAGAATTGTCGATATGTATAATAAATTAAAAAAAAGTTTACTGTTCCTAAGCGTAAAATTACATTTTGTATGACATTTATTAATTTTATTTAGCTTTAAACTTTTTTCCATTAGAAAATTTAGGAGTGCGCACGAAAAGATTATGCACACTTCAAAGCGTTTAGATTCTTTATATTTTTCATTATTTTCAGCAGCAGCTGTTAAATTTTGTGGAAATAGCAAAAATAGTTTTTCCTAAAATGGAAATTGAAAAAATTCACAAAAACTTATAATTAAGATTTATAGTTGGAACCCATTTCGTCTATATAGAATATTTGGAATATGTATTAATTCTCATCATTTTACATTAGATTGTGTAAATAGTATTTTTCTATGCGAAAGTCTTCTTCTAAGCTTTATATATGAAGAGTTTCGTGCCAATAAATCGATTTTGCTACATATTTTGGTGGAAGTTTATGGAGATAATGATTGATTGTTTGGAGTGGTTTAGATGATTTATAACTTTTGATTTCGATGTACATAAAAATAAGCATCCTGGCCAGCTGTTCAATTTTAAGAATGATGAATTGGAGGTTTTGCTCGATTAAGAATTGTGCCAAACACAAAAGGTGCTTCAATATAAGTGGGACTAGTTGGAGCAAGAATGATTAATGATTAAAAGCACATAGAATCAGGTCAACGAAATTGGATCCACAAGAACTGAAGTCAAGTCACGTCAAAAGGCTATTTTTCATGTGTGCGTTTCAAAACGAATTCATTTTTGCATCAAAATGTTACGGGCGAAGAAAAGTGTATCCAGAATGATAATCTGAAATGATGAAAATTGTATGTAAATTCCAGCTAACGCGAAAATTCATGGCGCTAAGGTAATGTTCCTCTTTTGGTTTGACCCGGTCTTTGAAAAGGTATAAATTGTAAAGAAAAATTGTTTTGATACCATTTGGTATGGAATGTTTTCTAGTATCAGGCATATAAATTAATTATATTACGATTTTAAAAATTTTGGTATTTTTATGCGTCAATTTTGGAGACAAAATGAGGTCGGAGATTCTTGAGATTTCTGTGAAAAAATTTAATTTCTGGCAAAATTCTATGCCAAAGATGTTAAGGGAAATATGGCAGATATATGTTGTGAAAGAAATATGAATTCAAAGAAGAGCTTTTCGGTCTGGCAATCCCTTTGCAGGTGTGGGAAAGGATTCATTCATAACTAATAGTTTCATTAATACAGAAATACAAATGAATGAGTGACTTCAGAGAATGGTAAAGTTGTGTCTAGTAAACTGTCCATAACACCATCTATTTGAAAGTATAAGCCCTGAAATATTACTGGCAATAGAAGGCACTGAAAGTACAAGAAAAACTAGTGTAGATTATAAGAATTAAGTGGACATATTCAAGCCAAATATTAACCGAATATACAACAAAAGTTCTTTTGCAAGGCATTAATTCTATGTAAACGTTTTATTAAAAATCAATAAAATATAAATTATTCTTTTAAATTTAAAAATTCGGTTATAGCAATATTTTATAAAATGTTAATTTAATCAAGATTCATTCATTGATTTAATTTTTATAATCAGATATATGTTTTGTGAAATGAGCTTTGAGTTTTTGCTAACTAAAATTTGTGTAGTTTTCTTTTTAAGGACTTTGTTAACATTTAAGGTACATAAGTGTTGGAAAAAATTTTATTGAACTTACTAGAACTTACTAGAATATCATGTTGTGCAAGATTTTATAATGTTCTAAATTAAAGATAAGTATTAAAAATTCTTTTATCCAAACCAGTCATAAGATATTATAAGTATCTAAAATTGCAATTTTCTAACCAAAATTCCTGTGAATTTTATTAATTTTTTTAGTTAATTGTAGCTTTTGTAATATTACAATATTTAACTTTAATTTTAACGAAAGATTGTTAAGAATCTATGAATTTATTAAGCTCACATTAAACAAGTGCACATGTTATATTTGGCTTGCCTCAATCTGTATACCCACCATCTGTATTGTTTGAAGTTATACCTTATTTGGGATCGCAGTAAAGTGGGCGGACCATGCCCAGTTTTGTTTCTAAGCTTACATTGTTCTTTGTGCAAAATTTCGTTGATGTACATGCTTTTTTGCTTTTTCTAGCATTTCGTCCATAACTTTTTATTTATGAAGCGATTTTACTCATTTTCAGTACAGAGCAAACTCTATATAAAGGAAATATTTGAGCCGAATACCGACACCTTAGGAAGTCCGTCTCAAGTCCTTTTCTGCTTTCAACAGATAGATGAAAGTCTTTAAATCGTTAAACTCAATATACGTCCCATCATTTCTGATGTTGGGTATAAAAATGTATAAAAATGTCACTAAAAATATTTCCAAGAGTATTAGCGCGAAATTTTGTAAAGTTACTTAGAAAGATTTAAAAGTTCCAGACTTACTTAAATAAATTCCGAAAATCACAATAATTCCACCGTGTCACATTGGGATGGTTTCGCATTTAATTCAGAGAATGATTGTGGAGCTTTGTTTTTAATTTTGTTAAAATATTTTGCCTGTTAGTGCAGCATAAGAATACTTTTTTGAGTTTAATTTTTTTAGGCTAAACCGTGATCAAGATTTCATATTTGCAGGCCAATAATATACGTATGATAATCGAACCATTATTGAATACGATTTCTATAGAAGTAGACTTCTATTATATATCATTTATAATTATAATTAATTTTTCTCAACTTTTAAATAATTTTATTTTGTATTAATAAAAATTAAATTTTCCATTAGAAACAAAACTAACGCTTGTTAGTTCAGCTGTTTTTAAATAAAACAAAATCAAACCGAAACTCATTACTTGCGTATGCTTAAAATTAAAACAAAGGAAAAAGAGAAAACTAATTTCACTTAAGCCTTCTTTTTCTTTTAGACTTAATAGTTCTAAGAAATACTATTAAGTTTCTGGTAAAAGAAAATAAAATTCTCTAAAAAAAACTTGTTAAAAGAGACTTGCATTATTTTAAAAGTATTTAAAAGTCTGTAAGTATGTATTTGTGCAAATATGTTTGTAATATATATAATATTAGTTATGCAGTTACTTATTCAAGTGAGGAAATTTATACCAAAAGAAACAAGATACTGCGTAAGTAAATTTACATTTCATACTTTTGCTTATATAAATTTACAATTTAGTTAGAAATGAAAATTCTTTAAAATAATTTATGTTATTTTATTTTAAATGTTTTATAGTTAAATGTAGATAAATGTTATATTAGACAGGATGAGTTAGTTGTAGTAGTAGGAAAAAAAAATCTACAGCTGCCATTTGTTTTTATTAAAAGTTCAACTTAACTCAATTTTATATGAATGTATATGCATATTCATATTTATATATATAGAGTAGTTGTTTATTTAGTTTTATGTGATTGTAAATGTTGCCTTTAATTGAAATTGTCTTATGATATAAAAATATTATGCAGAGATGCAGATGTAAATAATATAGTGAAGTTCAAAACTTGGTTTACTGCAAAATAATATTCAATTTGTATTCTTAAAGCGCAGTGAAACCTTAAATTTGTAATTATCTACATTAAACATTAAAGCATTATCTACATTAAATATAAAAGTAATTTACAGTGGGGCGGAATCTCAATTTTTTGGAAATAAATCTGTAACTTTAAATCGGCTGGTTGGATTCACATACGTACAGAGGAGAGCACAATTTAAAGTTTGGAAGGGTGGGGATATCTGCATGTCCTTCAATTAGGGTATAAAGTACCGCTGACATAGACAAGTTTTCAACGCTTGGAAATTTTTGTTTCTTATATGATTCCAAATTTTTTTATTTCTATTTATTTCTTATAGTTTCTAAGTTATTTTCATTTAAAATTTCAACTATCTGAATTTTTCAAAATCTTGGTACAGTTTTTCAATTAATGTCTCAATATTTTTTTTTGTAAAATGTTTACCCAATTAGTTAAAGAATAAAATTATCTTTTGAATAAAGAATAACTCGAGGTCTTACGAGTCCAAAAATAATCGATTTTGAATTTGAAAATTGTGATTTTTTTCTTTTTTTGTAAAATTCCGGAAGGTCTGTACATAGTCCTATTTGTTCTATTTAATTGGGGAATCATCTGCGTGAAGATAACTTTTGAAAAGGTATATAACTATTATATGTTCCTAAAAAGATTTCATTTTAGAGTCAGTATTTTTTCAATTCTCAACTTCAAAATTGGTTATTTTTGGATATGTAAGAGATATTGACTTCAAGTTTTTCTTTATTCAAAAGATAATTTTATTCTTTAACTAATTGGGTAAACATTTTATAAAATGGGACAAAAATATTTGGATATATATTGAAAAAAACTCGACCAAGGTTTTAAAAAATTATGATAGTTGAAATTTCAAATTCAAGTAACCTAAAAACTATAAGAGATAAATAGCACATGCGAGTAGCTTAATGAAGATGTACAAATATTTGAAATCGTATATGAAAGAAATGTTGAAAATGTTCTATATCCGAGGTACCTATATATCCTATTTTGAACTTCAATAGCTCCGCTCCTGTAGGGTATGTGGCCCTCGCCACTAAAATTAAAATTTTACACTCCTCTGCTACACCCATGTGAAATTTTATGTAAATTCTACCAGTAAACCAGAAGTTACAGATTTATTTAAAAAATATCGATTCTGTTCCACTGTGAATTGTATATATCCTATTTATTCCATTACTTATACGCCTTAGTGAACCAAAGAAAAGCAAAAAAAAAAAAAAGAGAAAATATAAAATTGTATAAAATTTATAACATTTCATATTAAAAAGTATGTCGGTTTTCAATTACCAGTATTTTAAATTAGTATTCCTACTCGTATTAAAAAACACAAATATGCAAAAAATATATACATATGTATATTTATGCAAAAGTTATTAACGTAATTTCACAAGCAGTAAAAGCTTTAATTACTCTTCTACATGAAATATTTTAAACTGTTGTTGGCAACGTAATGAAAATTAATAAAAAAATAAATAAAAAATATTTTTACTTTGTAGGCAAAGTTTACACTAACATATACATAATATACATACATATAAACATTTATATGTTTAAGTGTATATGTTAGTAAATTTTATACCTGCATGTTAAACACTTAAAAGGTGCTAATTTTATTTTAGGCTTTGTTTGTGTGTACTACCCATAAACTCGTATGTGGGTAAATATATTTGCTACTTTTAACAAAAATTAAACTGGAAAATGCTAATTTTGTTAATGTCTGCTAAATGAACACGATTTTCTATCCAGTGTTCACTTTTTTATTTTTTTTTTCTGCAATTTTTGTCCTTTTAACTCAGCATTTTGTTAATTTGCATAAATATTTAGTATGCAGAATGTGTGAGTGTAGGGAGATGTTTATATGTATGTGTAAGAGTAACTTGATAACATTTTTTGTATATTTATGTGCAAAAAAGAAATAGTGACCTGATTTTTACTGTATGTAAGCAAATAAAAGTTTTCTTTATGTTTCTATGCATGTGTATGTGTATGTGTTAATAAATGTTTTCTCTGAATTGTTTGCTTTCTAAAATGGTGTCAACATACATAAACAATATTCAGTAAATAGCATGAATAGAAATTGATAAAAAAAATATGTTTGTTCGTTGTAGAAAATAAATTTTAAATTTGATTTTGTTTTGTTTAAATAAAATGAAATTGAATTTTTTATTAAAACAAGTTTTATGGTAAACATATTCCTATGGCATTGTTAAATATTATTAAATTAAAAATCAAGGTGTAGAAAGGATATAATTTGTATTAAATTTGAGTAAAAATTTCAACCCGAAAATACTTTAAAGATAAATTTAAATTCTATTTACTGGCTAAAAATTGGAATATGCAAACTTTTAACATTTTTGTTTATTTGTTTATTAAATCGAATGAAATTTGTTAATAATTACCAAATTATAATTAAAATACTTGAGTATTTATTTAACTGACAAACGTAATGTAGCCAGTATGCATAAACACACAAAACCACTTTAAAATAAAGTATAAATTTAATAATTTTCTTATAAATTTAATTAGCTAAAGAAAATCACAAAATTAAAATTTTAATCAATATGGATGACAATTATCCGTATTTAATTGGTTTAAATTTTACATATTAGATTTTAATAAAATTATGTCAGTTTAATAATGTCTACATTTTTATAATCCAACCAATTTAAAAAAGTAATCATTTCAATTTCATAATCAAGTCACGAAAAAATTGCATAGGTCATAACTGGTTCTCCTATAAGGAATTTCTCAGTCAATTTAGATACAATAGATTATGGAATTCTAAGCCTTTAAAACACTTATTTTGGATTGACTTTACTTTCCCATATAATCGTCATATTAATTTCCTAAATAAATGAAATTTTATTAAATACAATAAATTTGCTTAAAAGTTTAGAACAAATTAAAAAAAAAATTGTTTTGAATAACTCTATACAATAAATTTTGGGACATCAAATATGGCCTTAATGATTCTAATGCGTAATGAAAATATATCATCAGATTACACGCAGAGAAAAAACATGGTTGCGGCATAGTAACCACAAGAATATAATGTTATAATGTTATGTTATGTTTTATTGATCCTAATAATACTGTGTTTATGATAAAAATGTTTCTTTTTATGGTTGGTAATTAAATCAAAATCAAAATTTTAATATGGTTGACTACAAAAATATTATATTTAGATAATATTTTTGCCAGAAGCAGGAATTCAAAATTCAAAAATTTAGCTATTTCTACAACCATTAAGTGTAGCCAATGTTTGTTTTTTGAAATGTTATGTTTTCCTCAAGTATAGAATGTTTTTTTAGAACATATTTTTGTTTTCCACAACTGTTGAGTGTTTGCTTCTTAGACATATTTTTCTCTCCACAATTCTTGTGTAGTCTATCAATAAGCAATCAGTATCTTTTTGTATTTATTTATTAAAAATTCGTCATGAAATAGTGAATATTTGTGAAAAAATTAAATAAAGCTAAATAAATGGAAATAAAAATTGAAAAAATAAAACCTGAAACTGGCATTCTATACTACATTATAAACTAAGATAATATATAACATAATTCCGAGAATGTTTATTTTTCGGTTCATATTAAATATAATTTTATCGTATTTCATAAGTAAATATAAAATTACTGAACTAAGTTCATTATAAATTTTTTATATAAATAATTACTAATTATTACTAATTCTAATTAATGTGTAAATAATAAAAGCATAAATTATTTTTAATATCTCATATAGATTTTTTCTATTATTCTATACAATATGTAATAGACTAATATAAAAAAATAATTTAGAATTTTAATGTGTTTTATTTTAATAAATTTAATACATGAAACGTATAATTTTTGGTCATGTTATAATTAAATAGGATTATAATATAATGCAATCAAATTATAATAACAAAAAATTAGATAATAATATCATAAAATAAAAACATAATACAATTTAAGGGTATTATAATATGATAAAATGTATTAATAATATGATGAAATGGAATCAAAATATGAAAAAAATGCACCATAGTATGATCAAATATGATTATATTAAGATAAAGTTGAATCCCAATACGATAAAAACACAATAAAGTGGAATCATAATAATTATTATTTATAATCATTATAATTTTTAACTGTAAGCATATATTCCAACCATAATATGTTGCTCTTAGATTATAAGAAATATAAAAAAGTAATTAATTAATATAAAGAAGTAATTAGCAAGAAACCGTACTTTATTTTGTTCGACAGTGTATGTATATTTAATTCTCCGAAAGAAAATATAGGATATAATATTATTAAATGCTAAGTCCACGTACCAAGTTTCATTTTAATCGGCTTAGTAGTTTAAACATAATATATAGTCAAATAAAGTAAAATATATAATGAAAAAATAGACAAAAAAGGGTGTGACATACAGTAAAAATCTTCTATAATAATGGTTATACTCTGAGTAATTCCATTTTAAATTTAAAAATTTTGACCTCTGAAATTTTCTCTGCTGAAAGTATACCGATAAGGCTTCCTACCAAAAAAAAAAAAAAAAATAAAGATGGACTTTTTTAGATACACGTCACTAAAAAAAATTCTTACAAAAAAATATCTTAATAAAAATATTTTCAAAATTTTTATATAGCATTTTAAAATACAAAATTTGAAAAATTCACTGCAAAAACAATTATTTTATATCTTTTATATAATAAAAGTTATGGCCATTTAAATGAATATGTTAATCACCTTCAAAGCTATAGAGTTGTCACATGCACCAAATTTTATCTAAATCGGTAACCAAGGGTCAAAATTTTTTAAATTTAAATTGAAATTACTTCTCTGCAAAATAACAACAGTATGTAATAACATTTGAATTAAATAATTTAAAAATATTGAAAAAGCGCTTAAATAATTTCCAACATAAAGGGATAATAAAACCGCAATGGGAACTAACTTTGGAAAAGCCTTTAGAGGATCTGTTAGACTATTGGTGTATTTTTATTTTGTCTTGGAATTATTGAGAAAATTTTTTCTTCTTGCACTGTGTAAGAAAAAAGAATTCTTCTAAAATTCTAATTTTTTTTGGTTACAAAAAATCGTAAATAATAAAATTTTGGATAAAAATAACCTCTATAACCATAAAGCTGGATACATTAAAAATAAAATGAGCTATATTTTAATAAAATCAATCAACAAATGTGGATTTTATTTACTGTTCAGTGAAGGTATCTCCTTTTAAAATTAAGAAAAAAAAAAAAAAAAATGACAAAGTTATGTAGGAAAAATGTTTCTTTTGCTAAAGAAAAAAGTTAACATTTATAACTTTACTGTATTATTCTAAATTTAAAGTTAATTTTATTTTTTTGACACAATTTGCTAAATATCTTCGAGTTTATTGAGTATTGAGCATATTAAAGATATAACTTACGAGTTAGAATTTTTCAGAATTTTATTAAATTAAATCAGTACCGCAATTCTGTAAATTTTTAATGAAAAGAATTTGTAGTTATAAATCGAAAATTCGATAGTTCGTTAAACACATCGGTAGCTAACGACAAGTTTCGGTAAGTTATCTACCAAAAAAAAAAAAAAAAGTTGTCGTAAAACCATATAATATATATAATAATAATAAAGTTGTTGTTTTTGAAAATGTATTATAAAAAGAAGATTTTGGATCTTATATATCATTTTTTTAATTTTTATTTTTGAGCATAAATTGAGAGAACAAAATGAGTGTTTATAACTCAATGTTTACAATTTTGAAACAGATTAATTATTTTAATTTTATAATAACTAAAAATATTCAATTCAAAACTAAAACTAATGCATAGTTTTAATTTTGTTGTGAAAAAATTAAATTTTAGTTAAGATACTGAATATTGGTGAAAATTTTAATTTTTAATAAAAAAACTGAATATTTAGTAAAAGTTTAGAATTTTGTTAAAATTTGGATTTCTTTTTCAACTTCAATACTAGGCACGGTAAAAGTGTTACTTGACTGCCCCTGTTAAGTATTTCTAAAAATAGAAAACAAACAGAATGGACAAATCAAATAACAACAACATTGTTCATTGCTACTTAATAAGTGGCTAAACAATAACAATTATACAATAATACACAATAATAATAATAATAATAATAATAATAATAATAATAATAATAATAATAATAATAATAATAATAATTGAAAAAGTAGAATACAAAATAATTGTAAATAAGCTTTATCATAAACCTTTCGTCTTACTTATTAACATATAGGGAAAATAAGTTCCATTTCCCGAAAGGTTGTAAGTTAAATAGTTGATGTTTACTGAGAACACCACGGTGGGACGCTGAAGAGTGCTGATGACGGTCGTGGTTGACCAGAAAATGCAGTCCATTCTTCTACAATTACTCAATGAACTTAAGCAGGAATACAGAAATTCTAAAAAATTTGGATTTTTAGTAAATATATCTATTTTTTCCAGAAAATTATAATTTATATATTTAGTAAAATTTATTTTTAGACAAAATTAGTTTTTTTTGTTAGATTTATATTTTTAGAGAAATAATTTTATTTAATGAATTTTTTGTATATATAAAGCAATATTTAAAAAGAAAATCATCTTTTCTAACGAAAAATATTCTTTAGGAATTTTTAAAAATAATCGTTGTTATTTATAATTTCAACACAAATATTTATGAATGGGCCTAATATAAGAAACTTTAATACCAAATTAATTTCACAATTATTTCTAATAACATATCATATATATACCCATATTAATATGTTGTTGGAAGACGATCTGCAAATTTTCACACTTTCTCAAAAAAATTATTTTACTCTTGAACAAAAATCCAAATTTAATTTAAATTTTCGTTGAAATGTATGTATTAAGTTATAGTAGATAATAGCAAAATCGTTAAAATAACCGCAATTTTTCGTTAGTTAATGATATCGGTAGTAAATAAAAAAAGTTTGGGAACTGCGGTACAGTTTTTTCGTTACCGAGTTATGTTGCAATATGTAGTGCAACCTCATTATTTTCCTGTATTATGGTTTATCTAAAAAAGTGACGCGTATGTTAACTGACTGATAATTTCCGTCTCTTTATATTTTTTTCTTGCAGAGTTTCCTTACGTCTTGCATATTGCCAATAAGACATAAACTGAATTCATACCCTTTCTTAAATTTAGCCTGATATATGAGCTAGAATCATCGGCATCCATTCCAATTTCTTTCAATAAATTTGAATATCCATCCATAAACTGATACAATATTTAAAGTGACCAAATAACCTGCAATAAACAAATTGACAATATAAATATTTTCACTTTTTTATCTAAGGCTCTTTTATTGTCAATTTAATAATTAAAGTTAGAATAAACAACAAATAAAATTAAATTAATTAGTTACCAATGACTCTTTAATGGAATTTATTCGTATGACCATTATCCCACGTAATTTTATATAAGCACAAGTTAATTTTTTTTTTTTAATTTTTATAGTGATTATTCAGATACTTTCTAGTACGCTACAGTTGGTATACACTCAAAAAGAAATATACCTTTTAATTAAAAACGAAAATTACTATGTGTAATTTTAACATTCTATAATATAAGATCACATTCCTATAACTCAAAAATGACAAAAGAATTATGCTGATTGTTAATAAATATAAAAACCATTTGAACCATCATTTGAAACTCTTCAAATATCCGATAAAATTTTTGACGTCATTATGAAGTCACGCTAAACGTTTAACATATATTGAAACAATGGCGGTTTAAGCCCAATTATTTCTTTAACATTTTTATAAATTCCAATAAAAGTAGAATTTAGTTTAGCTGTTTTTAATCAATTATTATATTCTTAAGTGTTTTTTTTTTAGTTTGTCAGTCAAATGACTTCTTTTAGATGAAAATTTTCAGCATATTCTACAGAAGAGGTGGGGAGTAAGGTGTTATTACAATACATACATAAGTTTTTTAAGCTATTTTGTTTGAAAAATAATCATTTGCATATTTCACAAGTATTTTACAAAAATGCTTATTTTTTTAAATCTTTGCATAAATTTGCATATAATGAATACCAAAATAAGATTTCTTTAAAAAAAAAGCTGTTTTTTTTAGTGATTTTTTGAGCTCAATTAACTGATTTGTATAAATTTATTTGTTGGTTTTTTGAATCTTTGCACAAATTGTAAAGAAAAAAATCCATACATAACAAATAGTATCTATAAAGATCTAATTACTTATATTTTTATTTCACTTATAAAAAGTCCAAAACTGTCAGAGCTTTAACTTAGAAAAATGCATATTTATACATATCTTTATAAAAAAATCGGTTATATTTGTCTGCTTTCCTAAACATATTCATGTTAGTTTTGCATATTTCCAGGCATATTATTCCAGTTTTTCGAGCCTTTTTAAGTGCATATATAATATTTAAACTTGTCATGATTATGACCATTATTTAATAATTATTATAAATATTTATATTTCCGTTTTGATTACTATTGAAATGGAAATTAAAATTGCTTTTGTGGCTTTTTGCCTGTATGTATATAAAAGTACTTTGTAAATACGAAACATTTTTTAAATAGTAATAACGTTTTTTTTTTTGTTTTATTAACTTATTTATTATTGATTTTATTTTATTATAGTTAATTATGACATTAATATGTTTAAAAATTTTTATTTCTTTAATCACTGCAGAAAAAATGAAAATTTCAGACAATTGATTGCTGAACGTTTAAGGCAAAGGTGGTGTTAATGGAATTTTATGTAGTAAAACGAACTGTAAAGTGTATCCGTAAAATTATTTAATGTTACGACAATTTGTGGTGCAATAAAAGGTATTTCAATCATATAAAATGTTAAAGCCGAAAAAATTGTAACATAAAATAAATGTTAATGCTATAAAATAAGAAATTTATTTATTTTTATTTTACTTTAATTATCAGCCAGTAATTTTGATTATCACTATCAGTCCAATTGGTATGATGTAAATGACGAGTGCAGTTATAATAGTTAATCGTCTATTGAGTTAAGTTACTTTTATTATTTTTAAAAGTAATATATTATATAATTTCCAGACCATACAATTTCATAGACATTTAATACTTTTAAATGAAATATATAGAGAATTTTAATTCAGTTGTCTTTTGTATTCATAAAAATATAAAGCAAATATTTCAACCTTTATAAACAAATTTTGTGAAACATAAATTAAATATTTATCATTTTATGGATATAATGTATGTAATAGAACAACTTATTAAATAATTAACTCTATAAATATGTTAAATACTTAACACTAAACAAACAAACAATTATTTAAACATAAATAATAATCAGCTACAAACTACATACAAATAAAAAAACAACAACTAAAACAACAATCAATAATTAATAAAATTAATCAACAATAAAAAAAAAAATACAATTAAATCACTTGAATAAAAAACAAAAAAAAATAAAGATGACAAGTGCTTCCTATTAAAAGATTTAGATCAAAAATAAACGGGTAATTCCAAAAAGTTTTGACCCAGCTCGATTTGACCAACACCAATTTAAATTAAATTCAGTATAAATATTCTATTCCTCTATGCGCTTCATATGGCGTACCAACCTACACCATATCGCTAATGGTTCATATTCTATGAACCTCTAAAGTTGGACACCTTGAGCTTCTTTTTTGTGTCAAAAATTAGAAAAATTAAAGCTTGAATAACTTTTACGTACATTATCAGATTTCATCAAAAATAGAATCATTAGAAAGGATTGAGATTCTGCTTTATCATAAAGTCATTACAACTAAACATCTTCCTAGCGCAAGGATATCGTTGGATATCCTGAGAAAGGGTCTTTTAATTTTCATTATTTTTACACGATATTTATAATTAATTTGTTGTTATATTACAATGGGATCATAAGCTACAACAATTTTTCTTTACTATCTAACACATTTTCCACTAGCTATTAAGTGATTTTTCATTATTTATTGAAATAAGTCTCATATATAGCGTATTCCTGATTCCCAAAAAAATAATTTCATATTATTTTGGAAGTTTCAGGATCATATTAACAGACCTTTAACACTTTACAAAATCCGCCGAATTATTTGTGATGATTTTAAAGATTATTTACAAAAGCAAAATCGACTGGAATTTATCATGATCGGTTCGCTATTTCACCTATAACCCATACTAATACATATAAATATGATGTATTTATATAATTTCAGCATACATAAGTTTTGTACAAATATAGATCGTTGCACCAAATTTTAAAATCGTTCCATAATTGATTATATATTTCATATAGGTTCCGCGGTCTAAAAATTACTTAAAAGTGCATAAGTCCCACATTAATGTTAACACCAATACAAAATTTTATATATTGGAGTTGTATATAAGTGTAAATCATCATACACACAATTTAATTGGACATGGTTCTCACATAATCCCCATTTCAGAAAATCAATTAAACTTGCATAAATCTCACATAAATATCAATATCGAGATAAAATTTAACACAACTAAGTTTTGTACAAGTTTTATATATCGCTCTACTAAATTTCATAATAATCGGTCAATAATTGATCATGACTTCCATATGATTCATATTCCCGAAAAATACTTAAACGTTCATAAATCTTACATAAATTTCAATACTGAAATAGAATTTTACATAAATAATTTTAATATACGTATAAATTATTTTAATTAATTTCATAAGTTTCCTTTCACAATGGACCATAGGTCAATGTACGGTATTATATAGTAGGTATTGACCACCATTGATTATTTTTATCCTTTCCTATTTCCTATTTGTTTTGATACTAAGTAAAAGATAAAAGTATCAGAACACTGAAAAGATTTTAATTTGTAAGCGCTATAGACAAATTGTTATAACTCCTGAGATCCCATCTTTAAAATTTTACACTATAATGAGAAATTACTGATAATGAAACTTAAAAGACCCTTTTTCACGATTCCTAAGATAAATTATATTTTTCATTTTAGAGATCCTTGCGCCAGGAAGATGTTTAAATTTTATTATTTTATGATAATAAGGAGTATCATTCCTTTCCATTGATACCAAATTAAAAAAAATCTCAGATATAAAATTTTTAAAACTATAATTTTGGGTAAAAATATTTTGAAATTACCCACACTCAAAAACAGAGCGTCACTCAATGATTGACACGAAAATCTGATAATACAGACAAATACTGCAAAAGAGATGAGTGTGTCGTTAAAGTCATTAAGTTTTGTACAATTTAACAAATGATTATAAAGATTAGATAAATGCTATTAATGTCACCATGTTTTGTTTTATTTGGTTAAATAATTAATTAACATTTTTTGTTTTCTTTTTAGGCTGTCAAATCATCAGACATACCCGCCCTTAGATTTCTAAAATAAAATTTGCCTTTTAGCAAACCCATTGTAGTGTCTAATAATGTTCATAATGCTAATATAGATTTACCCAAGCCCGAAGGCTATGTAGCCATTCTATGGCAAATATATGATTGATTTTTGCCCAGCATCTCGGGTGGCTTGCTGTTGGATGGTCGCTTTGTTGGCAAGTCTGTTCATTTTCATTGGGGCTCTAAGGATACGCATGGCTCGGAGCATGTCATTGACAATCATCGTAATACAAAATATCAAACAGTTGAAGAGCATTTACATGGTTTAGCTGCTGTGGCTGTTTTCTATCATGTTAAAGTTGGTTATACTTACATACATACATTCGTTTGCTCCAAAGTGATTTTTGTTAAATTAATTTGAATATATTTTGCAGTCAGATCAACTAACTAACTTTAAGGGTTTAGAAAATATTATTGATTCTCTGTTTGCTATCAAGGATTTCAATCATTCATCACAGATTGAAAATTTCACATTGTCTTAGTTGTTTGGTGACATGTCTACTATGGAATTTTATACATATGAAGTTTCTTTGACCACACCACCCTATTCACAGGCTGTACAATGGATTGTCTTTTCACAAACGATTAGTATTTCTCATGCACAAATGAAACATTTTCGTTTGTTGTCCGACAGTCATGTTGGAGTACTGGAAAATAATTAATGTCATTTTCAGCCTAAAGGGGCAAGAAAAGTGTTCTATCGCCAAAAACGCAATCTAATTGATGTCGTTGTAAGTTCGCCCAACTTTTGGATAATTTTAGACAAATTGAAACCACAACCCCTTGAAAGCATTAAAATATTGAGTGTTTTAGCTAACACTAACTGAATAGCAATTAATCATTTGTACATTTAAGTCATGGATTTGAAATATTAATCAAAATTATTTACATTGATTAGGAAGAGAAAACAAAGCTACAGGCAGTTTAAGTCTATATTAGTAAAGTTGTAAAGATCCAAATGAATAAGGATAGATATTTATTTTTAAATGGTAAAAGTCGTAGAAAATTATTTAAAAAGTTTTTTAAACAATAAATATACTATTATTTAAGTTAATTAGATTTAAATAAAAGGATTTAATTTAAAGATAAATAAAAATTATAGTTTAAGAAAATGACCACAGATTTACATTCAAAGTGCGTTAACGAATCTTATTTCCTTACGAAGTGCTATTTTAGTTTTCAATACAACTCAGTATTGGCTTAATTTTTTCTCAATAAAATACTTTAAAAACATATGTATATATTTAGTGATAGTTTAAACGAAAAATGCGATTTTGTTTTTTAATATAAAAAATGTATTATTTGTGAGAAAAATATGTGATCAAAGATTTCCATCCTTTTGTCTCTAGCACCTTTAGGTTCCTTAAAAAATGAGATTTTAGTTTTCCATATAAAAAATCGATTTTTTGTGAGAAAAATAGGTGACCACGGATTTTCATTCTATTGTCTTTAGCGAATGTTGTTTCTTTATAAAATGCGATTTCAGTTCTTCTCATAAAAACTCGGTTTTTGGCGAGACCACATATTTTCATTTCCATATAAAAACTGATTTTTAATGAAAAAAGTGATTACAAACTTTTATTCTTTTGCCTCTAGCGCCTTTAGTTTTGCCAGGAAATGCAAATTTAGTTTGTCATATTTAAAGAATTTTGCAATCGTAAATTGCCTTGTTGTCTCTGTTTGGCGATACCAAAGCAGAGTACGTGAATTATAATGAGATAAGAGCAGAATGGAATACGTATTTTCTGTATCGCTACACTCTTCATTAGCATGCGTGGTGTCTTATACATTTAAGTTTCGTTGAAACCTAAATAATATTAAAAAGCGATTTTTGGTAAGAAAAACAAATAATCACATATTTTCATTCTTTCAGTTTCCTTAGAAAATGCGAGTTTGGTTTTTCATATAAGAAATTGATTTTTAATGAAAAAAAAAAGAAATAATAATAAGTGACTACAAGTTTTCATTCTTATGGCTCTAGTGCCTTTAATTTCGTTACAAAATGTGATTTTCTCTTTTCATATAAAAAATCGATTTTTAGTGAAAAAAATTGATCACAGATTTTCATTCTTTTGGTTCTATCGTACCAAGTTTCGCGATTTTTAGTTTGTGATAATGACAATTTTAACCAACATTTTTGTCCAAGGGTAAATAATTTTATAGAAAGTTAGCTTGTTTTGCATTTTGTTTCAAAAATAATTTGAAAATTTTTGAAATTTTTTTATTTTATCATACATTTCCATCAGAAACAGTAATATAATAATTTAAATTTAAAAAAGAGGAAACGAAAAAAATTTTTTTTTAATTGTGCATTTTGCTGTACGAACAAATATATGTATATAAATATATACAATTATATTTATTGGAATATTGAAGAATTCATTACTTTCCGATTCACATTCTTTGGAATTTTACATTGTGTATGCCATTCAAACGGATAAAATCATGATTTTATATTTCATCTATAGGATAATGTTCTTGGGACATTTCCCTTTGGCCTAAACAATTTTCATGTGCAAATTATTACAATATTTGTGATTAATTGCAACATCATTTGATATAATAATTATTTGTGTGAATTTCCGTGTGGAACGCCAAAGGAATCTTTGAAAGATAATTCGACATATATTTCTGTTTTATTCCACCTTATCATAGTGCATTATCCCTCCACGCATTGTTCAGGAGGAAGGAGGGGAAAGTGTTAAATATAAATACAGTGAACATTGACCAACTTTTTTTCCTAACTTCTAAAATTTTAATAACTTAAACTGTTTTTTTTTTTAATGTAAATTACCGGATTTTGTGAGGCCTGTATTTCAAAATATACTTCAAATAAGGTAAAAATATTTTGAATAGTAATCTTAGAAATTTCAATATTTGTTTTCAAATTTTTTTTTTCAAATAATTTGATTATAATAAAAATTTTGTGAACTAAAACACATAAAAATATATTGAATATAAAAAAAAAAAAATGGAATTTGAAGATATATTTGAAATTTTAATAAGATAAAGCGAAAGGAAAGCTAAATATTTTGGTGAATTGCAATTCTTTCAAACTTTTAATTTGAATTTTTTACTTTTTTATTGAAAGGAAATTGCAAATTTCAAAAAATTAATCCTTTAAACATTGGAAGAATCCCAGAGACCGAAATCGAGTCTCCGGGAGAGGCTGAGAATCGGTTTAATAACAAAATAACTATAGGAATATATTATCAAGATTGTTCAAGATTTTATTCAAAATTAAATAGAATAACGTTTTCGGCAAATTTCTAACAACAAGAATATAATTGAAGAATTTATAACAATCAATTAAACTATCAAAAGAACCTAACTAATAACTAATTAAACCAAGATCTATACTTTAACACTTAAAATTACCTGAACAAGAAAACTAATACCAAATTTTTAAACTACCAAATTTACATTTAACAACTAAATTGAATTAGAAATTTAGTGAAAAACAGCTTAAAAAAAATAATAATAATCTTATTTTTACCTTTGTTAAGTAATTTAATATATTGTTAATTAATTAATCATACTCATCATACTAAATAAACAACTGCAAATCACTTACACTTACATATACTAAAAAAAGAAATAATAAGCGATATCCTCAAACTTCTTCGAATTCAGGCCTGACATCGTTGAAGTAAAATGGTGAGTTTTATTTAAATATTAATAAGAAAACAAAACAAATATTTATATAAAACACTAATTTCAAAACCACCCCTAAAAAAAAGTACTAAATTTTTGACTCAAATATGATTTTTTTTACATAAACTGTATAGAAACACATTTAATTTTTTTTTATATTAATAGATAATTTTACTATTAATAATATACATTTACACAGTAATAAACATGCATACTGTTCATATTTTAATAGTTTAATAAATTGTAAAAATTTATAAAAATGAATTTCTAAATAATCTTAATTTCATGAACGGTTAAAGTTGTACATCAGGTAGTCAGATCACGGGCTATTTAAAATAAAAATACAAAATAGCATGGTAGGGCGGGTGAAGACTATGGGAAGGAAAATAACACCACAATCACTTCCTAGGCTTCAATTCAATATTTATTTTATTTATTTTATTTTTTTTTTGTTTTGCTTTATTGTCGATCTAAGGGATATTGCTACCGTAATTTTAAATAATTATGTAAAGGACTTAAATCTGATTCTATAGAAGCAAGAACCAACCCCAATTTCCCTGAGCACGGTCGGAACAACAGGTAGCACAGCTTTTAGAAAGTCAGAGCCATGCAGGTCCGTCCGTTACAATTTGATTGTAATTTAATTTGATAAATTGTCTTTATACGAATTTAACGTAACTTTTGAAACAAGTATTATTCGTTATTAATTAATTAATTTTTTTGATTGTTCTAGAAATTAAATTAACTTTAAACTTTTCTTTGGTTGTAATGGTCACCTAACCTAAATATTGTTTATTATAATTTAAAATCATTCATACTTGAAAACTAATAATACACAAAAATATAATCACATAAAAAAATATAAACACACAAATGTTTGTATTTTATTAAGTATAGAATTGAAAATTCTCTAAAATGATGAAATACATTCATTTGTAAAGTATAAACTAAACACTAAATACCTACACATACACCTCTACATTTTTTTTTTTTTGGTTGAAAATAGAAAAGAAATTAAAAACTTATCGTATCTAGAGTCTTCCGGCGCCTAAGGACATCGTGGGATCAAATATAATGTTAGTTGATTATATTCCTTATATTTTCTATTTATATCAGCCATTTTGAAAACACACTCTTTAAATTTATGTAATTAATGGAGAGTAACAATACCTATGTAAAATTTTAAAATATTTAAAATGATATTTTTTATACTATTTGCAAAAATAAATTGCTAAATGTTCATTCTATTTGATAGGTATGTTACTCATTTATTAATCGTATCAGAAAACAAAGAAACATAATCACGATTTAATTCAAATGTAAATTTTTTTTATTATTTGATATTTTTTTAATACTCTTTATTTATTTGAAAACAGTGACCAAATTTAAAATAATAAATTTTCAATATTATAGTAATTTGTTGCTTAAAATAAAATCAGAAAATTAAAGTACTATTTCACTAATGTATTATTTTTATTAAATTAATTAATTTTAGAATAATTATTAATAAATTTTGATTGTTAATATATTTATGAAAATGGAATAAGTTTGGAATTATTATTTTTTTTTGTGAAAGATGAAGTTGGAAGTATGGGGTAGGGAAATTTTTTTTTCGTTTAGATTTCTTTTTTGGGCTGACAACCATTGTTTCAGCCCAGTGTAGCAGATTACAGCTTGAGCTACACAACTTTTAGGTACTTCTATTTCCTCTTTATTTTTTATTTCGTTTCCGTTTGTTTTCGTGTTTATACATATGCTACCTAAATTTAAAATCTAATGTAACTGATTCAAAAATTTGTTTGCTATTTATTCATTTGAGCACCTATTACAGCCACCCTAACGACGAGCACGGCCGAATAATAGGTAGAAAAGTTCCCAAACTCATTCACCTCAACTTTTAGAATCATTACAAGTTAGAGAAATAAGTGATCGCAAATTTTCATTCTTTTGGCTCTAACCCCTACAGTATCCTTAAATTATGCGGGATCACATTTTCATATTGAAAATGGATTTTTGGTAAGAATAATATATAATTACGGATTTTCATTATTTTGGCTCTAGCAGCACTGGTTTCCTAAAAGAATAGGTTTTTAGTTTTTTTTTATATAAATAATCTATTTTTTTTCTTTTTTGTAAAAAAATACATATTTCCACTAATTTCATTCTAACGCCAGTAAAAAATTGATTTTTGATTTTTATATCTAAAGTCGATATTTTGTGATCTTTGGTGGAAAAAATAAGTCATAATTTTTTAGATTTTTTAGATTTTTTAGATTTTCTTTATAGATTTAAAGAAAAATATTTCTCTGTTAACGTTTATTATTGTTCTAAGATTTTGATTTACTGAATTATTTTATTTCCATTTTAAGAGTTGAAAAAAAGATCAACAAGCTTTTTGGCTCCAAAATATCATAAATCATCTCAGTTGTTCCTTTGCTTTATTTTATTTTATTTTACAAATATACAAATTTGTTTATAAATAAATTTTATTTAAAAAAAACATGATGCGAAGCGAAATTGTCGAAATTGTTGGCACTTATAAGAGCAATGAGAACGATTATTTTGTAAAATTTTTGGCACATAGGGAATTTTCAACAAAACTCTGTTGTTACGAGTATTTACATTTGTTTACAGAGATTTAAAATAATGATTGATGATTGGAATATTTTAATATTTGAGAATGTAAAAGAGAAAAGTTAAAAAAATAATGGGAAACTAATTTACAATCTTTAACAGATGTTTGACAACTGTTGGTTTACAAATTGATTGCATTTTAATTATATATCAAGAAGTGGTTGAGGTTTCTATTATAAACTTCTGTAATATTTTTTGTTTTCAATAATATAAATAATTCTTATCATCGAATTTATTTCTTATTATTTTGTTATGATATTAAAATTCTTAATATAAACTTTTCTTGTAATAACATTCTGCAGCGGCATATTTATTTTTGAATTAATTTGAAACGGAAAATTATTTAGTTTTTCTTTTTTATTTATTATTTTCATTTGTTTGAAAATTTAAAAATTACTGCAGTTTTTGTTTATCTTTTCAATGAATGTGAAAGGATTTATTATCTTCATTCCTTTATCTTAAGAAAAAAAACACAGTAAAAATTTTACGAAGATTTCAAATTTATTAGTGTTTTGTGATTTCTTTAGTTCTAAAGAAATCAAAAAGTTAAACACTTAAAAACACAAAGTAATCTTTAGAAAATTATATCTGTGATTTGTTAAGTTTAACTTATTGAATTCGTATTTTATTTATTTTCGTATAAATTTTATCCTTAAGAAGATTTTTATGGGCAACACAAGTGTGTATTGTAAAAAAAAGTCAAAATAAGTTGATGCTCTTAACAACAAGAACTGGGAATTTAAGTAAAACTTTCAATTGTTTAGTGCAGTTTTATATGAGATTCTTAAAAGATATAATTTTTTATACAAACTTTGTTAATGTTAAAAGTATATAAGTTACTACTTACTTAAATATAAATTGTTATTTTTCAGCTAGAGAGGGTTTTGAAATAGCCAGGCGACAATAGAAACTTCATAAGTGGGTTATAATTCTTAAAGCGCAAAAAACAGAAATAATAATAAAATATTATTCAGAAACTTTAAAATGAATATGTGTGTATATGTGTATAGCGCAGATGATATTATCGAATTTTTAAAAACAAAAAAATAAAAAAATAAATAAATAAATTTAAAAAAACTTAAACGATTAAATAAATAATTTTAAATACAATATTGCGCATACAGCCACTACAAAAATAAAATAAAAACTGTATTGGAAATGTGGTCAAATATATTAAACCAATGCAAAAAATATGCATATGCATATAAATATATTTATAAAAAATCCTTTAAAATACCATATAACACACTCATAACCAAAGCCGAAAAAGCAAAAGGAAAAAAACTATTTACTGATAAAGCTTTTTTTACTAAAAACTTATTTTCCTAGTGGTAATTTCGTGTTATAAAACTACACAGTGGGGCCGATAGTAAAAATTTTGATAATAAATCTATTTGACTGAATGGATAATTCAAATGTTTGGAAGAACTGTAGAGTAGAACCTAAATTTTCATCATCTTTTAGTTACCCTGTGGTAATAAGAGATAACTTAAATGTTAAAAAATCGTAACTTATACAAATCAATTTGAAATTTTATAAAAAATTATCTGTTAAAACTATCAAAATGAGTTTTGGTACACAAAAATATTATTATATTTTTAATATCATACATTAAAAATAAATATATAAATAAAGATAACTTTTATATATTTTTTTGTGCACTTACTAAATATAATTCTAAAATTTTACTATTTTCATAAAATATGATCTTTTGTTTATATTTTTGAGCTAGAGGGAACTAGTTTAATGTCAAATAAATCTGTATATCATAAGTTCCAGAAAAGAATACATAAAAAAGTACATTATTTAATGTTTTTCAATTTTCTTCATTAAAAATGTTCTCTGTGAAGCTAATAAAATTAGTCGAACTTTTGTTAAAAAAAAAAGTAAAAAAACCGTGTTTTTTTAATTACTAAAAAGTTAATAAAATCGAAAAACTATATTAATTTAAAAGACCATATTTTCCTCATTTCTTATTGGATTTTCTTTATTTAAAATACATTAGATTTCTACATTTCTCCTTTTAATATTAAATTTATTAAATTATTTTAGTTTAGTTTTTTACTAAATGCATTTGAGATGCAAATACATTCTTTATATGCATTTTTTAAATTCTAATTATTTTTTTTTTAATTATTCTAATTATTTTTTTCATATTAAAAAGTGATTTATTGGTTAAACGACTCAATTTAGTTTTTTTTGTGAGGGATATATTTCCTGTTTTTAGTAATTAAAAAAAAAAAAAAATTTCCAAAATTTTTTCATACAAAAATTTACTTTTTTTAAATATATATTTTTTTTGTTGTTTTTTACGTTTTGCGCAAAGAGTGAACATACACAAATTACAGATTTAATTGATTTAAAAAATATTTTAACTATATTTATATTTGATTTTATTTAAATAATACAAAAATAAAATTTTAGTTATAAATTGCATTAGATGCATAAATGCATTTGCAATTTTTTAACTGCTTTTTTTTCAGAATTTCTTCAACAAAATTTTCTTAAAAAGATATTCTATTAAAATTTTGCAATCGTACTATTTACTCATATGTATACAACTTTATTTCGAAATATAGTTCACCAATTGTTAATAAATAAACCAAAAAAAATTGTATATTTTTAGTTTTTTTATTTAAGAATATTAAAAATCGAAGAGGGAGAAAGTTTTAAAAAATGCATCAAAAAACTGCATTTGCATTACAAATGCATTTTTTTAATTATTTCTTTTTCTAATTTTGATATTAAAAGAGGATTTAATAGACTTTTTAAAAGTTATGTTTAATTACAATGAAATATTTTCAGTTTTTGCAAAATTAAAAATGTAAAACTTCAACGATATCTCTGAAACTACTGGACAAATCTAAAAACAATGTAAGCACGTCTTAAGGATAATATTGTTGCTGATTTTTCGGATTTGATTATGGTGAACCATTTTCAAGTTATTCCAATATATGTAGTGAAATTGCCTTAATTTTGGATATTACGGTATATCTCGAAAAGTCGAGCTGATAGAGAAAAATGAAGATTAGATTAGAAAACAGCGACATCAAATTAGTAAAAATTTGCAATAAAGTTACAGGCCGCACAACAAAAGTTCAATTTTATTCCTTTTTGTAATCAATTTAAAGTATTGACTTTGAAAATTTTTCACGGGTAGACAAATTAACATAACTCAAAAAAAAAAAAAAAAAAAATCAACACTTTATTTTGTAATGCATCATATGATATTTAAAAGATAAAAATTTACTCCAATAATATTAGGAAATTATTTGAAAAAAACCAATAAAAGTTAAGGGGAAAAAAAAAGAAATTTCTAAATTTAAGCGAAATAGGTGTGTAAGGTTATTTTTTTCTTTATCTCATCAAGTTCTTTGTAAATGTTTTTAAATGAGAAATCGGAACTTTTTTTTGTAATAGAGGAGTTTTCAGATTTATTACCAAAATTTTTGCGATCAGTCCCACTGTGAACCAATAGGAATGAATGGTGGTACTAGTATTGAGTTTTGGTAGCATTGATAACTACAACAACTTTGTTGATGTTGTTTTTGCTGTGCTCGTTGTTGATGAGAATGAACACGATGATGAGGATGATATTCGCAGAATAGTTATTTGAAAATACCATTGAATATTATTTTCCTTTGGCGGGCAACATAATAAAGATTTTGGAGTTATGCCAAAAATTTTTGGTTGTTGTGTTCTTCCTCTATTTTTCGATTTTTTTTTCGCTTGTAAAAGAAGGCAAACTAAGAGAAATCTATGAAAATGGTATTTCATAACTAATATACAAATATACTCGTAGTTGTTTGTAAGTGAAATAAAAAATATTTATTTTTTTTTGTATTTTTGGTTGGCTTAGAGAAAGGATTTATTTTGTATTATTTTTTTTTTATCTAAATTCTCCGCATTGGCTAAGCAAAGTCCCTGTGATTATTTTGAGTTTAGAAACGAAATTGCAAAAATATGCTTACAAAGAATATAGTTATATATACATATGTATATGGAAAAATAAAAAAGTGATAATTTTAGTTATAATAAAACTTAAGCTCACTTAGATAGCATAACAAAAAATCTGGCCTAATATTAAGAATGTAAATATTTTCAAAAGCCATTTGATTCAAACAATTTATAAATGGTTTTGGAAAACTTAAGAACTAATGTTGATTCATATACTTAATGCATTACCAAATCTCCCATAGTGCAAATTTGTTCTTTATTTATTAGTTTCTTATCTTATTTTTTGCTTAAATTGATGAAATATTTTTGAAAAATTATTCATAAATCACCAAACATGCTTGAGTAAGACATCAACAACTTTTTAATACTCAATAAATACAAGCCTCTGAAAAGGAATGAAAACTATGCATTTACAATTCTTATACTGCATTGATATTTATTTCTAAGTAGATTCTCCCTTTTTTTGACAATTTCACTTTTGTGATTTGTGGTTTCAATATTGAAGCAGCATAAAACCAAAATAATAAGTACGACAATAAAACGTGCTGGAAAATAGTATTAAAATCTATAAAGCAAAAATAAAAAAAAATCCAATACAATATGAAATTGCTTTGGCATTTTTTATTTTCTTTTTAATTTTTTTATGAAAAGAAATAAATTTAATTTTAAAGCAAACTTTGACGAATTATAGCTACTCTCCTAAAAAATACTTTTAATATAAGAAATTATATATTTATCTCCAGCAAACATTTTAAGTTAGTCATTTAAATTAAATTAATTTGAATTTAATTCACAGTTTTCATATTGACTCTTTTTATCATGGTAAAACGTAATACATAAAATTATTGAGATTACATCACATATTGCAACATCTCTCGAAAACAAGTTATCTGATTTGGTTTAGTAAAATATCAAAAAATTCGACTTGGAATTAGCTCCAATCTATACTTACATCGATTTCTAATTGGCTCAATAGTTTAGCAGATATTAAAGAAATTGTTTCAAAATAAGATAAAATAAAATCACTTGCATTTTTTTTAAATCGTAAAAAATCAAGAACGATCATAAAGTCTCAAAAGAGCCACATTTAATTAAAATCGATGCATATATGAATCCATTTATTTGGAACTTAGCTTTCTTTACAATAAAAGAGAAAAAATAATATTTTTGATTATTTTGGATTTTTAAACTTTAAAAAAGAAAGAACAATTATATGGACCATTATAAAAAGATTTTTAATCTGGCTTAAGCTGATTTAAGTCCTTTCTAAGTCTTGGGGTATTGCTACTTTTAACAAACGGGTTATTGATCGGGAATTACAGGGTTTGAAACTAAGAGAGCACCATAAGTTGAATTTTATAATCATTGTTATTCTTCAAATTTCAAAACCTTAGAAAAATTAGGGTAAAATTTCATGGCTTTTTCTCCTTATTCTACAGCTCCTGTTCACGGATTTATACTATATGATCTCATTCAGTATTATATATACTAATGAGACTATGTGGATAAACTCTATAGCTTCTTTGCTGTTGTGCAGACTTTCTATAGTTTTTTAGGCGTTATCTGTGCGCTCTTCAACATAATACAAAATCTGAAACAGGGATTGACACTTGTAATTATGAGTATTTTGTTGTTTATCTTTTGGTGTGCCCTAAATAGTAAACGCACTAGAAAGTCCCAAAGTTTGGAAAACAAGAGCGAAAATAATAATAATAATAATAATAGTATTTCGCGAGGCACATTCACAATTTCTAATGGAATAACACGGATTGCTCTTCGTATTTAGTTGTTTTTTTTGTTATTTTACACAATAAAACCGAAGGATTAAAAATTAATAATAAATTTAATAAAAAAATTTTATGGACTTTTTTAAAATTGCGCAAAAATTGCACTTTTTGTTTTTGTATTTTTTGTATTTGTATGATATATTGTATGACAGACACAAAATAATTTTTGATCGAATAACTACTTATTTTTGTTCGAGTTGTCCAAAGTTCACTAGTTATTAATCAGCTACCGAAGAGGTGAAATGTAAGTAGTTAATTTTAAACTTTTTGAATTCACAAAAATAAATAAATAATAATATAAATAAGCAGTTATTGAAGTCATTACCAGTATTATATTTGCAATGGCCGCTATTTACTATGTGACGCTTTTGTTGGTATCTTTTACATAATTAAAAATTGAAACAGTTTTGCTCAAATAAATTTATAAATTTTCAATATTTATAAGAAACTTAAGTTTAAATTTGAAAATATATTAAAAATTTTGTTGGGTAATTTTTAATATATTTTCAAATTTAAACTAAAGTTTCTTATAAATACTGAAAATCATCATCAATCATCAATGATCTTTGGAACACGAAAACACATTTTTCTTACTGATACACTACATTCAGAATAAAGTTAAAAATATTAATTTTAATACGCTTTTTGTGTATACAGAAAAAAGAAAATAAATATTCTACAAATTCTACAAAAATTGTTTAATGTTAAATTGATCCATACATATGTAGTCATGAAAGTTTTTTTTTGTTTTTTTTTTTTGATTCTAGCCTGATTAACTTAAAGTATCATTCTAAATTTTACCATTTTCGACCAATGCAGGACGTAGAGTGCAACTTTCAATCAAATAAAAATTTATTTATTATCCCTTCTTGAAGTTTTGTCTTTTGAAATATATGAAAAAAAAAAAAATATTTTTTGTTAATTAAATTTTGAGAGAAAAGTGAAAGCATCAGACATAATTTTTATAAAAAAACAACAAGTTTTTATACTAATTTTAAAGTATTGAATTTGATAATTCATGACTAGACAAATTAAGATTAGTCAAAGAAATTTTCAACAAATTATTTCGCAATTTATTGAAAAATCGGGGCAAAAAATCGAAATTTGAAAATTCAAGCGCAAATATTGTTTTAACCATAAGAGAATTTACATGTGAGTAAGTACATTTTCCATCTCATCAAGCTCTTTATAAAGGTTTTTAAATCGGACTTGATTTGTAGAAGTTACGACTTTTTAATTAAACCTGCATGATTATTTTTCTGAAACCTTAGCTTCTCCTCTACAACTTTTCCATACATTTTAATTAGTTCCGATCAGTAGTTTAGAAGATACAAATTTATTATTTAACCATTTCTGAAGCCTTGTTTAGAATTAAATGGACATACCTTTTTTGTAAAAATCCAGCTAATTTTCATAATCAAAGTTTTTCTCACAACTAAATGAATTTAGATAATTAAAAGAAAATAATGTGGAAGAAATATTTAAAAAATTCAACACTAAATATAGAAAATTCAATATTCAATTCTTTTTAAGTGTAAGAGGTACGCATATACCTTTTTACCTCGATAATTCTTTTTTTAATATAAAAATAATAGAAATGGGCTTAAATTTGTGAAGGTTACATGCTCTTAAATCTTCTCCATGTTCCCGTATTACAATCAGCGTATTATAATATCATTTTTGTGAGAAACCAGGTCCTTTTGCACAGTTCTCTCATACATCTCAATTCGAACGAATTTAGGAGATATAAATTTATATAGATTTATGACCAATTTTTTTTGATCACTGTGTATTACTTAGAGAACTTTAATCAATTCAAAAAAATGTATGTATCTTTATTCAATTTATGATCGTGTGTATCTAAATTTAAATTGAATGAGAAATTGCATACCGCAAGAAAAGAAACCTATAGTTTTTGATACATTAACTTGCAGAACAAAGACTAAAAAGGTTGGAAGGACCATCAAAAAACCTAACTCTGTTTCAAAAATCACTTATTTTTAAGTATGTGTTAGTCAAATTTTATTTACAAGTATTAGTGCTAAAACCATGCCACACATCATAAGCACACATCAGCTTTCAAACATATTAGTAGATTTCATACAATTTTAATATCTCGGTGCAATTTTAATAATAATATCTTTAGTAATATCTTTGTTCAACTAATATGAAAATAATTTCAAATAATTAAAATTTTGTTTCATGTTCAATACTAGCACTACCATCACACACAAAGAAGGAATGTCAAATTATACCAAAAAATATATTTTTTTTTCGTTTGAGGAAAAATAAACGTGTTTTGAGATCTACAAAATATAAAAATATTTTAAACAAGTAAAGTAAACTGGATTTCAATTTAAATTGTTATTGAATACAAGCTTAGTTCAATATTTGGCTTTAGATTTAAGGCTTGAAATACATTTGGTTTCAACTTGAATTTCGTCAAAAATGCTTATTGGGGATATATTATTTTTAAAGAATTTTATATTTTCTATAATATGTTCTGTAAAAAATATCACAACATTATTTCCAATGTTACAAATATAATACTTAATTTAATATACCTTCTATTTACTTACTACTAAGAATATATAAAAGAAAACAGAATTCACTAGAGTGATATTGATGGCATTACAATTTATTGTTTATGATTGAAAATTGATGAAAATTATGTTTTGTTCATTTTAACTTAAAAAAAAAACAAATAGCAAAATAGAAAAATAACAAATGAGATATTTTTCTTAAGAGTTTAAACGGAAAAAATTCATTTGTATTATGAAACGTGCATTCAAATGTAAATCTACATATGGATTACTAAGATTCGTTTTGTTTTGCTAAAATTTCAAATTCTTTTGAAATCTTTCTTCACAGTCAGAAATGAAATATGCACAAATAACGAACTGACTGTGATTTTTTGCTGCTGATACACCCATTCCCTTTTTATCTGGTAGTCTTGTTTACTTACTAGTTTGACTTTAAGGCTAGAAACAACAGTTATTTTAACCTGTACTATCTTACTTATATAAGTAAATACACAATAACGTATATGTGAGCTTAAGCTAAACTTGTTTGTATATTTGGTTTTGTAATTATACTCACATATACATACATGAACATAAGTTTTTACAAGTAAACAAATATAAATATATGTATGTGTTTTTGTTTTCATTATATACACCTACAAGATGTGTGTGTTAGTGTGAAATAAGTTCATTTTATTTATGTGTATGTAAGTAAATAGATGTTTTCGAAATGAATGTTGTCCTCTGGTTTATTTTTATTATTTATTTATTTTTTATTATTATTTCTTACTTCTGCTGTTGAAATGCAAGTAAGTTAAATTTGAAATTATATAATTTGTTTTCATTGTTGTTATTTCTGCATGAACTTGTGTAGTTGTATACGTGACGTATGATTTATTTTCAATGTTATGATTTATTACTTATACGTGACGTTGTATTTTAATATTAAGAAGTAAATAAGTAAAGTAAAATTATTTTCAACAGATATTTAAACCAATTTAAAATTTTTGTAAAAAATATCTAAATTTAAAAATAAATTTGAATTTTGTTGTAAGAGTAAGTTGTAAATTTAAACTAAGTTCTTGTTATTTATAACATAACTATTATGTCTTACAACAATAGCATTATTAGGAAATCAAAACTTATTTTTAGAAATAAAAAATAATGTCAAACTTTGTATTTAGTTTTAAGCTTTTTTCTTCGTTCCGATGAATGTTGATAAATGACTGTTACGTGCTAAAAAAAATATATTTATGATTGCACTGAAAGTTGATAGAAGGATAAAAACTAGTTGTGAAAATTAAGAAAAAATTTAATATTACATACTTGAATTTATTTTGAAAAAAAAGAAAAATATTAGATTTCATGATTCAGGGATTATAAAGTCATAATAAGTCAATGTTTAAAAATGTCAATTAAAATAAAACAATTTATCAAAGTGAAACACACTGTTATAAGTTAATAATATGCATTTGTTTTAAGTGTAAAAAGCTTTATTAATTATAGAGACTAAGACTGATTCTGTAACAATTCGTCAGCCAATTTAGTTACACGCAGTTATGGAGTTTTAACGTTTTTTTAACTTATTATTATTGTCAATTTAAATTTTTATATAGTAAATTAAAGCGATTACACCATATTGTACCAACATATCTCGGGAACGAAATGTCTGATTTAGTTTGATATAATTCTTCTAATATATTGAAAAAATTGAAAAATTTTGTTAAAGAAAGTAAAACTTCCCATAAATTTTATTATTATTTTTTAAATTGCTAATAATCTAAAACGGCGAAAATTGCTCCTTTTCCTCTTTTATTATAAATCTAGATATGTTGCAAATTAAATTTCATTAAAATGTGTATCGATTCGGTAAAATGGTTTGAAAATGTCGCTTAATTCAGGGAAAGGTGATATCAATATTTTAATGTTTACATTTTGTTTTTATATGAATCAATAAGTAAAAAAGTGCAATTTTTGTAAAAGATATTGACTTCGATTTTTTGAAATATAATTAAGATTTACGTAAGCTGGATAAAAAAATTTATTTAAAAACATTTTAGTCGATAGTTTTCTGATTTTTGGAATTAAAATAACATTTTTATAATAAATTGAATATTCTAGAAATTATAAAACTTATTGTATCTGTAATCAAATCTTTTTTAGTTAAGATATCCTAGTGAAATTTACGGTGATTGTTGATTTTACAATTAAAAATAATGAAATATAAAAATTTAAGTGTTTAGTAAAAATAATCGCGAAATTTCCAATCCAAATTGGGATTTTTTTATTTTGCCTATAAATTTCATATTTGTTGCAGGTCTAGGAAAAGTCATTGGCAAACTCTTAGGATCACATTAAAGTTTCTGAAATTGAAACACTCTATTTGTGGTTCAATGCTTTAAGGTTTTGGAGCATATATGACATATATGGCAGGATCTTTACTTATCTTTCCGTGAAGATATAACATCATTATATATTCTTAAGGAAAACTTTATTTAAGATAACAAAAGAGTGTACAAACTTTTTGGGACAAAAAACACAAATAATCATAATTTTTGCAATTTTTATTTTTTAACAAAGATATCGACTTAAAATTTTTTTATTGGATAGATAATTTTGTTTTTAAACTAACTACGAAAATTGGTTAAAAATATTAGGCTATGTATGGAAAAACTGGACCAAGATCTTAAAAAATTTATTTCAAATGCAAATAACTCGAAAAATATAAGAGAGTATTTCGAAGGTCTTTTCAAAAGATTTAAGATGAACTAAAATTTGAAATCGGGTAAGGAACAAAAATTAAGCTAGTGGTTAAACATTTGAGCCTCCATAGTTTCGCTCCTGAGATATATACAGGTTTCTCCTTCCAAACTTAAAATTGTATTATTTTCTGCTATGCCCAAGTGAAATTTAATGTATATCTAACTAGCCGATTAGAAGATATAGATTTATTTCCAAAAATGTTCGATTATGTCCCACTGTGTAGTGTTTGATGAACTAATAATGAAAAAAGTTTGCGTTTTTTATTTGAGAGCAACTGGAGATTTTTCACAAGAAATTTTTTCTAAAATTACGCTACATAGTATGCATACGATTTATTTTGCAGAATATTAAAAAGATATTGTCTTTTTCAGAAAAATTAACTTGTAAAATTTTAAGTTCCATTCCATCGAAGTTCAAAGTTAGTTTATTTTATGACAATTTTTAAATAAATAATAAAAACATTTGAAAAAAATTAAATTTTTAAATACTTAAGGTAAAACACACTAAAATGCCTAAATTTCCTAAGGTACCATTTTCCATTCTAAAATTTTGCTTTAAGAAACTTTTGATTTAAAAAAAGTATACCTAAAATTTATGAAATTTGATTTTTTTCTAATATCTAAAAATGTTGTTAAATTTGACTGATCGGTACAAAAAACCTAACTTAGCCTAACCTAGAACAACAATTTTTGTATATTTTTATTTGGTACCCAATTTTATTAATAAAATTAATTTTGAAAATTCACAACGGATAAATTTGTGAAAATATTTCATTTAAAAATCATAAAAATATAATAAAGTCATGTACAAAAATATTTAAGTTTTAATTTTGAATTTAAAACTCGATTTTAATGAGATATGGGTCGTTTTGTTTGTTTGTTTGTAATGCATTCAAATTTATGATGAAGCAGGAAAAAACAACAAGAATTTTAAAAAATTAATAAGAAATTTTATAGTTTTTACACTATTTTTATCATTTTATAATTTTATTTTTATCATTTTATAATTTTCAAAACTATTTAGCCGATTAAAAGAATAAAAAGATGTACTTAGATAAAATGTCTTAGAGACAATTTGAGTCAAAATCTTCTGGTGTTTTATTAAAGCAAAACTGAAATTTTTTCTCAAGACGTACTGAAATATAAAAAGCATTTTCTATGTATTGGTTTCTTTCGGAAAGAGTGATTTCTAGGCTTAGAACAATGATTGAACGTTTTTAAATTGACTCAGAAATCCCATGGCGTAGGAAAAAAATGCTTCTTTTGTCGCCCTGTATTAATAAGAAAGTATCTTTTCCTAACATTATAGTAATAAAATTGCCGTATTCATTTTTAATTTCATTAATAATTTTTTAACAACCTACGGTTCTTCAATAGATTCATTGTTGTTTGTTACAAAAAAAAAAAAAAAAAATCCTTAATATAAAGCTCTACTTAGTTTGAAACTTATTTAGAAATAAATGATATTTCAATGAAAGATGACTCTATTAAAAATGTTTTACGTTAAACTTTTAACTTTAAGAATACACTCTCAACCATATGGCAGAGATAGATAGATCGATGGATGAATGCAACATCTACACATTGATACCTTGCAATAACAATATTGAGAATAATATATAGTTTTCGTAAAAACAAAAAAGTTTACGAAAAATATTGACATTGACAAAAATTTTATACTAGCAAAAAAAAAAAAAAAAGAATAAACTTTGTTCTTTACAAGAAAACAATAGTCGATTTTTTATGTAAAAAAAAAAAATTTTTAGTTTGTCATGTAAGTGAAACAATTTTTAACGAAACTAAAGAAAAAATAAAAAACTTTGTATTTTTTTTTTTTTTTACAAAACACAACTGCACTAGGAAACATTACATTACAAAGAATAAAAGAAAAAATATACAAACTATTAGTATAACAATAACAAAAACAAAAAGATTTATAATGACAACATGAGGTGTCGAAACGTAATTGAATGGGTGAAAAATTTACTTTTTCCAAAGAGTTTTGTTTAATTTATGAGATTTTTTTTAAATTGATTTCAATTTTAGTAGAATTTAATATTAAATTTTAAATGATTAATTAATTCCTTAATATAATATAGATAATATAATGCTTATTTTTTAGTAATTGGTTTGTTTTGCGTCAGTTTTTACTTAGTATTAAAAAAATATATTACTGTTTTTTATTTCCGATAAAAATAAAACAAATTTTAAAACGTTTTTGCTGTCAAACCCTTATCAAACAAAAGAAAATTTTTATATTCTTACACATATGTTTGCATGTGTATATGTGTATATGTATTATTAAAAGTTTGTATATTTTAATATACCTACATATAAACATAAGGATATTTTAAAAACGTTCATTTCAAACATATTGAAGTTTATCCTTCTTAGGGTTTGATAGATCTGAAAACGCTCGTACTTTATTTACACTTATTGTTGTTTAGTATGTAAATATTACGTGGACTGTTATGAAATTTCTGCGCTAGAAAATGTAAAATATATGTTCTCTAAATAGAGAGATAAAACCGAAATGTATACTTTTTTGTGGCATTCATATTAGAGTAATTCCGTTTTGAATTTTGACGTCTCTGAAATTTTTCACACACACACCACACACACACACACACACACACACACACACACACATATATATATATATATATATATATATATATATATTTATAAAACATATTAAAGATTAAAGATAGAGTTTTCTAATATACGTCTTTAAAGACAATTAAAAAAAATAAATAAATACATTTTTTTAATTTTTATTTAAGATCTTAAAATACAAGCCTTGACAAATCCACTGCAAAAAAGTACTTTTGATATCTTTTAAGTGATAAAAGTTTAGACCATTAAAAAAATAAATTAATCAATTTCAAAGCTATATAGTGGCCATAGTTTTCATAATAAAAATTAATAAAATTAATTTTATATGCTTGTGGATCCTGCTCTACACATTGCTCCATATTTTATCAAAATCGGTAAGCAAGGATCTATATTTTTTAAATTTAAAATGTAATTATCCATACGTGAGCATGAAGCTTTAAGTCTATGAATCACTTTTCTTAATTCACTCTAGTTCATGCTGTTATATATAAAATGAATCTACCCCATATGTAATATATCTAGATTCACTTTCTGAGCCGATTTATCGTCAGTCTGGATGTCCATGTTAAACTTATGCTTCTAAAGGTCGCAATTTTGAAGATAATTCCATGAAATTTTACACGAATAAATTTGGTACTAAATTTCAAGAATATTGGCCTATAATTGTCATAGCTCCCATATAAATCTCTCTTATAAAAATCACTTTAACGTGAATAAATTTTGAAATCTCATAAAAATAATATTTGACACAGATAAGTTTTATATAAGTAGAAACTACAGTGCCAAAATTGATGAGGATCGGTTTATATAATATATAATATGTAATATATAATATTATATATTATATATTATTATATAATACATAATATATAATATAATAATCTATAACCATAGTTCCCATCCACCTTCCGATAATCATCGTAGGGTGTATGTAAATATCACATAATTTTAGTATCAACATAATAAGGACTGCTCCCGAAAAAAATCTGTGCACACTTTAATGCTTATAACTAAAAACTAATAAAAAAAATATTTTTCTTTTAAATTTAAAATTTTATATGTTGAATTGTATGCACTAATTTTTTCGTACGCAGTCTTTATATTGTACATGTATGTTTTATAAAAATATATATTATGCTAAATACAAGTATCATATGGACTGGACTTACTATATGGTCTTTCTTGTTTTTTAATTATTTTTAGAAAAAAAAAACAAATTATTGAAAAAAGAGTAAAACTTTTTTTTATTTTTTTAAAAAATATTAAACTTTCTACGTCATGGTAAAACTGGCTTATAAAAAGCGACGCATAATTGTTTACCTTCTTGTTAATTGGTGGACACTTATTCGTCTATTTCAATAAAATTTGTTTTGTTTGAAATATATTCAGGTTTATTGTAAATATAAAAACAGAAACACATCTAGTCACATACATATATTAAGAAATTTCAAATTTTTTAATATCTATCTAATTATTGGGTAAATTACAAAAAATGTTACACAGTGGGGCTGATCGCAAAAATTTTGGTAAAAAATCCGTATCTCTAAACTACTGGTCGCATTGAATTGAAAAAAAATATATATATATTTTTTTTATTTTTATAAAAATATTGTTTATTTTTGGACAATTTACAAAAATTGATTGTTGAAGCCGTTTAAATGAATTTTGGAGGAATAAAAGTCTGACATTAAATTTATACAATACATAAGAAATAATAAAAAAAGTGTAATAAAGCGTGACCCATTTCAAGGTTCCCTACGTTTTTAAAGGAAAAAACACAGAAAATTCAAATTTAATGAGGAATGTTTATTATCATTTGAAAGAACATTATTTGGCATTTATTTTTTGAAGATTATGTCTATCAAATGTTGGCCGTTACTACGTCGCAGATGGTCCATCCGTTGAGTTCAATTTTCGATGACTCGTTGGAGCATTTCGACTGGTAACTGGCGAATGACACGCGTGATGTTTTCCTCCAAGTCCTTAATCGAAGCGGGTTTGTCCACATAAACTTTAGACTTTACATATCCACAGGAAAAAGTCCAACGGTGTGATACCACACAATCTTGGTGGCCAATCGACCGGCCCAAAACGTGAAATCATGTGCTCACCGAAATGTTCTCTCAATAAATCCATTGATAGATGCGATGTGTCGAGCGGTTTCAGTTGGTGCATAAGCTGTATTTTGTACGCTTTCAATTTTAGATCTCGACGTAAAATGTGTCAAATCGTTCCATACATCAGTCCGAGTTGCTGCGAACGGCGCGGAATCGACTATCCACGGTCTTAGTGTACACTCTCAGCTACGGCCGCTATATTTTCTTCACAGCGTGCTGGATGTGGTCCATTCGGTCGTATATTATACAATAATGAATGCTGTGTCTTAAAATGGGTGATGGTGTTGTGAATAGTACGCTCAGTAGGCCGATTATGTTGACCATAAGTTGAGCGAAGTGCACGAAACACATTCCTCACAGAACGTGAATTTTCATAATAAAGTTGAACGATTTGTAAACGTTGTTCAGGCTTAAGTCTTTCCATTATGAAATGCCAAAGAATACTAAACAAAAATAATATGACAGCATGACATGACTTACACGTGATCTGTCAGAAAAAGCCTATTGAATCACTCATTAGTAATAATAATGATAATATGTTTTATTGTACAATTTAAAAAACTCTTTGAAATGTTTAATTCTTCGTAAAATATTCAGTCCTGCATTAATTTTTAACTAGGCGAAAAGCAGTTTAACATCAAATCGATCTAAATATATCTTGTAATTAAACAGCATTAATAAGTTAAAAAACTTGTGTGACATTATTTAATAGATCGATAAACATGATTCTTTTTCAAAAATTCACCATTTTCAATTTTATTTTATTACAAATTTATATCAAAATGATTTTATTACAAAACTTTAAGAAAAATTTGAAAGAATTGTACTATATAAAAATCCATTTTTCATACTAATTTCGGATTTGAGATAACTGCAAAATTTTTTCAGCACATTTTTTCAAAATGTATTAAAGGTTACGAAAAATTTCGAAATTATTTTAATCATATGCCTCGAGATTTATTCCCGAGAAACAAAATAAAGTCTAGACAAAAAATTAAAAATTCAAGCGTTAATATATTTTTAACTGTAAGAGATAACTTAGGTGAGTAAGCTTATTTTTATTTCTCTCCAAGCAGTTTGCAGGAATATAAACTTGTAACTTATAACTTATACATACTCCAGATGGTCAATTTTGATACTCTATAGCTTATCTCGTATTATTATTTTTTCTAAAAGCATGGGTCCTGCTCTATAACTCTCCCATACAATTCAGTCCTATCCGACCAGTAGTTTATGAGATACAGATTTATTACTAAAATTTTTGCAATTGGCCCCACTTTGTGTTATGGGAATCACTTGATGGTAATTTGAATTATAATTTTTTTGTTTTTATTTTTAACCAAATTAGTTAAATCGAAACGTCAATGGCTCAGACAGAAAATATTAGCCTTAAATTAAAACTTCTCCTTCCTAGAATTTTTGTGATGGAAAATTATTATATTGTTTGTCAAGTTTTCTTTAATTTTTTCCTTTCCTTATTTTTCTTGCAAATTAATTGTGTGCTCTGTCAATGTGTCACAAAATTTAAATTCATTTCACTTATTGAAAAACCACTTAAAGGGTTTATCAAGTAAAGACATAAAATGTTTTTCTAAAATAATTATTGACAGTTCATTTTTTACTCATTTATTTATTTATTTACATAAAAGTAAATTCTTAATTGTAAAAATTGTTGAATATTATACTTTCAATAAATTAATTGCCATCAATAAAACTCATCAATCATTATTACAATAAATAACTTTTTAAGGAAAATATAATAAAGTTTATTGTAAAAATTCAGTAAAAAAATATTTGTATTTCTTATATTTCCTAACAAGAATTTACAAACTGTTATTTTATTTTTTAAAAATATTACACTTCATTAACAAAAAATCAACAAAGAATTTATTATATTCTTATATTTATTGATGAATTATGTCTAAAAGATCAAAACAAAATTTTAAGCAATAAAATTTTTTATAAATTTAAACAGACACACACTAACTTTAGAAAGCATAACGGAAGTCCATATACGAGTACATATATTTCTTATTATTTCTTTAAAATGATATTTTATCTCTCAATTTAAGTTTATTTTACCATGAATATATTTATTTCATGTATTGTATGTGTGTGTTTATTTTTTTTTTTTTTTGGAATTGTTTATTGCATGAATAAATATTTACATTGTATTTATGTCCTTTGAGATTTCTTTTTTATGTTATTTTGGAACAACTTTGTTATTTAAATTCTGATTCAATTTTACGTAGGAATAAGTTCACTGCCAACATTCTTTTTTTTCATCATATGGTATGTGAAAAAAAACCAAGATAGAATATAGAAAACATGATGTAAGTAAACAAGGTATTTCCACTTTCTCAAAAAAAAAAAAAAAAAAAAAAAAAAAAAAAAAATGAAGTGTAGGAGGATTTTCTGAAGTTTGATTTTTTGTAAACAATTAAGAAAACAATTGCCACATAAAGTACAAAGGAAAATACATTTTGGAAATTATTACAATAAATGTGTAATTTGAATTTATCGCATAAAACAATATTGTATGTGTCAATTAAGTAATTAAAATAAAATTTTTAATGCGCACAGGCTAGAAATTTTATTTTACAATTTTTACAAAATTTTCAGGAATGCAAAAATATAAAAGTAAAAAATTATAATTAAAGTTAACTATTTGTATAATAAATTACTTCCTCGATAGTAAAATCAATTCCTTAAACGCTATGTCGGTTAATTTCAAAACTTGGAATCGACTTTCTCGGGTTTCTCTGGACACTTTCGCGTACATCGGCGATGTTCTCGGCTGATCAGATTCCCTTTAATGTAAGGGTATGGGCAGATTGCTTACTGTGTCGATGATCTTGTATTTAGCCACAAATATCGACTATAAAAGGCCACCCCGTTCAGCGTTTATACTAACGAAAACGTAATCAATCTTGTTTTTATTTGCAACCCAATCATGTAACCTATCATAGTGTTATTGCATCAGATATTTTTCCATAAACTGAAAACATCGATCTTTCCCTAAACATTTGTATAAAACTTTGCAAATATGTTTATACATTTTTATGAACCAGGAAGGAATTTACATGGCTTTCTATTTTTCCTTGATGATATTGATTTACAAATCAGTCGCAGTCAAAATATCTTAATTATATTTGCTTAATTCTGCAGTACCTTCCTTTGTAAATTATTAAAATTATAAAATTATTTAAAAAATGTTGAAAACAAAAAGAGAAGTATTATAGCATGATATGTCACATTGATGGCTACCAAAGGAGAAGGTGGAACCACCTTCTTTTTTGTATCATGATAGAAATTATTTGCTAAGAGTCATAATTAAGTTGTTGTGAAAGCAAATTAGACAAAAAATCATTATTTCAGAAAAGAAAAATCATAACTTTGGTGTAAAAATCATCAAAATTACTAATTTTAACTTTATACCTATTTCTGACCCGATTCAACATCTTACTATCATCAGAAAAAAAATTTTGAGGAATATTTTGCACATAATTTGAGCCGAAAGAAAAAATCTTTGAGATTTAAAGTATAAATCATACAATTTAAAATAATTTTATTTATGGAATATGATTTTGTTCTCATCTTAATTTATATATTTTATATTTTATATTTTATATTTTATATTTTATATTTTATTGATTTCAATTGATTTCAAAGAAGTACAAATGTTCGAAGAGTCCTAAATGGAGTAAAAAAAATCATAAAAAATCTGTCTAACTTTCTTGAGGCCCTAAATATTTACTATTCATTTTTTAGTATGGGTTAAATATTAAACTCACATTGTAAAATATTACAACAATCTAAAAAAAGGATTATATTAAGGCAGATGTGGTCAAGATTTACGTTGGTACCTGCCATGACGGCATAACCCCACGGTGGTCTTACCACTGGGTGAGGTACAATGCGCCAACCAATGCCCCCATGTGCCTGTTAAGAACACATAGGTGGCAATTTGAGAGACTAATTGTCTGGATAAGTCCACTCCCCCATACTTAGGAGTTGGAGCTATCTAACCACCTGCCGCACTATTGGCGACCTGTGTTGCTATGCAACACCACATCGGGACTATAAACCCCTTCTTATGGTTTAGGTCTAAACCACAGCCATCACATGACTTCCCGAAGGGTCTCTCCAACAGCCGTGGTACCAGATTGTGTTAAGTCTCTGGTCAGGCCCCGAAGGTCCTTATCTCCCATTATAGACCCACAGACAAGTCCAGGCAATGGTACACCTTTTTATACCTGCCATACTTTTACGCTCTCTAAGACCGAAGTTATCTTAGAGTGTAACATGACAGGATTTTCTCTACCACGTATGAGCTATACATCAAGGAAAAGATTTAATCCAAGAAGACAAGCCGCCATGGCAAATTATATTAAGGCAATTATAATTCTTCTTAGAAGCCATGTAATATACCATTTACCATCTAAATTTGATGATTGTACTATTTTCTTTTGACGTTTGTCCACGAACGCTACTAACGCATTATTATTGAGAAAAACGAATTAAATTAAAAGAACAATTTCTAGACATCCTATATATATGAAGATATTGGCCGATATAGTCGTGGCATATAAAATTAATTTGCTGTTATTAAGAATAGTGCTAAGAATACTATTGCTAGTCCAAAAGTATACAACGTATTCTTAAATAATATTTATATCAAAAATTTAACTTGAGTCTAAATAAAATTTCACATAATTATCAATCTTATTACAAGATTCTTTGCTGACTCAAGAAATCATATTTTGAAGGAAAAAAATCATCAAATCATAATCTAGTTAACAAAATCATCAAAAATGTGATAAAATCATCATTCTAGTAACGCTATGTGAAAATTTAGTTTAAATCGTCTGAATACAAGAAAAAATTAAAAAAACGTTAAAATTGACTATATGTTCCATATCGCACTGTGTGCTGGTAATATGTCTATTTTCATATTATGTTTATGTTTTTTATATAATTGTAAAATTGAAGGAGTTTTCTAAAAAATATTAAATTAAAAGAGGAAAGCTTGTTTTAGATTTGAAAATGAATAAAAAATTAAACGCAAAAGCTATCAAATGTATTAAAACTAAATTTAATAGAATTAGTTTTAATATATTTTTGTGCACTTAGAAAATATAATTTTAAAAATTGGAAAATTTTCATAAAATACTATCTTCTATCTATCTTCTAGATTTGAAAAATCCCGCATGACATTTTTTTAGCCCGATGAACTTGAAATTTCGTTAAAAATTCTACCATTTTCGACCAATGCACCCATTCAAATAAAAATTTCTTTGTTATCTCTACTTGATGCTTTTTTTAAGAAAAGAGTGAAAAATTCTTTTTTGTAAATAAAAAACGAAAATTTTCGTAGTCATTTTAAAGTGATGAATTTGATAATTTTTCACGGCTAGATAAATTTAGACAACTCAAAAAAATTTTAAACACATTAGTTTGGAATTTATTGAAAATCTTATGATATTTAAAAAAATCACACTTTTATTAAGGAAATTACCCAAAAAAGTCAAGAAAAAAAAAAATCGAAATTTCCAATTTTAATCGCAAATATATTTTTAACTACAAGAGATATCATATGCGATTAAGCATATTTTTTTCCTCATCTCTAAGTTTATAAAGGTTTTTAAAACTTTGAAATCGGGCTTGATTTGTAGAAAATGTTTAATACTCTAGATAGGCAAATTTAATACTCAATAGCTCATTCCGTATTAGGACATGGTGTCTGCAATATAGTTTTTTTAAAAGCTTAGGTCCTCCTCTACAACTCTTCCATATAATTATTTGAATTCGATGTAAGCAGTAGTTTAGAAGATATAGATTTATTACAAAAATGTTTGCGATTGGCTTCACTGTGCAGCGATTTATACATTTTGGTATATTTTGTCAAAGAAAAACTTTTAAAGTATTTTTCCTCTTTATTGCAATTTTATTGAGAACTGTATTAATTACTGTTATATACATTTACTTTTTAATTTATCTTTTGTTTTTTGTTTTTTTAATTTTAATTATTTACATAAACTATATATATACAAAATATTTTGTATATAAAATCTGATAATGATAATTTTTTAAATACCCAATAGTAATTACTTAACAATATTTTTATGAAAATTAAGTTAATAATAGAACATATGTCTTATTAAAACCAACTTATTATTTTTTACATAAAAAGTAGTATTTATTTTAATTGCTTATATTCTTGGTTTGCCATTGTTTTCCCTATTTGCAATATCAATTGTCAAGGATCAAAGAAATTAAAGAAAAATAACAATCAAAGTAGCTTTTGTATTTTGATTTTTATTTTTATTTTTAATTCCTCTTAAAAGATTTTCCTCTCATGAATAATAGATATTTCTAGGAAAGACTACTTATTCTCTCACTCTCTCCCCACACTCTGTGATTCTTACACATACATACTCGTATGTAATAAAATACCACTAGAGAAACCCATATGAAAACAATAATACTTATTCACAGTCTTGGACTAAATGAAAATCCAAATGAAAAAGAAATGAATAAAAAAATATAAGGGAAATTATATGTAGATATGTAAAAATGAAAATGAAAAGAATTATGCACATTCATACACATTGATTATTAGTGGTAAACTTAAGTAAAACCAATCAATGAAGACATATGATGGCCATGCGGGAGTAGTTGGAGGTGCTGGTGATGTATCCGGTGATATGAAAACAAATTCAAGGAAATAACTATAAAACAACAAAAATAAAAAATACGAGTTTTATTTTAAATGCAAGTGAAATTTAACCATGATCCTTAAGTGCTACAAATGGATGGAACATTAAACATCGACATCATCTATATGGTTAGTCAGGAAACCAAAAAACCAATATCTATACATATACATACTTAAATACAAATACACGTACACTCAAATATACTTGCATATAAGTAAAAAATAAATGTTATATAAATGCAACGAAAAAAGTAGAGAAAAACGATAATCTATTGCTTAATGAACAGTATTTAAGAGTTAACAAAAACTTTTCAATATTTTTTAAAGAAGAATTTATACAGGGTGTGTTAATAAAGTAGTGCATTTACAATGAAATCATAATATCTTTTTTTTTTGAAAATAAACAACAAGCAAACTAATTACAAAGATGCAATTTCTTATATTACCTGTTAGTTCACATTTCATCTGCCACTAAAGTAATAAAACTTACACTCTGCTACACTAGAAAAACGTGCCAACGTGAGCCTTAGATCTTCTTGAAGATAATGCATAACAATTTTTAAAATTTTGAAAAAATCCACTAAATTTTTAAATCTTTAAACAAATTTAGAAAGCAGGAAAGTGTGGTTTTTTGACTATTTAAAAATCTTTTATACATATTTATATTACAAATGACATATTCAAAATTTTTAAATTCATTTTTATTTTTAAAAATGTCTTTTTTATATTTCGATTTTAAAGTCAATTTTTAGATTTTATTCTTAAGTTATAAATTTTTGCCTGAAGTTTTAAACGTAAGTTTTTTTCAATAGTTTATCAATAAGTTGTTCATAAATATAATTTAATACAGAGTATTATATTTTATATTTTCTACGAAATATACTTTCTGGGACAAAAATTATAAAGGTATCGAAGGTTTAAATAAGTTATTTTAGATCTAATAAGTTCTACAGTTTTTCTTCAATTGCAAAAAAAAAAAAAAAAAAAAATACTGAATCCTGTGTACAACAAAAATGTTTTTCAAAATTATTGCATTGCTGGGTCAGCTTTTATAGAAAACTTTATAATAAACTTGAAAAGTTTTGGAGAACATTTTTTTAATGTTAGATGTTTTTGAATTTGAAAAAATAAAATTTAACTAAATTTTATTTCTAAAATTTAACCAAAATAGGAACAAATATGTTTTGGTGAAAAGTCTGATTCTTCTAATTTCGAAAAAATTTTTAAAAAGAAAATATCAATAAAACAATAACAGAATTAGGGTTAAATTTATACAGGTACCTACCTAAAAATAGTATTTTGAACATTACTCAAAATTTTGAGGGTGTATTGGAAATGTTTGAATAACTTACGCTGTATCAGTTCTTGAGTAATTTTTAGAGTATCTGAGTACTGTTGATTTCTCCCTTTTTTGAAAAAAACACCCTATAAAATAGTTCCCTATATATGTACTCGCATATTATTACATCGAGTAAGAGTGTGAAGAAGATGAATATTTTTAGCACACAATATAAACATTATTTTTGCATATGTATGCATGTATCTCCAGTTCATTTTATAAATAGTTGAAAATACTTTCAGTAAAACTTAAATATTCTTACTTTCATTTCCTTTCTGTTTTTATTTCTCTCTGATGAGTCTGATAAATCCTATGAAACAAAAAAAGTTATGCCATATACATTTATACTTTCACTTATACATATCGTTCGCTTAATATAGAAAAGATGTATCTCGATTTTTTTTTTAATTCAATTTCCTGGTAGTGATCTGTAATGGTAATTATCAAATTTATAATCGTTCTAGAACAGTACTACGTTATTTACAATTACTTTTAATGTTTTTTGTAGATTAATTTTAAAATTTTAGATACGCCTTTTCTATATTAAGCCATCGATATTTATTTTATGTATACTTTAGGGTGATACAAAAATCTGTTTTGCTAGCTATTATTCAAGGGGACATCTTGGCCAAATTTTAACTTAATACGATTATTGGAACAGGATGTTACATGGGCATTTATGGTGATAATCACGGAAGATATCTTAAATTTTTTTAAATATGCTGTAAAAATAAAAACGAAAAATATGCTCTAAAAACGCGAAAATAAAAGCAAAACATTTTTGTAATTTTTTAACAAAAATTAAAAAGTAAAATTTATCAACTGTTTCGAAAATTGATTTCCCATTTTTTTAAACAATATTTTCTTCCATATTACACTTCAAAAATAGCTTTAATAATTTTCAATTAAAAATGGCTTAATAAAATCAATTAATCTCTTTCTCCATTTTGAATTTTGTTGCTACGTTAAACTATTCAGCAATAAAATAGTATCCATTAAATTTAATTTTAAATACTAAATATTTTTGTATTTGTTATTTTTTTTTTATAAAATCAAATATGAAAAACATCCCATTAGTTATAAAAAAGCTTCAAAATGTCAAAATATGCTCTAAAAATATTAACTATGCCCTAAAAATAACAAAATGGGCTAAAAATATGCTCTAAGAATCACTATATGCAAAAATAAGCTGACAGAGCTGAAATATGCACCTACAAATCGTTGCAAAAATGCTTTATTTGCTCCGAAAGGAATAAATATCTTATTCGTTTTATTTGTATTTGTGGTTTCCCTGTTAATGATCATGATACATCAAACGATAGCTAAAGAAAATTTATAATTAAAAAAGAAAAAAAAAAAGTTAATTGCAAGAATAAAAATATCATTTTAATAAAAAGAATCAAAATTAAGTAGAAATGAAAAGTAAAACTTTATTAAGAAATTTTTATTAAAATATATGGATAAAATAATCTTTTTTAGGGACCGTAGCTGTTATAACTTTTATCATAAAAGTCAAATAATAATATTTATTTTTTAATTTTTCTTTTTTTCGAGCACTACTAAAAGTTATTTACGATTTTTATTTTTTCGAACAGAAATAAAAGTTGTTTTGTAATTTTTACCAGAAAACAAAATCAGAAAACTAAAAGAAAAAAAAATTAAAAAATCATAAAAATGGCAAAAGAAAAAAAAAAATGGAGACTATAAACGGCAAATTGGAAAAATATCAAAGATAGACCCCAAAATGAAAAAAAATCAAAAATTAAAAATAACACCAAAATTTAAAAATAAAACATTAAAAATAAGAAAAACTTGATGATTTTGTTTATAATATCATCAATTTTATAAGAAAATATAAAAACCCTTTTTAAAATGCATTTTAAAAACTTTTTTTTAATTTTATTTTTAATTTCCTGAAATAAACTCTTTTATTGAATAAATATATTAATTTGAAATCTACTCTTTCAATTTTTAACGTTTATTCCGGTAATCTTAGTTATTAAAAACATTAGAAAAGTACCATTATAAGCAATAAAGGTAAAACAAATTCAGAAAACTACTTATATTTCTGTTCAAAAAAATCAAAAAAAAAAAAAAAAATAATAATAAAATAAAATAAAAATCTAAATTTTAAAAAGCATATCACTATATGTAAGTAGACTCCCTAAAGATCATAATGATGTATTTGAATCAGTTATCCGACATTTGGTTGCTACTGTTATTTTTTATTTTTTAATTCAAAAATAACAGATATTTTTCGTCCCTGATTTTTTTATTAGCTGCCGTTTCATGTATATCTCACCAATTTTGGTAAGAAGAAATTTTAGAAGATTTGTTCTGGAGTCATCAACCTAAATGGCTGTATAGAATCCTGTCCTAAGCATCGTAGGACGTTGAAATTTGACTAAGAAGTTCTAAATAATGTTCCCTTTCATAATTTTAGACACATTTAAATGGTTTTCTTTATACAATGTTGGACTACCCTAATATACATACTTGCAGATGTACGTGCATATGTATGTGCATATTCATGCAACCCATAATGTTTTTCTTTTTTTTTTCCCCCAGTACACAACTGTAAATGTTGTTAAGCATTGAAAACCTCTTGGTTTTCTATTCTTTATATCATTTTATTCATTAAATCATAAAAAAAGTATTTTCAAGTAACTACTTGTCTTTTCTCTTTTACACTCTGTTTCGCTTTAGTTATGGTATGTCGTATACCAAACAAAAATAAAATAATGGGATGATGGTAAAATATATTGCATTTTTGCCACCAATTGGTTTTGCTTGCTTTCACTTTATATTGGTCGAGATACAAGTATTTTCCAAAAAAAGTACAATGTATTATTTATTTCTTGGTATTGATGTAATTGCACAAATACATAGAAATACACACATGTTAACTGGAAAGCTTTTTCATATAAATTCATATACCTACTCACAGGAAGTCACAGGGTAAATGTACTGCAACATGCTCTGCGCAGTTTGTTTATATGTATAAAATATCAGAAGAAATTAAAAATGCTTTTTTTCCTTATTTTTCCCTTATTTTTTAATTATACACTGAGGCAAAATTAAGGTGGAAGATTTTTATAGTAAAATAATAGCTTCTTGGAATTTAAAAAAAAAGTTTTTATTAACTCGAAATAAACTTTTAATTTGTCATAAACTTTGTCAATAAATGATATTTGAAAATCTTGCTCTATAGAACTGTTTACTTATTTCAGCTCCTATTGGTCGCTATATATAAAAAAATTTTAAATTTTTAATTTTAATATTAATTTTTATAACACATTTTTGTGCCCGTGTAAGATTTATTTGGTAAATTTCCTGTCACTATGTGTTTTCATGTTGTTCATATATGTAACATGCACTTATGTCAATATGTATTGACTCATATAATTGGCTTACGTTTTGCGGTTAACGTGTTGTTGCTTTACTTTTTTTCAATTTTTACATTTTCTTATTAAAATTAAAACAAGCTGACAAAAATAAGTCCCTTACATTAAACTGCATATGTATATGCAATTTGTTTGCAACATAGGGATCAACACAAGCAAACATGAATAACTTTCTGAAATGCATAGAACAACGGTAAAGTTAAAATTAAAAACGAAAATATGAGAAATACTTTTATCACAGCAGCATTGAAATGAAGATTAAATTTTACAGTTTTTAATAATGTTTATTATTTTTTTTATAAATAATATTAAAGGTCCAATAAGTAAGTATTATATGCACGCTAATAAGACCAGAAATTGACTTTAAACCTCTAATGTTCAAGGCTGTCTCTAGGCATCTTTTTTCTTCTTAAGTTTTTGAAGAAAAATTTAAAGAACATTCATATTTTAGAATTTTTTTATACTAAAAGCTTAAGCCCTCCAAAAACTTTATACTAAGTATATTTTTAATTGGGATAATATTTGTAAATTAATTTTATAAAATTCTGCTTCAACCGATAGAATTCGAACAGAATTTCGAAGAATGAAAAAGCAATATTTTCAAAAATATTTTCTTTGGAATCTATCGAAAATTTTTCTGGCAAAAAGTCCAGTTAAAAAGTTAGAATTTTACAAAACCCAAATCTATTTTTTTTTTTGGTACACCATTTGTTGAAATAGGTGAGTACCTCCAAAGTTAAAGCTTTTTCAAACATTGATGCCATATTTATTGCAACTTTTTACACTAAATTTTTATATGATTTTGCTGCAGTACAACTCGTTAATATAATTTAATCCCAAATTTAATCTCGAGTATGATGATTTTCCAAAAATGATTTTCATTAAAGAGCCTTATGTGGAATCTAATTTTGGACAAAATTAGGTATCAAACTGTTCACTTAAATGAAAACTGTGTTTTTCTCATGATTTCAACCAAATTCACTGGAGTCCTTCTTAGAAAGAAAGTTATGTGTCAAATTTCTGTAAGAATCCTGAAAGTTTTAACATACAGTTTGGTCTGAATGTATACAGTTTTGACGGTTGGGCAGATGGGCTGACGGAAACTGGTGAATCGGTTTAATAAATTATTAATTGCTAAGTTAAACACATGAAGATAACTAAATAACATTATTTGAGTGCGTTATATTCATTATCAAAAACGCTATAAAAATAATGAACAATGATCCAAGTTATAATTCAAAAAAATCTCAGTTATTTTTACTTTTTATTTATTTTTTTCAAATGTGACATATAACTTTTTTAACATTTATAAGATGCATATTTTGCTATAAAAACTAACGGTTTACTTAATACCGCAAAACCCCATTTTTCCCGAGTGTGCAGAGTTTTGTAATAGACCATCCTGCAAGTGCCATTTTGATAACTGTACATTCATCAATTATGTTAAATACAGCAACTATTGGAATGAATACATTGGTTTAAGGACTATACGTTTACTGTGCATTTATAGGCCATTTCATTATCATGAATACCCACATATCTCAGAAACAGTGTTGCCAGGAATCGAAAAAAAATAGGCTAAATTCAACTATAAAAAAGGTTAATATCCAAAAAAAAAAATAATAATAAAACCGGAAAAAAGTTAACTTTTTTTCTTTAATTTAAAAACTTTTTTCTCGTTTTTTACGTTTTTTTAAAGATATTATAACAAATTTATAAATAAAACATAGAACAACTGTCAATAAAATAGCCCAAATGAAAAAGCGTCTAAAAAATTTCCCGTAAAAATTTGTGTTATATTTTATAGAAAAAATTAACTAATGTTTTTAAATGATTTTTAACAACAATTCATTTCTGGTCAAGCATTTTTAAATTTTTGGGTGATTTTTCGCTTCTATAATAATTTGTTAAAATTACGTTTATAAATAGTTTCTATGTTTAATGAAGTATATAAAAAACAATTATAATTAATAATCGGTTAAGTAATTCCACAAAACTAGTTATTAGTATTTTAGTATATTAGTTGTTCTTGATTTGGACAATAAAACTCGGCAGGAAAAAACTTTTGTTAAAAAAAAAATATATATATAGATTTTTTGTGGGAATAAATACACAAAAAAATGCTTAAATGAATGATTCTGTAAAAATAGAATTAGTAGATAATAAGAAATTATTTTCTTCGTTGTTGAAATAGAAACATTTTAGCCTATTTAAGATAATTTTAAGAATCAAAAAAGGCTAGAAAGTAGCTAAAAGCTAAAACCGAACATTGTGAGGCTAAAAGCAAAATAAAAAGTCTAGATTTAGCCTTAAGAAGGCTATACTGGCAACACTGCACAAAACCTATTTTAAGAATTTAAAGCCTTGTTTTCGGTAAAACTGTCTACAAACTTATATATCAACGTTCGAAGCGCAGAAATGATATTCCTGAATTATTTTTGCTGCTAGCTTGATGGTATATGTTTCAGCTTGGAAAACTGTGCTTGAAGTTAGATGGAATCTTAATACTGAAAGTTCTTTCAAAGCTTGTATTCGATATGAAATAATCGGTCCTCTGCCAAAATTGGAATGTCCATTTTACGTAAGATAGTTCTATGACTAATGTGGTTGTACTTCAGTTCGCCTGTCTCTTCGAGGTGTAAAGCGGACTTAGCAGAGATATTTTTTATGAAAATATTAAGGGAGAGAATATCCAGCGTAGCTTCCAGGCTAGTTTAAGCAATTTAATACATTGCATCAGCGATTGAGAGACAAGTTAATCTCTGCACTTTGTTTAAATTAGAGATATATGTTTTCGGGTCTACAACCTTGTACCATACATCGGAGCCGTAAAAATAAGATTAGTCTTAATGACTGCAGTATATATATAATAGTCAATAGGGCTCATATTTTATATGATGTAGACATATTGAGTTTTTAGCATTGAGTCGAGAATTACGCCAAGATACTTGGATTCGTTCGAGAGTTCTTAGTTGATAATAAGGTAATTTTAATCTCAGCTTGAATCAAACTAAATGGCAAATAGAACCTTATAACTTCTTTAGCTACAAATTTAGGTATTTTCGCATAGATTTCAATCAATTCATTTCTATGAAAAATTTTGAAAATTTTACTAAAACCATTTCAAATATTTTTTTTGACTACATATTTGCAAATTCTGTTTCATCATCAAGTCCTAAATAAACTTAGAACTTAATTTATAAAAAAAAATTGTCAAAAGTTAATTTGACTTTAAAAAGCTTTGACATGTCTCTATTGTTCTAATTTGGGTTAAAAGTACACAAAGTTGTAAGTCAAAGATACAAAGATAAAGTTTACAAAATTGAAAAACAATGCCAAAAAACTTCAATAAAAAAATGAATTTAATATGAATGAGAACAGGTAGATTTTAATTAATTTTAAAAAATAGTTTATAAAAAATTTAAATAAAATTCTAGTTAAAACTACAAAAGTTTTAAATTAATTAAAGTTTACAAGTTTGTAAAAAAATATATCGATAATTCCAAGAAACAGCGCTCAAAAAAGGGCAATGTCTCTCAATTGCAATATAAATTTTTATACACAAACTTCATTAAACCATTTATCGATCTCAGTTTTCAATTTCGCGACAAAATATTTCAAAAGTATCTAACATTAAATATTAATATCTCTAGGAAGACTTTGTGAATTTTAATAATTTAGACAGTGTTTAAATTTTTCCCATGTCGGCTCTAATATGAATATTTCAAAAATAAGATTTTTTTTAATACATTTAAATGCAATTATATTTTTTAAATGCATTTTTCGTTAAATATTCTATTTAACATTTTTGGCTTTTTAATATATTTGGAGAAGCAAAACATATATGCTGAATTTTTGAAAGTATTAAAAGGATACTGTCTTCAATTCAAACTTTATACTTTCTTAAGGATATGATTAAAGAAATGTAGTTTTGAAGAGGTATAAGAGGTATTTTAATGAATACATTGCCTCAGTGAGATCTTCCCGGACAAGCGGCCAATTGTAGTTTTAAAGTATTTTCGCTTACACTTTAGTTAGTTTTATCTTTTTTGTTTGTTGCTTTCCTCTTCAATATAAAACACAGCTGTACTCTCAATTCATTATAGTATTTATTTATATACAATATTTACACATTTCAAAATTTAACATTAACATTATCAAAATAACAAGTTAAACGTTCGCTTCAACAACTGTAAGACACTTGATGATCCTTTGACATTTGATGCTCCTTTGTCCGTAACACCGGTCTTTTACTCGTATATCCCTGTTCCTATTCCGTCATGTTCCGTTTGTTATAAACCCAAACCACTAAAAATCAATCCCTAAATTGTCAACCTAAGTGATCTTCTTCTACCTTTCCGCTCATTTCCTATAGAAATTAACTTTAGAAAAAAGTTTACTTATTTAATTACTGATTAATATGTTTGTAGAATTTTGGTGCTTTAGGGGTTTAAATAATTTGTAGATGAGGACTTAGTGGACTGTAAATTTTTGGAATAATTGGCACCAAAAGTCATCTATAGTATAATTTCTTGGTTACCCAAGAAAGTATACGAGGATGGTTGAGATATGTTAGGGATTAGATTTTAGGGTTAGAGAAAATTAGGTTAGTCGTGTGAATGTGTGTGTGATTAGATATGCGTGAGCTCACCTTTATGTTTGTGTGCGTATGAATGTGTAGCGTACAGGAGTTATAATTTTCCGGTTCAAAAAATACAATTTTATTGAAATAAAAAACTTAATGATTATTACATTCAACTTAAGATCAAGAGGTTAATTTCAGAATTAAAATAATGAATGTTGTAAGATCGATGGTTGAATAAGAAGTGACTTTAAGTGAAAAACCCAGCTTAAACGTAAGCCTGGTTTCTTTTTCTAAGTTACATTGAGTGCTTTTAATTTCCAAAATAATTCCAAGATAACAATTCACAATAATTCGATCTACTCGTTACAACTACTTTTACACTAGTGGTGAAATTCTGTTAAAATTTTAAATTCAATGTGAAAATTCAAAAGGATAAAGTACATATCTAATAATATTAGTAAAAATTAATAAAAACTTAATAAAGAAAAACAATTAGACATGTTTAATTGTTTGTATAAAATCTGGGATTTTATACAATGTTGAAGCTGGAATAGCATTATTAACCAAAATATTACGCCAAATGTGCAAGATATTTAATATTTGCGATAAGATTTTTATATAAATTTAAAACGAAATTTCTATTTCGAAATTATAGCATTTGATCTGCACTATTTGCTTTTACTATTTTTTCTATAAAACAATTTGTACATAAAAAATAGTTTGTGTAAAAGTTTTGTAAATTATAAAATATACACATTTCTTCGACAAAGGACCAAAGTTCTACCGATATTTTTTATGCAGACATATTGTTTACACTTCTTTGTTATTGTATGTAAAATAAAAGGTGGAAACCTAAAAAAAAGTTGTTCCTTTTGTTTAAAACTTTATTTTCCTTTATGCCACATAAAAAGTATGGCATAGTTTTTCTTTAACAAAAAATATTAAAAATAAAATATGATATAATAAAGGAATTTATAGAAGACTCTGTTTATTAATAAACATAAAACAGAAATTTTTTGCGAAAAAAACTTAAACGTGTTTCATTAGAGCATACTGTTGTTACCTTTAAAAAGCTTATTGTTGCTATCTTCTTCATAATAATAATTTGTCTTATTTTAGTATTTTTAATTTGTTTTTCCTGCAGTATTTAATTTTGTCATAAAATTCTTGTATTATGCTACAGCTTTTCACATAAATACAAGTAGCAGAATAAATATTTTAAATTTTCTTTTTTGTTGCAAACATTTGTGTAACATTGTAATTTTTATAGCACAAATATTTCAATAAAAGATAAAATCTCTACCTCAAAATAACAATGTGTTAAAATTGAGGTTCATAATATTATTGCATTAAGTAAAAATTATGCCTTTATAGCAGCATTCAACTAATATTTAATAGACTTAAATTTTTAATGGCTTAAAAGATACAAAAAGATTCCTTTTTATTGTTAAGTTAATATAAGCAAATAAATTTCATAATCATTTTTCATAAAAAGATTATGACTTTTATATTAAATGTTATTTAATTGTGTAATTGAAATAAATGAAAATTTATGACTATTAATGGTTAATAAAATTTATATTAATTATACGCTAAAGTGCTGTTTGAGAAATGTTATACTTTGTTTAACTAATAATTTACTGTTACAAATTTATGTACTAAAAAAATAAAAAATTTGGTAAAATAATTTAAATACTTTTTTATATATTTGCTCTGCTGTAGTAGGTATTATAAAGCTACTTTTTAAAGACATTTTATTTTAAGTTTTAATTTTTAATATCTTTTGTTTAAACCAAAAACATTTAAATCACACTCGAAAGTAATAATGTTACCTTCATCACTACAAAATAATTATTTTTTTCTTTCACCTTTATCTCTTAAAATCAGCTTTTGTTATGCAAATAATGTTCCTGTCACGCCTGTCTAAAACAGCACAAAATTTGACACGTTTTAGTTTATTTGATTTATGTGGAAATTCTATAGAAAAGCTAAAATTCTATGTTTTACTATTCTCTATAACTACTATACAACATATATATACATAGTTTTTATTACGCATTTAAAAACAGCCCTGATGTATGACTAATGTCTTTTAATATTATGGTTCAAAAGTATAAATCATATACAAACGACTTACATTTAGTTAATTTTACATATGTATATTAGGGTGGATTCAAAATGATAGATTTTACAGTTACATAAAATTTTATTTTTCACATTATCCTTTTTTAAGGCAGATCATCGGCGTTTTCTTATTTTATTTTTTATACTTTAGTCAGAGAAAAGATATAATACATATCGATATTCTTAGCTCAAATGAAAATTTATTCAAATTATTGTTTCTCAAAATTTTCGTCCTGGTATTATCCTTTGCAAGCTAAACGAAAGTGAAAAAAGTTATTGTTTATTTCTTTTAAAATTTTTGCCAATGGAATAGTTTCTGTATCGTAAAAGAGGTCTTTAAAGGCATAACTAATATTGCGGGCTATATCCAAATAAGGACTGCGCATGAAAAATTTAGTGCAAACAATTCAGCTTATAAAAATGAAACCAATCGTTCAACCTCTTTGAAACTTTCATTTTGTTAAAGGCTAATATACTCAAGTTTTATATTTAAGAGAGAAATTAATTTTTTATTTGTTTTTAATAAAATATTTAATATTTTCTGAAATACTCTCCGTAAGAGCTTCATTGTGCTTTCGGTTACTTTTTTTTATAGGACTATTACTATTACTTTTTAAACTCTATTTTATTTTTTAATCAGCTTTAAGTGTTTTTTCAATATTTTTTTATTATAACCCAACACATTTCAAATGGACTGAGTTATGAAGAGATTAGTGCATTGGCCTCACTTGGTAAATAGCACATATATTTTTGTTGCAATAATGACATGCGAGATTAGAGCAGAAAAATTACAATTCGTTGCGCTTTCTAATAATATAAAGGAACATTTTCCTAGAGCAATCACTTGCACACATTTCTCTGTTAATAGTGCTATTTGTTATAAATACGTATAAAAGACTTGTCAGACAAACAATTTTTTCTGCAATTTTAATTTTTTAAAGATATCGGCTTTATCTGCTTTACTTTCCATAATATCTGTGAAATACTTTGTATTGTCTTTTAGATGCATTCACCTTTTTCAAGAAAATTAATCTCAATAATTTTCATCCTCTCTCTTGATTCCACATTTTTTCTAACGTTCCTATTAGGAACATTTTTTTTTACTTTGTGAGTCTTCAGCCTAACTTTTTTGAACTTTTTTGATAAAAGAGCAATTATTAAGCAATGTTCCCTTAAAATAAGTATAATTTTATCTGCAATCCTACATTCTGTAAATCAATCGAATTTTTTTTTGGTTATCAAAATTCTTGATCTTAAGTTCCTTGCATTTTTGGTGACTTAAGAAACTGTATTTTCTCCCGCATTCCTACAAATTGTCTCATATGATCGATATGTCTTTTAATAATAAATTTAAATTATATTTAAATTATATGTTTAAACGAATTTTGTTAAATTTTTATTTTAAGAAAAACTTAATTACGCAATTGCAACAAAATGTAGCATATAGTTACGGGGAATAACAAAAAAATTAAACAAGTTAACGGTAAATATTAAATTTTTTATATATAATAAAAGTTATAACCCTTAAAGGATGCACGGATTTTTTTCGTACGCAGTCCTTATATTCAAAATTTTGTGATTTTTCATACAAATTTTAAGTACGAGTATTTAAATATTTTACACAAAATTATTAAGCGAAATAAGACAAAATTAATAAAATATGTTCCTGTAGCATTTATACCAAACGGCTTTTTAGTTTTTCAAAATTCGAGCTTGTTCGAAAAAAACTATATCTCGAAAAATTCGAATAAAATTCAAATTTTTACAAACCGTATATTGAATTATTTTTGTTTATTTTCATCAAATATTTTTATATAAAAAATTCACTTATCTAAATTGTTTGTGAAAAATTACGAAATATCTAACATATTCGGATATAGTCCGAAATTCCAATTATGACATATATGTATATATATTTATGGACTATTTACAATACCAAATTTTCATATCTTTCCTTTGCCAGAAATAAAAAAACGAAAAAGTTATTTATTTAATTTTGATACAGCTTCCGAACTGATAATGCCAGAATGAATTTGTTAAGAAACGAAGTAAATTTCCATTTGAAATTGGAATAGTATCCATATATTAAGTTTTGGAGCCATACTAATAGAACATGAGTATGATTGTTATGGAATTAAATATTAATCATACCTAAAGCAGAATATTTAAATAAAGACTTGGAAAGTGATTTAAAGCATAAAGTTAAAAAAAAAATTTATATAGGTATTAATCAAATATAGATTAAAGTAGAGAATATAAATTCATAAGCAGGTATTTAAGTGTTATTATACCTTCATTTTGATAAATATTTGAAAGATATTTTTAATCCAATATAAAATGTATTATACTAAAAATTCAAGATATTTAAGTTTATAAAATATAAATTAACATAAAATTAAAAACAAAAATCATTTCTAATTTTAAATATTTTTAAGGCAGTAATTTTTAATAATTATTTATAATTAGATGAATTATCTTTGTTATTAACATTTGAAAGCGTTTTCATCACAAACAATAAAACATTGCAAAAGATAATTAAAAAATTGAGATGCCAAAAACTAATGAAAATAAAATACAATACTTACAAAACTGCAGATGTTTAAAATAAGTATAATCAAAGAAAAAAATCTGTTGGTCATGTTTACAAATAATACAGATATACAAACAATTTCTTTAAAGAATATTGCTTTGTATTGGTGTTAATGAGCCATGCCATGAAGCGTGCCCTTTTTCGAAATGTGCCAAAATAATGTACAAACATTTTTAAGACGCAAATAAGTTAAAAATAATAATAATAATTGAAGTGTCATGAATTGTGTTTTATTTAACACTTTTGACTGCCAAGAAATTATTTCTTTTGTAAAGAAAAGAAATTAAAATAAATGATCATGTTAATTTAAATTTTATAAAGAAACTAATTCTCTTTAAACTAAAATTTTTTGGCAATATATTTTATATATATTTTTTTTTTATAGTTTTAATAAATAACTTTTTTGCTGCCAATATTTAACTAACAGCTACTATTAGCACTCTATGTATTTTTTCTTTTTTTGTTTTTATGAAAACCAATATCATGTTTATTTTATAGAATTTGAATTGACATAAAAATAACCGCGCCAAATATTATTCATTTCTAAATAGCAAAAATAAACAAACAATTGGCACACGAGTCAATAAATTTTCAATTTTCCAAAGGCTTTTTTCAAATATTTAATTATTTGCAAATATTTTTTGTTTACTAAAGCAACATTGATATCAACAACTACTACTACAACAACAACAACAGCAGCAGCAGCATCAACACAGCTACAATATTTATTTCATTGTTCTCAAATGCAAATTTTAAAACAGTTGACAGTCGTTAAAAATACTAAATTTACAAAATATACAAAATAAATAAAATTCAATTTACATATGGTTTGGAAATGTGTGCGTTTGTTAAGCAATACCAGGATTAGATTAGTTTTAGACAGTTGAGAGTATGTATGTGTATGTATGTAAGTAGATTTTTGGTAAATAGCCAAAATAAATAAAGGAAATATAAAAATATGAATAATGCAAATGCAACAATAATAGTTTTTAAAGCAAAAAACAGTGAAATGAATTTTACATGCAATTTGGATAATACGAGTAATACTAGGGCGGATCAATAATTCAGTGACTTTTCGAACTTTCCTCGTTGTTATATGAAATGCAATACTATTCCTAGCAAGTACTACCTGTTAATAGACTAATGTCAAATTTTTAGCAAGTGTCGTCATTTACTTTGCGTAAAAAATAGGATTTTTCGAGGTTATCAAAATAGGCATTTGTTTGATCAATAATTTCATCGTTGGAGCTGTATCTCTTTCCACCAAGCCATTGCTTTAGATTTGGAAATATGAAGTAGCCACTAAGAGCTAAATCCGGAGAATATGGCGGATGAGGTACCAACTCGTAGCCCAATTCATAGAGTTTTGCCATTGAGACTGCACACGTGTGCACCTGTACATTTTCTTGATGAAAAAGAACTTTTTTCTTGGACATATGGGGTCTTTTTCTTTTTATATCCTCATTAAATCAGTCTAATAATTTGGCATAATATTCGCCGTTTATTGTTTATCCCTTTTGAAGCTAATCGATGTGGATTATCCCGCGTGCATCCCAAAGAACTGTTGTCATCACCCTATTGGCCGACAAACTTACCTTGGCCTTCTTCGGAGCAGGTTCACCCGGAGAAACCCATTGTTTATACTGCTGTTTGGCCTACGGAGCACAATAATGGATCCATGTTTCATTCACAGTTACAAAACGCTGCAAAAACTCATTTGGATTTCGGTTCAACAACTCCAAACAATCCTTTGAAGTTATCACACGTTTACGTTTATGGTCAATTGAGAGCAAACGCGGCACTTATCTTGCAGACAATTTTTTTAAACCCAGCTGATCATTTTAAATCGCAACCACACTGCCATATGTTGTATGTTTTCAACAGCTGTTAAACACAAAGTAAATGACGACACTTGCCCAAAATTTGACAGTAGTCTAATAGACTACAGGTGGTACTTATTGGGAATAGTGTTGCATTTCATATAACTACGAGGGAAGTTCGAAAAGTCACGGACTTATTGATCCGCCATCGTAGTAGTACTAATAAAATTTTGGACTTCTTGGATTTTAAATACTTTAAACGCATGTTAAAAATTTATATTTTACCAGGTTTATATTCTTACTGGTTATTTCGTTTTATATTTTAATTATTTCTTTTTTTCCAGATTTATATGTATTTTTAGTGTCACTTTAAATTATTTGTAACAAAAATGAGAGAACAAATAAAAGACAACTAAATGTTTGTTACGAAATAATTAATATTTTCTTTGTTTATTGTTGTTTTTAATATTTTAGTTCTTCTTTATGAGTAAAAAGGCATTAGTTTTCAAAGCCTAAAGAATAATTAAGTATAAAAATAAATGTAAAGTCACATACTTCACAAACAACTATAAACATACGTGTATATGAAACCAGAGGGAAAAGAAATTATGGTCCTTCATTACCCAGGCCTCTTTAAAAAGTTCACATTCTATTATTTCCAAAAAGTTCAATTGAATTTGCATTAAAGGGACGTGTAAGTCATTGTGAAACTGGAACTAATATAAAATAGATAGAATATTCAAAAATTTAGTGCATACAATTTAGCTTAAAAAATGAAATCAGTGAAATTTTTATTTTTTATTTTTTTTTTATAAAATATTAATAATACTCGTTATTTTGGGATAAACTCCATAACAGCTGTTTCGTGTTTTCGTTTACTTTTTTTTTCTGAAATGAGCACTTCTTTTTAAATTTTATTTTATTTTTTGGTCAGCTTTACCCTTTCTTTCAATATTTTTTTACTATTTAAAATGGACAGAGTTCTGAACAGTTTATTTAATTGGTCTCCTTTTGTACATAGCAGCGCCCTTGGTTTGATACCATTTTTGTTTTAATAATGAGAAGTGAGATTACTCCAAACAAATAAGAATTCTTCATGTTTTCTAATAATAGTAACAAATATTTTCCAACGGCACTCATTTTCGTAAATTTCTCTTCTAAAATTGAAGTGCTTTTGCCCAAATGCACAAATATCTTGCCAGACTAAAAGTTTATTCTACAATTCCGTTTATTTATACGATATTTTCTGATACATTCCGCATAACATCTGTGATATGAAATTCATGACCAGAATATTGTAAAAAGTCTGCCAGTACATACTTTTTATCACTTTTTAGGCAGCATTCATATTTTTGAAAAAAAAAATTGGTCTCAGTAATTTTTGTCCTCTCTTTTCACATTTTTCCAGTGTTCCTATTAGGAACATTTTTTAATTCGTGGGTATTTTTTTTTAACTCTTGTGATAAAAGATATAGAGCAAATTAAAGAATGAGTCACATTCCATCCATTCATATTATTTTGTCTACGATAATAAAGCATATAAATAAATTTTTTCTTCGGTTGTCAGGGTTCCTTTCGGTGATCATGAACTTTTTGAATTTTTTATGACTGAATTTCCCAACTCACTTTCACTACAATTAATCACATGTGTTTTGATTATAAATTTAAATTATGCGTTTGCATAAATTTGGTAAATTTTTCATTTTAAGAAAAACTAATTAAGGTAATACAAAAAAAAAAATAATAATAGTAATAATTATAATAATAAATAAATAAATAAAAAATAAAACTGAACAACTTAACGGTACTATTTTTTTCGTGCAGAATAGAAGTTTTAAACCTTAAAGTGTAAAAGGGATTTTTTTGTGCGCAGTTCTTATCTCTTTTAATAATGCTTTGTTGGACAAATTCTAATTCAATTTGATCTTCTACCTTGGAAGACGAAACTTTGCTCAAATATAAGGTTTGTTGTTATTGAAAATGGCAAAAATCGTTATGTAAACAAAAATTTATGAGCCAAACACTAAAAAATACTTTGAACTTCTTAACTTAAGTTTACACTTTTTCCTTTTTCCTCTTAAACAGTTCAGGGATCGATATAAACTCGAAAACCAAAAATGGGAGTGATCTACCCTTTACCATTCTCCTCTCATATAAGGTGAAATTTTAAATTAGGGTGGCACAACAACAGCTGCATATAACGGATATAATATATTTCAATATGGTGAAGAAACGAAAATATTTTTAAATAAATCTGTAACATTTATTTGGGTGGATGGATTTATATAAAATTTCACGTTGGCTTAACAAACCCCTTTAGAGGCACAAAATAGATCACTTCTGATATAAAAAAATTTTTAACCACTAGTCAAATTTTGGGATTTTTTTAAATTTTGCCCATAAAGTCTATTTACTCATAAAGTCCATATTTGCGGTAGGTCTAGAAAATCAATCAGAGTTTTCGCAACTGCATTCCGTTTATAGTTCCATACTTTGGGATTTCAGAATATATATGGTAAAATCAAAATTTAGATACAAAGTATGTCAAATTCGACAGGTTCTATACTTAACTATATTGGGTAATTGGACTCGTTTTCAATTTTGAAATCATCTCTGTAAAGACGCTTTCAGCAAAGAATGAAATTATTATATGATCTTAAGGAAAATTGTATTTTAGAAAATAGGAAGTAAAAAAAAATAGAAAAAAATCTTAATTTTTGCAATTTTCAAATTCAAATTCGTTTATTTTTGGACTCGGTAAAGATATTTATTTAAAATTTTTTTATTCGATAGATAATTAACTAATTATACAAAAATCTAGCAAAATCGGTTGGAAATGCTGGGCTATATATGGGATAAACTGGACCAAAATCTTGCAAAATTTTGACAATTGAAATTTCAGATGCTATATTTGGTACAATCAAAAAGGTTTCATCTATCATGAGCTATTAAAGCAAGGACACAGGTCATATTTAAAAAAAAAACGTTGTTTGACCTTTTACCCCAATCACCTTGTAATCTAAATGTTGACCCTTTTGATTACTATTTGTTTCAATTGATTCAGAATACGTATCACTTCAAAATAATGCATCAAAAATTGAATTGATTCATTTCTGGCCTCAAATCCAAAAAGATGAAAAATACCTTGAAATAAAAATTGATTTTTTGTTAAAATGCGATAGGAATAAATACATATGCACAGAGAAAACAGTTTCGTTGTGATAAACGAATTTTAGACAATCGAATTTTGTCGTTTGCATGTACCATCTTATATTTCGATTCGAATTACTGAATATATTGCTGATGGAATCGTTTTAATAAATTCAATTCGGTTATAGTAAATAATAATTATTTAGAAAATTTATTAATATTTATTAGGCATATTCAAATAAAGAATATATGTATATGTTTCTATAATTCTTATGAAATTTTTTATTTATATTTTATTGATTCGAACATTGGTTAATAAGTACGTATGTACATAGATAGATACACATTTGTTTTTATAATGATGTTTCTATACACAAAATAATAAACACGTAACAATACACACCCACTCTGATACAAATTTTTAGGCAAATGTTCTGATGTAAGGATTTTGAATTTTGGTTAATAGAATTTACCTTTTGATTTAGCTAGGAAACGAAATTATATATAAATTCAGATCACTGTGAATCTGAATCACTTGTGAGTTGTAGTTAACTTTAAGCATTGAGGTTTTGCAGTCTACAACTTCCCAGACACATACCTACAAAACTATCAAGCCATGATTACTAATTTATAACGCCGTGATTTCAGAAATATTTTAATCCTTTCAATATCATGTAGTCTCATGGATAAATAAATATTTTGTAGTAATTCTGACCATTCAGTTTCCTTATGAACAAATATTCAATGAAAAAGCATAAGAAGCTGTTAATGTGCATGTAAATTTTAAAACAGATATAAGATATAAATTTCTTGCCTCCTATATTCTGAGAATATCTTTGATAAGACTGCGAGTTGCATTTTTACGGAAATAATACTTATATGGAACATAATTTTAAATGTTATATTTATAATTTTTATTTCATAAATAAAAAATTAAAAAAATGTCAAAACAAATTATACTAAATATTCGTTTACAACTATCGTATTTAGTTTACTTTTTTCTATCTTAAGCGTATGTTAAGTTCTCTTAATTAAATAAATGATTACAACCATCAATACGAAGTACTAACTTTCGGTTGTCGTTTCCAAAATTACTTTAGTTAACTTTATTAAGACAAATGGGCTCAGCTGGCGAAATTATCTTTTACAGCAATCATAAGTCCATCAAAATTATAGTTAAGAATATGAAAAAGCTGTTACATTTATATATTTTTAATAATTAATATCAAATATTAATAAGTTTCAGTAAATTTGTATTACCGGAACCATTTTCCAACTAATCTTTTTTCTGTGTATAAATTTTATTTAGTAAATTTAGCTATAATTGGATTCTAAGGTAAAATATTTTAAATAAAATCACCATTAAAATAGTGATTAAGATTTCTATATTTCTATTTAAATCTGATTAATATTTTACTTTCTTGGTATGTAATGATGAAAGTATTTTTTAAACACAAAAAAACAAATTAAGTAATAAATATTAAAATAATATTGATTTCTTAATAAATCTTTTTGTATTCTTTGTATTTAAGTGTTTGAAAATAAATATTTCAAACACGCCAGCTTAAATAATTTAGAAATCATTTGGTCCTATTTAAAGTTTCAGCAGGTGTGCTTGTTTATCTTCTTGAAGTACTTCGATAGATGGCCTCCTTAAATCGCCAAATGAAGCGAGTAGTTAAGACTTTGTTCCTAAGGACACACCAAGTAAATTGAATAGTTACTTGGATGTATGGACATAAGGCCATTTTTTTACTAGTTTTTACCTTTGCGGACATATATATTTTTAAATACATATGTATTAGTATTTCATATAAATATATGTAAATATATTTATATTCGTAAAAATATATAGGGGAAGGTGGGTCATTATGGCGTACGGGGTAATAATTTTCTGCATTGCTTTTCGAACGCAAGTAAATAAAATATACTAAACAAGTTTGCAATCGTAAATTGCCTTGCTACACACTTCGTCAGCATTCGTGGTGTCTTATCCATTTTGGTTTCGTTGAAACCTAAACACATACTGAAAAAGTTTTTTTTTTAACTGCTGATGTTTTTGAGGAAGATATTCAAATCAACATCTCTTTCAATTCAATGAATACAAAATTGCTTTTCACATATTTCAACTACAAAAAAGTTTTGTTGCAAAAACATTATGAATTTTTAGATTTCTATTTGATGTAAAAATTATGAAATTGGGGTATTGTGGCAAAAATATATTGGGGTAAAATATGATGTGTAGTTTGAAATATTTTCCGCCAATATTTTTTGTAATTTTGCTGAAAGTAGAATAAAGAATTGGCTTAATCACCAATGATATGAAAAATATTTAAAAAATCTAATAAAACGGTTCAAAAATGTGATCCAATAGAACACGGAAAATTGGAAATAACTCAGTAAACTTCACAGCGATTAGACTAAAGATTATTAGAACCAATATGTTCTATTACGTTACCTTATTAAAGGAAAAAATATGGATTTAAAAATCGTGAGAATAGTGGATGCTGTATAAGTACACACCAGGTATGATAAATCAGATGCAAATGGTCTTCTGTACAATTAAAGTGTGACAAAATTATAGCAATCTATTAAACCTATGAGTTAGAATATTTCAAATACGAGAAACAATGTCCTATTTCGATAGATTTTGTTTTATTATTTTCTATTAGTTTTATCAGTTGTTACCACTTACTTTTCATCATTTACTTAAATTTTGGTGTTCTTAGCTTCGTAAATACAAACATCATTTAAACACACTTAATAAACACTAAATATCTTTAAATATTTTTAATATTTTCCACTTTATCTTCACATTTCCCATTTTATCAAAAAAATACTTGATTTAAAAAAACGCCCAAAAATAATACTAAAAATAAAAATTCTTATTATTTTTATGCAAAACGTTAAGCAATAATAATCCATTCCATTGGTGGGTTTAAAAGATTATTGGTGGTATTTTATTGAAGTAAGATTAAAATGTGCTCCACTTTATCCCAGTTTCTCCTATATAAATATATATATATATATATATATATATATATATATATATATATATATATATATAATAGAAAAACAAAATTGATAATCACTCAAGGATACTTTATGTTGTTTAGTCAAATATGTACTAAAATAAATTTACTCACACACATGCATATATATGTATCATACATATATTCTTATACATTATTTTAATAGATTTCCTATTACCAAAAGCAAAGTATACAAAAGAATTAACTAAAAAAATAAACTACAAAGCAAATATTTTGAAAGGGATACAACAAATACACTCACACACACATATATATATATATACCAATGTCCAGTTTTCAAAATTTATTAAAAAAAAGAAGATAAATTTTTATATAAGAGAAAAATTGATATAAAATTTTTATCCCTAATTAGGCAATAGGAAATTAAAGGATGGAAATAGAAATTAATGTAAATATTATATTTAATTTAATAATTTACAAACGTATTTACATACATATAACTATGTATTTAACCTTGATTTGTTTTTTATAGGATTTTTTAACCCTTTCACGCCTGCCCATAGATCCACTTGTACGTAAGAAAAATGGAATTTTAACTCTTCACATATCTAAGATATGAGATGGGTATTTAAATACCCAATAGGCTTTGGTGTTATATATTTTCTTTAATATTTTGAATTTTTTCTTTCAATTTGAGTATAAATAATAAAATTATATATTTTATATATATATATATTTTTTTGATTCGATTTATGCTGTTGAAAAGAACCCAAAAATTAGTTTTTAACTGCGTTACTATTGTGTAACATTGTACCTTAAAAAAATAAATCCAGCATTGAATTCTATCGCTTTGAAGTTTGATTATAAAAAAGGGATTCATATTTTATTTCTTTTAAATGCTTTTTTATTCTTTTTAATTCTTCGTCTTGGTAAAGCGTTCGGGAAAAAAGGTATTGGCCATTAATAACAAACGCTTTCGTTGTGACTGTGGTAAATGCATGGAAACTGCACTACTTTTGTTGAAAATATAAAAAAAAGCCACAAATGTTGCAGTTTGTGAATCAATAATGTTAAAGTTAAATCGCACAAATGGGACTTAGATATGACCCACACACCATTGTCACTCAGAGTGTGACGGCAAAAGCGAATACGAATGCTTGAAGTGCAAAGCGCCAAAATAATTTTTTTCGATATTTGAAACTCGTTATGAACTCTTGGGTATTTAAATACCCATTTTATTTATACAACGTGTGTTGGACAAACGTCTTTACTTTTTTTTACATTGCTTAGGGGTATCTTAACCTATCTCGAATGAGCAGAAATATTTTATATTTTACATTGTCTTCTATTTGATAACACGTTTTCTTAGCATTTTCCGACATCCTCCATTTTATCTGTATAGAAACTAAACTCTAACAGCGAAAAATTTTACTGTTTTAATTTTTTTCATGCTATTCAATCTCAACTTTTAAATAAAAATGTAAGTTGTAGTAATTATCTCTCATCTGGTGGGCGGTAGATTTTTTTTAAAGTTTACACTTTTAAATAACCATTAGTCAGAAATGGGTTAATAAATAAATAAATAAATATATAATATATATATATATATATATATATATATATATATATATTTAAAAATTTTTCTATGAAAATTCAAATTAACATTAAGCGTACTCATTTAAACTCTTAAGTTTCCCATTTGTGCAATTTTGCTATTTAAGAGACATGTTTCACGAATCCCCTTTTCAAATATTGTGCAATTTTGTTGAAATCAAAGATAATGCAGTAATTTTATTTTAATTAACGTGACTATAATTTTTTATATCGTAGCTATTAATAGCTTTTAAATATAAACAATAGACAGCTGATTTATAAATGTACAATTAAACAGCGCGAGTTTGAGACACCAAATATTCGCGCCAAGTTATAAGAGTTGTGCAAATGAATTTCCATACAATTTTTCACAGTTCATTTGCTAGTGTGCAAACTTGCATATATTGTACAGTGTGCAAGGACCCTTATTATTTAATAAATATTTTATGAAAGTAAAATTTTTTTAAATATTTTATTTATAAAATAACTCAAGTATTTGTTAGCCAATTTATCTTAAAAAAAATGAACTTCTTCAACTTTTAACTTATGTACATTTTAATAGGAAATTTCATTCTTTATATGTTTTAATTTCTAAAAAAAAATAAAAAATTAAAGGAAAAAAATAACTATACAAATACAAAAGCCTTTCAAACAAACTAATTGTTTTTAAGAAGACCCAAAGGCAAAATTTTAACCTGTGTAGTGAAGTGTTTTTTTAATTTCTTGAGTCAGAATTAAAAAAAGGTACAACTCCTGCGAGCAAATCCTTAACGCTTAAAAATTACTTTCGTAATATATATGGGCCATTATCAAAAAAAGTTAAGTTATTTTTACTCATATTTCTAAAATATGGTATTAAAATTTTGCACTCTATCAGCTCAAAGTCTTGTGAGTTCAGATCTGGAATCAGTTTGTTTAAAATAACATTACCACAAAATTTATTAAAGATTAAAGTCAGTTTCAATCGGTTTAACAATTTTTTATAATGACCCATATATGAAAATGTTAAATAGAATTTTGTGATAAATTATGTAAGGTTTGACAGGTATTTGTAATTGAGTAGGTTAATGTTAATGTTAGTGGTGAGGCGCGTACAGAAATTTGAAGAAGTTGCTCCAAAAAAGAGAGAAAGAAAAAAATGATTAATATAGGCAGAAATTGAACTGCATGTAGCCCTATAGGAAATAAATTTTAATTAAAAATTAAATATTACAAAAAATCTTTTGCCATATAAATAGGAAGTGTAACAAAATTAAAACTTAAATAAGTATTTAATTCAAAATGAATTAAAAAAGTCAATAATAGTTAGTTATTAAATAAAGTATATCGAGAGCTTATATTCAAAAATGAATAAATAGAGGAATAAAGTAATTTAAATAAAATTCGTGCTTATAAACAAAATATCTTAAATACCACAAGCAGTTTCTTAGAAAAGTTATATTTAAATAAAAAGTGCGATAAACTCCAAAAACTACAAAATTCTTTTAGAGATATAGAACGTATAAAGGTAATGCAAAATATTAATTATTGGCACTTTCTAGATCATTTAACCTTTATCTCACAGCACAGAATGGAACAAAATAATGTAATCCACCTTTAAGTACACCGTTCGACTCAGAATCAATTTCTGAGTCAGTTTAACGTCTTTCTATAACGACTAAATTTATTTCTTTAAAGCCCACAGATATAGTCCAAAATTTTAAATCATTACTTAAACTTTAAACACCGTCTTTGAGGATTTTAGTTACAACTGAGTTGTTGATATGATATTTAATAATAAAAATTTAATAAAAAAAAGTCTTTTGTAATATTTTCGCTTGAATTTTTTTCAATATTAATTTATAATTTTAATTTACTTTAGTAGTTGTAACGTGTAGAGATGGTTCTGATAAAAATCAAATTTCGCATTTTTATTCCTTGACTGGTAAGATATCATAGATTTAATATATTGTCAAATTTTTTTGCCAAAAAGCTTATTTTTCACACCTATCTGAACATTTTGTAATATTTTGTAAGGAAAAAATGCCTATCTACTATAACTTCTCAAATAATGAGATTAAAAGATTTAGTTTTAAGTGTGAGGTTTAGTAGGCGTAATATTAATAAATCGTAGAAGACCAGATTGAAGTTTAAAAATGATTGAAAAAAACAGTTTTTAAGCTCTCCTGAACAATTGAGGTTTTGCAGATAGCTTTTTTTGAATATAACCCTCGATATACTTTACTTCAACTTTAATTAAACAAAGTTAATTTAATCTATCATACAAACGCTTTTATAAACCAATAATACCCACCTTGACACTGTAACTAAAGATGAGGTTATATATAAAGAAAAGAAATGATCAAAGAAAATTAAAAAAAGAGAAACCAACTTAATTTGACCCAAAAAATGACCCGCAAAAAGGTGAAACATATAAAACTATAAAATGTAATTGAAAAAAATAATTAAAAAAAAAAATAATCAAACGAAAACAAACTGTGCAAGAATTATTAGCTAAACAAAACTAAAATTCAGTTTTTTTTTTCAATTTTATGTACAAAAGGATTAAAGAATTTTCCAACATAAAAATTTGTTATCTGTGCAAAAGGTACAATGAGAAAAAGGTAAAATGATGCCAACAAAAAGACCTGAAAGGCAAGTAGAAAAAAAAAAGAAAACAAAACTTAAACAAACACATATACACCGACTTAAACAATTTCTATTTTAACAGCTCATCAAGAAACAACAAACAATTGAATATTTTTGCCAACTGTTAGACATTTTTCTATAGAAAAAAATTTAAACTGAATTTCTAAGGAAAACCGGTAAAGCTGAAAACAGAAGAACAGAGAATGAAACGGGGAAAAAGGCAAGAAATACCAAACAAACCATTTAAGCCATTCAGCACACAAAAGGACCTTTAATCGTTATTTTCAGTTGTTGGTGAGGAATGAATAGAATAGAATAAAAAAAAAAGAAATCAGCTGAATTGAGTGTGTGTGTTCATATGTATGGGTGCGTTTAAAAATTCGAATCAACTTGTGTGTTTACAAGAAATACAAACATATACATTCACAGTCTACACTCAAGTGGTTAAAGTCCAAAACAACACTGAACTTGTGTATCTACCCTGTCAACATTTTTTATCAAAATTTTAACTAAAGCAACACCTCATGTTGTTACTAAAAGTCGAATATCATATCATTTTCTTATCGAAGAAAAGTCACTTTTTAGATGACAATATTAAGTGCATTCTTTGGTTGTCGAAATACTATCATTTAGAAATGTTAAAAAGTTAATGTACTTTTTAACATTTCAAACATTTCAAAGTATCGAAATATAATTGCTTTTATATAATAAACATGTTATTAATGCAGTTTGAACATTTCTAGTAAATATTTTATATTTAGACACATTTTAATAACTCACTACAACTTTAAGCTAAATAACTAACTAACTAATAATTAAAAACTCTCTTCCAAATGCTGGCAGGGTATGTTTAAAGGTATGTAGGTGTAGTTTAAGTGTTAGGTTGCAGGTGTGTTGTGGTAACATGAAAATAAGTTTATTGCTTTCTATGCCTGGTGGTATTCATTTTTCCCATTTGTTGTTTTTTTTTTTATTTTGTTTTGAAGGCTGCCACATGCTGGAAATTCATTGGTTATGATCACAAGTGTTTAATGACGATTCAAAAAAAAAGGAAAAAAAAACAAAACAAAATTTACTCAATGATTTTTTGATATTTGCCTCATTTGCAACAACAACACTTATAAACTGTGTGAAAACTTGCGTCCATTTGACTGAACGTTGGCAATGATTAGAAATCATTTAGAATGAGTTCTTTGTACAATTGTTGGTGTATCTAAGTTCTTTAAACTTTTTCATGTTTAAGGTGCACAAATTTGACAAACTGTAGTTTAGCCCACATGATAACAGAAAAATTAAAAAGAAAACTGATAATTTTTCTGAAATAATAAGTCTTCCACTATACATTTAATTTTGATCCCACCAGTAATTTAAGAAATATAAAATTATATTTTTTTTTGCCTTTTTTCCCAGTTTAAGAGGTAGGGTATGACACCATAGGTGCATAACCTATTATGTATTTGTAACATACAAAAAATTTATATCAAATTCCGTATTAAGGCTTTGAAATTGAGCAACCAAAAATTTTTTCTAAGCTCCTGTGTGAAACGATAGAAAAGTATGCTCGTTAATAAATTTTTGATAGTTATGAGGTGAATAAAATTTTATTACTAGCTCATGGGGCTAATAGAAATTTTGACAAATGAACGCAAATTTTTAAGTTTTAAAATATATAGACAAATTTTAAATGAAAAAAATATTGAAAAGAATAACATTTATTTTAAAATATTTTAATATTAAGGCATGATATTCTTTAAGATTCTTCATATTCAGTATTCACACATTTCTTTATAATTTTAATTTTGACAATAATTTACAAAGCTTTCACTTCACTCAGCAGAGATAAAAATCTCACCATAAAAGACAATATTTTTTACCATAGAACTTTTCCATACACCCCAAACAAATTTTGGATCATCAAATATTGCCTCAATGATCACATTAATAAAATCTCCAAAAAGTACTCCAAAGCTCCAAAGATTTTATGGACTCTTTTTTTAATTTTTTTTTTACCATGTAAAAAATAAAAAAACACTTAAAAATTTATTTTTATTAAATGTCCTTTACTTTTTATGTCCATTTCCATTTCCATAATTAGATATATGAATAGTCGTATTATTCCACCGATTTAACTGATTTTTTGCACAAATATATATCGTGCATCCTCCGAGGGGAAATATAGCACATATATCAAGTATCTTGTGGGGAGAACTACAGGCGAAAATATAAGTGGGATGCCACGCCCATTTTTATTATATTTTCAGCAAAAATTAATTTTTTATATTATAAAATTTACGTCTCCTTTTCACCCACATTTATAATACTGTGATATTTGCTTTCTATCGTCATCAAAACTTTTATGCATTTTTAAATTTCCTTACTAAGAAGCAAGGTAACCTCTTTTTAAAATATTCGAGGATATACATATTTGCCAAGTTTCAATATAATCGGGCCAGTGGTTTAAACATAAGGTCAAGTTAAATCAAGTAAAAAATAATATGAAAAAATAGGCGTAAAAATGGTGTGGCATCCAATAAAAATATAGTATAATGATGTTATTATAAAATAACAACATATTATAACACCTTACCTCTTGCCAATTTAAATTTTATTGAGATATCTCCAACGGTTCACAACTTCCAGAATTATAAAAAAAAAAATAAAATCATTTTGGAACCACTGTGCGGTGCACATTGTGTGATGCACAGTGTACTATCAAAAAAAATGGAAATAGATATGGAAATAAATATGCATTTTCGGAACAGCTAGATTTAAATGAACTCCACACAGCGATAGTAGGTGTGGTCGAATTTAAGTTTAAAATTTTAAGAAGAACTACTGGGAGCGGGTTCACAGCGTTCCATTTTAGTGACTTTTATATGAAAGTATTCTGCTGGTCAATATCTACGAAAAACATCGTCATATGTATATTTTATTTCTTCTAGTTTACATGTTATTGGGCTTCAAAGATTAAAAGTTTTATTTTTGAATATACCTTGGTGTAGTTTTTTTCGCTACAAACTATTTTATTTTTTTTTCTAATTTTATTTAATTTATTAACAGCAAATAACACAATCGTTTAAAGAAAGAATTTTTAACTCGCTCGAGTGAAGGTATCACTCTCACTATGTGAAATTTCATTGAAATCGTGCCAGCAGTTCTGAAACTGCATAAATATTTCTGTCCAAACTAACTTGGACACTTTAATTAAAAAATAATTTTTTTTTAATTATTATATTAATAATAAATACATAAATTTATTAATATAAGCAATTAGTTGTAATTATTGAAGTGCTACTGTAATTCTATTACATTAGCACTAATTAAGCTAACGAAAACTTCGCGTCTTCCTTAAAAAGCCGAAGTTTCGCCCAACTAAATTAAATTCTAAAAGTATCACTTATCTTTCAACCGTTGTGGAATCAACTACTTTCCCACTACTTTTATAAGCACAAAAGAAATACCAATTTTTTATTATTGGCCCATCTCTGGATATAAAGGTGAGCATAATTTTACCGCACGCACTAATTAAAAGAAATACTAATCCCACTTTATTTCTTTTATTCCATAAACCCCACAATTATAATTACTCTATTTATGAGTAATTATAATTACCCTCTCTTTATAGATTGATTATCCCGCTACAACCTCTATAAAGGGAGACATAAAAATATTAGTGACCACACATTATTTCATGGTCACTTCATTTCAATTTCCATTTAATTTTTTGGATCATACACTGTGCATAGCGAATAAAAATCAAGGAAATAATAATTTATTTCTCCCTTTTTGCTGGGTGTTTCAACACTTACAAGAGTTATTTCTGTTGCAATTATATCACCAAAATCTGTACAGCGATCACATTAGATTATGCTTACATCTTCAGTTCGTAGTTATATTATCTTCTCTTTCCAGTTTATAAATAAAAATATAAATTTTAAGCTACTAATATATTTCATAGAAAAAATATTTTCGCAGAGTAAAAAAACAGTATATCTTTTGGTAATATGTTTGTATATTTTATTTACCACCAAGTGTGAACCAACTTTAGGCAACCAACAAATTTAACCAGCATTAAGATTTGCTAACATTTGGTGTCATTTTTTCTTTTTTTTTTTTGTAAATTCGCTTTATTAAATGGCGTAGATGACACTTTTACCAGAAATGAAAGCTAAAATGAGGTTTTGTTTTATTCTGTTTCCCATATTATTAGAAAATGTCATTTAAAAGTTTGTATCTGTATGAGTATTTAAAATGTTCATATACAAGTATTTTATTGGTGGCGTTTATTATTTTCTTCTTTGTATTTTTTTTTATATACATGTATGAGTAAATATTTAAAAATGTAAATGTTTCTCTTTTTTCAAAGAATGTTTTTTATATTTCATTGAATGCCTTTTTCACTATGTATATTTTTATATTCTGTATAAATTTATGTGGAATGCATATTTATGCAAAATTAAACTGTATATCGTTTTTCAATCACTATTCAGGCATAAGAAAAACTATCAATTCAGAAGTGTGTAAATAACAAAAATTTGAATTTGGTGGGAATTAAGTTTCTGTATAATTTTTTTTATTTCCATATTTTATTTTTATATCTTTTACTTTTAAAATATTATATACTTGATTTTGCATGTCGATTTCAAAAGAAGAGAATTTTTAAAATTATTTTTACACTTTAAAATATTGTGGTTTTATATTGAGACTTTGATTATTTATTGTCAGCAACTAACTAATGCATTACAATTGTGGTCAGATATAATTGATATTTTATTTATTTATTTTTAATTGCAATTTTAAATAATAAATTATTATTGTGATATACTTGTACCGTTTGCAAAATGACGATTTTTTGTGTATATCGATTTAGTTTACATTTTTATAAAAAAATTATTTTATTGCTATTGACTCAATTATACTCAAATATTGTACGCAGCACCTTTTCATAATATTATTTTTATAATTCATTGCCAAAAAAATACCATATGGATATAAAAGACTACATTTAATAACATATTTTTCTCGTAAATTATACTTAAACAAATAAACTTTTAATTATCAAGGGAAGCACGTGAAAAACACTCGTTTTCAATCAAAATATAATTACACTTAAATAAAATATTAACAAATAAATATCACGCAGCCAGCAGTTATATCAGAGTCCATTATAAATAATATTTATCAACTGCTTGTAAATCATATAAATTGCTATCATAGACTAAGCATAAATAATGAAAAAAAATTAATAGCATTTAATGGAAAATAATTAGAAAGAAATAGTTAGGTCACTGAACTGTTTTAAAAGCTCAACGTAGGTACGTTCAGTACGTTCAATACTTATGTATATAATTGTATATTTATTTATAAAAAATAGTAAAGCACAAAGCTCAAAGCAGTCTCGTCAAATGATGTCATTTCCCATTTGCTGGAAAATGCCAACAGTCGAGTGATCATAAAGTTTTATTGCAGTCAAATGTTGTTTTGATTTGAATTTTTTTCGATTAAGCGAATTGGAAAGCAAATCACAAAGGTAAAAACTACAATTTAAGGTGTGCAATAATTAAGAAAAAAAAAATGTTTATGTGCTTATAAAAATTTTAAAATGTTTAATTGGACTAGGAACATTTTTCATATAGAGTTTACTAAGACGTACATTTAGGAACGAAATATTACTTATACGACAAAGAACATAAAATACGGATACAATCGTAGCTGGGTACATAGACTAGATATTTATGTGAGAGAAAAAAGCCTGATTCAATGATTCAATTGTCCAAAACCTAATTCATGCAATAACAAAATACATGTAGTCATATATATTGTATTTTTGTGTTTTGAAAAATATGTGTAATTTTTTTGAAAATTTTGTTCGAAGTGCTTCTCACATAAACTTCTAGTTGTAGTCTATGGTTGACTAAGTAAAAAAAAAAGAAAAAAAAACAGAATAAGTAGAAAAAAAAAATAGTTCAGTTTGAAGTGCATGCCTATTCTTCTGAAACATAAAAACCTTAGTGTTAACCAGCAAAAATTTTATAATCATTCCGCTGTGGGATAGAAATAAAATATTTTAAAAAATAAATCTGTAATTTCTAAATACGAGGACGGATCAATAATACCTCATCCACCATATTCTCCGGAATTAGCTCCTAGTGACTACTTCCTATTTCCAAACCTAAGGAAATGGCTCGCTGGAAAGAGATTCAGCTCCAACGATGAAATTATTGATCAAACAAATGCCTCGAAAAATCCTATTTTGTACGCAAAGAAAATGACGACACTTGCTCAAAATTTGACAGTAGTTTATTAACAGTTGGTACTTGATGGCAATAGTGTAGTATTTCATATAACTACGAGGGAAGTTCGAAAAATCACGGACTTATTGATCCAACCTCGTACACTACGGTTTCTGAAATCATTTTGAGGTTTTAATACCATCTTTTGAATTTAGGACATTTGGGCTAAAATCAAATTTTTTATTTTTTTGTCGAATTCGAAATGATTTTATCTAGCGCCTTTTAGAAAATTGGACTTGGTTTTTTCTTTAAACTGATCTGATCTTTAAGATGTTTTCTTAAGGAATTTTTTAATTAGAAGCAGAGACCATATGTCATAAGTTTAAAAAAATAGATAAAATTTAATTATTGTGTTTGATTTTTATTTTATTGTTTGGAAAATAAAAATTTGTTTCGATTTTTATTTTAGCATACAAAAATAAAGATCACTTTATGAGTTCCTTTCAAAGGAAGAGAGATATTTAAAAGATTTTTATTTTTGTTTTGAAACAATATAAATATCATGTACTCAAATTTTTATTAAATGTATAGAAAATGGATAATTTATTAATATTTAGAAGAGGTTTTTTTTAAACAACTTTAAAGATTACTCGATTACTGGGGTATCAACTAGAGTTGGTTCGAGAATTTGTGGATCTTGGTATTCTACTTGATCCTAAATTAGATTTCTGCAAGCATATTACAATGACGATAAATAAAGTTCGTGGTATGCTTGCTAATATTAAACGATGGTCTAAATAGTTTACAGATCCCAATGTTACGAAACAACTATACACATCCCTAGTAAGACCAATTTTGGAGTATGGGTCTATTCTCTTATTCTGCCTGAGGAGCTCATTTGGTCGTTATTCTGGGAATCTTCCTTCGTATACTGCGAGGTTATCATTAATTAAACTGCCTACCTTAAAAAGCAGAAGGACTATGCTAAATGTGGCATTTTTAATTAATTTGATTAATGGTGATGTCCTCTCCGACTTCCTTCTTTGTAACATAAGTTTTAATATTCCACGACGTTTTACCCGACACCTAATACCTCTGCACCTTCCTGTTGTTCAAACAAATTATGCCGATGCTGATCCTTTGAGGAGAATATGCAAAAATTTCAATGAATTGTATAGCTTAATCGATTTTTCTATTAATGTAAATGTAATTAAACGCAATATTATCGTGTTTTTAAATACTTAATATGTCTTAACAAAAAAATGTTTTTTTCATTAATAATGTCTTTATATAAAATCTTGTAATATATAGTAGTCTGTAAGGATTCATATCCATAGATTTAATCAAATAAATAAATAAATAAATTTCTGTGATATCTTGATAAGATTCCATGGTAGATAACATGGAAACCAATTTGAAGGGAAAGATTTAATTATAAGTTAAAAATTGTAGTTCTTGCAACTACAAAATATTTTTTTACATTAATTGCTTGTCCTTGATATCTTACCTTTTGACGTATTTTGCCTTTTAAACTATTATTTTAGACTCATTTTACTTAGTTAAAATAAATCTTCAGATATTCGGAATCACTTTCTGACTGAAATTTTGGGAGTTTATGTTAAAACATCAATACAATTTTCTATGAGAACATAGTCAAATGGATCATTTATGCGTTTCTTAATTTTTTTTAACTTTTCATTCAAAAGTTTGGACCTTTTTTTGTTCATCGTTGACAAATAAGTATCCCACTTTGATTATTTAGCACCAAATAGAACATTAACCTTGTATATTTATCATTTATAATAATATTCAGAGGTGTCTCTCGAACAGTTTTCCGGCAGAAAGTTCAATTTGAAAAGATCAAATTTTACAAAACTAAATATCGCATTCAATAGCTAACAATGTGCTGGACTTTATTCTAAACTCTTTTTTTTTTGATGTCATTTGTTGAAATATTTTTTTATTTTTTCAAAATAGTGGAATATGGCATCAACTTTAAATACAGAAATTATATATCGGTAACATTTTTAATTTATATCATAAATTAAAGTATATCATTAATTATGTAAATATATTTTAAGATACAGAATCATATGTTTTGAATGTTCGTTTATTACTTAGTCTCTCTTTGAAGTCTCAAGATGTATAAGTTGTATAAGGCATAGGTTGGAGATCATAAATTCAAATATATGTTATAGCAAGTATTTCAAGGACTAAAAATATAATAAAATTGTTCTACCTTAATTTTAATTTGCTAACTTAACCTCACAAAAACTATTATAACTTTAAATTATGTTTGTATACATGTTTCTGTACAAAATTATTTCTAAAGTTAATTGTTCGACATTGCATTTTAATTTTAGATTATTTAATAATGTTAAAAATAACTAAAATACTAATATCGTATAAATGGTCATTTAAATTTTTATAATTAGCACTCTTAAATGTTGCAACACAAGATTTTTATAAGATTTTTCTATAGTTCAACGAGTTGATATAATTTATAGCCAAATTTAATCTCGATACTAACATCCATATAAAATGTATACACCTATGATTTTCCAATAACGATTTTTAATTGATAGTCTTATGTGGACGCTAATTTAGGCCGATAGTCACAAAATTAGGTATCGTAATTTTTACTTTAATAGAAACAGTAAAAATATATTTCGGGAAAACAATTTGTCATGATTTCTACGAAATTCATTTAAGTCCTCCTTGGAAAGGAAGTTATATGCCAAATTTCATTAAGACATCTTGCAAATTGTAAACTATGTTTTGATCAGATTGTTTACACTAATAACTGTTGGACGGACGAACTGACGCACACCGCTAAATCGGTTTGGTAAAGTATTTACTGCCAAATTAAGCATTTAAATGTGGCTAAATTATATCTCTTATGCACGTTATAAGCATTATTGAAAGGACCATAAAACTGCGCATCTTGTAATTAAAAAAACCTTAGTCCAATTTTTTTTTATATTTTTTATTTTGGTTTTTCAAAAATGACATATATTTTTTTAGCATTTTTAAGATGTTGATATCTTTTTTTTTTTTTTAATGATATCAACATCTTAAAATATCTTAATTTTTGAACATTTCAAATTCAAAATTTTTGACTCGAAAAACATATTCGCATCAGCCTTTTACTTTCCGTAATTAATTGTTTTGATGTTTAACTACGAAAATATTTTCGTATAAAATCGAATAAAAAATACGTCCGAAATATTGAGATTCAGTAAAATTATTAAATAGGAATTTTCAGATACTAATAACCCAATAACTATAAAAGATAAACAGAACTATTAAGAATGTTTTTTAAACGTCTTAATGAGAAAAATAAATTGGCAATTGTTTTAAAAATCTCAAAAAATCCTAATTTGGAATTCTACAACTCCGCTCATAAGGAGTCTGTGGGCTTTACTCTCCAAAGTTAAACTATAATAATCCTATGGATTTTCCTTGGAAGTAATGTTATGCTAAAAATCAAGATTATTTAGTAGGTTGTACCAATAATTTACAAATTTTGAACCTGAGCAGATGGGAACTAATTTTAATGTAGTTAGTTTTTAAGTTCTCGCATGTTGTCTACAATGGCCTGCCGTAACGTTGGCTTTGCTTAAAGATTAATTTCAATCATATTCGAAAGGTTAACTTCTTTACAGATTCTGTAGAAATAAAAAAAAAACTATTAGAAAGTTGATTTCAAGCTAATTTATTTTACCTGCGGATGTTGTATACTCTGAAAAATTTGTAAAATTATGTCAAACAATTAGAGGTCAGAAAATATTGATTTGAATTCATAAAAAAAACTATTCACCACTCGAACATAAGACAAAATGGCGCACTATTCCAAAAATGGAATATGTGGAGCATATTTTAAGACCCTCAAAACTCTTGTCCGTAAAAGACAGTAGACAAAGAAGTCATATATATTTGCCAAACCTTGATACTCGAAAACGGGGTAATAATTCGAAAATGTTGTTCACAACATTCCCCATAGTCGTAAATACTCTGATTTGAAGCAAATAATGGGTTTGTTACAAAAACTACCAAAAGTTTGAATTTTTCACTTATAACTTTAGCATTACGAATAACGAGATAGGAAAGCGAATACACTATGATTTTAAGAAAATCAAAAAATAGTACCAATTTTTTTTGGACGAGGGCATAATAAGTTTGTACTAGTGGACTCTAATTCTTAAAAGAAATTCCAAATAATACAAAACGTTTGATCCATCCTTAAAATTATCAAATAACATTAAATAAAACATATACAAAATAATTATAATCTAAAAAGAAAAAAAATAGTTGAGTTGTATGTAATATATATTATTTCGCAAAAAAATAAATTCTCTGAATAAATATTTTTATTAGATAAAAGTTGACTAGATAAAAAAAGACGCCACAAAAGTATAAGACTAATCCATAAAAGCAAAAGGCTTAAATCATAAAAATATCACGGTCTTGGTTATCCTCTATATTAAATAACTTTTTTAAGATGTGTTTTTTAGTCTAGAAACTCCATAATTTTGGAGCATTTTTCTATAAAACACTTTTTTAGTTCTTTTTTTGTTATTATAGCCCGATCTATAATCGCAGGGTCAAGAGGACTCCACAAATATTTCATGGGATTTATATCGGTCGATTTTGGATTTTTTAAGTTCTTTTTTATTTTTTATAACCATTAATACTTTACTACATGTCGAATTATTGTCCCACTGTAATAATTATGATTAAATTTTACTTAACTTTCTGTCACTTTCTTTTATATATTTTTTTCCAAAATATACAAATTATGATACATATCCATAGATCCATCAATAAATACCAGTTTTCTGGTTCACTTAGAACGAAAATGTTGGATTTGGACTCATTTGCAAAAAGTTACTAATTTTAGAATGTTTCTGAATAATTTATGCACTTTTTCGATAACTTAAATCTTTAACTAAGCCATAGCTTTCAAAATATGTTTCGGCCATTATTTCCAGGTAAAAAGTTGGTTATTAAGATATCTTGTAATTATGTTCTATACTTTTGTAGCATTAAACTATTAGAGTTTTGAAATATAATTTCTTTTGTAATTAGTGGCCAATGATTGAAAATGTCATTTAAAGTGAAAAAATAGAAATATTTTTAGAACAGAATAAGAAAGAAATTGATAATTTGAGTCACATACAAGGTAGATCAATATTTTTGTGACCGAGTGTGAATCTCATAAGTATTCTATTGACTAACATATTAATTAATATCAATTTACATTGTATTTTCTTTAAAAGATCGCAACACATTTTTATATTTATATTTAGTTTAAATATTTAAAGCATATATTTATTGCCATTAAAGTAGCAAGTAAAAAAAATTGTATAAAATATAGTGCATACATACATGCATACATGTATGCATAATTTTGGTAGAGCTTCGTTCGATAAATGGAGTTATTACATTCTAGCTGTCATCATTAAACTTATTCACTTATGATGCACCTTTTATACTTCATTGTCAGGAAGGCGTAAATGAACTTGTCTCCAACCTGTGGCCTGCAATTGACGATAATTATTTTTCAATCGATTACCTTGATCATCAAACAATGAACGGAAACGATCAATTTGATGTTGAGAAATGTGTACAGTTTGTGGAAAAACTATCCAGGTAACAGCCTGTGAACAGGGTGGTGTAGTTAAAGAGCCTTGGTAAGTATAGAATTTTTCGGTATCTAGGTCACCAAATAATTCCGATAAGAGCAAATTATTCACTTCAGTGGAATTGGTATATTCTTGTATATCATCTAGGGCATTAACTATTTTTTCTAAACCAGGAAAATCATTTTGTTGAGAGGACTACAATCAAAAGTCATTATTAAAAGTTTTCGTTTAACAATTTAAAACAATTACAAATACATACATCTACATCATAAAATATACCCAATACAGCCAAACCATCAACATGACGTGTGGCTTCATCTACAGTGGGATATTTACAATTACGGTGAACAATATGCAATTCCATGGAGCTACGATGACTATCAACCACATGTTCGGCGCCATGATAATTCCTTGAACCCCAGTGAAAATGTAAAGACTCAGTTATATAGGTGGCACTTTCCAATGGTCCACCGGATATGGAGGCATGATTATTCTTGGGTATATTTAAATTGGCAGTATGACCATTATTAACAAACTCAGCAGGTTGTGTATAAGTAACATTGAAATTATGAAATTCAATTGAAGGAATGCCATAGGATATTAAAGCCTTAAGATATAAAGAAAATTAAGAAAATATACTTTTAACTAGTTACAAATATCAAAAGACTTACATCATGGGAGTTTAATTCTATGGGTGACTGGCGATCAAGATTACACTCAGCATCATCAAAATCATACCACTCGGCTTGATTTCCATATTCGTAAGCATTGTTAGCTATGTAAAAAATATATACATATAAATAAGTAAATAAATAAATAAATATAGATTTCTTTAACAGGATTTTTCTGATTAGTAATAATATTACCTTTAAATGAGGTTACAAGGACCACAAAAAATATAACTTTTACTAAAAGCTGCATAATAAATGTTCTTATTTTTTCTTTAGTTAAAAATTAAAATTTCTAATACTTTGCTTGAATTGTACAAATGTATTGAATGATTTGGTTTTGAAAACCGCTGTTTATATACATACGAGTAGTACTTAGTTATATTGCAAGAAATACTAATTTGTTGTGTTTTATATTTCTAAGATATACGCAAATATATTAAAGATATTAAAACAGGCCAAAAGTTATTTTGTTCAAAATACGATCGCTAGAAATTGTTACTAATTAGTGTGTCAGTTCAATTGTTGGCAATTGAAAAATTGATAACATTTGTAATTAAAGTCTTAATTTAATTATCACCCAAATAAAAGTTAAATAAAAAAGTATATGTTTGTTAATAAACATAGCAACAGATTAAAAACAAAAAACTAATTACAGTCGAACACGGTTATAATGAACTCGAATTGACCTCCCAATTTAGTTCGTTATAATCGTAGTTCGTTATATTTCTCAAATGCCTTTTTTAACAAAATATACGTATTTCATTACGATACTAATATTTTTAATTAAAACGCATTTTTTTCCTTAAAAAATTTTTTGTGTTTATGACTTTTAAATTTGTATTAATGATTTTTATAAAGTAATGATAAATATTTTTTGCATTTATCAGCCATTCGACAAGTGGCAAATTGATATTAATTTTAAAAATTGACGTTTTTGAGATCTGTACTCTTTAAAAAATAGCGATTATCTAATATTTACTTTTTAATCCTTTTATAATTTATATTTCGTTTTTAAGAACTTTCGTTAAAAGTGTATGCGTTATGTTAAAAAGAAGTCAAATTTATAATTATAAATTTCCTCTTTTATTTGTCCGATGATTTAAATTGAAAGTTTGAGTTCACATACAGCAATTTTTCTACTTTTTCTTTTAAGCTTACATTTACGTTCACAAACAAAAATTTTACTTCTTCAATTTTTGCCTTAGTTACCTTTATTAATTTTTCTTTTGAATTACAAAAAAGAAAAACAAAACGAATTTCAAAGTACAGGCAAGTTCGTTCTCTTTTATGTTCCCTCTTGCTCGTTCAAATACAAAATCAGAACTTCAGCAAGAAAAATTGCCTCGTGTGAACCCATTTAAATTGAAATTAATAAAAGTTATTTCTGTTAGCTTTTACGAAACATTTTTAAATGCACAATGTTGTGTATCTAAAATTAATATTTATAAACATAATTTTTTGTTTGAAATATTCCTCTTGGGACCATAAAAATGTTTTCGTTATAAAAAAAAACGTTCGCTGTAACCGTGTTCTTTATGAACATAGATATTTGTAAGGAAAATGTAAGTAAAATCAAAGGAACCGAAGAAAAGTTTTCGCTATAGCAAATAGTTCGATATAACTGTGTTTGACTGTACATTATAAATCGTTTTTTTTTTATTCAATTAAACAAATAATGCATTTTGTAAAAATAAAAACAAAAATCGTTTAATTTTCCATTAAGAGAATGAATTTATTAACTGTTATCTTTATCCACTGCAGTTATTATGACTTAATATTTTAAATGCTTATCAATGAGTTATAAATCTTTTAGCTAATATATTTTTGGAAAAAAACAGAAATGCAAAATTTATGAATTTATTAAAAACAATTTAAAAAAGGAATGTAATTTTCTTAACTATAACTTTTGTTAAATACATACATATATATATATATATATATATATATATATATATATATATATATATATATATATATATATATATATATATATATTTATATAAATATAATATAAAAATTGAAAAAGTTTATATATTTCTTAAATAAAAATAAACAAATAATAAATAAAAAGCAACATATAAGATCTTGGGAACAATTTGATTCTTACAATAATAGAACTATTTTATATACGTTAAATGTAGCTATCATAAATTGCTACAAAACTTTCGACACTTTGAAAAAATATTTGTAATTCTTTGAATTATTTCTATATGTATATACTTGTACACACACAAAATAATTTAACGAGAGTCAATATTTCGGTATTCATGAACCCATTGATAGAAAAAATAGAAAATTATGACCAACAGTTTTTCGAAGAAAAAAATATGTATGGATCAACATGGAGTCAAATTTTTTTGAACAATTCTAAAAGACATTTTAACATCAATTTTGGATGGCTACATATTTCCTCATTATAATGTTAAAATTTGCATGGAAATCGGAGTTCTATTTTCTTCCAAATATTAGCAAAAAAAAAAAAAGAACTATCTTGAACAAACAATTTTTAATTCTTTGGATTATTTTTAAATTTATCTCACATAAAATGATTTATATTTTATCTAAGAATGACAACAATGTAACGCAGATTTGATGGATTTCATAAAAAGAAATATGAAATTATATTATCCAATAAAGATATATATATATATATATATATATATATATATATATATATTCTAAACAACTTTAGCATCTTCATATAGCAACAGGATGATTTTGAGGGGTAAAAAAAATCTTTAAATTAAATTAAAGTATTAAAATTAAAAATCTCTAAATATATTTAAACTAAATTGGATTAATAAGCTTTGAACTAATTTAAATAGGTAAGAAGTTGTAGAATCCTTCTGACAAAATTTTAAAGTAAACTAGGATATAATAACCGAATAACAAGTACGTAAAATCCCAACAACGAATTTTTAAATCCATGATAGAGAAGTTCTGCAGAAGTCTACAAAAAGTTCACAAAAGATATCCAGGAATTTGACACATAAAAACAACATCATAAGTTATATTAAGAAAATAATATAAGATTTATGTTAATTTTTGGAGAAATTAGAATATTTTTTAACTTTGCTGCAATTTTGTTCTGCCTGAAGAAGAAATATGTAATATTAAGAAAAAACTAGTAAGATAAATTAAATTATTTTATGTTAGAGCTTTCAAATAAAAATTTTTAACAAAAAAAAAAAAAAGAAAAAGTAGTCAAAGTGTTTAAAAAGATAAGGCTGCCATAAAGTTTCTTATACTAGGTAACTATAATACTTTTAGTTTTATAATAACTATCGATGTTAAAATAACTTTTAGCCCTTTCTATAATGCAATTAAAAATATTCCATTAAATTTATTTACTGCAGATAAAGTTTAATATTGTTAAAATAAAATTATTTATGGGCCTGTTTTCCTTTGTCCTAAAATTAATCTATCCATTTGTCTTATCAGCAAAATTAGTAATTGTAGCACAAAATTTCCTATTGCAAACACCAATATTGTAGAGTTAAAGTACATTTTTGTTAGCCCAGGTTATTGACCATTTCTTTGTTAAATGCATTTTCCATTTATTTGTTTGTTTAAGTCAAATAAATTTTAATTATAGTATATATAATTATATATATATTTTTTTTTCTTCTAGGAATTTTAAGATTTTTTTTTGTCAATTTAAACGTAGCTGAGGAGCATAAAAGTTTAAGTTTATAAAACGGATTCTAGAGACTTCTGAGGAGCTACATCTACAGGGTTATATATAGCGCATCTCTCACCTACAAATTTTTTAAATGTTCACCAATTTTTTATTTCTATAATTTCACAAAATCTTGATTCAGTTTTTTTTAATATACCAGACAAATTTTTCAGCCGATTTCATTAAAATTCATTCCTTTATTTTAATAACAATGTCCAAAATGATCAAGAAATAATTTTGAATTTTGTAAAACTTTTGAATTTTAAAGTACTTCTGGCCAAATAAAATGTGATTACTAGGGCAATCAAAAAATATGCAAAATAATATTTTTTTCTGGGCTTCAAATCAACCAAACTTTTATTTATTAGATTTCTTACAGCATACTTTTGCATATTTTCATCATAAGAGCATATTTTGATCTTAGCAAGATATTTTGTCATATCTTTATAGGAAATCCTTATTTATGAGCATATTTTAGCATAATTTTGCATATACGACAATAAAAAGAAAAGTTTTGCATAGTTTACTCTTAAGAGGAAAATTTTGCGTATTGTACATACAATAGAATGTTTAGCATAATTTGTCATTAGTTAAATTTTCTATTTGCTCTCACACATGTTTTTCACATCCGATTTCCTAATAATTTTCATCTTATAAATTTATAGAAATTTTGTAATTTCTGGGCAAAATGTATTAGTTTTTAGGTACAAAAAGAAAATGTTTTTTGGTAATTTCTAATAAAAATTAAATTATTCACAAAAAATGATATTTTAAGAGCACACTTTTTAATTTTATGGCCATAGTTTCCAATTTTAAGAGTGTTTTTTATGCACATCAAATATTATGGGTTGCCCTGGTTAATTTCCATTCGCTTTTAAATAAAAAATTTACTAATGATCATATAAATATTTTACATCTTGCTAAAAGGTATATATACGTTAATCATTCCGAAGAAAGATAAGATAAATGTACGATTTGCTAACAGTGACCAATTACATTTTTCTCAATTTTATCTATTTTAAATCAAAATTTTTTCTTTAGCCCTTATGCCGAAACCTTAATATGTTTAACTTTAATGTGCTCGAAAATGCAAACTTAAATAAATTTTCGGTTGATTACATTTGTAGTTATAAATATATTTCTATGGATATATGAGTCAAAATATGAAAAATATTTTATACTCGTACGATTTTTTTTCATTTGATTTTAATGAATTCTAATTTATTCATTTATTTATTTATTTATTTTTTAATTATTTTTTCATTACTATTATTTCATTCGAATTTTCAGCGAATACCCAACAAAGTTTATAGCATTTATTTATTACCATTAAATTATTATTGTCATTAATATATACATATGTGTGTATATATAACTAATAATTGACTTCATAATTATGGAAGAGCTTCTTTGAATAATTGGTATTTATATACTCAGATAGATTTATCTCCATCCCTCTTTCGCTTGCAAATGATGATAATTATTTAACAAGACATTACCATGACTATCAGACAATGAATGGAAGCAATTGTTTTGATGTTATGAATTGTGTATAATTTATGGGAAAACAATGCAGGTAACAGCTGGTGAACAGGGAAGTGTAGTCAAAAAACCTTGGTAACCCAAGAATTTTCTTAGTGTTAATATCACGAAAAATTTCGACAAAAGCAAGTTATTTTCTTTATTGGAATTGGTATATTCTTGTGTATCATCTAGGGCATCTGACTATTTTTCCAAACCAGCGAAATCATTTTGTTGGGGTGACTGAAATCAAAAGTTTTAATTATAACCTTTCTGTTTAATAACTTAAAACAGGTACAAATACACACATCTATATCATAAAATATACCCAATACAGCCAAGCCATCAGCATGACCTGTGCCCTCATCTACGGTGGGATATTTAGAATTTCGGTGAACATTGTGCATTTCCATGGAATTGTTCGGAGTCATGGTAATTTATCGATCCCCATTGAAAATGTAAATATTCGGTTATGTAGGTAGCACTTTGCAATGGTCGACCAGATATAGAGGCATAATAACTCTTAAGTATTTGTAAATCATCACTGTGACCATTATTTGCAAACACAGCAGGTTCTGTATAAGTAACACTGAAATTATGAAATTCGATTGAAAGAATGCAATGGGATACTAAAGCCGTAAGAAAAAAGAAAATTAAAAAACATGCTGTACTTGCAAATGTCAAACGACTTACTTCAAGAAAATTCAATCCTATGGGTGACTGGCTATCAAGACTGCACTTAGCACCATCGATGTCATGTCACAAGACTTGATTTTAGTGTTCTTAAACACTGTAAGCTATTTAGAAAATTTAAAAATATAAATACAAATTTCTTTAAGATATTTTTTGCTTAAAAATGTTTTTTTTTTTACTTTTTTTAGTTAAAAACTAAACTTTCTATTGTTTTGCTTTAATTTCACAAATGTTTATATACTTATTTCTTCGCATTGCACACTGATCTAAAATCCACGTTTTCTGGCATATATTCAAAAAGCATAGTTAGTTCTCTTCTGGGGTTGTATTGAAATCATTTTATCTAAAATTAAAAATATTATTTATTAAAACCAATTTTAAGAATTTTTATTTAAACCTCTATAATGCATAATTTGACTAAAATAGATATATTTTTTAAATATTATATTTACTTCTTTGCTTTTGGGTTTATTTTATTTATTTTGTAAGTTTTCAGATTTTTATTGATTAGCGAAACTTCCCAATAATTTTGAATATAATATTTTTCCTCTACTTATAAGAAATAGCACGACTTATACAAAATTTAAAATAAAGGCCTTCCCATACATTTGCATTTTACGACATATATATATATATGTACTTATATATCACAATATATAGTTAGAAACAATATTTTTGATTAATTGCTTAACTTAATTGGCACCCAAATAAAAGTGGAATGATAATCGATATTTCTGCTAATAAACAAATATTGTGTTTTATAAAAACACATCGTTTAAGTTTAAATTAAGGGAATGAATTGATTGGCTGTTATCGTTCAATTAATAAACTAATTAACTTTATAGCTTCCGCTACAGTTATAATGACTAAATATTTAAAATTCTTATCTATGAGTTATGAATTTTTTAGCTAATATATTTTTAGAAGAAAAAAAAAGAATTACAAAATTTATTAAGTTATTAAAAACAATAGTTGACATTCGTTTAAAATTTTCAAAAATAGAATGTAATTAACATGTGTCTAAAATGACATACTGTTTTAACACTTATTAACTATAACTTTTGTTAAAAAGAATATATATATATATATATATATATATATATATATATATATATAACATTGAAAATAGATAAAAAGATATATTTAAAACAAAATTATTTTGTGTAAAACGTAATGTAGAAATTTAAATATTTCTCAAATAAAAGCAGCATAAAAGATCTTAGTAACATTTTGATTCTTGTAATAACAAAACTATTTTAAATAGGTTTGCTATGGTTTGCGAATGTTAATATTAAGAAAAAACTATGGTTGTTATGATAATTATTTTTTTTTATTTGAGCTTAAAATGAATAGCTTTAGCAAAAAGAAAAAAAGTAACTAAAGTGTTAAAAAAGATAAGACTGCCTTATACTATAATATTTTTAGTTTTGTAATAATTATTGATGTTAAAATAACATCTAGCCCTTTTATAATGCAATTAAAAAGTTTCCATTAATGTTATTTACTGCAAATAAAGTTATACTTTGCTAAAATAAAATTATTTATGAGCCTGTTTTTCTTTGTCTTAAACTTAATTTATACAATTAACTGTCAATAGATATCAATGACCATAACACAAAATTTCCTATTGCAAAAACAAATTTTATTTAGTTCAAATGAATTTTTATTAGCCTAGGTTATTGACAACTTCTTTTTAAGGAATTCTTTGTTAAATGCACTTGCGATAAAAACAAAAACACTTATTTGTTTGTTTAAGTCAAATAAGTTTTAGGTATTATTAAAGTGAAGTGTTGGTAATTAAATGTTTTTCAATATAAGAAATTATCACTGAATGAAATTTATAACAATTTTCAATTGGTTTCTTTTTAGTTTATTGCACCGTAGATTGTAATCCAGAAAAAACTTTGCTTTCCTGGTAAGCTAGCAGATATAATTGGAAACAAAAATAAACTACTTACTTTTTGCCTGAATAACTAGTTATTTTAGTTCGAGTTGTCCACAAATTCATGTAGTTATTTTTAGAGTAGGGATACTCCAAAATATGTACCTAAACGAAAATAAAAAGATAAAATTTTTCCGTTAATGAGATTTGAACTTGGCCACAAATTAGCTATTCATTTTAAATGACTAACGTTTTACTCAGTACACCATCTTTCACTTAATTTACTAAGTTACAAAAACTGTTTTCTATTATAAAATACCTTTTCAGACATTTTATAAAAAAAAGTAACTGCATTAGAATGGGGTTGAACCAACAACCTTTTGGTTGTAGTTAATCCAGAGCTCTAGCCAATTGATCCATGTGAGTGCAATATTACTGTGCTATTACACTATTGAGTACTTACTGATGTCATATAGAGTAGACAAATACTACCCTATATTACATGGTTGCCGTTACTTAGAACCAAAAACCTTTTGCTGGGAAGAAGTAAAACAAAGTGTTAAAACACAAAATATTAATGCAATCAATATCCTAGAGTGGTCCAACAGTACGTTATTTTTTGAGGGGCGCCCCCGTTCCTTTCATCAAAACAAATCAAGGAATACCCTTAAGGTCACTCTAATTTGCGACTTTTTTCAATATAATAAATATTATATAAAGTTAAGATTAAATTATAGTTTTTTTACATAAAAATTCACGAGAAATTTATAAAAAAATTATATTTTTTTTAAAAGTTCATCAGATTTTATGTATATCTGGTACGCATATAACCTATGAAGCCATTTAGTCTTTCTTATTATTATTTCTAATTAAAAAAGAAATCGCGAATTTGTTTACGACAAAGTACGTAAATTTAAATGTTAATATCTCTACGATTTAGATAGATTTTGGAGACTCAAGGCTTTAATGAAGGTAAACTGAAACCTCTTTAAAGGTGATAATTAAAAGGTAGTAAATTGTTTATTTAAAAATGCACTTATAATGCAATTGCAGTTTTACATTCAATCATTGACAAATTTCTGCCCCTTTGATTTCAATTTAATTTTTGGTAAGTTTAAAAGCATTATTTTTACTGCAAAATGCAATAATAATTGTTCTGGAGCAAGGCGATCTATTAATTATAATATTTTTTCGAAAAATGGCCACCAATAAAAATATTTAATTTTTTCATAATTTCTTATTTTGAATTTATTATTTTTTCTCATTCATTAAGTGTTCATAACTCTTTAATCGTACATAGGATTTTATTGATTTGAAAACCGGTATCAAATTTATTACAATAAATATTATAAATGATATTGTGTAATTCAAAAATAACATTTTTGCTAAAGATGCACTCACAAAAATAATGCAATTTTTAGATGCATTTTAAGAAATTTTTACCCTTTTTACTTTAATATATTTTTGATTAATATTGAGGACAAATATGTTTACTACACAGTGCATTAGCAATTATTCGGGGAAAAAAAGTCTTTTAATACAAATAACAAATTATGAAGTGATATAACTAAATTAATTTAATTAACTAAATTAAGTCACAAAAACAAAAAAAATATAAAAAAAATTATTTTTGTATAAAAAAAATCTGAAGGAATATTTTTAATTTTTTTTAAATAGTAGGCCAGAACAATTTATATAGAAGCTTTTAGTAAGCATTATAATTTTTAATGCTTACTAAAACCTTTTTTGTCACCGTTTGTAATTTTTCATTTGAAATAAATTGTTTGATATTTATTATATTACAAAAGCAAAAATTATTTTTAAAACTTGTGAAAATTAGAGAAATGTGGATCGACTTAAAATATACTTGATGGAATATCTAAATAAAAATAATTAACATTGCTTTAAAAATGCTTAAATAAACTAAATATAAAACTCTTTTATTGTAATGTGTAAAAAATCTTAAATAAATTTATTTTCTTCTTTTGCAACTAAATAACAAGTACTTGCCACACTCTACTAACTGCAAAAAATAAAAAAAAAAATAAACAAAGATAAAGTCGATGCCACAGGGAACTATGTATATAATGCACTTTTTTAATCTCTCTTTTTTTTTACTCCTTCTACATATTTTATTTCAGTTGAATGAACGTAAGTACAAATATGTCTGTATGTATGTTAGTTTTAGTTAATGGTGTTTAAATATATGTTTTATTCACAAATAATGTTTGTTGATGTTTGTGGCTTCTTGGGTTGGTACAACATCTGATCAGGTATGCATGCAGTCATGCATGTTTGAGTTAAAGCATGAAAATAAAAACTTTTTTTAGAAGACATTAAAATTTAACTAATATGAAATGAAGAAAAAACATAAGATTTTTCTTCTTTAATTTTTTGAATATAAAATGATTTTAATTTAATTATTATTTTTGTTTAAAATATCTTTTCTTATATTTTAAACAAAATGTATGAATTTTTTATAATACGAGTACATAACTCGTTGTTGTATTTATATACACACAAAAAAAGATTGGTGGGATAATGATTACAATAAGAAAAGGATAATAAGAACAATTAATATTGAATTGTAATTAATAAATATTTTTAATTATAAAGATTTTCTATACTATAATATTCTATAAAATTTTTAATATTATGGTAATCATTTTAAGGTTTATACTATTGTATATACTATTATATATACTATTTACAATTTGTTTAAAAGAATTGATAAGATAACCGAATTTATTTAAGTACTAAAAACATTGACAACTAAATATTGGTGACCATAACTGAAATTTAGTTACACTTTCTTAAAATTAGTTTGTAATAAAAGTTATCAATAAAAAATTTTGTTATTAAATTCTTTACATTTTTCAAATGAATTATTAAAACTAAATTATTTTTGAAAATTGCAGGCAACATGTATTAATTTCTTAAAAAAAAGATAAAAAGAAAAAAAATTACTTAACAATACTGATATTTGTTTTACGAATGCCATTAGCATTAGTCTTTAATTATGGATGAATATATAACGAATATTAGTACGAAGTAATTTGATACTTTGTGAATAAGTTTTAAAGATTAATGACAACGCTTGTTAAGACAGCTTAAGTCCCAGTATGACAAAATTATTTGTAATTAATCTTATTTGAGAGCTATAGTGCTCGTTGTTTTCGGAAAGATCTGCGATTAACTTGTGTCTTAATAAAAGTTGCTATTAAGGTAAGAAATTTGTTTACTTTTATTTATTTCATGTTTTTTTTTTTTTTTTTTTTTTTTTTTGTTTTATTCTTTGCAGACAATTCACAATATAATTGTATGATTTATGTTCATAAAGATTTCGTCCATTTCGTCGTTTCTTTATGTTAGTATAAAAAAAAACCTCAAATCCATATATTACAACATTATATTAATATTTCTATATTTATGTCTAGATATATGTTTCATTATTAGTTACCAACTTTTTTATGTAAAAATTATAATAAAAAAAACGAGAAAGAAAGATATAGTCGGTGAAGACCGGAAGGAGACTCATATTACACCTGCAACCAATTTTATTAAATGTAAAATAAAATATACAAATTCAGAATAATGCACTGATACTAACATCGAAATTATTTTATGCACTTGTGGGAGATTCCTGAAAGTGGATTTATATGGGAACTATGGTTCTATATCTATATGGCAGCTATGGTCAATTGTGGACCGATCTTTATAAAATTTGTTACAATGATTGATACTTATACAGAACATCTTTGCACCGAATTTCATTAAAATATACATATTTTTAAGCCATTTTTTAATGTTTAAACTCTATATCCAGGAGACATTTGTATCGATGCTAAATGAAAAAATGGACCGATTGCAACCAATTTCAATAGTTCCGGTTCGTAAATGTTCCACTTGCCAAATTACCTTTAAAACTGCGACCAGAACTTTGAGCGCAAGCCGTCCAGTCAGCTATTTGTGCAGCCAACCAGATGGACGGACATCGTTAGATTAATCTAAAAAGTGATTCTGAGTTGATTGGTATACTTAAAGATTTGTGTTGGATAACTTTTTCTATACGTTACAAACATCAGCACAAACGCATAATACTTCCACCACCTATGGTGGTATAGGGTATAACAATATTTTTTGAATCAATCAAATGTATATTGGAAAATTAAAAGATATAGTAAATTAAAAGATATAGTGACCAAATTCGATTGGCAATAAATTCGGTCGACACAACGAATCTGCTTGCTTTGTGTACTACTCTTAGTAGAATATACGTAGAAAATATTTTGCCTTACGTTGATAAACTTAACTTTGATTTATTTTATTTTTTATGACTCTGTTATAATCCAACAATGTTGGCTTACAAGTATTTGCTGTTTCTTTACAAGTTAATGTCACTTTCAGTTTTCTGTTCGTTTAAGTCCCCAGAGCCTGTATATGCATGTATATAAGTATATATATGTATGTGTATTTATTTTGTTCTTGTTCTTGGGCTTCCTGTTTGTTTTGTTACATATATAAATAAAATATGAAGCATAATTTAGTTACAAAGCTTATAATGGCTTAAAGCTGTACTATGGGTACTATTTTAGCCTTTAAAACAAAATGGAAAATATAGCACAGCACATCGCAGCCCTGCCTTTCTCTGCCAACAAATAAACAAACAAGAAATAATCTCCAATGAAGCATATTGCAACTGAAAAATAATGTAATGAACGAATCTTTTCTTTTCCTCCTGCCATCTTTTTTTCTCCTCAAGTCATCACATTACAATCTCTCAATTATTTCCTTTTCTTTTTGGTTGTTTTCGAAGTACGCTTGACTGCAAAACACATTTTAAAGCTTCAAACTGAACTGTATATAGCATGAGAACAAGTAAAGAAATGTATGTCAAAAAGTACACACAGACATACACACATACATATGTACATGTAAAACAAATGAATTCAGTTTAAGCGCAGTTGTTGTAGTTGTTTGAATGTGGAAATACTTTTACGCCTTCTAAAAATCCATACAAATAAATCAGGGTTCAAAGGAAACAAGAAAAAACTATTAAATTAATATTTAGAATTGTTTTAACCGAACCTCTGGATATTAGAAATGAAAATAACGTTGATCTTTTATTTATAACTCATTCATTTATAAATTTATTCCCAACTCATTCCTATTTTTTTTTTTCAGCGAAAATTTGAATCTGCAGATGGACCGACATTCTTATATATATATATATATATATGTAAAATTATTAAGACTACAAATGAAATTACATTATTACTAAGCCTATGAAAAAAATCAACATTTTCGAAACCTGAATATATAATATTGTTTTAGTCATATGTATGGATTTACTACTTATCAACAGCTTCTTTTGTAAACATTATCATTATGTTGATATTAATGTTAATGATCATTATTATCAGCAAAATTTCATTGTATCATTTAAAAAAGTCTTCTTGTACAGTAATATTATAAGTACTTTTTGCAAAACCTATGGAATACAGTACAGTGGCTCATTAAAGTATTTGAATTTTTTAATTTTTTATAAAAACAGTTTTATTAAATGATTTCAAAGAATAATTCTTAGATTTATTAATTGAATTTTATTTATATAATGCAAAAAAATGCCTTGTCTTCAAGAAATTCCAGAAATAGTCACCGAATTTATCTCATAAAAGTATGAGGATTTTTCTCATCGTTGTATTTGAAGATATTAAACAAAATAAAAAAAGATGAAATTATTGCAATTTCCTTTTTTCTTCCTTAAATGATAAATATGATTTTTGTCATTATAGTAAAAAAAATAATAAATAAATAAATAAATTATTAGTTGCTTACAAGTTTTTTCTTTTTATTAAAATGCTATATATTAAGCGTCCGAGTCGTTTGTTGTGGGGCATTGCATCATTAAAAATAAAATATCTTAAATATCAAGGCTATTATAGTACCGCTGGTATCAAATTTTTATTGGCGACTACAATACATGAGTTGAAGATATAGCTCCATAATATACCACGACGTAATCATGCTTTATTTTATTTTTCTAGTTACATAACCATATTATTTTTGGACTAATAATTTACCCTCCGGAAATGCTGGAGCAAAAAATTTTTAATTTTATTTTGATTAACACAAGAAGCAAGTTGACCTTTTATGGCATTTTATCATTTTATAGTATGCATATTATATAAATTTATGTAACTCAAAAAATACCTCATGTCGCAATTTATACTATTGCACCTATTGGCCTTGTATTTTTGTAGCCGGTATCAAAATCTGCAATTTTATAATAGATAATACCCACAGAAATAAAAATAGAAGCTTTGATGTGAACCAGTGCTTTAAAAAAATGGGTTGAGTGTTGAAGATTTTTAATTTTTAACAAAATAATCAACCAATGTATACCACTCGAAATGTTCAAATGTGAAACTATTAAAGAAAAAATATTTTTCTAAGTCTAGACAAAGTCCATATATATGTTTCAAATTTCAAATTTACAAATTTCTTTTTTACTAGATCCCCAAAATTTTACCACAAATTTTTAAAAGGAATTAGTAAATGCTTAACAGTGATTCTAAATACCAATTAATATAAAAATATGTCGAGGATCTATATTTGATACCTTCTGCCTCGTTCTTTCGAGATTTTTTTTGTTTGATGCCATTCCGTTCACTATACACGCAGAGAAGAAATATAGTTGCAGTGAGCATAATCTACGAGCAATATATCATGATTGGAACATATGATAACATCGAAAAATAGAAATGATTATAAGTAATAATTATTATGATTCCACTTTGTCATATTGTATCCGATTTTATGGTTTTTTTTCATATTATGATTATAGTATTTCATATAATCTAACAATCTTATTATATTATTATGCCACATGATCATATATTGATTCCATTTTATCATATTATTACCTAATGTTATCATATTATTATTTCATTTTGTCATATTATTATTCCATCTTATCATATATTAATAAAAACTATTATTATTATTATAACATTTTTGTTGAATATAACATTTACATATTATTACTTATATTGATTGGTTTCAACCACCATATATTTTTGAAATGCTTGATATCGTATAGTGCTAGAATCACACCGAGTATAACAAAATTTTGTGAACCAAATGAGAATTAGATTGAAGTTAGAAAACAAATTAAAAAAAAACACATATATAGTTAAAAACAAACAAGTTTTGATGTTTTCCACTAAGTTTGTGAAATTTTTAAGTATTTATTTTAATTATTTGTAACATTTTATTGTTATAGGAATAATAATATTAATATGGTTTAAAAACAGAATATGGTTTAAAAACAGGGAAAAAGACTAAAAATATTTAATGGTTGTAGAAGTAATGATATGTTTCATATTAATAAAATTTTGTTTCTGGCAAAAATATTTAAAAACATATAATTTTTGCAGTCAATCATATTAAAATTCTAATTGAGTGTAAACATTAAATGACAAAATTGAATCAAAGTCATTGTTATCATGAACACAGAGTTATTAAAATTCAATAAAATTAACAATGAGAACATAATATTTTTGTAGTGATCATGCTGTAACTATGTTTTTTGTCTGCGTGTAGTGACCCTCATCTATGGTATAAATTTTAAAGTAAAATTTCATTTTATTAAAGTTTTTAATTCCTCTATCTTACATAATAAATATATCTGAGTAATTGTTTTATATTTTGATAATATAAACATGACATATGTCTATAAACATGACATATGTCATTTCTGACTAATTTATATATGCTGAACAAGAATCTATAAAAATTTATATCGGTTGAATAGTTCTTTAGATATAATCTAATAAATATATACAGCTACTACCTCTTGCAAAACTACCCTACCTATTTTCACCATAATTGTGTAAATTGACAAGAAAATTAGTTCTACAAAATCTCGAAACTTTCTTTGTAATAGTTCTTTATATATGAGAAAATTAAGATTTACATGGTATGGGAACTAACACTTCCCTTAGAGTTACTCGACTTATTTTCATCTTAAAAATATTCCCACACAATTTTAAAACTTTTGCTCTAATAGTTCTTCATTTAAGAGATAAATAATTTTTACTTTGTCTACATATGTGGTAGCTATCAGTCCCTCTGCACCTATCTATCCTATTTTCATCTCAATTGTTGAAGTTGATGAGAAAGTTATTAAAACAAAATTTTAAGATTTTTGTTATAATATTTCTTTAGATATACGATAATTATTATTTCATTTATATGGAGTGTACCATTTCCCCCACTCCGATTCCAAAATAAAGTAGCCTATTTTAATCATGTTGCTTTTCAAACTACTAACTAGTTTTAAAATTCCTTATTAAATGTATTTTTTACAATGCAAAACCCTCTATATCGTTATTTTGATTATACACATTGAATATTTCAAAAGTGCAAAACCATCTATCTCTCTTTAATATTGCAAATATTGTGAACTGTTATAAACAAATTATATGTAAGTTTTAGTCGTGACTTTAAAAAAATATTGTAGAAAAAAATTGTTCTTTTTTCAAAACTAAGCGAAAAAAAAGTACTTTTGCTCTCCCGAAAAGTTATGATTTATGAGATAAACGGTACCGTAGATGTATTTTTGGGCTTTTTTGTTCTTTTGAGTATCTTTTGTTCCACTGATCATCTTAAAAAATTCAAATACTTTTGTGAGGTACCTGTAATAACTACCTGTGTTATTTTCCTAAATTTCTCGAAAACGATTTTGTGCTACTTTTTATTGCATTTGGTACAAGACATATCAGGCACAGAAATCCCATTCATTAACCATTAATTTTTTTCTTTTTATCTAATATTGTAACTTAAAATTACTCCTTTATATAAGACACTGTATAAATGTATTTCTGTATGTATATATGTATGTATGTATGTATTTAGGTATGTATGTATGTGTACTTATGAAAACATTGTTAAAAATATAAACATGCTTATTACATTCATACACTGAGCAAAAACTTTGATTGTCACATTCAAGACAATTTCAAATAATATTTAAATTTTATGATAACTAAAATATTTAGACAATAATACATATATATATTAAGTGTCAATTAAATTTTTTGTCAGTGTATATTAAAAATAGGACACACTCATATATATAAATGTATGTATGTCTCGTACAATATAGCATGTGGAACATATACTCAAAAATATTCTCCACAATTTATTACAAAGTATAAAAGAAATTCTAAGTCTCTTATACTATAGTTGTTGATTTCTGTTTCTTATTTTTGTAGTTTTATACAAATTGAAATTTAGTTTAACCATCATCATGCCCCCAAATAAATAAGCACTCAAATGCACAAATACACTCTCATGCAATTATAATGATAGAATACACAAACATTTAAACTCGAACATATATGGCTCCTCTTCAAATGTTAAAAACACATACAGTTCCTTATAACAGACACACAGACGACATACATACATACATACATACATACACTTATTCAGACATGACCAACTAATAAGTACAGTTTCCTGTACACCCATACACTGCTATACTAGTGAATTTTATTTATGTTTATATCTATGTGTTGGTGTGAGTTTGTTTGTAGAAAAAATTGGAAAAAAAATAAATTTCTAAAGGAAATGCAGTAAATGATGGCATGTTTGTTTATAATTATAAGTAGTTTTTTTTTATTATGGTGGGAAATAGTTGAAGTGCAAATGTGTGCTGTTGAATACTAATTCAAGAGTTCTATATCAGTAATTTGTAACTTGTTTCACATTCAAGACAAATTATTTTGTCTTAGAATAATTTATTTATTTTATTTTTTTATTTTGTTACCCCCATAAGATGATAATGGAAATGATGCAATTAAGTTATTTACTTAGTTTGTAATTGTATATTTCTTTAGATGACTTATAAATAGGTAACTGAATCAGAGATAATACAAAATTAGAAATTTTGTATTAAAATAGGATTTTTTTTTTTTTTTTTAAATGATAAAAGTTCGATCATAAAAATTAATTTTTTACTAATAAATCAAGTCACATTCCATTCAAATCAGTGCATAAATTTTGATTTTATTCACAAATTAATGGAAATATCTCATTAACAAATTACACAAAAATATTTAAAAAAATTAAATTACTATTTACACATTAACAAATATTCTTAATTTGTCAAACTAACCTTTGATAAATTAAAAATTACATTCTATAAAATAAATAAAAAATAAAATCTCTAGCTTTTCATAGCATACCTCAAAATCCTTCTATACTGATATATTTTTATTTACTTGTTTTGTCCCAACAAGTTCTATTATAAATGCTTGACATTTTATTTATAAAAAATTTAGAATAAATAAATTAATATATGATAAACAAAACCTAAAGGTAACTAAGTAAGTATCACTTAAATAATATTTGCCTTCCTTTCATACAAAAACTTTACTTTTATCCTTAAAAATAATTTCAATACAAAACCATTTGAATTGCGAATTCATTTTTCTTAATTAAAAAAAGAAACCTATTTATATACTAAAAATTAATTTTATTCTTGTTTAATCTTTATCTAGTGCATAAGCAGGCACTTGTACATCTGCCTTAGGTTACAGTTTTATACAGATACTAAACATAAATTAAAAATAAGTTTAATTTTCTGCTCTATTTTCTATTTCTATGGATTTTTTCTGTTAAGAAAACTTTAGATCTTCGAAATAAAAATAAAAAAAGGAAAAACCTCAAGATAAAATAAAAACTTGATGTTAATACCTTTATGCATAATTTATTAGTTTTTATCAAAGTTGACCATAATTTTCCAGATAATTTTTAAGTTTTATGAATATTTATAACTTGTTAATATGTACACTTATGCAAAACTATGTGTACATGCATGTATGTGTGTAAAGATATATGTAAATATTCTTAAACACACATGCAGGTAGTTATTGCGTGTTTGAACAAAGACCAGCCAGTATTTTAGTTAAAAAGATGAGAAAGAAACCTGACGAAAGTTATTATGAATAATAAATATGCGTAAAATGTAAAAATAAAGATAAAAAGACACAAAAACTACAGTTATGACTAAAATTCATTAATGTACCTTTGAAAGTAGCATATAACTTTTTTAAGGTTAGGAAATATTTAAACATTTGTAAATATTAATTATGTATTTTATGGTTTTGCACTTTTAGTTTAAATTTGTTTAAAGGAAATTCAAATTGTTTGCCCACTTTAGTTCATTATGTATACTGTACGTTTGAATTGATGTATAGTTAAGTTTTCACACATAAAAAAGTCAAGGTAGCCTTGTAGTTATATGAGTATATTTATATTTAAAAGATACTCACATAATATGTACGTATAACATCTAAGAATTCCATGTTCTAAAATTAACTTTCAGTTTTTATTATGAACTACTCATGTAGTAAAACAAAAAAAAAAAAAAAACACAAAAAAAAAATAACTGGCATCCAGTGTATATATATATATATATGTATAATTTTTTTAAATAAAATATCAACAAATTCTAATTATCTCCTTACAAAATGTAAAGATTTTTATTAAAAATATCGTAAAAAAATCTAAAATAGCCGAAAGTAAAAATTTTTCTAATTTATCATATAACTGCATATATTATAAATAATACGAACTATATTTCATAAAAATTTCTGTATAAATTCAATTCAACATTAAGTGAAGATTTCTCATTTTCAATAGTAGTTTGAAATATAGTTTTTATACCCTACATCGCCATGTGCGGGTATTATGCATTTATGCTGATATTTATTTCACCCAAAATTATTGCTATCAGACCCACTTTAATGTATATCAATTGGCTTAGAATCACTTTTCCCGTCTTGTAATGAAACAGGTCACAATTTTAGAGATAAGTTTGGTACCAAACCTATTGAAATTGGTTATGATTGATATCATTATTCATTATTTTACCTGCCCCCCATGCAAATGTTTTTTCAGTAGAGAGGTTTAACGCTCATAAATATTCAAATATGTTAATAAAGTTCGGCACACGTAAGTTTTATATAAGTATAAATCTATGTAACGAATTTCATTCAAATCGGTCCATATTTGACCATAACCTTCCGAAAATCCCTTTAACGAACATGAATCCTATAAAATTATTATTTGTGCCAAAAAGGTTTTATATAAGTGGAAACCACACTGTCAAATTTTATGAGGGTCGGTTCATAATTGACCATAGCTTTCTTATAAGTCTGACTTCCAGGAATCACACTAAAGTGCATAAACCCCATATATGTAAATGTTAATATCAACATAATATATGTCGGTTCACAATTGGCCATAAAACCCATATAAGATGCAAACAATGGTGTAGGATATGTATATGGTTGGGCTTGACCACATATATCTTTCTTACTTTTTTTTTTTGTGAGATACCATCACTTAAATGTGAATAAAATCGACACATATACATCGATTTTAATAAAATAGTGATCGTTTTATTAGTAACATATTCTGCTTTATGATAAAAGAGAAATGAAGCATTTTTTATCTTTTTGTTTTTTTTTACTATTTTTCAAAAAATAAAAATTTGTAAAATTTTAAAAGAATTTTATTTCGTTAATATCTCCGAAATTGTTGCACTTATTATATGTATCAAATGTAGATATAATATGGAGATAATTTTAAGTTAAATATTTTGGCAAATCAAACAACTTTTTCTCGAGATATGTTACAATATCTGGTGCAACCTTTTTAATTTTCTACATAACTGTTTATCTCAAAAACTTGTCAATTTAAAAAAGGATGATTTATAGGATTAGAACTTAGTGATTATATGTTCACAAATTACCTAAAAAAATCATTTTTCGCTCTGTGCAATTGAAGATAAAAATTTTGTATTGAAATGTGTATACTTTGATTAAAAAAAATATATAGTTCGATCTCGCTTTAATTTATTTTAAAGCTTGGGTCATGTAGCGATAACAGAGTATTTAATAAATATTTTTAAAAACAAAATAATTTCTTGACATGTGACATACAAAAACTGCAAATACAATGAAACATATTAAAATATGTCAAAAGTTCAGCTAAAGCGTTTGAAAAACTTTAATGCGTCTTAAAGATATTTAGAAAAATACGAAGTTTTAATATCCTCTCACCACAAAATAAACAATCCTTAAGAGAAATCATTATATGAATTATTTATATAAAAAATCTTTTTTAATAATACTTTTGTTTGAGGCTTTCTTTGAAAAACTCTATTAAATTGTACTTTGGTTACATATATTTTTTTATTTTATTAGCAAAATATTAATTTAGTAGTACTTTTATCGAACATTAGGTAAAACAAAATGAACATTTGAAATGCCGTTTATTTCAAATTAAAATGAACACTGACACAAGCCACGATCAAATTCCAAAGAAAATTATATCATTGTTTTGTATTCCCCATAATCCTAATACGAATACAATGGCTTTTTTCAACAGCATATGAAAACAATGAAAATTTTGTTATTTTCCCCATATTTACATTATTGTATACTTTTAGGCATACATGCAATACAGGTCTCTGTTTAAATAAATAAAAAAAGGAATCGTAACAAAAAATAATAAAGAAGATATTAAAAGGAATAAATGGAATAAATATTTAATAAGAAAAAATGTTTATACTTTAATTGTAAGTTTCGAGTATTATTTTCCTCATTTTTTATATTCGTTGTTACGGAAATACGTGTATCTTACTTTCTAAGAACTGTTGTAAAACATTTATATATTTTGTGGTTATTATGAAATCTAATACACATACACACATATATTTTACAATTATAGGTTTATATTGCATTTACATATAAAGAAAAACCTTTAAAATAATAGCGACAAAGTTACCAGAAACTGTAAAAGGTGACACAACAGCACAATTCAGTGGCAAATGGAAGTTTAAACAGAAAACATATAAATAGAAAAAAGTGCCCTATAGTTCTGGTAGTAATCATCTTTAATATAGCTCTTATCTTATTCCTGCTGTCTTAAAATAATCTTGAAGTTAGTTGGTTTGATGAAGAGAACTAGCTACTAGACCGCTTCTTTGTAATCTACGAGAGATCAATTTAGTTTGGTAAACAAAGTTAAATCAGAATGTTTTATAAATTCAGTAGGAATTGTTGAGATCTTCTGTGTTCGTGTGAGTGTGGGTAGTTGTGTTAGTTTTACAACTTTCAATAATTCATAAACACAAGTTAGGCTGTCGTATGCATGATTTCACTTTTAAAGAAATAAATCCAAACAAACATTCAGGCGTTCTTACATATCAACCTTTAAAGTGAATGTATAAAATAAAATATTAAAAAAACTAAAATTGCTTAACTAGAATAAGAAATATTTGTAAAGACTTAAACAAAAAACTTTAAATATTAAAATTACTCTCTATATAACACAGGGCGACACAAAGAAATATTTTTCTGCTTAATAACTCCGGAGATATTAAAAAAAAATATATATGAAAAAAGAAATTAAAAAAATAATAATAATAAATTAATTTTTATTTTTATTTTATCAAAATGTCAAAAGAAACAATTGATTTCATTAATACAACGTTCAATCGGTTGATATAACCGAATTGATTTTGTATTATAAAATATGACCGAATTTTTTTGGAACTAATTGTCACTGTAACTGAAAATATGGTTAAACTTTAAATTCTTTTATTACAAATAAGTTTAATAATTTATTTAAAAATATAAATTTTATAGGGTTACACCGACCACTCGATTTCAAATTATTTTATTAAGGCTCAAATTGGTTAAAATAATTAACTTTGCATTTTTAAAATCATTAATACTATTATAAAACGTTTTTACTCCTATAATTAAAGAAACTCTGTTCAATTGATATTTTTTTATATATATATTTGTAATACATTTTTTGTTTATGCAATTTTTCTGTGTGTAGAATTTTTCTTTAATTTTTAAAAATGTTATTAAGGCATTTTTATATAATACTTTATGTGGTTCATATTAATATTACTCCAATTTTATTGTACCTTTTTCCAGTTTGTCTTTATAAATAATTAAGATCTTTTTAAAAGCATTTTCATTTCTGGTTTTGTTGTTTTTTAATTTACAAATTAATGATTTCATACGTTTATCAGAGATTCTACAAAACAAAACAAAAAAAAAAAGACATTAAAAATCCAAATCGTGTGTGTCATATTGTATGACATTGTTTTAAAGCTTTTATGCTTTATGCCGCATTGTCATTTTAAATATTTCAAACAACAAAGCCACAAATTAAAATACACACAAAGATACATACATATAAAGGAATGCATATGATTTTTGAGTATGTATGTGTAACATTTTTCTTCTTTTTTACCCTTATGAATATGTTTTGCGTACACAAATATATTTTTTTTTTTTTTTTTATATGTATCTATGTATCCTTAATGTTTTATTTTTTGTTCAAAATTCCTTAAACTCAAGTTGTGTATAATGTATAATGCCTTCATGTGTGTGTGTGTGTGAGGAAGAGATGTGGTTATATTTTATATTTAATGAGTTCTTATACAAATTTTTAAACAAGTTAAGTGATTTGTGATGCCTTTCATATAAGCCGGGATAATTAAAATACCCAACATGATAATTAGTAATATTATTTACATTGTGGTTAAATTCACGGCACAAAACTAATTTAAAATTTCGTCCATTATAAAATTTTTAACAAAAAGGAAATTAAAAAAGACACAAAATCAGAAGGAAATTAGCTTATTAGTATTTTTGGAAATTATTAAATGAAACAAATTTATACTTTTTCTAAAATATTTCGTTTTGTAACCATGTCCTTTCGAATACATGTATTCATATTACATACATGTGTATATTAAAAAAAAATGTATTTGTTAGATTGGGACAAATGTTTATAATATTAAAGTAAAATATAAAACATTACATATATCAGTTCCATGTGTTTTATTTATTTTTAGCAAAAATATTCAAATAGCTTAAGGATACTACAAGCATAAGTAGATTGTAACAATTTGTATACATATGTACATCAAATCAGTGGTACATTGGTAGGTATTTAAATGTAGGAATCTTGTTAAAAGTTTTGTTGAAAAAAAAAAAAAAAACAACAAACAAACAAAATATAAAGTTAGGTGGAATAAAGTCATAAGTATACTTAAAAATTATGGTATACTTTTAGGCATACTAACAATATCAACATACAATAAATGCCAAAATTATAAGAACCTATAACTACAAAAGTATAGAAAAAAAACATGAGCAGCATTTCTTTGGAATAATAAAACAAAAGCTTCTTCCGTTTCTAAACGTGACTCCACCTTCACTCTAACCTCAGTTTATCAAAAGAATAAATTCATATACATAGTTTATACAAAAATGTATATTTAATAAGTATACAACAACACAGAAAAAATATGTGAGCAGAAAAATTACCCAATTCACAAAATATGTTATTTGAATTATTGTGTTATATGTTATTTAAAATAACACATTTTTTGAAAAATTATATGTTTTATTCAAAAATTTTTTTACAAAATTTTCCAAATTCGAATTTTTACCAAAAATTCAATTTTATGCAAAAAAGTGAATTATTATTTACTAGAAATTCGATTTTTCATAAAAACTCTAAATTCAATTTTTCACAAAAAGTTCGATTATTCACCAAAACTTCAAATTCATTAAGAACTGATTATTCACTAAAAATTCAATTTTTTCAATAAAAATCCAATTATTTAAAAAAATCTATATTTTCACAAAAAAAAATACAAAATTTCACCAAAAATCCAAATTTTATTCAATAAAAATCCGATTATTCGCTAAAAATTTCATTTTTCACTAGAAATTTGATTTTTCACTTGAAGTATAATTTTTCACTAAAAATCAATTTTTTCACAAAAAATTTAAAAAAAATCGATTTATCAATAATAATAAGTAAAAAATTTATAATCGATCATGCTCGACATTATGATATCTGTCGATATTGCCTTTGAGCTTCAAAATTATATTTAGGATTTTCATATGAGACCAATGGCCAATTACGAATTGATTCTTAAGAATCCTTGGTACTATAATTTCTGCTTATATAAAACTTGTGTCAAATATTACCTAGGTGAAATAATGGACTGATAATAACCAATTTCAATAGGCTGTGTCGTTATACAAAAACAGTAATTTGTTCCAAATTCCATCAAATTATCTTAAAAATTACGACTTTAACTTTGTGTATAAATTATATATGGACTGACTGCCAGCCACCAGGACTTCCAGGTAACCTGCCAGATGGACGGATATCGTTTAATCGAATCAGAAAGTGTTCCTGAGCCTATTGGTATACTTTAAGGTGGGTGTTGCAATAGAGTAGTTCCATTTTAAATTTAAAAATTTTGACTCTTGGTTACCGATTTAGATAAAATTTGGAGCATATGTAGAAAAGGATACAGAGGCAAGTGAAATGAATTTTTCTCATTTTAATTTTGAGAAATTTTTCAACTCCATAGCTTTGAAAATGATTAACATATTTATTTAAATGGCCATAACTTTTGTTATATAAAAGATATCAAAATAAATTTTTTTGCAGTGGATTTGTCAAGTATTTTAAGGTGCCATATGAAAATCTTTGAAAATATTTTTATTAACATATTTTTTGTAAGAATTTTCGTTAGTGACGTGTACAACAAGTCCATCTTTATTTTTTTATTTTTTTATATATTTTTTTACTAGGAAGCCTTATATACTACAGAGAAATTTTCAGACAGGTATAAATTTTTACATTTAAAATGGAATCACTCAATACACAAAAATCAGAATTTTCAAAAATAAGATTTTCATCAACATTTTTCACTGAAAACCTAAGTATTTAGAAAAGGCAAAAGAATAAAATAAATAAAAATTTGTGACTTATAATATTTTAATTCATTTGGAAATAACACACTTATTCACAAAGTGTATTACTTTTTTAAAAATTCTATCTTTCTTCGTATAATATTTTAACAAATAATAAAATAACGAACTTGTGATTTGGGCAAATATGTTTAAGTGATTTCAATGTAGAAGAAAATTCGTTTCTTTAAAATATTATAGAGACAGATGGACGGACAGATATTTACAAGTAAAATGAATAAATAAAAACGTTACTCACATAAGATGGAAAATAAACAAAGTTATAAACTTTTACCATAAAAATATTTACATATCATAATAATTCTAATAATCGTTACTCTCGTTATTATTCTGATGGGCAGGAGCATAATAAATGAAATATATAAAAATGTTTTTTAATAAAAAAACTTATTAAAATTTTCATTAAGGCTTAAAAAAGGAATTTTTATTTTTATTTAAGGCAATTGTTTTAAAAAATTATAAAGCTAAACGAAATTTGAATCGTTTTAGCAAATGCTAAAAATAGAGTTAAAAAGTTTATAAAGAAAAAAAATGTAAATAAAAAACTTTTTTATTTTTTTTAAATTTTAGGGTAATCTAAATTAAATTTTAAAAAATTACTTAACATGTACCACATAATATAAAAAATGTTTTTAAACATATTTTTGGTACTACTATATATAAAAATGTAATGAAAATGACAGAAAAATAATATAAAATAATCAATCCAACAACTATTAAATTAATTTCTTGCTCATCTAAGTAGGTCAAGAGTAATTTGGTTAATATTCGCCGTTTATTGTTTTCCTTTTGAAGGTAATCGATGTGGATTATCCCGCGTGCATCCCAAAAAACTGTTGCCATCACCTTATTGGCCGACAAATTTACCTTGTCCTTCTTCAGAGCAGGTTAACCCAGAGAATCCCGTTGTTTAGACTGCTACTTTTTCTCCTGAATACAGTAATGAATCCATATTTCATCCATTCGGATTGCGGTTAAACAGCTCCAAAAAATTTTTTGAAGTTGTCACACGTTTACGTTTATGGTCAATTGAGAGTAAACGCGGCACCCATCTTGCAGACAACTTTCTTAATACCAGCTGATCAGATTGAAATCACACTGCCACATGAAATGCCTATGGCATCAACTATATCACGCATTTTTACTCTTCGGTCGGCCAACACCATATCGCGGATTTTTTCAACATTTTCGAGTGTACTGACCTCAATTGGACGTCCAGAACGTTCAGCGTCTTTTGTACTTGTGCGACCACAACGAAAGTCAGTAAACCACTTTTTTTACTATTGAAATCGATGGTGCAGAGTCCTCATAGTATTTATCACAATTTTTCTTGGTTGATTGACGGTTTTTTTTCGCAAAATATAGTGTTTAATGAGCACTTGAACTACACTTTTTAAAATTTTTAGTAAAATACACGAGGTTGTATGTTTTGAACAGCTGTTAAGTAAATGACGACACTTGCTCAAAATTTTACAGTAGTCTATTAACAGGTGGTATTTGATGCGAATAGTGTTGCATTTCATATACTTATTGATCCGCCCTCGTAGATAAAACAGTAATACATTCGCCAACAGTATTACATTTACATACTTATATATATGTATATATATTGTGGACAATAATTAGACATAGTTTCTTTTCCCCTACACACTTCGTCAGCATTCGTGGTGTCTTATCGATTTTGATTTCGTTGAAACAAACATGGCGCCCGCCTTGCACTGGGTGCAATTTTGAGGGACTCAGTTAGCAGAACCAGACGTTTGGGGCAAGTAAAAGAGAGATTGAACCTAGAGTCGTAAACGCTGTTATGGATGTGGTTCCAGTATACGGTTCAAAGGACCATAAACAAGTCAGCAATCGTAAATTGCCTTGTTGTTTCTGTGTGGCAGTACCAAAGCAGAGTTTGTGGACTATAGACACAACAGAACGGAGTACGTATTTTATGTGCCGCTACATACTGCATCAGCATTGGTGGTATCTTATCCATTTTGGTTTCGTTGAAACCTAACAATATATATAAATACTTTGATTTTAGTGACTGGTTCTAGGATCATTCCCTAAATCTAACCAGTTCTGCCTGTGAAAATTTTAAATAAAGTCATTGGTTGTAACGCCAAAGTAAAACAACAACTACAGCCTATTTTCATGCATTTTGGAACTAGTTGTACACCTAATATAATTTTCCTGGGTTCTACTATTTAAAAAAATATTACTTAGCTACTTTGCTAAGGGGCAAATTAGCTTTATATGGGTATAAAACCTATTTAAAAGTTATGTCATAAAATTTGCCATGACTTCCATATAATACCTTTTTTCGAGAATCAAGAATATGTAAATGTAATTTACATGGTAATATCACAATATTATTACATATACATATATTTTACAGAAATATAATTTACAACAATTGACCATATCTCATGAAGGATACCCCCCCCCCCCACATAAATATTAAAAACGTAATGTATCAAATTTTTGGATCTGACCGACATGTTTTTACTTGTTTTTTTTTTTAATAAACTTGCTGAAATTATTAACAAAATGACTAGTATTAGTATTCGCTACTATTTTTGAGTAAAAATCGATTTTTTATATGAAATTTTAAAAAAAAACTTTTAACCCTCATAACGATTGGAAATCTATCTTGTATATAGCAAAATAATAACGCACAATCTATTTTCTAGGTTTTATGCAAAAATGTGTTCTTTATTATAGGAATAATTTTCAGAGAGTGACAAAATATTTTTTAATTTTTATTTATTTATTTTTTTTTTTTTTTTTTTTTTTTTGAGTATAAAACTAAACAAACTTTGTTTTTAATAAAAAATTCAAATCTAAATATGCAAAGGACTTGCATTGTAAAGTACAATTTCATATTAATTCAACACGATATTTAATTTTTTCTAAATTTTTAGTTAAAAGATCAGCTACCATTTCGTTAGCTGATACATACTTTATATATACAATATCGTTGTTAGTGTAAACATCCCAAACATAATGATATTTAATATCAATGTGTTTCTTTCGCGCATGATATATTGGATTCTGGATTATTGGTTCTTTCAAAATATTTAATGCAATTTCCAAGCAAATTTTCCTCAAATAAACAGCTTCTTTTGCTGCGCCACAGAAAGCTATGTGCTCAGCTTCGGTACTATTGAAGGTTACTGTTGTTTACTCTTTGGATTCCCAGGAAAATATACAACCAGCATATATAAATACATATTCTGTATATGATTTGCGTTCTATGAGATTACCACCCCAGTCTGCATTAACACAACCTTCGATTACTCGTTAGTGCAGTTTAAAAATTTTTAGTTTTTGATAAATATCGAAATATGTGTTTTGTGCGTATTTTTATTCGTTTGCAAAAGTTTGCAAACTGAATGTAATATATCCGCTCTAGTTATAAGGGCGGGGTACATTAGAGTACCTATTAACGATTGATACTCTGTTTCATTTATCTTATTGCAATTATCATCACTGGAACATTTTAGCTGAAAACCTTTACTTAGAGGTGTAGACATCAATTTGCATTCATTCATATTGCGCTCATTTAGAAGTTCCTTAATGTAATTCTTCTGACATAAGTTAATCGAACCATTTTCTCCATATCTTTCGATTTATATTTCTAAAAAAATAACTTAAGGGACCTTTATCAATGATTTTCAACTTGAAATTTACTTTTTGATTTTATTTAACTCGCTTTTACCGGAACTTGCTACAATTATGTCATAGACATATACCGCGATATAGTTTAGTTTCCCATTTTAATGTCTTGTATAAAAACAAAATTCACTTGAACAGACAACAAATTCTATATCTTTTAAAACTGTATTTAATTTCAAATTCTACTCACGGCCAGACTGTTTGAGTCCATTTATCGATTTTTTGAGTTTTAGAACTGTATTAGGCTGATTTTTGGTTTCAAAATATGTTGGCATTTTCATAAAAATATCATTATGCATATCTCCATTAAGACATGCGGTTTTAACATACATTTGATGCATATGAAGTTCATATTCTACTGCAATCGCGAACAACTATCTAAGATTTGCGTATCGAATTACTGGTGAAAATATTTCTTCATAATTGATGCCGTACTTTTGACTACATCCCTTCGCTATAAGCCTAGCTTTAAACTTTTCAATATTGCCATCTTTGTCTTTCTTCAAAGAAAAAACTAACTTGCAACTAATAGCCTTTTGGTTTTCTGGTAACTGAACTAACTACCACGTATGATTTTCAATTAATGAATTATACTCTGTCTTCATGGCTTCAATCCATTTAACAGCCTAACGATCACTTACTGCTTCCTCCACAGTTTGAGGAATATCAATTTCTTCTTTAGACATCATGTTAAGGAAATAGCTAAATTGCTTTATCGGCCTACCAGGTTTTCCGGTTTTTTTTAACTTTGGCCTACCTCTACGATTTCTCAAATCTACTATTTTGTCAATTTCTTCAATTTCAGAATTTTCATCGGATTTTTTGTTAACATTTGTATCACTTAATTGTGAAGTCGTTGGACTGTCAATTGAATTCATGATACCTTTTTGGATTTATTTCTATTAAAATGTTTTCCCATTCAATGTTATTTTGCTTTCTCATAAATTTATTTTCAATAAAAATAATATCTCTCTTTACGATTACCTTTTTATTTTCTATATTATATAATCTATACGCTTTAGATTCTTCGGAATTCCCTACCATTATGTAGTCCTTGCCTTGCGGTTGAAACTTTTTCTTGATAGATTTATCTAGAGCTATTTTTGTTAAACCAAAAACTTTGAAACTTTGTATTACAGTTGATCTTTTCCAGACCAAATTTCTTAAGAAGTTTTGTCTTGATCTATTTTTATTAATGATGTGTTACTAACATAAACTGTGGTTGATATTGCTTCCGTGCAAAAATACTAATCTAAATTGGCATAAACTATCATACACCCAGCCATTTCTACCAAAGTTCGGTTTGCCCTCTTAGCAACGTTGTGGGGTATGGGGAACAGTTAACTGTCGTTTGATACCGTTTTTATTCAAAAATTTATCAAATTTTTTGCTTATATATTCGCCGCCTTTGTCATTTCGAAAAATTTTAATTTTTCTATTCAACTGATTTTCAACCATGGCCTTGAAATTCTTAATTATTTTAAATGTTTCTTTTTTCCCTTTCATAAAATATATAAACATCTGTCTTGACTTATTATTAATGAAAGTAATGAAATATCTCGATCCTCCAATAGATTTAAGATTCATTGACCCACACACATGTATTATATCTAACAAATATTCAGATCGACTTTCGGATTGAGGAAAGGGTTTAGAACAAATTTTTCTTTTAGCGCATATTTTGCAAACTATATCAGACAGAACTAATTCTATATTGAGACCATAAACTGCATTCGTTACAGAAAATTCTCTCAATGTTTGAAAATTGACATGACCATACCTTTGATGCCACCATTCCATATTTTAATTTTCTGGATTTAAATAAAAACTTGATTTTCCGTTTTCTGTCACAATAAATAAATTATCTTTTTTTTACCTTTCAGAATTATTGCCCCATCCTCTTCTATGAAAAAACCCTCTTAGAAACGAATATTACCTTCACGCTATGTAAAATTTCCTTGCATGTTGGGAACATACGAATAATCTTCCAGTTTAATAGTAAATTATCCACTTTTAATTGAAACTTGGCTTCTTCCTTTTGCTTCTATTGAATGTACATCAACTAATCTAATAATATCATTGTCCACTTCGTACGTTGTAAACATATTACGGTCACAAAACATGTGCGATGTTGCTCCCCTATCGACGCATCACGTATTTTTGTTCAATAAATTTGTTCCAAATGCGTAACTTGTCTTTACTTTTTGATCTGACTTACCAGTTGTAGCATTACGATCACTACATTGTGCAGCATAATGTCCTAGACGAACACAATTTGCGTTTCTTCTTCTCTGAATTGGCTTTTTGATTAAATTTCTTTTTAGATTCAGAAAATGCTTGTTGATCTATACGTTTTCCTTCTGAAACACGCCTTTCACATTCTTCAATTAATTTGACTTTCAGCATACCTAGTGTTGGCAATTCTTCAACAATTGTTACATTTATCTCAACCAGCTTCTCTACTATACTAAAAAACGTATCTAAAAATTAAGGAACATTATCATCGTCTTCTATTTATAATTGTATTAATTATTTAAAAAGTATCACTTTCCTCACAAGACCACTGGGAAGTAAGATTTCTTTAAATTTACGCTATGATTAATATGATGTCTTGCAATTCGTTATATGATTTATTTATTTGTTGGTTTGATACACAAACTTATAGTTGCTAAAATCTTTCCATCCTTTGGTTTCGACAATTCGCCATTTGGAACCAAGATTCATAATTGTTTGAATCTAGCTTTTCTCTTTGAAATCCAGAACTCATCCAAAAAGAACTCAAATGAAAAAGTAGATTAGTCATAGAAACGTTTTGCCAAAAAACGTTTTTTATATAGCTTTATTTATATCGTCTCACAATTAGCTTCCAAATAAGGCTGCATATTAAAAATAGTTTTAATTAAATCAAAGCGTTTTACTTAAGTTAAGTTTCTATACTTAAATACATACGATTAACCTTCGTATACCTGTGCCAAAATGAGTATCAAATATACCCAATCAAGGTCTATCGGAATAAAATATTTGCTGTTTATGTAACAAATATTATTTAAGAAATTAAAATAATTTTTATATTTATTGTTATAAAAAGTTGTATTAAATCATAAAACAAATTTTTTTTTTTTTTTTTTTGAAATTAATACGTCGGATCCCAGATAATCTAAATTACATACTTCAATTATTTGTCTTATTTAATCTCATAAAAACAGGTTTGTGTCATGGCTATTTTTGTGGTCATTTATGAAATTTTGTTTCAAAGGCTTTACCAAGTTTCCAAAAACAATTTTTGGTTGATTTCATTTTTGGTTTGATTGTTTAGAATATATAAAAATAAAATATGTATTAATAATAATAATAATAACAATAATAATAATAATAATAATAATAATAATAATAAAAAGTTATATAAATTTCAATTACTAAAAATAAAATGCACACCATAATATAGCAACTATACCCGCGCCAGTCTGATGATATGTTAAGAGGTGCCGCTCGCACGAATCTTTCCATTACACTAAAATGAAGCTAAAAATTAATGTTGAAGATACTTTTGATCCCAATGTGCTGACGTTTTCCGCTGAAAAAAAATAAAGCAAATATTAATGGCCTCACAGACCAGTACGGTGGTATAAGAAGGTTAAAAATTAATAAACGTCCTACATAACGTATAATTAATTTTAATTCATTCTTATGATATTAATACACGTTATTTTTTTATTTTAGTTTTTGGATCTTATTTTAAAATATAATACCATTTTAATGTTATAGAAAGTAAATAATAGCTTAAATTTATTTTAAATTATTTTCAACAATTTAAATATATGATGAATTAACAAGTATTGAACAAATAAATATTAAATAATAAAAATACAGCTCTTTTAATTAAATGGAATTTAAAATGAATTATTTGTGGGACGTTACATTTTCAATGATATCTGTTTTCAAATAATTAATTAAACTGTAATGATGTAAAATTATAATTACTTTATTGTATAGTGTAGTATTGGGAAGCTTTTTTTTCTTTGTGGTTATAAACAAACATATCAATTTACGAATGATTTAATTAATATTCTCATTTCCTTAAAAAAAAAAGAAACTTGTTAAACAGCTGCTAGAAATCTACTTAATCAACTATCTAACATTTAAAAATTTTTATCTTAGTAGCAATCTAAAGAATCTTGTTTACAGATTAAAGCCCTAAAATTTGTTTTTGTATTTATTTTATTATCCAGATATCAATTAATACTTTATGGGAATTTAAATTCTTCTGCTACGCACTCAATAAAAAAAAACCAAATGTTGGTTTATATTTTCATAATGATAAATGATAAAACAATATAAAAATTATTATGAATTAATGGTTGGTTTTACGGTTTACACTTTCTTGTTTTAACAGGCATGAAAGGTAAAATTATATAAAAAAAGAGGTTAATTATTTAAGCAATCATGTCAATTTGTCATTTGTGCAGACATCAAAATACTCAGAGAAATAATGTGGCTATTTTTGATTTAAAATAATTTTATAGTTAGATAGAATATTTTTAACCTGATTTATTTGGCTTTGTTACATGTATAATGTGACTTGTTTTCAATATTAGGAAAAGATTCTTTTGAAGTTTTTTAAATAAAAAAAATATTCATTTAAAAAAGAAAACTTCCCTTTTCAGTGTATTAATATGGTTGCAGATATTGATAGGTATAATTTACATTCAGTCAATTTAAAAATTAACCACATTCTGGTATTTAATTTCATATTATTTTCCTTTATTTATTAAAAACGGAAAGAAGCAACACATTTAAATATGACAGATATTAATGTTGCTATAATATAAATGATAATGATATAATATAATATAAATGAATAATTATTAACCTCAACACATGTAGATAAAGAGGAATATATGTGTATTCTGACCGATATTTACTGTAATGTAAATTTTAAGATTAAAATGCATTGTAGTTTGAGGGAGATTGTAAAAAATAATTAATAATGTAAAGGTTTTGGAAAGTATAATTAATTCAATTGTGACAGCAATAACCTGAAGAAATGGTAGCAAAGGGTAGTCTCAGTATTAACACTTTGGCATTTTCCCTTTATCTTATACTTTAAAAAATCAATTAAATTTAAACGTACAAAATAATGTATATATTACATTTAATTTTTGGATTATTTTATTTTATTTTATTTATTTTTTGTTTCTTTTATATACCAAAGTAACTTTTTTAAAAATTAAATTCCCGTTAAAATTTTTGGTTTAACTAAAATGAAATTACTATTTTTATTTTAAAACACACAAACATTCATTAAAAATAAGTTAAAGAGCCTTAAACTAAATATGACACTTCAACCCTTAATAAAGTTCATTTTACTCATCTACGCCTAAAGGTATGCTTTAAAATGAACGCTTGTACTATTACTCTTAAATTCTACTTGATGCTCCTCTTGTTTTCATTTCTTTTAAAATCATTTCGGTGTCACACCATTAAACCCTTTTTGCTGCAACAACATTTTCAAGTAGTTTGTTGTTGTGGTAGTTGGATATAAGTTGTGCTCTATTCGTAATGCCCTTTGACAGGCTGGCTGATGCCGAATACATCAAATTCGTGTTGTTGGTAAATATGGTTTTAAAAGGAGGATTTGAGAGGGCGTATGGCTAAGGATATTGAATGAGAAAATGTTTTCATATATTATAACAACACATATCAACACTAAAGTTTGTGTCAATGTTGATGACAAGTCGTTACGTCAACATTTTATCCATTTGTTCATTCAGTCATTTTGTTTGTATTTTTAAGCACATGTCTAAATGGTTGCTCAAATATTAGAAGTGCGTGGGTATGTGTCTTTATATTTTTTAAGGCAAAGTAAATATATGTATATGTTTATAGTTTGTATGCAAGTGAAAATGTTTGTGAGTGTGTATTGATATGTTATTTTGAAGCCATTTGGTGATAATGAAACCACTATTTTTCTGTTGAGTAAAATAACTATAAAATTTCTATACATAAATATGCACGTACACATACTTAGTTTATCATGCACACAAAATATACATTCAAACTTAACTCATGTGTTATTAAAAACCAATTGAATTTAATATTAGCAGAACATATTTGGTCCATAGAGAACGTGAAATAAATATATGAGTCATATAAACTTACCAACATACATAACATATTCACGACAACACATGTACACACTTTCCCACATGTTCACATTTATGTCCTATTCAAGCAACTTTAAGATAACGGGCTCATAAGTCTTTTATATATATTGGAATATTTTTTGACTGGCTTTAATTAAGATAATATATCACCACTATAAGTACGTTTTTGTCCTAAAGATCAAAAATATTTTTACTATTACAATTAAGTATTACCAAATACTATCCTGAATTTAGCACAAAACTATAATTGCGTTAGTTATAAATTAACTAACGCAATTATAGTTGCATATATGTTATCGGAGAACTTTTATGTTTTCGGAGGACGAGCTGATCAGAAATATTTTTTGAAAATTTTTTAAATCTTATAAAATTGTTAATTTACTGTAATCGTAGAACAAACATATTGTTACGGAATCGTACTTGAATTCAAATATATTGGTTTTAACGGTTGGTTTAAAGTTAAATAATGTTTCTCAAAAATTTCTCAATGCTTTTCAACCTTTCTCAATACTTCTCAACTTTTCTCAATTCTTCCCAACCTTTCTATTTATGTTGACAGCGGTTAACATATCTGTAGAAATTATTAACAAAGCTGTAAACATACAACATTGAATGGAAAGCTTTCACCATTGTTTGTAAATATTGTATAAAATTCGAATATACTAGTTTGTCCGTTAAGAACATTGTAGAAATAGAGCTTTCGAGAAGTATATAGAAGGTAATGCAGTGTATACAAATTGGCCGTGAGAACACCATTGAGTCAGTCTAATTGAAAACATCGTTAAGTAAAGACAATTTAACTGCCTTGGCTGTATATTCTTGTATATTTTTAAAGTTTGCTTTATAAAGTGTATAATTTAAGTGCGTGTGTGTTTTTATTAAAACACATAGTAACTATTTAAACTATTGTTGTTGTACATTTTAAATAAAATAAAGAGTTGTTACAATTTTTAAACTACTAAACTGCTTTTATTTGCAATCAAAATATCCAGTTTATTTAAAAGGAAATAAACTAGAGTTTTTAAAAGGTAAAAACGTAACAATATCATAAATTATTGTGTGGAAATATTTTAAAAATTGTAGCCAATATAACTCCTAAAATATTCTCAAAAATTTTAAATAAATAGTTTTTTAACAAAAAGCTTGCATATTTTATAGAGTGTTATTTTCGACTATATTATATTAAACATTATGTAATATAACACTATACGGCAAATTTTGTTAATAAGTATCCCACGTCTCTTCCCCTCAATCCCCCCACCCCCTTTTATCATACTATGACATTTTTTAATATTGTCATTAAACATTTTAATAAATTTTAAAATTTGTTTTTTTTATGAAGCAAAGGAACCCATTTTTAAAATCCGTTTTTCTTTTAAAGCGTAGCATCCGGTCAATATCTTTTTCAATGACACATATATGTGCCATGTTTCATTTCAATCGGTTCAGTAGTTTAGTTAAATAAAGTAAACAATATTATGACAAAAGTGGGTGTAAAAGTATGTACCATCCAGCAAAGATCTAGTACAATAATGGTGGTACACTATAAAATAACAAAAACACATAATAATATTTGGACTAAATATTTTAAATGTTCTTATTTAAAATTATATTAAAAAATCCATTTCTGATGGAGCAATTTGCATAGATTTTGTTCTTGGTCATAAATTATGAAAATAATAAACAGATCACATTCAAATATTTTGGATGAAAAATAATATTTAATGGAATTTGTTGCTCTCGAAAGATTGATATTTTATCTACTGGATTTTTTAAAATTTATGTACGTTGTCTATATAACTAAACATCGTCTGTGCGCCAGACGGACATAATTATACAATGGATTAAAATAAGATGGCAAATACATATCTGATTCATTTTTATAACCGTAATACCTTATTATATAAATTGTCATTATGATTACTTTATTGATTTCTGAGTTAATAACACAAATGATTTTGGTTAGTTTAGATGGGTAACTGTAAATGTAAACTATATAGCGTACTTGGGTCCTATTGGTCCCGTTGTGTTACCCTAATGGATCATATGAATCTGTTATCACATGTCCTAGAATAGGTTCGAATCGAACCAACCTGACACACGAATAACAAATCTGATCCGTCTGAAAACAATTGCAGAGAAATCAGATAATCTATGCATATATGGAGTATTAAATTCAGTAGTCCTTATACTTGCAAGAGCAGTACAGTGACAAAGAAAATGTTCTACTCTCTCTTCCTCCTCGTTAAAGCAACTTTTACAATGTTAAAAGGGAATCCTAGTCTCCTAGCGCATGCACCAGCAATCCAATACCCTGTAGTAATGGCTACAATGAAACTCGACCGTTTCCGATCGTACCGGGGCCATATCTGTCTCGAGATAGAACATGCGGACTCGTGTGTCCATTTTTGTTGAGCTATTCTCGACAAGTACTACAGTACAACAGCGGTATGCCAACTAGTTGGTCCGTTTCTTCTCTTTTAAGAATGGAACCAGTTCTGGCTAATTCATCCTCAATAATATTTCCCGGTGTATTTTAGTGACCCTTCATTTAAAGATGTTCGGCATTCAAGTACAAGTACAGAACAAATTTGAATATCCACTCCGAATACTATATAGTATATTATCAATATCCGCTTGAAGAGCAGTGCATTGAAAACCTCAACCGATCCGTCTTTTACAGTGGCATCCGCTGAGATTGAAACTGAGATGCCTCTATCGAGAAAGGGTTTGGGAATCCAATAATCAATATTGTCAGGGGTGTTATCCGAAATTCCCAAAATGGTCGCATGGCCATAGCTCCTATAGTTTCATGCACCTATAGTACTGAGCCTAGTCACCGACACGATGGCGATTTGTTTGGCCATTGAATCCACTGGCATCCAGTTTATCAGAACGTATAATGCCTTGGATGGTGTTGTACATAGCGAATCTGTCTGCGCTAAGCTAGATAGAACCTTTTTGAAGATTCCGCAAAAGTTGGATTTTTCCATCGCTTCCTACCCTATTATAGCCCCATACATAAGTACAGGCTTGAACATAAGTATGAAAATGACTTGGTACCTATACATTTTTTGTACTAAATATTTTGTTTTTTTTAACTAAAATGGAATTACCCAACACACCAAACGATATCGTAATGATATCATAGCAATATCATTTCGGTGACAAACAAGTCCGAGAATGATATCATTTATATTTCTAAAATGATAAAAGTTGCTTTCTAAAAGGAACACTCAAAAATGATATCATAATTTTTGAAAATAACGATATTAGTAATTATACCATTGAATTTAAGCAGCGCAATAATTTAGCAATATATATTCCAGAAAATATAAACTTACATACCAAGATTAGTTGAATATATATTATTCTAATTATTTTACCAAAAAATAAAACAAGATAATAATAACAAAATTAAGTTTATTCTGCACCAAATAATTTTATATGAATTACGAATGTTCCGTAATCCGAAAATATTTCCCCTTAAAATCCAAACTGATATTTATTTCTTTACTTAAATTCTCCTATTCTTTGCAATTTTGTATCATATAATTTTAAACCATGATATTATTAATGATATTGTATCGTTTCTTGGTTTATTGGGTACTTAAAAAATAACTTATTTACTTTAAAATGTATTACTTATTACAACATTTTTATTAATACCACAGAATCCAATTAATTTCTGAGGCTGGAAGAAACAACATTAAATAATCCACAATTTATCGAAGATATTTTTCTTAATTTTATGGTTGCCATATTATGTCTGTTTAGCTGTCTCTCCGGAAAATTAATCTTTAAATTATATCATATTTTAATGCTTTAATATCTCTAAATGTTATACATTTTTATTATAATTTAAGGTTATGTAATCAAATAACAAAAAGTTTCAAATAACAAATTGAAAGAGAGATTGCCGAATTATTTGCAAATGGATTAAGCTCATATTAAATAATATTGTAAGATATACACAAGATTATTGGTAAAAATGTTTGTTCATTTATTATTAATGATTACAAATTTATAGTCTTATGAACAGAAAGTGACAAAAATTTCCAAATGTGATACGTATTAATATCAACATTGATGTTACTATGTTATTCCTAAAGATTATTCCTTTATTTATGCTGCTGAGCTTATTCAAATACAATTCACTTTAACACAGAAAAAATCTTCAATCACCAACATAATTCATTTAATCAAAGATTGTTTAAATTTGCACATCTCACCAAAATGATTATATCAATTACTAATAAATCTAAAAAAATTAAAAATAGAAAATATTTCCAAATAAAAAATTTATTAAACCAATCAAAGTAGATGATTGAATTAATTAAAAGTAAAAATGAGAAAAACACTTACTTGGATTTTAATTTTACTGTTTCATTCATTTTATTTTTGTTTTAATATATTAATTCAATTTCTTCTGTGAACACTTATTTAATTTTCAATTAATTTTCACATTTTCCTCGTATCATATTATTCGCAACAGAAGTAAACATCAACAACTGATCTATTTTTATTTCTATTTTTATTTCTAATATTCATATTCATTCACATACACATACATACATACATACATATCCACATACATATATACATACATACATATATGCAAACATATATTCATGATAATATAATTGCACTACATAGTATGTATATGCTCATATTTAAATTACAAGAATATGTCAGTGGGTGAGAGACACAGAAAATTTTAGTAGTTTTTAATGAGTGTGTTTTTTTCCGAGTTTTTCGTTAAATTTTAAGTGACTAACGTCATATCGGAAAGCAAATAATTGCATTTTCACAAGTGGCATTGTTGTGCATATTCAACATACAAACTCTCACACACATACAACGAAAAACTATTTTATTTGCAAAATTTTACCAAATTGTTTATTGATTTTTGTGTTGGTACTAGTGGTTTGTTTATTTGGTTAAATTTTCCAAAAATGAATAATTTAAATTTAGTTTCTAAAGCTGAGCAATAATGTATTATTTGGAAAATAAAGTTTAAATTTACAAGATTTTAGACAATCTCATTCAAATTAAATAAAAGTAATCATAATTTGAAAAGTTTAGTTAAAGTTGTTTACACAAATACTAAGAAAGTTTTATTTTGGGATTGATATAATTAAAAATAATAAATATAAAATTGTATAACAATCATACGCCCAAGTATACTTTAGTAACTAAAACTATACCTAGGCGTATGATTAATATTAAAATCCTTTAAAGGAAAGCTATAAACAAGATTAAAGTATAAAGATCAATAAGACTAATACCTTCAATTATTCTTATTGAAATCCTTGAAGCAAATACCAGACAACGCAGAGTAATTTAGCAAAGGCAGATAAATTGAGATATCTTTTGTATATATTTTTGAACAATTTTCCCATATTTACAATCTTTATATAGTCTTTATATATAGAATTATATATAGAATTTCTAATATTTTTTTTTAAATCCTTGGTTTAGAATTTATAAAAAAAAAACAAATATTTTTCATTTGTTCAGCTTTACGCTGAAATTTATTTGAAAATTATTTTCAATAAAATAATTAAAATTTAATTTGTTTCCATTATATGTGATTGCTACGAGTTATTTTAAAAGCCTTTAGTGTTTATTAACTATATACAAATTTTAGAAAATATTAATTACTTTAATTAATTTGTTCACATAATATTTTGGAAAATTAGTTTTCCTATATCAGAATAAATTTTTATAATTTTAAAAATCTGATTTTAGACTTGAAATTAGCGTATAAATTTACATATAAATTTAAATTTTCATGACTGTACGATACCTCATTTTATTTTTATTTTTTTCTTTCCATTTTTCTATTGGCTGGATTCACAGTTCGAGATTGCAAAGATTTTTGTATATGAATTTTTAATGATTTCAACTATATAAGGGGATCCACGGGAAAATAAAAAATTCCTGAAAGGGTTAAGGTAAACTAATGTAGGCACCCCTATTATATACCATATTATACAAGTTATAACTCATAGAATTTTTCTTTTTTTTTTTCATCATTTCAAAATAGTTTAGGGAAAAGTTTTCTCCAATTTCACAATATTTGTCCATGATGGCTCAAAATTAATTTCAAAAGTCCCTAATTTACAATAATATTTCTACTTTGCCTTTTTGTTCATTGTCATAAATATTAGTAAAAAAAATGTTCACCAAACTCTCGCTATTTCTAAGGAAATATGAAAAATTTATATTAAAACATTTGTCACAATAAAAGCGTTGAAAAAAGGCATTAAAAAAACTAAAAAGGAAAAATGCAAAAACACGGAAATATTAGTTTCAACAGATGTTTTTACAAAAAAAAAAACAAATGAAAAGAAAAAACTATGTAATAAAACATGGACACAATTCTGTTGGTTTGTCGTCTCTAATCTGCTATCACTTTCAAATACTTTCAAATACTAGAACATGAAAAAAACAATAACAAAAATAAATATAAAAAAGAATAAATGAAAACAACTAGAAAATTCTTGTTATTCCAGTTGATGTTTTTTTTTTTTTTTTTGAATAGAAATTATATAAAACTTTAATTAAAACTGCATGTTGTTCAGTAATGTTGGCGATTTAGTTTTGATTTTTTTTCTGGTTCATACTTTTTTGTTTTTTTTTTTATAGTTATGTATATTTTAATTTTAAAACTGTCATAGTAAATGAAAACAAAAAAAATTTTATTGATTCGGAAACAATTACTCTAATAAAAGCAAATTTATTTATTTTTTTTTTTTTTTTTTTTTTTTGAGTGACACAAAAAAGGGGAAATTTAATCTGACTTTAAAATGAATAAAGTCATAGTATATAATAACAAATGTGTATTTTAAATTACTAAAAAATTTAATTCTATAAAAATTTTAATGAAATTATTAAATATTATTCCGGTCATTTGTTAAAAATTATAAATTCAATTAAGCATTTCACACCTAAATTAATATAAATTAATATGAATAATGCAAAGTTTACTTTTAAAGTAAAAATATCATTTAATTATAAATATTTTCAACTTATTTTCTCTATATTTCTTTAAAATCTTAAAAACAAAAAACAAAATCTAATATGAAATAAAGGTTTTACAAACCCTAATGCACTTAAATTGTTTTATTATAGTCATCTATTTATTTCATTCTGAGCACATTCTACTTGTTTGATAAATGATATTTGACAAAATCAAACATGTCTACTAGTACTTCATCAGAAGTTTATTTTTTCTTCTTTAAAAAAAAAATTAAAAGCAACAATGAAAATTCTTAGTAAACTACCAGACAGAATTGTATAATACCCTGCAGCGGGAAATTTGTATACGTATTAGTGTCATTGCTTTAAAAAGCTAAAAGGAAAGAAATACTTTTCAATCAGTTTAAAAAGCTTTAAAATCTTGATGATTTTATCACTAGTATTACTGGCAAAAAAGTATTTATCCTTAAAAGCCTCTAGCGCCTTTAGGGGAAGATAGAGTGAAGTTTAAATATATATTACTGATATTATTCTATTTGGTCTACGAGGACATGAGGACTCACTCTAATACAATTTGGTCTATATCTATATCTATATACAGCACAAAAGTTACCAAAATTTCCAATTTTTTTTTTAGTAAAAACTTACCAACTTGACAAACAAGCAAATTTACACTAAAACACATATATGGAGTCTTATATAAAACATTTGGTTTGGTTAGATTTAGTCGGTTGGTTGGTTGAATGGCTTGGTAAAGCTTAAAACATATAAATTGTTTAAATATAAAAAATTGGCAACCAGTATATTTGGTAATAAATTCTAACATCTATGTACTATATAATTCTTTTTTTTTCTTTTTCTTTGTTTTTAACCCTCACAAATATATACCAAATGAATTTTTATAAATTTTGTGAATATTTTTTTTTTATGTTCCACCAACAGGATGCTCTATAATCGTTTGGAAAAGAGGTAAACACAAAATTTTAAAATTTTACTATTAAAGATTTATAGCAGTGATATTAAGAAAAATACCAAAATTTATTTGCATCCCCATTTATTTTAGTTGCAGGTTTCTTTTTCTAATTTCTTTATAATAAATCATAAACTAGCCAATATTAAATTTCTAACTGACCTTTTGTGTGTTTAAATATTTTTAGTTTTTTGTGCTGAACTAAATCATTTGAAAATGTCAATGTTGTCTGTTCTTTTTATTTAATTAAATTTTATTTATTTAGAACTTAGCACACAACCTGATTATAAGTGTAAGGATATAAGAGAAAGGACAACGTATACAATTCAATGGTTTTGAGTAGTATTTTTTTTTTTTAATAATATTTACACCAAAGTAAAATAATTATATCAAAGTTATAAATATATAAGCATTTAAAAATTTTAAGAATTAAATACAAATTTGAAAATATTTTATAGTAAAATGGCCAAGAAATATCTAATATTAAATTAAGGACAACTATCTGAAATTGTGTTATAAATTTTGACCTATAAATTGATTTCATGAATGAACTGACGGACGGACTTTGTTAAAGTGATTTATTAAGTTGTTTGTTAATTTCAAAGACAAAAGTAGAATCATTTTAAACAATTCGTTTATGTGCATTATAATACACAGCGTATGAGTAATATTTATCTATAAATAGTTTTTAAAACAAATAAATATAATTACTACTTTAAACAAATTTATGTAAATCTTTATTTAATGCAATTATGAAAACTAATTAACGGGAATGAAAATTTTAATAAATGCTACTTTATAAGATTAAACTTTTGTATTTAAAATAAATGAAAATAAATCATACGCTCAGTGTTTTTCATAGAAGATGAGCTGTAAAGTAACGCAGGGCACGGGATTTCTTCGTCAATTAAGATTCATGTGATCATGGAATTCTATGCCAGCACGTTTTTTTAAACCTGATAAAATAATTACATGAAATATTTTAAAATTACACTATGCAACAAAATTTGGTTTGTCAAATATTACATCAATGACTACAACGCGAGATAAAAAATAACATTAGATAAATAAAATTTCAAATTTCTGTTTTATGAATTCTTTAACTTCAGATATTTTGAAGCAAGTTTTTCATTATATGTGAAATTAAAACACATTGCAATCACTAAATTTCAATGTATTTTTGAATATTTATTTTTTTACGGGACATAATGATTCTTTCAGTTTTTAAGCAGTATTTAAATTAATTGGGCCTTCTTTATGGGACCAATTTCCATAACAAAATAGTTTGAAAAATCTAAGTAGCCACACTATTCAACCGATTTTTTTTTTTGCTGCTTCTAAAGTACTTTACATAAAATCTAACATACTCAAAAGCCAAAAAATAATATAAGTTATGCATTTTTATTTGGATAAGTGTCACGCTTCTTTTTCGCTTACTTTTTTGTGTATTATGATATTGTTTTACACCGTCTTTTTACCCAATAAACATTTTTGCTGAACTGCAAGCTAAAATCAAATGTATTTCAAGCATTGAATTCAGTGCCTAGCATTGAATTAAACTTTTATTATACTTTAATTCAATAGCATTCTCCAGTAAATAGGAAATTGAAATCCAAGCCAAATTTATTTTACTTGAAAATTTTTAAAATTTTCATGTTTAAAGTATTTTTATATTTTAACTCATGTCGAAATCCAGCAGAATTTCTGAAATTTGTGTTCTTATTGGATAATTATTTCAGACAGTAATTCTTTGAAAGATATGTTTATGTAACAAATTTCATTCTAATCTTTTTAGTAATTTTAATATAATAACAAGTCGAATAAAGCAAACTATATCATAACAAAATTGGACATAAATGAAGTGTGGAGTTCTGTAAAAATCTGGTATAACGACAGAAAGAATACAACATTTAAATTTAAATTTGCCTTGTTTAAAGCAAAAACCAGGGTCCGAAAATAAAACTTATTTTTGAATTTTTAAACAAACAAAAAAATCAATAATAACCAAATTTGGGATAACTGACTCAAATGTGTCATTTTGACCATTGTGGCATCATCTCTGATAAAATTATTTCTATACTAAATTTGATAAGTTTAGATTTTTTTTAACTAAAATAAAAGTAATTTTGTAATATGCACATTTTTTTATTAAAAAAATATTTTATTAATATCTATTTTAATTTGAAAAAATAAGGTAAAACTGAAATTTATTTACTATGTGGAAATTTGTTTCCCAATTTTTTTGATTATAGCAGTTAAATACTAAATATTTTTTGGTTTTCAAATTTTTTTATAAAATCAAATTTGAGAAACATCCCATGCGGTTAAAAAAATTATCCTCGAAATGTCAAAATATGCTCTAAAAATAACAAAATATGCACGAAAAATCGACAAAATATGTATTTACAAATCGCTGCCAAAATGTTTTATACGTTCAGAAACGGATAGATATTTTATCGATGGCTTCATTCAACGTCTTGGAAAAAACATTTGTGGTTTCCCTAGTTATAAGAGTTATAGTCCCTGGCAAAAAACTAAATTTTACAAATATATCTTCAGCTTCCTACCAGAATATCATTCAAAAAAGTTTCGAGTATTCTTCCGAAATGGATGTGAAAACATCGTAAATTTTAACTCTTAATGAAAACAATACAAAAAAATTGCTTGGCAAAAATTTCGGTCCACTGTCGTTGTATTATATCAAAAATAAAAAGTAGGGGGAAAATTAAAAAATCGATACTTTTTTACTTAAGTGTATAATAATTTCATAATTTTCCATAATTTTTCAATCATTGATAAGGAAATGAAGACCAGTTTTTAATTTTTTTGTTACTATATGTTCTGTAGTATGTATTTGGTATTCTGATTAACAGTTCGCATCATTTTAATGTTCTTACTAATATTAGAATATCCAGGAAACAGTTTATCGAGAAACAATCATATCATCATAGTAAAAAATGTGATTTAAAACAAATTTTAAATGCGAGTTACCATATGTATTTGGAATACTACTAGTGCACTTTTATCTCGTATTTGAATCACTTATTGCACTGTGTTTTGAGTAAACCCAACATTTATGTATAGATTTCAGTATATTTCTTTTAGTGTCTGCCAAACTATTTAGCAGACAAAAAATAGGCTTAACTTTAAGATAATACAAATTAAAATGTTTTGGCATTTAGCTAAACCAAATCAGACAAGTAATGTAGTTCAGATCATATATTAAAATTGTGGTGCAATCTGATTAATTTCTTTATAAAACATTTTATTTCGACCATAAGAGCCATATTAAAAAAGTAATTTATAAATTAAAAGAAGTACTTCTGCAACACTTTTTCAGCACTAAGTACTTCCTTTCAATAACAACATAATGTTAAAATCATGATATAAATATAAGGAGGTAGTTCCACTTCGCTCTCACAATTTTTTTTTTTTTTTTTTGGATTTTTAAGAAAATTATTTAACAATTGTAGATAAAAAAGCTTTGCCATAAAAATAAAAAGGGAAAACTGTTTTAGGAATATTTTTTATTATGTATGATTTATACTCGTATATTACAAATAAAAATGCACATCTGTATTTTTGATGAAGTACATAGCATTTCAGCAGTTATTGAATATTTAAAAATATCCATTTAATAAATAATTTTCAACTAACAAATAACTCTTTTATTCAATGACTTAAAAATATACCATTTACTTTAAATGAATACATGAAACTTACAGCACTTAACAGCAATTTTATGAACAAACTTAGAAAAAAAATAACAAACTATTAGATATTGTCATTTAATGGATTAATAAATTGATATGTTACGAATATAATTTAATAGATATTCGAAAACACTTTCAGATGATATACATTTTTATCCGATCGGTTTGCAACAAAAAAGACATTATATATAACGAAATTTACAATTTTTATATATTTAGCTTAAATATATATATTACCAACTTTATAATAAAAAGCTCTACTAAAAGTAAGAAAATTTGTCAAGGTCGGATATATTTACATAATTTTTATCATTTTTAGCAATTTTCTCAATATAACTAAACATAAAAAAGTAAACACAAATCTCGTTTTTTTTGAAATTTGTGCGCTAGCATGATTTAAGAGAATAAAATTAGTGTTGGCTTAAACGTCAGATATGAGTAGTTATCATGGCGACAAAATGAGAGACTGGCGCTACCTTGTTTTTTTATATCATGGCTAAAATCATGGCATTTTTCAGCTCTTTTTCAGTTTTTTTTTTTTTTTTGCTGGCTAGCCAAAGACAATATATTTATCTTTTAGTTTAAATAGAAGAACAAAAATCTATACCAATTTTCTGTTTATTTTATATCTTTAAACTCATTCTATCATTCAACTTTTTTCCTTTTTTCATTAAAAAGAAAATACATTTTTAAAATAAGGAAAACTATTTAATAAAAAAAACCTGTCAACATATTAAACAATAAATATTTTATAAATTAAATTTTCTTATACTTTTTTATCTCAGTTTATCTCTCATTAATAAAATATATTATTTTGTCATCTTTTGTGCTTTCAAATGGCAATAAATTTCCAGTGAACATTAAGTTCGTTAATAATAAAAATTATAAAATTAGTTTGTCATTTGTCATCTTCTGTATTTATCCTTATACATTTTCATATATATTTAATATTAATGGGTTTGTGTGGTGTTTACATCTATCTTGGAAGTCATGTCTTTGTGGCGGGATATTAAATTGAAAATGGGTTTCCTTGCGGCAAGAAGGCAAGTTGTATGCAAGTAAATCTATATGAACAGACAGACAGACACAGACAACATAAAACCTCATTGACTTAATAGTTTATTGGCTGCTTATTGTGATAGTGGTGCTAAAGGATAATTTTCGAAATTTTTTATATTATTTTCAACATTTCCGTTGTGAATTGCTATTTTTGTTACATTTTTTCTTTAATATATTTCGTTTTTATTTAAGTTTTATCTTATTTTTATAAGGCAGCTTTTGCATGAACCTTAAAAAAAGAACTTTGTAGCAGCTAAAGCGACAGACATTTTGGAAAAAAACACACACACTTACAAATAAAAAGGAAATGATGAACAGTTTATACAATTCAAATCTGTGTCTGTTTTAACTTTTATTGATGCAGCTTTGGAGCACTGTAAATCCATACGGCAATAAATCTTATATAAAATTCTCTTTTATGGCCAGTTTTGGAAATCCTTCAGCTATTAAATAAAATCTTATCTAAAGTGAGAAATAGGAGTAAGAGAGCATTTACTGCCCTCCTTAAAAATATATATATACATGTTAATTCATTAAATTATCATGAATTTCCTGCTTTACTACCTCCTACCTACTCTTTTACTTTATCTTAAATTTGATTTTGTATTTTGAAATTCTTAAGTTTTATTGACCATCTTTTAGGGAATGTTACTTTAGAATTCTATTTAAGTTTAGTGACAATTAGTATATAAATTACATTCTTATTTGCCTGACTTGATACTTAGTTTAGTAATTTGTTAATGTGTTTGGATTTCTTTTTTTTCTACTTTTATTTTCTTTTAAGTTGACCATTAGAGATTTGAAAATCTCATGCATTTTCAATTACATTAACAAGGATATTTTCTTTTTGCTAACTTGCTATATTTGCTTTAAGTGATTTCAATTCCCTTAAGATGTTGTACTAAAAGAAGAGAAGAAATTATAGTGTCTCAATTAGTATGCCAGTCATAGAATACGTAATTATGTCATGCAGCAAACCCACTCAGAAAAAAAATGTATCTACAAGAAACTACCAATGGTTTATTTAATAGAAATTACTTTAATTTTAGTTTTCTTATAGAATTTTTTTCCTTTTCATTTATTTTACAAAAATATTTTCTACATGCTATTATTCCCAGGAAGTGTTACCTTTTTGACTTTTGATGGCAACTCATCATTGGAATGACGAAAAGTAATAATTTTGCTGTAAAAATTTCAAATTTATTATTTTATAAAATCTGATACATGATTAAAATCTTACTACTAAAAAATCAACTATATATATATATATGTCACAGTGTCAGATATCACCAATTTTGGATGACAAAATTAAATATCTTCGAAGTATTGGAGATATACCTAAATATTTTGGTATAAAGTATTTCATCAAAAAATGGTCGGAACTAGACAATTTCTATACTTACGTCCAAATTTTACAAATATACAAATTTTTTTCTGCTAAAGTCCGTTTTTATATTAAAATTTGAATAGTAATATGTATAAAATATAAAATATGTAAAAAATTTGTGGATACCTTAGCCTTTAATTTGAAACTAATATGGAGCAACACCATGACGGAACCAAAAAATTTCAGTAAAAAATTTTCAAATCTTTAGAAACACATTTTGCAAAGAAGTCATACTCCTATGCGCTTTGAAATAAGTCTTAATAAAATGCGCTAAAATAAACAAATAAACTCTTAATTGTAAAAAAAATATTATATACTTGAAACTAATCTACATGCTTATCATAACTAAAACATTCGCTTGTTTTTTTGCATTGATATTGCTTCCAACCGGTAACTCACCATAAAAACCATGCCCTTCGTAAAGGAATGTGGAAGTGCTTTATCGATTTTTTTCCCTTAAAAACTTGCTTCTAGAAATTTATTTTGCTATAGTAATTTCCAAAAATAATACGGCAAAAACTTCTTGGTTTCTAAAAATGGCTACTACTTATTTGAGTAGTTTCTTGGAAATGAGGCATCATTATGGTTTACCTACTCTATGTTACATAAATAATTACTCAATAGTAAAATAGCACAGTAATACTGCAATCACGTGGATTAGTTGGCTAGAGCGCTGGATTAACAATCAGAAGATTGCCGGTTTAATCCCAGTTTGGTGCTGTTAGTTATAAAAGAGTTAAAAAGATATTTTTATACTAAAAGAGTTTTTATCGCTTACTAAATTAAGTTTGAGTTGGTGTACTGAGTAAGACCTTGTTAGTTTCTAGAAACGGATGGTTAATTTGTGCCCATTTTCAAATCTGACTGACGGCAAAATTTTTTCATTATATTTTTATTTTCACTATAATTTTGTTAAACAATGTACATATTTTTGGGTATCTTTAAAGTAGTAAAATAATTACATGAATTTGGGGACAAATTAAACAAAAATAATTAGTTATTCAGGCAAAAAAATAAATAGTTTACATTTATTTCAAATTATACTTCCTAGCTTACTAGGAATGCAATGCTTTTTCAGGAAAGTCATATTTTTAATTACATCGCACTGGGAGCGTCTTCGAGGGTCACACTTATCTGGTACTAAAAATGGGAAAAGAATTGTAAAAAGGCGATTCCAATCAAAAGTTATGGTCTTTTGAAGATCAATAATTTGAAGCAGTTATTTTGTTACTTTTAGTAAACTCGAAAATACTTTAGTTTGAAGAACATTTATCTTGTTACTATTAATAAATTAGACAAACTTTTTAGATGTCTTCTATCAAATATTATTAAATTATTTACTGGCTTTTGTCCAAATAGATTGGACAAATCCTACACTATATATTGTGAGTGTAAGTTCACATCTAGAGAATTAATGTATATATAGATTCTAAAGAAAACGTTTACGAATTTTAATGTAAAAATCAAATAAGTTCGAATTATTTCTAATGGATTTGAATTATAATATGTTTAAAAACAAAGCCATTTTAGCTCTAGAATTCAAAGAATTTATCGATACTCTTATTATGTAATCTCAAAGTTAACTTTGGTCAAAAAGAATTTCAGAAAAATATTTAATTCAAAGCATTGTTTTCATAGCTCTTAACTACATATTCTTCATAAATACGTATTGTACGAAAAGTCTTAGAGGTCTAAACAATACAAGCAAAGTTATATCAGATCGTATCCTTTGGATTGCAAATTATCATTATCTTTGGCAGACTTAGCGCTCGTTCTTGTAATTATTTGTAGTGAAATATTTCATTATAAATACTATAGATTTTGTTAATTTTATTTGAAATCTTAATGCAAGACTTTATTAGACTTTAAAAATCTTTGGCTTAGTGATTGAAATAAAAACTATATTTTCTAAGAAAAAATCATCAAATCATATTTCCTTTAAAAAATCATCAAATATAATATAAACTCATGATTCTTGCAACGCTATTCCCAAGGCTTAATTTAAAAATTGAGGTCGAATAAAATTGAAATTTATTATTGTGCAGATAATCTATTTTCGATGTTCATTTTATTAGTTGCTTAAACGAGCTCACCAGGAAATATTTCCCTAATTTTACTTTAAACATATTTTAGTTTAAAAGTAAAATAAAATTTCAGTTAGTATTGCTACATTTAATTGATAGCCTAAAAACTTATACATAATAATTAATTTAAAATAAATACACATATTATTTTAAGTTTTTCTTCAAGACTCATTTAATATTGATTAATTGAGAAATGTTTTACCTTGACTTTTAATAGCCGGAAATTATATTTTATTTTGTTGTGTTTTATTTTTTAAACTTTCCCTCTTCTGTTTTACCTTATATTTTCAATTTACACTTATTTTACTTTTTCATATTACTCATATATCAGCAGTAAAAATATTTAACATTCTCGAATTGAAATTTACCTTCAGGATTTATAACTTCACAACATTTCACTTATGCTGTTGTTTCAATTTAATTTCTCTGTCACAATTTCACTTGCTCTCGGCTGCATCAGGATGTGAATTGTAAGCATCACTTATCCAATTAATATTCATTTAATGGTTTCTCGTAATTTTTTTATTTTTATTTTTCTTTGCACTTCTTGCCACCTTTGCTTGATGCTTTCTGTAGTTTCAGTTTGCCACATTCTTACACTGTTTCTTAGTTGAAAAATATTTTAAATATTTTTACTTCCGTTGGCATATCACTATCTTCACACGTGTGTATGTGTGTTTTAAAAACTTACATATACATATAAGAGGGATAGTAAGTAGCAAAAAGCATTTCCAAACTACCACACGATATTTTTTTATTACACAATGCAACAAAAGAAAATTCCTCATTAACTCTAAGGCAAAATTATAGTCTAATAAAAACTTCAAAGGTTTTACAGAATTAATTTCAATTTCGGCTTTATAGTATCTTGAAGTTTTAATTCCTTCCATCATATTTTTCAATTACATTGAACATAAAAATATTAAAATTATTTAATTAATTAATTTTTCAATCATATTGAACATAAAAGCAGTACAAACATTAAAATTATTTAATCCAAATATTATTATGAATTCATGTTGTTCTAGAGATCGCTAATTTAAGGACACGTAGTATTTTTATCGTTATATCAGATTTTTACTGAATTCCACACACTTTTTACGCCCAGCTTTGTCATGATATTAATTGCTCTATTTGACTTGACATTATGTTTAAACTACTGAACCGATCAAAATGAAATTTGGCACATGATTGGATGCCACTCCCAGTTTTTCTGAAAGAAGTTACTTCAGTTTTCAGTAAAAACAAAGTATAATAAAATTGTAAACATTATTTTGCCATTGATCACATTACGCACACTTTTTACGCCCATTTCTGTCCGAGCTATATCAAATTTTGCACAGAGGTCATAAAAGTTTTATTTGATTCAATGAAATAAGTAAAAAAAATATATAAATCCGTCATATAATGTGACCACTCATGCGAATATTACAAATAATTTAATTATGAAAATTGTGCGTAACACTGGAATGGCATTCAATAAAAATCGTGCATAGTAACTTAAAGAAACCTTTCATTCTATTAAATAATAAATACCAAAAAATTCATTGAAATTTACCGAAATTTATTTTCACACATAACTAAAACAGTATTTCAAAATATGTGAAGTTAAATAGAAATTTGAACTCTCTTTACAAAAACCTAATCTGATGACCACGAAAACTAAAAATGTTCTCTAAAAAAAGTATTTTATGAGCATAATAAATGATCTTAAAATGTTATTTTTTCTGACTAAATTTTAATTTTTATTATCAATTGCTAATTATTTTTCTTTTTACAATTAAGAATATTCAAATTTAATTATTATTTTATCATCAATTTATTAGATGAACATTATTTGAAACACACTAAAAAGTAAATTTCACTGATGGTAAATTATGTAAAACATTCTATTATATGCAAAATATGCAACATTTTCCACTTAAGTATGAAGTATATAAAATTATACCCTTTAGTATAATATATGCCGAATTATACACATAGTTATAAAATATGCAAATATATGTCATTTAAATTGCAAAAATATGCTTTAAAATAAAAATGTTTATAAAAACATGAAAATATGCAAAAATTTGGTATTACCACCAAAATATGCAAAAAAAATGCTGTAACAAATCTATTCCAAAATTCTCAGAATTGTCTGAAACGGATAAATAAAGAATGGTTTGTTTGAATCCCAGGAAAAATATGATTTTACATATTGTTGTTTAATTTAATCACCAAAATGATTCATTTGATTTAAAAAATGTTTAAATTTTCACTTCTCAACAAAATAATTACATCAATTTCTAATAATTATAACAGATGAAAAACAATGATTTTTTTCCAATTAAACACTTTTAAAATTTTTATTAAAAAAATTATTTGAAAAAGTACAAACTTTAGAAAATCTGTTAATTGAAAAGAAGATTAATATTTATATTAAATCAATCAAGTGGATGATTGAATGAATTAAAATGTTAATTGAAAAAATAAATATTTTAAATTTAATTATTTATTTATTTATTATTTTTTACGTTTTACTTTATTTCAACTATTTCTTTCTTCAACAAATATGTAATTGCTTTTTGTCATCTCTAAAAATTCTTTGTCAATGTGTTAGATTTTAAGACTTTTTGTGCTTAGATTCTTTAACGTAGTTCGTGCTCCTTTCAGCTTTTGTGAATGGCATTCAGCAACACTCACCAGCGCACCAAAACAAGACTACTTTTTGGTTAGTACACATTAACCATTCCAAAAATTAGGAGGTGTGTTTAAGAATTTGTGGGGAGAATCATGCTATAACAGTATTGTATCAAACAACATTTTTAATCGAAAAATTTTAGGTAATAATTTTTTCTGTGTTTTATCAAAATATTTATTCTTAACTTTCATTTAGCATCCATATTGATATAAATTTGGTAAATATTTTATAATTTTTTAAAGTTGTGTATTTTTCGAAACTTTGAAATCCGTTTAGGAGAAAATTTGACATCCTGGAGGAAAACTGATTATGTATGGGCTCCAGTTTGATGCATATATCGATTTTTTCATGTGTGAAGAAATTTTTGGGAAACTATTGCATGGTGTAATATACAGGTATATATTTTTTTATAAAATAATTTGGATTTTTAGAAATTAAATTGAAGACATTTAAAAAGACCTGAATAGCGAAGAACTCACATTTTTCGCACTGGGTATTTACAATTCCATATATATAAGTTTTACTTCTTCACATTAAATACACACATTTGCACTTTGTACATGTATCTTTTTGAAAGTGTAATAAATACAAAACACCACTGTCGACTTTTGCCTTTATTACAACATAATGGAAAGTGTAAATGTTTTCTCTCGAGAATATCACGTACTCAATATACAATTAAAATAAAAAAAAAAATAAAAAAATATGCAGAAGTTTTCTTTCGTTTGTTTGTATAATTCTTCTTTACTTCTTTACACTGCTTTTGTTTTTCAATAAAGATAATAAATTTATTAATTTATACTATGTATTAAAAGAAAAAAAACAAACACACTTCTTGGCTTATCATAAAATCAATTATGCAGAAAAAGAAATTCCACTTATATATGCGAGAAGGGGATGAAAATTTATTTAAGAAAATACAATAAGAAAAATGTATTAAGCAAATAAGCTTTCCTTGTATTAATCAATTTTGTAGTTAAAATTGCGTTAGCAAGTATCAAATAACTCCATTTCAGAGAGTCTAGAATTATGTTGCAAAATTAACAACGGTTGTGATCACATTGACAACATACTGGCATACATGGCATACAACACCTATTACTATTTAATAACTCGAAACCCATGTGGTACGAATGTAATATCAAGTTGTCATTTTGTAAACAGTCGATATTTTCTAGGCGTGTAAACCGGTAAAGTAATATTAAGTTTAGCCCCTCCTTTTATTCTCTATACATAAGAAGAAGACCTATTCCATATAGAGAATTCAGCAATCTTACTAGACTGCTGATAATTCACTACTAATTATATTTCTTCAGAGGCTTAGATTAACCTTGATATAGTTAAGGAGAAAGAGAGTTATTTGAAATTGTAGCAAAGAGTTTTAATTTTTCTCTTATACCTAAACCAAAAATTTTAGACTGATCACTTTACTTAACAAAAACTTACAATTTAAGTTCTTTACGATATGAAATTTAATTCTTATTACGAATAAAATATTAAACACATCAATTTTTTGCTTGTTCCAAAATTCTGATAAAATAATTGTTTCTTCAATACTTTTTGCATAAACTTTAACTAATGTTCTACATCATTAAGACCCACATCTTAATCTCTTTATTTTCTTAAAATATTTATCAAATATTTTGTGCATAAATAACAAAATAATATGACTAAACTTAAAACAAATACAATTGCAAAATAGAACTTAATAATACAAAATATATATAAACAATAATTTGATATGATATTAAATATTATGCAATTCCTTATTCTCATATAAATTATTTTAAATAATGAATTTATAATATATTCTTAAAGAATTCAACACATCATCATCATCATTATCATTTGTCATATCAGCAGAGATAGTGGTGTTAAAATCTCTGAAATGCATACACAAACATACAGCATTTCGTGTATGTCATTGTTATAAATATGACTATAACAATTATTATAATCTTTATTATCATCAGCAGCAGTAGTAGTCATTCCCATCATCATCAGCATTATTATAATCATTCATGCAGTTTGCAGTTTACCAGCCATCCAGTCATTCATATATTCATTTATTTATGTTCATTCTCATGTTTACCTGACAGTCATACACTTTTATAACAATAATCTTTTGTTTCACAAGTCCTTTCTTTAGTTTTCTTTTTTATTTCTTTACTTATTTTATTCTGGGATATTATTTCATTTTTTAATATGAACAAATTCATTTTGTTGCACTGATATGAATGTCTACAAATACAAATACACAAATATATGAATATTAGGGTAACCTCATTTGTATGAGGAGCAAATAAGGTATCAATAATCCCAGCTCAAATGAAAATTTACTTAATTCTAAGACACCTTTTCCTAAAATTTTTATCTTGGCATTATTGTTTCGTGAGCTGGATCAAAACCAAAAATGGTATTTCTTTCTATTTCAAACAAAGAAACAATATAAAAATGTTGCAAGGAAAGTATGCTTCCGAATTTTAAAAAACCATAAGAACCTGTTCAGTGTAACTGCTAGAGGACTATGTTATATAATTTTAGTCTTATTTTCTTAAATTTTTAATGAAAAATTACAAAATTGTGCACATTTGGACCTGGTTCCAAAAATTATGATAATAAATTCATATTGAAAAAAACATAAAAGGCAATTTTTTTTCATTTGATCTAGCTCACGAAAATATAACGGCAGGAAAAAGATTTGAAAAACGGTATCTTAAAATAAATGTTCATTGGCCTGGGAACACTAATACTTTTCATTTTGGGACCAGCCTAATGTACATATGTATGCATGTATTTACGTACATCAACACTTACATATGTATACAATGATGCATATACATACATACTTAAGAAAGATTTGCTACTGCCATTCTTGGTTCATTCAAGTTTTAATAACAACAACGACAGCAAAGAACCAACAACGACAACAACAACATAATTTCAGTTTTATGGATTTAAATTTTTCATATTTTTTGCCTGAAGTAACTGAACTTGTATACAAGACCTTGTCAGATGACACAAGAATTCGTTTGTTACACCAGGTTAATGCAACTTGTGGTACGAATAAATACCAGCAAATATCTTAAACTACGCTATCCAATGCTAACAAATCTTAGACATATAAGTAAAACAAAAAGGAAATAAAACACACTTAAAAGTTAAATTTTGGTGATGAATAATAGTGGGGAGGCTATTATCTGTCTGTCTATGTAAACCTTGTAATAAAATAATTTAATTAAATTTGGTACAGAGACTTTTCCTGGATCAATTAATTGAAAACATTCTATTAGACTAAAATTGTTAAAATCAGTCAGTCAGTTAAAAATTTAATCAAAAACTAACTTTCGGTATATCTGTTAGCTTACAATCAATTTCTGAGTCGACTTTGCGATGTCCGTCCACGTAAACTTTGTAATAAAATAATTCAATGAAATGTGGTGGACAAATTTGCTTTGGTTCTACGACGAACCCTATAATAGGTCCATTATTTCATCTAGCCTGCTACAAAACTATAACATCCATCTGTATAAATATAAAGAGACTCGAGTGCAGGGAGCCAAAATGATAGCTGTTTTAAGATATATTACATGAAAATATATTTTATTAGAGTTTATTACGAAGAAATTCTATTTAAAATTGTATTCCTTTTCTTACTCAAGTAAAATGTTTTTTGGTCCATAAAATTTGTATCTTTCGTTTTTTTTTTTTGGTGCGCCTCCACATTTTCGTTAGGCGTGACAAACACCACCTAATTATGCCAATTATGTTAAATTTCGTGTTGTCTATGAGTTGTGCCTTAGCAAAATCTGTTTTGACGAAAGTGTCCTGCTTTCAACTATCAATCAAATTTGAACTAATAACATTTATTGCCGGTTTTATATCTATATATCTAAGATTTATACAAATTGCAATTTGCTATATAAAAATACAAAAACAAAAAGCGCAATTTTTGCGTAATTTTTAAAAAAGCCCCAAACAATTATTTAATTAAATTTATTTTTAACGTTCCTTCCATTTTATTGCTTATAAAAAAAAAAAAAACTAAGCTCACGCTATTGCTTTTGAAACTATGAATGTTCCTCGCGAAAAACTGATTTTTTTTTTTTAATTTTCGCTCTTGTTTTCCAAACTTCGAGACTATCTACTGCGTTGTCTACTTAGGTCACATAAACGAAATACAGCGCAAGATACGCAAAATTACAAAAAAATATCAATCGCTGTTTCGAAATATGTATTCCGATTAGAGATGCATATACCCCGCCCAAAAAATCAACAAAAATTTTAAAATTAAAAAATGTCATCCAAATTCGACTACCCTGTATTTAACTGATAAAAGTCTGCATAATATAGAAGAATTTATAGAATTTGCTTACAAAGTCCGATTAGTTTGTATAAAAAAAAGTATAAACAAGCGAACAAAACATATAGAAGAATGGAAAAAAGTTAAGTAATTTTAAGCCTTTTTTCTAATTTTTTGAATTTTCAACAACAATCATGATTATAAAACTAAACCTATGGTGCTAAAGTTTTGAAGTCTATGAGCTACAAGTGTTGTGAGTTCAGGTCTTTATTCCGTTTGTTTAAAATATTATTAACATAAAACTTATTAAGGTTTAAAATCAGTTCCACACAGGTTAACAGTTTTTCATAATGGCTCATAATATTTTTACAAAAATTAACACAAAAGGCATTAATTATAATTTTGCATAATAGCCCACCTCGGTAAGTAGTTTCATTTGAATGTCCGTATTGTCTGTACTAGTTTATATAAAATACGATGGATATATGCATGTATACGTATATATATATATATATATATATATATATATATATATATATATATATATATATATATATATTTGATTGCTCAATATATAAATGTATACAATTTATTATATATTATTTATTACACTGACGTAAGACTGTTTATCTATATCTACTACTTATATAAATAAATTCATATAAGAATATGAAAAACATACGGGTCTAAAAATACACAAAGAATATATATAGAGACATAGCTTTTCCTTGGCATATCCTATACTTCCTACTTTTTTAAGCATAATAATTCAAAATTAAAAGATGGAAAACATGGAGAAAGAAAAAGAAATGAAAACTTTTATATATCAAAATATACTCGATTTACCCGTAGATGTATGTTAAATGTGTAATAAAGACTTAAAATAAAAAGGAAATAAATTTTTTTTTAAATCTAACAATTTTTGAAGTATAACTAACTACACGCTTAAACACATACTTACACAGAAATTTACTTTTCTTCCTTACAATCGTTTGTTTTCTTTTTTCATTCGTTCTTTTGTTTTCTCTCAACATATTTTTTTTTCCTTCTACATGCAAAATATTGTTGCTCATATTTTGTAGTTTTCCTTTATTTTTTTAACTGTTCATTTAATTTATTTCTGTAAAATAAAAATATTTATTATTTATTTTTTTTTTTTTTTTTATTCCTTATTTTGCTGTAAGAGTTGTACAAAATTTTGTATTTCGCATTTTCTTATTTTCTTTTTGGTATAAGTGTTACAAGCAGCAGCATCATTTCACTTTCTTTGCAGCAGAGCGGTATGGGAAAGGTTTTCTACTGTATTTTATCTGCTATAATTTTTAATGTAAATGCGCTTCTGCTGCTCTGGGAAAAATTAAAAAAAAAGGAAAAAGAAAATAGTACTAAAACCAAAAAACAAAAAATAAAAATACGTTCCAAGGCAAAAGCTGTAGTTCATGTCAAAAGCATTTTAAAACTATAATTTATTTTTTATTTCACTATATTGTTTTATATATTTAATAAAGTGCATTTCTTTTTAATTAATTCTTATTTATTTTCTTTTTTTCTGCTGTCAGCTTCAAAGGGAATTTAATGAAATTATTATTATTACAAGTATTCAAATATAAAGTAAATTGGTAGTATATCAACATCCAACAAAAGAATTAAAAGTGGGTTTGCTCTTCAACAAGCTATGAAACCTAAAACTATACAATTGTATTCATGGTATCCTTATAAATTTTTTGAATTCATGGCGAATATAATTTTGAAAACGTGTTTTGTTTATGGCACTCAGTACTAGCCATTCAAGTGTTATTAAATGAATTTATTCACACAATAATAATTAAAAACAACCTATATAATTTTGCGAAAAGTGAATTAAATTGTTTGAGTAGATATTTTATACTTTTTTATAGCACTTTAATGCACAATATAAATAAATACTTCTGACTAATTTACTTATTTAATTTTATTAAAGTGGCGCTTTTTGTGAAATATATATAGAATAAAATATTTTATAAAGTATAAATGTAACATATAAAGGAAGAACCGTATATTTAAATTTTAATAATTATATTATTTTTAAAACATAAATTTAAGAAGTTATTACTAGCAACAATTACTCAAAAATAGGTACATATATACAGTAATTCTTTTCCATAAAAACAAAAAGCTCGCAAAAATATAAAATTCATATACCTCCATATGTTTAGAATACATAAGTGGGCCACACATTATACTGAACGAAAATTTACTAAAATTTTGTGGGAGCCATTAGAAATAAATTATTTAAAAGTCTACTTATTTATATCATAATCGAAGCAAGGATACTCAAACCTCCCATATATTCTGAAATGATAAAAAAAGATTTTCTTCTATTTATTATTTATTTTATTTTCTTCTATTCTATTTCAATCAAAGCAAACAAACTTCAACTTTTCATATAACCTGAGATTTAAAAACTACTTTATAGAAAACTTAAACTTGTTATACATAATATTTTGAATTCAAAGTGTGTAAATACAAAGGAAATCTGTAAGGCAATTTTCCTATAAAATACTGATCAAAACTTTGTTATATCTATTAAAGTTGATTTTCTATGAATCAGACAAGTTTCAAATTAATAGGAGCAAGGTCACACCTACCTCTCGCAAATCATATCATCGTGTAGCACAACTACACTTACATTTTTTCATTTAATAACAAGTTAACTTCACTAAATCGCTCCAGTCTGAATTTTTTGTCTTTAATTTTTATTAATTATGTATTAAATTTTAAAGCAAAACCAAATATTTTCAAATAAATAATTCTTAAACATTTGCATTGGAAAGAGAAAATTTAAAGAAAATGCTAGAATTTTTTTTAAGTTGTGGAAAAAATGGTTAGAAAATATATATTTTTATATATCAAAAGCCACTATAAAAAAAATTTCAGAACTATTTATAATATTTTATTTTAATCCATCGATAATTTTTATAATAAAAATAGCCCTATAATTAGCACCATATTGTGAATTTTGAGCGTGCTATTTTAAGTCTAAAATTATGTTTTTTGCTTTTTTAAATATTTTTTAATATTCAAAAAAGTAACTGTTTTTTTAAGTGTAAAAAAAATTACAAAAATTTGTAATAAAAACTGTATAATTTTTTTGAACCTTCATAAAATTTAAGCAATTTTTAGGTTTTAAATAAAAAATTTACGTAAATTAGAGCAGAACACTATATATGTTCGTAACAGGATATTAAAAAAAACAAGAAAAATTTTAATTTACAAAAATACTAAAGTATTAAAGAAACAAAACCTATTCTCTCAAAAAAAAAAAAATAATAATAATAATAATTTTTGACAACTATTTTCTTGAAACATTTTTTGTTAATTAAATTTGCTGAAAATTCTTTGACTTGACACCCTCTCATAGCCATAAAAATGATTATTTCCAAAAAAAAAAAAAATTGTTTTAAAATATTGTGTGTTTTCCTAAAAAGTTTTCATTTTGTTTTTATTTTGATTTTTGTATACGGAACAAAGCACTGGGGGGAGGGCGTATACTTATTATAATTTTTTAATGTTAATCATACGATTTACAAGCTAAAAATAATAAAAACCTATAAAATTATAAAATATGAAAAAAGAAGTATTTTTCACCTTTTACTCTTTTTATTATCTTAATGTCTTATTAAGATCATTTTTTATTTTTAATTTGTAACTATAAACTTTAAAGTAGTCAAAATAAAATAATAACAGAAATATTGTAAAAATAAATTGAAAAAAAAAATTTCTTTGGTAAACAAAGCCTTCGCAAAACAGCGCTTTTCTTAATACCTATTAATATCTTTTTGCACTTCTATTTACCATAAATCTTGTCTATATTAATAAAAATACATTTCTCACACCAAAAACATTTTAATTAAAATATCTAGAATCTAGTTAATATATTAAAACTTCTCTATAAATCAATTCTTAAATCTCTATCATATTATCATTAAAAATTACTTCGAATAAAAATTTTCTTCTTTTAAAATATTTACTTTTTATTTCTTTTCTTTCTTCTAACAATTTATTCTTGTCACATAACTTTTATTTAATTTAATTTGTTTATTTTATGTAATCCAGAGTCTAATGACTTAGAAATGCACAAATGTTTGCCAAAGAGATACTAAAGTATTTAAGGGAGTAGGCTGTACCAACCAAAGGAAAGAAAAAAAGGTAAAAAATAAAATATATAAAAAATACGAAAAATTAAAAATACCGTAAGAAAATTTCATTTTGAAGAAGATGTTAAATTCTGATAAACTTGATAAAAACATATTGCAGAAATTGAAAAGATTATAATAAGAATAAATACACCTAGAAAAATATCGACCACGTCTGTGTACAAAATGACACCATTCAATGTCAACAGTATTCAAATTATGAACTGCGTTCTCATTAACACTATTCTTTGTGGATTTTTGACAGTATTTTCCCTCAGAAAAACTTCTTTAGATTGTGTAGATCATCTGAATTGAAAGAAATTTCTGATGTATCAAATAAACTGAATTTAAAGATATGACTTTTTAAATCGCGAATGCTCAACAATTGTTATCAAGGCAAATGTTAGCTGTTTATCAGCAAAAAAATATATCTTCTATAGATGGAATTTATGTATATTATTACAGCCTCAAGGCTAAGAAGTCAGCTCTAGAGGTGTGCTAATTTTTACTTGATAGAAGACTATTTTTCATTTATTTTTATATATTTAAAATTCTGTAATTCTAACGAAGTATTATCACCAGCTATGATAAATACTTAACTAATTTACAATAATATAATAGACCGACTGCCTTAGATCTATGCTTCCAAAGTACATCAAACATTAAAAAAAAAACACATTAAATGCTACGATTTTATGCAGAAACTATTAGCAAACATTAATTTTTACTTTTTTTCATACTTTACAATTGTTTGTAAAACAGAGACAAATTTTAAATATTTTCATTTTTATTAAAAATTACTTGACATCGTTAAAAAAGAATATCCTGATTATTACGAAATGCCGATTGCTACATAATCTTCTATATCTGAAAAGTACTACCAATTGACTTATAATAAGTTCCTACTTTTAGTTCTGTTTTAATGGTACTCAGTAAATTTTTTGTCAAATTTTTGCTAAAAATTCTGTCAATTTCTACATAATTGATTTCAAAGAATTTCAAATTTAAAAAAACTTTAAAAAGAAAAAAATTGCTAAAATTAAAAAATCGCCTAAACGGAAAAAATCTCAAAAACTGAAAACTATATTGCCAAAACGGGAAAACTTAAAATAAAAAATCGACTAACCAATAAAAATCGCCAAAACGAAAAAAATTTTCTCAGTTTCATTTATGACAGAAAGAATCGCCAAAATGAACAATAAATTTCTAAACCGGAAAAAAGACACCAAAACAAAAAAATCACCAAAACGAAAAAAGAAATCGACAAAAAAAAGCAAAAACTAAAAAAATCCAAAAAATAAAAAAAAATCAAAATAAAAAAATTTACTAACCTATAAATAACAAAAAAAAAAAAAGAAAAAAACTTCCAAAGTGAAAAAATTCCAATAATGAAAAAAGCGAAAAAACGAAAAAACATCAAATTAATAAAAGTTGCCTAAGCGAAAAAATTTACAAAATGAGGAAAGAATAGACAACATGAAAAAATCACCAATTAGAGTATTAAGTTACTCAGAGTTCTATTCGTCCTCTCTGCTGTAAAGAATTTTACGGAATAAAAAATTGAATTTTTTAAATTCGCAAGTGTTTTGTTTTCGTATAATATAGCACATGCAATTGTTTATATTAATTAAATTTTTAATTTATTCTGATCCAAACACAAAATGATAATACTATTTAACTGAGAGTATTTGATTTTGGTTAAAATTTCAATTAATTTTTTAATCAAATTAATTATAATTATGATCGAATATTTGCCTAAACTCAACTAAAAATTTTATTAATTTAATTCTACATTTAATTAAATACCTCTATCAAGAAAAACACATAAATTTCATTACAGTCATTTATTAAATTATTAAATATATCAAAATAATTCATTACAAGTAAAATTGAACGAAGGGAAGGGGAAATGAAACTTGGTACATAATTTCGTCTTGGCGTTTTATACATCATGTTAAAGTCACCAATAGTTACGGACAAATAACGTTTTTGAAACCTTTGAACTCACTCCAATAAAGATTTTCATATAATCCTATGCGAGCGCCTTTGCGACCTAGTAAGAGATAGCAGTAAAGACATTAAAGAATATCACAGATTTCTGAACAAATCGTCAAAAACAATCAATATGAACTGACCTTTACATACGAGTAGAAATAATCTTTCATAAAATAGCTATAATACGAACTTGGACCTTGAAACTTAATGTAAGTCTCGGTACGAACGACGGGAACACCTACAAAAGCATCGAAACGATTAAAAATCTCATCATATATTTAAAACTCGTACTTAACAAATGATTATATATTAAATGCATCGTATTACAGTTTTTTTTAACGATAAAATGAGCCCAAATAATTGATAATGGTTGAAAATTGATTTTGTGTTGCTTTATTTTTATATTTTCTTTTTTTATTGACAAGTTTTTCTTTTTTCTGTAAATATTTTCTTTAAAGCTGTTGATTGTTGTTAAAAACCCTTAAATCAATTAGAGAGTTAATTACATTAATTAATAATATTATTAACTTTCAATATAAAATTAATTAATAATTTTATTAAAAATTATTTAAAAGAATTTTTTCTGGGTATGGTTTAAATAGACGAGAAATTCACACTCCACTCCATCTAACGCTATATATTAAAAACAACAGCACAAACGTCTAGAAAAAAAACTATTAAGTATTTTATTCCATAAAATACTTAAAAAAAGATAATAAACCATTTCAGTTTTAATGCAAACACAAGTATAATTAATCATGAGACATGAGAAATTATTGTTACTTTTTAATGCAACGTGTACTTAACATTTACAATGAAACTGACACCACAACTCAGACTTTAAGTCATTTACAAATGTTCACTAATATTTTTCTGATTGCGTTATTAAAACATTTATAATCTAACATTTAACTGGACAACATTCACAGTTTTATTTTTCTCTCTTCCTTTTTTCTATTTTCTAGATTTTCTGCTTAACATTTCAGCTGTCTTCAGTTGTATACGAAAGAAAAAAAGCATACTGATACGTAAGTATGTAAACGTTTCTAGTTTTTTCCATTTAGCTTACACTTTTGATATATTCTTCATGTTTTTCAAACAAAATCATGCTCATCATCAGAATGATAAGTTTTTCTGTATTTTTTCATTTATTTATTTTTTTTTTCATTTTTTTCTTTTTGCAACTTGTTTGTTGTTTGTTTAAGAAGAGAAATATTAAATCTGTGTACAAACCGTTGCAGCCACTTCCTCTTGTCTTCCCTTTTGGCATTTTGAAAATGTGACAAGAGGCAGATTTTTTTTCACAGATTCAAGGTTGTTTCACTTTTTTTCTTAGTTTTCTTTTTCCTGCTGCTTGCTTTAGCTCTTGTTACTCTTTGACTGTCGCCTTTCAAGCACAATTTATTAATGGTTCCACGTTACGCTACTTATACATATATTATAAGAGTATTTCTGGGTTCAGCAGCATTAGTGTTGGTAGTAGTTGATGATGAGCATGATTAAAAATGTCAAAAAATGCTTTATCCTATTTCTATGAGTTTAACCACAAATATTTGCTACTATTTGTTTGTTTTTCTAATATGCACATACTAGTTGATAAAATATACTTAATGTGGTTTCAGCAGAAAAAGAAATACATAAAATATTATTATTATTATTATTTTTTTTTGCCGAATTCATAATTAAAATTCATGTTTAAATATAAAGTTTTATTATAAAATATTCATAATACAAATGAATATGACAACAAATTACATAAATTTGTATGTATGTATGTATGTATATATGATTTAAAAAAGTATTAGTAGGACGAAATAAATACATATGTTACTTTAAAATATTCTAATTATGGTCAGGATACACTATGCCCAAGAAAAGTATATTCTCCTAATTGCACAGTGAAATTATTATTATACCATTTTTAGAATTTTTAATATCGCTCCAAAATTGGAGATATATCCAAAAACTGATTTCGCGGGTTTAGAATTTTTTATCTCATATACTTGTTAACTAATTTAAATTTTTTAAGTGGCATTAGAAACAAAAGTCCTATACTCTATAAGATATTATTGAAACAAACTCAATTTTTCATATTTTATTCTTATTTTTGATTTTAAAGGTATTATTTCAACTACACTCTATTAAAAAACAAATTTCCTTCATACTTCTTCTTAATACTATATTTTATTAGGAATAAATTGAGCTATCGTTTGATAAAATCAGATTAGAATTGCAGAACATATGGTTTTCTACAAAATTGTAAAACCGATAAAATCCTGTTATTTAACGTGTATTTTATATGTTATATAATTCTAATCTGATAGAACTTTATTCTATTCTATTAAAACTTTTTAAAAATGGAAGAAATATTTCCTTTTTAATACTATTTAAACAACTTTCGAATTGGAAGTCCGAAAAATTGTTTTTTTCTTCTCAACAACTCCTGAAATTTTTTCTCGAAAATAGTGTAATAATCTATCCATCCATACATCCATGTATTCAACTTTTTTTTTTTTTGTTCTATATCGCCGTTTAGATAGATCACAGTGAAATTCAATCATTTTTGGATCAGTATCTCAATATGAATCAGTATTTCTTGTATTAGTTTCAACTAAGATATATATTTTACTGTGTTCTTGGGAGCTCTTCTAAAACCTCAATTCATAAGTATATATACTTCAGGCAATTGAGTTTTTTTTTTTTTTTTAAACATACTCTAAGAATATAATCAGCTAATTAAAATCCATTTAGTTTTTGAAATAAAATTAGCAAAAAGAAACAACCTCCTAGTGCTATTACCACGGCAAGAGAAATATGGTTGTAATTGCCCAAATAATAATTTTAATTAACAACACTTTACAACAGAGGCTCTTAAAGTCAAAAAAAAAATGAGAAAAATACCATATAATATTCTTAAAACCTATGTATATATACCAACACATACATAAGTATTTTGAAAACATTTTATAAAAGCAAAATAAGAAAAAGGTTTTTTTAATTTATTTTTAAACAACATTTACTAAAAAAAAAAAGAAAAACTAAATAGTGCAAAAATGCTATAAACATATAAATAAACAGGCAAAATTAAACTGCAAACATACATACATACATATATACATACATACATACATACATACATACATATAAAAATAAAAAGCTCAAGCCAGCCAGATGAAAAAAAGAAAAAATAAACAAAAATGCTCTTGTGCAAGTCAAGAAAATTGTACAACTGTAAGAGAAGTCATTAACAAACAATAATCATGGTCGAAGAATGAAGCAAATAAAAAACAAAATAATAATAAAATACACTTAACAAACATCAGTGAACTAAAAAAAAAAAAAAAAAAAAAAACAATAACAACTATAATAATAAAAACAGCAAAAACATCAACACACAAAACACATGAACTCTTGAAAATTCAACCAAATTTTTTTTATTAGAACAACACTCAAACAGTTACACAATCTCTGTTTTGTTTTCTATATGTGTAACAGTGTATGTGAGTGTATGTGTGTATGTGTATGTGTGTGAGTGTGCAGGCATAAAACAGTTAACATTAATGACCGTCGAAAATTTTGGAATTTTTTTTTTTACATTTTAGTTTGTTTATATTTATATACATCAGTTAACTAAAGCAAAAACCCGAAAGTTTAAGTATTTTTAGCAAAAATGTGTAATTTATGCATTAAATAAACACTTGTGTCTATACAAACATTTCTTATAAACAAAATGTTTTTCCCATATATACATACAAAAGTAACTCCTAAAGTATGTAAAATTGGATTAAATTTAATAAATCTTTACAAACTCGATACCAGATCACATATTATTTATGTATATAAACAAAACCCAATTTATAAATAGGTTGAAGGAGGGAGCATTCGCCATAGGGGCATTTCTATTATCGGTAATTGTTATGAAAATAAAGTAAACATTTTTGTGGCACTATTGAATTTTCCATTATTTTATCCATGATCTCATTTAAGCATTATGTGTTCGGTTGACTACATTTGTAGCAATTGAATTTTAAAATTGCAATTATTTACAAAAAGTTTTCCATTGAATATGGTCAGAACTTTTTAACAGTTTCCTAAAAATTTATACTAAACAGCTCAAGCCTACTTTAGTAGCAAAGATAAGAAGTAACTTTAATTTTGGTATTTACGATTTTTGATTTAAGAATTCCGGGATTCTCCTTATTCCATTTTAAGTTCCTTGTACACTTTATTATTTCTAATTACTGAGTCTATATTAACTGAAATCGGATAAAAAATAAATTCAGTAAGCGTTTAATAGATATATATATTCGAGGCATCTGAGCTTGAAACAACATAGCACTACCTTTAACATAGACATCCAAATATACTCACATACACTGACATCCAAATATACTCACATACTCTGCATTTGTGTGAAATTTAAATTATATTGGACCAAACGATTTCACTCTAATAATTTAATTAGCTTAAGTAATATTTTATTGTTTTTATTATATGCATAACAAATATTCTATATGAAAATTTTGTAAAAACATGCTTTTAATTGTAATATGGTTATTACTGTAGTCATAGAAGTTGGTATAACCGATTAGTGCCATTACTGAGTTTTTTTCCTTTAATTCTGTCATAAAATAAATATTATATGTATAAATTGATAGTTCTAACCGAAAATTTCTACAGTGAAATAAAAAAGCCTATTGTTAGATTTATGTATTTTGACAAGCTAACAAAATATTATCAAATATAAAATGTAAATTTAAACCAATTTTCCGAAGAAAAGCAAAATTTAAGAAAGAAAAATAAACTAAGACAAAAAGCATTAGAAGATGCCATATTTACATAAATATGTAAGATAGATTTCACATCTATGTAACAACTTTTATTTTAAAGTATTGTTTCAATATATAGTTAGATATTTTTAATTCAGATCTATAAAAAGGACTCCGACAATATTTGCACACAATCATCAATGATGCCATCTGATTTTTTCCGGTTGGTAAAGGCAGTTTTTGAAAAGAGATTGTTATCATGTACAAATTCAAATTCTTTTCTGAAGATTCTGTGTTATGACTGCTTCATAGAATATAGCTTGAAAGCCTGAAGATGCTATTAATGAACATGTTCATATCATAGATTAATAATTAGATATTTATGAAAGAGAAAAAACCCTGATTCAATTGTCAAAAACCTAATTCATGCAACAATAAAATACATGTAAACATGTTTGTGTTTAAAAAAAATGATCAGTTTTTTGAAAAATTCAGTTCGAAGTGTCTCTCATACAAAATTCTAGTTGTATTCTATGTTTCATACTATTATATAAAATAGTATTTACACTAATTTGTTTTATAAATTCTTTCACTCTTTTGTTTTTTTTTTTTATAAATTTTTAATAAAAATAAAAAAGAAAAATAATAATCTTCGCACTCTGTATAATATATGCAAGTTTGCACACTCGCAAATGAACTGTCAAAAATTGCATGGAAAATCATTTACACACACACTTACAAATTTGCATGACTATATAGTCTAGCAAATTTGCGCTGTCTTCTCTTTATATTTAAAAATTATCAATAACTACGATGAAAATAATTATAGTTACGCTAAACGTTATAATAAAATAATTGCGTTTATCTTTGATTTAAAAAAAATTATTCCATTATTTGCAGTGATTTCTTATTCTCTTATCCATAATAATGCCTAAGATTTGAAAAGGAGGTTAATGAAACATGTCGCATAAATTTGCACAATTGAACAAATTAAAAACTTAAGCATTTAAATTACTGCCCTTAATATGTCAAATTAAATTTAAATCAAATCACAATAGTCATAGAAACAAATAGCTGTGAGTACCATTTATATTCGGTAATTACAATCGAATACTGTGATAGTTTACAGAACCGACAAAATTCGATTTGAAACAAATTCGGTTGCCACAACCAAACTGTTTTGTTTTATCTGTGTAGCTTTACTTATTCAATTCTAAAATATTTTAAAAACGTTTACATTAATTTCTATAGAATTGTATAAATTACTACAAGTGTAGTTAATCGATTGTCTACGTAAGTGTATACTTCCAAGCTCTTAAAGGTTAAGGGACGGATTGTGGACTTGTATTATTTATTGAATGTTTAATTTTGTCCCACCCACATAACGATTTTACTCCATGAGGTAGTACCATCTATTTTTGATTACTTCAGATATTCATAGAATAAATTAAATAATGGTAGTTAATGACAAAAAAAACAAAAACAAAAGATGAAAAACACTGTGTATGATTATGATAAAAAAAAAAACTTATTTAAAATTAGTGGCACATGGTCCCCCTTCTACCACCCACTTCTACAGCTTTAAATAATCTACCGACTTCAATTAAGAGAATTCCTCCTTGGGTCATTTAAAACCGCGACTTAAAAAATAAATAGTGAATGGTCTTCCAATCCACACTATTATTTAATTAAAAAAATTAATGCTCCGATTTCAACCAATCCCTTAAGTTCTTTCTTGAATTATTTAAAATTACAACCTGTAGTTCGATTATAAAATTTATATTGATAGAGGGAGAGACAGACGAAAGACATATTAAGAGTGTCGTTTAGAATTGCCCTTAAAAAAGTGGCAAACGATCCCCCATCTATCGTAGTATTTTAAATAAAAATTTAACAAAGTAATAAACCGAATTCAACCAATCAATAAAAGTTCTCTTTAGACAATTTGAAATCCTTCAATTCTGTATATTTATTTAAAAATTTCACATAATAATTAACTTATTTCAAGAGTCGATAGTCTGATTACAAAGATAACATGGACAAATGTACGGACATCGTAAAATTGACTTAGAAAATAATTTTAATATATATATTAATGTGAATTTTCATTAGCACAAACTTATATACCTTCCTTATAAAGGTATAGTGTAGGTGCAACAAATACAAAAAAAAAAACAAAAAAGTAATAAAAAATAATCTTACAAACATTTTTTTTCTAAAAGTATCGAAAACAGAAATTTTCATTTTTTATAAATTTAGACTTTATTCATATTTAGGTCAAATATAAACGTATTTTTAATACCTATAGAAATTAGTTTTTATTATTTTTGTAATTATATAAATTCACAATTTTTCTATATCATTTTTAAATAAAATTATCAAACTAATTGTAAAAATAAAGTAATGAGATAACAACCAAAAATGTACATTTTTAATATAATTCGATTTTTCGATTTCTTAAAAAATAAAATTAAATTTCGTAATGTTCAACAGATTATAAAACAGATTATTTCCGATATATGTTTCAAAATATATGGTTCAACTTTATTATTTTTCTGCATAATTGTTTATCTTGAAATCTACATACTTTCAATTTAACAAAAAATATTAATTGTCAAATTCATTCCTACAAAAGCAGATTTGTAATAAGTATTTTCAAAAACTTGAAATAAAATCTATTTTTTAGAACTTCCCAGCAAAAACTTTTTGGTCTTCGGTAATAACAACTACTTATTAAAGTAGTTTCTTTGAAATGAGGCGTCATTATTATTTGCCTACTCTGTATTACATTAATAAGTACTCAATAGTATAATAGCACAGTAATACTGCAATCACATAGATGAGTTGGCTAGAGCGCCGGATTAACAACCAGAAGGTTGTTGGTTCAACCCCATTCTGAAGCTGTTAGTTTTTTATAACAAAATGTGTAAAAAGATATTTTAAACTAAATAGAGTTTTTGTCGGTTAGGATGCTATGTGCGAGATGGTGTACTGAGTAAGACTTTAGTCAGTAAAAACGAATGGTTAGTATGTGTCCAAGTTCGAGCCTCACTGACGGCAAAATTATTTTGTTTTTTTTATTTTTGTTTTCGTTTAGGTACATATTTTTGATTACCCTTAGAGTCAAAAAATAAGTACATGAATTTGTGGACAAGTAGAACAAAAATAACTAGTTATTCAGACAAAAAGTAAGTAGTTTTTTTTTTTTTTTTTTTTTTTTTTGTTGCCAATTATATCTGCTAGCTTACCAGGAAAGCAAAGTTTTTGCTGGGTTATTCAAAATAATTAACCTTTTTTAAGTTTTTTTAAAAATTCTTTCCAATATGGCTTAGTGCAGCTTTATGTAACATATAAATTTAATAAATAATAATGGTTAAGATCTCAAGTGTTAAAATTTTGTTGCCGAAAATCTTTAATATTTTTCTTTTATTATAAAACAAATTTATAATTTTCATTAGTAAAAATACATAAAACGGCTATCAACATTTGAAGAGATTTATTCCTTATTATTGCTCATAATAGTTTGCCTTTGTTTGTTACTTTTTTTTACTTTTTCTATCAAATACACTGAAATCCGTCTACAAACAAGGGTAATAAAAAAAGAAATTATCCGAAAAAATATTAAATATAGTGTTAGTTTTAATACTAAACTCTAGAGAGTCTCATCAGAATTATTTCCTATTTAATATTTTTCTTTCTCTCATACCCAGTGGTATAATTTTTTAAGGAAATGAAAATTCTTTAAAGAAAAATTCTTTTTTAAAAAAATAAAAAAAATAAAAATTAAATATTTTTTCTTTTACTGGAATTTTAAGCATTTGAACAATGTAACTAATCTTTGCTAAGATTTAATTCTTCAAATGTAAACCCAGGGGTGATTTGTGTGAAAAAAGAAGAAAAAAAAAACACACGCACACAAGTAAGGGAAAATAAGGCCTGAAAAGATTTAAATATTAAATACAATGAAATATTTACTTTTATGTAAAATATAAAAATTAAAAAATTCTTTAATAAAAAGATTTAAGTTCTATTAAGAAAACACTAAAATTGAAATTAATTCTTATATAAGCTTATTTAAATTACTATAAAATCATTTTAATACTATAAAAACTACCTAAATATATATAAAAAGTTACATAGCTGAAGTATTTATATTTAAAATTTATGTTCTTTTTATTATTTAAAAAATATATATGAGTCATTATTAAAAATTTTTGACCTGGCTGAAACTGACTTTAATTTCTAATAAGTTTTGTGATAATAATATTTTAAACAAATGGATTACAGAATTGAAATCGTATAACTTTGAACTAATAGAGTGCAAGATTTTAGCACCTCAGGTTTGATTTTATAATCAAGATTGTTGTTCAAAGTTCAAAAACTTAGAAAAAAGGCTAAAAATTGCTTAACTTTTTCCTATTCTTCTACGCTTTTGGTTCGGGCATTTATACTTTTCCATCACGTGCGCTCTTATACAAACTAATCGAACCTTGTGGACAAATTATGTACCTTGTTTTTTGTTGTGCAGATTTTCAACAGCTACATTAAGGGTGGTCAAATTTTGATGACAAAATTTTTTAATTTTTAAATTTTATTAGTATTTTGGGTTCGGTGTGTTCCTCAATGAAATACAAATCTTCAAATAAGGATGGATACCTGTTGTAATTTTATTTTGCGCTATATCTCATGATGTGCCCGAAATTGTCAACACAGTAGATAGTCTCAAAGTTTGTAAAACAGGAAAATTAAAAAAAAAAAAGAAATCAGTATTTCTTAGTTTCTAGTGAAATAGCATGGATTACTACATGAACTTTGTTTTTTTGTTATTTCAAACAATATAGTCGAAGGAAAATTGAAAATAAATTTAATAAAAAAAATTATGGACTTTTTGAAAATTACACAAAAAGATTCTGCTAAGGCACAACGCATGCACAGCACGAAATTGACCATAATTGTCATAATTAGGAGGTTTTTGTAATGCTTAACGAACAAAAAATGTTGAAAGATAAAAATTTTATGGACCTAAAAAAATTCTCTTGGGTTATAAAAGGATCGCAATATTAAATAGCATTTCTTTGTAATAAACTTTAATAAAATATATTGATGTATGATACATATATGGAGAAATAAAAAAATATCATAAATTTTATTTAGATAACTGAGTGGATTTTGGTAATAGGCGTCATTTTTAGCAGAATTATACATAAACTTCTAGTTTGTAAAAAATTTTATATGTTTAATGATTAAGGCGAACTGAGTCTACATACATTCGAGTCACTTTATATTTAAACAAATGGATTTTAGTGTGCCATAATAAAATAATTATTTTTGACTTTCTAAAATCAAAAATTTTTGATAATGGCCCATAATAAGCGTATGAAATTTTATACATGCAAAAACACATATTACATATCGTCACCTAAAATCTAAAAGGCCGTAACCACTTAAAAAATAAACGTTGGGTTTTTACTGTATTACAGTTTACTAACTCTTCAACATCGATATTAACAAAAGCCAAAAGTTTGCATCAGCAACTTTATAAACGAAACAGTAATAAAATTTGTTCCATCTAAAAAAAAATTTGGTTTGAAGTGTGTTTTGTGCTTTAACTTTGCTAAATTTTAAAGCAAAAAATTGTAAATTGTGGTTACGACCTTTTGCATTATGATGATTTTTTAATTTTGCTGTAAAAATGTGTAAGTGTGGTTACGTCGTTTTACATTTTAGGTGACGATATTCATACTCATTTAATATTTAAAACACTTTGACGTATGACTGATGTACTCAAAAATGATTCATCAAGTATACGCCATGATGTAACAATTAATTTAGAGAAACGTAAAATAAAACCTTCAAACTGAACGTAAGCTAAATGCGTATTGAATTAACAATTACTTCTTATACTTATTTAACAGCAAAATATATTTTCCTCCTTTCTTATTTCCAGCGAAGCGTTAATATTTTAAATCTTCCTTTTCTTAAAACACTCAGCTCTCAATGTCTTATTTTATTTCAACATAATAATGAAAAGTATAAAATTATGCAAATATCTAACATTAATTTAGTACATAAAATTTCATTCAAATTAGACTAGAAATACATTTTAAAATAAAAATTGTCAAAGGAAAAAATCTTGTTTATTTTTATTCTAAATCACATTGACAAATAAAACATTTGTTTTGGTTGTCAGTCAAACTGCCTGTCTGTCTGTCTTTGTAATAAGAAGAAAGTCATAAAGAACTAAAGGAGAGAAAAAAATAAAATAAAATAAAATAAAATAAAATACAGCTAATATCATAAAACTTATTGTTTAAAAGAACAAAAATTATCATAAATTATTTACAGAATACATAAAGTGTGAGTAATTTAAATAAAAGAGACAGCTCTAATATAGCTTTAATAGAGAATGATTACATAATACTGGGTTTTAAAAGTTCTTAGTCTAATTTTTTTTCTCTTCAAAAATTCCTTGAAATTATATTACGCTTTCATTCAATTAAAAAACTTTATAAATTAGATATCTACTTCCATATAATATTAAATTTTATATTTAAATTTAAAACAATAAATCCCATTAATATTAATTGTTTCAATAATTGACTCATAAATACTTATTTAAAAGTACAACTTCCTTATTTAACATTTTCCCATAAATTGTACATAATTAACATAAATAATATTTTTGCTTATAGCCTTAAGTTATTAAAAAAAAAATATTTATTTGGCCATAATAAAATTAAATATAAATAATTATTGTAAATTGTATACAAAAGAATGCTAATTGAGTTAAAATGTTTTTTCAACAGTAAATTATTGCATTATAGATAATAAATTTTACTTCCAATTGTTTGTAGGTTCAAATTTAAATTTTAAATAAAATTGAAGGAACTTAAAAATAAATTTATGAATTTATTTAGTAAATATGATTTGAATGAGTGTAGTATTTTTAATTAATATTATTGTCCAAAAAAGCTGTACACTTAAATTATAATTAAAATATATAATTTTTATATTAATTATACAAAATAATTAATCCTACTTAAAAATAAAAATCTGGCAATGCCATAAATTGAATTTCCCTTAAAAAAAGTAATGTCACGTTAAAAAGCCTATGGTTTGATGAAAACCCAAAAAAGAACTTTTTAAAATGATTGTATATGGTTGTAAAGGTTATTTACCATCGAGCCATCATGAGCGTCATAGCCTATTTTACTCCAAATACTTACCTTATCCTATGTTACCTAAATCTAAGAAAGAATACTCTGTTATGTTAAATTGAATTGAAAACTAAAGGATACTTACCCCCATTACAAGATTTTACCTACCAAAAAAAGATGAGAAATTGTAATATAATAAGAACCAGCTACACAACTAATTAAATTCCCCTACTTTTCTTTATTACCAAACCCCTCTTTTCAAGTTATTTCAAATGGTTATAATTTATTCTCCATTATAGACTGAGTATACAACTCTAATTAACCCCACCTCATCATTATATAAAGGAAGAATTTACATACAAAATACAACCCTACTGTACTCAATTATATTCAAATAAATCTAAATAATTGACAATATTGAATTTCAAACAAAACAGTAAAATATTAAAATACTTTGTTGTTACACGAATTGAATTTTAAACAATAAGGCTTTTTTGACCAAATTTACTACATTTCTCTTCTTTTAACGATGTCCGTCTTTCCAAACACTAGTCCAGGTAAATTTTGTAAAGAAACTGCAAGTAGCAAAACTATGCTTTTAATTATCCTTTTTATGATCCTAGAACAAACTATATTGAAATTGATTAAAAGGTCTCATTGCAATACTTCTCCTATAGAAATTCTTTCTCGAAAAATGTCCTCAAAATATACATAATATAATAAAACCGCTTCATTACTTGCTATAGATACCTTATAAATAATTATCCAGGGAATCACTCAAACTTACATAAATAGCATATAAATATTAATAGAGATACATAGTTGAAAGCTAATAAGCTCCTTTTAATTTTTAACCACTATATCAAAATTCTTAAATAGCACAAATAAGTTTCATTTAAGTATAAATAACACACTGAATTTTCATAATATAACTTATCATTTGAGTTTCACTCCCAATTATTTCGATATAGCCAGAACAGGCAATTTTAATTGTTTTTATTTAATCATGTCCTAATATTTGTAATTGTGTAGCTAGATTCGAAACGAAAATCGTTCGAATTTGTATGCTCTATGCACTGAAATTTTAAAGTGTTGTCTTTCGAATCGAAATACACAATAACCTTCCTATTATGAATATCTATCGAATAACTTAATTTATTAAAAAATAATTAATGAATTGATATTTATATTAAAAATGGATTTGTTACTGCTATAAAGCCTAATGACGCTGAAATCATGAACAACTCTGTATACTACACTTTTAAAGGATGTTCAACTATTAATAAATAATAATAAAGCTAAACTCTTATGCAATTAATTCACACTTGCCGGAAAGCAATCAACCCAATATATTCTTTCGAACTTGTGTCGTCAAAACTCTTTTAGTACATCGCAGCAAAGGTAGGTCTCCCGGGATGGTACTGGTATCGAAGCAATACCCTACAATGCACTGAGATTGGTTGCTAATGAAACCTTTATTCCTACTAATCCTGAAAATTACCATCCCATAACTATTTTCTCTATGATTTTTGAAGTAATAGAGAGTATTGTAAAGTATCATCTTGTTAAAAATATTTTGAGCTCAACCATTTATTAAGTAACCTACGGAACGGTTTTCGTAAAGGTCGATCTGTGAAAGATTATTGCGATTTCCTTTTGGAAATATTGTGTTGTTCTATTCATCAATTAGGCAAAGGTAAAATAGTAGCTTTAGATATTTTCAAGACTATCGATAGAATGTGCTATGGAGCACTACTGTCTAAACTTATAGTTTTTGGTGCGGGTAATCTTTCGATTCAAATCGAGCTTCCTCTGAGATCGCTCCATATGAATTTTTATAGATGTAGTCTTCTCCTATTCTATTTTGTATAATTTTTAATGATCTTAATTGATAAAACTGATTTTAAAGCCCTTGAGAGTTACTGCTGTATACTAACATAGAAGCATGTGAAAGTTCATGTGACGTCTCTATTGATGTGCGGCATAAGAACACAATGTGATGCTGCACCAAACACATTTTCAAGTGTAAAAAGATGCATTCAATTGTCGGAGGCAGTGAGTATCCAAAATGTCGGAGGCAGTGAGTACGCAAGGGAGCATTGTCATAATGTGGGGTTTGTAACGATATTTTATCGGTATTAGAACTGAATGTGTTCGAATGAAATTAGGAAACTCATTCCAAATACTGGTTTATTTTCAACCATATACGTTCCTTAAGAAGAACGCATCAATTTTTTGTTGAGAGCCCAGAGGTTCTTACGTTATAAGGTATGCCCACAAAAAAATTCACCATTCCAATTCTGTCATAAAGTTAAAACCATCATTTAAAACTCAACTAAACTTCCATTTAGTTGAATTGGGAAGTGAGTAGATATCTAAAGTTGGTCATGTTAGGTATGCAATTTTTTAAAAAATCGGAAACAAATCGTTTATGATTTGACAGAAAAAAATATACATATAGATAGTCCTTGTAAATCCCTACACAAAACTACGCTTACATGAGTAGGTTATCTCTAGCTTAAGAGACATTTCAGTCGAATTAATTTTTCACTCATTTTTAGCCCCGTTATTTTAACTTGGTGGGGTCAATATTGATCTAAATTTCTTTTAGAATATTACTCGGATTGCTTACAAAATTCTTAGTAATATTGCTGCAAGAATCATATAAATATATAGATTAGTTATATTAATCTAAAGTTGGAACTTTAAAAAAATTTAAACACGCAAAAAGTATTTTTTGACGGACGCCTCTTATAACGCCAGTATGACCATTTGAATGGAAAAAGTAAATTTTTAAAATACGTTTTTCCGCGTTGAAATTTTGGATATTTTAGTACAAAGTTTTTAAGTCCTTGAATTTGAGACAAATCTACCTATATTGAACTAGATTTATGTCAAATAACAATCTCCCCCTTAATAAGGCGAATACATGAGTATACTTTACCATAACTCGAGAACAAGTTGTCCGATTTAAACAACTGAAACACGAAAAGTTGCAGACAACAATTATCTTTCAGAACTATTCAGAAATTAATGTTTGAAAAACCAATTTTTCATGCAAAGTTGAAGATTTTTTTTTTCTGAAAATTTCTTTTAAGAAATGAAACTGGCAAAATGTGCAGTTTCTAATCCATTATCATAAAGCTGGTAAATACTATGAATAAAATAATATATCATCGAAATTTTATCCAAAATTGAGTAAAAATTGATATTTAATTTATATCTAAAATTAAGTGGAGACGCACTGGTTGGAAAAATAAATATTTAATATTTCTTTAAACAAAAATGGGTGGTTTAGATGGAATTTGATAATTTTCTTTCACTGTTTTTCTATCACGTATTGATTTTCTTTTGTGGGCATGACTAATATGACCCCCCTTTTAGGCAGTCACATTTGTATAACTCGAGAACGATTTGTCCAATCTATAGAAATAAAACTCAAATAGACGACGATTAGAATTATCTTCAAGTTATCTTAACATTATTTTTTTATCTGCATCTTTTGGTGTATCATTTATAATCGTACTCAGCGTTCTTGAATCATTGTGAAATATACTCGTGTAATGGAAGAAAACTGAAAGCACATTGGTATTTATCAAATTAGAATCCATTAAGTCCAACTATTCGTGTTTAAGGTAGGATTTTTTTTTTTTTGCCGACCAGTGTTATCGAAGGTAGATATTCTTCAATGGCGAATGATAGTTTTATTTTTTTTTTTTTTTTTTCTCAAAAATAACATTTTTCAAAAAGCAACTCTTTTAAGAGAATATATATTTTGAAATAAAAGTATACTTTTTGTAGAATTTCAATTCCAAGAATTATTCTCTAATGAAATAAATAATTGTTAAACTTTCTGCGTTTTCTTTTCTCTCCCCAATATTCTCTAATAAATAAAAAGTCCTTTAATTTTACTTTTTAGTTTTTTTTTTATTTAAGTTTATTTCTAAAATTTAAATTAAAATATTTTGTTTACTTTTAAGAATTTTTTCTTATATATATTTATTTTTTGTTATATTTTTTTATAGTTTTTCATTCGTTTCTCTATTATTAATTTGTAATCTTTAATTTACTCTTTTCCTCCGTAGAGTGTGTGTTTTTGAATATTTGGTATTCATTTCTCTATTATTATTTATTTATTATTATTATTATTTTTTTAATTGTTGGTTGTCATTATTATGCAAATATTTAAATGTTTATTATTTTGCTTTTAAATATAATAATTAACTTAATTTTGTGTTTTAACTGCGGCTGATTTGTTCATTAATATTTACTATTATTTGCTTTTATACTTTTGTAAATGAAGTTTAACAATAACAATTGTTCCTTTTGCTATTAATACTTTATACTGATGTTTCCTTAATAGGTTTATAACTGATATTATTTATAAATTATTTATAAATTAGCTTTAAATGGGTTTTTGGGCTGATTTAGTTTCATCCTCATTTTTTTCTGATTTAATTTAAGAGCAGTGGCTTTATTATTAAGCCTTTGTGTTTTTGTCAATCAATCAAATATAATTAACTATAATAATAATCAGAATCATAATTATTATTATAAATGTTTTATTTAAAATAGTTTATAATAAAGGGAATAATAATAATAATAATAAAAAATATTTAACACAGCTTTAAATAATTTGATATTTTTTTATTATATTTATTTTAATTTAATTTCCTTTTTTAAACGGAAATTTTTAAAGTATTGTTTTATAATTATTTTTATTGAAAATAAAAGGACAATATGTATGTATATAAGGTGTAAATACATATAAATATACTTAAATATATTATAGTTAAAATTTGTTCATAATAAATATTAAATCTGTTTGTATACATATTATAAGAGTAGTAGGAGCAATAAATAATGTTTATATAATTTTTATTAAATGAAAGGAGTATATTGTTATGTAATTGTTTATGCATACAAAGATTTTTGTAGGTAGTATGGGTATTCAGTAGCTGTAAACGGTCCTAAATGTAATTAAAATTTAAGCATATTTTATGTTTTAATATAATAAATTTAATTAATTGTTTTAATGAAAAGCAAAAGGGAAAAAAATTAAATTAATCTGTAGCTGCATCATTAACCCAGCAAAAACTTAACTTCCAATCTTAAAAGCAACAGTTCATTGTATGCATTACATTGCAGCCTTATTTGCCACTCCCAGCATTACTTATTAATACTGATATAAGTAGTTTTTATTAAACACGAAAATAATTGAATTTTTACGTAGCTTAGTTGTCTGGAACGTCCAACTAAAAAATCTGTATTAAAACAAAAAGTTCAGATCCCAACTGAGACAAATACTTTTTTTAATAAATAATGTTTATTTATACCCCTATATGAAAACCACTTTTTTACGCATAAAAATACAAGTCTTACAAGTCTAGCTTGTAAGACGTCAGACTAACAAGTATAAGCAGTATTGTTATATGTGAGTTCAAATCTCAACCGAGCCAAACAACTGTTTTAGTACCCAGAAAAAAACTAGTATTATAGCACCAAAATATGAAGCTGTTTTTCATATTATTTTCGCTTACAAAACACGTTATTTAATAGGCGAAGTTTTTGCTGGGTAAGCGTAGACAAAAAGCCTGTATGTAAGTTAATTAAAAAGAAAAAATATTGTGTTAAATTGAAAAAATCGCATTAAAATTATAAAGTTGAAAAAATTATCTTTTCATAGCCAATTAATTTTATATTAAAACTTATTAATTAAAAATAATGGAAAAAGATAAATAAATTAAATAAAAAAAACTGACATCTATCGGGATTTATTAAAAGTAAAAGTTAATAAATTCTATAATAATTAAATGTAACAATTTTTTAAATTACCCAGGGTAATACGAATTCTGTGGCACAGAATTTCTTAGTTAATTTTGATACACGTAATCATGGAGTTCTAAGCCTATAAATCAATTTGTTTATGACTTCTAGTTCTGGAGGTAAATCGTTAAATTATCTGTTGGATTAAAATACAAAAAAAAAATATAATTGAAACTAACTCTAAGTTATACTTAAATTATTTTTTAATGTGCCTACAGCCTAACCAAAAAAGAAATTTGAACATTAATTTTTGTTATATTTTTTTTCTTTCATACCATAAAAAGTATTTAAAAAACAGTTTTAAAAGCTTTTTGAAACTCATACATTAAAAAATTTGAAAATATTTTTGAACGAATAGAAATAATGAAAAGAAGTTTCAAAACAACAATAACAAACAAAAAATTGTTATTTCTTTTTTAATTTAAAATAAAATTTTAAAATATGGATTGTAATATGTGTAATAACAAGAAATTTTAAATAATAGTCGACTTCACAGCTTTAAAATTGACTTTTCAGCTTTTGCAGTTAGGTTGATAGTCTAGTTCACACACAGCAATTTTCCTTTCTGAAATTTTTCTATTTTTTCTTTTAAACTTTTAAATTCTGTACATACACAAAATTTTACTTCAGCATTTTTTGCTTTAATTGTCTTGATTTGTTTTTATTCTAAAGTACGAAAATGGAAAACAAAAAGAATTTCGAAGTACAAGCAACTTTGCTTGCTTTTATATTTTCTCTAGCTCTCTCGCTTACAGGAATTCAGCGTTTACGAAAGAAAAAATGTCTTCTGTGAACTCAGATATAGTGTCGGAAAAAATATAAATTAATTAAAAATTTTTAATATAAATTTTTATTTTGTTAAAATCTCATAAAAAATCAAAAACAATCAATAACGCTTTTTATTTTCCTTTATCATAGAATGAAATATATTACAAATAAAACAAGATATACTTCATTAAAAACGGTCCATAAATGTCGACTTTGTTCACAATTACCGGCCTGTTCCTTGAGGTCTAATGAAAAAATTAAAATAATTGAGAAATAATTTCAAAACTTAATAACAATCTGTGATACATATTTTAAAATTATATAGAAATTAATACAAAATCATTTGGACAAAAGTTAGGAAAATTGTTGTTTTTTTTTTTTTTTTTTTTTTTTTTTTTTTTTTTGACAAGATACCGTCATTTAATTGTGAATAAAGTTGGCATTTATGCTTCGATTTTAAAGAAAGTTGAATATTTATTTCTAACATACCCAGTTTTATAATATAGGAGAAAAAACACATTTTTGATCGTATTTGAAATTTTATTTATTTCGATACAATTTTAATAATATCTCTGAAACTATTAAGCAGATTAAAATATGATGTAGGTATAAATTGAAGACAAATACAAATCGAACTATTTGGTATTTCACTTAATCCTATCAGATACCTAGTTCTTGAGATATGTTGCCACATGTGATCTAACCTCATTTATCTTATATTTATAATTTAAAGCATTTTTCCCTTATCAGATCTTTCTGAAGCTCCCAGATCACGTAGAAAATTAAAATTCAGCTTACTTATAAAACGATTTTGAAATTTCTGTCAGGGTGCAGAACTATGCGGATTTAACTTTTTATTTAAAATATATTATTTTAAAATTATATCTAAACAGACTGAGAAATGTCATAAAGCAGAAAAATAATTCAAAAAAGTTCCTTTTATTGTTTGAAGATACGCAAGTTATCTCCGCTCCCTGATTTTATTTCATGAATTATTTTTTAAAGTAGATTTTTGTTTTAAAAGTTTAAATTTACTTTACTTATTATTTACGCTCTATATCATAACAAAGACAAATCTGTCTCTGTATTTCCATCATTTCTTTTCCTAATTTTCCACATCAATTTTTTATTATATAATATTGTTGTTTTGCCTGGAATCTGCAGGATTATAGAATTAAAACTCCATAATCATGTGCATGTAAATCCCATACCACAAAAATATGTTTTAAAAAACGTTTCTATATATCAGCTCCTTTTGTTATTCGAAAGCTATTTATTCTAAAATAGATCAAATTGCTAGAAATAGTAATATAGCACCTACCTTTAGTTATATAAATTATGACCATCTGAGTTCATTACAGTGCTTTATACAAATTTTAAAATAAAGTTTAATAAAACTTATCATTTATAAATTGTTCTATACATGATGTTTTAAAATCATTCAAACCCATAACAAATATTATAATTTCTCATTTTTGTTGATACTCCCTTATTAGTTTTAAAAGACATAAAAATAAAAGCAAAGAATTTATTAAAATTTATATATAATTTTATTTAAAATTTCTGAGAACAAACATGTAATTTTTAGAATTAAAACTTAAATAAAATTATTCTTGTAAGTAGTAGCGTTAACACAAAATTGTGGTGGCTGAAACCTAATACAAAAACATAAAATATCTATTGCACAGTGTAATGAAAGCGTGATTTCTTGAAAGTGAGTTTAATTATATATTTAAATTTTTTTTTATAATATTTTTTTTTTTGTTTAAAAATTTTAAAAGGAACTAATATTTATTGAATTTTAATTATAATAATAAGTTTTAATTGATTGATTTTGTCAATTTTCTTTTTTTATTAAATTTATAATTATTGCTTACTACTTTGCAATTTTTTGTTTAATTAAGAGCAGTTTTGTTTTTTTTTTTTTCTTTTTTGCGCTTAAATATTTTATTTCAAAAAAACACTCTCTAAGTGTTAAGTTTTTTTGGTTTTATTTAATTAAAAAGCCTTAAGTTTATTATATAGTTTTTTTTTAATTTTTATTAATAATAATTAAAAAAGAAAAGAAAAAACCATAAAATATTATTTATAATGTTATAATATGAAAGTGCTCTAAGTAATTTTTATTGATTTAATTTTGTAATATATTTACTTTTTAATATTTTTGTTTTTTTTTTTTTTTTTTTTGTTTTAAAAATTTTAGAACATATTTTTGTTTAGTGTTGTTGTAAGTTACTAATATTTAATTTCTTTTTTTTTCTTTTTTTTCTGATACATTTTTCTTTTTTCGCTAAATCTAAATATTATTTAATTTTTTTATACGTTTGTTTTTAATAATTATTTAAATATTAATAAATTTAGAATTTCATGTACAGTGTCTTGTTCACTTTATTTTCTTTAAATATATATTTTTGTTTTTGTTTGTGTTTTATATAACTTTTTAATGATTTTTTTTTCGAAAATTTAATCACGTTTTTCTTTTATTTTTTAGTTCTTGATATTTGTAATGTTGTATATTTTTTGTGGTAATTCAAATGAGATTTTAATGTGTTTTATATTTAAATATGTTGCCTTTTTAATATTTTTATTTATAGTAAGTAATTGTTTTTTTTTTATTTGTTTTTCTATTGTTAACGATCAACTTTTTTTTATTTCGAGTGTAGCGATTGCAGTTGGTTTTTTAACATAATTTCGTTGCTTCTTTTAAGTTTTTATTATTTTTCATTTAAATATGATTAATTGCTATCAATTGAAAATCTACTTAAGGTTTTCTGTTTTCTCAGGGTTTTTTAAATCTATATAGCAGTTGTTTTTTCTATAATTTTATTATTATTTTAAATTTCAATGGCTTTAGTTTGTATTTTTTATTAAATAGTTTTATAAAAATGAAAAGAAATTAAGAAAAACTAAATTCTATAACATTAAAATATTACCAGAAATATACAAGTCCACAATACCCCATTAAACAACTTATGCGAATTTGTATATTGCAGCATATTTTTTTAACAAATTTAAATATAAAAAAATTCAATTTATTTTAAAGTAATTTAAATAAAAAAAATAAATAACTTAGCTTAATTTTAGAAAAATAAAATTTCACGCCCATATTCACAAACAACTCTTAAATTTAAAATCCATTTTAAAACAATTTTTTTCGTAAAAATTTTATGTCTAAAATTTATTTTAAATTTATAATTTGTTTTTTTAATACATGGTTAGAAATTAATTACAAATAAAAAATTATTTCAGTTGTATGTGCATGAAACTATAATTGTTTAGAGCTAAAATTTTAATAAAAGAATTCATTGTACATAATTTATTTAAACTGTACACTTTAGCTGCATATTTTCCCAAAACTTTTAATTTGTTCATAATTATATGTAGAGTAATAATTTATACAAAATTTGTTTCTCTTTATTCTTTGAGAACAAACTTCTTTAAAACTGAGAAGGAAGTTATTTCAAAACTGCCTAAGTGTATAAGCTTTTACTGAAACAATTAAAAAATTTTTAAACAATAAGAATGTTATTTTTGTTAATTTCTTTAAAATATCTATTAATTTGATAAAACTAATTTCTATTTAAATTATAATTTCTTTTAAATACAATAAATAAACAATGAGTGACAGCATAATTAAGAAAATATAAATGACATTTATCCTTACCTACTGTAGCCTTGGTTCTTCATAGTTTCAAGTACTTATATGAAATTATGTGTTGAAACACAAGCTCACGGTGCTCAGTAGTAATAATTTGTTAAACTATTAGTCGAATTGAATTTAAATTGTTAAATAATCAAATTGTGACGTATAAACGTAGATGTAAACCCATGAAAAAATATATATTTTTTAGCAATTTTATCCGAGGTGTCTGGATTTAGGCCTATAAATTTTCTATATTTATATATACCGAAAAATAGGTAAATATATCTATTTTTATATTATCTTCATATTTTCTACAGGAACAAGTTTAGCTAAATGAAATTTTAAATTTTAGTATTTATAATTTCTAAGAAAAGTTTATTATGGATTTGAAAATGTATAAAAAAAAATGAACCGTCAAAGCTATCACAATAATTTTTTATGCACGAAAAAATAGTAATCCTTCTAACATATGGTATTAAAATTACATTAAGTATATATAAATAAATTAAAGTTAAATACTTTCCTAAAATATTCTCTCCTGTCTTTATTTTTCTATATTTCATTTGACACTGAATTTATATACACGTAGTTATTAAAACCAGTTTTTAGATTTGAAATATCCCTCGTGACTTTTTTTTCTAACCCGATGAAAAAACTACAAATTTTTTGTACTCCTCTAAAAGTCATGACTTTGATAATTTTTCACGGCTAAACGAATTGAGATAATTAAAACAAGTGCCATGATATTATTTTTGAATGTATTGAAAACTGTTAATATCTTTTTAACCACAAGAGATATCTCAGATGAATAAACTAATTTTTTATCTCATCAAGTTCCTTATAAAGGTTTTGAAATCTTTGAAACCGATTTTCATTTGTAGAAGTTATGACTTTTTGAAACTTCTTCATAAATAAAGTAGTCAACAGTGACACCATGTAGCTTATCTCGTATTATTACAGGGTAACTACAATATGACTTTTCTGAAAGCTTATGTCCTCCTCCGTCCGTTAATGAGCTTTAGAGAGAATGGTTTGAAAATAAAATAGATTTTTTATTAGAATGAATTCGTTGTACTTTTCGAGCTGGCTAAATATAAATTAAATAACAGACTAGCTGTCCGCGAGTTTCTGTTTTAGGACTATTGCTCATTAGTTATGGCTACTGCCATAACAGATATATGATAAGTTATTCAAAGCCTATAAAACAAAGTAGAGGTCTGTCTGTAAACTGGGGGGTGATTATGTATTTCGATTTGAAAGGAAATACATTTCCAATTTCAATATATAATACGGTTAGCTTCGAACGATATTCCTTTCGAATTAAGTTACTAAATTAAAACCAACACCACCCCCCCTCCCCCATCCATGGACCCTCAGTTGAAGGTACAATAGGCTGGCATTTTCATTATGGAATTATTATTTCTCTATCTGGATCAAAATAAAAAAAGTGCTTTCATCAAGTTTTTGGATTTTTTCATATTTCGGCCAAAGGAATTATATAAAAATTTAATATCGTAAAAAAAGGTATTTATGAGCCAAAAATAAAACAACTAAAATTTTGAGTTTTATACCAAAACGACCGAAATTTAAACATTTAATGTCTTTACATACAAATATTTGACGAAAAAAAAAACAAAACATAAGATTATCCTCTGACAGCTATACCGAAACTGTTCTCTTTGTTTTTGCAAAAATTCGAACTTGTTCGAAATTTGTTCGAATTTCTTAAAACATAGTTATGATTTATAATATATATATATATATATATATATATATATATATTTCTCTGCGAGAAGAAAGTACGTTTCGAATTAGTACCCGAAATATACACCACCAGAAATAGATAAAATTTTCAAAACACCAGGAAAGATTAAAAAAAATAAATAAATCTTTCTTTATGGCACTCACTGTTTATACGTAATTAAATAATTTGTATGATTTAATGTTCGAATTAATTTTCTAAATACTTATATGAGATTACATACAGATCTGTATAGTTTTTATTTTATTTTTTCGTTAAATACTTTATATTTACTATATAATATATATTTTTTCATTTACTTGTTTCTTTTTTTTTTTTTTGTAAATTTTTAATAAAATTTTAGAATTTTTTTATTTTGTTCATGATTTATTTTATTTCCTTTCAATTTTTTTTTTTTTTTTTTTTTTGTAACTGGCCTGTAATTTCATACAACTTGCTATTGCTCATTAACATTCTTGAATTTATTGCCGGGAAGACTGTTCAAAAGTTTATTTTTAAAATCAGTTTAAAGAAATTTTAATCACAACTAAATAAAATTCAAAAAAAATGAAATTAAATTTAATTAAAATGAACAAAATGTTTTTGCTTTCTTAAATTTTTACGTAACTTATTAGAAAAAATAAATCAACATTTTTTTTAGGTCCCTTATAAAGTAGATTTTGTTTTTCCATAATAGAAAATTAATTTATAAAATAGAAATAGTTAAATTATTTAGTTTTAAATAATTTTTTTAAATTTTAATTAAAAATAAATATAATTTTAACGACGTTGATGCTTGATTATATTCATAATTTCATTGACTATATAAATAAACAAAGGTAGCATAACAATAACTGCTGAAGCCTCTATAGTAGATGAACCATTGCAGCCATCCTCGGTACAGCAATAAGTTTGGGTTTCCCAAATTTCTAAAGATAAATAAATGAAACAAAAACAGGAAGACAATTTTCAATAAAAAATTTACAAAATCTAGTTCAAATTAATGTATTTAAAACTGTAGAAAACTATATATTTAAAATAAATTCGGAAACTTTAGACATAGACATAAATTTATTATACCCTTCACCACAGGTGCGAAGGGTATATACAAGTTTGTACAAGTTAATGTTTGTAATTTCCACAACTCCACAATTTTCGTCAGAAAGTTTATATATTATATATATATATATGTAGGAAATGAGGGGAAAGGTAGGAGAGAAGATCACCTAGGTTGACAGTTTAGGGATTGACTTTTAGTGGGTTGGGTTTAAGACGAACGGAACGTGACGGAATTGGGAAAGGGATATAAAAGACCGACTTAACGAACAGATCATTGATTCAATGAATCAATTGTAAAAGAGATCAAGTGACAAAGGATCATCAAGGGTCTTACAGTTTGGTTTAACTTCTTATTTTGAAAGTGTTATGTATATATATATATATATATATATATATATAAAATAATATATATTTCTGAAGCCTCTATATTAGCTAGGGACGTTGTTTTTCAAAGAAAATTTAAAATTTTTTATGACTTTTTGTGCTGAAAAAAGGAACTAAATCAGTAAATAATAATAAATAATAAGCGATATATCGGGCAAAAGGCATTTTTGACTTTTTGAAACTCTTGTTTCAGCTACGGATTATATAGATCGGTTATAAATATTTTTCTTAAATTTTCAAGCAACCAGGTTGGTTCATAAACAACCGAGTTGTGGGTCAAAAACTGAAAAAATATGTTAACAATATACACACAGAAACATTTATATTAAGCATTGCAAAGGCTATTTGTGTTGTTGTTTTCTGTATATACATACAAAAATATATAAATATATGCAAGCGTTACTTCTGGAACAAATATATGTATTATTTTTTAATATAAATAGGGAAATATTAAGGCATAATATTTCCTTCTACTTATTGATAAAGTGATCAAGGTTATAAAAGATTCGACACAGCCGAATATAGCGCTCTAACTTGTTTATCATCATTTTAGTCTTTTATTTCTTTTACTCACCTTTCTCAGCACATTCAGTAGCACAATCTCGTACAATTGATAGTTCGCTTACATATTTCTGTAAATAAATTAAAATTGAAAAAAAAAAATATTTAAATACAAAAAAGTAATTTGCTTATTTTAACTATATAATAGTAAGTTTATCTATAACATATAATTCAATAGAAAAAATGTATAAATAAATAATTAATTGTAAAGACCACAAATTGTAGCATAATCGCTTATAAAATAAGTATGTGTAAACACACATTTCGTCAGTGCGCCGACGAAAATTCCTATGTGTTTTTCAGGAGTACAAAAAACCCGTTTTATTTTGTCAATACGCAACCTTTTTATTTTTGATTTTTGTATTTTCCGATAAGATATCTGAAAATTTTATGCTTCGAAAAAATCGATATATATGTTTTGGCGTTCACAAATACCAAAAGAAAAAATTTTTTTAATAAGAAACTTTTAATTAATTTTTTAGTATTTTTGTTTTTTTTTTTTTTTTTTGTTAATCCCTATGTGAAGTAAAAAACAAAAAGAGTTTTTTTCTCAAGGAAATATACACATAAGACTCTTTGTAACTTCGAAACCCGTTGACATAATGGAAAATGTTTTGTTGGGTAAACGTATGACCAATAATGTTACAAGATGTGATAATAAAAAAAAATTAAAAAGATTACACTCTTTGCTAGTGCACCGACGCTTTGTTTATATATTTTGCCAAAAATGAAACCACAAACAAATAAATTTAATTAATATTTAAATAATTATTTTTAAATTACAATTGTTATTACACAAACAGGTTATAAAATTTCATATGGAATTGTAAAAGTATGTAATCAAGCACACATACACGTATACATGTATAACAAATGTATAGAGTTGTATTTAAATAAATAAATAATTTTGCATAAATTACAGATTTTTTTTTTAAGTTGTTAATATGAAAATTCATTAAATTTTATTACCAGAGTAAAACTTCTTAATTAATTTATTGAAGGAAGTATTTACTGGTTATTTAATAAATTCAAAAAGTAGCTTTATAAAGTGAAAGTCGTGGCTTATGCGGACGATGTGGTGATACTAGTATCAGGACTGTTTCTGAACGTGATAAGTGATATCATGTCAACTGCTCTGACTACACTCAGCGATTGGGCCAAAGAATGTGGACTAGGAGTGAATCCGGGTAAGACAGAGCTGGTACTTTTCACCACAAAGACCGAGATTCCGAGCTTCAGACTACCACGGTTAGAAAACTGTGAACTCACCTTGTCGGACAATGCAAAGTACTTGGGCATTATTTTGGACTCCAAGCTTTCATGGAAGCTAAACATTCAACATAGGGTTAGTAAGGCTACGGTAGCGGAGTTTGAGTCCAAAATTGACAAAATGGCTATACACTGCAATAGTACCATTCTTGTATATGGATCTCTTGTTTGGTGGACCGCTACTAGTAAAAGATACGTGGTGGATCAACTCTACAGGATACAAAGATCCGCTTCCATTGGCATTGCAGGTGCATTACGTACTAGTTCATCAGAAGCTCTGAACACTATATTGCACCTAACACCTACAGACCTACACGTTATTGAATCAGCAGTCAATAGTGCGATAAGATTATCTGCAACGGAAAGCTGGAGATCAAGAACGTATGAGCACGCGAGCATATTAAGTTTAATACCCCACAATTCAATCAATTTACTGACTATACAATTCCTCAGGTGGACTTCGAAAATACTATAAAAGTCATATTCCCCACCAGGAATGAATGGAGAAGGGGAAATCTTCTTCAACAATATGGAACGAGAATATACACTGACGGCTCAAAGATAAACTGCGGTATCGGCTCTGGTGTCTTTTCTAACGATCTTGGAATTAGACACTCATATAGACTCCCTGACGAGGTATGCGTATTCCAAGCGGAAATACTAGCGGTCAGGGAAGCGTGTAAACTAATTCGCGATAGAAATATTCAAGGGAATATTGGTTTATTTGTCGACAGTCAAGCGGCAATACTATCGCTCAAATCACCTAAAACTACCTCTATTCTAGTCAGACAGTGTAAAGAGGAACTGCTAGGACTAAGTCGACTGTATGACATTACTATAGTCTGGGTTCCTGCGCATAGGGACTACTATGGTAATGAACAGGCAGACGAATTAGCCCGGGCAGGCTCTGCTATGAATGCCATCTTATCGATTTCTGTCGCAATCCCGTTAGAAACAGTCAAAAGCAGAATCCAAAAACACTTTCTAGAAAAGGCGAAAAATAGATGGCGAAATCTGGACAAATGTAGAGTCACGAAAGAAACGTGGCCTACCTACAACGAAAAACGTTTAATACAACTCTTTGGCTACAAACGTAAAGACATCTCGAGACTAATAGCATTGTTTACAGGTCACTGTACGATCGGGAAACATTCAAGCAGACTTGTTCTCCCTTACAATGAATATTGTCGTAGTTGTGGCAATCGCGGGAAGGAGGAAACAGTATATCATCTTCTATGTGAATGCCCAACCTTTAACACAATCAGATATAAATTTCTGGGAAGGTACCAATTAGACAACCTCTGTGAGATATATGACACTAGACTCAGTGATATTCTTAAATATCTCAATGCTACAAGCTGGATCTAATTAATTTATGTTCTCATTGTTCTTCCCTACACTTTTATCTCATTTCGGACTCAGTACAACCCATTCACCTGGCGAGTAATGTGGTACCATCAAAACGGATTCTAACGAGTCTAATTGATTGCCCGTAAGGTTACGGGCTACCACATAAACCAACCAACCAGTTTTATAAAAAAAAAAATATTCCTCAACAAATGTTGTTGTTTTAGCTATAAACATATAAATTTGAACATAAATAAGAATTAAGTATAGATTAAATAGATATTTTGGTTTAATTATAAATTATTATTAGAAAAAGAACTAAATATTTGAAATGTATATCCTTGTAAAAAAAAAACCTACTTCCTAAAACAACCTTAATATTTAACCATTTCAAATTCGTATCCTAAAATCCCCATACAAAAAAAAATCAAAGATTTAAACATTAGCCAAAATTATTGGTAAGAGTACACATAGCGCCAATGTTAGAATTCATAAACCTTAGCACTTATATTTATGACTGCAATGGGACTTTATAGACAACAAAACTCATGCAATAAAATACGAAATATTTACCAGCAAACAACAAGAATAACAATAATAGTATAACAACAGCTGCACTATCAAAAGCTATCAAACCATAAAAAAGTGAGAAAATCAATATATTTCATACAAAGAAAAAATATACCAAACAAACAACAAAAGATCATAAAATATAAACAAAGAATACCCTACAGTTCTGGGAAAACAATTTATTGGGACACCAAGTTATTTACCATGTTATCCATATGTGGCGGATGTCAATATTTAGATCATAAATAGTTCCTTACAAGTAACAATGCTATATTGGATTGTGACAAATTTTAAGTTTAATTTTTTTAAGTTTTGGTTCACACTAGTCAAATATTTGACCAAAATGACGCATATAAAATATTTCCTAATCTTTCTTTTTTAATGGGAAAACATTTCTTACTGATTACTTATCATAGCTGACATTTTATCGAATTTTGTTTGACACTGTTTTCTCTTACAAAACATTTCAAACTATTGCTCACGCAATTTTAATCATATATTTGTCAAGTATGAACATAGCTCAAGTTTTGACAATTTTCTGAATTTTGGTAATCTTTTCGTTTTTCGGCGATTTTTTGTATTTTGATGATTTTTTAACGTTTTTATAATTTCTTTCTTTTTCTTTTTTCTACTTTGGCGATTTTTTTTTTTCTCTCTTGGTGATATTTTTCTTTATTCACAATGTTTTTTTTTTGGAAATTTATTTTAAATTTATTTTTTATGATATTAATTTTTTCAAATTCAGCATAAGCTCCCTGATTATACACAAAAATGACAACAATAAGAATAATTTTATGTTAGAAAAGTTTTTTGTCCATATCTCCCTTCAAGAAGTTGTAAAAACTGCTAAAATATCCCCGCCTTTTATAAATCAATTTTGATGAATGACAAATTTTGACACATATGTATATTGTAAATAGTCGCCATTCCAACCGACTCACAGTGGGGTAAAATCCTGAAAAATAACTCTTAATTTATTGAATGTATACAGCGCATTGTTTCTAACTTTATTGTAATAACTACCTCATAAGTACATAAAAAGAATTCTCTTTAAATTTTTAAAAAATTGTTAGTCTAAACCACTGTCCATCCGGCCGTCATCAGTAACCGTATATCGGTAACCAATATTTCTATTTACCTATAGGTCGTTTTAAAGACAATTTAAGAAGATTTGGTACGTAAAATATTATGGAGCTAATAACACACTCAGAGAAAAAATATAGTTGTTGTGACCATAATCTAAGAGCAATATATAATGATTGGAACATGTAGTCACCGCTAAAAATAAATGATTATAAATAATAATTGTTATGATTTCATTTTAACATATAGTGTCTAATTTTATGGTTCGATTTTTAATGTTCGAGTTTTTCATATTATTATGCCATCTTACTACATTATTATCTCATTGTATCAGATTATGATTTAATTTTATTATGTCATTATTCCATCTTATCATAGTATTATCCCATTCTATCATATTATTCTAGTTTGCAATAGTATTATCCCATCTTGTCATATTATTATCCAATCTTATCATATTATGATTCCATTTTATTACTGCATCTTATCATATATTAAAATGAAACACATTAATTAAACATTTTTATTTTTACAAATTGTTTATGACCCCATTACACTTATTTCAACATTAGAATATTATTTTTTCATTAATTAATTTCATTTATTTGTACCATCATATATTATACAAGACAATACAAGATATTTTATTAACCAAATCCTTTAATAGTAGTTAAATTGCTCGAATCACAATTTAAAAAAATTTGTCTAATTATCACGTATAAAATAAAAAATGAAGATGGAAAACAAACTTTAAAAACAAAATATATTCAAAAATAAACGGTATAAATTTTTCAACCATATTTTTAACACACATATTTAGTTGTAATATTTTACCTTTACCTTTCTTTCTGATAAAATATTCAAAAACATAACATTTTTTAATCAGCTATATTAAAATTTTAATTGAATGTAAACATTGAATAATAAAACTGAAACATAAGCTTTGTTATCATGAACACAGTACTATTAAAATTCATGAAAATTAACAATGAGATCATAATATTGTTGTAGTGTAAAATATTTTTCTTTTTTTCTGCATATAGACAGACTAAAAAATGTCCATATACTATATATACTATTATATTTTTGGGCCTCAAGTACTATAGCACCGCCTAGCTAGCCGGTATTGTCCATAGAATAAAAACCAATATTTTTAGTCGATTTTTACAAAAAAAAACTTAATGCACCGAACACGATTTCTAAAATGCATTTGCATATTTTTTTAATATTTTTATTTGAAAAAATTTTATAAACGTTCCAAATAATTAAATAGTAAAACTTAGATATAACGTATAGATCAAAACAATTTTTGATTATATTCTTTTTCCAACTAAATAAGAATAATATCTTAATGTGGTCAAGTATTCAAAAGAAAATTACTTATTTATGTATAATCGGTTATCAAATAAAATTTAAAAACCTAATTAGAAGCAAATTCAACCTATTTTTATATATATTTTGTATCAAATTGATAGAAAATGATTTTGTGTTTCAACTTACATCCCAAGATGTAGAAAATTTTTAAAATTCAAGAAAAAATTTATAAAATAAAAAACTAAAAAATTAATAAATTCGTTTGATATTATATATTAATAGAAGACTCCAAAATGTGAAGATTTGGCGGAAAATGTAAAAATAAATATTAAAACTATAATATCTGTAAAAAATTTTCACTGCGCTCAGTGCGTGAACTTTTGCAACAATAGCGAAAAATAATATAATATTCCTTTATACCTTCCCATGATCTTCAAGGCCTTTCTATGGTATTTTGGATATTTGCTAAAATTTCAAAATATTATAATCCTAAAATACATATATTTGAGAATTTGTTCATATATTTTTCACATATCGTCAAGAGCCTAAATTTTAAAGCGATAAATTTCTCATTACGTACAAAAATATTTTTAAATCTGTACTAAATATCGTTTAAACCTATTTCATTAATAAAGCTAAATTCCAGACTCTTAAATAACATTCCATATAAATCGGCTCTCTGATTTATTTAAGACCATGTAATACTGTACTCCCTTCTTTTAGCAGAGAGAAGGTAAGGCATTGCGTTCCATCACTTGATATGTAAAATAAAAGTTTTAACAAAGTATTTTTGAATTTCTCCTCTCTTCTGGTGTGACGGCATTATAATTTTATAATTATATGGTAAATCATTTGATTAGCATTTGCATGATTTCGAGTCAAAAAATTACTAGTAATAATTTCAATAAATAAAATTGGACAACAGTAACAAAGATAAATATTTCCGGTTCTATAAAATAGACACTATTCATCTTACATCTGTAAGTAAACTTCAAACTGTTTCAAATATGCACAATCCCTGCCAGCATTTGGAACACAGTTTTTTCATTCATCCACTAAAAAGTGTCTTTTTTGATAATTTTGGATGTTCAAAAGTAGAAAGTACACAAATTTGCAATAACAAACCACATTAGTATCGATTTTTGATTTAAAATAATTGACTTGGGCGACCGTTTACATTTCAGAGCAAGGAAAAATAAGCACGACATAATTTTGCTTAATAAATGTATAACTTTTAAATTAATAAATGTTATTTCTTATACTGTTGAATAAAACTTTTTTTTATATAAGAAAAAATTAATTATTAATTAGCGATTTATGTTTTTAAATATTTCATGTTTAATTTATAGTTATAGTGAGTTATATTACAGTTTCTTTAAATATAAGATAAACATTTAGCTCAATTATAATTAATAATATTTATTAGAAATATTCCAACTGTATTGATAACATGTTTATTATATAAAAGCGATTATATTTCGATACCTTCTTGATGTACATACTTTTCTACACTTCTAAATGATAGTATTTCGACACCCAAAGAATGCACTAAATAGCGTCATCCAAAAACTATTAAAACTGCGGCACATTTCTTCCCTCACGGTGACTCTTCTTCGATAAGAGAATGATAACATATTAGACTGTTATTAACTACATAAGGTGTCGTTTTAGTTCAAATTTCGATAGAAAATGTTCACAGGGATATAACTGAACAAACATTTACCACACAAACAAACAAACAAACATAAGTATTATCGATAAAGTTGTACTAACTGAAAAAGATAAAGAACAAATAAAAGTGAAATTAAAAGTGTAGGCAATAAAAGGCAATAAATTTTTATATTGTGTTTTTATTTTTTAAACTTTTTAATAGGGCATCCAGACCGGCGCGAAATTAAGTTCTTTCGTGATTTCGATCGAAATCATGTTGAAATTAAGTAATTATCCATATATTGTGACAGTCGCAAAACTACATCACTTTATGTAATTTGGGCGAAATTGCATTGAAATTACGTGCAATTCAGAACATGGTTGAAAAAAAAAAATTTTTTTTTTTCAACTGTGTATAACATGTTTCAACAGTTAGATGTAAAAAAGCACCTGACAGCTTTTTTCTCACAAAAAGAAAAAAACTAGTAAAATAAAAAAACTTTTTATTTAATTCTTACGCAAAAATATGACAAAAGATTATAAGCTGTTCACGAAATTACATCAATATCATTTAGCTAGTATGAACAGTCTGGATTTCGTTTGTAAATTCGGATTGAAATTATGTAATTTCATGCCGGTCTGAATACGCTATAAAGTTTATTTAATTTTTTTTTTTTTTAATTTAAATTTCATATCTGCTAATATATATTAGGAAAATCATGACTATGCTACAGTACTTTAGGGCGGAATCATTCCGTCTGAAATTGATAGCATTTTTGAGTGTAATGATTCCTCTAAAAGATTTTTGATTTATGGCCTTCTAAACTTTTCTTTTTTAAACCAAACTAGTCTCGGATAATTCGAAAAAAATAATATAAATATAGTTCGAAGCTCAATTATTTTTGCGTAAATATTTAGAGCATTTAATGGGGAATATTTTATTAGAAATTTCAATTCATCTATGTCCAATTATAAGCGTTCATTTCTAATCGGTTTTTAAGAAATAACATAAAAGTTGATTAAAACTTAGGCTTAATGGGTTAAAATGTTCTACAGAAATTTTATTCGTCGAATTTTGCTAAGGTTCACCAAAGGTGAAAAATTCAACTTATAAAAGAAGATTATCAATTTTGAATACATTTCTTATATAAACGCCTTAACCAAGGCAATGAATTATAACATAACATATAACATCATACGATCGGAAATCCTTTTGAGAATTTTTTCATTGAAATTCACCACGATCAGTTCATAAATGGCGGAGATGTTTAAAAAACCGGTTTTTAGGTTGTTTTTCGACTTAAAAATACTTCCGCACTCCGTGTTTATGTCCTTTCAAATAACTCGTTCCGCACGGTATCCAATTTCTCCGTTAGAACAGCCTTGATCACGAAAAAATTTAATTTTTTTCCTGGTCCATAAGAAAAGTTCCTTTGGGCAAGGATAAGCTGATGAAATTTCCCAATTAAACAAAACTATTTCCAGCAACTTACCTTAAGTGAAATAAACAACTAAAACTGTTAAAATTAAAAATTTTTTTTTGGAATAGACAAATTTTTCTCGACTGCGTTTATAAGAATATTCCACTGAAATGATAACCAATATATTCTGATTGCTAAATTAAAGAAAATAACAAAAGCAAGAAACAAATATTTCTTACATGAAAAAGCACCGTTATATTGCGAGTTATTGTAACAACACAACATTGTATTTGGTTAAGACAAAATATGCACCAGTGTAGTTGTTATTGTAGTTGTTATTTTCATGAGTATTGGAAAACAGCAACAAACTAAGATAAATTTGGTTTTTACCAAATTTTTAATGCTCCTATGTAAGCTATTATAGACTACTTTCTTTCACAAAGAAATCGATAATTTTTTAAAGAATTTTTGCGTTGAAAAAATGAACTCAGTCGATCCATTATTAACCAAGTTATAGCTCAAAACGCATTTTTAAATTTTTTGAAGCTCTTATATAAGATATAGACCCTGTTCTTGCATAAACCTATTTTAGAACGGCCAAATACGTCCATAAATTTTCCCCATAAACTTTTTTATTTAATTTAATATTGTCTCACATTTGTAAAATATTTAAAATAAAAGATATGCAAATTTTTTAAAATTACAAAGTAATAAATTTATTATTTACTTGCTTTTGCCGCTCTGTGTCGTTTCCTTTTTTGATGCGATAAATAATATTTATATGTAAGCCACTTGACCTATTTCTTATCAAATTTCGAATAGGGTGGTTATTCGTAATTTGATATAAAACATTTTAAGACTTTCACTGTAATAGGCCTTCAGATGAGAAAATTTATATACTCTTTGTATGGGAGCTACATCTGCTCCTAGGCCTATCCTTCCTATTTTCATTTCATTAATGCAATATGATAATACTCGTATGATGGTTGAGATCTCTCACTGTAATAGTGAGGGAATATTTGCTTTACAGACTGCAATCGAAAAATAAAATATCATATTTTAATTTAGGATAAAGATGTGGAAATTTTAAACAAAACGGTTCATCCATTTTAGAGTTATGGAAAAGTTGGCATAAAATATGTGCTTGGTATCCGAAGAAGATAAAATTGAAAAAATAGACTACTTTTAAAGTAGACATAAAATGTGAATGTGACGTTCAATCGAGAACGGACATAGCCTACAACTACCCCCGGCACTGGTACAATCGTGTGCTAAATTTCGTGAAAACTTACACCTTATTTTTATAATATATGATTTTATAATTTATATGAAAATATAAATTATTTAAAATTTTTAGTGTTTACATAAATATAGAATAGGTAAATATATTTGTAATTACACCCAATATATATAAATTATTTTATTTTTATATAACACATCTCAACACGGGTAAAGGGTATATATGATTCGATATAGCCGTGCTATATTCGACTTGTTTCATTTAATTTTTTTTTTTTTTTTTTTTTGATAAATGGTAGACTGGATGAACTTTAGAACTTCTTTGAGCCCCATTAATCTATTTTTATGTCTTTTCTTAAAAACGGACTAGAATTGACACCATATAATGAGGGATAGATAAATTGAAAGTTCGAATAAAATATTTTCCGTTAAATGCTATAACAATTGAACTTCAAACTACATTTAAATTATTTTTTTTTTTTCTACTTATCTCAGACTTTTTTGGTGTAGAAAAAATAAAGCTTAAAAGGCCATAAAACAAAAATGATTTCACACACACACAATGATCCTCAATTTGTCGCGTAGTGTAGTTTAAACCTCAAAAGTTTACTAAAAATTACTGCATCAATTCTATATATCATTTATTACTTGTTATTATATATTATTTACTCTTATAGCTACATGATTTAAACTTTACCATAATAGAATATAAAATCAAAGAAAAAATCGTATTTAATCTTAATTTAAAATACACAACGTTACACTATATATGACCGCAATATAAAATTTATTATAACCTCAAAAAAAATGTTTAATATCACCAATGTGTAATTATCACAAACTGTGACCTAAATCACCATTACAAAAATATCATATCTCAGTCACCTGTGTAATTAATTAAAATTGCAAGCAATTAACCTCAATAAAACACATAAATAAACACAAATCTCTTACATTCATACAAACGACAATAAAAAATTCTTTTCTCTAAATGCAACTACATAAAATCAGGTGTTATATTTGGATTACAATTTACATGACAATACACACTAATACACACTCATAAGTGCATACAAGTAAAATACAGATTATTATATAGCAAAGACTTAATGTTGTACATTGGACACATGTTCTCTAAGGACACATGTATGTTTTTAATACCAATGGAAAAAAATGTATACATTTGGACACCTCAAATGTAAAAGAAACAAACATAATATTATGGTGTTAAATACACTTGTAGTTGCATAAAACAAAATCCCATAATACATGTCTTTTAAAGTTGAAAAACTCGTTGGAAAAACAACTTTAACAAAGATTAAACTTGACTTGAAATTTCAAAGAAATAAAAGAAGTAAATATTGCACATTTATATGTATTTGTGTTTCCTGTTTATTCCAAAAGTGTTGGTGTTAAAATTGTTTTAAATATTCTCACCTCCAAATAAATATAAACTTGTGTTAGTGGTTTACACATAAACACAGATAAATAGATACACAGATATTCTTAAAATGTGTTTCCACTGTTTAGTGTCTGTCTTATTATGCAAACTAGAAATTATTAAATCGTAGAACATACCTATACGCTTAAGGAAGTATGTGGGTATTTCTTTAAACTCATTTACTTTTGGGGTTCAAGAAAATTTGAACATTTTTCTAATGGCACAACAACGCTATTTAGTATCAATATTAACTGATATTCATGAAACACGAATATATATATATATATATATATATACATATATATGTAGACGTTTAAAATTCTAAAAAATCATAATATTTTGCCTGTACTAGATCAATAAATTATCCAAAATACCCACTTTCAAATGTTAAATTTTATAAGAGAACACATAAGGAAATGTTAATAATGGTATTTTTGCATAAACTATTTACTTTTGTTTCTTGATCTGTGTTGCCATAGTGTTTTTTGAATTTAATAAAAATATTTAAACTTATTTTAATTTTTTTTAACATTTTCGTCTTACATTCATATTTATTTTCAATTATTATTATATCTATATTATTTATTTCTTTAAAAATCAGTGTAAATATGTATAACAACAATTTACAAATGTGTTAGTTTTCTGAATGATTAAACCAATAAAAAACAAATATTCCCAATCATCTTTTAATATAAAATTACTGGTTACGTAATAGTTATTAGTTATTAGTGTTGTTTTGACTTGTTCTGTTTTGATTAGGTGGAATTAAAAGTTATACTATTTGATTTTCATTTGTATTTTCTGGGCTATTTTTATACCCTTCACTATAGGCTATATACAAGTTTGTCATTCCGTTTGTAATTTCTACAATATTCATCTAAGATCAGGATCCTTATTGATAGGGAAGTTCATAAAACGATGTTCGTCTGTCCGCCTGTCTGTATAAATCACTTTTTAGAAAGCCCTAGTTATCAGATATATATATTTTTTTTCTACATCAAATTACAGGGAATATTCCTCACAACGTCTCTCATAAAAATCAACAAAATCGGATCATTAATGGCCGAGATATCGCTAAAAAACTGGAAAGGCCTCTAACAACTTGCTCGCTTCCGATTTTTCTAAGCCCCTATATAAGTTACTGACTTCGGAGTATTTTTGCAGAAGAAATGAACAAAAGTAACTGAGAGATCGTTCAAAATGTATTTTTGAACTTTTTTACGCTTCTATATAAGCTTCAGAATTCATTTTTGTACAAATCGGTTGTAAATATTTTTCTAAAATTTCGATTTTTTTTAATTAAACATATCGGTCCATAAACAGCCGAGTTATGGGCAAAAATCTGAAAAAAATTATTAAAAGTATACACACACAAACATATATAAAAAGCATTGCAAGGAGCCAAACAAATGCCTATTTAAAGGACCTCGAAAAATCCTATTTATTACGCAAAGTAAATGACGACACTTGCTCAAAATTTTACAGTGGTCTATTAACAGGATAGTACTTGATGCGAATAGTGTTTCATTTCATATAACTACGAGGGAAGTTCGAAAAGTCACGGACTTATTGATCTGCCCTCCTATATTAAATTCTTGCTGAATTGAAACTATTAGATGTGGATGTAGTTTAATGCTTTTTTGAAATTTTTATGTTCAACAAATAATTCAAATATGTATGAATTTTATTACTTATTTATGTATATGTGCATATAGCAACTAAATTTCATAGTCTAATGCCTTTTAGAAGTATTAAATTTAAAACGTTTTATATATTTAGGCATTGATTGCTAAAATATGTTTATGAATAATTGACATGATATTCATATGACTGACATCAATACCATGTGAGTTTATATATTTTTCAAAAAATAAATAAATTAAAAATACTTAATTATTTCTACACATGATACTTTTTAATGCACACATTGGCCTATAAAATATTTATTTTAGTTTATAAATTTAAAATAAATAAAAAAAATATAATAATGACATAATATACAAAATTTAAAATAATATGGTGAAGGCCATAATATTTCCACTAATAGTTTGAATTTATAAAAAAAAATTAAATTGTTTATAAAAGGTGATATAAATTAATGAATATTAAATTCGTGAATAATAAAATTAATTTATTATAAATTCTATTAATAAAGAAATTAAATAAAAATAGTATTTAATGTTAAATTAAACAATATTTTCTTAAGAAAAACAACAACAATAACTAACAGTTTTAAATATATAATTAAAGTACTTAACAAAATCTTTTATTGCTTTTCAGAGAAATGAATAAAACTCTTATTAAGTCATTCAAAAAGATATTGAACTGAATAGACATTTCAGACATTTTCAACATTTAAATGTAAAACATTTGCATTTCTAAAATATTCTAAGTGCTTATTGCTTGAATGTAAGTGAATTTTACACTTGCACATACATTTTAAATGAGAACACATATACATTAAAATGTATATCGATGGCCTATATTCAAAACCCTCTATCTAGCAAAACACAACTTTTCAGGAGACCAAAAAAACTGTTTATTTCTCTTATTTTCCAAATTTTCTTTTATAACATATAATTTGTTTTACAATATTGGCAATTTTAAAGAGAGAGTTTTGCACTTTTAATATATTCAATGTGTATAAATAAAATAACAATTAAACTAGTTAGTAATTTACAAAACCAACATAGTTCAGATAGGCTAATTTATTTTGAGTTCGGAGCAGAGAGAATGGTACCCCACATACAAAAAAAATAATAATTATTTTTGTAGTAAAAATGATTTATCGCTTAAATGAATAACTATTCGAGCAAATGTTTTAAAATTGTGTGAGAATAATTTCCTTATCAAGGATCGTAACTGATATGAAAATAATGCGGGAAAATCTAGAGAAAGTGTTAGCCCCATACAAGATAAATCTTAATTATCGCATATAAGGAACTATTATAGTGAAGATTTCGAGATATTGTGGGAATAATTTTCTTCAGAGGGTATTAGCCACCGTAGAAATTAAATATTTGTTATTATATATCTAAAGAATTGTTCAATCGGTTTAAACTTTTTAGTCAGATTCATATTCTGCATGTATAAATTAGTCAGAATTGATATATTTTGTATTTATATTATAAAAAAATAAAATAATTATTTAAAAAGATAGAGGGTTTTGCACTAAAAAAGAAAAATAAAATATTTATTTTATAGAATAGAGGGATACAAAAACGTTAATAAAATTGGAAAAACTAGGAATTTTCATTTAAAATTTATATCATATGAGAGTTTTTATGGGGAATATAATGGCATCAAAAACGCAGTTTCATGAAATTCTGAGATAGAGAGTTTTGAATATAAGTCCTTGATATATTACTTCAAGTTTTATTGTTCTTTTTCACTCTCTTTTTTCCCTCTCCCTTTTTATTTTACCTATTTTTATTGTGAAAACTAAAGTGGAAATTTAATGTTTATATTTTTGCTAAAATGCAATAAATGTGTAAATGACAGGACATGTTTTTGTGAATGTCTGCGTATGTGTGTATGTGTGTGTATTTCTGCAATATTTTTGTGACACTTTTAATGTAAAGTACACAAACTACTCAACATTAATGTATGTTTTTAAAAAGTGAAGAAAATGTTAAAGGTTTTCTTCAACTTAAATGGAATCTGGGAAAATTTTATGTTAAAAAACTAGAAAAATATTTTAAAGTGAAGGTGGGTAACAACAAAAAAACAATCATAATCCATAATAAGCGAAACAAATAATAATAATAATAAAAGTAATTTCGAAATCATGACGTCAAGGGGAAAAATGTAAAAAAATATATGAAAAATCAATTCATTTTTAAAGAAAACTTTTAACTTATAATTTTATAATTTGATATAAATTGAAATATAAAGAAATGTCCTGAGCTTAATGGTTAAACTGAGCTGCTGTTTTTCTAATATGATTTTATATATATTTTTGCCGTCTATATTAAAGTTCCCCCTGATATCAATCACACTTAAATTTAGCTAAACAATTTTTAGAAAAATTATTTGCTACATTTTTTTTTTCATTATTATAAAAAGGAAATTCCTGGATGATAAAAGAAACATTGAAATTTAGACAAAAAATTGTACCAATGAGTAGCATATCTCTTTAATAATTCTAATTGTTTTTATGTAATTATATATTCAAAAATTCACTCGCTGGCGTATACTTAATATTTAATATTTTCGCCTATTCAAATTAATATATATTACTCATACGCTCTAGTATAAACTAACATTTTTTAACAGCAAGACTTAATTTCAAACCCAAATTTTATAGAACTCCCTTCATAATACCATTTCTTCCTCTAAAATTTCATCATTAGCGCTTTTTTCAATTATTGCAGAATAAACTTTAAATTAATTAAACTTTTTTCCTACAAACATCTTTACAAGTTTCACAGTTAACTAACTTTTTGCAAACTTTTTTTTTCTAATTTGTTCATTTTACTTCCTACAATCAATACATTATATATATATGAGTATGCTAGTATATATAAGAGAATATATATAAGTATATATAAGAGAAAATAACAGAAACTACATAATAACTTTTTACCAATATTGAAAAAAAAATAAAAATAAAATGGAACTAATTAACATAGTTATTGACACTTAAGGTTAATAGCAAAAATGACTTGAAAATTTTTATAACAGAATATATAATTGAAAAAAATATTCTTTATCTTTATTTCCCCCCCCCCCCCCCCCCACTCTATAAACGAAAAAGAAGCGAAAAATTAAGGTGGCAAGGAAGTGCTGGTTGATAAACTTTATTTAATGTATTCAAACATTTTTAGAATAGTTTAATATTACGGTGAACAATAAAACAATGCGCAATAGTTATGTGATAAATTTAAAATATTTAAATGTTTAATTTATTTTCTATAAATCTTTCTAACAACAACACGAACAAAAAAGTACTTTTTCATTACATCAAAAGTAGACCTAAGTGTATATTTTGCAAATAAAAATGAGTAATATTCAAATGACAAATGAAAAATATTAAAATGAAATTCGAAAAGTTGATTTTAGAAATTTTAATGAGCATTTAAAAAAAATAGACACATTGGAAAAATTATTACTTTATATTTTTCAATTAACACAGATGTTTCATTTTAAATAAAATAAAATAAAATTTAAGTAAGAAATTTTTCTCATTTAAATTTTTAATTCATTCAATCATTTACTTGAAGCATCAGTTATTTCTTCTAAGAAAGTTAGTCGTTATTCACCGATGTTTGGACATTTTTCTCATGTTCTATTTTCGATAATTTTATAATATGATTATATAAATTATGTTTATAAATCTGAGTTAAAATAATTTTCCCAATTTCATTTAAAAATTTCCCAATTTTGTTTGGATTTGCCTTAATTTCATTCGGAATTTTCTCCCTTGCATTTGAATTTTTCTCAATATAAAATAAAATTCTTAATTTCAATTGAAATTTTCTTAATTTAAAATGAAAGTTCTCAATTTTAATTAGAATTTTCTCAATATAAAATTAAAATTTTTGATTTAATTTGGAATTCTTTCAACATTGAATGGAAATTCTCAAATTCATTTGGAATTTTCTCAATATTATGTATAAAGTCTCAATTTTAACTAGAATTTTTTTCATTTTCACTTAAAAATAAAGCGGTGATAAAACATTATATAGAAAAATATTGTAACATATCTCGAGAACAAATTGTCTGATTTAGTTTAATTGAAATACAAAAAAAGGTTAATTTAAATTACCTATATCATTTTTATTAGCTCAATAGTTCTGAATAAAAAAAAATCGAAAAAAATTTTTAATTTAAAAAACAAAATTAAAAATCGTCAAAAATAGTATACAAATTTGTTTATATTATTATAAATCTAAATTTGTAATAAAGGAAATAGTTTATACTTGGCAAAAACCAATTCATTAATTTTGACTTTATTTTTGTACTTTGTCATTTTTGAAACTCTATTACTATTTTTGCACTAAGGAAAGACTAATAATATCGAATTAAAGACTCAAACAATAATTAGTTTTGAATTTTTATCCACTTTGGAATAATTCGTGATTTTTGTCTCATAACCTCACTTTTTAATTTGGAATACACTAATCTATGCTCTACTTAGAGGTTTTCAGTTAAATTCAAAAAATAGTTTTAAATATAGGAGATCTTCTAAAACCTGATTTATTTTTTTAAATGGTATCTCAACATTTCTAATATCGAAACAACACTAGTTGAAATTTCGTAACGTATAACCCATATACTCCAACAACTAATCGGCAGACATAGCCAAATAAATTAAGTACTTGACAATCTTTTCCACCATACAATTTTAGTTAGTTCCTGCTATATTAATTAGTACAAATTGACAGTGATATCCCTAAGTAGCATCATTTATAAATTATCCGTAACATACCAGCAAATAAACAACCGAATGTATATAGTTTTTAAGATAATTTACATAATTTATTCTTATTTGCATTATAGTAACCTTGTGATTATGTTTTAGTTAAATTTTGTGCAAAAATATTTCGCAACCCTTAATTTCCTAACAATATCGCTGAAAAGATATAAAAAAATTCTATAAACTACTATAATCAATTAGTCACTTATATAAATAGTTAGAACTTATTACTTTTTTCCATTTAATAGTTAAATTTATTGCAAATTTAAAGTATGTAATTACTTCTCACAAATGTACATGTAAGAATTATAATTGGCTCCATTATAAATTAAACCATAATTTTTAACCTTATTTTTCTTATAACTTAGTAAATACTACTGCGATCAGTATAATATTTTATACACATATTATTTTGATTTGTATCAATTTCTGAGTTACTGAATTTTGAAAATGATAAAAAGTACGTCGGATCATCCTTTAACTCATGGTGTCTCATTAAAAAGAAACATTGTTGTTTTCATAACCTACGTTTGTATAATATGTAACAGGAATTCTCTTTGTATCACTGCCATAAGTTGAACTGTTTGACTCATCATTAATTTCTGATCGCTATCGATATAACGATGTCAGTCAGTCCCTCTAGCTGGCACTCCATGTAAACATTTTGCGCAAAGTACAGGCTTCCATATGGCCCAAATTTATCTCAGTTTTAGTGAACTTTGACATAAATAAGTAATATATAAGCACAAATCAGTAATCAATCACACATAATAATATAGGTTATCACATGATCGTTTTTGATCTACTACAGCTTCCATACTTGTTGTAAATAATTTATTTATTTTTCCTTTCCTTTTTATTTCTTTTTAATAATTTTTTAATTTTTTTCATAAAATTATCAGAACTATAAACAGATTAAAAAATGAATAAGGGGTGAAACACAGGCTAGTGGTGGCGGTAGCGGTGGCTGTTTGTCGTTGTCAGAAAGAAGTTCAATTTATATGAAGGCTGAGGCGAGGACAAAATTTTAATATATGTTTTGTTTTACTTTATCTATGTTCTTTACTCATAACAACAACAAAACTACACGCATAAAAATTAAATTCTCCCTCTCTGAAACTCCATACATAAGAAATATATCTTTTTCTTTCTATTTTATATAAATTAAATGTTAACATTTGTGATTTATTTTGCAATAACGGCAACACCGACAAAGAGGGAGATTTTTGAGTAAACCTTGTGAAAATAAAATAGATTTTAATTTTGGGCGGGTTTAGCTGTTCAATTTCAGTTGCTAAATCTTTATATAAAAAAATTATCTGCTAGCTTTTGTTTCAGCACTAATTTGGAGATAATATGAATTAGAATTTTTTGGTATTTTGTCAAATCAAAACGGTCGATTCATTTTGGAGATATGTTGCAATATGTAGTGCGACCTCAATTGAAAAAAGTGATTTATAAACTTAGAAATCCTTGATCATATGTATCTAAATTGACTGGGAAATTTCACGCCACAGAATTTGTGTTTTAGTATAAATATTGGAGGTTTGTCCAAATTTCATATAATAAATTATTTTAATTCTTCTAGCCGCTGTAGTGTACCCCACATATAAACACACATAGTGGACCACACAAGTCAGCATATATAAACAATGTATAAAACAAATATATATTAAATTACAACTCACATTGTTCTATACTTAATGCAGACTAATCATAAACATAACTGAGCGTCACACTTATAATTGAGTGTGCTTAAAATATGAAACATTGTGATTGGTCAAGAAACTAAAGTTACTTGACATAATAGATAATTACAACACTATGATATCGAACGAGACCAATGTAATATGTAATAAAATATAATAAGTTAGAGAAGCTAGGATTAAATCTGTAAATTAATATATAAGCATCAACAATAATCAAAATAAATTAGATTTGAAATTTAAACGTAGACTGGCATACTTGGCTTGTTTTATTTGAAATCTTATCTTTTGGCAGTTCCTTTGAACGCCTACAATTAAGCGGATCCCCATGCAGCTGTATAAATATAGAACTGGGCTATAGGGAAAACTTTCTCTTATAATACTACACGACAATTATAATTTTAAAACATTCTTCAGCAATAACACTACATGGCGATCCTGCCTAACAACACTACACCGTACATGGTGACGAATACTTATAATTAAATTAAATATTTAGATTTTAATTCATTTATTTTAATAGTACATGGTGGCGTATAATTATTATTAAATTAAACTATTTCAATTAAAATTAGTCATACGCATAGTAGTAAGTATACAAAATGCAATGCTATGTGATGTAAAATTTCATGATACTAATTTGGAGATAATATGAATATAAAATTTTATAATCGGACAATTCAGTCTGGAGATGTGTTGCAATATGTGGTGCAACCTCAATTGAAAAAAGTGATTTATTAGCTTAGAACTCCTTGATCGTATGTATCTAAATTGACTGGGAAATTCCTCACCACAGAACTTTGGTTTTACATATTATGGTTTTATCCAAATTTCATATAATAAATTATTTTAATTGTTCTAGTGATGAATACTTATAATTATATTAAAACACATATTTAGATATTAATTCAATTATTCTAATAGTACATGGTGGCGTATAATTATTATTAAATTAAATTATTTCCATTTTAAATTAGTAATACGTACAGTAGCGAGTATAAAAAAATGCAACGCTATGTGGTGTGAATTTTGCCTGCATACATTTTGCATATAGCGAGACCCAATGTAACAGCACTATTGTGATTTTATTATTTTATTATTAAACGTTTAGTAAAAGCTGTTGTAAATTTGAGCGATCAAAAAAAGTGCGACTCTAAAAATCAACATGACTTTTTAAATTTCGATAAAAATTTAAAGCTATAGAATTCGAAAATATAGTCTTGTTAAATACCATGATTTTCTATTCTTACGTATAGACTAAAATACATGAATTCTACAGATAATACAAATATTATAAACAAGGAATAATTACACTTCCTATTAATATTTTTCCTATTTAATATTTTGGACAATTTTCCATAAAGATTGATATTTTTGAAATTATTTTTTTTTTTTTATATTGATTTAAAATCTTACAAAAATTTTCCATGACAAGCAATCAAATATTCATGATAGTTTGGCTTAACTGGATAATTTATAATTGTATAAGAGCTTTCGACCGAAGAAATGCGATTAGTTTCGATCGTCCTTGTGATGAAATCAACAGCTAAATATTGTTAATATTCGATAAAGCAATAATGTTTAAATATCTCTTGATTTTGGCTTTGTAACAAGTTCTAACATAGGGAAAGACAATTAAGAATTTTACCTATTTGGTCACTCGTTATATGTCAAATAATTAAAATTTCATCTTTCATGATTATTGGACTGTTACACTTTTTTACTATTGGAAATTAATACTTTGAAATATATGAGTTTAAAGTCAAATTAATTCAATCTGTCTTTCCATTAAACAGTACTCGTTACAATAATAAATGACCTGCCTCTAAAAGTAAAGGTGCCAGTTTGATTTTAGTAAACAATATGTTGTATGTTAGAAGTGTTTTCGGTTACGATATTAATATCATTAAATGAACAATTGGTGACAATATTAGCTTTAAACGGCCACAGGTGTTCATTCCAATAATATCAAATGTCTACTGTTATATGACTTGTATCGATATTGCAGGCATAATCGTTTCAATATTGTGTCTCTAAGATCATTTTTAAAAATTCCCATACTAGAACTCCACATCAATATTATTTCAGTACCATCATCATAATGTAGAATAACAATATTCCTAAATTCTTAAAAAAGAATTGGGAAAGAATATTTTTTTAATTTTATTAATATCCTAAATTTATGTATATTAGTAGTAATTAATGGTAGTGCAATTAAGTTATAGTTTTCAGCATTTTTGAATAATTATTTTTAGCAAAATTTAAAAAATTCCCTTGATTTTTTGAGAGTTGCATTTTTTTTTTTTTAATTTAAAACTATTTTAACAAAATTTTTAATAACTATTCCTAACTATGTGTAACAATTCGGAACAATATTACATACAATATTTGGCTAAGGCCAAAAAGAATAAAACCACAACAGAATTGGAAAATTTAATAACGTTCTAGCCCTAATCAACACGATAAAAAATCTTATAGCCTAGCGTTGCATTTTTATCCTCGCTACTGTATAATGAGGTAAACTAAAACATTAAAAAAATTATTATTTTTTTTTTTTCGATTTTAATCCTCTTCAGCTAGTGGTATATGGTAACATATAATACTTATTACTAAATTAAATTATTTCGATTGAAATTACTCATACGTATAGTCAAATGAAAGCATTAATTTAAACTAAAACTTTTCATATAAAGCTCCACATAAAATTTACAAAAAAAAAAAAAAAAAACACCAAACTAAACCAATGCATTAAATTAAAGATTATAAACAAATTCACCACATAATTTATTCAATATTAAACATCTACAAATCAGTTTAATACAAAATCAAAATTTTCTTATCAAACATACTCAATATTTGCGACAAGATTTCATTGCTCATTTCTCAAAAACTTTCAATGATAAAATAAATTTATGCAAATATCAATTTGTTTCATAATATGCAAAACACATTGACAATAAATTTTTCAAAATTACTCATTGATTTTATTTTAAACTCTGAGTTTCAACATGATTATTATTCATAGTCAAAGTTCATATAATAACATCTATAACAAATATTTTCCAAAATTATCATATTTTCCTATATGTATGAACACAAAATTAAATGCGATAAACATACTCGTAAATACACAAAGAAATTTTCCAAGACATATTTAAATCAAATAATAAAGACTTTCTTTCCCCTAAGAGATGCATAAAAACATTCTACATTTAAACGATTCAATATAGAAAATAATTAAGATAAAATCACATTCATTTAATGGAAGAAAGCAAAAAAGCTTGAAAAAACATTTAGATTTTTTTTTTATCGCCAACTTTAAATATATGAATGCGGTGGCTAAAATGTTTAACTTTAATTTTGTATGACACTTTTAACGATTTACATTTTGCATATTCATGCAAAATAAAACCTAAACTAAGAGAAGAGATTTAAGAAGCTTATTTTCCTTTTAGAGATTTAAGATATGAATTTTGTTAAGAAAAGCAGACAGCTGTTACTCACATATTCATGTTTCTATAGCAATATAAACAATGATTGATACAGTTTGTAATTGAGATTTAATCAACAAAAAAAAAAATTCTAATAAAAAGAGAAAAGTACTTTGTCAACTTATGAAGTTTAAAGGAATGAAATGTAAGTAAAATAATAAACAAATATAAGACTTTTTCTAAAAAGATTCCCTCTTTTAATGATGAGCTGATATTTTTTTTCTAAAACATAATTCGAAATCACTCAAATATCTATAACAAGGTTCTCACTAAGATTAATCTCTCTTGGATCTCTTATTATCGACTCCTCTATTTTTACCACACCCTTCCTTTCAATAGTAAGAAAATCCCTTAAAGAAGCTAGAAAAAAAATTTTGATATAGAAAATCTGCTTACAATTCTGAGTAGCTTATTTTTTTATTATTTCTTGTCCCCTTATTTTTGCTTTACGCTTTCATTCCTTACCTCTTACTGTTTACATATTCCATTTTAGCCAGGCTTGTTTATTACCCTTCTGCTATATCTTTAGAAATCTCTACTTTACTTATTTTTCCTTGTAAATTGGCAATAGGAAAACATGATGATAAAAAGAAAAAAATATAAAAGTTGTATATGTGTCCTTTCAACAGATGTTTTATCATTTACATAAAGTATTATGTAAAAGGAAATAACACACACTCATATTCACAATCATAAAAACCTTGAAATGTTGTTTTGTAAATTTTTTAACAAAATTATAAAATTTAATTTATTTTTACATTTTACTTAGGAATTTGTTTATGACTTTAAAATGAATAAATCTAAAATGACGAAAAGCCTTTTTAATCCTACAATTATTATGTAATAAAAAATAATTTTGTTACAAATTCTATTCAGTTCTATTGATGCTTAGTTCTCAATATGTTTTTTTTTTTCATAATTGTTAGAAAAATAAGGTACAAGGATTTTTATTTATGCATGTGTGTGTGTATTTTTTTATATTTTAGGAAATTTTATTTTTAAAACCCATATGTTAACCTAAAGTTATTAAAAAATATTTTAGGGGGATTTTTATAAGAACGTTAATTAATTTAGAAAATATTATTTATTTGAATACACGAGGCAACACTTATTCTGCGACAGGAGATTTCATTTTAGATACACGTGATCAATGAATTATAAGTCTATAAACCACTTGTTTCCATTGACTTTACATCCCGAGCTAAACAGTTTTATATGAGAAATTAATGAGGTTGTACCATATAATGTAGCACATATCTTATGAGAGAAATGTCTGATGTGATTTGATTAAACAAAATACAAAAAAAAATATAATTCAAGTTACCTTTAAGTCATACCTACTTAATTTCTTTAAAAAAAATAGATATTCAGCCTAACCACATTAGCTTTAAAGTCGATTTTAAACCCATAAAGTCGACTAATATTTTAAATTTCTTGCATTAAACCATTTTTCAAACTAAATTTTAAAATTTCGCCTTAAATTAAAAAAAAAAGATTTTCGTCTTTTATTATTTTGAAAGCTTATGAATATTTTGTTTTATACACAGAGAGAATAAAAATTCCCATATTTGAAATTTTTTTCATAAATACTATGAATCGAACATGCCTTTTTTTCTCAAACTTTTTTCATAAAAAATAAAATGTTGTCCATAGATATTATTAAATTGTACTTAATGATAATATTGTGAATTTTGCAAAAATGCAGCTAAAATTTTAATTTAGTTTTATTAGATTTGAATCAAATTCTAAATAAAAGTACTTATGCAAGAAAATATTAACAATAAATCCCTTTAATTGGCAATTTTCCAATAAAAAGCTGTTAAAAAGTAAGGATTAAAAATTTGCATAAATTTGCTGCTTCTTGACTTTTGATTCATTTCAAAAAATGAAAAAAATGTTAATAATTAAGAAATTATTCTCAGATATCATAAACTAAAATCAATTAAAGTAAGTTCTTATATTAATGCACAAACTTTTTTCTGTGTAATTTTTTTAAATTTATTTTTATTATTTCTATTCATTGAAAAATATTTTAGAATTTTTAAATGTATGAGTTTTAAAAAACTTCAAAACTTCCTTTTTAAAATAATTTCTATTTTAACAAAAATAAAATTTTAAATTTCTTTTATGGTTGGGCTGAAAGATTATTATATTTCAAAAAATTATAAAAACAGAATACTGATAAGCTTTCAAAACAATCAAAAACGAAAAGCTTTTTTTAAATTTGAAGCCAAACTTTAAAACTTGAAAAATATTTTATGGCAAGAAAATGAAAATAATAGTCGACTTTATGGGTTTAAAATCAGCTTTTAAACTTTTGTGATTAGGCTGTTTAATTTTAAATTTAAAAATAAAATTTTAATTTTTGATAAGAAATATTAATGATCACAAATCGTGGCATTTTTTTTTTCATTTAAACACTTATTTACGGAAACAAAGAGGTAAAAGATTTTTGGTATTTTTATATGAAGTTATTATTTTTGGTGCGAAATATAAGTGATAACAAATCGAGACCGTTTATCCATTTAAATGACTATCGAGAGTTTAAAGATTATTGGAATTCTAGTGAAAAATTTTGGTTTTTGATAAGAAATATAAATAGTCACAAATAAAGGCATTTTTCCATTTAAACTCTTATTTACGGATATATCGAGGCTTAAACATTTTTGAAGATTTTCAACTGAAATTTTGCACAAATCGAGGCACAATACTTACGGAGATATCAAGGATTAAAAATTTTTTTAATATCAAAATAAAACTTTGATTTTTGTTAAAAAAATATATGTGATCAAAAACTCGAGTTACAAATTGAGTCCCTTTCACCATTTAAACTGAGATAATGAAGATTAAAGATTTTTTAAAATTTAAAAATAAAATTTTTATTGTCGGTAAGAAACACAAGTGATCACATATTAAAATATATCAATGAAAAGTATCCCAATGTTCCCATTTCAGATGAAAAGTTCCTTTTTCAGTTTTTTGTTTTTCGATACTTATTTTTTTTTTCTTATTTTTAAGAGACTTCAAATTTTCCAATCAAATTCCCATTACTATATATAAATAAGTTTGAATTTTCTTAATTTTTTTGCATAAATATATTTAATGAAATAAGATCGAAAAAATAATATATAATCCTCAAGCAGTTATGCCGCATTGGATTCCTCCGTTTTTTCTTTTTTTTTTTTAATTCTAACTTTCATTTTTTCATCACGATCAGATCAGTACCAGGGGGAAAATTTCGGAATCGTTGCCTGAAAACGAAGTTAGTTCTCATTTCATGTTAAAACATTTTTTCAATGTACATTCTAATAAAATAAACTATTTATTTTATTGTAAAAACTGAAATGTTTATATTATATTTCTGAAATAATAATGTGCTAATAATTTTTGATTTATTTATTTCAGTTCTTTATAAATAAATATATTGTTGTTTTATTTTCATTCTTTACTCAAAACCCATACAAACCACCCCCCCCACACACACACACACACAAACTCACACATTAAAACTTAAGTACTGATATCGTTTAATTCCCATAGCAATTTTCCAATTTTCTTCTTTTATTTTTACCACAAATAAATAACATTTACTTTCTTTCCATTCATATGAAAATAACAGTAGTGTATAAATCTTAATGTATTTTCAATATTTTTTACACACTCATATACACGTGATTACTATAAAATACTTGCATTTATATATTTTATATACAGATGTATTTGTACCTATAGATACACACATACATGTAAACATGCCATTTATACGCTTTACTGATTTCGTATAATAAACATTTAATGGTTTCATACTTGAAAGAATCAATAGAATCCACTTCATATTTAAATTAAAAGATTTTTTTTCCCCTTCTCCTTGATATTTCCTCTTCTCAACTTTTGACATTAAAAATATCGAATAAAATTGCAATAACAATATTAATGTAACAATGGTAAATAGCAAAAACACTTGGTAAAACGTGCTAAATCTTAATTGTATTTAATTTCAAATTGAATACAAAATCATCTCTGTATCTGTATGTTTTGTGGAAAATTTTCTATAAGGGGAATCTTTAATGTGAATATAAATGAGTAAATATGGTTTTGTATGATTAGAACAAAAGAAGATTTTGTGGAATCTACACTTTGTTTTTTAATCTAGACATATTCTGTTAATTAACTTTTAAGAGAGGGAGAGAGAGAGAGATAGACTATTAAGAGAAATGCAGTATTTAAGTAATAAAATAATTTATATTATTTTTTTTAATTTATAAAAATTTTATGAATAAAACTATAATAATTTAAAAATATCAAAATTCAATATTTTGCAAACTGTTCATAAATTTCAATATCAACTTTCAAATTCTTGTTTATAAATTTATCTCTGGGGAAATTAAAATCTTATTATAATTTTTCAATAAATATTCATTTGCTACTACTACAGATGTTCACTTTATTCATACATACACACAAATCCTCACACCTCAATAAACAACAGAATTTTCAATTTTGCAAAATTTCATTTATGGCCATAAATACATATTTATTTATGTATGCATATATTAATTCTTTTACTTCCTGCAACTCTTCTCAATGAACTTTCAATTTCCTTCTCTACACAATATTTCTGTAAAAATGAAAATCAACAAAAATGGTTAAATTGAAAAAAAAATCTGAATTATTGTATGATTTGATTTATTGATAATCTCTTCTAATAACATTATTTATGTTGGTTAAAATGGCAACATCTTTTAACTCTTTTCATATACTACATGATTTAAACCACTAACAAAATACTAGAGCAAACCTTACCTACCATATACCGTTCTACTTATTTTACTATTTTCATATATCTGTGTGTATAGATATCTATGAGAATAACGGCAATATTAAAATCCAATTCTTTATGTAAAGTTTACTTAACAACATTGCCACAACATTAAATCTCTTTAACACTTTTTACGGCAAACAACAGCAGTAACATCAGTTGCAACAGCAAAAAACATCTTCTAGTAATAGCTATAGCATTAAGTAGTAGTTGTGGTGGTGGTAGAAACATTATGCAGTAGTACTAGTGGTGGCAACAACGAGAACAACATTATCTATAGTTCGCTACATTGTCAATATGGTGGTAACTAATCTCTATACCATAATATTGCCACACAAATACCAGACATATGGGGGGTAACTATTTATATAGAAAACCTGGAAATTTAAAAATTTTTAAAAACGTCATTTTTAAATTTTTATAACTTTAAAGTAGTAATATTTTTCCTCTTTTTACTTGTTTCCGAATAACTCTGAAACTATTGAGTGGATAAAAAAATTGTTAAGATAGCTTGAAGATATTATTATTTTTTTATCTAAATTAGCCACACTATTCACGAGTTATACTAGTGTAACCACCGATTAAGGGGGTTTATTAGTCATAGCCATACAAAGTTAGTATTTAATAAAAAAAAAAAAAAAAAAAAAAAACAGTAAACCGATTCATATTTAGCACTTCAAATTTCGTCCAGTTCTCCTAAATATTTTTGTTTAAAGGATGAAAATTTTTTTTGGCCGACCAGTGTTATTAAGACGAATTTTTCTGAATAAACTTAATTTCATTTTAAACGGTTTTATCTTCAAAATTATGATAATTATTCAAATTTTATAATGGTAAAAGCAAATGATGTTCCCAGCACACATAAAAATATACATATTTTATTTTAATATACCGTTTCTCAAAATTTTCATCCTAACATTATCCTTTCGCGATCCGGATCAAAACGAAAAAGTCCCTTCTTCTGATTTTTTTATTTTTTTTCATATTTCTGCCAAAGGAAGAACAAGTCTTTAAGAGATGTTTTTATATTTGATGAAATAAAATCAAAATAATACAACATGATCCCGTGGCAGTTATACCGAAACAGAGTTTTGTATTTTCTTTAAATTTAAACTTGTTCCAATTTTCCGAAACATTTTTTTTTTTTTTTCTAAAAGTAATGAAAAACTTTATATAGGAATTAAAAAATAGTTTTTTAAATATTATTTATTGTAATAATTTTCTGTTTGCATATAAGATGACTTCAAAAAAAGTATGAAATGTGACAAAACTGTTGGTATAAAAATCATCAACATCGTACTATGGGATCAAAAAAAAAACTAATAATAACCGAATTGAAATATATAGGAAAATTATAGAGGAGACCTAAGCTTTCAGAAAATGATCCTATAATTATCCTGTTATAGCACGGGATAATCTATATGGTGTCAAAGTTGACCACCTCGAGCATGAAAAGGTTTAAGTTCTCGTAACTTTTACAAATTAAGGCTGATTTGAACAGTTTTTAAATTTTCAGAAAATTTCAGTAGAAAAATAAATACCGGTTGTCTCTTACATGATTTTTTTGGTTTTTTGTAAATAACTTCCATAACATAGCAGTTTTCTGAGGATTATCTCTAATCATCTAGCCGTGAGAAATCATAAAGTGGGTACGAAATGGGTATAAAATTTTTTACAAAAAAACAACATAATTCTAACACTTTTTTCTTAAAATTTAGTTGATTAAAAATATTTTTTACATATTTCAATGAGAAGGTTTAAAAACTGGCTAAGAAATAAATTTTGATTTCATTATGTGTTGCACTCTATGACCAGCATTAGTCGAGAATGGTAAAATTTTTTTAACAAAATTTCAAGTTTATCGGGCTGGAAAAAAGTCAAGCTTGATTTTGCAAAAAAAAAAAAATAAATTTTTGAATACATATATATATACATACATATATAGACTGGTTTAGTATAAAACTGGTTTTCGCCCGCTCAAAAACTTTAAACTTTTTTTGAGCCATATATACTAGGTATATATATATACGATTTGCAATCACTGTGAGGGAACTGAAAATTATTTTTTTTTTTAATTTTTCTACTATCTTTCTTGTATTCAGCTCACATATATGCATGTTTTTTTTTTTTTTTTTTTTTTTTTTGAATTATAAGATAATCTTTCTATAAGATAATCTTTCTAAAAGTTTAGGTATACTCCACTATATAATTTAGTTCTATCCGACCATAATTTAGGACATACAGATTTATTATCAATTATTTTGCGATTGATCTTAATGTGTAAATATTTGTAACATTATATTTACTATATTAAAAATATTTTCCTTTAAATACTTCTTTCTTTTAATGTTCCTTTTTTTTACCTTGAGGTAATGTTTAATGCAATTAGAATTATAAATCATTTTATAACAACATAAGCAAATACACACAGACCTCAGCTACATATAAAAAAAAAACTCTGTAAATGAATAGAGAATTATTGAAAAAAAAACAAACTCAGCAAAAATACAAATATTTAAAAAATTTATTACGTTTTTCTGCCTCTTCTACTTCCACTTTATTAAAAAATAAATAAAATATTTACTTTTCTAACAATTTTATTCAAAGAATTTTTTGTGACAGATAAAAAATTTATAAATATACATATAGTACATAATATTAAAACAGTTTATCTTTGCAAATACTTTGCAAAATTTATGTTTGTAAGAGAGAGTGCATGTGTAAATTGTATAAGTAGATTATTTAAATATTTTATGAATTTTCGTTAAGAGTGTGTAAGAATATGTATTGTGTTTATATGAGCATAAATAATAAATGTATTAAATATTGGCATTTCCCAGAGACAAAAAAAAAACAAACAAAAGTGTTACAAAATTTTCTTATTCTTTTATTTACCCCCCCTCTCTCTCTCTCTCACTCGTTTTGATTCTACCCTGCAAGCATTTAGTGAATTCTTTTTCGAAATAGCTCACTAATTCGCCACTCTTAGAAGTGCAATAGAAGATTTCTCTCAATTTTCCAACAACAAAATATATTAGTATACGAATTGAATTTTCTAGACGTAACTTCTTTAATGACTATTAGAAGTTGTTTGGATAACATTTACAGTTATCCAAAAACGAAAACACTATTTTTCAACACCTTTTCTAGCATTTGGAAGATTGTTGTTTACCAATCCACATAATCAGTCGAATTCGGCACTCTAAGATGATTAATAGTAGAATGTGCAAAACTTTACAAAAACAACACACATTAGGTTCGAAATTTTATCATAAAATCATGATTTTGGCGATTGTTTACATTTCATAATGGGAAAAAGAACAAGCAGAAACAATATAATTTTTCTTAGTAAAAATAAAAATTTTCAAGTGATTAGAGTGAAAAAATATTAACATTAAATAAAATTATTTATGAAAACTGATGTGAAACAAAAAATTCATAAGTTTTAAATAATAATTAAGAAAATAAGGTAAGCATTTATCATAATTTAAAAGATATTATTAATATTTCAACTAGTTCTGGGCAAGCGAATAAATTTAGGAAAACATTTTCATTTTCTATAAAAATAAAAAACTATGTTGTTAACAATTTGAGGGCCGGAAAATTTAGTTTTATATAAAATTCTTAATAACTAAAACAACATTTTTTAAAAGTATGGGAGTTTGACTTATGTATGACATGCCCCCAGCAAAAGTCGCTAATACAGCAATTTTTGGGAATGCATCGCTTTGAGTATCAAAAAAATATTTTAGCAGAGCTGAATTTTTGCATTTTAAATTTTAAAAGGAATTTATAATTTTCAAAATTTTATTTATAATTTTCAAATTTTAAGTTTAAGTTAAGAATTCAAACATTTTTGTTATTAAATATTTTTGAAGAAATTGTTTTGTTGTTGTAATGCTTGAAATGTGTGGAGTAGATTATTTAGAAAACGTATATTATATTACTGAAAAACATTGCGGAAATATTGAATTACACATTTTATAATGCGAACACAAGATTTTGAGCCATCTTTGGTAATATTCTTTAAATGAAAAATGTATATGAATTTGTCTTTTACTATCATAAATAAATGCCACACACTTCACATTTCAAATTTCATTTTTTCAAAATATTTTACAACAACATTTTATTACTTTTTCCAATGTTTAAAAAAAAAATATAAAAAGTGTATACGACTATGACTATATAAAGTATAATATCGTTATTTTAAAAAAACCAGAATGCCACTTTTTTATTACTCGAATAGGTGGTAATGATATGCCGACATTTTTGAAAATGGCTTTAAGAAGCATTATAAGTGATGAACTAGCAATTGGTTTGACGTGGCGTGGAACACCAGAAAAGCGAAGCATCCAACAATTCACAATATTTCAAGTAATAAGAGGTAAGTAAATAAAATTAAATAAATAAATAAATATGACAACATTTTCTTAATTTTCCATAATCTTCTTAATAGATTCGTGCCTATTAAAACATACATCATCAAATAATTTTGATATTAATAAAGTTGCTCAACAACATTTCCTACATGCTCAGGACAGAGTAAATAAAAGAAAAAATAAAGTTAAACACGTATAAAATAAATTAGAATATTAATTTTAGAATATTAATTAAATAATCTTATTTTACTTCATTAAATTTGAAATCATATTTCTTTTCTAATTTTGTATTTAAAATATTTCTTAGTATTCTTTTTTAATTTGTTCATTTATTTAATTGTTTTTTGTTAATTTGAATTGAAAATATTGTTGTGTAATTAATTTTATTGCTTTCCATAATAAATATCAGAAAGAGTTAATTTTGTGATTTAAAAAATTTTAATATTTTTACTTTTGATAATTTTGTTCATTCCTAATCCTTTATTTTAAATTGTAAGTATTACTAGCATTATTATTTTAAAAATTTTATGCAAAATAGTTTTAAAATTCTGCAAATATTTTCTATCGAAAGTGTATCTACGTCGGCACACCGGGAAGTTGATATGTTTCGCTTTTACTATTGAATTCTCATATAGTTAATAATAGCATCTTTTGAGTAACGCTTTACTGGGGATTGGAAGATTCGTATTAGGATTTTTTATTAGACACTTTTTACTGCGGAATAGTAGATCTTAATACGTGACGTACAAAATTTACTAAAGCGTTACGAATTCTGATCTACTTAGTAACACGGTTCGTTAAGAAATGTACCACTATGAGATAGTTCCTTTTGAGTAACGCTTTAGTGGGGATTTGAAGATTCGAATTAGTGACATTCAATACTGACTAAAGCGTTACTCAAGCGTTACTATCGCTTAGTGGCACAGTTCTTCCCGAACGGTGTTACTAAGTAGATCAGAATTCGATAGTAAAAGCGACGCATATCAACTTCCTGGTGTGTCGATATAGTTACGCTTTCGATAGAAAATGTTTGCAGGGTAAGGGGAAATAAACCAACAATATTTATATATGTATGTGAATTATAACTGTTTTTGTTTGTTTTTATATATCATACAACTACGAATTATTATGTGTGTGTGACTTTTTATACATATTTGTTTTAAGTATTTGTGTATATGTAGTAAATTTATGTGTATTGATTGTGTTTTTGCAAGTAAACCAGATATTAAAGTTTATGTTTTTCAAATTGAAAGACAATATTTCCTCTTTCCGGTTTATGATAAGATTGCTAATATTGTTGTTATTTTTGTTGCAAATACGGAAATTAGTTTAGTACTCAAGTACATACACATCTTTAAATGTTGTTTAAGTATTCGAAAATAACTTTAAGTCAATATGCACTTAAACTATATAATTATTTGTCTTTGTTATCTCATATATGTTTTTCTTTAAATTTATATTATTTATATTTATTTATTTTTTTTTACAAATTTTATAAAAATTCAATCAACTTTAAAAAAAAACAAGCTTATGTAAAAGATTAAAAATATTTAAGGGTATTAAGTGAAAACAAAGAACCATGAACTTTAACTCTCTCTCTCTCTCCCTCCCTCAAAGCAAAAAAGATTAAGAATTTTCAAAAAGAACCACAGACAGGCAGGCAAACGTATACGAATCGAAAGACGGACATAAGTGAATTACAGATTAAAAAAAAACACAAATTTCCCGCGCCAAATAACCACAATGCCTACATGCAGCGTATAACATGAGTACTACTCATGTTCATGTACTTATACACTTATATTTTGGTTTTTTTTTCAACTTATATACGTTTTCGTTTTTATACTTGCACTCGAGAGTTTTGTTGGTAGAATTACTTACACAAACTATGGCAAATTGTAGTGAAACTACTTATAAACGAGTAATTAAATTTGATAAACGATGACAGGCAAAGGCAAGTTGCAGTGAAAACAACTTGCTGAAAAACAAACTACAGCAACGCGACTTACAGGAGTAAGGATTAAAAAAAGGACACATACTAGTCATACACTTGAAAACTCACATATAGAGGGTTTAAGAATTAAAGTACTACCAACAAGCACTGACAGAAAACAAAACAGTAACTAAAACTGATAACGCTACTACTGCTGCTTACTACAGCAATACAAATATATTAGCGGTAACATCCATTTCTCCGTCACTACAAGTAGTACTTTTTAGTAAGCGTCATGTGGTATTAATCTATGATGGTTATAAAATATTTCTTTTTCTTTAACATTTTGCACCATCTTTCATTCCTTTTTTTTTCTTTTTTTACTCTCTGACCTCTTGAGTACATACAAGGCTACAAGTACTTAGTAATAAAATCGCCAATTAAATACATTTGAATCTACAAAGCGAAAGAGAAAAAATGAAAAAAAAAATTTCATTAGGAAAATTTATGGCCTACGATTAAAATCATTTAGGAGCGAGTTAAACATCTAACAAAAGAAATGGTCAACTAGTATTTATAGTGAATGCATCCTTAGGGACGAGTTTGAGTAGATAAATTTTTATAATTAATACAAAGATAGATTTTCTATTGCCTACAAATTTGGAACATTTTAAACATAAATCTCCCTATGAATTTATTGAGCGTTTAACGGTCGTCATGAAGAACTATTGGTGGAGTGTAAATGAGAAATGTTTTGTTTAAGTAAATTAAGAAATAATTTTCCTTGCATATAATTATGAAACCAATAAATATAATAAATCAGTTTTGAACATTTATTAACGTCAAATTCTTCCATAAAGACATCTGAGATCTGACACTGTTACTCCATTAAGTATTACTAATACTATTTCACAGAAATGTCGGCGAGAATATTGAACTATTATAGACAGAAAGACAGATATACTGTATGACTGTTTCTTAATTCGTGCACAACTTTATTTATTTTATTAAGCCTGTATTACTGTATTCATTCGGACGACACTACCAAATTAATGAATTAGCCAGATCGAGCTCTGCTCCCAATGTCCTTTTTTATCCACATATAATAAGGATAGCATTACATGACCACAATCGAATAATAAATTTTAGAATTTAAATCAATTTTATAACGCATAGAAAAAGTTATCCAACACCCACCTTAAAGTATACCAATCGACACAGAATCACTTTTTAAATCAATCTAACGATGTCCGTCCGTCTGGCTGGCTGGACGGCTGGCTTGCTGTCCATATAAACCTTGTGCACAAGGTACGGGTCCCAAGTTTAAAGATAATTCAATGAAATTTGGCACGTGAGACTTTCTTAATACAAAAACGAAGCATATTGAAATTGGTTGTGATCGATTCGTTATTTCACCTTGCCCTCATACAAATTTCCCCCCGGAATAGAGTTTAAACATTCAAAAATTCCTTAAAAATACTAATATTTTCAATAAAATTCGGTGCAAAGAAGTTCTGTATAAGCATCAAACTTTGTACCAAATTTTATGAAGATCGATCCACAATTGACCATAGCTCCCATATACACATCTCTTCCGAAAATCACTTTAATGTGCATAAATCCCATACACTTGTTCGCATCGAGTTTATATTTGATACAAATAAGTTTTATGTGAGCAGAAACAACATTGCCAAATTTTATGAGAATTAGTCCAAAATTTACCATAGCTTACATACAAACCCACTTCCAGGGATCGCCTTAAAGTGCATAGAATCATCCAGATGTTAGCATCAATGCATTATTCTGTATTTGCATATTTTAATTTACACTAAGTAAAATTGGCCACAGGTGTAATATAAGTCCCCTTCCCGAATTTTTAAGCTCATACACAATGGTGTAGGGTATCATATAGTCGGTCTTGACCGACTATATCTTTCTTTTTCGTTTTATATTTTGTTCATATTTTTATCATATTAAAAAATGGGGTTTGGCTAAAAATCTTTTTAAATAATAAATCAGTTTTGAATATTACTCGTCGAAAGTGTCTAAATGTAAATCTGTTTAATACATCTTATTAAATATAAAATTTAATTACAAAATTTTATTTTTATTTATTTAATTAATAATATAATTAAAAAAATGTTATTACTTTCAGAAAACTCCATGTTAAAGTTTTTTTTTTTTTTTTCTTTTTAATTTAGTTATATTTATTTTATTTAACAAATTTCGATGTAAATTTAGCTAATTGTCTTTATTATTATTTTAATACCAGAATATTCCTATGCAGGTTTCTTGTAAATAGCTTCTACTAATATTAATCATCCGCTCCCCATTAAATTTTAATAATATTATATTTTTTATTTCTTGATTATATAAGTGTATTTACATAAATGAAAAAGAGAAAAGAAAAAAAGCACGAAATTAGTTTAATTTTGCTTTTTCTTTTCTGCCTAACATATTTTTTTTAACGTTTCCTATAAAATTGTATTAAAATTATATTTTTTACATTCTAAATAAACAAGTGTATTAAAATTAAAAATAAGAAAAAAGAACAAATAAATCTATTTATTTTATTTAGCATTGTTTTTATTATTACCCAGCAAAAACTTTGCTTTCCTGATAAGCTAGCAGATATAATTGGAAACAAAAATTATTATTTTTGTTCGACTTGTCTACAAATTGATGTTATTTTCTGACTCTAGGAGTACTCAAAAATATGTACCTAAACGAAAACAAAAATGAAACAAAAAAATTTTGATGTCAGTGAGACTCGAACTTGGACACACACTAACCATTCGTTTTTACTGATTAATGTCTTACTCAGTACACCATCTCGCACATGGCATCCTAAGCGACAAAAACTCTATTTAGTTTAAGATATATTTTTAGACATTTTGTTATAAAAAACTAACAGCTTCAGAATGGGGTTGAACCAACAACCTTCTGGTTGTTAATCCGGCGCTCTAGCCAACTCATCCACGTGATTGCAGTATTACTGTGCTATTATACTATTGAGTATTTATTAATGTAATACAGAGTAGGCAAATAATAATGACGCCTCATTACCAAGAAACTACTTTAATAAGTAGTTGCCATTACCGATAACCAAAAAGTTTTTGCTGGGTATTATTATTATTATTATTATTATTATTATTATTATTATTATTATTACTATTAATTTAAATTTTGTAAAAATACTTGACATTTTTAATGCCAAATATATACTTTTACAATAATTATTTTGTTAGCTTTTGTTAACAATTTTAATCACTAGGCCCAGCGGGAATCAATTTAATCCTAAATCAATTTATAATTTTGTGTTTTTTTAAATAAAATTACATGTAATATATATATATATATATATGTGAGTGTGTACAAAATATTACACTGAAAAAAATATTGTATATTATATTTTAATAAATGTTTTACTTAATTTTATATTATAATTTAATAAAATATTTAATTTATATTATTATTAAGTACTTATGAATTTAAAAAAAGAAGAAAGAAAAATATGACAGTTTTTCTAAAAAGATCAAATAAAAAATAAAAATATTTTTAGAAAAATATAAAATGAATATAAAAAATTTATACATACATACGAGTATTCTAAGATTCAAGCATTTTTTGTCAATCGAACGGAATGCAAGGATGATTATGAAGCTTTCCTCAATTTGGAAATAATATTTTTTGTCAGGATTTTGTTCTTATGAAGCGTTAAGTACATGTTTTGACTTTTTGGTAATATATGTATGTACTATGTCTATTTTTAACTGTTCCATATTATTTTAGAAGCTTTTGTAATGTCATAATGCGAGCGTCAAATCAGTTTCTGAGATTACTTGTAATTGCTGCAGCCTTGGAAGGTACCTAATTCATACTTCCACATAGGTAAGTAACTTAAAGTTTTTCAAATATTCTATTCCATATCATTAAATATTTTAATATTGCGTTATTCATAGGCCGTACCTTTATTAAAATGTTCATCTAAAAAGGATGCCTTTATTAGATAAAAGATTCCCGCCATTATACACAAAATTTTGTGAAATATATTCATATTTTCAGTATTTTAAAAATAAAAAATTAATTAGTATTTTAAAAATACTTTGTAACTTTAAATAAAGATATATGTGTATATGTATTAATTATTAAGAGGAAGAAAATAAGTTTTTGGTTTATATATTGAGAGCGACATTTTGCAATGGCACAGACTCAGTTAAAATGCTAACTGGATCAATTAATATATTAATTGATTTTAAACATAAATTCAATCATAAAAGTATTAATATAATTAAACATTTGTTTAAAATTCATATGAAACGTGTTCGTATACTTGACTCTGCAAAAAACCCACGTTAAATTACAAACACATTGATAACTATAAATGTTCTTACGTGTGAATGAGTATTTGTAAATAGGTAGGTTTATAAATTTGTTTATTAATTTACGTGTTTGTATAATTTTATAATTCTTTGCATTATTTTTACATGCATCTAAGGCATTTCTAATCAAAATCAAATTAATTACAGCAATAAAGAAAATTTATTAATTAATATTATAATTTCAATTATTGGAACAAAATCAATAAAAATTTTCATTAATGTCATTAATTTCGTAATTGAAATCTATTTTTATTTTTTCTGTGTAAATAATTAAAATTATAAAAATATTTGGTATATTTTTTAATATAATTTGATCTTGAAATTTCGTTAAGAATTTATCATATTTCGAAAACTGCTGAACGCAAAATACAACTCATTCTATTTTGAATTTCTTTTTTTAACATTTCTGAAATATAATCTTTTCAAATATGTAAATAATATTATTTTATTAATAAATAATTTTATCTAAAATAAAAAAGAAAAAGATATATAGTCAAGATTTTACACAAATTTAGAAATCATCCAGATTGGCATTAATCAACTTTTACACCATACAGCACATTCCGTATTATAATAGAGTAATTACAAGATACGAGTAATTTTTATGAAACCTTAGGGCCTTTCGATTCGAATAGTAGCCTAGGAGATAAAATTTATTTACCATTTCTTTCTTTTTTTAATTTATTAAAAAATAATACTCTTCATTCATTCATTCTTCAAAATTTTTAATATTAAAAGCTAAATAAAATTTAAATCTATTTTCTTGTTTCTTACTTTTGTTGAGTTTTAATTTCCGGTTAGAAATTTTTTCTTTACCCATCCAATATTCAAACGAAAAGAAATTTAACCAAGACCATCCATTTAAAAATATGACTTATTTAATGTTCTATTCCTGGAAATCTATTAATGTGCTTTTGAACTTGTATACGTATGTACGTGTGTAAGTTTAAATCTAAATATTAATGTTGTTATTGTTTTTGTTTGTACTGTGTAATTAATTACACACACTCGAGTATAACATATATGTTATATATATATACGCAAGTAAATTTTCTTTATTACTGTAACTAATTTGATTTTGATTACAAATGCCTTAGATGCATGTAAAAATATTGCAAACAATTATAAAATTATACAAACACATTAATTAATAAACAAATTTATAAACCTACCTATTTACAAATACTCATTCACACGTAAGAACATTTATAGTTATTAATGTGTTTGTAATTTAACGTGGGTTTTGTAGAGTCAAGTATACGAACATGTTTTACATGAATATTAATGGTCTATGGGATAATGATCAATTGTCATATTTTTATTAGCATATATTGGGGTAATATTTTATAGAAGGGTATAATGAATTTGTATAAATATTTAATTCAATACCTGAATTGTTAAAAATTAATAATGTAATTTAGACAACATAAACATAACTGAAGGTTAGTTTTTAATTTTAATTCGAAAGAAAAAAGAAAATATTTTTAGCATAATTTTAAAACCCACCAGCTCATAATATAACCTACCAAATTTCATGCATGACTACAATCACAAATAATATACCTACAGTTTTAAGCATCTGCATGACAGTCAATATAAATGTTACTGTAAATTGTAGCTTTAATTGAGACATTAATAATCATTGACATTAACATGGCACTTGAGTGAGTGTCTCTTACTTTTTATATACATATGCATGTGGATATGTGTTTAATGCAACGAAGAGTATGGGCAAAAATCGATTAAATTTTAAATGGTAGAAGACATGAAGAAGACTTTTATCATGCAATTATTGTGAGTGTAGCAGGAAAAAACATTTATTCATTGAATTTTTCATCCAGATTAAAAGGTATTTATTTTTATACAGCGATTTTCCATTTATTTAATGTATGTACGTAAAAAAGTTCATTAAAGATTAACATTTCGATTTTTTTTTATATTTAACTTTTGATAAAATTTCCAGGAATTTATAATAAAAAAGTGTTAAAAACATATTAAGTGGAAAACAATTTTTGCGGATTTAATTAAAATGATGGAAGAAAGAAATTTATACATTTTTATACATACTTATATATATATATATATATATATATATATATATATATATATATATATATTTGTATATATATTTATTTATGGTCTTATATATTATGGTCTCTTTTCGAAGAACTTTACACAAAATTTATACATATATAAATAGTTTCTCAAAGATTTAAATTTTCAACTTTAAATAGCATTATACTCTGAAGGGTACAAAAAATAAAAAATTGCTCTAAAATCTTTATATACTAAACTTCTAGATGGAGGTTTAAGGGATTTCATTAATTTTATCATTTAAATTTTGCGAAATTTCAAAACATTTTTATTATCAGACATATTTCTTTAAAGTGCTTGAGTTGTTATCTTTTAATCGTTAAAATAATCTCTTTAATCAAAGTTGTGTTGCTTTCTTTCAAATAACTCCCAATTAATATTAATCACACGCTAGCTATGATATTTTAATATAATTTTATTAATTCTATTTCAGTCGATTCTTTCAGAACCAGCGGGAATCAATTTAGTGCAATATCGATTTATGTAGATGTGATTTTTTAAAACTAAACATTCTGCTTATTTTTTATTTAATTATTAATTTATTTATTATTATTATTATTATTATTATTTTCTTTTGGAAATCAAACTTTAAATTTTCAGCAAAATTATCTTTTATTTACACTGTTATAATACGGAATGATTTAGAGGATGACAAAATTGGTCAACTCAAGCATTAAAATAGATTTTCAAAGATTTAAATTCATAATTCTTAGCACAACTTCAATCGGAAGTGTTTACTTTCGCTAATAATAATATAAAATAATATGTTGATAGACCTTTTCTTTTAATATCTCAATTTGTCTAACCGTGAGAAATTATTAAAATTAAAATTTTGAAATGAGTATGAAAAATTGCTATTTTTAAAAAATCTTGTTTAATTCTTTTCTCAAAATTTAATTGATAACAAAACATTTTTTTCATATTTCGTAATATAAGCCTTTAAAAATGTATAATAAAGAAATCTTGATTCGATTGAGAGTTGCGCCCTATGTTCAACATTGCAGAGTTCTTAATAAATCTCCTTAACTACTAGTGGGATCGAATGCAGATGTATGGGAAGGTTGTAGGAGAGAACATAATCTTCTTTAATACAAGATAAACAACAGATAGTCAAAGTTGACTACCTCAATCATGAAAAAGCTATAATAGTTTTGTTGATATCTCTTAGGTTAGAAAGATATTTACACTTTTCGCGATTAGTTTTCATAGCATTGAATTTTTTTTAACATTCCGCAATTCTCAATATATTCTAACATAATTAGTTAAAACATGTTATTATTATCCAACATATCTAGCCGTGGGAAATTATCAAAATCAACTTTTTTATGAAATATGTTTATTTTTAATTGTTTATTACAAAAATGTAGTCTGATTCTTTTACTTTTTTCTCAAAATTTCTTTTCAGAAAAAATACCTTTTTACATGTTCAGAAAGGCAAGACCTTAGAAGTAATAAACAAAATTTTAATTTGATGGAAAGTTGTATCCTACCGTCCAGTATATGTCGAAAATGATAAATTTCTTAACAAATCGTGGTGGAATTTAAAAAATTCTTTCCATAACTAGAGGCATGAAGATTACATTGCACTAAACAGGGTCCTGCGCATTAAAAATTATAGTTTGGAAAGCAAATTTTATAAAAATAGTAAAATTTTGAGAAAAATATTTTTTAAGTGTACAAAAGACATATTTAAAATTAATGCTTTTAATATTATTTTAAATAATAGTCTTTTTATATTCCAAAACTTATTTTACTATCTTAAGCGAGGAATTTTTCTTATAAATTTTCAATATAATTTTTAATAATATGATTTATTTTATTTTTTATTATCATTTTTTTTTTTTTTTTTTTTTTTTTTTTTTGAGATGATCAAATTGAACACTTTGTAGCTCTCTTTTATAACAGAGTGACTACTTGATGGTTTTTCTTAAAGCTTATATTCTGCTCTGCAATTTAACTACAATTTACTTCAGCAGTAGTTTTATTAACAATTTGTTTGCCCACTCAAAACTCAAATATAAAAACGCTTTCAAAGCTATTGAAGATCTAACCCTCCATAACTATTTTTAACTATTATTTTATATTTTCATTGTTTTTAACATCTTAAATAAGTTTAGTATAATAAAAAGTCTTCTTCAGACAACAAATCTAATTGTTGATTTCCTGTTCCTTTCAATTTAGTTTAAAACTACCAAAAGAAATTTTGTAATGCCACAAGAAAGAAAGAAAGAAATTTGAACTTTAAAGTCAAACAATTTATAAAACAAAAGGAAAAAAAAATTGGACAATGAAAGAAACAAAAAGATGTAATTACAAAGGTGAAGTGAAGCAATTAAATCAAATTTAAATCTAAAATATCAACTCATTGGCTAAAAAATTAAATTTAAAAGAATTTTAACAAAGAGTAATTTTCATTTTATTTTAATTCTCATACCCATATTTCATCTTCATTATTATGTGTTTGTTGCTCACAAAAGTTTCTACTTGTTTTTGTGGTTCAAAACACAATTCTTTATAACCTGAACAAAATGTTACGAACTGTATATGAGTATGAAAATAGTTAAAAGAGTCCTTTTATTCATTTAACCAACACACAAACAAACTATAACTCACTTATTACAAATGGTTGACTGTTGTGGTTTCTTGCCACAATTTGTGGTTATACCACAGATTTCATACAGCATCTTGTGCATTAATGACTGAGGTAAATACCAGCATTTATATTTAAACAAACAAATAAACGAACATACATTTTATCATTTTACAATCTTAAACGGTGGAAAAATGTTCATTTACCTGCTGTTGTATTAGAGTCAAAAATCATTGTATGTATATCTCAACACACAATAACATTCACCCCAGCTATCACTTGTAATATTTAGGAAATATTTAACAAATTGAAATTAACAATCTCATTCAACTCAATTAATTAAATGGTAAAAGTTTTAGGCTATAAATTTGTTTGATTTTGTTGAAATAACAAACCAGAACTCACTTTTGTTGACTTCCGACATAAACTTAATTAAATTATGAGTTTCGTCGATTCATAGAAACTTTTGTTAGCCTATTATTAGAGGTAGTCAAAAAGACTACCTTTAATGAAATCTACCGTTAAAATTTATGTATTTGACTGAAAATTAAAAATTAATTGAATATCAAAAGTTGTAAAAGTTATAGAAAAAAAAGACAACTTAAGTTTAAAAATTTCTAGTAAAAATTTTGCTTAAATTTCATATTTTGTTAGCTATGTGCCTTGAACCAAAAATTCGTTATATACATAAATAAAACCTTTTAAATTATATCTTTCACTAATAAATCTTTCTTGTCATTCTCGCTTCAATTGTAAAATCCTGCCAACTATTACTTTTTGCTATTACTCAAACTATTATTCAAAAACAGATTAAGATAAACATATTTTGAAATTTCTTAAAACTCCTCATAAATTCTCATCAATATTTAGAGCAGCAACCCATAAAAACAGAATAACAAAAAGGCTTAAATATTTCATTTCATTTCATCTGTTGAAATGTACAACTATCAAATAGACCATGTATGAAGAGAGTGAAAACGACTATAAAAAACAAAAAATAATAATAAAAACGCCTTTTGCATGTTCATTGTAAAAATAAATTTTGCGACAATGGCTGCGATAAATTTTTTGTTATTGTTATTGTCACAAACACTTTCCTTGGCAACGGAATAACCCTAAACCTCCATCCAACAAATTTCAGTGGAAGGAATAGCAACAATCATGATGGCAGTTTTGGTGTTGATGACAATGACAATAATTCTGGTGAGAATAAAGTTTAACTTAAAAAATACAAATATAGAATTCAAAATGAATTTAGACATTGTTGGAATATTAGAATAGTGTCAGCAATAGTGTCATATAGTAAATTCATTGATTCGAATTTATATATTCTTTATTCTTTTATATATATTGCAACATAGAAGATGCAAGTGAGGATTTTAAAATTTTTTATATTCGTTGCTTAGACAAAATACTTTCATATGCTACAAAACCATATAATGTCACCAAAAAGTGATTGGTGGGTGGCATGATTGTGCTTTTGACACATTAACAACAACTAAAATGAAGTCTCTAATGTATAAGTATTATTTTTGAAATTTGTTTTATTTTGTTATATAATAACGTATCAGTAATTTTAATGCAGAATATTACTTATTCGCCACCACTTAATAAATAAATAAATAAATAGAAATAAATTGCTGTAATAATTTAAATAACTTTTTATAACTTAGTTAATGTTACGACTTAAATCATAATGTCATTTTTTTCTAACTAATTAAAGAGTTTGCACGAAATAATTTGTATGCACCTTAAGACATATAACATTTGCTTTATGTGAAAAATAATGAAAAGATTAATTTGATTAAATGTGTCATTATTCTTACTAATTGTTTGCTTAATTTTTACGTAATAATAAAATTATTTTATTTTCTAACTGGAAATTAAGCAATACTCATGCAAAGGTATAATAAATCTGTTAACTACCTTGGACTTTAAAAGCTTTTAGAATTCTTAATTTCTACAATTTAATTTATAATGCGATAAAGCTTAAAACATTATCTCTTATCGTAAAAAAAAAATAATAAAAATATTTAGAAGTTAATTTTTTGCTTATAATTTCCGTAGTATATGAGTGAACAATGTTTTAAAAAATATTTTACAATTTCCAATACATGTATTTCAAAATAATTCACACTAGGGTAGCTTTGAACAAAACGCGCAAATGTATTGGTACCAAACATCTTAAAGTGCAGCGTTCTACTTCAATTCATTCTCTTAGTCAAAATAACAATGTCCATCCTTCTGTCTGGCTGGTAGTCTGTCTTTGTAAATCTTTTACTGGTCGAAATTTTTAAGATATCGTAATCAAATTTGGCATGAAAATTAACTCTGGTATAAAGTCGATATAAATTTGTTAGGATGCGTCCATTACTTCCCCCATCGCCATATAAATGTCCTTCTGAAATTTGGTTTTAAGGTCATAAATATCTTAAATTAATTATTATTTAAACATAATTCTGAAGAAGCATAAATAATTGTGAAAAATTATTAAAATTAATATTTTTAAATAATCAGAATTTTATTACTTATTTTTTTTTTAATTTTACAAAAATTTTATTTAATTAATTTGCTTTTTCTCTAAACACGTTATTAATAAAAAAAAATTTAAACTATGTAACAAATGGCTTAAAGAAAATTTTCGATTTTATTTAAAATTGCATCTACGTCCAGCATTTTAATAAATAAGACAGGAAAAGAAATGCCGACTAACATACAGTGATTACTATCGCTTGGGTCGAAGTTTACGTTACCAAACACAAAAGACAATTTTCCATTATTTAAATTGTATAACTGATGGTGAACAATGCATAAGGACAAATGAAGATAAGGAGAAATAGGAAGTATCGAGAACCAAGTTTATGGCAATGAGAAAAACAAAAACGAATATAAAAGACAAATTTATTTTAAACACAGTGGTTCAAACAGAAAATTTTTTAAATGAAAATAGAGATATTTTAATATTGGATTCAGATAAGGACAATAAGACTGTCGCAATGAATGATAAGGATTATACTGTCAAAATTAAGGAAAAAGAACTGAAAAAAGATCCCACTTTAAGCCTACAGAATAATAACAATGTTTTAGTTGAAAAATCTTTATTTATTATAATTAATCTAATTAATCTATATGACTAAGATAAATTAATGACGAGAATCGTTACAGCTCCAAGAATTTATGACTTTCCAAAGATTCACAAGGAATACATGCCATTAAAATCCATCTGCTTTTCACATATACACTAAGCAGATATTTAATAGATGTTTTAAAGAATCTCATAAAGAACTCTATATATAACGTAAGACACGCGAAGGAATTCAAGAACAAAATGGATGAAATCTTAGCAAAATTTGGTGTAATCTCATTATTTTCTAGTATTACATTAAATTTAGCGATAGGGGCAGTCGAAAAGAAATGGAGTTTATTAGAGGAACATATGAAGATACCCAAAGAACTATTCATGCAATTACTGACGCTTTGCATAAAAGATTTTAGATACTTCAGATTTAAGTACATGTGTTACGAACAAAATATGGAAATGCCAATGAATTCCCTGCATCTCTCGTGATAGGTCACATTATTATGAACGAATTATTTGATATTACATTGAAATAACTGGAACATAAACCAAGAATGATGAAAAAATATATGGACGACCTTTTTCGAATTTTGAAAAACGATCAAATAGAGGAAACATTAGAAACCCACAATACATTTAATAGACAAATACAATTTACACTGGAAAATGAAATTGACGGAAAATTGCCCTATTTAGAATCCATAATTATTCGTAAAAATAACGTATTAAAGGTAGACTGGTATCAGAAACCTATGGCATCTGGGAGGCTGATTAACTTTTATTCTAAGCATTCCAAAAATATAATTAAGAGTACTGGACAATAGCCACAAAGATTTCCATAGAAATAACATGAAGAAAATCAGAAGGATTCTCCGCAAAAATGACTTTCCGCATAAGACAATAAACGAATTGATTAAATATGTAACAAATAAAGAAAAAACAATGAACAGCAAGGATAAAGGATAAACCACAGAAAACTTATAAAATAATTGAATATAATTCCGGACTTTCGGAGAGGCTTCAAAACTCGGATCATATATTATATATTGGCGATAAAAACGAACAACACAACAAATAAACTATTTAGAAATAAGAAATCGAGAATTGACAATCTGAACAAGTCTAACGTAGTATATGAGATAAAATGCAATAATGACGACACTGACATATGCCAAAAATATATATTGGTACAACAAGAACAAAATTAGAGACAACAACAAAATTAATGACAAACTACTAACACAAAAAACAGCACTCGCAGGCAGGCCACTATATAATTATTGAACATAAACCAGACTTTGAGAAAGTGAGAATACTTACAAGAGAGAATAATCATACGAAACGATATATGCAAGAGATGCTTCATATCATATACATACCAACAGAAATGAGAATGAACTATAAAACAGTTACAGACAATTGTGCTCACATATACCGACATACAATAAACAAACATAAGAATAACAAAAAAAGAAAAACATAAACAATCAGTGACGAAAGCTCAGAACAATAACAACGGAAAACACTGCAATGTAGTTAAATGTAATTATTATTAATTTTATCTTTTTTTTGTTATGATTAAGAATATTTTAATTGTTTTATTAGTTTTTAATAAACACATCCCCAAACGAAATACTGGAGAATAAAAATTAATATAATAAATATAAAGGATATAGAAAGAGTTTTTTTAATAATAGAATACGATAAAACAACATAAAGGGTCTAACAACACTCATAAACATTTACAAATTTTTTTTTAGAAAATTTTAAGAAAACTATTTAACGTTTCTGAAAGAAAAACAGCTCAAAAAGTGTAATCCTCTCATTTTCTTAGAAAAATTTCAGACTGTTAGAAGACCTAAAAAGAACAAGAAATTCCCAATAGATAAGCTATAAAACATATAAAGGTAAAGGAGTGCACATTTATTATTGAAAAGAAATTCTTTCAAATTTATGAATTTTGTATAAATCACGATAAACATGATGAGAAATGATGCAGATAAATATTAAATTAAAAAAAAATCAAGTTTAAATTCATTTAAAAATCAGAGGAACGTAGCTTTTAACAATATTAAAATCTGTTTTTTTTTGGCTTTTTTTCTTTAAGACGATACATATTTTTATATAAACTTTTAAATATTGTTTTGTTTAGAATAAAACGAGATATATATTTTTTAAACAGCTTAAAAAAGCAAAAAATTAATTAAACACTTTCTAAAGTTTATGAATAAATTCATGTATTGAGTTCATGTATTTTAAGACACGACATTTTATTTTATGTTTTATTTGCTTTAAAATTTTTGGTATAGAGTTTAAATAATTATTAAGTTAGAAAGTAATTATTAAGTTAATTTAATAAGTTATTTTAGATAAAATCTAATAACTTCTACAGCTTTTGGCCAACTACAAAAGAAACTATATGTTGTAAAATTGTTGTAAAATTATTGAAACCAGAACATATTTTAAACGAATTTTTTTTTTTTTATTTGCTGTTTAAAAATTTGCACTGTACTGTACACTGCTGCAAAGCCTAATTCCTTTACTTCTCAAAAAACTTTAAAAAGCAAAAATCAAAAAAGAATAAAAGAATTATGGATACTTTTACATACGAACATGCCAAAAAAAAAAAAAAAAATTGAATATAACCTAAAATTTTAAGGCCCGGTTTTATATTGTTCCCTTAGTGTAAACTTAAGTGCAAACTTTGTTAAGAAACATTTAAGTTAAAGCTCACACTTAAGTAATCTTACGTTTTACAATTTAAAACTTAAGTTGACAAGAAAACCAACAAAGAGCTTTAAGCTTTTATGTATGTACAATATGGTTTTAACTTTCCAAACATTTTTCTTTAACCAAAAACCATAAATATATTTTATTTAGCCTAAAATGTTTTATCCTAGTTATGTTAATTTTTTATTGAATATATTTTATTTAAGATTTAGATTTAGATTTAGATTTAGATTTAGATTTAGATTTAGATTTAGATTTAGATTTAGATTTAGATTATTTGCTTATGACAATGCAAAAAATCACTATAAATATCAAACCTACTTTTTTTGGTAAAAGATGTAAAGAAATCTTAAGCTTAAGTGCTGTAAAATTAAAAAGGTGTTAGTGCAAAATATATAACCACAAATAAAATATAAATTTAGAGCATATTTTGAAATCTTTTTCAAATTTAAAGTAATTATATTGGATTTTGTATTTTTATTTACTTTTGCTTATTTTCAATAAATATTTTTTTTAAGATGTTAAACAATTTTCATACTTAGGAAATACTTAAGGGATGGAAATAATTATATTGGATTTTATATTTTTATTTACTTTTGCTTATTTTCAATAATTATTTTTTTTAAGATGTCAAACAATTTTTATACTTAGGAAATACTTAAGGGATGGAAAAAGAATACTTAAGTTTTCAATCATAAAGCCAGTTTAAGAACTTAAGTAAGATTTTGCTACTAAGTGTGCAGTATAATACCGGGCCTAAGGATTTATTGGAAATTTCTAAAACTAGTTTCTGATATCCTTGAGTAATTCATTTCGAGTGATTTTTCACTTCAATAAAAATAAAATTATAAAATTATTTACCAATTATTCTCATTTTAATATTTATTTAAAAACAAATAGTGAAATGTTTAAAATATGGTTTTATTTACCAAAATATAATAATTATAAAATCTAAACCACTCATCTATTTTAAAATAATTTTGTTTTACTTTATTTCATCACTTTTAAATACTAACTATATTTCATTTAAATTTCTTTTTTAATTTAATTAAAATACAAACAAGTTGCTCATAAATTCCCATGACAATAATGTACGGTAATAATTTATTTTATCATTTTAAAATTTTTAAAAAATGTCAACGAAAAGAACATTGTGTGCACTTAGCACACAAATTATAGTGTGAGATTTAAGTTATTTTAAAATTGTAAAACACATCTTTGATTTACCTGTTTATAATGGAAAAACACAATTAATAATGAAATGCTTTTGCCTATAGAAACAACTTAATTACAAACAGGTCTCCACGTGAAATTTATATTTATTATTTCTAGGAAAAAATAATGGCTGTCATATAAAATATTTTAAATTTGCTAAGAAGTATTATATTTAGTCATATAATCCATTCATTTACAACTTTAAAAGTGTTTCTTATGAAAAGGCATATTTGACAATCAAATAAACCATAATAAAAGTTTGGTGTCAATAATTTATGACCAGAAGAGTTTTAATAAATTGTAGCAAATACTTGTGGTATATAAAAAGAGATTTGTTTTTATTATTTGCATCCAATTACATATACTGATATCAAATTAACCCTTAACCTTTATTTTGTATTAAAAGTAAAAAAAAACAAATGATGCATAATACATTTTCATCGAAATGAAAACGAAAAAAAAAAACTCAATCCAAACTACATAACATTTCTATAGTATTTAATCATTCCAGGGTTAACTATAAAATCATATTTTACGTCACATATTTTTTTAAATCATAATGCATACACACATATGTATTTTTATTTATACTGTGTACATGTATTTGTAGACACACATTTTTACTCAAACACTTTAAACATTTTCTTACACTTTTAATGCATTTGTTTTAGACACTTAATTTGAATTTTTGTGACTGCTACGAAAAAAAAAGAACTCTACCATTTAAATCATTGCCAGTAAATCGTATAAAGTGAAAGTGTGTATATTTTATGGCCATTTATATGTAAAAACCACCCACTTTTGCCAAGAAGAAAAAGAAAAACTAAAATAAAACATATTCGTAATTTTACTTCTTTGAGTTTGTCTTTGCCAGAAACTTGACTACAACTTCCAGGAGTTGCAAATATATTTAAATAATTCTTAGAATAAAAGATTTTTTCGTTTGTCTTTATATTTAAATTTTTAAACAAAATTTATTACCATTTTACGCTTTTTAGTTTTATACGTAACATTATATTTTAACGAAGTTCTCCAATATTAAATAGAATTAAATAAAAAACTTAAAAAGAAGAAATTTATGGGTGATCACGAGAGAAATCAAAAATATGCTCTAAAAAAATTGTTTTTGAGCATAAAAATGCTTTAAGAATTTGAAAATGTGGCCTTAAAATTGAAAAATATATTCTTAAAATATCTTTTTTTTTTTTTTTTTATCTAAATTAAATATAAAAATATTCAAATATAATACGAATACGTTGTATTTTCCATCAATTTATAAGAATAAAATTATTAATGAATTGTGAACAATCTAGGGGATCTTGTTTGTAGCTTTTCTTTTAAATGATAGCAGAGACTGGGGCATGTAAGTAATATAAGGGCCAATCTATAAAAAAGATTTAATTATAATTACTCATCTTAGGAGTAATTATAATTGTAAGGATGAGAAAAAAAAAACAATAACAAGATTAAAGAAGAATCCTTAGGGTAGCTGGCTGTTGCCACATAAAAAATTCACCTTTCTTTGGGTTACTTTTAGGAAGTGAAGTGTAAATATTCTGCTGGTCTCAATTCAATTACAGGTTTTATTATACTTAAACAATTTTAGAATTGATTTCAGGTGGTAGGTATAAATAGCTCAGGGATAAGGTAAGTATACAACCTCTCAGTAATAATATAGTTAATAAGAAATTAGTTCAATAATTTTCTGTTTTTCAACGAAACCCTATTTTAAACTAATAACATTTTCCTTTAGAGTGTGTACAAAAAGTGTTGCCATTTTATACAAATTACACTTAAAAAAATAAATGTCTCATTTTTTGAATTGAATTAGTAAGTAATATAAAAATTATAATGGATAATTATAATTTAAGTTTCCAACTAGTTTGAATAAATTGGATTTGAAAAATGTATGTGACAGTAAAAAGAAAATTTCACTAATAGCAAATTATGCAAAAAATTCTATTAGATGCAAATTTTTTCTATTAGATTTCAAATATGTAAAATTGTGCTATTAGGTATGAAATATGCCATTTAAATTGCTAAAATATAAAGATTTTTCAAGAAAATATAAAAAAATAAGATGATCATCAAAAAATATGCAAAAATATGCTATTATAACCAAAATATGCAAAAATATGCTGTAACAAATCAATACCAAAATTGCTTAAAACGGTTTGTTTTATTTCAATCCCAGGTATCGATATGATTTTGCATATATTTTCTCACTTTGGCAATCGCAAATATTTGTTATTTTAGACGAAATAATTGAGTTTTTAGTTTTAGGAATTTTTTTTATAGAAAAACTGGTTTTTTGTTGGATTTCATGGGTCATCACAGATTTTCGTTATTTTTGGTCTAGGAACCTTATTTAACGATTAAATTGAGTTTTTAAGATTTTATAGATTATAGATAAGATTTTATACATTTAACGAATAAATTAAGTTTTTGAATTTTTTATAAAAAAAATTATTAGATTTTGTGATTTTCGCTGTTTTGGCTCTAGAAGCACCATTTTGAGTTTTTATTTTTTATTATTATTTATTTTTTTTTTTTTTTGCACATTTTCTATTTTTAATATCAATTTTTGTTGCACTTTAATTTAAGGAATTAATTCGGCTTTCAAATTTATCTCTATTTAACGAATAAATTGAGATTTTATATTTTTAGAATTTTCTAATAAAAAAAGATTGATTTTTGTTGAATATTTTGGGAGATCGCAGATTTGTCATTATTTTTGCTCTAGGAACGATTAAGTTTTTACATTCTTTATAGAAAAAATAGTTTTTTGAATGAAACAAATAAGTTTTTTGGATTTTGCAATTGAAAAAAAACAATTTTTTGTGGATTTAATGGGTAATCATAGATTTTCGTTATTTTTGCACTAGGAACTCTATTTAACGAATAAATTAAGTTCTTAAATTTTTATAGAAAAAATATGGTTTTTTATTAGATTTTGTGATTTTCGTTCAAGAAGCTCCATTCATTCAGTACTTGTTCATTGCCTTTGAAGTACTTCTCTTAAATCTATGTTTATACAATTTTTTTATAAAAATTCTGCTTAATCCTTATCGAAAGATAATAAAAATACTTTAAAATGTGTGAAATGTTAATTTTCTTAGAAATTATTAACGTTTTTTCCTGATAAAAATACATTTATTTTTACTTTTTTGGAAGTAATTATTAATAACTTCCAAAAAAGTACAAAATATGCTCTTAATTTTACTTTTATGAAGTGGTGAAAATGTTATTTTTTTTTTAAATGTTTGATCGTTTTTTTGCTGGGGTGTTACTGTTTTTATATAAAAAATCGATTTTTTTATTTTATAAGCGATCACAGATTTTCAATGTTTTCGCTCTGGGAGCTTTATTTAACAAATAAAAAGAATTTTGAGCTTTTGAAAATTTCTGTTGTAAAAATCGATCTTTTATATTTTTTGCTCTAGAGCTTCTACTTAAAGAATAAATTGAATTTTCAGTTTTGTGAAATTTTCTATTTTTGATCCATAATTTCTAAACTGATTGAGTGTCCAGCTTGAAGTAGGAAGAAGAGTTATTTCAGCATTATATAATTTTTTAAGAATTTTAAAAATACCATTTTTTGAGATATAATGGTTTGATTTTTATATGTTCATCTTTGACCCTTGAACTTTTGATATAAATAAACTTTACATATATCTATAAAGGTAATATATTTGTCTTTTAGAAGTTATTAGCAATTAAATAAGTACATCTTTGTGAAATCTTTAGATTTGTTTAGATTTTCAAAACTTTATATATTTGGATCAGTAAGGACAATAAGTCTAAAAGTTTACGAGCTAAGGAACATTTCCATTAACCAATGTCTTCTGTGAATTTCATTGTAAACCCGAAAATGGCAGTATTTTTCGTAAACTTAATACTGGCCATGCATTACATGCATTTTTAGGAACACTCTGATATAAAACTATTTCACTCCTTCAATGACCCTGAACTACAAAAAACCTAAAATGAATTTTAATTTTTTGGGGCAAATGTTATGTTTTTATAAAAAAAAATGTCTTTATTCAGACAATACCAAATTTCAATGTTCGATTTTGTTCGTCTATTTGATGTACTCATTTCGCAGCTTTTTATATCAAAGAATTAATTGCAATTTTTTTAGTTTATTCATCTAGATTACAAAAAAACTTTTGCTTTTTTAATGAAAAAAAAAATGTTTGCATTAAATTGAACACACAACTAAATTTAAGAACTACGTCTTTTTATTTTCTTTACGCTAAATCTCTATTAAAGGACAATTTCCAAAAAATAATACGAGTACATTAAATCGACCGTTATATTCCTTTGCAATTTTTTTTTTCTTTTTTAACTTTTTCCTGATGATGTTTTTAAGCCACTAACCTTCACTTTTACCTTTGCAAACAAAGTGTGACGCACAAACCTGTAAATATATACCTACATTATATTTGTAATAAAGTTTCCACCATTTTTCGGTACACAACTCTTTACACTCCAGTGGTTTAGAAAACTATTATACGTTTATATTGGAATTTTGCATTTGAGTTTTTTTTTTTTTTTTTTTTTTTTTTTGCTAAATTTTACACTTTTTTAAAAAAGATAAATTTTTATTTTTCATAGTTAAATTGTGGTAAATTTTTGGGACTTTTTTTTAACTTTAAAAAATTTTATACAAAAAAATTCTAGATGACATTGATTTATGAGCTCTCATAAATCAATTTATATAAAAATTTTATTTTATATAAATGTTGGTTTAAAATTTAATGCATTTTAATAATTTTTTTTTCTTTTTTTTGACAAAAAATATAAACCAACAAATCTATTTGATAAAATAAAAACAAATATATATGAAATATTTACAGCAGCAACAAAAACTCAAAACGAGTAAAGTAAATAATTAATATATGTTAAACAATGTGAGTGTAGAAAACACTATAAAAAGAAAAACTCGTTAACAATTGGAATTCAGCCAAGTTAACAAACAACAAAAAAGAAAATACAATAACAGATATGTTCTATTTGAAAAGCAAAAACATGAAAAAAATGGAGAAAATGTTAGAGTAGTATCCAAATAAAACTAACAAGCAAATACAACTGCACATTTATCTGAACACACACATACACTCAAATAAACATACATAGTAAATAGAACAACAACAAACAGCACAACAAAGCAACAAAAATAAATAGAAAAAAGTAAACCACTAAAAGCTAAAGTATCATCATCACTGACAACCAGGGTTCTCAATTATGATTACATTTTATAATAACACTGTGCTACAAAATGAGACTTTTATCTTTACTAGAAAAATACCCTACTACGATCCGTCAGGGAATAATAGAATAACAGAATTAGGGATATATTTACACAGGAATTTAACTAAACGTATCTGAAAATATTGATGGTCCTCAAAGCCTATAACATAAGGTAATAAGTTTATTTGGTAACCCTAATTTCAGTTACATACTTTCACATTATATTTACTCATACATATAGTAGGGTGGCTCAAAAATGAAAAATTTTGACGTTTCCAGCTCAAATCTATGTAATTAATAGGCAAACGCATTTTTTATTACCCCTTTACGCTCACACTATACATCGGATTTTAATAAAAGGATATACATACCATTCGAAAGATATTTTCTCATAGATGTGCAGCATATAAATTTTATTAAAAGTTATTAACGGTAAAAGTTGCTATTAATACATACACAAAACTCACACATATGTGTATACCCTGCAAGCATTTAGTGAATTCTTTTTCGAAATAGCTCACTAATTCGCCACTCTTAGAAGTTCAATAGAAGATTTCTATCAATTTTCCAACAACAAAATATATTAGTATACGAATTGAATCTTCTAAACGTAACTTCTTTAATCACTATTAGAAGTTGTTTGAATAACAGTTACAGTTATCCAAAAACGAAAACACTATTTTTCAACACCTTTTCTAGCATTTGGAAGATTGTCTTTTATCAATCCACATAGTCTGTCGAATTTGGCACTCTAAGATGATTAGTAGTAGAACGTGCAAAACTTTATAAAAACAATACACATTCGGTTCGAAATTTTATCATAAAATCATGATTTTGGCGATTGTTTACATTTCATAATGGGAAAAAGAACAAGCAGAAACAATATAATTTTGCTTAGTAAAAATATAAATTTTGAAGTGATTAGAATGAAAAAATATTGACATTAACTAAAATTATTTATGTAAGCTCATAGCGAAAAAAAAATCGTAAGTTTTACTTATAAAAGGAAAATTAAGAAAATAAGGTAAGCGTTTTATCATAATTTAAAAGAAATTATCAATATTTCAACTAGTTCTGGGCAAGCGAATACATTAGGAAAATATTTTCATTTTTTATATAATTAAAATATGTTGTAAACAATTTTAGGGCCAGAACATTTTGTTTTATATAAAATTCTTAATAACTTTAACAACATTTTTTAAAAATTGTGGGAGTTTGACTTATGTTTGACATGCCCGCAGTAAAAGTCGCTAATTTTCAGAATAATTTTCTATAGAACAAAAAATTACGAATATATTAAAAATTCAATATTACAAGTCTATTCTGTGGAAGTTTAAAATATGTATATATAGCAATCAAAATTTTGAGAATGCATTGCATATTTTAGCGGAGCTGAATTTTTTGCACTTTAAATTTGAATTTTCAAAATTTTAAATTAATTTTTTTTAAAAGTTTGAAAATAATTCAAACATTATTCTTGTTATTAAATATTTTGAAGAATTTTTTTTTTTTTTTTTGTTGTTGTTTTAATGCTTGAAATGCATAGAGCAGATTGTGGTAATTTTTGGTTAAATAGCGGTATTTATTTCTAAGTTTCAAAAATCTTAAATATTTACAAAAATGATTGAAAAAACTTTCAGGGCCAAGATAAAATTTAAATAATGATTTAAAATGATACATCATCATTAAAATTGGTAATAAAGTATGGAAATGATTAAAAGATCATATAGGGAATCCCCTTTATAAAAATTAAAACATTTGAAAGAGAAATTAGAGAAAATTTATTATAAATATTTTTCAAATATTTCCAAAATTGTTAATAGTCAGCTAGCTATTTGTTCAGCGAGAAAGTATGATTTTAGATAAGTCTATAGTGTTCGCCTTGTAAAAAGTGTAATACATTTGTTCTTTAATTATTTTAGAAAAACTGGCGATTTTAGAAAAAAATTAACCAAAAAATTTTTATTTTCAATACAAAATAAAATAAATAATAATGTAGTCTTGTAATATTTAGAAATCGTATATTATATTACTAAACATTTTGGAAATATTGAATTACACATTTTATAATGCGAACATTATAACCTTTCTGAAAATCATACATTCGCCGAACATATTAATAACTGCAGGAAATTTTGCAAATATTCTAATAGATGTTAAATTTTCATTTGAATTCAAAATCTTTCTGTGCATTTATATTCATTGTTTTCTGTAGTAAACACAAGGAAGAGTTAGTTTTGTTATTTAAAAAATAAATTAGAATATTAATAATTATTCTTATTTTATTATATATATCTACTTTATTAAATTTAAAAGAAACAAATATTCTTTTCTAATTTTGTACTTAAAATATTTCTTAGTATTCTTTTTTAATTAATTTTTTTTTTTTTAATGTTAATTTGAATTGAAAATATTGTTGTGTAATTAATTTTATTGCTTTCCATAATAAATATCAGAAAAAGTTAATTTTATGATTTAAGAAATTTTAATATTTTTACTTTTGATAATTTTGTTCATTCCTTATCCTTTATTTTAAATTTTACGTATTACTATAATTATTATTTTAAAAATTTTATGCAAAATAGTTTTAAAATTCTGCAAATATTTTCTATCGAAAGTGTAACTACGTCGGTACACCGGGAAGTTGATGTGTTTCGCTTTTACTATCGAATTCTCATATAGTTAGAGATAGCATCATTTGAGTAACGCTTTAGTCGGGATTGGAAGATTCGAATTAGGATTTTTTATTAGACACTTTTTACTGCGGAATAGTAGATGACGTAAAAAATTTACTAAAGCGTTACGAATTCTGATCTACTTAATAACACCGTTCGGGAAGAAATGTGCCACTAAGAGATAGTTCCTTTTGAGTAACGCTTTAGTGGGGATTTGAAGATGGAATTAGTGACATTCAATACTAACTAAAGCGTTACTCAAAAGGAACTATCGCTTAGTGGCACAGTTTTTCCCGAACGGTGTTACTAAGTAGATCAGAATTCGATAGTAAAAGCGACGCATATCAACTTCCTGGTGTGTCGATATAGTTACGCTTTCGATAGAAAAAGTTTGCAGGGTAAGCTTCAAACAAAAAAGCGTCTCATATTATTAAACTATTCTCTATTTTATTTCTCATGTCTCTCGGAAAACTCTCTCAATTGAGAGGTAATGTCGTTATTGTTATTTCTTTACAAAAATAAACCAGACAATTTTTAATTGGGATAGTTGTAAGAGAGTAATGATAAAAATAACAAAATAAAAAAGAGTAATACTTTGAATTGCTTTATTTTTTATTTTTTGAGTCTTATGCTTAATGAGAAACAAAATAGAAAATGTATACAACTTGAGTTGCTTTTTTAAAGATGTTTTGTTTTTGTTTCTATACCGTTTCCTTTTTTATTTTTAGTGTAATTTTAAGTAAAATTAATTGTTTTACTTACGTTATCGAGATAAACTTATTCTATTGTTCTGTAACTGTTATGACTTTTATCATAAAAATCTAAGGATTATATTTTTATTTTTAAATTATTTTGAACCAAAATAACAGTTGGTGAGTTTTATTTATTTTTTTATTTTTTCGTGCATAAATAAAAGTTATGTCATTTCTACTATTTTCGAAATAATTTAAAGTTATTTTCTAATTGTTATTAAGAGTATTATAAAACACAAATAAATCCCTAAAATTAAAAAAACGCTTAAATAAAAAAGTCACAAAAACTAAAAATAAACACTGAAATCAAAAAATAAATAAAATAAAATAAAATAAATAAAAAAAATAGCGAAAACGAATAAAACGCAAAATAAAAAATCGTCAAAACGAAAAAAAATGAAAATAAAAAACATCAAAAAGAAAAAAAGTAAACAAATCGGGAAAAACTATGGAATAAAACGACAAAATAAAGAAATTCGCTTAAGTAAAAAAGCCGACATAAATGCAAAAAATAAAAAAACATAAAAATGAAGAAAAAATTGCCAAAGCGAAAAATATCGCTGAAAGGAAAAACGATAAAATCCTTCCAAATAAAAAAAAACGTCAAAAAGAAAAAAAACTAAAATAAAAAGATCGCCAAATAGGGAAAAACTGTGGAAGAAAAAATCGTTAAACTCGAAAAACAAGAGTTACATTCCATCCCTTCTTTAAAGAATTTTGGGAGAGAGGAAAAAGGATTGAATTGCTTAAGCTCGCAAGAACCTTTTTGTATTTAATCGTTATTTTTATGTTATTTTGAAGTGTATTTCATTTTATAACATCTTTAAATTGGTAAAAAAAAAGTATCAAAACAAATACAGTTTACAATTTAAGTGTTTGATTAGTTACAACCGTTAAACGTTTCTACTGATATTTCTCTTAGATTGTTAATAAGATTGCTATATTTTCTGAAAAATACAGTATACCAAAAATTAATTTTATTTACACTAAACATTTTTATTGCAATGTGATAGGGATGGTGATGCAACCCAGGTATAAACTAGTGAAAATTCAGTATGAAGAAAACAAACAATCACCTTCTTTCATGTTGAACAAGCTGGCAAAAAGAATAATACCATGAGAGCGCGAACATTAAAAAAACGATATTTTCAAATATATTTTTTAATCAACACTACCATCCACTTTGTAGCTACCCTAATATACAGTCATCACTGGAAAAAATAAACGTATGTACTTGAAATTCTTAAATTGCAGCAAGTGCAAATATAATACATACACATGCATCATGTGGCAATAACTCACTTCTTTTCTTTATTTTTTAGTTCATTATCACATCACCAGCGTTTTCGTTTGTTTTGTAATACTGAGAAGTGTGCAAATATTTAATATGAAATACCAGCAAATGCTAAACAATTAAGTAAAACCAAAGTAACAACAGCAGCACTAACAGCAACAAAAAATAATAAAATTCATTTTCTTTTTATTTATTTTTTTATGCAAATTAGACCTTAAACGTATGAGTAATTTTTAAAATATATATTTTTTCTGTTTTTTTGCTTTATAGCACTCGTACGCATCGTGGTCTTGAATTTTATTTTGCTTTAATTTTTTTCATCATAAACTTATGATGAAAATACTTGTATAGCAAGTGAAACAAAATACAAGAACAAATATAATTTGGAGTACAAGTATAATAAATGGAAAAGCATTTTTAAAACACTTGATTAAATGTTAATTTATTATGCCATGTACTAAGAGTGGATAAAATTCAAGATATTTTAGCGGATTGACTTCACATGAAAATGTCACAAAATGTTTTTAATTACGATTATGGAATAAATTGAACTAATTAAATCAAACTATAAATTAAAACTTTTTTTAAATTTGATCTAAGACCTTGATAATAGTATAAATAGTAGTAAAGCGTATAAGTGATATCTTAAATTAAAATCATGCTTCATATTTTATATTTATTATTTATTTATTATGCGTCCGTAGCATATTTAAAAAGTAAATTCAACATTAACTTTTGTTTATTACAAATTTTGAAAAAAAAAATTCATAAAAAATTTATATAACAAACTCACAAATGATCTAAAAAAGCTTAAAAGAAAATTTATGAAAATAAAACATTTAGATGGTAAAAAAAATTTGTTATCAACATACTTTGCTTACGTGGTGTCTATACTAGACAAATTTTTATTAAGACAAGCATCAAAATCATTGCAAATCTATACAAGGTAACCTAAGTTGAATAGCCTATAAATATTTTTAGTTATATAAAAAATATTAATGAATTCGTCTTACTGTTGTTATTGTGCAACTCTTGCTACCTTCCATATGTAGATAGGTAGTAGATAGAGAAGGGTATACAAGATTCATTACATGAGTACTTGTACATCTACTAGAAGACCTCCCTTTGGAAGAGTGACAGGATAGAGAAAAGGGAAGACAGAGTTCGGAAAAATATTATGAGGTGAGACGAAAAGGAGAGATAATTTTGATGTTTATCTTGATAAAAAAAATTGTCTAATATAGACACTATGTTACGATAAATGTTTGTAATGTCTTATGCATAGTTCGAAAATATATAGAAAAAAAGAGAAACCCTCAACTGACTAAACAACACATATCAACAAAATACAAACATCCAAAAAATGTATATAATAAAATATGAAGTAAAAACTAAAACAAAATGTAAAAATAATAAAACTGAAATAAATCGCTTTTATACAAATAACAAACAAATAGAAAAAATAACAAATAAATAACAGAAAGTGCACAAAATTGTTTTTACAAACTGTCAAAGCTTTGGCATATCTATTTTTAAAGTAATGTAAATAGTAGAGTACCCAATTATTAGGGGGTATCATATTAATCAGTAATATTAATCAGCACACTTTTTCGATGTTTTGTTTTTTGCTTTTCAAAAAATTTAAATATTAAATAAATTCGCGAGTTTTCTAAAATTTAGACAAATAAAAATGGACATACTAAAATGACTCCATAAGTAAATCTCATGGAATGAAGGATATGTTTTTTTAACGCTTTTAACAGACAACATAAAATACTTTCTTTCGTAAAACAAGTGCCACACAATTTTGATGAAGTATTTGTTAAGCTTTTTTCAAATTCTAAAACTTCTTTATTTGCCTGTATTGGATTAATAAATTACCCAAAATACCCTCTTTTAGATATTATGTTTTATAAGAGTACATATATATATTGCAACACACAAGCAAATATTAATTATGTTACTTTTCGCATAAATTATCTACTTTTTTATTAATCAGTGTTACCTTAGTGTTTTTTGAGTATAATAAAAATTATTTTATTTTTTTTTTTATTTTTTGTTTTCTTATCACATTTGTTTGCAATTTATATTTTTTAAGGACGACTTATTATTTTATTTGTATTATTTATTTCTGTAAAAATCAGTGTAGATATGTATTACAACAATTTACGAATGTGTTAGTTTTCTGAATGATTATTAAAAAAAATATTCGAAATTATCTTTTAAAACGAAATTATTGGTTACGTAATAATTACAAAAGGGAACAAAATTAAACTTTGTTGCATATTTGCACTAATTTGAGATCACTAATTTCAAATCTAATCTCCATTTTTCTTTATCTGCTCGACTTTTCGAGATATATATTGAAATAACTTGAAAACGGTTCACCATATTCAGTTAAAAAAAAAGCCGAAAATCGGCAACGATATTATCTTTAAGTCGTGCTTACATTGTTTTTAAATTTGCCCAGTAGTTTCAGAGATTTAATTGAAGTTTTGAAAAAAAATTTTTTTTTGCTCTTTAAAAATTCTTAAAAAATAAAAATGGGACAAAAATCACGTAAAACATATTTCGAATGAAATGAGCTTTATTTCCTTGCAATCGGTGTACAACTTTTGATTTTATTCACAATTTACTGAGAAAACTGAATTGATCAAATTTGCGATTTCCATAAAAAAAAAAAAACATTTTTAATGTGTATGTTGGAACAAAATTGAACTTTGTTTGTGTTGACTGTATATATATGCACACACTTACAATTTATGACCTAATAGTAAAAAAAATGATTTTTTATGTATGTTTGGACGTAATTTAGTTGGAAATAGAAGCATTGCAATGACTTAATGTTGTTGTTTTTGTATAAGCAAGTATCTACATGCAAAGATATGTATGTAAATTTAATAGTCATCAGAAGCTTTCACTGTTGTTGGAAAAAAATGTTGATTATTTTTATAAGTATAAATGTGAAAATATGAAAGCATACTTTAAGGCATAATTTCTACTATTTGTCGATAAGGAAGTAAAGATATAAAAGATTCGACACAGCCGTATATAATGCTCTAACTTATATCTAATAAAATCACTATTATTCTAAAGTGTCTTCTTCACAATTATTAATCAGTAGTATACTGTAGCATTATTATTTTTAATAGACAAATCGGAAAACTTGAAACATTTAATACAAAATTCGTAATATAGACAATTTTTTAAATTAACCTAGTTAAAAAGCTGCCATAGAAAACACACGTAATTTACTATGGGCTGTAAAATATTGAACACTATTCAGGCTTAGGTTGATTTCTTCTGTACCTTTTTCGTTGAACCATTAAAGTTGAGAATATTTTATAAAATTTTTGATATTTAAACCAAAGTTACATATATTTTTTCAAAGTCTAGAAGTAAATATTTCATATTTTAATTTGTTATATTTATTCTTGTGGAATTTTTATTAAATCTAATTAATAAAAACACCTAAATATACAAAACTGAATTTTTTGCAATTTTTTCCAAATTAGTTTTCTTTACCAAAAAATCTTAAAATGCTTGACAAATTCCTTGACTTTAGAGTCATCCTATTTTGTGCGGACAAGATGCACAATAAGAAATGAAACATAATGCTGAAAGTCTTAGCTATCATTTGGTGTAAATTTAATTATTAAATTCTAAAAAAATCTTTGTACTTTTTTCCACTAGACAATTCATTGTGCTACAAAAGATTTTTAAGTAAATTATACACATATAATCATATATATATATATATATATATATATGTAATTTTGAAAAACTTGCAAATTTATTTCATTTTTTGAAATAAAAAATCGAAAAATTGTGTAACTTTAAACTCCAATTTCTCTAAAAGTTTTATACGGATTTTAATCATTTAAATTGCATATAGAACATATGCATGTTCTCTTTAAACATAATAAGTTAAAAATAATTTTTACCATTTAAAAATACATTCATAATGCAAATGCAATTTAAGGATGAATTTTTTAAAAACTTCTAACCTTCCAATAGTTATCTTCTTCTGACATTATAAAAATTATAATGTTTGCTAAAAATTGCAATAAAAATTGTTCTGAGATAAAAAAAAAAAATACGGATTTTTGCATAGATTTTCTTTATAATTTTTGTGTTTTTTATCTTTTATGAGTTTATTTTATAATTAATTTTAGTCATAACAATTTTTAATTTGTTATTTGTGGTATAATATCTTTTTGTTCCAGAATAATTGCTAATGTACTGTATAATAGACATATTTTTCTTCAATATGAAGCAAAAATATTTAAAACAAGAAGGGTAGAAATTTCTTTAAAATGGATCTAAGGACTGTATTATTATTATTATGAGTGCAACTTTAGCAGAAACATGATTTTTGAATTATACAATATTATTTGCAATATTTATTGTAATAAACTTTATACTAGTTTTTAATTCGATAGAATCCGACGTATAGTTAAAGACTTATTAACACTTAAACTTACATTTCAGCAAAAAGCTATTTGATTCTCGGTAATGGCAACTACTTATTAAAGTATTTTATTGGTAATAAGGTGTCGTTATTATTTGCCTACTCTATACTACATAAATAAGTACTCAATAGTATAATAGCATAGTAATATTGCAAGCAAGTGGATCACTTGGCTAGAGCGCTGGATTAAAAACACGAAGGTTGTTGGTTCAACTCCATTCAGATCTGTTAGTTTTTTTTTTTCTTTTTTAATTACTAAAAAAATATTTTATACTAAAACAAGTTTTTGTCACTTAGAAAATTAAGTGCATGATAGTGTACTGAGTATGACGTCAGTCATTAAAAACGAATGGTTAATTTGTGTCCAAGTTCAAATTTCACTGACGTTAAATTTTTTTTTATTATATTTTTGTTTAGATACATATTTTTGAGTACACTTAGAGTCTAAAAAACACATGAACTTTTTGACAATTCAAACAAAAATAACTAGTTAATTTTGTTTAGCTTATCAGGAAAGCAAAGTTTTTGCTGGGATACTATTAAATAAAAATAATCAACATAATTAAATAACAAAACTGTTATAAAAATAATAAAATTTTATATGAAACAATCTTACATATACCCTTTACACCTGTGGTGAAGTGTATAAAAACTGGTGGTCATTTTTCTAAAAAAATATTAAAAATAGTAGATAACCTTGTCTCGGAACAATTATAGTTGCAGTAGTAAAGATATTGTATTTAAACATATTAAAAATATTAAAGTTCAAGGATCAGAAATTTTTCAAAAATGTAAATTGTAAAAATGCAATAGGATTACGAGTACATTTTTAAATAAACAATTTACCTTGGAATTGTTACCTTTTAAGGGGTCACTTGGCCTTCATTAGAGCATTGAATTATTAAAATCCCATCGTGCAGAGAAAAAATAATATTTTGTCGAAATATTGTTAAAAATATCTTCGACTTTAATTTTTTTCCGCGGCAATTTTTTCTATATATTTTTGTAAATTCATTTTAAATTTGCATTATGTAACGAACAATTTAACCATTTTTTTTTTTTTTTTTTTTTTTTTTTGTTAAAATCGAGAACCTGTTAGCAAAAATATAAATTTTTTGTAAATAAACAATTTAGGCATTTTAGATTTTGAAATAATTTTGGAACCATTTTTTATTTATTTATTTATTTTTTTTTTTCTTTTTTATTTCATATTTAGTTTAAGTAAATATTTCGTGTGAACAAATTGAAAATATAGTAACTCCAGCAATTCTTAATTAATTTTAACAAATGAGGGCTTAAGTATTGTAGATTTAAGATAAATTAAAAAAATAAGATTTCATATAAAGCAAATTGCCGCTAAAGTTAAAAAAAATAAAAAAAAAATAAAAAATTCATATAAAAAAAACAGATGCATATATATTTAGAAAGCTTGATTTCTCTTCAAATCTAAAAACGTTAAAAAAATTAAAAATTATTGAAAACAAATTAATTTATAAAAATTTTGTATTCCGTCGCTTTTTTATTGATAACTTTAGATTTTTATCAATTCGAAAAAATTTTAAATTTAAAATAAAAATGTTTTTAAAATTTATTACATTAGTGCACAGTGGTTTCAAGTGTACTAAATTGGCGCTTTATTCAAATTTAAAATTTAGAAATTCGCAATACAATTTGATATTGCGTAAAACTATATAAAATTCTATATCGAAAGTTATTAAGACAATTGTTCTATGGTTTATAATTTTCCTATATTTAATGATTGAACTTAAAATTTGTATTCTATTTTTACAAAAAAAAAAAAAAAATAATAATAAAATTGTTTAATATTTTCAGACCTTATATCTTAAGATAAATCTTAAAAAACTAATGTAGAAATCACTTAGAGGCAAATTGAATAAAATTTTTGACATATATATGCTACAATATGTGAAGCAACCTCATTAATTTACAATATTACAAATTATATAAAAAACTAAAGTCAATTCAAAAATAGTCATATATGGATTTAAAACTCCATAAATACCAGTATTGCCAGTTTAGGCTTTTCGTTAAGTTTTTAATTAAAAATTATGTAAGCTTTTTCTGGCTTTTTTTAAGGGCATTTAGCTTGGACCTTTTTTAAAGTCCAATTTAGCCTTTTTTGTATGACGCTCCTGGCAACACTGATAATCACATATATCCTAATTGACTGAAAATTCACGTGTCGCGGAATCAGTGTTACCCTATATAATGATTTATAATTAAACTCTTTATATTAATACAATTTTCGGGCACCATCTTTAATTTTTTCCTAAACACATATTTCATATATTTTATTTTTCTGTTTTTGATAAGCGTTACAAAATCAAGCAAAAAACAAAACCAACTTTGAAAAATGATCAAAATATTGTGGATTTCTTGAAGGCAACTACGCCAACAACAATAAAAACTAACAAGTATATAGAAATCAGCAGCCAAAATTTAATGTATTTCTCATGTAAGTTTTTGCCCACTCACACACATACACATACAAAAGTAAACCACTGGTGTCCAATGCCGTTGTTAAATGTTGGTTGACTGGCATGTCATGCAATGTGGCATGCTACACAAAATAATAATCAACAGAACAACAAAAACAAAACCAACAACAATAACAACGAAACTAAAACAGCATCTAACAAAACTAAATAATTTGTTTCTTGGAAATATAAACTAAATGTTAAAGTAGCAATAATATATATGAAATATTAAAGCAGCGCTAAAGTAATACAAATTATAAATGTATATTATTTATTATTATTATTATTATTATTTTTCTCTCTGTCCGCAGGCCATTACCAGTTTTTTTTTTACTGGAAGCTATATATAGCTAAAGGAAATCTCTATTATTGTTAAGGGACAAAAACTACATACCGCCCTGCTCTTTCCCCTCTAAACAAACACCCACAAACAGTTTCCTCTGTTAAAAGCACAGCTGCTACATTTTCCTTTCCTTTTATTTTGTTCCCCTCTGTTTTAGTTGAACACATTTCTCCCCTCGTTTAATTTTTTTGCTCTGTTGTGTTTTCTTGCTTTTTTTCGTTATTATTTTTTTCCTGCTCTCTAGTACGGATATTTTTGTATTTACTTGGCAGCCAAGTTTTGCCATAATTTTGGCATTTAATCAAATTTTATTACAAGTAATTTTTCGCCAAGTTTTGATGAGAGAGTATGTGTTAAAAAGCAAAACGACAATCAACGTTTTTATAGTCAAGCTCCTGCATCAGTGAAAACAGAAACAAAATGTTATGAGTTATGACAGAGAAAGCAGAGCTGAAAAAGAATGTAAACTTAAAGCTAAATAAAATTAAAACTGTCATAGGAAACTCGTTTTAAATCTCAAATCCTTTAAAGAGCAGTCTTTCTAAATAGTTTAATTCTTTTAACAACTGCATTCTATAGGCATGCAAAGGTATTCACTCATACGTGTATTATGATAATAATGATGATGCCACAATAATGATGAGGATAATAATGTTTATCATGATTTTTTAAGTTGATATTTTAGTTTGGTGTTTATTGTACTTATATCATACGTTATGCTTGAGGGAAATTCAAAATTTTCTTCAAGCTTTTTTTTTGAGAATTTTCTTTCTTGTATTTTTCTTTCTTGGTAAAAAAAAAATGACTCAAGAGATATTAAGTTATTCGTTCTCTATGACGTAAGTTAATGTGGATCTTGTTGTTTTTATTTAATGTCAGTGATGCTTCAAAACTGTGTATACTTTTTGTTGTTGCTGTTAATGCTTATAGTCTATTGTCTCGAGATGACAATCATTGTAGTAAAAATAACAAGCTGAAACAAATAAAATCTTGAAGTACAGGAAAAAAAGGAGGAAAACAATTTTGACAACAATTAATTGCTGCCACTAACTGATTTCCTAGTACCATTTGCTGTTTGGCAAACATTTTACTCGTTTATAATTGTGTTTTTTTTTTTTTTTTTGCTGGGGTTTTTCTGAATTATTACCATGACAGCAGGCTTCTGCTTGTTTATATCTTTTATTATTGTTAAACCCGGTATGAGTTCAATTTAAAATAGAAAAAAGATGTAGGAAATGAATATAGATATACTATACTGGTACTGTTGCAAATGTACCCCCCTAAAATCAAAGATAGATATGTTTTAAGCTAATCCCTAAAATATTTTGGTTTAATTATTTCGTTCATTTTGATCGAAAACCTTGAAAAATATGGTTTTCGATGAACATTGCACATAATTTTTAACTTAATGAAGAAAAAAAAAAAGACAAAAAAATACAACATATAACATAAGATGACGTTTAATACATAATGTGTAAAAAAAATATTTAAAGTTAGTTTTCATTCATGGAAATTAAAATTTTAGTAAAATTTTCCGATATTTTATTTTAAATACTTTTTTATTAAAGTTTGAATATTTTGGAGATTTTCCATCGTAATTTATATATTAGGACGTCATTTTAAAGGTGTCATTCAATACTGTTGATATAGTTATTCATTTAACCCTTTAGTTGCATAAGTAATACTTTGGGATTACCGGTCCATAACTGGGTAAGTTAATTTTTATGTCAAATAAATGGTTAGTTAAGAAACCAAGTATCACCAAAAGCAAACATTTATCATAAAAGCTATAAATTCGTGTAAAATAGTGACTAAAGTTCAAAAATCTCTTTACTTCGATTATAATTATGGTTTTAAAGGAACTTATTATATTTTTCATAAATTCATCTATATTTAAGTATTATAAATGCTTCCATGTAACTTATTTGAAAAAGTTGCTAACTTAACCTTTTAGGAACAAAATGCATAAAATTGACCCTCTTGCTGTGAAAGGGTTAATTACGTGTAATATTTCAGGCCTTAGTAGGCCTCTATTACAATTTAAAGTTAATTTTCTTTTAACGAAAGTTTTGGCAATGATATTGCAAGAAATTCGTATTTTTTTTTATTTTTAGAGGTGTTTTGAAAATGGTTCAGCTCACGTAAATTCAAACATTCAGATGTGATATTTTTGGAATCATATAAGAACACAGTAGTCTTCATTTCTAGAGGGTTACGTTTGCAACTTTTTTTCCTGAGGTTCTTTAATGATCATGGAGTTGTTCTAAGCCCACTAATCATTTTTTTTAATTACTCTAATTCTTGAGATTTACCTTAATATAGAAAATTAGAGAGATTACATCACGTATTGCAAAATATCTCAAGAACTCGTTGTCGAATTTCAGTGAATTAAATACCAAAAAAAATCTAATTAAAATTATATCCAAGTTATATCTACATTTTTATCTTCTAAATAGTTTCGGAGATATTAAAAAAGGTTATGCTGGAAAAATTTTAATTTCTTACAAAATTATTATTTTTTTTTTTTCAAAAAATCGTAAAAAAATTAAATCTATCAAAAATACTATTTTGTTTATTTCAAAAAATTTTGTGTATCCTTTTTAATGAGATGCCAAACTATCTTCGCTGCAGAACACCCAAGCTAGAGCAGTAAAGGCAAACATTGCCCCTTATATGTGTAGGAAGGCCATAGGGAAATACAGGGGTTTAAATGGAGCGATAGTATGGTGGAAAGTGATGGGAAATCCACCTTCTGCGTCATCTTTGACAATATTCTGCGTAGTTCAGCGCTACTAATTATAGGTGCGCTTCGTACAACATCATCCAAGGCATTATTCGTTCTATTTAAAAATTCGTTCTGACTAGATGCTATTGGCTCTAATGGCCAAACAAATCGCCATCATGTCGGCGACTAGGCGACTAGCATAAGTGCATGAAAAGGTAGGAGCTATGGCCTTGTGATCACTTTGGGAATTTCAGATGACATCCCTGACAATATTGACTATTGTATTCTATTCTTCCTAGTTTCAATTTCAGCCGATCCCACTATAGCAGCCGGATCGATAGAGGTTTATACTGATGGATCCAAATCTTCTGAAGGGATTAGGGGAGGTGTCTTCATTTCCGCATATAGGAGAAACATTTCCTTCAAATTTGTTGTTTTCCAGCGGAGATCTCAGCCATCAGGAATGCGGTAAATTGGCTAATATACTATAAGGTATTCGGAGTAGTCAACCCGCGATTAAGTATCTTTAAGGCGTCTATTCGATATCGAAGCCGTTACATGAATGCCAGACATCTCTAAATGAAATGGCGAGACATTCAAACCTAGAGTTGATCTGATAATCTCGCGAAATATTATTACGAATGAACTATCCCTTCTTCAAAGTGAAGAAACAGACCAATTAGTTGGAATACCGCGGTCATTTTGCAGATCTATGATACTGCAGTATTTGTCGAGAATAGCTCAACATAAATAACACACAAGTCTACATGTTCTATCTCGAGACAGATGTGGCCCCAGTCGAACTTTATTCTGGGATTGCCAAGGCATCAGCTACGAACACCTGTAGCCAGACCAGGACTCCCTTTTAACGACTATTACTTTAACGAGGAGGAGGAATAAAAAACAATAGAACATCTTCTTTGTCACTGTCCTGCTTTTGCTAATATTAGGGCTACAGAATTTGGGAGTCCACATATGCATGGGTTATCTGATCTCTCTGCAATTAATATCAGAGAGATTACATCTTTTATTCGTGCCTTAGGTTGGTTCGATTCTAACTTATTTTTGAACATGTGAAAACAGATTCACATGATCGCTCAGGGTAACACAACAAGACCAGTAGAATCCAAGTGCTTGTCTATTTTATATATTTACAGCTGCCTGTCTAACCTAACCTAAACTAATGAGATACCTATACTAAATTGTGAATATAATCGACATTAGTTCATCGATTTCAATGAAATAAAGCTCGGTTTATTTTATCCATATTCAAATTTATGATGAAGAAGAAGAATTTTAATTTTTCCATTTGTTTGATTTTTAAAGATTTTTTGAAAAACAAAAATTTTATCTTTTTTACAATTTGTTTAATTAATTTTAAATATAGCGGTTTATCTTGAGAACTTAAATTAATTAAAAAAATAATTTATAAACTTAGAACACCATAATCTTATATAAACATCCCTTGCAGCAGAATCAGTGTTGCCCTGTGTTATTTTTTTTTTTTTTAATTTTCAAACGAGATAACTTTTTTTTTCTAACAATTTTAGCTTTATGATAAAGGAGGAGAAGCAGCATTTTTATATTTGTTTTATTTTTTAAGATTTTCAAAAAAAAACAAAATTTTGTTAATTTTGTAATGTTTTTTTTACAAATTTGGTTAATATTTCTTAAATTATTGAACAGATTCAAAAATAATGTAAGCATAATTTGAAGAAGATTTGAATTATAATTTTTTGGTATTTTATTAAATTAAATCAGATAATTCATTTTGGGGATATGTTGCAATATGTGGTTGCAATATATGGCGTAACCTTATCATAGCTGTTCATTGGGAATATTTTAATTCAATATATTTGTTAAAAATAAATTATTTTTATATTTAATTTATATTTTTAGAAATAAAGTAGTTTCAAATCATTTCGTACTATTTGTAATATAATTTTCAGCTACTTGAAATTAATTTGGAATAAAATTATTTAAATATTGTTCCATTTATTAACAAAATCAACAGAAATATTTAAATATACATTTATAAGATTTAAATCAAATTCCAAAGTCTACAACTAATTTGAAAATAAATTTAGTTTCTTTAGCTTGAATAAAAATACTCTTTATTTTACTTTCCATTTTAAAAATGAATTAAAATCTGTTTTGAAACATAGACAATTTTTGAATATTTTTATTCAACATAAAAATTATTCAATTTGAAATTTGATTGGAAAAAAAAAATAATAATATTTTTGTTTAATACTGCAATTATTTAATACATTTATATAAGTCTATTTCGATGACTATTTATAGCGATATTTTCTCAACTCTAGTCATTAGATTTTTTTTAAACAGTCGGAGAAAATACAAGGAACATTATTTGCTAAAAAAAAAATTCTGAAACAATCGCTACGTTATTCTTTTTAACTTAAAAAATTTTAAAAATATGAATTTTTTTATTCAAACCTTTTGTGGCTGAATAATTTTATTTCTTTGGATTTTTTGTTTTTAAATAAAAATATCAAAATATTTATTTGAAATTTTTCTATTTGAATATATTGCTTTTAAATAAAAATCCTAGAAACTTGTTGAACTTCTTGCATTTAAATAAAATACATGTGAATATTATTCAAGGTTGGAATCATAGAAAACAATTAGAGGTACAACTTGTTCCAAAAAAAAAAAAAAAAACATAACTCAGCTGTCAAAAAACACGATCTCTTTGTACTTGTTAGTAGAATTTACTTCAGAACTAATTTATACGTGTGAAGAGAATTATTTTTTTTTTACTGAGCGAATTAAAACACTCGGTCTTCTAGTTGCTTTCTATAGTTGGAATATTAAATATAAAAAACAAATTTGGTTATTTTCTTGTAAAAAATATATATTTTACTTTTTATTGATTAAAATATTTTCTTTTTTTTTAATTTATTTTGTTCAATCAGATACAAAATAATATAAAAATTCATTTAATTTAGTATAAATAGAAATCCTTAATATTTCTATTTAAAAATTAAAAATTAATATTTTAAATTAGAAATACACAAGTAACAGCTATGAACCTCATTAACTTCCTATAAAACGGTAAATCTCGAGAACTGGAGTCAATTCCAAAAAGGGTTTTATATGCTTAGATCTCCCTGATTGCGTGTATTTAATTGACTGAAAATCCCTTGCTGCGGAGTCAATATTGCCCTGTTTTTTTTTTTTTTTTTTTTAATGACAATAAATTAGAACTTAACTTTGAATAAAGACGACTCTTATACCACTTTATTTTTAATAAAAAATTTATGATTTTAATTGTAACCAATCTTTATGATAAAAAAAAAATAGCATTTTGGTCTGTTTCGATTTTTGAGATTTTTAGATTCTTTTTTTTTAATCTTGTAAGAATTTTATTTTTTATCACAATTCTTTTCATATCTCTCAAACTACCTTAAGTCCTGATAACAAAAAGTATATTTTTTAAAAAAAGTACTTAATTAATTATTCCTGTTTCAAAAATGATTTGTTTCCAGATTTACTGTTTAAGTAAATATTTGTCATCTTATATTTGTTTGTATTTGTGTATGTGTGTATTCTTCTTTATTTTATTGAGACAATTTAAAGTAATTTTTAGTAATGAAAAATTACATTTTTTACAAGAATTGCTGCAAGAGGTATTTGTAAGATTTTATTTTCTTCAAAGACTTATTGTAAGACTTAAAATTTTACATCCTTAGCAGGGGCATAATTTGTTGACATTTAAGACTTAAAAATGAAAAATTTATTGGGGATTTTAACTTATTTTCAATGATTGGATTGAATAAAATTAATTGTAATAAATGTTTAATGGGAATGAATTTTTTGGTTATTTTAAGAATTTTAAATATTAAAAAACATATGTATTATTAACTAAATAAACTAAAAGCCAGTATACTACTTTAATTGATTAGTAAAAAATCTATTATTTAATATGTCTATACAAACATTTATAAATTTAAAATTTGTTTATTAATAAGACCTCTTGTGTTTTTCTTTGTTATTTTTCTCTTTAACATTTAACATAAAAATGTTTTTTTTTTATAAACTTTAACCTCGTCTATAACCTTGTTTGTTAATTATTCAAGGATTAATAACTAAAAATCAATGTCATTTAGATGTCTTCCTATTTAATAACTATTAACAATTTATATCAGCTACTCAATATCAAGATTACAAATAAGTTCCTCTTTGCAGAATTTCAAATAAACAAAAGAAAATAAGAACGACAACAAAATAACAAGATAACAATAATTTTATAAGAGGATTTTATTTATAAAGAATTCATTAAGAAAATACATTTGCTTAGTTATAAGTAATAAAATAAAAATAAATAGACTACAATAACAAGTATAGAAGAAGTATAGAAAAAAGAATAAATTTCATAAAGTAACTAGATAAAGAAATAAAAGGATTAAGTAACACAATGAAATATAGATAAATTTATTTCAATAGGCTCTATATATTCTATTATGACTGCAGTGATTCTTAAGAGTTTAAAGAAATATAAAATAAAAAATTAAAAATTGTTGTAAAATTAATTTCTAGTATTTAATTTGGGAACAGGTATCGTTTTAAGATATTAAAGTAATTAAACAATTTATATAAATATGTTATCGCACAATTACATGTAAAATATCCTAAAAATAATTCTATAATTTACAATATTTTTAATCATAAGTAAATTTTGATTTAATTTATGTTATATTAATCAATATTATTTGTCATATTTCAGACAAGATATTAGTTTTTATCCTTTGTTTTTAATATCAAAATATTTATATTGATTTCAGGATTTATACATTCATAGTAATAAAATAAAAAGAAACTTTCATTACTTCCTAAAATTTACTTAAATTTATTCAATTGAGAATCTCTTATTTTATAGCATAAGTTTTAGGCTTCAACTTAAGAAATATGTAACATTTTATGTTAGCTTGTAGTATCTGTGTGAGAGTATGTACAAATACTTGTATAATATAGGAAATAATGAATATAAAAATAAATTGCCAACTGGAAGATAACGTAAGCAAACAAAAAAAAAACAAATTTACAATATTTTTTATGATTTCTATAGTTAGATAAAATTATTTGTTTCACATACATTTACACATTTATTTGAGACAAATTGAAGATATAAATTTAAACTTTAAAATGCTAAAGGAATTTATAGTATTTCATCTATATTTTGAAGTAATTTCTTTTCAAATTCTTTGCTAAAAACATTAAAACATTTCTTTTCGTTTAAGATATTTTTAAGATATTTAACTTGAAGAATTTTTCTTTGTTAACTCTTTAATAATTTAGTAACAAAAAAATGTTTCCTATGAAATCTCTAATACTCATAAAAAGTTTGTATTTAAAAAGTTATTAGGTGTGATCATAAAAATAAAATCTTATAACAAAACAGCTATTAAAGAGCAATTTTTTAACAATGATGATCTAAATATATAAACTATTTAATCATCAAATTTTATAAGTTTTGTGATCTTTAAAAAATAAAATTATATTCTCTTTAACAGAATTTTATGTAAAAGCAGCAGTTTAAAATATTGTTAACGTTTTTAAAAATTATTGCAAAATATTTCTTGACTTCAAGATAATATTTTAAGAAAAGTAGTCTTTTTAAAAATTAAAATAAATCGAAACAAAAAAATACTTCTTTTAAGTGGCATAAAATTCCCAAATCAATTATATTTTTTGAATCGTGTTCTCGGATCAACTATTATATAGAAAATTAATAAAGTTGCAACACATATTGCACAATATCTCTAAAACGAATCGTCTGATTGGATTCAGTAAAATACCAGGAAATTACATTAATATTTTACGAGATGTTAATGAAATTGTAGAAAAAAAAAATTTCTTACAAAATTTAAAAAGCTATTTTTTCTTTTTAAATCGTATAAAATTGAAAATGGTTTAAAGTGCTGGTTTTTCTTTTTTATCATAAAGCTAGATCTGTTACAAATAAAAGGAGATGCTTTAAATTAAAATCGATCCACAAATGATGAATTAGTTTATTATTCTATAAAATTATAACATTAAAAATGAAACAAAAAATAATAAATTGTACTCTGCTACAAAATGTTTATTTTCACTTAGAAAGCGCCATATATCTTCCTGATAACATCACTTAACAATTTTCAACAAATTCCTAAACACCCTCTATATTTTGAGATATTCCGAAAAGAACGTTTTGAGATTAGTTCCTTTACTAAACATCTCGTAGCTTTCTTAATTTTAAACAATTTTAAAATTTTTAAATTGATTTAACAAATATAAAAAACGTAAGTTTTCAATTATCTATATTAAAATAATTTATATATATTCCAGTCATTACTTAACTTATTCAAAATTTTTAGTTTCATTTTCCCTTTCCATTTTAAAATTTCGCTTCACATGTAAAATTTTTTATTATTTTTGTTTTCTTTAAAACTAAACAAGTTTAAAAATACAAAATGTTGTTAATAATTTTCCAAAGTTTATCAATAAATTCTTTATGATTCTTAAACAAAGTATTTTATTTTTATTTGTTGCATACTTTTTGAGGTAAAAATAGAAAAATGGAATAAATTCTTCAGTTTTTGTCAAATTTTTAGAAACTAAATACATATTTGTATTTTAAGAACAAAAATTTCTTTTAAAATTAAAGTATCTTTTTAAACTTGAAAAATTTTATAAATTTTTTTTTACATTTTAAATATTTAAATTGTTTTGCTTATATTAGGCTTGTTTCCGTACTGTTTTGGATAAAGTGCGGTTAAATGAGAAAAGGCTAATTTTTCTCCCACAAAAATACAACAACGTGCAAAAGTACGGGAATACAAAAAACCACATTGTTTACTCAGAAATAAATTAATAATTCGTATGTGAATACAATTTTATTTTTCAGAATATTTGAATGTTGTTAATGTTTTTAAATAAAACTTTCCTGTTAGTAAAAAAATAAACAAATAATTTTGTTTTATTATTATTTTTTTTTTAATTATCGTTTAAATTTTTTTTATTATATATTTTTTACTTTTTAATTATGTGACAGTTTACAGAATTTACCTAAAGAAATATTATGGGCTGATTCATGCAAGAAGAATAAGAAGAGAATTATTCTCTTAGAATAGCACTCGCTTGCCCAATTTTCGAGTACGGAAATGCTTTTCGGTAACATTGAGATTCCGCGTGCTACCAATTTTTAGTACGGGAACAAAGCTATTATTTCACCAAAGCATAAATAAATGTATATGGTTGAAAAGGCTAATTCAAAAGCATAACGGGATTAAGGTTACATTTATACAGGAAACTAATCCAAAAACAGTTTTTTGGCATAACTCAAAATTTTGCAAAATTATTAAAACAGATTTACGATGTCCTCAAGAAGACATAAAGTAATTTCTCGCATTGCAGCTTTGCGTTAATTTCAAAAATACAAAAACATTTCTATATTTTTAAAACACAGTTTTTATAATAAGATACCATTACTAATTTATAAATAAAATCGAACTCATTAATTTTTTATATAAATGTTTATCTTGAGAACTAGAGTGAATTTAAAACAAAACCCATTTATAGGCTTAGAACTTGTATTTAAATTGACTGAGAAATCCCATGCCTCAGTGTTATAATATGTTATTTTTATAGTTATATGCCGTTTATACCAAAACAAAAAAAATTGATGGATTTTGGAAAACCAAATTTACAAATTAAATCGTTTACATGACTTGTTTTCTCCCAATGTGGTTTCTACTGACTCATTTATTTTTTATAAATTTTTATTTAAATCAATTTAGTTTATTCTTTTACAATAATTAAAAAATGATTTTTTTTTCATCATATTCAAAAGCTCACTTTTATCAAATCATCTAAACAGGCTGTATCATAAATATTTATTGTAGTAATTTCTATTTGGTTTTCAATAAAAACTAAAGAAATTTATATATTTTTTCAATCAAAAACCGATTGAAGCCAAAAACTACTAGTTTTTGTTTGGTGTAAATTTCATATAATAAAAACAAGCAAAACATATAAATATTATGTGAAACATTAACTATAGACATCAAATAAAGTTAAACTCATTTCAAACAAAATTTCATTACTTATTTTATAATTTATCACACCATTCACTTTGCTCAACAAGATTTCAAGTTAAACAATTGACCAATAAATATTTCTAGTTTTTTTTTATTATTACATCTATGACCAAGATAATATTTCCTTTTACTAGAGAAATTTTATTTTTTACAATGGACATATTAACATTGTTAAATGTTGTTGTTATTGTTATCTTTTTTGCTTATTTGGCATAAATTTATAAATTTTTATGTTCAGCCAAATATTACATAAAGTAGAAAAAGAAAATAGAAACGTATAGTGAAAAAAAAAAATTGTCAACCATAACGAAATCGTTGAAACTTATATTTTTGATATTTTATTTTAGTTATAAATTTGTTGTTTTTAGCACATTAAAAAATTTTTTCTTATATGCCATTTACACCAAACAAAAACTAGTAGTTTTTGAGTTCAGTTGGTTTTTGATTGAAAAACTACATAAATTTCTTTAGTTTTTCCATACAAATCAAAAACCACTTTCGTCTAGTTTTTGTTGAAAACCAAATAAAAACTAATAAAATAAATATTTATGATACAGCCTGTTTGATTGTTTTCAGAAAATTAAGCTTTTGCATATGTTGAAAAAAAGAAAATTGTCCAATTTCTTGAATTATTTCATTTGTTTTATATAATTTGTGTGTAAATTATTTTTAAAATGTTGTTAAAAACGTTTTCAACAACAAAATTAAATTCAATTTTATACAAAAACAAAAATGTGAAAAAGGAAATATATCAACGAAAACCACATCGAGAGAAAAAAAGGTATGTAAACGATTTGGTTTTTTTAATTTAGTTTTTCAAAAACCAACTTGAACGGCTTATTAAAGCCTTTTGTTGTTAAAATTTTCTTTTTATTTAGAAATTTAAAAAAAAATAAGTTTAATTTTTTTTTTTTTTTTTTTCTTAATCAAAAGTTTTATTCTCACACATTGTCGTTGTACTCGTACTTTTATATTAAGTACAAGTACCATGTTTTAGTTTTGCTGTCAAAAGGAAAGAACATTTTATAGTCCAGCATATTGTTTTGTTTTATGTGGCACAAGAACTTTTTCATAAGGCAAGTGCCTGCTTGCTTGCTACACACTTCAATTTTGAACTTTTTAAACGAAGGAGCACAAAAGCCAGAACAATAATAAAAAAAAAACAAAATAAGAGAAAATTTTCAAACTAATTGATTGATCTACCGACATGCATTTTAAGTTGCTAACTTAAAATGACTTTTAAACTCAAAATGAAATCTTGTGTTTTAAATATGGAACAATTGAAATTAAGACAATGTTTTGAACCAAAAAAAAAAAAAAAAAAAAAAAAAAAAACAAAAACATGAAAAAAATCTTAAAACTTTTTTAGTAAATTAAGAATTTTTTATTTAAATGTTAATTTGTTTAAAGGAGTTATTTCTTCATTACCAAAATTTTGTATAATTTTTCTCATATTGGCAGACTGCCCTTCCGTTTACTATCAGTGATATATGATTTCCATTTTACCTCCCGTAGTTTTATTAATATTGTAACATGTAGCAAAACAAAGTGGCTGTGCGAGCAAAGCTTTAATAATTTATTTATTTATTTATTTGTTTATTCATTTCTGTTGTATAAATCGATTATGACACAAAATAAATATTAAATCAACGCACACAATTTTCATTATACCCACCCTATTTGAAGTCTTCTCTAACGAATTTAATAATTTCTTTAACTAAAGACCATCAACAAAAACATGCAAAAAAAAACTTTGTGAATATTTAATTAAATTGTAGCAGCTTTGCCAGAATTTTAAGTCCTTTATTTAACTTGCAAATACTAGCAAAGTTTTCCTTTGGCCAAAGTAGAAAAAAACTAATAGAAAGAAAACAGAAAGAAAGCGTTAAGGTTTAAGGTACGAGAAGTTAAGATTAAATATTCTTAAAGTTTTCTTCTTCTTTTCTATTTGGACTTTACTCAAAGCATAAGTTTCAATAATGCTCATTTTAATTTCGTAACACTTCTTTAAATGTCCCTTAATCATTTAAAGGATTAAGAAAGAGGAGAAAAAGTAGAGAAGAGAGAAACAACATTGATTACTTAATGAGCAGAATATTTACGACAAACGAAATGTAAATATTTAAGCTAAGAAATGACAATAATTTATTGTTAGTAGTTTAAGTTAGTTGTCATATATATATATTATATAATGTAGGTTGTACATCTATTTGAGGACATCATATAACAATTTTCAAAAATTTCGAAACACCCTCTAAATTTTTAGATAAATATTTCGAAAAATAGTTTTAAGTATAGTTCCTGTACCTCTCTCGTAGCTCTCTAAGTTTTAAATCAATTTTAGATTTTCAAATTGATTTAGAAAGCAGAATAAGTTAGCTTTTTACTATATTAAAATCTATTATTAATATTCAAATTAAATTATGACTTATTTAACATTTTTAAATTTATTACCCTCTTCTTTTTTAAAATTTCTTCTTGGTAATGACATGTAGTTACGGATGAAGTTACTTTTCAATGACAACAAAAATACTGTCTGCACTATATAAAAAAAGACTTGTAAATATTTATAACCTGATATTTAATTACTTATTTACAATCAGATCTCTGATTTTTTTAATTTAGTTTACCAGTTCATGTTTAAAAAAAAGGGATAAATATATGAATATGAAAATTTTTTTGGTTATTGTTAAGTTCTTGAAATCTGTAATTAAAATTTATAAAATCTTTTTAAGTTAAAAAGAAAAATAAACAAATAAAAAACAATTTTATTAGTTATTTATGACATAAAGTGTAACTAAGTAATAAGATGATCGACACGGTTTTCCAACCAGTTTTAAAAGCTTTTTTTCGGTTTAAGTACTGTAGGTTTTTTCAAAATATTCATTTTTCGAATATCGAATAGACCGGTCTTTTCAACACAAAAGAAGAATAATATTTTATTATATATATATATATATATGTACTTAATAATAATATTTTAATGAAAATATAGGAATAATTGTTTAACTGATTAATATTCTTAAAATCTATTTCCTTGCAATTTATTTTAAATATAGTTTAAGGTTAAATTGAAATTAATTCTGTAAGTTCCCAATAAAAAGTGGAGCTTCAAGCAAAGCTTTATAAGGGAGAAAAGTAAAATAGCACCACTTTCACATTCCCTTACAAATGGCATGATTTTTTTATGGCAAGTTTTAGCATAGAAATCGGTTTTTTCAATGCTGAAAAAGAAGCGAATATTTTATTTATAATAAGCTCGAAGCACATAAAAATCTACGTTCTTTGCAAAATGTCATGTTAGCGCATCTAAAACTTTAAATTTTTTTACTGAGTTTAAACAAATAATTAAGTAATAATTGTCTTGAAATACAAATATCAACTGACCTAGTTTATTTTTACCTGTAACATTCTTACAAACAATTTAAATATTTTAGGGTTTTTTAATTCAATATTTACTACAAAATGGATTTCAACAAGTTGAGATTCATTTTTTATTCTTTAGATTTGTTTTAATCTACTAAATTAAAAAAAAAAAACTTGGTCTCAGTTTTGATGGTTATTTTCTTACCTTAATTACAATTATTTTATAAATTTTATGATTTGTTGAATTTTCGTTGATAAATAAATTTTTTTTAGTGGAAGTATTAATTTCAAGAAAAAGCCGGTTAACTTTTAACTGATAGAATTGTAAGAGATGTATGAAAAAGAAAATAGTTTAATATTTATAAAGGTTTTTTTAATTTTTTTTTTTTTTTTTTTTGAAGTAGAAAAATTTAAACAATTTGAGTTACTTTTTGAAAGGTGTTTTGCTTTTAAACAGATCCATTGTATTTTTAGCAAAAACTAATTTTTAATTATTTTACTTGCGTTATCAAGGTATATTTTATTGTAAATATCTATAGATAACTAAAATCAGGGACCGTACTATCAGGATTCAGAGGATTACTTTTTCACTTTATTTGAACAAAATTAACATTATTTTATTATTATTATTTTCGAACAAAAATAAAAATTATTTTCGACTTTTATTGTTAGTATTGAAAGCGAAAAAGTTACTAAAATGAAAAAACGTCAAAATAAAAATAACATCATAAATAAGGCCAAAATAAAAAAAATCGCCAAATAAAAAATTTGCCGAAAAAATCACCCAAATCAAAAACAATCATTCAAAATAAAAAAGAAACTTCAGAATGGAAAAAACTCCAAAATAAAAAAATCACCGAAATCTAAAAAAATCTCCTAAATAGCAAAAAAATTATAAAACGGATTAAAATCACCAAAACGCGAAAGTAAAAATGTCGTCAAAATGGAAAAAAATGCCAAAAAGAAAAAACATCAAAAATAAATAAAATAAAATAAAAAGTTGCAAAAATCAAAAAAAAATCACCTAAAGGAAAAAAAATCGTCAAAAAATGAAAAACGACAAAACAAAAAAGTAAAATTGAAAAAAAAATCGCAAAAATTTAAGAATGTTATTACAGTTATACGGAGTTTTATTCATCCTTTCTACTTATATAATTTTAGAAGTAAAAAAAGGTTGAATTGTTTAAACTCGCAAGTAATTTGTTTTTGTATTTAAATGTTATTTTTATGTTTCATCACTCTTAATTGAAATACTTTAAACTTTTATTCAGTCATAAAAAAATTAATACGCAGGATATAAAAATATAAATAAAACGACTTATATTTCATTAAAATTGATCTATAAATGTAGATTTTACTTACAATAAAATTAAGCGCAAATGTTGATCGAGTAGGCTAAAATTTCATTCTACAAGTAATAGAATTATTCTCTTAAAGATTCGGCATAGGCTAATACCAAACCACCATCATTTTATAAAAATTGGCAAAATTTTATTTTTCCTCAAAATATCTTAAAATAACAAAATATCACATTTTTTCTCATCAACATTTATATTTCATTCTTTTCATACAGATTAAAATATTTTTCATTATTTATGTTGGCTTTCAACTTTAATTACTATTGAGACAGTTTTTGGTATATTTAGACTCCCATTAGGTTTATACGAGTACTATAATAAATCACACAAATATTTGTCACTTTCCATTTTTGTTGTACAACTTTTTCATTCCAATAATATATTTTTTCTAACAAAAATAAAATAAATTAAAGAAAAAACTTTTAAGCAAAATATAGCTAACACTAGGACCATTAATCACAATTACCATAAAGTCAACAGTTTTTATAATTTTTTATTCTTTTTTTTTTTTTCTTTTAGCACATTTAACCAACTCTTGGCTACTTAGCATTTTAATAGTAGTTAATTGCAAATAGACTGAAATGCCAAATAAATAAAAAAATATAAAAACAGAAGCTGAAAATTTTTATAAAATATGAAAATACAATAGAAGAAAAAGAAGAAAATTTTATCTAATGGACAATAGACGTAATTTAACAATAAAAGTGTAAGTATCCTTGAAATTAAGGCAGCAAAAGCAGCAGCTGCAGTTTTATAAAATAAACTTGAGAAACAAAAACCCACCAACGAAACCATAGGCTGGGAGTTAATTAATGATAAATAAGACACATCTCTTATTAAGTAAAATCCTTGGCAAAGATCCTTGGGCAAAATATTTAGCTTTTTTTTTCTTCCTTCTCTTACTCTTATATTTTGTATTTTTATGATTATTGTTTTAAATATTTTTTTCTTTCGTTTTCATTTCTAACTTTTCTTAAAATTTTGTTAAAAATTCAAACGAAAAACCAACATAACCAGCATATCCTCATTTAATGGATAAAGTTTCCCCCTTATATTTTACAATTTTTGTTAAAGAAAATATTGTCGTTTTATACTTTCACATTTTCCTGCTTTTCTCTCTCGTCCAGGAATTGCGTGTAAAAATTTCTCAACTTTTTGTTATCGATGTAGCTAACTTTGTTACGCCCAGCCAGTTGTTCGACGAGCTGTAGATAAAATTTGTAGTTACTTTCAATTAAATGATTATTGTTGTAATTACACAAAAGGCGAACAGAATAATTATTGTTATTATTAGTTATAATTTTTAAAAATATATTTAAATTGGCTTTAACTTTATTACCAACTGATTGTGAGTGAGTAGAATTAAGGGAGATAGGAAAAGTAAAAAATGTTGTACTACAGATGAAAGACTTTACAGGATTTGGGTGTTTTATGAAAAAAGAAATAATTGTGCAGTTGTGAAGTTGAATTGTTAACATTAAGAAAATTTTCGACTAGTTTATTTTATCACATTGTAATTATTCATAATTTTATATTTGAAAAAATTTTTTATAAAAAATGATAATATTGTTTAAATGTATTTACAAATTAATTTTGAAAAAAAAAATAAATATATAAATAATGATATGAAGCATTGTCCTACCATGATAACTAGAAGACCAACTCTATTAATTGGTTCTTAAAAAAATTCTACTAAAACATAGAGCTGAGTTAGGTTTTTTTAGAGCAAGTTGGACTTCTAGTGTTTTTCTTCTTAAGAACATCATAAATCAGTTTTAAAAATTTTCAATACATCCTCAACATTCTTTTAAGTAGCAGGTGTTACAAAAATATAAAAAGTTATAGAAAATTGAAACACAAAGCTTTTAAAAGAATCGGTGCAAATACCCTGAAATAAGAAAAACGCATTTTATTCAAAACAGTATTAAAATTTGCAATAACCACTGAAAATAGTCAGGGTCAGGCAATATTTGATTGAGTAGGAGCAAGAGCATATCTACCACCGCCAAACATGTCATTTTCTAATATTATTTTAACTTCTGCACCTGCGTTTTCTCTTCACCAACTAACTAATTTGGCTAAATTTTCCCGATCTCTGGTCTAAACTTTATTTTTTTTTAGTTTTTAATATTTTATTATATTTTAAAGTAATATCGATTTAACCTCAAGAAATATTCTTATAGTTATCTGAAATGGATAAATAACTAACAGTTTGGTTTACACGAATCCAAGAAAAGAATGATTTTACATATTTCTGATTGCCCTGGTCATCACCTATTTTAAATTTATATACAAAATATTAACATAGTTAAGCAGTTAAGTTCTGCCTTCTAAATCAATTTGAAAAATTTTATATTGACTTTGGAACTACCCTTAAAATGCTTTTTGGAGAATATCTAAAAAGCTAATGGGTATTTCGAAAGTTTTTATGTAATGCCCCCAAGGAGATTTATAAAACACATTAGTTTGTTTTTTTTATGAAAATTGTTATTTTGTATTATTTTTAAATGAAAGACCTTCACTTAATTATGAATAAAATAGACATTTATGCATCGATTATAATAAAATACAGTTTATTTTAATTTTAACATATTCAACTTTATGATAAAGAAGAAGAAATATATTTTTAGTTTTTAGTTTAGATTTTTTACGATTTTCTTAAAAACAATCATTTTAAAATTTTGCAAGAAATTTAATTTTTTTCTTTTTTTCAAAATTTGTTTAATATCACCGAAAATATTGAGCTGATTAAAAAGTGATTTACACAGTAAAAGATGAGCTGAAAAAGAGCTGAAAAAATCATAATTTTAACATTGTGTTGTCATTGAAAGTATGTACCAAGTGCTGAAAAGTGCTGCAGAAATTATTTTTTTTTTAAATCAAGATTGTCTTTGCGCTAGTCAAAAATCCACTTTTTCTGGCACAAAATTGAAATAGCATTGTTGGTGGGTGCCTTTTTGAGGTTGCATCGAAGATATTTTATTTAAAATAACAATAATATTTCGCTCAAATCTCTTTAATAAATAACTTTACTACAGTAGATAAATTTTTTAAATAGGATATTTACTTCTTTGCTTTTGGTTTTATTTTAATTATTTTGTAAGTTTTTATATTTTTATTAATTAATGAAACTTCGCAATGATTTAGAAAATAATATTTTTTCTTACTTGTTTGTGTAAACCAAGAAATTTTCGGCTTAGGTTTACCGACATTTAACTGAAAGTATATTGACGTTTGCAAGTGTTTGGCGAAAAATTCTGGCGCTATCTAAATTGTTACATAAAAGAGATACTTTAGCAAACATTTTTACGTTTTTACAATCGTGCAAAATCGTGCCCAAACATTACTTTTCGTCCTTCAAAGTTATAAATTATTTTGATAAACAACCCATATGACCACTAAACTCAAAAATAACTACAAATACACGATAATGATCTTAAAATACAACCCTTAGGCTACAATTTACCTTATGCAACATTGTTGAAGATTTTTCTAATATTGCAATAAAGTTCTTAAAATTCTAGTTCCATTTTAATAAAAATGTTAAAGTAGCCACATTCTATTTTTTTAATATATGTTCTTGATTACTTGGTATGTTACTATTTATAACATTTTACCATTTCTTAAATTATTATTTTGAAATTTCTGCCAAAAAAAATGGATTTTTGACCAGTGTGCATTATTACGATGTTCTACTTTTACTATTCTTGTTCTTCTCTTAAAACTATAAATTTTATAATAAAATTCTATACATTTTTTTTAAAAAAACTTCATTCTAGCTTTGTTAAATGATAACAAAAATACTTTTAAATTCATAAAATCTTAACTTTCTTAGAAACTGTTAAATTTCTTTTCTAGAAAAAAAATACATTAATTTTTACTTTTTAGAAGTAATTATTAATAACTTCCACAAAATATACACTTAGTTTTACTTTTGAAGTTTTTGTTGTTTTCTTTTGCTGGGTAGCTAACTTAATAAGAATTTTGTGGTATTTTATTAAACCAAATCAGACAACTCGCTTTCCTATATATTTCTCTAAAATAAGAAAAAGTTGAAATTATGTTTTTTTTTTTTGAATTACGTTTTTGCCATTAAGCAGTATCTGTGTATTAACTTGTACTTGTGTAAGTTTGTATCTTCTCTTTTGAAGTTTTTTTTTTAGTTCCTAAACCAACAAGAAGCTTTATTTAAGATTTTAATTCTAATCATAACTTATTTTGTTAAAAAGAAAAAAAACTAATTTCTTCCTTACCTAATACCCCAAAGTACTGTTATCGATTGCTTGATAGGAGTATGTTTTGTTGTAATCACTAAAAAAAAGAAAAATGAACCTTGAACATTTGTCATGTTGTGTTTTATTTGTTCCTATACTTTCACTTTCTTGATAGGTTTTTTTGTTGTTGTATTTTCTTTCATTATTGTTATTTACAATGACACATCTGCTGCATTGTTGTCATGTTCATTTAATAATTATTGTCAATATAAATGAAATTAAAAGAAAAAAAATAAACACAGCAGGATTTCTTTTTTATTTTCACTTTTACACTTTATCTATTCTTTAATTAATTGACTTTTAATTAAAAATACCTTAAAAAATAAGTTCAATTAGATCATGAAGATTTAAACAGAAAGGTTTTAGTAAGAATATCTGTACATATTAATTTAATGTTAATTTCAACATTTTATTTTTGCAATAATTAAAAATCTTGTTATTTTATTTTTTTATTTTTACTAAAGTTTAAATATAAAAGAAATAAAATTCAATTTTAGAAATATAATAATGTTTTGTCAGCATTCGTATTGTAGATTTTATAAAATGAAAATAAAAATAATAAAAAATTATATTTCTGTAGCTGGCAGTTAGTTCATTGTTGTTTATAGCTTTTGATTGTTTTTGTTTTTTATTTTTTGCTACTGTTATATGAAAACTTTACATGCAACAGCAGTTGTAACTTTGGTTTTTCATTTATTTTTTTCTTTTTTTTCATATTTTTGTGGTTTTATGTTGGGTTTATATTTAAGACAAATGAAAATAATTGAAAAAAAAATAGGTAAGCATAAGTTGGGTACTAAACAGTGAAGTTTCATTTACAGCTTTGTATGTATTATATTATTATATAAAAAAGAAAAAAATCATAGGTCTTAAAAAGTTCCTAACGAAATTATATAGTTCATATTATTATAACCTGGAATACTAAAAATATGCTTTAAATAAAGTGTTTTAAGCACATAAAAAATGCTCTTAAAATTAAAAAATATGCTCTTAAAATATAAGGATTCAAGTAGAGATACTTTTTTTAATAGCCTTTTTTTGACAGATCACGTGTGAGTCGTGTCATGCTGTCATGTTATTTTTGTTTAGTATTGTTTGGCATTTCATAATGGAAAGACTTACGCCTGAATAACGTTTACAAATCGTTCAACTTTATTACGAAAATTCACGTTCTGTGAGGAATGTGTTTCGTGCACTTCGCTCAACTTATGGTCAAAATAATCGGCCTACTGAGCGTACTATTCACAACACCATCACCCATTTTGAGACCCAGCATTCATTATTGGATAATATTCGACAGAATAGACCACGTCCAGCGGCCGTAGCTGAGAGTGTACACAAAGACCGCGGAGAGTCGATTCGGCGCCGTTCGCAGCAACTCGGACTGACGTATGGAACGAGGCAAATTTTGTTCAGCGATGGGGCCCATTTCAGGCTCAATGGGTATATAAACAAACAAAATTGCCGTACTTGCGAAGAAGAGCAATCTGAAGAGATTAAAAAACTGCCACTTTATCCAGAAAAACCAACGGTTTGGTGTGGTTTGTGGGCCGGTGGAATCATCGGTCTATATTTCTTTAAAAATGATGCCGGTGCGAACGTAACCGTCAATGGAAACCGTTATCGTGCCATGATAACCGACTATTTGATGCCTGAAATTGAAGCTCTTGATCTCGGCGATATTTGGTTTCAGCAAGACGGAGCCATTTCCCACACATCGCAACAATTAATGGATTTATTGAGAGAATACTTCGGTGAGCACATAATTTCACGTTTTGGGCCGGTCGATTGGCCACCAAGATCGTGTGATATCACACCGTTAGACTTTTTCCTGTGAGGATACGTAAAGTTTATGCGGACAAACCCGCTTCGATTCAGGCCTTGGAGGAAAACATCACGCGTATCATTCGCCAGCTACCAGTCGAAATGCTCGAACGAATCATCTGCGACGTACCAACGGCCAACATTTGATAGATATAATCTTCAAAAAATAAATGCCAAAGAATGGTCTTTCAAACATTCCCCATTAAATTTGAATTTTCTGTTTTTTTTTTTTTTTTTTTCTTTAAAAAAGTAGGGAACCTCGAAATGGATCACCTTTAATTTTTTTTTTTGTTAAATTCTAAACTATCAGTAGATAAGATAAGAATATGATATAATATGAAAAGAATAACTTAATTTTTTTTAGCAATTTCTAAAAACCGTTAAAACTAATATATTATTTCAGAAAGTTAAAAACTTCTTTAAATTTGTGAAAAGAAAATTATTGGGGAATCGGATTTGAAAAACGTATGTTACAGTAAAAATAAAATTTCACTAAAGTCAAATTATGCACAAAAATCTATTGGATTCAAAAGTATGCTCTTAAGTACAAAATATGCAAAAATATGCCATTTAAATTGCTAGAATGTGCTCTAAAATAAAGGAAATATGACAAAATATTCTGCTAAGTCCAAAATATGAAAAACTCGATTCCAAAACTCTAAAAATTGAAAAAAAAATACTGATAAACACTTTAGTTCATTTAAATAGCAAGAAAAAATATGATTTTGCATATATTTGGTTGCCTTGATGATAATATTAAAATTTTTAAAATATTTTTGTAATCTAAAATGATAAATTGTTGTCTTTTTTATTAGCAGTAGCATGTTATTATAATTTGTCTTTTTTAAGTAAATGATTATACAAATTAATTTATAAATGCATGAAATTTCTCATTCTATTTAGATATACGTAATTATGGAATTCTGGCCCTATAAGTCAAATTAATTTGAAAAGTAACAGAATGTTGCTTTTAAACTATATTTGGGTGCGTCTTTAAATGAAATATAACGCACAATTATCCTAATAACGCCTTTGTTATTAATTTTACATATTTTTCTGATCAAGAATATCTTCGAAAGATATATCAGATTTAACAACAGAGAGAAGAAATTACGTATTTCGCAATCAATAGAATTTTTTTATACAATTTTCGATTTATTGTTACTGTCACATATGTTTACATTACAGTTTAAGTAAGAGGAATTTTGAAGAGGAAATTGTTTGTATGAAATTGAAAACCAATGAATTTGTTTTTGTAATTTTTTCTTGTGAGTGCATTAATAGGAGGAAAAATTGTTTTGCATTTTATGAAATTGAAAACCAATGTATGTATGTATATATGTATGTATGTATGTATGTATGTATGTATTTATGTAATTATGTTAAAAGTACATACAAACAATTTAACAGGGGAGACAATTTTTATTTATTTATTTTTTTTGCACTTTTAATTGTGATGAAATTAAAAACTGATGACTTGTATAAATAGCGTTTGAGTATTTTTGGTTTATTCATCTACATATTTTTATATGGTTATTTTTGTTTTTGTAAAGTGGAAACTTGAGAATTGTTTTGTTTATATGGAAAAAAAATAACTTTGTGTAAGGTTCTTTGACATTAATGAAGATATATTTTATGTTGTTGAGTATGGTCATGATTAATATTAAATATTCTAATAACAAATTAAGGGGAGTATTTTTTATTCACATTAAACATTTTTTCATATCTAGAATATGTTTAAAATTAGTTTAATGCTCATTATTTATGTATTTATAATGTTTTCTCAATTTGAAATGATTAATTTGAATATTCTAATAACAAACTATGGTAGAATATTTTATTTACATAATTAGTTTATAACTCAATATTTCTATATGAAAGCTAAATTAATATTTTCTCTATTTGAAATATTAAAGAGAAATACTCAAAGAATTCAATTTACTTATTTAAATATAAAGGAGTATTTTTTAAATTTGTATAAAAAGAGGAATTAAATCATATTTATTACCATTTGATCTGAGGAATACTTCAAAGTATAGTTAGCAGAATGGTAAGCTATCACTATTGTAAAATGCATTTTAGCTTTTCATGTATTTATATATTTATATATATATTTTTTTTTTAGATGTATGAACAAATTATTAAATTGGCTCTTGGTATTAAGGCAGAGTATACAAAAATTGATGATATTCCCTTACATCAACCATTCAAAATTTTAAAATTTGAGTGGAAAGAAACACAATATGGATCAAAAGTTATCTCATATTTAAATAACAATAAATGGTTTTATCTTCCGCAACGATTCGTGAAATTTTTAAACAAGGAGGATCCCTATTTAACGCAATTGAATGATAAAAACTGGACTATTATTTACAAAGGTCGTCAATCTTCAAATGGGCTTGCAATATTTGAACTTAGTTATAGCTAAAATTTTATAAATAAAACAATTTTTTTTATTTTTTTATTTTTATTTATTTAATAAAAATATATTAAACTTATATAGTGCTTATTATTATTTTATTTATATAATACTTAAAAATTATTATATATCTAAATTTAGAAGAAGATCCTCGTCTTCGTCCATTATTTTGTTATACTCTTCTGGAACTGAGTATGGTCTGACATCAAGTTGAAGTTTCCCATCTTCCTCCATTAGTTTTAGTTCCTTATACTCCGGAACTAAATTCACTTTTCCGTTAAAAAATTAAAACATTTTTGGTAGGAATATGCATACATAAGTGTGTATCTGTATGCGTAAGTGTATAAAAATGTCAAACCTTTAATCAATATTTAAATATATGTTATTTTTCATTTGTCTCTTGACATAATTAAAAGTGATTAGACATAAATTTTAAACAATATGCCTTCTTATAAATGTAAATATTGCAAATCAATTTTTGTGGAAAAAGAAATGCTTGAAGGACATGAGATCCTTCACTGTTCGGAATGCTGGAAATGGTTTTCAAAGGAAAAACATCTAAAGGAGCATGAAAGGACTCATGCCAGCACATCCCATGTCAGTGGTAGAAGTGAGCCTTCTACTTCTAATAAATTTAGTTGTGTTAAGAGCGCTTTCAAAGAAAGAATTCTTACATACCTCTACAGAAACCAAAAAGAGGAAATTCTGCATCCTCAAGAGTTTTTAGAAGATGTAAACCGTGATATTTTTGAAATTTTGGAAAACGCTATAAATAAAAACATAACATTGAAATACAATTTAGAAGTGGAGTGCGAATATATTAAAATTGTAGAAGATGAAATAATGCTAACCACCATAACGCATAGAACAAAAATGTCACTTTTAACCATAAGTAATAGTATTGAAGAATCTTTGAAAGCACAATACACGTATATATGTAAAAAGATGTCAGAATTCCAGGAGAGGGATAGTGGATGGTCCCTAATACGAATGAAGCACTTGGAAATAAATATAAATAAGGCTTCATTCATTAGAGGCTCCAAATATATACCACTACCACATTGGATAAAGAAAAAAGATGCCTGTTTCAACTATCCAAATGATGATGAATATTGTTTCAAGTGGTGTATCATCGCTTCATTTTTATATAATGAAGCAAATGGATTTGTAAATTGCAATGGATTTGGAAATATTCAAATAAATGAGGATAAAATATGTGTGGAAAATGAAGTGCTAAATTTTGAAAAACTTCAATTTCCAATGATGTTAAAAGATATAAAGATATTTGAAAGCAAGAATGAACATGTTAGCATAAATGTATTTGGCTGTGAAGGTAATACTATAGTTGGACCGTATTACCTCACATCTGCAGTAAAGAATCACCACATAAATCTTCTTCTTCTTATGGACGAAGAATGGTGTCACTACGTTTACATTAAAGATATCGGAAGGTAATTTAAATAAAAATTAACTACATATTTTATAAATTAAATTATTATTATTCAAATATTTCAGATTAGTAAGATCAAGTTTAACTTCCCACCATGGACGGGTTTTCATTTGCAACGCGTGTCTGCAGTACTCTCCAAATGAGAGGATAATGGAAGATCATTATCTTAACTGTAAAAGAGTAGTACCGAAAATGCCAGAGGGTGATAATAACATTTTATATTTTAAAAATTATCAGAAGGAGTTAGATGTACCGTTCGTTATATATGCTGATTTTGAGACGTATTTGGAGAAAATTGATAACGAGCAAGTAAATATACAAAAACATATAGCTTGTGCTTTTAGTTATTATATTAAGTGTAGTTTTAATGATAATTTAGATAAGTTTAATATTTATTTTGGTAATGATGCTCCTACAATATTCATAGAAAATTTAATTAATGACGCAAAAGAAATTTACGGAAACTATTTAAATAAGGACGTACCAATGACAGCACTCTCCAATGATGAAACAATTTTGTATAACCTCTCAACAATTTGTCACATATGTAAGCAAATTTTAGGAGCGGACAAAGTACGGGATCATTGTCATTTAACTGGCAAATTTAGAGGAGCAGCCCATAGCTCATGTAATATTAATTATAAAATAGCCAAATTCATACCAGTATTCTTTCATAATTTTTCCTCCTATGATTGTCACTTATTTATGAAAGAACTTTCACAATTTGAGGGAGATATAAAGGTAATTCCTCTCAATAAAGATATCGTTATCAAAGTTTATAACAGTTGAAGAAAATAAGGGATTTGAAATTCGGTTTTTAGACTCTTTTCGTTTTATGGCCTCCAGCTTAGAATCTCTAGCCAAAAATTTAAATGACAGTGATTTTCAAATTCTAAATAAAATTTATAATCAAAAACAACAATTTGATTTACTCAGAAGAAAAGGAGTATTTCCTTATTCTTATATTGATTCGATGGAGCGCTTTAATGAAACTAATCTTCCTGCTAAAGAAAAATTTTATAATATTTTAAATAATTCGCATTGTTCGGATGAAGCTTATGATCATGCTAAATCGGTTTGGACAACTTTTAAATGTAATAACTTGTTAGATTACACTAAATTATATTTAAAAACAGATGTTCTCCTCTTAACAGATATTTTTCAAAATTTTAGAAGTATCTGTAAAAGTATATACAAACTTGACCCATGCCAATATTATACTGCTCCAGGTTTATCGTGGGATGCGATGTTAAGAACAACTAACATAAGGTTAGAACTTTTAAGTGACGTCAATATGTATAATTTTATACAAGACGGTATTAGTACAGTGTTCAAAGAGATATTCTAGAGCAGATAATAAATATTTAGAAGACTTTGATAGTAGTAAGCCTTCAGAATATTTAATGTATCTAGATGCTAACAATTTGTATGGTTGGGCCATGTCAGAATATCTCCCATATGGAGAATTCGAGTGGATTTATGATGATGCGGCTTTAGAAGATATTGATGTAACTACAATATCGGATACATCTGATATTGGATATTTTTTGGAGGTAGATTTAGAATATCCACACTATTTACATGAATTTCATAATGATTTACCCTTTTGCCCAGAAAATATATTTGTTGGTAAATCTAAATGTAGGAAGCTGATTGCAGACCTAACACCAAAAACAAAATATCAGATCCATTATAGAGTTCTTAAACAATGTTTAAAGAATGGACTGATATTAAAAAAAATACACAGAGCATTAAAATTTCGACAATCTCCATGGTTAAAAACATATATAGATTTGAATACATACACATACCACAGAACAAGAGCAAAAAATGCTTTTGAAAAAGATTTTTTTAAATTATTAAATAATTCTGTATATGGAAAAACTATGGAAAATGTTCATAAACGCAAAGATATAAAAATTGTTACAGATTGGGAAACAACAAGGCGTAATCATTTAGGAGCTAGAGCATTAATTTCAAAGCCTAATTTTTCGAGTATAACTCAATTTTTAGAAAACATGTTTGCAGTTCAGTTAAAGGTTATGCAAGTAACTTATAACAAACCAATTTATTTAGGCTTTGCTGTGCTGGAACTCTCAAAATGGAAAATGTATGATTTTCATTATCAATACATGAAACCAAAATTTCAGTCTAATTTAACATTGAATTATATGGATACAGACTCATTCATATACACTATAAAAACAGATGATTTTTATAGTGATATTCGTGAAGATATTGCCTCAAGGTTTGATACATCAGAGTATCATCCCAATAACATATTTAAACTCCCCATATTAAATAAGAAAGTTCTAGGCATGATGAAAGATGAGAATAGCGGGAAATTATGAAAGAATTTGTGGGACTTCGATCAAAAATGTATTCATTCAAAACGGTTGACATGGAGGAAGTAAAGAAATCTAAAGGAGTTAAAAAATCATGTATACAAAATTTATCAATAATAGACTACAAAAGGTCAGTATTTGAAAGAAAAATAATTTCTGATACAATACATACATTTAGATCGAAGTTTCACCAGTTGTATACACAAAAATTACATAAAGTTGTTTTGAGTTATGCGGATGATAAAAGAATTATTGCTTCTGACCAAATAAATACTTATGCGCGAGGACATTTTAGACTTCAAAGTGACTTTGATAACTTTTTTACAGAGATAGATGACGATATTTTCTTGAATATTGATAGTGAGTATATAGAATTTTTAAAAGATTCATCAGATGATGAATATTTAATGAATGTAGATGTTTAAGTTGTACATTTAATAATTTAAATACTTTCACATTTTCTAATTTTATTTAAAGTTTACATAAGTAGAACTTCAAATGTATATATTTCTATTGAATAGAGTTAACTCCTTAAGATATTATAAAAATATATTTTTTAATGAAAATGAGACTGTTATCACAATGAAACAATAATAAATATATGTCTTTTATTATATAATAAATGTGTTTTATTTTTAAATATTTTTCCATTGTACATTTTCTATTTCGTAATCTAACTTTTTACGATTTCTAGTTAGTCGAGGAGAATATTGATATGGTAAAGTTGATTGCTTCAAATTTTTGTGATTTTCATCCTTTGACAATATTCTTATTTTTGGTGTTCCATTATTTGAAAAATTTTTAAGTCGTTTAGCTGCTGAAGAGGCAGAAGTAGGATTAAGTTTTTGTAATGTTGTATCCATATCAATTTCATCATAATTTTCATTAGTATAAATTTCCTCAGGTAAATTTATATTAGATTGTGTTCCAACACTACTTGACTCTGGTTGCATTGTTTGAGTTTCAATATGTTTCTTATATATTTTCCTAGTTTGTGTTTCATTATCACGTAGGTTACTCAATTTAGAACTTTTAGTTTGATGAGAAGATGATATTTGACTTCCAATTAAATATTTGGCTAATTCTTGTTTAATATAATACCATTTATTAATATCTTTTAGTGTGTGTGAACTATATATTGGTATTAGTTTTCGATGTAGAAAATTGGAATCAGAATATTTAATTTTAAATTTATCGTAAGTTGATGGATTAAGAACTATTAATTTGGATAAATTATTTGACATTTTCTAAAATTTTTCCAATAACTCCACTTAAAACGGATGAAATAATGATTGGTAGAAATCCTCCTTTTTGAATTAGATGTTTCCTCTTTTGTTTCATTGAGGTTTCTGGTGAATAAACTTTTCTAATTGTATTTTTATATGGTTTTATTTTGTCAAAAACTGCTTTATTGATTTTATGGTTCTCATTAATTATATTAAAAAGTATTTCATTTATTGTTTTAATAACAACATCATCAACATGTTTCAGTATTGCATTTCGTAATTTAGGATCTGCTTTCTTAAGAACGTAAAGAATATGTTTGTTCTCCTTCAACAGTTTTAGGTTCGAGGTCATTGTTTATATTTGCAAATATTAAATAGTGATTTTTATTGAAAATATCCGTTCTAAATCTTAATGCGTTGTGTATTTGTTGAGTGAGATCAATTAATAAATAACCATGAGCCTGCTGCGTACAGTTATTATATACATCAACCAGAGCTTTTGAATTTTCTGGGTATACTTGGCGAGCTAAATATTGAAATTGTAACTTATCCCTAGGATTTTTAAACATAACTATATATTTAGAGTTTAAAGAAATATCTCTGGAATAAGCACCTTTATGAAAAATGTTTTGTGTTACTAAAATCACAGCTAAATTTCTATGATGAGATCCCTTAGTAAAAAGTTCACACACTTTTTTATTAGATGATTCAAGCATTAAATCATCCAATATTATTAAAACCGATTCATTTTCTGCAGTAGCAGAATACCATGTATAAACTCTACCATTGTTAATTCTCGGAAGAGAATTTTTTTCTGCAAAACACCAAATAACACGATCTATGTTTTTAGATATTAAATGTTGATTTTTTATCAAATTCATAATAAATGTGGATTTCCCACAACCAGAGGGACCACAAATCATCATAGTGAATGGATATATAAACTGTTGAAACATGTTTACACTTTAGTACACGACATTTAAATAAAGTGAAGCATTAACATTCTATAAATATAAATATGAGTAAAAGAATTCTTGTTGATGAACTACATCGTCAAGCGAGAAAGAGCTTTCAGCGCCGACGATTTATTCAAAAGGGTATTTTAGATACATGGCAGATTGACTTAGTGTAAATGATACCGTATGCAAAATTTAATAGAGCTTTTAAATATATGCTTACTGTAATTGATGTATTTTCAAAGTATGCATACGCATTACCACTAAAAACTAAAACAGGAATAGAAATTTCGAAAGCATTAAAACGTATTATAAAATTAAACAAAGGAAAATCTCCCTAAAATATCCATTCTGATCAAGGGAAAGAATTTTATAATATCTATTTTAAAACTCTTATGAAAGAATATGAAATTAACCATTACAACACTTTTTCAAGTATGAAGGCATCAATAGTTGAACGTTTTAATAGAACTTTAAAAAATAAAATGTGGAAACAATTTAGTATGCAGGGAAATTATAAATGGATAGATATATTAAATAAATTGTTGAAAGAATATAATTTTTCATATCATCGTTCTATAAAAACAGCACCCAATTCTGTTAATAAGAAAAATGAACAGAAACTTCTTAATACTGTATACAGTAATTTGAAGGTTTTCAAAGGAGGAAAATATAAATTAAATGATTTAGTTCGCATTAGTAAATATAAAAATCAATTTGAGAAAGGATATACACCAAATTGGTCTACAGAGGTTTTTAAGATAAACAAAATTTACGTAACGAATCCTATAACATATCACTTTGCAGATTTTAATGGAAATATAATTAAAGGTGGATTTTATGAAGAAGAATTGTTAAAAACAAAAGCCCCAAACATTTTTTTGGTAGAAAAAATTTTAAAGCGAAAAGGAGAAAAACTATTGGTAAAATGGCTTGGTTTCGGAAAAGAATATAATTCATGGATTCATCAGAACGATATTAGTAAATAATATATGTATAACAAACAACATACTATATTGATCATTCTTTTTAAAGATGGCTTCAAGTATACAAGAAGAAAATATTTATGTTACTTTATTAAGTAATAATTCAATGGATATTTATAAAAATACTCCAAACACTTTTACAAATTTGCTAACACAATCTCTAAATTTGGATGATCACTGGGTAGTTGGATTATCAGATATTTCATTTTCATTACTGGAAAGAAATAATCAAAACATTGCCAAACGTAGAAAACGAAATACAATTTCAAATGTCGACACACAAGCTATAGTACATGGAAAAACAAAAATATTGAAGCATAGTGCAAATAATGAATATGAAGACATTAAGTTAAAATTTCACGAACTTTTAGAAAGCTCTAATGATTTTATGATAACAAACCCCAATCTGAATAATAAAACAAAACTTTTGAATAAATTAAGTGATACTCCAAAAAGTAATGTATCCACAGAAAAAAAAGATTTAAGTGATAAAAAATCAGATCCTTTAAATAAGTTAAAGAATGATACCTCACAAACAAATTTAGCAACAGAAAAGAAAGTCAACGAATTTGATTCTTATACTAGTAGAGATGAATTAGAAAACGTTGAAAAGGATTCCATTTTAACATCAACAAACCACATTCTGCACAAATCTTTAACCAAATTTTCAGATAATATGACAAATTATTTTACTAAAGTCTTTTCACCAGATATAAATGAAATTGTATTTATTTACACTGATATAATTAAACCACGACATGTAGGTAATAAAAAAACTAAATGTTTGAAAATATTTTCAATATCTACATTGAAAAATTATATTCATTTTAATAGAATTGAATATTTTCCTATTGAATCTTATAACATTAATAATATATCTATAATGATTCGAAATGATGAAGGAGGAATAATAAGTTTGAATGAATTCATACCAGTTTATTGTACTCTACACTTTAAAAAATATATAAAATGTATAAAATGTTTAGTAAAATTTTCTTGAGAACAGGATTAAATTATTTAAAAAATAAGTCATTAGACATTGGAAAAGAAATTTTGGAGGAAATCGGAACAAAACCTGTGAAAGATATTCTATTTAATCAAGGGAGAAAAATTATGAATAATATCAAAGAAGCTACTATTGAAAAAAATAAAAACAATGCAGAAAGGTAAAGGGAAGCATATAAAACTTAAATGCTTAAAACAAAAACCGCATAATAAATCCAAACGTTGTAGAGAAAAGAACTATAACGATATTTTTGGAAATTTAAAATGTCGGGATTTATAGAATGTATGAAAAGTGAATTGGATTTATTTGAATCTCCCCCAATTCAAACTAGTGTAATTAAAACAGAAGAAATATGTTATAATCCAATTGCTTCATTGGATAACTCTAGTACAATTGAATTTGTATCATTGGGGAATGGTGAAACATATAGAGATCTTAATAGTATTTATCTTAGACTAGTGCTTGAATTCAAAGGACCTGGAGGCGTTGTTAATAACTTGTTGCATTCCATATTTAGGAATTGTACAGTTCATTTCAATAATAAAAGTGTATCTCAACATGACAACAACTATCACTATAGAGCATATATGGAAACATTACTCAATTATGGAAATGATGCTAGATCTACCCATCTTGAATCGTGTGGTTGGGCTACTGATGTGAATAAAATTAATTCATTAATCGATAAAGAAAATCCCGGTTTAGATAAAAGAAAAAAATTATTTAAGGATGGGAAAAAGGTGGAGCTTTTCGGAAAACTTCATGTAGATGTATTTAATCAACAAAAGTACTTGCTTAATAATGTTGATCTTAAGGTCACATTAAATTTGGAGAAACCAGAATTTTATATTTTAGAAAGTGGGGATAAAAATGAATCTTATCTAAGAATACATGAAGCTAATTTATATATAAATCATCTTACTATCAATAGGAGTATATTAATGGCACATCATAATGTATTACAAAGCAAAAATGCAATTTATCCATATAAGAGAGTAGAAATTAAGACCTTCACTATACATCCAGGAAACCATTCATTATCTCTAGATAATGTTATACTTGGACAATTACCAAATTTCTTAATTTTTAGAATGGTGTTGAACAAAGCTTATACTGGAGATAGAAAAGAAAATCCATACAACTTTCAACATTTTAATTTACAAAGATTTAATTTGGTTGTTAATGGAGTACAATTTCCAGCACAGCCAATAGAATTTAACTACAACAATGAAGGAATATTAAGCACTCGTGGTTATCAAACCCTATTTAAAGGTACCGGAATCCATCATTTTGATAAAGGTCATCAAATTACAAAGGAACTTTTTGATAGCGGATTTTTTTTACTAGCTTTTGATTTAACACCAGATCACAATAATAATTCTAATTGTGGAAATTTAATAAATCAAGGAACTATTCGAATAGAAGGACGTTTCGGGAAACCCATAACAGAGGCAATTACCTGCTTAGTATATTGTGAATTTGACAGTATAATAGAAATTGATAAGTCTCGCACTATAATTCAAACGCTATGAACTCAATAAATATTATAAATACTTTAAATTCAAATAATTATACAAAATATAAATTTAAAGGAGTTTTTGCGAGCAATAAATTACCCAAGACACCTATTACAAAACCATCATTTTACATAGCCAACACTGATCCATCTTATAAGCCTGGACAGCATTGGGTCGCTTTTTATTTCCCTGAAAATAAACCAGCAGAATTTTTTTGCTCTGCAGGTCAACCTCCAATAAAACCATTTATTTCATTTCTAAACCGAAATTCTAAAACATTTGTCTACAATAAAATGCGAATTCAAAGTGAATCATCAATGTTTTGTGGTGTTTATTGTTGCATTTTTATTTATTTAAGATGTAAAAATTTTACTTTTAATAAAATTTTAAATATTTTTAATTATTTTAATTTACATGAAAATGATATGTTAGTTTTAAGTTTATTTAAATACTTTTATTTTTTTTTATAGAAAATAAAAATAAATAAAGAAATAAATAAGAAAAATATATATTATTTTGTTTTTATTCCAAGTTCTTTTTCCACATTTAGTAAAACTTCCAGGAGAATTTTATCACGACCATCATGCAATGCGAGGAATAGTGGAATTGTCTATAGGCGGCAGTATTAAGATTTCTTGAATTTCAATTTGACCCTTGTTTGAAATATAATTTGATTTAATTTTAGTGTTGTTGGATGTATTCATTATTCTGAATATGTTGTTCTTGATAGATAGTCTATTATTTACTAAAATTATTTCTAAAATTCAAAATTCATAAGACCCTTACCAAGTTCAAAATTGCAAGAAGTTATTGTAAAAAAAAAACAAAAAATTTTTTTTTTAAGTTGTATTATTTTTTATTTATTATTTTTTTAAATTAACATATTTGAAATTAAAAATATTTTCCCTATTTACTTATTTTAGGCGTTTAGATAATAAATAATATCTTTTTATAAAATCCTCTATTTTGTTTATAAGTTGTATATGCTTTCTACAGTTACAAGTATCAGGACCAACGTTTGCTTTATCATCCGACCATGAACAGTTTTTGAAGTGTAATCCATATTTAGATGATATAGGTTCTTCATTATAATTCCCAGTTTTATTAATAAGTGCCAAATACTCTTCCAGTGTTTTTTGATGTTCAACAAAAATTAAACCATCAAAATTTTGAAGAAATTTTTGAATTTTTATATGTAACATGTTTATTATAAAGCTTTCTTTTTACAATTAGTTAGTTTTTAAAAATCATGATACTTATATACTAATTAACAAATTTTCTTTATTAAGAATTTCTTGGAATTTTACTATTTTCCCAACTGAAATATGGTTGAGAATTTGGGATGAAAAACTCTCCCACTTCGTCTTCTCCAGCGGAGTTTTCGCTGACTACCTCTTCCAATTCCAAAACATATAAACCATTATCTAACTTCCTCCTTAAAGTAAACTGTTCATTATTAACTCCATCTATTACTTTATCTTCCAAATTATTATATCGTTTGGGAAGATATAACATTCCCTCTTCAAGCTCTGCCATCACCACATTTCCATATTTATTCTTATGGCGGAACATACTTAATACCTTATATGGCTTTGATGGTAGTAAATCCTTTACTGCTAGATATGGTCTTGTTTTTAATTTATTGAAAGCCGCAACAATATCAGCATTTGTAATCTTATTTGATTCCATTTTTGTTCCGCCTTTTAAAAAGTTTATTAACTGATTGAAATAATTTTACTTCAGACAATTATATTTATATCTAATATAATTTATCTCCAAAGAAGAGTAATTTGGGTATATCTCTTAATATTTCAAATTGAGAAAATATTATAAATACATAAATATTGAGCATTAAACTAATTTTAAACATATTCTAGATATGAAAAAATGTTTAATGTGAATAAAAAATACTCCCCTTAATTTGTTATTAGAATATTTAATATTAATCATGACCATACTCAACAACATAAAATATATCTTCATTAATGTCAAAGCACCTTACACAAAGTTATTTTTTTCCATATAAACAAAACAATTCTCAAGTTTCCACTTTACAAAAACAAAAATAACCATATAAAAATATGTAGATGAATAAACCAAAAATACTCAAACGCTATTTATACAAGTCATCAGTTTTTAATTTCATCACAATTAAAAGTGCAAAAAAAAAATAAATAAATAAAAATTGTCTCCCCTGTTAAATTGTTTGTATGTACTTTTAACATAATTACATAAATACATACATATATACATACATACATTGGTTTTCAATTTCATAAAATGCAAAACAATTTTTCCTCCTATTAATGCACTCACAAGAAAAAATTACAAAAACAAATTCATTGGTTTTCAATTTCATACAAACAATTTCCTCTTCAAAATTCCTCTTACTCCTCATTAAAAACAAAAACAACTATTGCCTTCCCATTTCCCTACTACTAATGAAAATTTTTCTTTTCAGCTAATGTAAAAAATATATCAATCTGTCAATCAATAATTTATGGAAAATTTCAATTTTAAAAATTTTTTTAACGTTTTGAAATTATTTATTATATGGTTATATTAGAATCATAGAATACAACTAGAAGTTTATGTGAGAGGCACTTGGAACTAAATTTTCAAAAAACAATTACGCATTTCTTTCAAAGCACAAAAACAAAGTATAAGTAACAACATGTAAATATTTTGTTGTTGAATAAATTAGGTTTTTGACAATTGAATCAGGTTTTTCCTCTCATATAAACATCTACTTATTAATCTATGATTAGAACCATGTTGAAAATGTGAGAAGATAGTTCCACTTCGCTCTTACATTTCTTTTTTTTTACCTTTCAGCCAATTATATAATATTTGTTCTTTTATAAATAAAAAAAAATTGTTGCCACAAAAATAAAAAGAGAAAACTATTTTAGGAACATTAATTTATTGGAAATTAATATATTGCAAATTATCATTTTTGTTGAAACTTGAAAAAACACACACCTGCATTTGTATGAAATACTTAGTATTACAGCAATTATTAAATACTTAAAAATATTCATTTAATAAATAAATTTCAGCCAAAAATATATTTTTTATTCAATGATTTAAGAGTATATTATTTGCATTATATGAATGCATGAAGCGTTCTCTACAAAATATGATAACTTGAATGTTACCATTATTATATCGATATTATATCGATAACAGTACTTTTATGAACAAACTCAGAAAAAATAACAAACCGAATATAATTTAATATATATATGAAAGCACTCTCAAATTATGTACTTCTTATTCCGATCGGTTTACAAATAATAAATATCGACAATTTCATGAAAAAATGTCCAAAAATTTACCAATTGTCTTTCGATTTTCATAAAATTATGCACGCAAATAGCACACGGACATCTATATTGATTCCAGCTTTCAGTTTCGCGAAATTCACAATTGTAAAAAGTGCATCTATAAATTGCATTTATACTTTTCAAATATTTTTGAACCAAAAGTGTATTTTGGAGACGTCGACAGAATTACTCAAAAAGAAGACAGTAGCCTTTTATATGATTTTTTAATTGCACAAATTCGTGAATAACTTCAAGAGATATGAATATTTAAAGTTACGTACATTCTATATTTTCCCAGCAAAAACTTTTTGGTTTTCGGTAGTGGCAACTACTTATTAAAGTAGTTTCTCGGTAATGAGACGTCATTATTATTTGCCTACTCTGTATTACATTAATAAATACTCTGGATTAGCAACCAGAAGGTTGTTGGTTCAACACCATTCTGATGCTGTTAGTTTTTTATAACAAAATGTCTAAAAAGATATTTTATACTAAAAAAAGTTTTTGCTACTTAGAAAATTAAATGCGAGATGGTGTACTGAATAAGACCTTAGTCATTATTAGAAACGAATAGTTAATTTGTGTCCGAGTTCCAATCTCATTGCCGGCAAAATTTTTTTGTTTTTTAATTTATTTTTGTTTTCGTTTAGGTACATATTTTTGAGTACCCCCAGAGTCAAAAAATAACTACATGAATTTGTGGACAACTCGAACAAAAATAACTAGTTATTCAGGAAAAAAATAAGTATTTTATTTTTGTTTCCAATTATATCTGCTAGCTTACCAGGAAAGCAAAGTTTTTGCTGAGTTGTTAACTTTTATACACAAGTTTTTCAAAAAGGAAGAAAAAATATTAATTTTATACGAAAAATTTGGAATATGTATTATGCACAGTAGATTTGCGCGTCCCAAAAATTTAAAATTTTTATTCTAATGTAAAGATACCATACTTTCCAAATATGTTAAAAAATCAAAAATTTTAAATAGCATATATAACGAAAAATGCATCTAAAAATGCAATTAAATTAAAATGAAAAAAAATCTTATTTTTTGAAAAATTTTGTTTAAAGCCTACATAAGCAAAATGCAAGCACCGTTTAAATCATTAAAATCGACAAAACCTTCGTAGAGATATTAGAATATAAAGTTATATACTTTAGAAATTTTTAGGATTTTTGAGAAAGTGTAAGAGCGAAATAAAATAACAACTTTTCGCATTTTCGCGAAACTGAAAACTGAGATCGATAAATTGTTTAAAGGAGTTCATGTATAAAAAAGCGCTGTTCCTTCGACATATAACAATTTATATAAAGAAACTTTGAATCTTTATAACTTTTAAACTGAAATTTGCTAAAAAACTAAAACTAAAATGTATATATCACCAAAAACTGTAATAAATGTAAGAAAATTTGTCAAGATCGGACATATATAATAATTTTCTCAATGTAGCTGAACATAAAAAAGTAAACAAAAAAAAACTCGGACTTTTTTTTAATTTGTACGGTAGAACGATTTGGTTATCATGGCGACAAAATGAGAAAGCGACGTCGCCTTATTATTTTTATGTCATGATTAGAACCTGGAAAAAGGCATAGTTTTTAATTTGAAAATAATAGAAATTAAAGCCTATTCACAGAGTTAATACTTGAAAATTTAAATACTTGAAATTTTAAAGTTTTTCTAAACTATATCAATAAATTATTAGTTTATTTTAAGACAAAGTATTTTATTTTATTTGGTGCATACTTTTTGGAGCAAAAATGAAATATGTATGTAAAGTTTAAGTAAATTAAGTTTTTGACCAATTTGAAAAAACAACTTAATCCTATTATATTTACAATAAAATTACTCTTAAAATTTATTATATCTTTTTGTGGACTTTCATAGAAAAATATATAATAGATTTCAGTTGAACTAGAAAAATTGTGGAAATTTCTTTGGATTATTATTTTGCAATGTTATTTTAATATTAAATATTTGGTTAAAACATAAATGTATACGATTGAAGATGTGATTTTTCAATTTTCCAAACAAGTTAAAAAGGAAAAAAATCAACAAAAGAATAAAATAAGAATAAAATAAGTGTATAATCATTTAAACTTTAATTTGTTTTTCTTTTAAAATAAATGCTTTTTTATCAACATGTTTTCTTATAAAATAAACATTATTTCACAACAAATTTAAATTTATCATACTTTAAGCCAAAAAAAAATATCATTAATAACTTTTGTCTTTAATGGTAAGAAAACCATTAGTTTTTTCGCTATTTTTAGTAAAATTTTTCCAAATACATTTAATATAAGATATTTTATTTTTCTACTCAAAAATCAATATTCATAATTGCATTTGTATAAGTGAATACACTTTCATCAATAACTTCCAGAATATTTTTTATTATTTTCTTCTCTGTTAGTCTTCTATAACTGGCAAATTTCAACAAGAAAACAAATAAAACATAATAAAAGAAAAAAAAAACGGGCTTCATTAACTTGAACTAATCTGAGGGCCACTAGAGCGTATAATGAACAAGTTTATTGTTTGGCAAATAATTGAATCAAGTACACGCCATATTGTCCATCAAATACATACTTCAAAATAAACTGTTCAAAATACATTGAAAAAAAATAAAAGAACAAGAAGAAGAAGGAGAAGAATGTATCAATATATTTAGTTAAAACTATACTGAACACTTTTGCTATTACTTAGTAACAAATTGTTAAATATTACAATTATTTTTTTTTTTATTTTAGTATTCCTTGAATAGTCCACTCTTAAGAGGCAATTCAAACAATTATGGGTCATGATATGCAATGACATGACAAAACATAACATTTTTTCATTAAATCCCTCCCTCTCCATCTCTTTCTCGAAACAAAAGAGAAATGGTAAAATTATATAGATTAAACAAAGAAAAATTATCTTCAATAAATATTTGTTAAATTGTCTTTCTTCCACTTACCACACAATATTTTTCGCTCTTCTTTGAACATTCCTTTAAATAGAGATGAGCATATTGTTCGGAATAATTGAGGCAGGGAGTAATGGAACCAACACCCTCATTATATTGGCCACACATGTAACACTTGAGTCCATTTACAGTAACAAGGCCACATACGAGCACCGTTAACAAGGCAATAAAATTCTGATAACTCATGATTTTAAATGATGGCATTGTACGAAATACTTTTCTGACAGATCCTGCTGATGTTACTTCTGTTAGTTCGACTGGCTGTTCCATCAAAGAAAATAAAGAAATTGCTGTTGCTGATGATGAGGCAGCATCAACATTTGATGTTGCCTCCACAGATGACGATAACAATGATGCTGCTGTTAATGATGACGATGGGTTTCTTGTTGGTGTTCGAGTTGTTGATGTTGCTTTTATTGTTGGATATTTGTGTAATGTTATGGAGGCTCTTGTGCGATTCAGATCAGCAGTAAATGGTGTTTTTGTTGTAGCAATAGTCGATGATGACGACAATGATTTTTTATTATTATTTTTTATCAATAGTGACATTATAGAATTTTCTTTATTTATTTTTGTTTTTGTTATGTTTGTTGGTTTTACGCTTTTAGTACCGTTACTTGTATGTTTATCTCTTTAATGATGTGTCAAAAAGAGGAGTGATTGAAGGCAGAGCTGGGAGTTTTAAATGTCTTAATGTTTATTTTTATTTATTTAACTTTTTTTCTATTGTTATTTCTATTTTCAACTTTATTGTTCTATTCTATTTTTATCTTAAACTGTTTTTGCTTTTATCATTTATTAGTTTTATTATTTACTGCAATATTTAATCAAAAAAAGAAAAGAAACAAAACAAATGAAAATAATTTTCTCCACCATAAAAACAACCATTTAGTTTTATTTTTACGAGGGGTGCCTTTTATATTTTGCGAAAAGGTATAAAAAATAATGGCATCTATTCTTGAAAACGCGTTGAAGAAGTGAAAATTTCCATTAAAACAAAAACAAAGTTTAAAAAATTGTTTTTGTTTACCGTACATTTCTAAAATAGAATTTAACGTTTTTTAAAGAGAGAGAAACGCGTTAAAGTTCTCATGTTTAATACATTTTAAAAATATACGGTAAACAATAACAATTTTTTAAACTTTGTTTTTGTTTTAATGGAAATTTTCACTTCTTCAACGCGTTTTCAAGAATAGATACCTATATTTAAATTTGAAAACTACCGTTTCCTAGAGTAGTATTCAGGATAGTCAATACCTTTTCTGATACTTTTGATACGTTTGAACAGTTTTTCCACTTTCACAGTTAAAAATATATTGAAAAAACATTTTTAATTAATCTGTTGTTTCGTTATGTTTTAATATTTAGTTATACTAATAATTACCTAAATTAACATTTTAATTCATTATAATTACTGTTTTTCATAAACTGACACCTCTTCAAAAAATTCAAAACGAATAGAAAAATATTTTGAAAATATGCAATAAAAATCAAAAAATAAATAAAATAGCACAAAATAATAATAATAATAATAATAATAATAATAATGAGTATAAAATAAAAAAATAAAATGTTTAGGTAAATCTAAAATTTATACTATATGCGAAAAATCTTTTAGATCTCAGAAATCTTGATAGCATATGAAGAATTTTTGGATTCTCATGAATTTTTGTTGCTGTTGGTAAGAAAAACCATTAAGTTTTTTATGGAATTAAGAATTGTAAGAATTTTAGATTTACTACAGAATTTTCCATCTTTAAAGCTGGAGTTTACCATCAGCGCTCTATAGGAAATGCTGATATTCTTTTGAAAAATAAAAGGTAAATATGCTTTGGTTATTTTCGGCTATTGGTGAAAATATAATCTCACATGTCTCTCTCGTTGTTCTACAACTATTTTTAGAAGGCCTTCACAAAATTCATTATGGATCCAACAGTATCCGCACATCAACGGTATAAGGTGGCCCCTATGAAGCTTTATCTCTAGAAGCTGATTAAAGTTAATAAATATATTTTTATTTTTTTTTTTTTATTACTCTACATCGAAAGTTATAAAAAATTATATGAAAAATTTTTATTATAAAATTAAATTTGTTGATAAATACGATTTTTTATATAACAGAAATAGCCCTCGTATAAAAGAAATTTTCTAAGCACGTAAGACCTTAAAAATAACTTGTTTTATGATTCCGTTGTCAAACTTAACGTAAGTTTCGTAATTTTGCCGTATCGCAAAATATAGTTAGCACCCCTAGTATTACACCAAAAAGCTAAAAGTTTATTTAAGCCATACCAATATTGGTTGGTTTTTTTTTTTTTTTTTTTTTTTTCTTTTATGTGTATAAATGATTTTTTAGGAAAAAGAAAAAATAAAATACGATTAGCTGAGTTCGTTTTTATTTCACTTGGTTTCTTTTGTTTTTTCTTTTAATAGTTTTTCTACAAAGTATTTTTTCTGAAGTTTTAACGATACTAAAATAAACTCTTTTTCATTATATAGGACTTTTATCGCAAAATTGTTTGTAAAAGCGATTTTAAGTTATTGAGAAAAAAATTGTTAGTAAACAAAACTTTAATTCAAAGTTTGTTTTAAATAATTGCTTATATTAATAAATGTTAGCTAAAAGAAGCAAAACGAAATAAATAATTAAGCTGAAAATCAGATAGTTTTTTTAACACATAATATTTGAATTCAGTCTCATATTAAATTAATGATAAATATGTATACTATATAAATAACTATTAATTAAAACTAAATATAAAACAGGGCGAAATGGATTTTGTCAGTTAATGACTTTTAGAATTGACTGTAATAAATGATGCTCGTAATCAGTGTTGCCAGTTTAGCCTTGTTAAGGCTAAATCTAGCCCTTTTTATTTTATTTTTTTTTTTTAGCCTTAAAATTTTCGTTTTAGTTTCTAGCTTTTTCCCCAAGCTTTTTTGATTTTTAAAAATGCTTAAAAAGGCTAAAATGTTAGTATTTCAATAACGAAGAAAATAGTTTCTTATTTTCTATTACTAATTTTATTTTTAAACAATTGTCCATTTTTGTGTATCTATTCGCACAAAAACCGAGATTATATATTTTTAACAAAATTTGTGGCTTCATTCTACAAATCAAAAAAAAAAAAAATTTTAATAATTTAACGGACTTACTTAAGCGATTATTATAGTAATTTTTTTTGATATACATCGTTAACTATTTATTAAAAAAAAATATTATTTTAAAAACCAAGAATCACAAAAACGTTTGGAAATACTTAATCAAAAAGGAATTATAGTTAAAAATTTTGCTGACAGCCGATCCATGTTTTATTTATAAATTTATTATAACATTTTTAAAAGCTATCAAAAACTAATCAGAACGAGAAAAATGAGTTTTTAAATTGAAAATGCTAACCTTTTTTCTGTCTTTATTTATTGGGGCATTTAGCTTTTTTGACCTTTTTAAAGTTTAATTTAGCTTCTTATTTTTCCCACCTCCTGGCAACACTGCTCATAATAATCTAACTCAATGATGTATGAGTAATATTTTAAGGTATATTAATCATACGCCACCATGTGATAAAATTATAAAGAATTAGAAATATCGTGCAAATTCATCTACATATGAGTAATATTCAAATTTGAATATGCATTTCAAAATACTTTTTCAGTATAAATTGTAAAAGTTTTTTCTTCAACGAAATTGTAAAATTTATAGTTATGTGAACAGCGTAAAGAATAGTTAACATTGCAAAAAAACTGTCTAGCATATATATATATATATATATATATATATATATATATAAATGTAAGTAAAGCTTTTGATGTTTAAAATATTTAAAGTTGTCTGTCAGTTCGTCCATCCAACCGTTATTGTAAAATTATGTAAAAATTCCGATAAAACTATAGGTCACAATTTTCAAGATATCTTAAGGAAATTTAATACTTAATTTCCTTTCCAAGGAAAATTAAAGCGAATTTGGTTGAATTCCTCATAACAATGTTTTCTCAAAATGCGTTTTTACAATTTGTATTTAAGTGAAAACTATGATACCTAATTCTGAGAATATCGGAAAATTGAAAAACATTTTTGGAATAATAATATCAATTTTATCAACGTATGTGTTTTATTTATTTTAATTGTCTTTAACATTATTATATAGTCTAAGTCTTAGTTCACACAAGGCAATTTTTCTTGCTGAAATTCTGATTTCATATGAGAGAGAACGAGATTTGATTTGTTTTCAAAACAAAAACAATTTAAGGCGATTAAAGCAAAAATTGCTAAAATAAAATTGTGTATATAATTTTGCTATAGAAGTTGTAATAAATTTAAACATAAAAAAAACGCCCAAAAAATTCCCATACAGAATAGGACATACAAAAAATTACCGAATGTTTTGAAGTGATTTTTCTTCGTTTTTCAACTATAATTCCTTTTTGAATAAGCCTTTTTTTTTAAGTATTTTCATAAACAGTTCCTATTGTTGATGAAGAATCCCATAATGTTATCAAATCAAAAGATATCATTTATAATTCTAAATGATATAGGTTACTTTCAAAAAGGTGCACTAGAAAATGATATTATAATTTAGCAATATATTACAGAATATATATATATATATATATATATATATATATATATATATATATATAAATATAGTTGTATTGACCATTATCTAAGAGCAATATATTATGATTGAAACATATGATCACAGCAAATAATAGAAATGATTATAAGTAACAATTATTATGATTCCACTTTGTTATATTATATCCGATTTTATGGTTTGTTTTTTCATGATTATAGTTTTGTATATAATTGAACAATCTTATTATATTATTATAAAACATTTTCATTATTATGATCCCATTTGACCATATTATTACCTCATGTTATCATATAGTTACTAAATCTTTTCATATTATTATTTCATTTTGTCATACTATTATTCCATCTTATCAAATATTTCTAAAACTTATTGTTATTTTTATAAAAACCAAAATTTGTCTATAACCAAAATTTATCTATTTATATTTATTCATATATAAACTAAGTGAGAATTACATTGAAGTATTAAAAAAAAATATATCTAAAAACAATAAATTTTATATTTTAAAATAAGTATTGAAGTTTTCCACTAAGTTTGTGAAAAGGATAAGTATTATATTTATTTGTTACAGAATATGGTTTAAGAACAAGGAAAAAGAATGTAAATATTTAATGGTTGTAGAAGTGATGATATTTTTCATATTAACAAAATTTTGTTTCTGGTAAAAATATTTAAAAACATATAATTTTTGCAGTCAATCATATTAAAATTCTTATTGAGTGTAAACATTAAATGACAAAATTGAATCAAAATCATTATTAGCATGAACACAGAGTTATTCAATAAAATTAGCAGTGAGAATATAATATTGTTGTAGCGATAATGCTGTAACCATATTTTTTCTCTGCGTGCACATACCAAGATTAGTTAAATACATCATATTCTAATTATTTTATCAAAAAATAAAACAAGATAATTATCCTGCTCAAAAATAATTTAATATCTAATACGAAACTTCGGTAATCCGAAAAAATCCCTTAAAATCCAAGCTAATATTGATTCCTTTATCTTATCCTTTTTTGAAATTCCAATAAAAATATAATTTTCGTATAATATATAATAAAAAATGTTTTTTTTTCTACAAAAATTTTCAATTTATTTTTATGTTACTGAAAATGTCTGAAGTTTTTTTCTAAGAAAAAAATAATTTCTACATTTTATGATATAATTTTAAAATTATGATATCATTAATGATACTGTATAATTTCTTGATTCTTTGGGATATTAAAAATAGTTTTAATTATCGATTTAATAACTCCATAAAATTATTTAAGCGACTTTTATTTGGAGAATGAAGCACCGCAGGAGAAATTTGTTATTAAATATATGATGATGATTCTATAAAAATGAAATTTTAGAAATCCAAAAAAGGCTAGAAGAAAGCTAGAAGCTAAAACGAAAATTTTGAGGCTAAAAGCAAAACGAAAAAGACTAGATTTATAATTAAAAAGGCTAAACTGGCAACACTGAAACTCAAACTAAAAATAAAATAGAATGTCGAAGAGTTAACTTTGGACATATTTCGTTTCAGGTATCAGAATAAATATATATATATATATATATATATATATATAATATATATATATATATATATATATATATATATATTTCTCTTTTTTGCGAAAAAAAAATGACATTTGCAATTTTCTGTCATAAAATGAGATCCTACATTAAAATCTCAACTAAAACTTTATTTAATTAAATTGTAATATATTTACATTAAAAATAAAATAAATATTATGTTATTGTGATTTGCCTTTATGAAATTCTCGGACCATTTTCTCATCACCCCACATTAGATTTTGTGTAGTACTTTTACCAATTATTATTATTATAAAAATCTTGACAGCTTTGTAATATCTATTTGCTCTTTTCTAATAATCTTTTCATCAGCGCTCAATATCTCTCAGTTTAGCAGATCTGTGAGCAATTTGAAGAATTTAATTTTTTAAGAACAAACACTACATTATTTGCGTTATACACCTTTTGCAGAGTTAAACAGCCTAAAACAGCTTAGAAACTCATTGGCTCTTGGCTCTGAGCTGTTTTATGCAAAAATTGGAAAAACATTTCTATAGACCTCTCTAAATACTTTTCGATATAAATTTGGGTGTTTATTAACCCTTTTACAACCACCTCTTTGTACCTCGGTTGTACTACCCGCTACATTTCCTAAAAAATTTGTAACTTTTAAGAAATTTAGAAACGTTTTTTATGCATATTTTACATGTCTGTATCGATATATAATCAACATAACTAAATTTATTGAAACTTTTTCATCCCGAGGTGCTTTATTATACCTTTAGTTTGGATATTCAAGTATTTTGTATAAAATTGTTTTTCCATATTTTACATTTACTAGCCTCTTAAACTTAAAAACTAAAAGTGCTTTAACACTGATAATTTTTCTAAAAAAAAAACTACATTTATTTTGTAGTGATTTGGTTTATGATTGCCAATTAATATTAGTTTTAAAAAGTGCCAATTTTTTCGTGAGCAGATCTTAAGTCAGAAAATTAAAAACATTCTTTAACAGAGTAGGCCAGGGCAAAAATATTTTGATTCCTTGGAATACTGGCTGAATATAAATTTATCTTCTCCAACCTATGCCTTAGACAATTTACACACTTCGAAACTAAATTTAAATAATTTTTTATTTAAAAAATTATAAATTTTAAAATGAGTCTTTGTCATTGTCTAATTAATAAACGGAGATTAAAAATGTATATATGGATAATTTATGATATACACCTAATTCTGTTTTTACACGAATTATTTTTACACGAATTTGAAATAACACGAGTAAATACGAAAAAATATTTCTATTTTTACACGACATAATTTGAAATAACACGAATACAAAAAAAACAAAATTACTTTTTTTACATGAATTATTGGATTTAACACGTTTTTTTTCAATGAATTTTTTTCTACTTAAAATAATTCTGGTGTGTATTCTGAGTTATGTCTATGTATGCGTAATTTCTGTTTAATTTCTGGAAATGCGGGATTCCCCGAATTATTGAAAAAGTAAAAACGTACATAATGTATTGTACACACAATTTAGTTCCTATTTGACAATTATAATTGAAAGATCGTTAGTTTTTGCTGATTTTTAACAAGTGCTAAGTAAAATAAAGTAGAAGCTCATATAATTTTGGTAGACCAATAACAGGTTAGTTTCAAATACTTAATTTTAGATTTTTGCATTTTTGATTAATAAAATATATTTTGGTAGCCATACCCATGTTACATAATTCTCCTGCATTAAAAATGAGGAAAGCGATCAGCTTAGATACCAAAATCAAAATTTTAGATCAACTTGCAACGGGACAAGGCGCAACGGTTGTGGGAAATAATTTCGGAATCCATGAAGCTACTGTAAGAACAATTAAAAAAAATGAAACGGCAATTAGAGCATCAGTATGTTCTGGAACAAAATTAAGTGCAAAGTCATCATCGTATGTAAGGGATGTTGTTAAAGAGAAAATGGAAAAAGCTTTGGTAATCTGGATAGAAGACAAATCCCAAAAGAGAATACCAGTAGACGGACTTGCTATCAAGCAGACAGCATTAAGAATCTATAAACGTATCCAGGAAATTGATCCAGATACATCATCTCAGTCAAAACAACATGCATTTTCCGCAAGTACTGGTTGGATGACTGGTTTTTTAAAAAGACACGCTCTCCACAATATAAAAATTAAGGGAGAAACTGCATCCGCTGATGAATTGGCTGCTAAAGAATTTCCCGAAAAACTAAAAAAAATTATTGAAGATGGAGAATATACTCCAGACCAAGTTTGGAATTTAGATGAAAGCGGCCTTTTTTGGAAGAGAATGCCTAGAAGAACTTATGTAGCAAAATCGCAGAAAACAGCCGGTGGTTTTAAAGTAGCAAAGGACCGTATTACGTTGTTGTTTTGTTCCAATGCTTCAGGAGAACGTATTCTTAAGCCACTCCTAGTACATCGTGCCTTAAGACCACGTTCCATGAAAAGTGTAGATTTCAATAAATTGCCTGTACACTGGATGGCGAACAAAAAGGCTTGGGTAACCAGTGCAATTTTCACAGAGTGGTTTCAGAAGCACTTCATCCCAGAAGTTAGGCGTTACATGAAAGAAAAATGTCTCGAATTTAAAGTTCTTTTGATTCTAGACAATGCACCAGGCCATCCAGTTTTGGAGCACCCAAACGTACAATTTTGTTTTTTGCCGCCTAATACCACTTCCCTTATACAGCCACTAGACCAGGGGATAATTGCTACGTTTAAAACGTATTACATAAGAAGTTCATTTCATTATGTTGTAGAAAAACTTGATAATTATGAGGAATCATCAGTCATAGATGAATGGAAAAAATTTTCTATAATGGACTGCATTAATCAAGTCAAGATCGCGTTAGATTTATTAAAGCCATCAACTTTGAACTCGTGTTGGAAAAATATTTGGCCAGAATGCGTAAAATGCAAAGATCCTGTTATCGATAATAACGCTGAACTTGCTGATATAATAACAATGGCCAATGCAATCGGTGGGGATGGATTCGATGACCTATCGTTAGCAGATGTAGAAGAATTGTTGGTAGATGAAAGCTTGAGCGAAAATGAAATTATCGAATTCACCCTTGAGACTCGTTATGATAAAGAACATAGTGACAGTGACGAAAGAGATCGTCCAATTTTGAAAGCATCTCTAATTAAAGAAGGTCTTGATCTCGCTACAAAATTAGGTAGTCATTTTGAACAACATGATCAAGACGAGGAACGAGCTGCCAAATTTCAACGTGAACTGAAATCATTAATGGCATCTTACAGGGAAGTTTATAATGGGTTAACGCGAAATAAAACTCAATCTAAGATAACTGATTTCGTTCAAAAATCTACTGATGTCCCAACACAGTCGGCTAGAAATGATAATGATCAACAAAATCATTCCAGTGATGGCAGTGATATTGTAGTCTTTCGCAAACGTTTACGTTTATTATCAGACAGTGACAATAAATAAAATTGTTTAATGTTTAAATTTTTCTTATGGTTGTACTTTATGTTATTTAAGTTTTTTGGCAATGAATTTCTGGTATTATTTTTTTTATGAAATCTAAATTTTAATTTATTTTATTATAATTTAGTTTATTTAATAAATTAAAACGAAAATAAATTCTTAAAATAACTACAACAATATTTTTTTTATATTATTTAGTCTAATTTTAACTTATTTTTTGAGGTCTAGAACCAATCTATTATTTTTGTACTTGGCCAGTATCTTTTTTTACACGATTTTTTTTACACGAATTTCTCGGGAACCATTCTATCGTGTAAAAACAGAATTAGGTGTAAACGATATTATACTAAAAAATGATAACATATATAGATTTTCCACATTTAAAATTGATATTTTATTCTAATACTTTTTTTGTTTTAAATAATGCATAAAAAAAACTTTGACTTTGGAGGTTTCACACATAATTCAGCAAACATAATACCAAAAAATAAATTTAAGGCAAATTTCACCATATTGTTAGTTATTGAATGCGATGTTTAGTTATACAAAAATTCGAAGTTTTAAAATTACTTTACTTTCCTCAATTTATTAAGAGAATAAATCTAACTTGAACAAAAGCTAATAAATCTAAGTGTATATATTTTAATGTATAATATCAGTAATCAATAACAATTAATATATTCATGAAACTTGAGACTATGGTCTATGGTAGTAAAAATACGTACTCAGTTTTTTTCCAGGAAGTTTAAGTTTCTATTAAAAATACTTAAAATTTCGAAGGATACACATTAAAAAAAAATTATAAAATATTTAAGAATATTATATCAAGCCAGTATGGGTGTCAGATGAAAGCTAAGAATTCCTGCAATATAATAATACTTTTTTATTTAAATATTGTAGCAGAAAAACTTAAGAAACTATCCTATTGAAAATGTTACCTTTTACTATTTATTTTCAAATATCTATCAGCCTGCAACAGTCATTCTCACACATGAAAAAATTGTTATATGGATAAAACTGGAGACCATCCATGGTAAATGAATGTCAAATTTTCTATCAAAAGTACTATAAGAATATTGTAAAATATTTACGAATATTACATTGACCCATTATGCAATAATTTTTTTTTTTTTAATGTTTAAGTACAAAAAGTTAAGAAAATATCTTTCTGAAAATTTAACCCTTTAATATTATATTTATTATTCAATTATATACTTTTTATATAAAGGATATTTCCTTAATATTTTTTGCTGCAACATTTAAATAAAAGCTCTTGTTATATTGCAGGGATTATTAGCTTTCATTTGACATCCATGTTTTATTTTTCTTGAAAGTTTTGTATTTTTCAAAACTTTGAAGTCCTTTTGAGAGAAAAAATGATTTGAAAATTTGACGAAAAACTGAGTATGCATTTTTATTATGTATGGGCTCTAGTGTGATACGTATATCTATTTTTTCTTGTGTGAAAAAATTTGTCGAAATTGTTGCACAGTGTTATCATGAGTAGTAAGGTGAAGACCACTATATTTTTCAAATCTGTTTTGATATTCTCTTGTTTTTTTTTTTTTAGAAAAATATTTCGAAATATATTCATTATTAACAATAATTTTTGGAAATTTTTAACCAATAGAATTTTTATTTTCAACTTTAAATCACCACAACTTTTGCGCGCATTGATAAAAATGATATTAGCAAGCAAAATTGGAAAATATTTCTACTTCAAAATGTTTAAATTTTTGAAATTCCTCATAACGATAACTAGAGTTAAATAAAAAAGTGCTTTATAGACTTACAATTCATGAGCACAAACTTTTAAATCAGTACTGCAATTCCGTAAATTTCTAATGACAAAAATTTGTTGTTAAATATCATTTTGTCATCAAGTGCTCTTCTGTACTAAAACTTCACCGATTTTCATCGTTAAACACATCGTTATTTAATGATGTTTCTGTAAGTTAACTACAAAAACATAGTTCTCTTAAAACCATAACGACAATAATAATGTTGTTAAGTTTTTGAAAATGTATTAAAAAATTCCTGATTTTGGATCTTAAATACCATTTTTTTTAATTTTAATAATATATAAATTATAAATAACAACGGGTGAAAGTGATTTTCACACATGAAAAAATCGATATATCATGAAACTTCAAGGACTTTCGAAGGATACAGATTAAAAAAAATTAAAATATTTACGAATGTTACATCAACCCAATATGGGTGTCAAATAAAAGCTAAGAATCCCTGCAATATAAAAGGATTTTTATTAAAGTGTTACAGCACATAAAACTTAAGAAAATATCCTTTTTAAAATGTTACCTCTTACTATTTATTATTCAAATATATGTAGATCAGCCTACAACGATCATTCTCACACGTGAACAAATTTATATATGGATAAAACTAGAGACCATTTATGGTAAAACTGTGTATCCAGTTTTTCTACAGGATGTCCAATTTCCTCTCAAAAAAACTTCAAATTTCCGAAAGATGTGGAATACGAATATTATATCAACCCAATAGGGATGTCAAATGAAAGCTGCGAATCCCTGTAAGATATATATATACTTAATTATTTAATGCGATACAAAAAGTTAAGAAAATGTCTTTTTGAAAATTTAACCCTTTTATATCATATTTATTATTTAATTATAATCTTTGTGTAAAGGATTTGTTTTCTTAACATTTTATGCTGCAACATTTAAATAAAAACATTTGTTATATTACTTTCATTTGACATTCATATTGGGTTGATATAATATTCGTATTTTTCGGAACTTGAAAGAAAATTTTAAGTCCTGGAGAAAAACTGAGTACGTAGCTTTATTATGTATGAGCTTCAATTTGATTAGATTTTTTAATATGTGAAAAAAATTTTTGGGAAATTGTTACACGGTGTAACTTAATAAGAAAAATATAATAATAAATGTATTCGTTTACGTAAAAGGTTTTACTGAACTTTCGTTACAAAATTTTTTTACTGAATTTTAGAAAAAAAAATAAAGAACGAGATGATTTATTATTATTATGTTTTTCAATAAATTTCACTTTCTAGTGAAAAGTTTAAGCCCTTAAAATTTTTGAAAAACAAAAAAAAAACTTGTTCATAGTGAGGTGAAGTGTTTTACAAAATTACAGCCTTAGTTTTTTTGTGAAAAATTTAATTTTGGTGAAAAAACTGAATTTTGGTAAAAATTTTAATATTTAATCAAAAGTATATTTGTTAAAATATTTTGTTTTTGTGAAAAATATTCTTTACGAATTTTTAAAAATGAATTCCACATTTACAAATATTTCCAACAACATACCATACATATATAGTATATTGGTATGTTATAATATTTCCACCTTTTTCACATTTTCTCAAGAAAATAGTTTGATTTTTAAATAAAAATACAATATTAATTTAAAATGTTTATTTTTCAAATAATGACGTTCTATAATATCTATCGATATTCGTCGTTAAAATATACTGACAAAAAAGTTCGTTAACTCATATTAGAGAATAGGAAAAACGTTAAATCAATCGATATTTTTCGTTAGTTAACCATATTGATAGTAAGCGAAAAAAGTTACGAAATTGCGGTATAGGACTAGAATTTTAACTAGTAAATCAAGAAGTTTGCTATTATAGTTTTGCCTTTCAATTATCATGTTAAACTTATTTTCTTAATAATTTAAGATTTAGTCAAAAATAGTTTTGACTATATAATTTGAAATATATTTTTGATATTTAACCTAAACCACATAACTAACCTAAATCACATAACTAACTTTTGTTATTATTAAACAATCAATGAAATTAATAAATCTATATTATTATATTCTATATTATATAAATAAATCTGCCAAATTTCGTTACTAAAATTTTATTTTTCTTCTTAAATTTTAACGTAACTGTAAACAAATAAAAAATATTAGTTCTATTATCATTTTTAAATTTACATTCGAAATTGATTTTTTTTTTTTTTATTCATGATATAAATTAAATTTTGGCCTAAAGCCAAAACTGCGAATAAATAGAAAATATTTAGTACATTTTTGGTGTAAAGTGATTAAGAATTTTACACCTAGATGCTGTAGCAGCATTTTTGCTTTTTTCTTTTTTATTTTTTTATTTTTTTTTTTCTTACTGCACATTGTTAAGGGGAGGAGTTAAGGTACAATATACAACAATACATATTGTTAAGAATAAACTAAAATTACAGTTTAAAAATAAAATCTTAAAGACTATTATATAAATTATTGCTATTTTAGAATTCCAGCCAATAACACTTGTTTTTTTTTTATTATTTTAATTAAAGCAAACGTTTCACTTTTTATTTTCAATTTAAATTACAAATGCAATTCGCATATAAAAGTTGCAGATGATAAGTTTTTTATTTTATTTTATTTTTTTACAGACTCGTTAAAGTACCATAACCTACTAAAATTTAATCATTAGACTAATTAAACAACAAAGCTGCATCAAAATAAAAACATCAACAGTTGCCATACAATTACAAAAACAATAAATTTACAAATTGACACATGATTTGATGTGATGACATTCGTACACTTTGTTTTTGTTGGTTATTTAGGGGCGTTGTTTTCCTTTTGTTTTTCATTTAAATTGAGTTTAAAATTATGCAAATATTGTTTATTTTGATCAAATTGTTTTGTTAAACTTTTTAATTAAAATGTTTTATTATATATTTTCTTTTTTTTATATTTTTCTTTGTGTATTTGGTTTCGTTATTTTTATTTTTGTTAATGATCACCTCACTTATCTATGTATTTCTTTACCAATCGTACTTTCCTTGTTTTGTGTTTTAAATCTTTTGATTACAAAACTACAAAATCAACCAACTTTAAATTTGTTCTCTTTTTTGTTAAACCGTTATTTATTATTATTTTTTTTATTATTCTATTTGTTTCTGTATTTTTCTTTTGTTCCGCTTTACGCCATACACGTTGAACTCGTTATTGAAGACTAAACACTGCTTACGATGCTGTAGTCGTAAGCCATGCCTTTCTAACACACTTTCAATACACTGACACGACCGAAAATAAATAACACAAATACACGAATCACAACGAATGCTAGCAAGCACACGCAGTCATTCACAAGCATGCAAACAAAATGAGAAATATACACACATACAAATATATAAACACATCCGCAATGTATGCATGAATATGTTGCAAACACAATGAAAATAAATTTCATTTTGTAGTTCTTATTGTTGTTGTTTGTTTGTAGAACGTGTTTAGGATAAAAGAAGCATATTATGCTATTTTACATAATGTTAAATTATTTACATTTAAAGTGAATGTCCTAGCTAAGAGAAGGATACCAAAAAAGCTTTTAAATCCTTAAATTATAGTTTGAAATCTATTGCTTTGCTATGTTTAATAAATAATACAGGAAACAAAAAAATTTTCTGTGGCACGGTATTTCTTAGTCAAGGATATCAGTTCTAGAGATAAACCTCTATATAAAACATTTATTAGGCAGTATTTCCGATTTGGTTTAATAAAATACTGAAAAATGTTAATTGAAATTATCTCTAAGATAATAAAAAAAACTGAAAAATTTTTGTTTCTGAAAAGATCATAAAAAGTCGCAAATGTTTGCAATACTAATAAATTCTCTTTTATAATAAAGCTTGATATATTATAAATATATACGTTTGTCATTTAGTTTGTAATTTCTACAACTTTCGCCTAAGACCCCTAAATTTGTAAGAAGGGGGGCGGTCAAAATAACCATGACCACCCGTGTGTCAGTTGATATGGAGTTTATGAAGTATCCACTTAACTTAGATATATGATATATACATCAAAACATCGGTAAAGCTTCCGGGAATTGTATTATTAAAAATCAGTCCATAAATGACAGAAATACCTGAACATTTTTTTTTAATGTTTTTCTAAATTTGTGGAAACCCCTATATGAAAACTTGCAACATTTGAAAAAAAGTTGAATAGGTTTAAAGTTGGAACTTAAAAAAAAAGAACTTAAAAATAGGAGTTGCTTTATCGAAACAAAACTATGTGCTAAATATTTTTAATAGTTATCAAAGTACACTGAAAGGAATTTCTTTTTTTCATGATTTCGAAAATTTTTAGTAATTTATGAATTCGTAATTTTTAACCTTTTATTGGTTTTTATTTTATTTAATTTATTTTATTAGTTTAAAATCTCAAAAATTATGAGTAACTGAAAAAATTATATATACATATATATATATATAGCGAAGTATAAATTAAGTTAATGATGATGTCAAATGAAAGCCCTTTATTTGCTTAATACAAAAATCCAGTGATCATATTTTGGACCAGAAATTATTTCATAACCTTCAAATAATTTTTGTTGGAGTTGTTATTTACTAATTTAGACAATTTCAAAAAAATCTGTATGCAAGTTTGTAATACTAGATATACCTCAAACTTTAATTTCACAACTTTAGTTTCTCTTATCTATCTATATGTCTATAAAAAAAAACTTCAAACTTTAGAAAAGCGTATATTTTTGGTTTCATTTTTTATTAACACATAACTTTTCACCAGATTGTGATGTGGTAACTATAGTTACACATTATATCAATGTTCTAACTCTTTTCTCCCCGCTGGTTAATGATTTGAGTCGAAAATATGTAAGTTGTGAGTGTAAAACTAAAATTATTCAAAAAATCCTCGAAAGTTTCAACTCAGTTTTTTTAATATTTTTTAACTTTATTTTTAACTTTTTTAACTTTTATTTTTAGCTTTATATTTCCTTAATATCCTGGGGGAATGACCAACAATTTTGAATTTTTTAGTTATTTTTTACAAAATCTATCAACAGTTTTCCTGTTTCTAAAATAAACTTTAGAAATACAAGTTTTGAAAATTTTTCAAGTTTCTCATAGAAGCTCTTATAAAGATCTGTCATAAATATTTTAATTTTTTACTTGTTCTTACAGAAGAAATCAATCACTTTGTTATCGGAACAAACTTATTCATCATACTAAAGAAATCGCCAAATCTCAAAAAAAAAAAGATGCAAACAAAAATAGCCAGAACGGAAAAATGGCTAAAATTAGCACAATCCAACATAGGAATGATTTTTGTTGTAAATAATATTATTATGTATATCATTAGATGCCATTACTTAATTACACTGATCGGGAAAAAATCCTCCTTTCAATAAATCTTAGATATTTTATCATAAAGTTAGATATACTATGAATAAAAAAACGATATATCATGAAAATTTATCAGAAAATAATGATTTTATTCACAATTAACGAAAGACACCTATAATAAAAATCTATGCGAATTATCTACGTACTCGTATATGAAATTTTCATAATATTTATTTTACGCAATATTAACTATACGTAAAATTTTTAATACAGGTACCCTTACTTAACTGTGAATAAGATTTGTGCATACATTTTCTTGATACATGACTTATTTTATTCGTAGCGCTACTAGTTTTATGATTAAGGAGAAACATTTTAAATATTTTATGATTTTTTTGAATCAAAAAATTTTTTATTTTGTTTGAAAAAAAAAACTTTTTTTGGCACAATTTTTTAATAACAAATAGGAATAGAGTTTAAATAAGCTGTTCAAATCAGATTTTCCTATTCAGAACTTGTCTCATATAGGTTTACATGAAAAATTAAAAAAAAAAACTATAAACACTTGATAAATTGCAAACTGAATACTGAATACGGCTTTAGGCAGAATAATTATTTGTAATACTGAAAAAGTAATATTCTTATTTATTTGCACATTTTTTCTTTAACTTTAGGTCATGAACTTACACCAAATTTTTTTAGAAAAGTCAATTGTAATACAAAGTTGTGTTATGAAATTTATTTTACTCAATTAATGTGTTTGTAAATCCAGTCAACATAATGAGAAACCTTGGTGTAAACACCAGGATAAGGAGCCACAGTACATGGCTTAATACTCCAGGAAACAATACCCAATTGTACGGAACCCTTATACAATAAAGGACCACCAGAATCACCGGAGCATTGACCTTTACCACCCTCATCAACACCACCACAAATATGGTCACTAGTGGTAGTACCATTATGTCTAGAATTACATTCTTCATCGGAATAAATTTTCAAATCTACTTCCTGCAAGTTGCTCTGGATATAACCACCAGTCTGAAATAAACAACAAATGGATTATAAAAATATATTTTTTTAGAAACAAAAAAAACTCACCGCATTTAAACCCCAACCAGCTAAAACACCAGGTGCACCCTCTGTGGTTTGAGGAATTTCAAAGTAGGGATCGGGCAAAGTAACAGGAGCAAGTGTTTTGTAATTATAAACGAAAGAACCTTCCAATTCCAACAGAGCAATATCATTGGCATATGATATGGAGGGAGCATAATCTTCATGTATAATAATACGTTTAACACCAACAACATTTTCACCTTCGGCACTTATTTTAGTTGTAGCATATTGTACACTAATTTGACTAGACGTACGTCCACTAACACAATGAGCAGCAGTCAAAATCCAATGTGGAGCAATAATACTAGAGCCACAGGAATGGGAACCGGTAGGTCCACGCAATGACACAATAAATGGATATTTTGTTACATCTGTAGCGCTACCGTTTACAACACGACTTTCAGGAAAGCAGCAAACACTGCCTATCAAACCGATTAAAGCCAACAAAGAAAATTTAAAGCACATTTTTGTTTATACTCCACGAGAAAATAACAATTTCTCAAACTTTAATCATCATTTATATACTTTAGTGAAAGAAAGCTGAAATTCCGCAAAACTTGTTATCGCTTTTGGTCGAAATAAAATTTAATCTTTAACAATAGATGACCGAACGATTGTACAGTCTTTTATTATTGTATTAAACGTAAGTACAAGAATATCTTTTATTAATTTGATAAGATTATATTACAACTGGGAAATAAATCAGAGAACTGTAATAAAATGGTTTAAATGCTTTTTTAGAATTGTACGAAAATCTAAATTGTATTTTTGAGATTAAATCATTTATAAATCAACAATATCTTTATCATTAAAGTTTTATTGCTGCAGGTTTACAAAAAGGACCCAATTGGAAATGTGGTATTTTTTTTTAATTTAAAAAATTTATAAAAATTAAGGGATATACTTAATAAGAGGCCAATATTATAGTACTGTTATAATGTGTTATTAGCAGGACATTGAAAAATATACAAAAACATATTTTTCCCTGGTCTTCAAATGAGTCACTGTTAGAAAATTCATATTTTAGAGCATATTTTAGCAATTTAAATGTCATATTTTATACTTAAAATTTTGCAAAATTGCACTCTATATAATTTTTTACGTAATTTGAATTTTTTACATTAGTTTTTCAAATTCAATGCCCTAATAATTTTCATATTATAAAGTGATAGAAATATTGTAATTTCCAAATGCAATGTTTTGGCTATAAATTTCTTAAATGCCAATGGAAAATTTTTTTTAGAAATTTCTAATAAAAATTAAGTTATTTTTAGCTTGATTAGTAAATAATTTAAAATCTTGCAAAAAAATATTTTTATAGCATATATTTATAGCATATTTTCTTTAATTTTTTTCAGTTAAAAAAATTATATTTAAATATTTTTATAGCAAATTTAAAATAAAATTTTATTTAAATTTAAAATTTTTATATTCAAATATAAATCAAACCATGTTCTTGTAAGTCCAGTGTATTGTACAGTAATGCGACTAGTCGTATCTCAGTTAATACAGTGAGCAGCTGTCAGAATCCAAAGTGGAGCAATTATACTGGCGCTACAAGAATGAAAACCAGAAGTTCCATGCAATGATACATTAAGGGATATTTGGAAATATCAGTAGTGGTACCATTTACCACACGACCTTCTAGTAAGCAGCTTAAACTGCTAACCAAAGCGATCAGTACTACCAGCGAAAATTTAAACCACATTTTTGTCTATTCTCTAACAGATACTAACAATAACAATCTTAATGAAATTTAACATTTATATAAAACTTATTTGAGTCATATTTTTAAATTAATAAAACCTAATACCGGTAGGGTCTTTGTATAGGAGGTTCATGAAAGTTAAACATTTTATAATCACTGGAATAATTTGTAATAATACAGCAACCATATTATGGTTGTAACAAACAAGTACTTTTTGCTGTAATCAAATTATTTTGTCGCAGTATAAAATATGTTTGTCAGGAGGTTCATGAAAATTAAATTTTTTATAGTCACTGGAATAATTTATAATAATACAGCAACCATATTATGGTTGTAACAAACAAATAATTTTTGCTGTAAACCAAATTATTTTGTGGCAGTATAAAATATGTTTGTCATTACCTCTATTGTGGTTCCTTTAAATTGAGTTAGTGGTTGTAGCAAACATATTTTATGCTTATCACACAAATATCTAGGTTACGGTAACGAATATTTGTTCAACACAATCATAATATAGTTGGTGTAAAAATATAAATTATACCTGTGACCATAAAAAAAACTTTTAAACAGAATATGTTTGCTGTGATAATGCTAAACTCTTTTTTTTTCTGCGTGTATGGACTTGCATTAAACATATTACAATGAATTATTTTTCAGATTGCAACCTGCAAATTAATTCAGAAAGTAAAACTCATAATACCCCTACTATGGTGATGAAGGGTATAAAAAAGTGTATCTTCTCCGTTCACAGATTAACATTTCCTATTGAAAAATGTCACTAACTATCTATTTAGTCATATTATAAGACATATTTCCAACGCATTTTTATGAAGAAGAATACTAGTCATTTCTACCTATTTTTTTTTTTTTTTTTTTTTATTTGGTTCCATTCATACCCATAAACTACAACCACTTCTGCTATTTTTATACCAAATAAATCATTTAATTTCATATGTCAGATATTGCATTGAATGCAATAAATATTTTATATGAATTTTTATTTATATTTCCCATAAAAAATTAATTATCTAATCATATTCCCATCGTAGTTGTACGTACATATTAATATATGTACATATGATGGCAAATGGTCGGTCGTTCATCTTATGATAAAAATGTTTTCATTTTGGCCATAAGATAAGAATTTTTGCAGAACATATAATATAGACTATTTTATATCTATATGTATTTTATATCTATATGTAAAGTAAAATCGTTTCATATACAATTAGTTCCTCGTGGAGTATAGACAAAAAATGTTGTTAAAATTTTCGTTAGTAACTTTATTTGCTTTGGTTAGCAATGTTAGCTGCTTTCTGAAATTCGTGTTATCAATAGTATTGCTACCGATATTATAAAATATCCATTAATGGCTCTACCGGTTCCCATTCCTGTGGCTCTAGTATTCTTGTCCCACATTGGATTTTGACTGCTGTTCGTTGTGTTAGTGGTTAGCTGGTCAAATGAGTATAAAATATGATGCAACTAAAGCAAGTGTCCAAGGTGAAAATGTGACTGGTTCTTCCAAATTGTATGGTAATGACATTACACTGCTAGAATTAGATCAATGAAATTGGTTTACAACTGTAAAACAATTGCTCCTGTTTGTTTACCCGATTCGTACTTTGAAGTAAACTAAAGAGGGCGCTCCTGGTGTTTTAACTGGTTGAGGTCTAAATGCTGGAAGTTTTAATTTCTTAAAAATTTACATAAATTTTATAAATGAATTTGGTGGTTACAAACAAAACAATTTACAAGAAAAAAATTTGAAAATTCATTTCGATAAAGAGTGTAATTCTAGACACAAGGGTACTACAACAGATGATCATATTTGTGGTGGTGTTGATGAGGGTGGTAGTCTCATTAACCTGGGACCGTAAATAATGATTATTCTTGAAATTTTAAGCAAAAAATCTAATACAAACAATGGCCGCATAAAAGAGTTAAATACAAAATTATAATTCTTAGACTCGGGTACCCCGATGGCCTAGTTGGTAATCTGGGGCTAGAATGTTAGTCTGGGGTTTTTGTGGGTTCGATTCCCACGAGAGAATCTGGTTTGTTTCACTACAACGAGCACATGGATATTCGTCACCACCGCTCGTAGGATTGGAATATAATTTGTAATTGCATTGTAATAAGTAAATAAATAATTTTTATAAAATATTCCGTTGAAAATAAACTGATTTTTATTGAAAATAATTAATTTAATTTCTCTTTTTTATCCTAAAAAATCATGATTAATATTTGTTTTAATTTTTTTGCTCAAAAATAATAATTATACGCTGCCACAAAATGACACTTTTTATTTTCACTAGGAAAACGATCTAATGTAGGCTTTATATTTTCTTGTGAACATTATATAACAATTTCCAAAAATTTTCGAAAAATTCACTAATTTTGAAATATTGCTAAAAAGAATGTTTTTAGGATAGTTTCTTCAAAAAAATCTCATAGTTCTTTAAATTTAAAATCATTTTAAGATTTTTAAATTGACTTAGAAAGCAGAAGAAAGTAGTTTTATAACTATAGCTGTGTTTTTTTTTTTCGAAATTTACAATATATAAATTTTCAATACAAGTTTAAGTAGGTATAAATTTCATAAGTAGTTATAGCTATAGCTGTTTAAAAATTATGTAGTAATAAAAATGTTACCAACAATTACCAGATTTTCAATTTTAAAATTTTATGAATTAAAACATGAAATATTTTCCCAAATTTTTAAAAAATTTTTTGATGTCATGAAATGGTAACAAACAAATTATGTGTCTAAGCTAATATTTAGGAGCGATACGTTTTATTCGAATTATTGACAGACATTGATTCAAATAAATTATATACACTCAAAATAAGTAACAATTTAATCAGCATTTTCAGTTATTTTTCTTTTCTCGTTCGAAATTTTGATTTTGATGAATTTTTTTTAGTTTTTTCTTTAAGACTAAATTTCTAAATGCAATAAAATAATAAAAAGGAGATATCGCTATATAAATTCGCTCAAAAAATCAAAAACTTATTAACGATTTTCTAAACTTAATTTAAAAATTGTTCATATATTTTAAGTCAATATTTTGTTTTTCCATATTTTTTATTTGGCGCTTACTTTTTGAGAAAATAGATAAAATCGAAGTTCTACAGTTTTTGTAAAATTTTAAAATCTCGTTATGTTTAAAACAAAATGTAAGGAAGATTGGGTTAAAGTGATACATACATACTTTAATCTAACTTCAACAAAATATAAAACCAATAATCTCTTGTATCCTCCAATGGAACTCTTATATAGCATGGATTATTGTATAAAGTTTTCTATGAAAATAATAAAATTAATTTGTCTTTTGATTTTGTTTTTACAATTTACAATTACAATATTACAACAATATTTATAAAAATAAGCAGTTATTTCTCGTATTTGAAATAGTCTTACTCAAAAGTCTAATAAACTCCTATAATTTTAGCAAACTTTAAATGCACAGATCATTTGCATGAGTTTCATCATGCCAAGTGTGTATTTTTACAGCTTCCACTATTTTCGCCATTTTCAAATCCAGATTTTCTTTCCTTCAATAAGCTAATAGTTCATGTTGGTTGTAGGCACTTTAAGCCTTTGTTATTATAGAGTTATTTGAAATTTTCATATGTTCTATTGCTTTTACTTAGGCATCACACTCTTGATTATGATACAAAAAAGGTTGTTTGGTTGGCTGGTTTACGTGGTAGCCCGTAACCTTACGGGCAATCAATTAGACTCGTTAGAATCCGTTTTGATGGAACCACACTACTCGCCAGGTGAATGAGTTGTATTGAGTCTGTAATGAGATAGAAGTGTAGGGAAGAACAATGAGAACATAAATTAATTATATCCAGCCTGTAGCATTGAGATATTTAATGATGAAACTTATGTCTGCTTGCGTTCAAGGCTGGGCATTCACATAGAAGATGAAATACTGTCTCCTCCTTCCCGCGATTGCCACAACTACGACAATATTCATTGTAAGGGTGATCAAGTTTGTTTGCATGTTTTCCGATCGTCCAGTGACCTGTAAAGAATGCTATTAGTCTCGAGATGTCTTTACGTTTGTAGCCAATAAGTTGCATTGAGTGTTTTTCGTTGTCGGTAGGCCACGATTCTTTCACGAGTCCACATTTGTCCAGATTTCGCCATCTATTTTTCGCCTTTTCTAGAAAGTGTTTTTGAATTCTGCTTTCGACTGTTCCTAACCGAATTGCGACAGAAACCGATAAGGAGGCATTCATAGCAGAGCCTGCCCGAGCTAATTCGTCTGCCTGTTTATTACCATAGTAGTCCCTATGCGCAGGAACCCAGACTATAGTAATGTCATACTGTCGACTTAGTCCTAGCAGTTCCTCTTTATACTGTCTGACTAGAATAGAGGTAGTTTTAGGTGATTTAAGCGATAGTATTGCCGCTTCACTGTCGACAAATAAACCAATATTCCCTTGAATATTTCTATCGCGAATTAGTTTACACGCTTCCCTGACCGCTAGTATTTCCGCTTGGAATACGCATGCCTCGTCAGGGAGTCTATATGAGTGTCTAATTCCAAGATCGTTAGAAAAGACACCAGAGCCGATACCGCAGTTCATCTTTGAGCCGTCAGTGTATATCATCGTTCCATATTGTTGAAGAAGATTTCCCCTCCTCCATTCACTCCTGGTGGGGAATAGGACTTTTATAGTATTTCCGAAGTCCATCAGGGGAATCATATAGTCAGTAAATTGATTGAATTGCGGGGGTATTAAACTTAATATCCTTGCGTGCCCATACGTTCTTGATCTCCAGCTTTCCGTTGCAGATAATCTTATCGCACTATTGACTGCTGATTCAATAACGTGTAGGTCTGTAGGTGTTAGGTGCAATATAGTGTTCAGAGCTTCTGATGAACTAGTACGTAATGCACCTGCAATGCCAATGGAAGCGGATCTTTGTATCCTGTAGAGTTGATCCACCACGTATCTTTTACTAGTAGCGGTCCACGAAACAAGAGATCCATATACAAGAATGGTACTATTGCAGTGTATAGCCATTTTGTCAATTTTGGACTCAAACTCCATTTCACATTGAACATCTTTCTACAGGTGTAGTATGCTACCGTAGCCTTACTAACCCTATGTTGAATGTTTAGCTTCCATGAAAGCTTGGAGTCCAAAATAATGCCCAAGTACTTTGCATTTTCCGACAAGATGAGTTCACAGTTTTCTAACCGTGATAGCCTGAAGCTCGGAATCTTGGTCTTTGTGGTGAAAAGTACCAGCTTTGTCTTGCCCGGATTCGCTCCTAGTCCACATTCTTTGGCCCAATCGCTGAGTGTAGTCAGAGCAGTTGACTGATACTAGTATCACCACATCGTCCGCATAAGCCATGACTTTCACTCCCTTGTGTTCCAATTTACACAGGATGGTATTAATGACAATAAGCCACAACAGTGGAGGTGTCGAGTTATCAATGAGTCTCTTCAGAGTTTTCAGCTGAAAAGATGAGAGACTAATCGGACGGAAGTCCTTTGCATTCTCATGACTTCTTTTTCCGGTTTTTGGAATGAACACTACCTTCACTCTCCTCCAATTCCGGGGAACATAGTTGAGGGTTAGGCAGAGTTTAAAAATTCTATGTAACCAGGTATGATGTATACCTTTGTAGCATCCTTGGTATATTACCATCAGGCGCTGCAGATTTGTACGGAAAGAAGCTATCCATTGCCCATGAAATTTTCGCAACGGATATCATGTCATCTTCGATTCCTTGCGAGTATTTAGTATGCCCCATCTCCTGGTACGTAACATCTGTACAGCCAGGAAAATGAATATTAAGTAAAATGTTCAGGGATTCCGCCGACGATTCTGACCATGAGCCATCCATCCTTTTAATATAGGATGGGCTGTTATGACCATTTGCCAAAACCTTACTGAGTTTTGCAGATTCCTTGGTATTGTTGATAGATTCGCAGAAGCCTTTCCATGAATCTCTTTTTGCGATCTTTATTGCTTTCTTATATTCTCTACGCTTATCGTGATACAACTGCCACGATCCTGTAGCTAATATTGAAAGAATTGCGTGCCTCTTTACGTAGCTTCGAGAGTTCCTTGTTCCACCAGGGAGGGAAACTCTTTTTATCTTTCGTCATTGGACAGGATATATTAAAAGCTTTAACAATTTCCTTGCTTAATGTGCTCTCAATTTGACCAAGACCCTCAGTCGTTGCTTCGACTGGAGGTATTCTTTTCAGTTTGTGCATGAGAATTCCATTGAACTTAGTCCGGTTTGTTCGTCTTAGGTTTCTGAAAGTTGACACTGTTTCAGTGCAGACGAGTCCAATGTCGAAAAGTATCCAGCAATGATCCAAAAAGGATTTCTCTTTGGATACTCTCCACCTATCCACCGCTACCCCATATTGTATGCCTTGAGTTTGCATCACAGCCAAGAATAATGTCGTCTTGAGCCTCTATAGAGGCTAGAAACGCATTCACTTCGGAGCGTTGTCGTGTTGATACGTTCAAGATATGGGTTCAAAGAAATCATTAAATTTTGGAAATGCTTCCTTCAGAATGTTTTTGTAAGTCGTTGCAGTCATTTTGAAGGATACAAAAACCAATTCTATGGTACCATAATACGAAATGGCACCCCATACCATTATTCCGCCCTCTCGACTGTATCTGCGGCTAAAAAATAATTCCTCCTTATTTAGGTTATGAAAGTAATAGTTATATCCGTCGGGACCAACAATATTAAACTTTTTTCATCGGAAAATACAACTTTAAACCATTTGTCGGACCATGTCATTGTATTTTTGCCAAACTGTAGACAACTGTAGTTGTGATTTGCGTTTTTCATTAAGTGGTGGATTTTTTGCAGTTTTCGTAGGACTATGTATGGGCACGACGTTAAAATATGGTGCACTGTTCTTAGACTGGCCCTGACTCCACTTTTTTCACATATTTTTGATACCGACATGGCAGAATTCGATGCAATTCTAAGAATTTTTCGTTCTTCTTTTGGAGTTTTTACCATTTTCTTCCGCTCTTTCATGTTTTTTCCATATATTTCCACGTTATTTAAATAATTGTACACAACTGTCTTTTCTCTATTAATGTTTTTGGCTATTTGGACCGGATTCTGACCCTGAGATTTCAAAATCAGAATTTTTTTCTTTTTCAGAGTTATTAAGAGCCTTACCAGGTCCCATTTTGAATAAAAACTATTTAAAAACTATCAAATTAAAAATTCTATAGCCGTTTATATTGAAAGGAAATTCAAATCACAGCCTTCCTGATTAATATTAAAAGAATTCCTTATTCAAGTGACACACGAAATAGTACCACAGAAATACATGTCTTTAAATAAATGCATAATTTTAGTATAACAAAATATATATTATTTTATTTCTTCAGGAAACTAAAGCCAACACTTTGGTTGCGCAAAATATTATTTTTTTCTGAACTTTAGTTTAGAAGATATACTTAATTAAAGTAAAAAAAAAAAAATGCGATTCCTTATTCAAGTGGCAGGCAGTGTATAACATCAATTTTCGTAATAACATACAATTTTCGTAATAACTGCTACTGCCGTTAATTTTAAATATTTTTTTGATTGCAGTATCTTCGAGAAATATGTCAGATTTAACATCAAATCTAAATTTTTAAATCCGTAGATTTGTCCACTGGTAGCGGGCAGTCAAAGAAAAATTTAAAAAAAATAATAATTTTTTATATTGAACTTTTTAGAAAATCTCAATTGAGTAACATTCGATCAAGGAATTATATTTCACGGTAATCAAAAGGTTTAACGGAGACTTAGCTAATGAGAACAATAATGAATTCCAACCCCAAAAAGTGTTCGTCCGGGCTCGCTGTGTACTTTTCTCAAAGTCCAATATGAGTCAGCTTAAAGCTTAGCATGGACTTTTATCAATAGAAGTTAAAAAAATGTAAAATAATGATGCTGAGAAGAACTCTGAGCTCCACGATAAACAAAGTTCCAAAATTATAAAACGATTATAATTTTTTCAATATTTTTAGTAGTCTGCAAAAAAATACGTTATTGCTAACATTTCTCACCTTCTTAGGTATAATCGAGAAAACGGTCCTGAATCGTACCGTGTTAAAAATAAATCAAAATTTACAAAATGACTTGTAAACATTTAATCTAAATGCGATAGAATGTGTGAGTATTATTATTAAAAAAACAAACAAAAAATCATAAAATTTACTTTGGAATTTTGAAAGAGAAAGGAAATATAAATTTAAAAATGTTGAATAGGTCTTTATTTACTTATTTTAATAGAGTTAAAAAGCCGCGTTCTTCTGCTTTAATTTACTTTTAATTTAAAGATATAAAATTGACTTAAAATTAAAAGAGATATATTTTATTATTTTTTAAAAATTATTTTTTTTGTTTACTTAATATCACAATTTTTCAAAAAAACCGATATTCTACATAAAATAAAAAATATATACATTTTTCACAAAATGAATTATTAAAAAGCAAATTGATATGTGAACGCTGGCTTAAGAATAAAATTAATAAGGAATGAATTCAATTCCAAAAAAAAACCCTAATGAAAATAATGGTTCTATAAAATGAAATACTGAAATTTAAGCAAAGAGTTAATTAATTCTTTCACAGCTCTGAATAAAACTTAATATCAAAAATTGTGCGCACATCTATCACAACATAGTCAAGACATATTCATTAATATTCATTCAGTGTGTGCTGGACATAGTTTTAAAAATGGTTTAATAGGCGCTAAAAATCGCTCATGAAAGGTTAAAAATATAGTGACGATGAAACTTTTTTATGGGCATGACCCCTTTATTAGGCGGTTGCACTACTATAACTCGAGAATGGTTTGTCCAAATATAAAACTCCAATATTCTTTTTTAAGGATGATTTTTTGCCGACCAGTGTAATTAAACCGGATATGAACTACGATTGTTATATATTTATATAATTTAAATTTATCAAAGTAAGCGGCAACTCTGTCAACATTTTCATTTGACAGTTTCAAACAAACCAACAGCTGATTGAAAAAAAATAAAGAAGAAAAAATTACTTTTGGTTTGTTTTGGTTTTTATTTTGTATAACTTTTTAACAAAAATAAATTGTGTACAAAACAAATAAATTTTTATATTTTAATTACGAATATATTAAAACAAAAAAAATAGAAATCAACATCAATGTAAGGATATGGCACTGCCACGTATAACTGATTTTGAAATATTGGAAAAACTAGGAGTAGGCAGTTATGCGACAGTTTACAAGGCAAAACACAAGGTTAGCATTTATTAATAATCAATCTCTTTGATAATGTATATCTTATATATTACTTGTACTTATGTATTTTATTTGATTACGTTATAGAAAAATAAAACTTATCATGCCATAAAATTTGTGGAAATGTCTTCGCTGTCCAGTAGTTCACGTGAAAATCTAATTACAGAAATTCGTCTACTGCGCTCATTGAATCACAAATATATTGTTACTTTGGAAGACTTCTTTTGGGATGATAAAAACATATATATAGTCTTGGAATATTGTAATGCTGGCAGCCTTTCAACATTTATACGATCTAAAAAATCACTGCCAGAGGCCACTTGCAAATATTTCCTTAGACAATTGGCCGCTGCTGTACAGTATATGCGCAGCAATGATGTCTGTCATTTTGATTTAAAGCCACAAAACTTGCTATTGACCAAAAACAATTCAAATGTTTTCTTAAAAGTAGCGGATTTCGGATTTGCCCAGCACTTGAAATTGGGTGAAATTAATATGCAACTAAAAGGATCTCCTCTCTATATGGCGCCAGAAATAGTACGGAAGCATCAATATGATGCCCGTGCTGATCTTTGGAGTATAGGTGTGATATTGTATGAGTGTTTATTTGGAAGAGCTCCCTATAGCTCTAAAACTATAGAGGAACTCTTGACGCGTATACGCAGTTGCGAGAAAATTAATTTACCATCCAATGCACACATTAGCAAAGAGTGTGAGGACTTGTTAAGTCGGCTTTTACAACATGATCCATCCAAACGTATTTCGTTTAATGATTTCTTTAATCATGCATTTTTAGATCTCAAAACATTTCCTTCGGAAAAGGTAAATTTACAGATTAATATTTGCTATAGACATTTCTGAATATATTGTAATAAAATTTGTTCTCAGACTCTTCAAAAAGCAGTAGAACTAGTAACACAAGCTGTGGAATATGATGAAAAACAAAATTATAAAGAGGCCTATTATCTATACTGCAGTTCTCTGCAATATTTTGTACCTCTAATAACAGATGAGGCTGATGCTAGCAAACGCATGGCTCTAAGAAATCGAGCTCTAACATATCTTAAAAGGGCTGAGGAAATAAAAAATGTTATAATTGAGCAGGAATATAAATCTCTGGCTATAAGAAAAAATAAAGAACAACAGAAACAGGAACCTTCAACATCAACGAACATAATTACTGAAGTTTTGGAACCAGAAACCCGTTATAAACAACTATGTATTACTTCTCAAAAAATGAAAAACTTTTTATTACTTACTTTTTTTTCTAGTTTCTTTATCTCACTCCAGTCCTTCATTAAAGACAGCTTTGGAAATAGGACGTCAAGGTGAATTATATTTGTTTGAACGTAAATTTGAGGCAGCTTTAGAGTCTTTTACATCAGCTTTGGGTATATTGGTGCCATTTCTTAACAAGGAACCCAAAGGAGAAAGAAGAACTTTATTAATACAACAGGTTTTTTTTTCTTGATATTCTTTAAATAGTTTATATATTTTATTGTATTTTTAATTTTAAGCTCGATTTTTGGATGAAAGAAGCTGAAAGCATAAAAAGTCTTTTGAATGCCAAGGATATACAAGATGATGACCAAAAACTTAGTCATTCGGTACGCAGTTGCAGTATTCAGTAGATTGAATATAACTCCTTAGAATGTATCTTTTTGCTTTAGATATAGCTACTAGAATTGTTCTTTCTTCACACTCTATGCTTTTTTTATTTTTAAATAATATACATATAACTTTTTACAAACGTACACAATTTATAATTATTGATCATTACAAAATAACATGTTTTCTATATTTAAATTGGTATATTTTATATATTTTTTTTTACCTTTTTTATAACAACAGTAGCAAATTAGTGATTAGAAAACATACATACACAAGTACATAATTTTTTCATTTATTTTTAATATTTTATTTCTGTTTTTAATATTTATGTTCCTTAGCATTGGCATTATCATACAACATTCCATTTCGTGAGTATTTCATTATTTTTATATAATTTAATTGTTTTTATAGTTTTTATATGTTTTACATTGTTGAAAAAAATCTTTTTATATGTAATTTTTAAGAAATAAATTCTAAAATTTATCTATTTATTGTTATATATATATAAATAAACATATTTAAATAAAACTAAGAAAACTGGGATATATTTTTATAAATTTTCAAAACTTTGTGTTGTGAAATACGAAACTTTTTTATTTTTTCAAATATAAATATATATAAAAATTTTCTATGTCTTACATATTCTTAATTTTATTATATTACTGTAAATAAATATAAGCTGTTTTTTCGAAATTTATACAAATTTTCAATAAAAATTTAAGTAAGTATAAATTACATAAGTCCTATAACTGCTTAAAAAAAAAGTTGGGATAAAAAAATATTTCCAATTCTGTGTAATGTATTGTTTGTGAATTGGATAACCAATGTACAATTACAAGAATTTAAAATTTTCTGAATTAAAAGAAGAAAAACTATCACAAAATTTCCAAAAATTTTATGATGGCATCATAATTTCATTTTTATTTGAAATGGTAACAAAAAATTAAGTGTCTAAGCTAACGTAGAGTCTATATCAGACAATTTTTTATCAAGGCAAACTTCAAAATTAACGCAAATTTATGGGAGATGGCAACAGTTGCACAAAAATAAAGCGAAGTTATTAATGTTTTTTATATATGAAGTTTTACAGCTGTAACAACCAAAATTAATAATCAGCTGTTTAACTGAGGTTACCTTGTATAGATTCGCACTGATTTTGAAGTTTGTCTTGATAAAAATGTGTCTAGCATAGATATTACATAAGGAGCGATACGTTTTATTTGAAGTGTTGATAGCCGTAGACCTAAATTTCGAAAAAACACAGCTATAATAAATCATTAGGGACAAAAATTCATATTTTTCTTGTCGGAAAAAATATTTTTTTTTTTTACTTGTTTTTGCTTCTTTATTAAATAGCATTCATGTTTTTGTTTTAATTTTATTTAAATATTATATAAGTATTAATTTATATTATTTATTTGTTTATTTATTCATCCATTGATTATTTTTTTTTATTTTTTAATATTATTTATATTTGTATAAGTTCATGTGATTTGGCAACCCTTAAAATGCTTATTATATTGAATTATCGATTTAACGTTTACTCATAAAGTATCATCTCTATATTTGTGTTTTGACACTTGTCACAACTAATGAAAACATTCAATTATATGTTTTCATTTAAAACATTTTTTTTTATATATTTTTTTGGTAATTTCAAGAAATTTAGTTGCTTTATTAAAAAGAAAATAACTAGTGTAAATGTAAACCAATAAAGTGGAAATATTATCAAAAAAATAAAAGATTTTAAGCAACAAACATAACTAACACATGGAGCGCTGCCAGGGGTAACGCCCTGTTTTTTGTTTAATAAATTGATACAAATAATACAATTTTATTAATAAAAATGACTAACTTCATCTATTTACAGTTCATTTCAAATAAATTAAAAGCTCAAATTTACACGAAAACTTAAAAAACCAGCATTAATATGAATTATGGGCGTAAGACACCGTCGACCTATCGGTCTAATCCATCCATGTACTCGCATACCACGGGAAGGTAAGTTTTCTATGTAATAATACGGACCTAGAAATCTTTAAATATATATATTTTTAATTTTAGATCTTCTACAAATTTGCATACTGTTAAATCACGTTCTACACGTTCGGTGCGTATACCTTGGTATCAAAGACCCATTCTAAAAAATAATCAATATATTGATATACAAAAAAATGCCATGATGATTGGTTTATTTGCCATAGTAAGTATTTATAATAGCCAATAGAGAAAATCGTATTTAATAGTTTGCTTTTTCTTAAATTTTTAGTTTTTGGCATTATTTACAATTGGTACTGCCATTTTTGATATTTATTGTTTGGCCATGGCTGCACCTGGTTCCACACATTATGGTTATTATATTATATCGTATGAATTTGTTTATGTTGGCAACAAACATGGTGTGTATTTCTCTAATTATTAAGTGTTTTTAATTATTTATTTATTTTTTTTTTTTTTTTTTTTTAATTTTAGTACGCAACATGTTGATGGTTTTTGCTTTATTTTCATTAGTATTGGGTGTTATAATATTGTTCACTAGTATACTACTAGTAATCGCCTTAAGAAAAGTAAGTTTTTTTCATTACGTTTTATAAATTTGGATATGAAATATTAAAAACACATTTTAGATATTCAATGATTATCATGATTCACAAGGAAGATTTTATTTTATTATTCTTTTACAGAACAATATTCATAAAAGATATATTTTATAAGGCTTCATAAAGCTTCATTAATAAAAAAATTTCTAATGAAAAATACTATAATAATTTTAATATTGTGATAATGAAAAATACTATAATAATTTTAATATTGTGATAATTATCACAATCATCATTTTAAATAAACGCACAATTTATTTGTTGGGGGGAAGCTAGTTCCTATTTTTTTTTTTTTTAATATTTCATTTCTTTTATATATTTCTAATTTAAGTCAGGATTTTGCTTGGGTTTGGGAACCATTGATTTGAGATTGAATTTTTTAATCTCAAGATTGTATTGACATATTTAATAAAAATTTTTATTTTTGAAAATTGAAAAATATATTTAATTTAATTCAGGATTATAGCTTTGTACTTTGTATACATTAATAGGCCTAGAGGAATTTTTTATTTTACAATGAATAAATAAATATTACAATGAGTAGTTTTCATAAATATCTTTTACCCCGAATCATTAAAAAAAATCTGTTTTCTATATAAAAAAAATTGAAGACACAAATTTTTACAATATTTTTTTTTTTTTTAATTAAAAATGTTTGTTAAAATGTTGCGAAACTTAAATAAATAAACAAGGATGTTCTCAATATTAATAAGAACTTTTTAATTTGGACATGAAATTAATTAAATGATACATAATAAGGAGTTTTAAACAATTTTTTTTAAATACTAAAAATTTTGTTTAAACGTTAATTTTCTTCATATTTGACTATAAATTTTAGATTTTAATATGAAAAATTTTAAAAAGGAATTCTAGAGATTTTTAGAAAAAATTTGAGAGTTTATAATTTTTTTGTAAAATATTAAAATTCATAAAATAACTTTTTTACATAAACAAGAAAATTTCATATTTTGATATGAAAATTAAAAAAGGGAGATTTTGAGTATTTTTAGAAAATATTTCAAAATTTAAAAGTTTTACATAAAACTTTTAAAATAATATTAATAATTTTTCTTATCAGTAAGAAAAATTAAACTTGGGGAATTTATAATTTTTGAGTAAAATGTTAAGAAAATTCATAAAATAATGACTTTTTTCATATTAACAAGAAAATCGCATCTTTGACATAAAAATTAAAAAAGTGGAATGTTGAGTATTTTCTGATTTTTTTTTTTTTTTTTAATTTAAATTTTTGTTTAAAAATTAAAAAAACAATGAAATAACAATCTAATTTAAACATTTTTAAACAACAAGCAGTACATTTTAGAAAGCGCAATATGATTTGTTCGGTTATACTGACGCGGGTATATGTTAAGGTCATGGACTTTGAATTTTAACGGACTTTTGTTTATAAACATTATATATTGACTAGGTTTAACAAAATTAAACTTCATATATCTTGAAATTCTAACTAGAAGGCAACAACAGTTTTATTTATATATTATTAACATTACATTATTTTATTATTTTAATTTTTCACAAGCATCATAAACATGGAAACCAAAATCGTTTTGTTTTAATACCGGTAACACTTCTTTTTGATTTTCTTTTTTATTTAATATCATCCACAAAAACACTCATTTTCTATATTATATTTCAAAGATTCTACCTTACTCCCATTTTATTTTTATATTTATTCCATTCTTTTAATTACTTTTTTCTATTTACTTACCAGGAATATGAACGTAAAATTTTACCTTGGCTTTGGACATTTGCCATCTTTACTGTCTGGCGCTTTTTATCTCTATTGTTCTTTGCCATTGTCAATGATTTGTATTTTGCCTACAATGCTGTAATGGTATTTTTATGGTCCGTTTTTATATTAATTTGTATTTTTGGTTGGTGTGCTGTATATTCTCTATTCCTCGAACTTGTAGATTTAACAAAATTGGAAGATTTGGCTCATTTAAGAGTAAGTATTTCTTTCTATTATTTTAACTGAAAATTGTGATTATTTATTATTTTTGTTTATATTACAGATGGGTACTATGGCTTCTTTGCATGCCTCAACTGCCAATTCCTTGGCCGGTTCACGTCCTACTACACCCCATAGTACTGTATCTACTATGCCGGTTGGTTGAATTTAAAGTTATGTATTTTCTTTGAATCTACAATATTTTTATATGTATTACTTTTAAAGCCGTCCCTTATTTTATAATATTTTAATTTAGAAAACATTCCATCTATATATAGATTTTGTTTAAAAGACGTTACAACATTTACTTATTCATATATGTATGTAGAAGTGCCTTATTGGAAAAAGAAGAAAGTGCATTATTTTTTCTTTACACTGTAGTAGTTGTTTACAAAACTTACAAATTGTTTTAAGTACATTTAAACGTTTTATAGATTTTTATATATATTTTATTAGTATTTAAGCTGAAAAAGACACCGTCCATTTTTTTACAATACATAAAATATTTTATGTATTTCGGCAATTCTTATCTATTTGAACGAATAAGTTTTTTTTATAAAATGATTACATATCTCCAATATTATTTAAAATACTTAATAAATAAAACACAATTTTTGTTCAGTAAATAATGCAATAAGATTTTTCTATCAAATATTTTTAGTGAAATAAAAATGACTTTTGGTAAAAAAAAAAAAAATTAAGTAAAATATTTGTGGTCGTTTGGGTGGAAGTAGAATTCAATTAAATTAAAACACAATAATCAGCCAATGCAATTCCGTTTGTAAGGAGAATTTTAAAACAACGCTTAAAATGGTTCATTTTTTTTTATTTAAGAACATAAAAATGTAATTTATAGTGGAAATATTAATCCTTTAACAAATTCTTTTCGTTACTTTTTTATAAACCCATTTCAAGTTGAAATTGGATTAGAATTTCGTTTCCAATGCAACGGAATTGCATGAAAATATTTGTTCTCAAATCTAATTATTGGATTTCATAAACAGAAATCGAATACATAAACCCAATTTATTGGTTTTGTTGAGAAAATGCTGTAAAACCAATCCGTTGGATTCTATACACATGCTGAATATCCGAAACGAAAAAAAAACGCCAAAATAAGAAAATTGTCAAATTGAACAAAATTATCAAAATGAAAAAACGCCAAAATAAAAAAAAAACCGCATGAATGAATTAAAAAAAATATTCAAAAACACACGCATAGAATTGTTTTTGTTTTCAATGAAATTTTTACTAACAATTCTTAGACTTAGATTTTTTTGACAACCAACTTAGGTTTTTGACTACGGAGATTCATATATATGTTAATCTGTAGTTTTAATTAATTTATTTTTTATTAATTTTATTTTTATTTTATCTTTAAACAATTTTTTTTTTTTTTTTTTTTTTTGTAATTTAAATTTGTTTTGAATTTTGAACTAAACTTAAATGTGAAAAAATAAGTGTTGTTGTTGGTATTATATTTAGATAAGTATATTAAAATCATATTTAATTAATTTTATTAGAAGTGGTTAGCTAAAAGAACTTAAATGATTTTTTAAACTATAACAAAAACAATAGTGTAAATATAAGACTTAGAGAAAGCGTGAAAACAAGATTATTTTTTTTAAACATTCATAATAAAAATTAATATTTATAGCACAGAAATAGACTTAAGAAATACAGCTAACTCTAGTTTTATTTCCCCTAACAAAATAGTAGTTATTTATTAGAAAATGTTGAACATCATTTTACACTGATTAGTTCTGTATTACTTAATTGTGTTTTTGATAAATCGCCCACCAAGGTATCGAGCAATGCTCTCAATTCTTGTTGAGCAAACTCTTGCGGTAAAGGTAGACGTTCCAATGCAATTTTTATTATGAGACATGGATTTAAAATAGGACAAACGAGTAAAACGCCTCGTACTAAACATGCTAAATTTTGGGCAATTTCACTCTGGCACAGACGATGTTTAGGTGTGGGGCAGGGTAAAAGATTTATGCGCGAACAAAGATCAGCCAATTGAGGCTTTAAGTTCTCCCAACGGGCCTCAATGTCAGCCTCAGTTTTTAAAGATTTCAAACCTTTGAACTGCAAAGAAAGAGAAACTTATATGCATACAATTTTTTTAATAACATTTATACCTTCTCGTTTATGTCTATGAAATCCAAAAATATTTGTCCTTGATTTGACCAATTGGGCACCTTAATACTCTTATTTAAATCGGGACTTTCAAATTGCGTTAATAAATGATGCAAGTAATCTAAATTGTCTAAACAATGAAAAAAAATGTTTTGAATGATGTTTTTGATTGGAATTCTTTGAACTTTTACCATTGATTACAGCATCTGGTGCTATATGTTGGAATATTATCTCATGTGCCAGAGACCATTGTTTGGCCTTGAGTAGATATTTAGCTTGCAAATGATAATTGTGTATTGAACCAGCCTTAACTGCCTTTGCATAGTCAATCCATTTCTCTGGAACACCCAAATTATTAATAACGAATTTTTCCTTTTCATTTAAGGCTACATCTTTTGAAACGGACACATAACGATAGAGTATATTTTGTACAGCTAATTCACGTTGATTTTTATCCTTGATGTGCAACAAAACAAATATAGCCCATTCCCACAGGTCATTGTTTTCCAGTTGAGCAGCAAAACCGACATGCAATTGGGACTCGCTAAGTTCGGAACAGTGTCGATAGCCCAAGGCTTCTAAAGTTTGTAAAAGTAACCAACTGTAAAAGAAAAAACAAAGTTGATTCCGTTTTTTGGAAAAAAAAAATTAAAAATATTTAATTTTCAACCTTAAACGATAATCCATTGGATCTGAGGAGTGAGTAGCTGGATTGAGTAAACTTTCCAAAGGGTGACTACGTTTTGAAAATAATTGTAACAAATGATAACGTAAATCATAAATAGTGTTCTTTTCATTGTAATGAGAAACATTTTCCATGTAAACGGGTGTTGGGGGAAGGGAATAAAATTCTTCCGATTTAAAAGATTTCTCATATGCGAACAAAGCATCAGTAATTGAAGAAGTGGCAGAAGATAAATACCACAATTGCAACTAAATATTATAAATATAGATTTTTTAACTTTTTATTCAAATTCTTTTGGAACGTGTATAAACTTACCGCCAATACTTTAATCCATTCTATACCCTCAAGACAATTAATAACGCCGTGATTAGACGCCATTAAGGAGATGCCAGCCACCAACATAAATAATTTTAAACGTTCCACTTGTATAAACTGATCAGCTTTGTCAGCATTCCAAGCAGCCAATTGATCTTCCATTAGTTGCCTTACAACAGGCCCAGACGAGAGCTGTGACATCAATAGTGATAAATTAACATCATCATAATTGAAAGCTAATTCGCAGGCCTCCGTTACTTTATGGCACATTATCAAATCAATTAGATGCTCCAAGTATGTGTTTTTTGAGACGGTTTTTGTTAGCAAATCCTTATCGGTGAGTGTATTCTCCAGCCATTCAGATAGCAAATTACGACGACACATGACCACAAAATGTGAAGTGGGTTCACGGCCCTCTAACTCTTCGTGATCACCCCACAATGCCAAACACAAAGACCACACTGACACAGCATATTCCTCCAAGGGACCAAGATTTATAAGTTTAATAGCTTCATCTAAGTGTTTCACAATCAGTTCAGTTCCTCCGTCAGCTTTTATATAAGGACATTCACTGCCTTTAACATCTTGTTGCTGGGAATTACGTAGCTGTATTTGCAAATGGTCAACTATACTTTCTTGGAAATTATCATAAGATTGAGTAGCGGAAATCTTTAAATGTTGCAATATGGTGGGTGAGTAATCATTAGCTGCACGGGTTTTGAATATAGCAGGAGCAATGTCCAGCATATTTTTAGCTATTATAAAGAACAAAACGTAAACGGAAGGAAATAATAAGCTTAAAGATGTTATGTATTTATTTCTAAATATTTACATTTAATTTCTCTATTTAAATTGTTTCTAGTAGTAGGAACAATTAGTGTATGTCGTGGTCCAAAACCCAATTTAAAACGACGACTATTGTACAATCCCAAATCAGCAGGCCATTTAAAACGTAAATGAAATGCTACTGATTTTAATAGAGGTACTAAAGATCCTAAACTTTTAACTGATGCCACTTTGGGTTTAACAATAAGAGGTGGCAACTTGTAAGTATCTTGATAGTTTTCCATTTCGGTTTGCTACAAAAACAAAATATGATATAAATGTTCTAACTAACACTTGGAAATAGCTTTATTACCTGTTGCTGTTGACTTTTTAAAGCATTTATCACTGAACCTGAATTTCCAGAAGAAGCTGGCAAAGGAGGTGAAGCATTAAAATCCACCTGACTAGAGGCTTCAGATAAGTTGCCTCCTAGACCACTCACACCGGCAGAAGTGGCATCTTTCCACAGTGAGTTAGAAAAGCCATACATTTCTTGCAAACGTTTACCAAACAAACCTCCCGGTTTATTGCGATTAAAATCATGAAGACCAAATTCTGAAGCTTCTAAAAAATTAAAGGAGACTTATTAATACATTTGTGTTCCAGTGCAAGAGAACACAAATTAGTAGTCACCTGATTTATTGTCCAAATCATCGCTTATAAAAAATGAAGCCTTCATTAATTGCAATTTATGGGCATCGGTACCCATGTCCTTGGCCAATGTTGCTGTAGGACTAGTTAAGCCCTGTTTAAACACCTGCTGAGGATAATCAAACATCGAAAAGTCATTGTTACCATTGTTTTGGAAAAATTCTGTAAAGTAAAACATTTAAGTAAAGCAAAATACATTAAAAGCCATAAAACGTACGTGTCTTGTCCATTAGCATGAATTCGGCAGATTCATCCATGGGATAAAATCCAGCAGCTGTTAAAGATTTAGGATCTAAAGCCCGAGCTGCATCTTCAGATATCTATAAATATTTGTTATAATAAACTATAGATCTAAGAAAGTATATGTTTTAATTTCACTTACTTTTTGGGCATTTTTTAAAACAGCCAAAGTCATTTTATCGTGCGCAGCATTTCCAGCAGCTTGTTGTTTAGCAGCATCAACAGCTGATGCTGCCATTTTGGCTTTTTTTGGATCAGTTGGTATGTCTTCCTCCTCGTCGCTGTCATTTAAACCATATTTGGAAAAATGTTTTACCCGAAATACCCAGCTACCCGTTTCGGGACGATATTCAATAAAACGTGTTTCATTCTTATCGCAAACACGTCGTAATTTGGCTTCCCAATCCATTTCTAACAGACGTTGAGGATCTTTGATAGGTTCGTGTTTACTTTTGTCCAAGGGCCAAACTTGATCCAAAGTAACTTGAGCTTCACGATTCAAACCATGACCTATGGGTGGTTTATTGTCATCATCCGGATAGATAATGATTTCCTTATTGCGAAAATGAACAATTTCATCTAAATTCAAGCCGGACACATCAATTTCTTTGCCAAAGTACACATTGCCATAGCCTTCACGTCCCACTGTGAAATTGGGTACAACACATGAACCGTCTTCGGCCAAAAATGATTTTAAATCATCTAGAGAAGGAATGGTGTAGTAACCCACTCTCTTTAAGGTTATGCCAGTAGGATGCTCTTCATATTCCGCTTGGGCATCTTCAATAACTATTGATTTGTCTTCAGAAGCATAAGAACGGTTCGAGGAGGCAATGCTCTCATTTACGGCGGCACTAGTTTCACGTCTAGACAAAATACTGCCTTGATCTTCAAAGGGGTTTTCGGGAACAGTAGACACCGACAACCGACCACTTGTGGGTGGATTCCGGTAGGTCTCTAATGGTTTACGTGGCACTAATTCCGCCAAAGTATTGTTATGGGTACTGCCTGATTCAAGGCCGGCATTTAAATTGTGCTGCCTCACTTTTTCTAAATTATTAGGATGTAACCAAGACTCACGGCGACTAGCATCCAAAGAGGATGTTGGTGCATTTACATTAGATACAGCAACATTGCTGCCCATGCCAGGTGATTGTGTGTTTAAAGACTCTGCGGGTATTTCCCTCGAAAATGATTCATTGCCTAAATCTTGCTTGTCGTTATTGCTGGACGAAGAAGTTAAAGATGTAATTTGTTTTTGTGGCGTATTGGTATTTGACCCACTTCCAGGTGTTTGTTGCCCAGAACCAACACCTCCAACGGTATTATTATTTTTAGGTTTCAAAATCAATCGTTTGGCATTTGGTTTTAAGCTAAAGCTCTCAACGCTGGCATCAAATTCTTCCAGACCCTCAAACAATGATTTCTTCGTTAAAGCCGATCCAATGGGTTTAACTTTTATTATACTGGGGGAAGAATTAGTAGAAATTTTGAATTGCTGTCCACTGTTGCCAGTGCTTTCCATAATGGCTTTTTGTGCAATCGGATTTGTGGCTCTAGTCGGATCATTCTCTTCATTGCGTTTAAGATCCTTGAAAATGGGATTATCTCCATAAGGTGAGGTGACTTTGGATAAAATTTGCTGATGTATGGGAACTTGTTGCTGCTGCTGAGGTGTGCCGGGCAAACCTCCCAAGGTGCCAAGTGTGCCATCTGCTGCAGTTTGGCCGAAACCTCTTGTTTGGTTACCTAGTCCAAAAGACGATTGACCTGTTTGACCAAATAAGCCGCCACCAGTTGCATTCGTTCCTGTTCCTAGAGATGTACCAAAAAGACCTCCCGGTTTGTTTGTTGTATTACCAAAAAGCGATGTTTGCCCAGTACCAGCATTGAAATTAAGGGTGGCTGCTGTTGATGTGTTAGTACCGAAACCGCCAAAACCTGAATTAGTTGGTTTATTAAGACTTGAATTGAAAAGACCTCCAGCGCCGGTATTTGTATTATTAAGAGAGAAATTTCCGAAACCTGTATTGGCTTGAGAAGTGCTACCAAATGCAGGGGCAGCACCAAAACCGGTAGTCGGTTTGGCTCCGAACAATCCACCAGTGGCAGTACTAGTTGCGGTGTTACCAAATCCTCCAAAACCAGTGTTTGCTGCAGATGTTTGACCTAAACCAAATGCTGGCTTATTTGAATCGGCTGCTGGTTGGCCAAATAATGAGGGTTGTTGTTGTTGCTGCTGACCAGCAGTTGTACCAAATCCAGTACCGAAACCTGTAGTTGTCTGGCCAAAAGCTGGAGCCGCACTTGTGGCTGGTGTTTGACCAAACAAAGATGGTGCGGCGGTTTGTCCAAAAGCGGATTTAGCTCCAAAGGGATTAGAGCTGTCAGTTGCTGTTGTACCAAAACCAGTGGTAGTGGAGGCGCCAAAAGGTTTGGCCCCGAAAGGTTGAGCTGCTGCTCCTCCAAAACCTCCAGTCGCTGGTTGACCAAAAGCACTAGTTGTTGATCCAAATAGTCCTTTGTTTTCAGTAGCCCCTGCGGCAGGTTGACCAAATAAGCCAGTAGTAGGTTGGGTTGTGGCCCCAAAAAGACCAGTTCCTGTAGTCGCCTGATTTGTAGCCCCAAAACCTCCGAAACCACCACCAGCTCCAGCCTGAGGACCTTTGCGATTTGCCAAATAATCTTCCATGCGCAGTTCTTCCAAAGATTTACCCTCATATTCCTTCATGGCGGTAATGCAGTGTTGTTTGGTATTTACACTATTCGGTTGACCACCCTTCATAAGGGTATCAGTGCCAATTGTTGGTTGATATTTCGCAATTGATGTTCCAGGATTTGCTGCTGCTGCGGCATTAGCCGGTTGGCCAAAAGCCGAAGTTGGGGCACTACCAAAAACGCTCGTAGTTGTTGGTGCCGATTGACCAAAAGTTCCAAAACCACTGGTACTAGTGGAAGCAGCAGGTTGGCCAAACAAAGAAGTAGTTGGTTGTGCTGCTGCCTGGCCAAACGTTCCCAAACCAGCCGGTTTGACGGCTGAGCCAAATGCCGAACTGGCTGCAGGTTGTCCAAACAATGACGATGAATTAGCTTGAGGTTGAGATGCTCCAAAAATCGAAGTATTTTGTTGAGGTTGTGAGAAATCTATAAAAAAAAATATTTTTTTTAAATTACATGAAATACTTTTCTAAACTAATTTCAACAGTTAGCGAAACTTACTGCCGAAAGCAGGTTGTGTTGTTGTAGTACTACCGAAGGCCGTTGAAGTGCTAGCTCCACCAAATAAACCCGATGTTTGGGGTTGAGCCGTATTGGATCCAAATAGAGAGGTTGTGGTTTGTTGTGCTCCAAACGTAGGAGCAGCACCAAACGCACTTGTAGCTGGCTTACCAAACGCAGACTGACCAAAGGGAGAGGAAGTGGCAGCATTATTAAAGCCACCAAAACCTGTGCCAGTGGTAGCCGCGCCAAATGTTGGTTTAGTTCCTCCAAACATTTTTATTGATTTCTCTTAATTTGTTCTATTTCACAGTAATTTTCTTTTGTATTTTTGAAAAATAAAGTAATTTCTACGCGGAAACAACAGCGTGATTTCCCCTCCCCGTTTAGCGTTAATGAACTAAAAATTCTCTCTTTTGTTATTGGTATTTCACAATTTTCTTCAAAATCTTTTTTTGTTACTTTCACGTCAAAAATTTTTCAATAAACATTGAGATTTTCCATTAATATTAACCACTAGATATTAATATAAAATGCACCGTACTTTTAAGTAATATATTGCAATATTTTCTCAACTATTTTGTGGGATTTGCTGGTAAAAATGCCGTACAAATTTTTAATTCTTTAAAAAAAGGGAAATTTTGTTGAGTGTTGGTAAACGTATAAAAATGGCGCTTGTCGATAGTTCATACAGAGTTGTACCTTAATGTCGGTTTTTTTTAATGATAATACCGTGTTTAGGGTTCTCGAAATATATAATCAGTGCTTATTTACTTAAGGTTAGAGAAATTCTACAACAAATATAAGAATACAACAACATGGATTTTTTTCTCTCAATCTATATATATATATATATATATATATATATATATATATATAAATTCGGCTTATTGTTTGTTGCAACTGTTGCCACCTTCCATAAATTCGCGTTAATTCTGAAAAGTTATCTAATATAGACACAACTACTGAGATTACCTTGTATATATTGATACTGATTTTGACATTTGGCTTGATAAAATTTTTTCTAGTATAGATACTACGTAAATAAACGACTTCAAATAATTGAAGAATCGACTTTTTTTAAAGAAAGTTTGTTTGAAAATTGTCGAAAGAAGAAATTTCCATGTTGAAAAAAACTGGCACATTGAATTTGGTAATCCCCCTCCTAATGTAGACATTGTTAGCTGCAAATAGGCATATAATTAAACGTGATGTAAATGATAATATAAAACAGTATAAAGCTCGTTTAATAGCTAGGGGATTTTGCAAAATATGACACTGATTATAATGAAATATTTGCCCCAGTCGTTAGACAAACCAAAAACAACGTTATCAGTTGCAGGATTTAATAAAATGTCAGTCGTTCATGCAGGCGTAATCGACTATTTTAAATGGTGTTTTGGAAAATGATATATACATGAAACAACAACCTGGTTTTGACGAAATGAATCCACAGCATATTTCAAGAGTCCAAATCCAGTCAACCGATTTTTTCTAAAATGATATTTTTCTGTTAAACCGAAAACCGTTTCCTAAAAAGGTCAGTTTTTTTGGATACTATAATTGTGTCGTAACATTTATTATAAGTATGTGAAAATAAAATATCTACTTCCTCATTTTTATTTATTTTTATCATTTGAAATGGGTATTTTTCTAAAATAATATATTTGTTTTAAATCTATTCATCTTACAGCCCATCTACACGTAACAGAATATGAAAGAGTGTGTCAATTTCCCTCTCTGAGAGAATTATCTCACGTGTAGATTCAAATATTAATATTATTAGAAGTATTATGAGACTGTTGTTTTTAATGATTGCTTTACATTTTAAAATTATTTTTATAAAAATTGCGGTAAAAAAGTGCGAATTTCTTAAATAAAGACTGTGACTGATTGAAGATAGTGATATGTTATAGGATTTATTAGAATAACAAAATAGTATCTTCTGCCGGTGTCATTTCACATATTATATCAGCGTTACCTGGTGTCTACATTAGGCAAATTTTTATCAAAACAATCGTCAAAATTAGTGCGAATATATACAAGGTAACTTTAGTTAAATAGTTGATTATTATTTTGGTTGCTACAGTTGTCAAACTGCATATATAAAAAACAAAAATGAATACGCCATATTGTTCTTTTTGGACAACAAAAAGTTAAGTTTGACGTTTGTCTTGGTAAAAAATATCTCTAATGTAGACAATATGTTAATCTCAGTTGGGTTGGGACCCTGGGTTAATAATATGGGGTTAATAATATATTCAAGAATATTAAAATTTTTAATTTCAATAATAAATAATCTCAGACTTTTTTTAAATTTTCGCAATTTCTACTAAATAAAATCAGTATAATTCAAGATATTTTTTAATTTTAATCTAAAAAATAAAAAATAATTGATTCTTTAAAATTAAATAAAATGTTTTTGCAGCGATTTTAATTTATTTCGTTTTAAGCCAATGTTCGCACATTGATTTCTGTACATATGGCATCATAATTTGTTATTTTACTATTCTTTTTTCCTTCTTTTTTTTTTAGTTGCAGTTCATTCATAACGACGAAAGGTTGTAGAAAATTAACGAACGGAGGAATTTATATGCTATTCTAAATGTTTTTGCTTGTTTTATATATATATATATATATATATATATACAAAAAATAGGATTTTTTATGTGTAAATAATAAAAGAGAAAATTTTAACAATGAAAATTGTGCATAAAAGATAAGGTATTAAAATAAAAATATTCTAAAGAAATTAAAAGTGGTATTTAATGGCGGCGAAAGATTAAACTAAAGCAAAATTAGTCAATTTTATTAATTATTAACCGACTTTGCTCTGCTGGTTATACTATAAAAACAACAAGTATAGTAATAATCATGACTACGAACCGTGTGTGAAATAAACGAAGAAAATATGTCGGTTTTTGCTTTTTTGTAAGATTAAATTAACAGCTCATGGAGTGAATTGAGTGAATGATTCGAGTGTGTCAGACAACTAAACAACTAAAGAAAACAACCAGCCAACTCCCAATTAAAAACAAATGTATGCAAAAAAAATTTTTTATTGAAAATTAAAATTTTGTTAAAATTAATTAAAAAAAGTAAAAATTCTTAAAAAAATAAAATAAAAAAGGAAAATAATTGTAAAAATTTTTTTATTTTGTTGTGTTTCTTAACTTTATTCGATTACATTTCGTTAATAATTTTCGCCATAATGACACAATCAAACATGCGTCAACATCTTCATAACAATTGTTTAAATTTTATTATTATTAAAAAAAATTTGTTATTTATAAAAAAAACAGATTAAATAATTTTATTATTTTCGTTTATTATTAATATAATTGTTAGCGAACATAAAAAATAAAATAAAAAATAAAGAAAATGTGTAAAAAAATGATTTTATTTAAGTGAAATTATAGTTTTTATATGATGACTTATTTTAATTAGTCAAATTAAAAAAATCTTACTTGAAAAAGTTTATCTATTATCTAAACAAAATTATTAATTCAAACATTAAAAATTTTTTAAACAGCTAAAATAAAAAGAAAAAAAAATAATTTAAAAACTCCAGCAACAACAATTCTTATGATTAAAATAAAAAATGTTTCTGTTTGTTAATCATCGTTATTATTAAAAACAAAAAAATCCAAGAAGTGAAGGAGGCAAGTGGCGTTTGCAGAAGTATTCCAAATTGAATACAGTCATTTAATTTTTTTTTGTATAAAACTTTGAAATTATTAAAGAAACTTTCATCAATATGACGGTGTGGAGTGATTGTAATCCCAAACAAGTCTTTGGAATTGGTAAGTTTTTACTCATATTAAATTTTTTCCTAATAAAAATATGTATGTACATAAATTTGGAACAATTATGAGTAGAAATGCTAAAGAAAAGTAGAGGTGAAAGTAAAATAAAGCAGGACACTTGTAGATACAGTGTATTAAAAAAAATGTGGACAAACTTTGGCAAATCTTATATATATAAGAGAGATTTTAGAACTAATTTTTTTATTTATTTATTTAGTAGTATTTTAAATAGTTTCTTACGACTATAATACATTAAATGTCTTATCCAATTTTATATTTTTTAAATGCTCTGATAAACATTATTTTTTATATGTATTACACAATTTCTTTTAAAAGCATTAATATTTGTTAAATTTTTAACATAATTTGGGAGTTGGTTAAATAGTTGCAGTCCTTTGTACAGCAAAAATCTATTCATTTTGTTAGTTGCTACTCTATGTATTCGGAAATCATTTCCATTCCTCAAGTTATATGGCTGGCTTTCATTCACATATGCTAGTTCTTGAGTTAAGTATTCTGGCGCATATCCCATCTTCATTTTGAAGATATGTATACATGTGTTAAGCTGCAGTCTTTGTCTGATACTTATCCATTTCAATGTGTCAAGCATATAATGTACCGAAGTATATCTACAACACTTTGAAATCGATCGCATAGCTTAATTTTGTAGTTTTTGTAACCTTTCTAATTGTATATTTGTGCAGGAAGTGTATAGTACGGTTGACCCGAATTTTAAATGTGGTTTAATTATTGTATTATATACATTTATTGCAGTGATTATTGATATTTTGTCTCTAATCCTTCTAAAAAAGCCTGTCTTTTTACCGATTTTTTTTACATATGTATTCTATATGATCATTAAAATTCATGTTTTTGTCGATTATAAACCCTAAATAATTTATTTTGTCTACTTTTTCTATTATTTTGTTATTAATTTTAACTGCCATAATTTTTGTCTTATTTTCGTTCAATTTTAGTTTATTCATTTTTAACCAGTTATTTATATTTCGCATATCGTATACTAAGTTTTCCAGGCACTGTTCATCTGTATATTAAATATTAGGTTGTCGTCCGCATAAAGTATTATTTCATTTCTATCTATTACATTTGTCATATCATTTATATAGATTATAAATAGTAAAGCTTCAAGAATTGATCCATGTGGTACTCCATATTCATTATTAATTGTCTCTGATTTTTTATAATTCACTTTAGTTATTTGCTTTCTGTTTGTTAATTATGATTCAAACCAATTTAATTCTATATTTTGTATTCCGTAGAAGTATAATTTCTGTAATAATATTTTTCTGTCTATTGTTTCAAACGCTCTTTTAAAATCGAGAAAAATTGCCATTATTTTTTATTTCTGCCGTTACTTTTCCATCTATTTAAGACGTAATTTACTGCCGTTTCACATGAAAATTTTTTCCGATTTCCAGATTGATATTTCGATAAAATATTTTTTGATTCTAGATAATTTTCAAGTTGTATTTTAATGGTTTTTTCAAGAATTTTTTCACATAATTTTAGTGAGTTTATTGGCCTAAATTCTTCACATTTATTTGTTTTATTAACCTTTTCAATTGGCGTCACCATCAAGACTACCGCTACTAATAACTTTTAAATACTTATCTAATTTTGGCTTAAATTGAATGTTCGTTCTGACTCAGCTCCGATTTTTTATTTTTTCATCATTGATAGTACTTCTAACACTGAAAATGATTTAAAATTTTTTGAGTGCAACTGAATAGTTTCGAAGTTAGAGGCCATTGAAAAAAGTAAGAAACTCATTTTAAAAAAGTTGTTATTAAAAAATTCGGTAAAAATGATAAATTATGTAAACGAAGTCCTTTTTGGACATTCCACAGAGTTACGACCTCTTCCGCCAAACCGAAGGCCGGCTATTAAAAAAACAAAAAAAAAAAAAAAAAATACTGTGCAGGAGAAATGATAAAATATTAAAAAAATTATGTAAAAGAAACTTATAAAAAAACATTATTTTTCTTTTTATAAATTCCTTAAAAAAATATGCTAATCATAAATTGAAATATAAAAATACAAACACAAATTTGTTTAAAACTTATTTCCATTGAATGAATTAGCTTCGAAAATCCTCAAAATAAAAAATTCTTCTAATATATAACAAAATAATAAAAAAAAAAATATAATTTATTTTTTCAAAGATTAAAAAATTTTAATTACAGTAGAAATTTTGAAAAAAAGTTAAAAATAAATTTAAAAATATTAGCTAAATCTTTACTTACAGATTACAGGTAAATATGTACGTTCTTCTGTTTTCTACAACAATTTCAAAATCAAAAATTGACGATTGTAATTTAGGGAGCTACGAGGTCTTTAATAAAGGAACTAATCTTAAAATTTTATGTATTTTTCGCAATGTAAAAACCCACTTTAGGTCCTTTTTCGATTGAAAATAAAAAAGTATAATTTTTAGAAGGGTGTTCACCACATTTTATTATTTTTAATCTAAATTCATTTTCCAATTTTAATTATTTCATTAAATATTAAATAAGTATTTTTAAGAAAATTAAAATGACTTCATGAATTAAAATTTAAATTTAAACTGTTTTTTTTTTAAAGCTGTATCCAAATAAATAATAAATTATTAGAAATATAAACATATTTTGTACAATTACGTGCGTGTTGTTTCTTAGAACAATTGTTCTTTGAAAAATAATTATTTTCATTTTTGTTTATAACGTTGTAAATTTATCTATTTTGTAGTATTAAAGCATTTTAAATTAAAAACAAATAAACTTGTTAAACTTTTTGTTTTAAATAAAATTTTCCTACACACAAAAAAATTAATGGAGGAAAAAAAACTAACCCCATGAAAAAAAATTAAAACTAATGAACTTTGTGTGTGTATATAATTTTTTTTTTTTTATGTGGATAAAGGGAAAAAAACACACCTTCACAAAATTTCCTCTGCAGGGCAGCAGCATCACCATCTGTATAAATAAATATTTTTTTATGTATTAAAGTTTCTAAAGAAATTATACTTCGAAATGATGAGATGTGATTCATTAACCAAAATTTTAAATTTCATGGTTTTTCTGTTTTACAAAAAAAAAAAAAAAAAAAATAAATAATATATATTCTTCTGGTTTATTTCAGTTTTTGAGTATTTCTTTAGGTATTTTTGAAAAAAAAAAAAACAATAAAATTTTGTTGTTGAAAAAGGCGAGTGACCTCCTGCTGTGTAACTTGTTGCACGACTTGTTGTGGAATATTGTATTTGTATTTATTCCAAATGCAACCGTAAGATGTTACACTTTTGTATTTTTTTCAGTTTTTTTGTTGTTTAAAATTAAATATATGTATATATATATATATATATATATATATATATATATATATATATATATATATATATATATATATATATATATGCATGTTATACTGATGTTTGCATTTTGTTTCTTTCGGTTTCATTTACGTCTACATAGACATACTTGACTTTGGTTTACCTTGATGTCTTGACAACGTTTAGTTGAAAAGATGTGGACAATGCAAAAAAAAAAAATCTTGATCTCAATATTGTTTTTTTTTTTTTTTAATTTATAAAAACTGTTACAATTATATATTTTTGAATACATAGCATCATCACCTTTAATTTAATGGCCAATCGTCGTATAATAATTTGTTTATGTAATTTTTTATGGAGATATTAACTAAATATTAACATTGTTTTAATTTTGTAATATAATAAATTTGTAACTTCTAATCGGCGTAGCAAAGGAGTGTAATATACATATTTCACGAAAAAAACACTTTTAGTACAAACACACTTTCGAACATTGCCTACGGGAACAAATTATTTACTTAGTTATGACTTTTTAATATCCAGAATAGTACAGTGTTTTTGGAAATTTTCGTGACATTAAAATTTAAAGTAGCGTAGTTTTAGTTCTATAAAAGATATTGACTTGAATCTTTTTGTATATAATTAAAAACATCGTAAGCTAGAGAATATATTTTAATTGAAAAAAATGAAGCCCATAGTTTTTTAGACTTTTGTAATTAAAGTAAAATTTTTGTAGAAACTATAAATATTTTATCCGTAATAAATTATTAGTTAAGATAATCTAACGAAATTTTCGGTGATTTTTTGACAATTTATACAAAAACCGGCGAAAATCCCAAAAATGAATTTTTATTTATTTATTTCTTTTTTTTTTTTTGAATTTTGTCCATAAAGTCCACATTTGTTACAAACTCTTAAGAACACATTGTAGTTTCTGAAACTATATCCTGTTTTTAGATTCATACTTTGGAGTTTTAGAACATATAGACTAAAGTAAAAATTTCGATACAAAATAGGTCAAATTCTAGAGGGTCTCTACTTAGTCCTATGTGGTGATTGGACTCGATTTTAATTATAAAATCATCTCCGTGAAGTTATATTTCAGAAAAGTTTAAAAATATTATATGTTCTAAAGAAAATGTAATTTTAGAGAAAATAGAATGTAAACACTTTTTCGGAAAAAAACAACAAATCATAATTTTTTTTAATTTTCAATTTTAAAATCTTTTTTTAGACACGGAAAAGATATAGACTTCAACATTTTTTTTGTTCTTTAATTAATTAGAAAAAAATTTACAAAATCAAACGAAGATATTGTGATATTGTGCTTATATATTGAAAAACTGGACCAAGATTTTGCAAAATTGAGATAGTTGAAATTCCAAATGCAAATATCTTGTAAGCATGTTTAGGCCTTATCGAGAGCTTTAACCAGATATAAAAATCTTTAAAATAGGATAAAAAACAAAAATTATGCAATAGATTAAAAAAATCTTTAAAATAGGATAAAAAACAAAAATTATGCAATAGATTAAACATTTTCTATGTCAGACTTACCCTACTTTGATCCCACACAGCTTCGCTCCTGAGGGGTCTGTAGGGTATTATTTTCAAACTTAAAATTGTGCACTACGTCTATGGATTTTGTGTAATTTTATGTAAATCTAACAAGCCGATTGGATGTTACAGATTTGAATATCCGTTTTTTTTTGATTGGAATTTTATGATGCATTCTTTTCATACTGAAAAATTTATCTATGAAATAAAATTGTGTTTCAACAAATTCGAATAATTTCGAATTTACGAAATCGAAAAAATTGTTTCGGTATAACTGTTAAATTTTTATATTCTATTATATTATATTTATTTCGACAAATATTTCTATGCAAAAAATTTTTTGTAAAAAATTACAAAATTTCGAATGTATTTTAATATAGTCCATTTAATGTGCATCTTAAAGACCTTTCTGATGTTACCAAATTTTCAATTTGATCCAGTTCGCTAAGGTATAATAGCAGGACGAGCATTTTGATAAATGGTATATTAAAATGAAGTATATATTTTAATGTCAGCTACCCTATTGCACATAATTTTCATTATTCTTCTTGATCATATTACTTGTAACAATTATTTCGATACCTTGAATTTTTTGTTTTGTAACATTTTATTATTGTTATTATTATTCTTTTTTCAAAATTGCTTTTATCTTAAGAATTTATGTTTGTTGTTATACCAGTTATTTGATTTCATATTTCTAAACTAATCTAATTTTCTGTTTTACCGCAACTTGCAACTTGTCTACCTACCTTCTAAGCTTATTAATTACATTTATAGTTTTTTGTGATAATAAATTCTCCACATTACTCACACATTTGCACTTATAGTGTATAATAGAATAAACGACCTTAACTACTGAATTTATAAAAATATACTACCAAAAAATTATGTTAACATGTACATACATATTTCTATTGTACTTTGTAATTTAACACCAAATTAGCACTGACAGTAGAGATATCAATGCAAAATTTAATAGAATATAAATACTTGACAAATATATATTTACGCCTATTATAATTAAAAGATTATTTTTTTATAATGAAGAAAGTTTGAACAAATTAAATAAAAAAACTAACAGACAAAACTAAACTACTTAGTATACTATGTAATAATATCATATGGCTAATTTTTGTCTGTTTCGATCAGCCGATCATTGCATTATTTCACTACTAACATACTTTGAAATGACATTGAATACGTCGTGTCAAACCCCAATAAAGCAGACATTTAGTCAGTTCATGATCGTTACTTTACTACACATGACATATTCCATATACATTTCTTGATATTTTCTAATATTCTTATTTTTTAATTTTTTATACTAAACTACTGGGTTGTTTTCTTTTTGATTATTGGTCAACAAAATCGTATAAACAGAAAAAATATATCATTTTTACAAACAATAAGACAACAAATAGCACGTAATGATTTTTTTTATTTTACTATTATTTTGCTATCGCGCAAAAATTTATATATATATATATATATATATTGTTTTTATCATATTTTTTTTTATGTTTTATTTACGTTTTATTGAACCTTATTTGTTCATTTTATTTGGCCAGCACACACCTTCATAGTTAGGTTGTGCAATTTTTTAATTTTTAATCTATTATTATGAATATTATTGATAAATTCGTAATTGTTTTAAAGTTAGATGATTTCAAGAATTTATAATTAATAATAAACTTTAAATTTTGTCATTTATGATAGAGGCATTTATTCAATTAACAATTTTCAATTTGTTTTTTTTTTCTGCAAATATCTCTATTTTTTCAACATTCTTAAAAAAATTATTTAAATTATGAATGCAATCAAGACTTATTAACTATATATTATTACCTTATCTACATTTTATCACATAAAGGGGAATTTTTTTAATACAAATAATAAAACTTAATAACACTCTTAACACTCATGTCTTAAGGTCAAGGCATAACAATTTTAAATAAATTGCAAAACACTCAATTTGAAGATATTATACAAATTTTAAGGATAGTTTCTGTATTCGTACTTCCTTAAATCTTAAGTTAATTTTAGATTTATAAATTGATTTAGAAAGAAGAAGAATGCAGCTTTTTAGCTAAATTAAAAATTATTTTATATAGGGTGGAAGGGGGAGCAGTCGCCATAGGGACACATCTGCCCATGCCAATTACTTTGAGAAGGATGTAATAATTTTTGTGGCACTAGTTAATGTTCTTTTCCTTTATCGCAGATAATTCATCCATCAAATTTTTGAATTTTCAAATTAAATTCATTTAAAGTGAGAAAAAGTTATCATTATCATTCGTCAGACTGCTAGTAGGCCGGATACAACTTATCCTTCAAGAACATCGCAATCAGCTACGAGGCATTTACTGTACATGTAGACTTTCTAGTATTTCAGTTTAAACAAAAAATCAATTAAGGCTTTTCGCAATGCATAGGTTTTGCATCTAGATTGTTAATTGAATTTTTATTTATTTTACATAAAATTCATTTAAATAGTTATTTGGAATAAAAGAAACATCATATATAGTCAAGCGATTCTGCCCCCATCAATTATCAATTAACGAATTTACCCCATGGGTTGGAGTATTGCCGTTTTGGGTCATTTCAGAAATTCATGAAAAAATTAACATAAAGGAGAATTACTCAAGATCAAAAGAATTTTAATATATAAGTCTTTCGTATAAATTAAAGTTTATAGATATCGTTTACGGTTGTGTGAATAGAACCCTTCAAACAAAAAGTATCGATGTAATTTTAATTTTAAATTTGTTTAATTTTTGTTTCAAATGTAATTTTGTATAGAATAAAATCTGTTAAGTAATTTTTAAAGATTTTCTAAAGTTTATCAATAAATTGTTCATTTTCTTTAAGAGAAAGTATTTCATTTTATGTTTTATTTGTAACATACTTTCTGGCGCAAAAATAGTAGTCAGAAGAGGAAATGGCTGATGAAACAAAACTTTTGTTTTTAGTTTTTAAATTATGTACTCGTGACTGGTCATATATTTTGGCCAATTTTCGTTAAATGCTCTCTTTAAATGGTACAAGTCTCGCGTGATCGTCTACCCGACTTTAATTGCTCATAATAGATGACAAGATTCTAGTCCCTACAAATAGAGAGCATTTAATTGGCAACAGGGATATTCAGTCTTCACATAAAATTATTTACGCTTTGGATTATTATAAAGAATCCGCTTTTGATTGCCAGTGAACATTTAATAAAAAACAACTTAGTGTTGATAAGCTAAAGTATATCAGACATGTAAAATTTTCTTTCGACATCTCTTGGCATCATTCAGTTCGTGTGGCACCCATTTTCCATACTTTCGAATGAATTCAAGTGTTTTTAAATAAATGTCTAGAAATTTTTGTTTGATATACTCCCAATTAAATGTTGATAGTTTTATAAGTAACTATGTACTTGTGAATATCCCTAATATTTTCTATGCTTTAATTAAAAAGTTTAAAAATGTTTTTTTCCAAAACAAAAAAAAAAAAAAAATAGTTTAATAACTTTCATTTAATTACCCCAACCGATCATGTCACGTTAGTTGTACACATACATTTTACGCATTATATTTTTTACAATAAAATTTAAAAAAATAATTATTCTGTTAAGTAAGAACTTATTCAATCGTACTTTTATTTAGTACGCGTGCCATGCTCACGGCCTCAATAAATGGTAATGACGCATTTCCTATTTTTGTTTGTATAAATAAGTTCTATATTTCATGATTAAATATTCATCATTTGTATTATTATTATTTTTTACTTTAAATTATGTGAGAACTCGTACTTCATACTCTCAACTCTTAAAAACAAAAAAATTTTTTTTTAGTTAATTTGGTTATTGTTTTATATTATTGTTCAAGTAAGTAAATATATAGCTGAAAAACAAAAATGAACCTCCACATTAGATTATTAGATGTGACATCGTTCACATCAAATACCATTTAATCATCAGCAGCAGTAGTAGAAGTGGCAGCGATACTCTCATCACAATAAACATCATCAACATTGTCATAGCAGGGGTTAAATATTGAACTTAAGTACGTACGTAATGCATCAATGTTTTTATGCAGGCAATCAGACAAACTTTTAATGAGTTGATGCTGTAAAATGTCCCATACATATACCAATACACACACTTGTCGCTACTCAGCTGACCACAAACTGCGATAATGACATCCCGTTCTAACATTTCGCAAATATTTCTCTGACAAAACATTCGAGAACGACTACCGCATTAAAAGTGAACCTTTAGCGATATCAATAGCGAGATCTAAAAATATACGCCAGTAATTCATTCGTTTACGATTATGAAAATTAGTCGATAGTGATATTACTAACGACTTGTGATTATTATCATTGGCTTCATTACCATTTTATTCCCAATCTAAAATTAAAAGCTGATTTAACTTTTAAAGTTATCGAGGGCCTATATTCAAAACCTTCTATCTCAGGATTTTATGAAACTGCGTTTTTGATGCCATTATATTCCTTATAACAACGCTCATTTATGATATACAAATTTCAAATGAAAATTTATAGTTTTTTACAATTTTATGAACTTTTTTGTATCCATCTATCTTACAAAATAAATATTTTATGTATTTTTGCAAAACCCTCTATCTCTCTGATTATTTTTTTTTAATTTTATTATTATTTATTTATTATTATTATTATTATTATTTTTTTTTGACATATGACAATTCTGACTAATTTATACTTGCTGAATATGAATCTGACCAAACAATTTAAATCGGTTGAATAGTTATTTAAATATACAATAACAAATATTCACTTTGTATGTAAAGAATCATAACTAATATTTTTATATCAGTTATGATTCTTGATATAGAAATTATTCCCACACAATTTAAAAATTTTTGCTCTAATGGTTTTTTATTTAAGCGATAAATAATTTTTAATTCAATAATAATTATTATTTTGTTTCTATAGGGGATACCATTCCCTCTGCTCCGATTCCAAAAACCGACCCAGTAGCCTATAGCCTACAAGTTATATGTAAATTTATATGTAAGGTTTTTAAATAAATATTATAAAAGAAAATCTTTTGAATACCTGCAAAATAAGAGAAATAAAAAGTTTTTTTGCTCTCCTGAAAAGTTATGCTTTTCAAGATAGAGGGTTTTGAATGTAGGCCGTCGTAATGTTTTATTTCAAACTTAACACAATATATAAAATATTTAAAACAATTTAGGTATATGATAAATTACATTTTAAAAATAATAATTAATAAAATTAATAAGAGTGGTAATATTTGAAGCATTTTGTCAAAATTTCAACTTTGCCCAGAAGAGTCATCAATGTTATTAATTTTTCTGTTGCTCAAATCCACATCTGAATTAATCTGCAAAAAAATTTATTAGATATTTAGATAAATATGCTATTTTGCAAATCCATTTAGATAAGACATTACTTACCATTTTTTCTAAAATTTTATTATTTATTATTTTTTTTTTTATATAAAAAATATCTGAAAATTTAACTAACATCATAAATTTTGTAGCTCAATATTTTATAACCGATCGCTATGAACTATGATGACTGAAGAATGACACTACATTCTCTTTGTTTTAGTCTTTTGTATGCAGAAAGAAGAAAATACAATACAATACATTATTTACATACGAAATCCTCGAGAAATGTAGTAGTAAATTCTAAATAGACAATTTCTCGAAACATTTAGTTTCGATATTTCCCAGAAAAAAAAAAAAATAACTGAAAAAGAGTTGAAAAAGGTCATGTTTTTAAAATTGTGTTGCCATTGGAAGAAAGAGCTTAGTGCTGAGAAAAGAGCTGCAGAAGTTCTTTTTTAACCCATGGTTGCCATTGGTAAGATTTTCTTTTATGCTTCTTGTTCTTTGCTTTTTATTTAAAAAATTTTTTATTAAAAATATGTTTTTATCTTCGTTAAAAAATAGTTAATAAAAATACGTTTTAATTTGTGAAATTTGTATTTCCTTAGAAATTATCCACTTTTTTCCTGCTAAAAATACATTTATTATTAATTATTAATTAATTTTTATTAAATTCCAAAAAAGTATGCACTTAGTTCTACTTTTGAAGTGGTTAAAAAGTTTTTTTTGGAAGCACTTGCTCGTTTTTTTTGTTGCTTTTTTTTTTGAATATTGGGATATCGATATTTTTTCATTTTTAATTTTTACGCAAATGTTTACCAACGGGAAATTATTCGATTCTGCGAACATTCATAATTAATATAACTCTAGATATTTTCTCTAACAAATTTGTTTCGAAAATTCTTCGTTTTTGTTAACATTCTCTAATACCGAAACTCTGGTCAGGCGGGCATTTCTAGTTCTTGAAGATATTGTTTACAGAAGAGTTACATTAAAATGAATTAAATTTTATAATTCATTGATAAATGTTTTAAATGGAAATTTCTTAAACCACAGCTTATGGGCTATAATTAGATGCAACACATTTCATCAATATGTTTGATGTATTACCCATTTAAGTTTCGTTGAATATAAAAGAAAAGAAAACATTTTATTTATTAAAAAAATAGAAGGATTTGATTACAAAAAATAAAAATATTAGACTATAAATTGTTAAATTTATAGAAAATATGATAAAATTAGAAAAATTGTATTAAAACAATTTAGAAAGATTCGTCACCTAAAATCTTTGAGGATTAATCCAGAGTTTGAAAAAATCTTTCGTTTTAATTGTATTCCCCTGTGTTCACTTTAAAACTCTATTGACAAATATCCCTAAGCTATAGTCAGTCGCCTTATTCATTCACAAAAGAAAAACAATTTATTCATGTGTGTGAATATTTACATATATATTAAATACACATGCATACATCATGCATGTGTGCCACATTTTTTTTTTTTTTTTTTGCTTTGTGAGATTATCATTATTTGTGGCTGCAACACAACATACAGTTGAGTTGATTCGAATAGTAGAATATACGAGTGAAATAAAGCCAACGCACCCTGTTGTTTGTCACCATTTTTACTCTACACAATTCAGCTCTACTCGTAAATTAATTTACTCTGCTTTACTGTACAATGATATATTTTTTATTTTGTGTTGGTGTATATTTTTTTTTTTCTAAGCTGTTGGCACTGTTTTTGTATGAAGTGCATTAAATGTTGTTGCTGTTAGTTTCACTTGTTTCATTTTCTTTATTTTCAAATAATGAAATTTATTTCTATGTATATTTTATCCCTTAACTCGAGAAATTAAAAAAAAGGTCTCAAAGAAAAGAAATTTATAAAAATTTCACCAAGGAAGGAAAATACATAGACCTTTAGAAAAACAAGTTTATTTTTAAGGTATTGGGTATATACATTAATTCCAACCGTTATAAACTAGAATGCGTTAAACGTATTATTTCCAAGAGTTTCTTTTTGCAACTGTCTCACGTGAAAGCATTGTCATTAAGATTTCTTATTCAGAAAAAATTTGGTGCTTTGCTAGATCAAGACTGATGCCAAATGCAAGAAGTACTTGCAAAATTATTGGGAGCAGAAATTGATTTCATACAACACAAGGAAATTTTATTCCACACGAACTAAAATCAAGAGGCGACAAAAAGCTTTTTACATGTTTTAAAATGAATACGCGACCAGACACAAGAACATAATTTGTTTCGTTCGAATCAGAATACTCATCACTTCATAACAAGGTTTCAAAAAGTGACTTGATTCGTTTCTGGCCTCAAAAAATGACAAGTGGTTTTGCGTTGGATTTCATCAATTTCCGGAAAGATGGGAAAAAGTCGTAGATTTCGATGAAAAAAATTTTGAATAATATTTCATTATAAACAATGAAAAGGAGACATTATACTCCTTCTATTCAGAATGCCCTTGTTTGAACAAGAAATACATCTAAATTTGACTTGATTCGTTTCTGGCCGCAAAAATTGTCGGAAAGATATATGTACCCAAGAAAAAATTTATTAGTTCTGCGGTTAATTCTAGAATTCATGAAAATAGCCTCGTCATAGTTCGGCGTTCCGAGCAATGATTTTTCTTCGATATTGTCACCCCAGAACTAGTACTGTGGAGTTCTTTGGAAGTTTGCGCGATATCAATCAATTATTAAAATCAGTTACACAGTAAACATAGTATATTATACACCAAAAATAAAAATTTTAACCGAAATTCACCTTTTCACCAAAAATCTAAATTTTCATCAAAAATCTTACTTTTCACCAAAAATCTAAATTTTAAGAAAAATTTAAATTTTCACCAATATTATATGTTTTCACTAAAAATCTAAATTTTCACTAAAAATTCAATTTTTCACTAAAATTCGATCTTTCACTAAAAATCCTAACTTTTTACTAAACTCCAATTTTATAACAGAAATAATAATTTTTCACAAAAGAAAAGCTGAAACTTTTTTTTTTTTTTTTTTTGTATTATTAAATAATCTGAAGTGAATTCTAATTACACAAATTTTATTTTGATTTATTTAATTTAAAATTCTTTGGGATTCATTTACTTAAGACGAAATTTAAAAAAAAAATAAATCACTCTTCATACTACCCTCGTTACTGTAGTAGTAGTTATTGTCGTTAAATGGTGGATTATGTATTTATTTGTTGAACCTTTAAAAATGTTAATTTAGTAAATCGTGTTGCATGTAAAATTCTCTCTTTAGTTTTAGTTTGTTGACTTTTTACAAAGAACTTGTTGGTTTGTTAGGATTTACAAAAAAAAAAAAAAAAAAAAAAAAAAAAAAAAAAACAACACACAGTATTTAATTAGTCTGGGAACTATTGCGATAAAACAAATCCTTCTAATGAAATTCAAATATGTACTGAGAGATATTCTTACACGTATTTATATGTATTTAAATAAAGATAAGAATGCATTAAAACAGATTCCTTTATAAAACGAAAAATCGTTGATTACAAAATAATGTTTTTTTAAAACTGTGAAAGATTTAATAACTATGAAATTTATATATTTTTTTCTAATTTTTAAAAAGCATAAAATGTGTGTCAAGAGTTTAATACTTAAGAACTTAAAAACTAAAGTCGTGATATGAAATACATAAGCATATTTTAAATATTATGGATAAAAAGAAGGCAGGGAAGGGAAGACAGATAAATTTATATATTTATATATTTTTATTATATATATGAAGAATTTCTAAAATGTTTTTTTTTTAAGATAAAACATATTTTCCATACTTTTTTTTGGATAGTATAATCTTTTTTAATATATATATCTACATATACATAGAAATTCTTATTACCCCAAAACTAAAAGTAAAAGCCAATTAATACCAATTAAACATTTTTCGACACTTAAGTAATTATTTAATATAATAAAATAGTACGCACATTGGCAGTTGTTAATTTGATAGATACCAAATGGTGTGGTAACAAAAAAAAAAAAAAAAAAGTGAAGTGAAGTGAAAAAAGTTAGTACAAACAAATATATTTAATAGTTTACATTTCTCTTCACATTATTAATAAAATTTCTATAAAAAGTATTTTTATTGTTGTTGAAATTAAAAGTTTAAAACATCATTTTACTATAATTATTAATTTTCCTTCACATTATTAATCAAATGTCTATAAAAAGTAATTTTATTGTTGAAATTTAAAGTTATTACAATGCTAGTATGCATGTATGTATGTATGTATATATGTATGTGTGCATGTGATTCCTAAAATGCATTTAAATTATAAGGCAAGAATAATAAACAATTAAATAAAAAATAAATTTGTATAAAAAATTATGAAATTTATTACTTATTATGAATGACTGAGTGATTATGTGCAATGTGTGTGTAATACTTCCTTTGAAATATTTATTTCCAACATATTTCAGTATAAAATTTTTAAAAGGGGAAAGAGGAAATTATTCATAAAACATACAAAAATACAACTTAACATACATATATTTATTTAGGTTTTTTTTTAACTTATTTTAAACTTAACAGCAAAAATCATAAGTTCAAAAGAATTATTGTGTTGTGGTGTTTTTTAATTTTTTGTTAAATTTATACAAAACCAAAAATTTTATGAAAAAAAAGAAGGGAATGGGGTTAATGCGTTATAAAGATATTCATTCTCTGATAAAGAAGTATTAAGGAAAGCATAACAGAAAAAATAAGTTGCAAAACGCACAAAAAAAAAAAAACATGAGCAATTCAAAGAATTAAATCAAAATGTTTTTAATCTTAAGAAACGTAATTTCTTAAATCTCTAAAATGACAAACACAATTAAAATTTAATAGACGAGTCCAACCAACCATTCATCCATCTATCTATTGCATGTAATTTCTATTTTGAATTTGATGCATTGAAAATGAAATCATTTGTTTGTATTCCATCACCACCCCACCCTACCCCATTTGTAATATTCAATTTCATGCATACGTTCGTTTAGTCCCTCATCTAATCATATCAATACATCTTATGTATCGAAAAGTGTATTGAGTATTAAGAATGCCTAAATGCAATAAAAGGGGGCGAAAAAGCAAAGGGTGGCATGTTTGTTAAAGAATTTCAAAACACTTCAATTACATACATTTGAAAAGGGGCTGTTTTAAATATTATCAATAATAACAATAGCAAATATCTACAAGAACTATTTGGGAATTGACTTTTGTCAGAAAGTAGCATTGTGTAGCGTTTGTTGCTACAAACTATGAGCAGTAGTAGTAGATATTGTATAATTAACAAATTGACAATAAAAAATTGATGAAATCTCAAAATTATCAAAGAATGTAATTGAGTTTTGTATTAAAACTTTTATTGTGAAGAAATATTTATTAAGGCGACTCATTCCTTATGAAAGGAAAAAAAAGTGTTTCTGTTAATCACTTCAAAATAGACCTTGTTACGTTTTATAACGTTCCTCAAAATATTACGGTTCCACTGATGACTGTTCGTGAGCCGGAGCATTTTTATAAAATGTATTTTTTTTTTGTATTTTGAATATTTTTGTATTTTATATATATTTTATGTATCTTATATATAAATAAGATGTATTTTACACAAATTTTAAAATGATTTCAATCAAATGTTTTTTATATTGACTGCAAATCAAAAACGCCAATTGCTTTAAGTTGTTTCTAATTTCTCAAAAAATATTCTTTTGATATATTTTTAAATTAAAAAAAAAAAAAATAATAATAATCAAGACAAATAAATCTTTTTAAAATCTTTTCAACTTAATACCGACCAGCAGCTACTTTCAGTAATCTCTTTATATGGATACTGTTACGAATATTGAATGTGGATGTATGTATGCATATATGTATGTATGTAAGTATGCATGTATGTATGTATGTATGTATGTATGTATGTTTTTAAATGTAGTTGTTGTTTAAAAATATGCAGGTATATTTTTGTAAATTAATTCACAGACATTTTCTATTTGTTAAGTATAAACAGAGATGGAAAATTCATTCTTTCTGAATTAAAAAGAAAAAATATAAAGATAATTTATGTGGACTTTTGGCAAAACAACTTAACGGAAATTTGTTGTAGTAGTTTTTTTTTAGTCGTGTATGGCCAGTTGAGATTGGTTATGTAAATTGAAGGTGAATACATTTTTTATTTATTAAAAAATTAAAATTTTCACAAAAGCTAAAAAACTATTTAAAAAATAAAAAATTTCTATGGAAATGTAAAATATCTCCCAAACAAATACTGGTAATAAAATACCGATTAGTGCAAACGATGCGTATTTAATATGGCAATTTAATGATTAAATAATCTTGAAATTGTCTTGGGGAAAAACTATAAGACATATTAATTGGTTACCACGCTCTTTTAAGAATTCTTTTTTTTTTAATTTTTAATATACAAATCTATGGACTTCGGAAAAACATTTTAAGTCGAAATATGTTTTTCCGAAGTCCATAGATTTGTATATTAAAAATTAAAAAAAAAGAATTCTTAAAAGAGCGTGGTAACCAATTAATATGTCTTATAGTTTTTCCCCAAGCATGTGTTTTTCATGAGCCTAATTTCGTTTCAATTGGTTCAATAGTTCACAAATAGAGTTTGAAAGGTGTGAATTAATTTAGTAGTTAACTAAAAGGAAAAAAATTGAAAATAATTTCTATAAAATAAGGGGTAGCATCTGGTTTAGTCCTAGAGTATCCTATATTTCTTCTAATATAATATACAATCATCGTCCCAAGTTAAATGTTTTATATGTTCAAAAATTTAGGTTTAACTGTATGACAATGTATAAAAGAGGGCTAAATGGGAGAGGGGCTTCCAATAAAGACACAGTTTAGTATAGAATTTTTATATAATCCACTTCATTTGTTATGTGAAAAATAACTTTCCTAAAAAAAGGGGCGTAAAATGTAATCGTAGCATGTTCAAAAATAGATTGTAAATAATATTGTAAAACGTGCTTTTATTACTTCTGTAAAAAATTATGTTGATTCGATGTTTCATGAAAAATTTGATTTTACACCTAAAAATATTTTTTTTACCAATTCGGATTTCAAAAAAAAAAAAATATTATTTCGAAAAATCTTAGTGTTACTGTCCTCTTTTTGTAAAAAAAAAAAAAAAAACAAATTTGTCATTAAGAAGTAGCATTTTTGGAAATATTAAGTTTATTAAAATTTGCTATTTTCTTTTCTTTAAAATTTAAATTTTTCCATTCCTGGTATGCTACCAACAACTACACAATATGTACTTGTTTTTTTTTTTTGTATTATTGTTTTTAGTTTCATTTTTGTTTGTTGCTGTTTATTTTTTATTATTTTTTAATATTATAGCGCGACGTGTTTAAAGTTGCTCGACAGACTGACAAGGTATTTTTTGATGACGAATCTCCTCGAAATTGTAACCGTAACTTTGAAGAATGTAGAAAAAAACAATGTGCGAATATTATTTTTTCTTTTTCAAAGTTGTTGTTTTTATGAATTTATAAAAAATTTTTATGTAGAAACAATTGCTTTAATTTAATAAACATGTGAAAGTATATGATGAACTAAGTAATAAAACAATCCAAATGAATACATATAAAGTTGGAACAAAATAATAAAAGTTATACTTAAATACATATTTTACTTGCTTATTTTATTAAAATTGCATTGCTATAGAATTTTGTTACTCACTGTATAAACATCGAAATGTAGTATGTTTTGTGAATTACAAGTATATTATATTGAAGAAAAATTGTTACTGCTGCTGCTGTTTCTTTTTTTTTTTTTAGAATAATTCTATTGACATTATAATAGCAATGACCATGATTAAAAACACGTTGCATTGTTGAATTAAAATTTTATTAGTTTTTTTTTTAATTTTACAATTTTTAATTAAATTTCAGCGGTTATGAGAAAATTTATTTGTTATTGAATGAAATTTAATTGATCTTCTTCGCTTAGCGGTTGGAAAATTATAAAAAATAAAATAAGCTTTTAATAGTCGAAAAATATTTTTTTATTTTTATAAAAATTTAAATTTTATTAATAATATTCTTTCCACATTTTTAAAATTAAAAATTAAAACTTTTGCTTTGCTGCTATTTTGATTACAATCATAACTAGCTTAAAAAAATGAGTTAGTTTCTACTTTATTTTTAAATTAATTTTAATAAAATATTTAAGTTTAAAGTTTTATTTTTAATATTTAAAAATAACAATCCAAGTTAAATCTTTATAGTTTTGATAATAAAAGTGAGGGCTTTAAAATGTTTGTTTTTTAGTTTCAAAACTTTAATGAAGTCTTACTTCATTGAAACGAGTATTTTTCAATAAATTTATCATATAAATATAAATAGTATTTATAAAGATCGTTGTAACTATTATTTGTGTTAAGATAATTAAAACTATATACCCTTACATGGATATTTTTTTCTCATAATATTTTGTTGTTTATTATGTCATACGCGTGCTACATACATTTAAAACATTTTTCCCCATTAAGATTTGTTTTATTCGAATTTTGAGTTGAGCATGTGAATCTTATAATTTGGTTTTATTTTGTTTTATTTTTTTTTATATTGTACGTTACATTTTATGAATAATGAAATGTACTTTGAAGAGTGTTACGGGTTACAGTAGTTTAACAAAAAGAAGTGACTTTCTTTTTTAAGTTGTTGATATGTATGTACATTTATATAACAAATTTCTTAGGTAACTTTAATTTATTTATTTAATTGTTTTTTTTTCTCTCTTTGTTAGCTTCTCATACAATTAAATCCATTAGTTTCGTTTTAATTATGTTGGTGTTGTGTTTTGTTTTCAAACAAAAACATATTTTTATGGAATATTTTGCATATTTTCCGTATCATTTCCTATTTCCCCTTTATATATATATCAAGTTGGTCGCACCCAGTGTTGCATACAACTTGTTGCACTTATTGTAGTAGCTAACACACTTGAAGCACGCACACCCTTTATGTCTATAACATGTTTGCATTCATGTTTTCAATATATAATTATTCATTGACCCATAACATTGGTTTTATTTTAATTTATTTTTTTATATTTTGCTGCCTTTTCTGTCTGTTGCATTAAGTTCTTATTCTGGTTGCTTTGTTTTTAATGTGTACCTTTTGATTTTGGCTTTTATTTATTTCACTTCCGTTTAATTATGAATTGTAATTATAATTTTAGGTTTGATTTGTGGCTCGCTTGGTGATTGAATAGATTTTGTATACGCCTTAAATATCATTTCATTTGAATTAAATTTTTATTTCTTTTATATTAACACAACCACTTTAGATTTTTTTTACATTCATAGAAAGCGCTAAATAATTATATTTTTGTTCCCAATATGTGGCTAAAAATCAATAAAAAAATTAACATTTTCCAAGGAAATTTCAAACACTTTACAAATTAAAAACGTAAATGAAAATTGAAACAATTTTGTTTGAGGCTTCTTGATTTTAGTTCAGTTGAAAAAATAGAAGTTTTAATATTTAGGAAATTATTCTTAAATATTATGAAGTGAAATCAATGAATACAAATGTTTATATTTATGTACGAACTTTCGTCGTATGTATGGAAAAACTAAAAAAAAAAAAAATTGTAGTTATTCAATAAAAAACCGATTGAAGCCAAAAACCATAGAAAACTAGAAGTCCAACCTGCTCTAAAAAAAAACCTAACTCAGCTGAACTTTTTGAATGTGTTTGCAGAATTTTCTTCAGAACTAATTTATACGTGTGAAGAAAGTAATTATTATTATTATTTTTTTGCTGAGCGAATTAAAAGAGTTGCACTTCTAGTTGTTTTCTATGTCAAAAACTACTAGTTTTTGTTTGGTAAACTGCATATTAAGTTGCTGCTTTGTATTTTAATATTAAAAATTTATCTTATTTAACGCAGTTAAATAATTTCTTTTCGTTTTTTTTTTTTCTTATATATCGCTATTTTTGGTTTTATAAGTTTATTCATCAAAATTGATTTAAATATATTTAGTTAATAGATTTAAATCAGTGACATATTCTATAAATAACTTTAAATTTACATAACTTATTTGAAAACTTCAAAAAAAAAAAAAAAAAAAACAATAATGCACAAATAATTTTTATTAATTTACAGCGGTAGTAAAAACATTTGGATCTGAAACCACTTTGTTTTAAAAATATTATTCAAAATAATTTAATGGTTTTGTATTTTGTTCAATAACCATGGATTTTAATCACTTGCGATCTTCTCTTAGGAGATATTGAGGCTATAAGATTTTTAATATAGGTCGGAATTGCCGTTTTTACGCTTTGTAATCATGCATTATATTTATTCATTTTTCTTTCCTTCAATCTTTTAAAATCCTCGACGTATGTTTGGTATCGTTATCTTGGAAAAATATCCCTGAAAGTTGCTTTTCCCATGCAGCGTATAGAGCATTTCCGGGATAATTCGACCAATATTAAAATGAGATTTTTGATTGTTTCTGACACATAAGGTTTTTCGTGCCTCTGAAACTTATGATTTTATATTATCCTTCCCTTTTTACAATTGAAAGACTGTGATTTTAGTTTTGGCTTCACTGAGAACAGATTTTTCGATGTGGATATTGTTACTATTCGACAATTTGTTGATTTGGTAACACAATATTTGATAGAAGTTAATTTGTTCGAAATCCGTGATGACAATCATTTATTATTTTACCCTACACTACCATCTTTAATTGTAACCTTAGAAACACTATCTGAGTCGATTTAACGATGTCCGTCCATCTTGCTGGCTGTCCGTTCATGTAAATCTTGTGAACAAAGTACAGGCCGCAATTTCTCGATAAAATTTGGTTACGACCGGTTCATTATTTCACCTAGCCTCCATTCAAATGTCCTCCTGGAATACCTTAAATATAGGAATATTTTAATCAAATTCGACACAAATAAGTTTTAAATAAGTAAATATCTATGCAACAAATTGCATGAAGAACGGTCCATAATTAATCATAACTCCCTTTTCGGGAAATCACATTAACGTGAATAAATCTCATTCAAACATTAATTATTATATTTGACACAGACAAATTTTATATGAGTAGAAAGGAAACCAAGAACTTATATGAATATCTTCCATAATTTGATATAGTTCCCATATGAGGCCCATTTCCGTCAGTTATCCTGAAGTGCATAAATGTAAGTACAAACATAATTTTATACATGCTTAGGTATAATTAGGAAAAATAAGTTTGACGCAATAGTGTGGGGCATAGAAAAGCTTTAATTAGAAAAGTGCAAATGTTTTGAAATCTTTAATTTCGACCACCTTATAAAATTTAGTTTTCTGTTGCTATAAGTTAACGGTATGATTTGTTTTTAGTTTATTAATAAAAAAGTAACTTTAAAAACACCAAAAAACTAGATATAGAAATATTTGGAGAAAAAAAAATTAAATTTTATCTCAGTCCTAAATGTTTTCATCATTACTGTATGTTTATAAAAAAGTTTAACAAACTATATTCATATAAAAAGTTTAATAATATTTTTTAATTACATACAATTTATCTGAAATTATGTTAATTTTTAATACGAAACACCTGAAATTGAGACTGAAATATAATTTTTTTTTATTAAAACATTAATTTCCCTTATAAAAAAATCTAAAAACATAAAATTTAAATATTTTCTATTAGTTTTATTGTTTTCGAACATTTACACATTTTTTTTAATAAGTTTTTTTTTTGAAACGTTCGTTTTGTTTAGAATATAATAATTTCCTAAAGAGAAAAGTTCGACCTAATTTTAAATATGCATTATTTTCTTGTTCTCTTTTTTTATTCTAAAACGTAATTTGTATGCTTATCAGGTGTGCCCATTGAATTTAGTGTCCGTCATATTGTACTCCCGTAACGTATAAACGCCTCCCATGTCTATATTACTAATTTGGAAATATATTTTTTTTTAAATTTAACAAAAATGTTTTTCCATATTTCACCCGTATGTTAACAAAAACATTTTGAAAATGATTAAAAAATACGCACTAAGACAAAAATTGTTGTTATAAAAATAAACTGGCGCGTAAACAGTGAGTTGTCATGATAAGTAATGGTGACTACTTATCAATCTTTTAACGGCCCTAAATGTATTTGCAACTTAATATATATTTCTATTTAGTTAATTGAGGGTTTTGTATTGAATTTAAAATTTGCATAAATAATACTATTATTGCCCCAAGATGATTCATCATAATTGGCAGTATTTCCTTTGCTTCAAACATACGCATATTCATTCATTCTGAGAATTTAACAAAACATTAAGTAGTGAGCAACAGCAACAGTAGAATATTGCTAAAACGAAAGTTTTATTAGAGTTTATAATTTTTTAAATTTGTGTCTTATAAAAATAAAGTGTGAATGATCTTCATATGAACTCTAAGGCAAAGAATGATCAAAAAGCTCTTCAATAATAAAAATAAAAAAATATTTTCAATATTTTGTATTAGCCTGGAAAACATACGTTATTGCTAACTTTTCTCATGTTCCAAAGTACGAGTTTTGTATATCGAATATGACCATTTTACAAATTTACAAAACAATTTGCCGTATATCAAGTTTACTCAAAATGCGAAAGATATGTGATTGTTTTGTTTCTTTAGTCTGAATAAACTCAAACAATCATAACAAAGAGTGTCATAAAAAGTCATTGATGACACTCGTGATATGCAGCAGTGTTTTTAAAATTTTCTGACCAGATGTAGAATTGCGAATGTTATGTTAGTCCTACAGAGTATTAGTTATTAAAACTACCCAGAATTTTTGAAATTTGGTAAAGGAATTGGATTCCGGTTAAAAGCGAATTTAATTTTAGATTCTTAAAGAGAGATATCGCGAAAAATTTCGTAAAAGTACTTTTACCCTTTTTTCAGAAGTCATACCTAAAAAATAAAAATAATAATTTAGTCAGGAATTAATTTTTATATAAAATGATATATCAGAAAAATCTGGAGAAGAAATACTACAAGTAGTTGATTTAGTTTTAATCCTTACTTTTTCCATTCATCTTTTATTAAAAAAAAAGAAACGTTATATTTTATTTGAACGCAAACCCCATGAATATGAAATATCAGTCTCAGCAAAAAAATTGTTTCAAAAGAAATTATTTTAACAATGTTTTATCATTGGAAGGAAGTAATTTCTTTATTTCTCTTCTTAAAGGTTTTTTTTTATAAAAGTAAAATAAACTTTGTCAATAAAAATACTTTTAAACTGGTCAAAATATTTATTATTTTGTTTGCGATCCTACAGTCTGAAATTCCACTTTTTTCTTTTCAAAAATCATGAACTCTTTATACTTTTGATGACCCAAAAAAATGCATTGAATCGTTTTATAAGGCTGTTATAGTTTTTGTGATTTTTCGTTCAATTTCCATTTTAAGAAAAAATAATTATGCTATTACAACAAAATGGCAAATTTAAACCCTAATGTGTATATCAATTTTTTCATGCGCACTCCTTATCTTATTTTTTTAACAATGAAGATTAATAAAATATTATTTGAATTAAAGAGCTTCACTTTAGCCACATAATACTGTATATTTACATTTTACATTATTAGTCCTATCGATAATTTCTTATTGTGTTCCATTTGGTGATGTGTACGAATATGGCATTTATTTATATGGATTTATGATTGTTTTTGATGGAATGTAAGATATAAACAAATGTTTTATTTATTTGAATAATTTTATTATAATCTTATGAAATGCCAGTTACATAAATACAAGATTAATTTATTTTTCAAATATTAATATAATATGATATAATTTAGACCACTTAAAAAAATTTCATGCAAACAGGAAAATTTTCTTTGATTTCTTTTCTACAACTGCATGCAACTATAAATGATTTCTTGTACCTGGAAGTAAACGTTTTTAACTAAACTTTATAAATATGATTTAAAAATTATCAAAAATAATGAAAAACCAAAAAATGTATAAAGACACGCCTCAATTGAAACGTTTTTATATTGACTAAGCTTAGGTTAATGACCCAAGGAAAGTAATATGTTGCCAGTTGCATAAGCAAACGTAGTTTGTACTTTTTTTAATTTGATCAAAATGAACAGTTTTTATTTGTTTTCAAAAAAAAAAAAAAAAAAAAAAATTAAATTAAAAAAAACATTGCGATTTTTTATGATGTGGAGGTCTTCTTGTTATTTACTTTGACATACGATGATGATACATATATACACACAAAATTAAATATATTTTTTCCCGTTTGATTTTTATAAACAGTTGTTTTTTTTTTTAATAAAATTTATGATTATAAAGACTTCATAATTCTCAGTGTGTGGTGTAGCATCTTTGTAGAAAACAAATTTACACTCTATGTTACCTTTAGCTAAACAGAAGATATTTCTGCATGTTTGCTACAAACAAATAAAATTAATTAATATGTTGGTAACTAAAGAAATGTAAAATTACTTTCTGACGATGTAAAGATATTCATTTATTTTATAAAAAATAAAAAAAAATCTAACCTAATTTAATTTTCTACAAAAATATATAATTATTTAACAATTTGTTATTAACTAATTGAAATGTAAAACTACTTTCTGATAATGTAAAATACATTTTGTAAATATGTATAGATTTTTATAGGGTCGTATTTGCCTGAATTATATATTTACACATTTTTATTGTATTTGTTGTGGTGTCACGATTGGCGTTGATGAATTTCTTTAATGCTTCATCTTAAAGAAATGTAAAATTACTTTCTGGCGATGTAAAGATATTCATTTATTTTATAAAAAATAAAAAAAAAATCTAATCTAATTTAATTTTCTACAAAAATATATAATTATTTAACAATTTGTTATTAACTAATTGAAATGTAAAATTACTTTCTGATAATGTAAAATACATTTTGTAAATATGTATAGATTTTTATAGGGTCGTATTTGCCTGAATTATATATTTACACATTTTTATTGTATTTGTTGTGGTGTCACGATTGGCGTTGATGAATTTCTTAATGCTTCATCTTAAGCTTGATCTGTTGTTGCTTAAAGTGCAAGTAGTGTGCGATAAATTTAGTGAACTTTATTATAATATAAAAAGTATTAAGAACGGTTCTTTCATTTAAGGAAAAAAATATATAATAAATAAAATAAAATGATTAATTTAATTTCTTCAACAATATTTCAGAAATTTTTAAAAAATTGCTATATTTATTGTAAATTTAAAAAGAATTTGCTATTTAGAGTTTTTTTGTGCTTTATAGTAAAAATTTCAAAATTTTTCTATTTATAGTTGCTATTTATATTAATTTTGCTATTGCTATATATAGGAAAATTTTCATTTAATTTTTGATAAATTTTTCACAATTTGTTATTTACAGGAAGCTTTTTACAATTTGCTATGTGTAGGAAATTTTTCTAAAATTTGATATTTATAGGAAATTACCGATACATTTGCTATTTATAGGAAATTTGCGATAAATTTGCTATTTATGGGAATATTTTTTAACTTTTATATTATATTTATAGGAAAATCAGGTACAAATTATTAATTAAAACTGCAAGAAATTTGGAAATTTTATTTGAATATCCAATATTTACCTTTATATGTAATTTAAGATTTAAATGCGACCCACGTACATATAGATAAGGAGTACATTTGTGTTTTCCACTTGTGATATATATATATATATATATATATATATATATATTAACATATGTAAATTGAATGTGGCATTTAAAATTATAATGTTGCTGATGATGCTTTGTCATCAGCTGCATCATCATCATTGTCTGCCTGCCTTCTGCCACATCTTGAAAATACTAAAGAAAGAAAATACAATTCTTAATGCAGAGAAAGCTAAAAATGTTGAATTTTTCAGCAACAAATCTGTATTGTATTCACTTCAATGAGCTAAGCATAACAACACAATAAAGCCCCAAACATGCCACAAATTAACTAAATCATCATACTAAGTCGAAATCCAAAAAGACGTCAGCTAGACAGCCGGAGTAAGCGGATGTTTCATTAAAATAAAATTAAACTAAAGAAAAAAATACATACTAATAAGTATATTTATTTAAATACATAAAAATATAGAAACTATTTCATGTTTAATTGTGTATTAATTTCAAAAATTAGTTAATTTTTTTCCTTTTTTCTGTTTCATTTGTTGGTAGAGGAAGTCGTCTTACATGATAAAAAAATAATATTTTTATATATGTAATTCTTGTAATTTATATATTTAAAGTTTTATTTACATATGTTTATAATTATAACCACTAAATAAGTAAAACGCAATTTCGTAAATAGTTTTGTAAAACTGATGTGATTTTTTTGTTATCATATTCTTTATATTCTGTTAATCTAAAATATGAAGGTTTGTTTTGTAAAAGGGTTTATATGATCATCGGAATATATAATTAAATAAATCAGAGTTACTTTGTATTAAAAACAATTATCAATGGTTTTTTTAACACATGCAAAGGTTATTTTGTTGTTAAACCTTGTACTTTATTTGAACTTTTTTTTTTTTTTTTTTTTTTTTTTGCAAATTAAACACATTCTCTCACTAGTGCATTTCCGTTAACTGATTTATTTGTTGATATATTCCTGTTTAATCTGTATTTTCTTTTATGTAAAGAGTGCGCACGAAAAAATTGTTGCACACTTTAGGGGTTATAACTTTTACTATATTTTAAAAAGTGAGTACCTTAAAAAATATTAAGTGTTCGTGATCAACAAGGCAACCAAAAATATGCAAAAACATATTTTTCCTGCGCTTCAAATGTATCAAATTCTTAATTATTTATTTATATTTATTTCAGACAATTTTAAAAATTTTGCCATCAATTTGTTATAGCTTATTTTTATATATTTTGGGCTTCACATCATATTTTGTCATGTTTTCATAGAAAATTTTTATTTTGAAGCATATTTTAGCAATTTAAGTGGCATGTTTTTATATATTTTATACTTAGGAGCATAGTTTTCATATATTACACTGAAAAGAATAATTTTGCATATTTTACACTTAAGAGAAAAATTTTTACCCAATCGAAATTTTTACATAATTTTTCATTAGTGATAAATATATATGTATTTTATAAATTGATAGAAATTTTGTAATCTTCTGATACAATGTATAAGATTTGATAGTTTTTAAATGCAAATTTTTTGTAAGTTTTAAGCTTAAGTTAAGCAATTTTTAATAAAAATTAAGCTAATTTTAACATGTATTTAAAATTTAGTCAGAAAAAATATATATAAGAAGATATTTTTGAATTTTCTGGCCATATTACCCGAATATAAGGACATTTTTATGCCCATAAAACATTTTTTAATCATATTTTTGGTTGACCTGATCATTTAGGAAAAGTAACTTGATAGCCGGAAAAAAGTAGATTTTTAGGCTGTAGGACCATGGATAAAATAATACGAATTTTAAGAGAAAATTCCTGTGGAAGAAAAGTGGCTTGTTCATTAAATTATTCCGAATCTTTAATCAGAAAAGTAAAAAAAGCAAAAGAAAGGACTAAAATTATTGAAATACATTTCTTTCATAATTACAAATACTTTATAATGGACGATAAATCTTACGTACTGGTGGACTTTTTATAACTTTCTGGTCACGAAGTCTAGGAAATCTATTATGTGAAATACTCGTATATCATAAAAATATTGTGCAAAATACACGAAATGATCAAAAAAAATTTTTATCTGAAGAGCCATTTGTACACGTGGGGAAAGAAAAACTTGATTCGTAACAAATGGCTTCATTAACTGAAATATGTATACGTGAAAGAGTGTATTCTGAAAAGATTTCTTTCTATCACTAAAAAACACAAAGTATCATAATTTTTCGGATCTCGCATTTTGTCATTACAGCAAAAATGCGATTGAACAAGTTTGGTTGATATGTACCAAAAGGAGGTTAAACCATCAAATTGTTCAGAACTGTTTTAATTTTAAAGGTAATAGGTTTTAGTAAAAAATATTTAAAGAACTCTAAAGGCTCAACAAAAAATATAATAGATAAAAAAGTTAACTCATTTCAACAAAAAGTAAGAGCTCTTATGACAGGTATTCCAAAAAATATTAATAAATATTAAAAGCTAATAAAAAATGAATCTTTCTTTAAATTTAAAATTTGAATATAATAGTATTAATAAAAACAAAATTTAGAAAAAATCAACCTTGGGTTTCACTTTTATAAGCAGATTTGCATGCAATAATTTTTTCGTGGGCACTCCTTATAAAATTTTATAATTTGTTGTTATTTTGCTAAATTATTAGCATTTCCGTCAATTACCATAAACGTTGATTTGTGTTCCCAACATTCACTGAGTTTTTTTTTTATCAAAAAGAGAAACACGATGAAAAATATACATTTAAAAATATCACTCTATTTAGATTAAATTTGACACCTTTTATTAAAAAAAAGACCACAAGAAGTGGAAAACAATAATCAAAACAAAGAGAAATAGAGGAGAATTAAAACACCGGTTTAACTAAATTATGTACGTCAGTCATTTAGTTCAGTTCAGTATATATGTTTTTTAAATGGTTGTCATTGTTTTTTAGTATTGTTGTTAGTTGATTCTTAGTAGCTGTTATTAGTTTAACCTAAACCTAGTTTGTAGATAGTAGAAACTGTCTCGACAAATCTCGTCCCCTCCCAAACAACCCCTGGTTCTAAAAAAGCTAACAAAATCTGGGGGAAAAAACTAAATTATATATAATGACAGTTTCTGTGTTTTTTTATATTTATATTTGCCATATTTAAGGTTTTTTATAAATTTTTTTATTTTTTTTACTATTTTTTTTTTTTTTTTTTGCCATATAAAAGTTTGAGTTATTTTGCCTTTAAACAAAATGAATTTAAAATACAGTCATATTTAAGTATTTGTTTGTATTTTCACATTGTCGTTAATATTGCCAGTAGTACTACGAATAAATTCACTACTCTACTACTAAATAATACAAATATCTATTATTTATAATTTTCTATTGCTATTTTTTCTTTTCCAAAATAGTTGTATTGAGGCTGTTAAAAGATTAGGTTGTGTAAAAAAAAAAAGAAAAAATATTCTAAAGTGTTGAACAAGTTCTAATTATCTGTTTTTAAACAAATGTCGGTCTATCTGTAGAGAAAGTATATAATTATACAATAATATAATTTCTAATAATTATACACATTATATGGCAAGTAATTAATTTAATTTATGTATTTTATTTTAATTTTAGCAAAATGTAATTTCGATCAAGATGATAAACCTCATCGCTTGAATTTGGACGTTGGTGATTCAGTGGTCATATTAAAAGAAACCACACACTGGTATTATGGTTACAAACAAAGGTAAGAAAACTATTTTTTAATTAATTTTTATTGTGGTTTAAGATGAAACAAAAAGAAAAAAATAGGATTAAACAAATTATTATTAATGCTAATGTGTCTTTTTGAATTTGTAATATAATGTCAAAAGACCAGCTCTAATGTTTTTTACTAAACCAACCGCAATTTTAAAACAATAGAAAATTTAAATTTTAAAAGATTATGTTTAAAATTTAATGAGATTTAAAAATTTAACTGGTACCCGAAATTAAGTTTTAAATTTATTTCCTGTTTTTTTTATATAAATTGTCGAAATGAATTTTCTTTAATTCCCAGCAAAAAAAAAAAACGAACAATTGCTTCCAAAAAAGAACATTTTCATCATTTAAAAATTAGAAATAAGTGCATAATTTGGATGTTATTAATAACTACTTCCAAAAAAGTGAAAATAAAAAAAGTAGTGAATAATTTCTAAGAAAATTAAAATTTTTAAGTTAAAAAGTATTTTTATTATAAGGTGTGCGTTCAAATAAAACATAACATGTTTTTTTTTTAAGTTAGGATTAAAACTAAATGAACTACCTATAGAGTTTCTTCTCCAGATTTTTCTGATATATCATTTTATATAAAAATCAATTGCTAACTAGATTATTTTTAATTTTTTTAGGTATAACTTCTGAAATAATTTTAAAGCACTTTTAAGAAGTTTTTCGCGGTATCTCTATAAGAATTTTAGATTAATAATCAAAAATGAGCACTGTTGGGGCTTTCTGAAATTGGCTTTTAACTTAGATCCAATTCCTTAACAATTTCCAAAATTCTAGGTAGTTTAAATAACTAATATTCTATGCTTCTACTGTAACAACAAATTCTAAATCTGGCCAAAAAATGTTAAAAACACTGTTGCATGCGTGTCATCACTAGTGTCTTAAATGTCTTTTTATGACACTCTTTGTTACGATTTTTCGAGTTTATTCAGACTAAAGAGGCAAAACAATAGCATATATTGTTGAATTTTGAGTAAATTTGTCATACGACAAATTGTTTTGTAAATTTTTATTGTTTTTAGTTCAATACTATTCAGGAACAGTTTTTCGATTATTCGGTATACAAAACTTGTACCTTGTAACATGAGAAAAGTCAGCAATAACGTATGTTTTCCAGGCTTATACAAAATATTGAAAATATTTTTTTATTATTATTGCGGAGCTTTGATCATTCCTTGCCTTAGAGTTCTTTTCAGCTTTGTTATTATTTTTTTTTAGCTTTGATTGACCAAAGCTTATACGAAACTTTAACATGACTCATACTTGATTTAGAAGAAATAAACACAACGTGCTATTACGCGGCCGAACATGTTTGGCATAGCTTTTAGGAGCTCCTCTACTTTTTCTTCTTGGAATTCATACTTGTGACTTTTTCTTTTCTGAACCAAGTTTCATCTCATTCTTTAGGTCTTTGATAAGCTTTTTTTTATTACCCTAAAAGTATGCGAACAAACGACCGGATTTCAATAGCTCGATCTGCTATTAAATCTGACAAGTCTCTAGAAGATATGGTAATCAAGAGAGATATTTAAAATTAACGGTTTTATTTTAAAAACTTTTATAAACATAGTTTAAGAGATGAATTTCAAACCATTCATAAAAAATAACATATTACCAATGATAACCATGGATTAAAAAAGAACTTCTGCTGCTCCTTTTCAGTATTAAGTACTTCCTTCCTATGGCAACACAATGTTAAAATCATGACCTTTTTAGATCTTATTTTGCTGGGTTGTTACAAATTTATAATTTTTATGGAACCCTTAAAATTTGTTTATCGCAATTAAATGTATAAATACGACGAACAAATGACAATATTTTATTTAAAATAAAAAATTTTATTTTATTTAATATAAAAAATATATCATAAAATATTCATTATAAGATATGATTGAGTGCAATCCGCATTCCAAACCTAAGATTCATTAGAAAGATTTTTAAAACATTTTGTATATGAATTCATGGTGTTTATTTTATTGGTTTAAATTTCATGGAGCTACACTTCTTCCTTATTTTTTAACAAGATATACATATGAATGTGTGGTATGTGGATGCAACAGTTAATAAATAAATCTGCTGCACACATATGTAAACATTTCAAAAAATAAAAGTTATTTACTCATATGTTTCTATATATATACTTTTTTTTCTTTGTAAATATAGTATTATAGTTTTTGTTTTTATTCCTAACAACTCTTATGTATCGCCTTTAATATTCCTTGAATACTAATGTGCCCTTGTGATTTAGTTCTTAAGAGATGAAGAAAGTTAAAGACTTGTTGCAAACATTTGCTTAATATCTATCTATAAACATGAATGTATAAGAAATTATGATAACACCACTCTACATATTTTAAATATATGCCATAAAAGAACCTTTCGAATAAGGAATGCGCACGAAAAAATTTTTGGATATAATTCTGCTTTTAAAAATAAAACAAAAAAGTAAATTTTTTTTGTAAATTTATTGTTATTAAAGACTGTAAAATTCAAGTTTTAAACGTAAAAGAAAAAATGTATGTTTAATAAAATATTTAATCTTTTCTATGATACCTTTAATTTTTTATTTTATTTTTATTTTTTTTTTTGCCGAAATTTTTTAATTTATTAAAATAATAACAAATTATAAAATCATATAAGGAGTATACAGAAAAAATTAGTGCATGCAAATCTTCTTATAAAAATGAAACAAATGGATGAATTTGTTTAAATTTTGTTTTTATTTTATTAAAGACTGTTAAAAAAAAATATAAATTTTGTATTATTTTTTAATAAAATATTTTGTATTTTTTGAAATACTTGTCTAAGAGCTTCATTTTTTTGTTGAAAAAATAAATCTCTTTTCTTTAAACTCTATATTTTTTATGAGCCTTTGGTGTTCTTTACTAAGGTAATTTTGATTTTTTATACGATATTTATTTGCTACATTTCCTATAACATAACATCTATGATATAGATTTTAACTCAGTATATACATTATATCGTCCTTTAGACAGCATTCATAATTTTAAAAGAAATTCATCTCAATAATTTCGTCCTCTCTTTTGTCCCACATTTTTTCTAACGTTCTTATCAGGAACTTTTTGTACTTTATGAGTTTTAATTTCAAGTTTTGTTTTTAGCTTTTCTGACAAAAGATTCAGATCAATTTAATGAATGATCTGGTTTCCTTCCAGAGATGTAGGAATTTTCTTTTAAAATTCGGGTTTAATTTATATACTCCTCCAAAAAAGACTTTATTTTGATTAGAAACTACTAAAAAATATATATCTTTGAGCTTAAAAATATTCATTGTATTTGGAAATTCGAAATTTTCTATCCTTAAGATGAAAATAATTGCGGAATTGGATTTGAAAAACGTTTTTGGTAGTAAAAAGAAAAATTATCTAATTTCAAATTATATATAAAATTCTTTTGAATCCAAAATGTGGTATTTTTTTTTGCTCTTAAGCGTAAAATATGCTCTTTAGTTTACATATGCAAAGTTCTGCTCATAAGTATAAAATAAAATAATAATAAATATAAAATATGCAAAAATATGTCATGAAAATATGATAATATGATAAAATAATCTCTTAGTCCCAAAATATGCAAATCTGTTAGGACCAAAATATGCTACAACAAATAGATGCCAAAATTCTTTAAATTTTCTAAAACAGATAAATAACTAACAGTTCAATTCATTTGAAGCACAGAAAAAATATGGTATTGCATATTTTTGGTTGCCCTGGTTATAAGTCTCACCATTTTTTTGTGCACACTTCTTATATCTTAAATGTTTTTAAATGTGTTAAAAAAAACTTTTATTTACGAGATTTTTTTATTTATTTATTTATTTATTATTATTTTTTTTTTTTTTTTTGCACAAAATTATCAAGCCTCATTGAGGTTGCACGAGAATTTAAAACTATCCATACAGCTATCGTACTTACGAATAAAAGCCGTCTATAAATCTTGTAAATAAAATTCATCCATTAAGGAGCTGATTTTGCAAAACGAAATGAAAATTCGTTTCGACAATTTTATTTGTTGTTTTCAAAATAAAAACTTCAAAATTCATGCTAATCTAAAATAGTTATAAAAATAGTTGTTTTTCCATTTATATTAAGTTCTTTATAAAATCTCAACTTACCATGCCTGATCTGATTGAAAATGTCTTATTATTAACAAACTTTATCATTCTTTATGTCATAAAATAAAATTTTTATCAGTAATTTTAGTGACCATTTTGTTTTTGTTGACTTTCTTAGTGCAATTGAGTAAACGAATCAATGGTAAAATATGTGTGTATGAGTATGTACTTACATATATGTTTAGCTTTGTTTGATGGTATTTGAGAAAGAAATGTACATACAATCGTAAGTGTTGACCCTTGGATATTATTGTCTGTCTGTTTGTTAGTCTCGTTGTGTTTGTCCTTCCGTCTGTGGTACTGTTCGATTGTTGTGTAAGATTTAACAAACAGACACTTAAGTTCAATTCTTTATCAGTTCCTTGGGAAAACACAGTAGTTTCTCCCTTATGTTTGATTGTTTGGCCTTTGTAAATAAAATATTAAATCCAAATAAATAAAAAAGAATTTCTCCAATTAAATGCATGATTCTTTTTAATATTAAACTTTATTATTTTCAACAATCCACTTATTTGTTTAAAAACTCTCACATATTTAAAATAAAAAAAATAAATAAATAAAAAACTGACCTTTTTTTCATATTTTTGCTGACCCATAAATCATTTTATTTTATATATTCCGTCTTACATTCTCTTCTTTTAATTTTAACCTTCTCTTGATGAATCTTTTTTTTTTTTATTATTTCAACATTAATAAAATAAAAAGACTGTTTTAAAATATATTATTTTTTTTTCTTTAGTTTAAACTGATAAGAATTTGTTTGTGGTATAAATAATATTGTAGATTCTTTTTATTTGGTAAAATTTCTTGTTTATATTTCTCTCACGACTTATAATATTTTAAGTGTTTTTTTATTATTTTTCTTGTTCGAGTTTTAATAAAATTTTTCAGATGTTTAGCCCCGATCACTTGTAGGTATAACTGAAGCATAAAATTCTTTGCATTTATGGTATTTTAATTTTCATTTCCAGTAATATATTCTATTGTAAAAAGTAATAACTATTTTTGTATACATATTTAATTTTTTATTATACTACAAATCAATAAAGCATATATTAACTTTAAATTATTGATTTATAAATGAATTTATTCCACTTTATAAATAATTTTTATGACTATTTAGTTGATAAGAATTTAATGAAAATATTGCTCTCATAAGAATTATTCAAGCTTTTTATGTTAAGTGAGGTTAAGGTTAATTTTTAATACTTTTTATTAAAAATTCTTAATATTCTTTTGAAAATAAATAATAAAGAGAGTTTAATAAACTTTTATTTAATAATTAAATCAAGGTATTTAATTAAACCATTATGAACTGCTACAAAATTTGTTCTATAAATTGTTGGCTAAAAATATTAGCAAAAATGTATATATATTATTAAATTAAACAACAAACAATAAAAATATATTCTTAGATGTGAATAAAAATAAAAATCGTTAAATTCATAAGTCGTTATAAATAAATGCTTTAGGCCCGGATTTATACTGTTTCCTAAGTATATACTTAAGTGCAAACTTAATTAAGAAACATTTAAGTTAAAGCTCACACTTAAGTAATGCTTCGTTCTACAGTTTAAAACTTAAGTTAACAAGAAAATAAACAAAGAGCTTTTATGCATTTACAATATGGTGGTCTGAACTTTCCAAATATTTTTCTTTAACTAAAAAACATAGATATATTTTTTTATTTTAAAATGTTTTATATTAGTTATTTTAATTTTGCTTATGGTAATGCCAAAAATCATTATAAATATCAAACTTTCTTTTTTTGTGCAAAACATTTTTTGATGCCACCCAAATGTGGCACCAAAAATAAATAAAAAACCAACAATTAAAAAAAAAAATTAAATAACTTTAAAGATGTAAAGAAATCTTAAACTTATGGGCTGTAAAATTAAAAATGTTTTGATGCAAAATATATAACCACAAAGAAAATATAAATTTAGAGCGTATTTTGAAATCTTTTTAAAATTTAAAATAATTTTATTAGATTTTGTGTTTTCATTATTATTGTTATTATTATTATTATTATTATTATTATTATTATTGTTTTTATTTTGAATAAATATTTTTTAAGACAACAAACAATTTTCAGACTTAGGAAAAATTTAAGGGATCAATCATAAAACCAGTTTAAGAACTTATGTACGCTTTTGCCACTGAGGCCTTAATCTTTTTGAAATATATTTATTGAATAGTTTAAAATAAGTTATCAAATTATTTTTCCTAGAAAAAAAATTTTTTTTTGTACAATTTTGATAAATGACAACTTGTGGCCCTTTCTAAACAAGTAAAAAGAACTTTTTAAGCTTTTATATTCAAACAATATTCTTTCTTTTTTTCGTATTCATTCAATTATGGATTTCTTTTGTATTTAACTCGAAATCATTCACAATTAGTTTTCAATTAATAAAAAAAGACACAAATGGAAATAGGTTTAATTGAAGGTCAATTAACATGTGTTTAGTTGACATTAGTTTTTTTTATTTTTTTATTTGTGATCTTTTCTTGTCTCCCAGCAACAAAGTCATTTTATATTTAAATACTCTCTCCTACAAGAAAAAGAAAACTATGTCGAAATGGCTATTATATTAATTTACAAATTCTCATGCATTAATCTTTTTTCTCTCCCTCTTTTTCTAGAGATTTTTAAATTATCATATTTCCCTGTTCATTTAACTATTAATTGATATTACTAGGGCGACTAAAAATATGCAATACTAGTATTTACTAATAACTTGCTAGACTCCTGCATAGACGAGATATAAACTTGGTAGCTTTTTTACTTAGAAAAAACAAAATGTAATACCAAGAGTGAAAAAAATCCGTTAAATTAAAATAACTCCTAACTTCCGTGGGAACAGTTATAATATTAGTGTCTTCAGAAAATGAATAACAAACATCTCAATTGCACCTTTTAATGATACCAATTTCATGATTTCCAGATTTATATTAAAATAAGGAATATCTAAGGAGTGGGATATCGTATCACTTCGTAATTCTTTAAAACAGGGTATAAAAAAACTACAGAAGTATATATATCATCAAATTAAAAAATCGGATTTCATAAAATTTGAAACAATATTTTTTTTTTTTTTTGGGTAGAAAAAAAAACTATTTAAATTTTGTTCTTACAATTAACAGTTTAGGAGATGTATGAAGTAGCTTTTTTAGATGCTTTTACTCCCCAAGATTTCAAATTTCTAAAAATGTTGGGGCATTGTCTCGGCATTAAAAACAATAAACTTTTTGAATTTTGTAGTTAAAAAAATACCAAAAAGTAAATTAAAAAATAGATTTTTCAAAAAGTACCAAAGGCAAGTTTGATATATTTCTGATAAAGAAAGTTATTGTTTTAAATATATTTTTATGTTTTTCGTTTAGAAGATTCGTAGGGTGCCAACAAAGTACCAATTTTTACTTCTTAATTATTATATATTTGTAGTAAAAAAGTATGTGACTAATACGGCTTGTGGATTCTCACCCATATAAAACCATATTTCTTTAATTTCATGCTAGGTTAATTATTAAAAAAAATCCAAAGAGTAATATTAGAATAACAAAAAGTACCACAAAATATCTTTTATGGATTCTCATTCACTTGGATCATACATTTTCAATTTTATGTTTCTAGGTTGAATATTACAAAGAATTCAAGAAGTACTATTTGAAGAACGAAAATGTATTTATGGGTTCTAATTCACTTAGGACCATATATCTTTAATTTCATGTTTGTAGGTTCAATATTATAAAAAATTCAAAAAGTACTATTATAAGATGAGTATTATTATATAAGGTTTAATATTATAGAAAATTCAAAATATAACATTAGAAGAACGAAAAAGTAAAAAAAATCAAAAATTACCATTATAAGAAAAAAATTCCCGAAGAAGTACTACAAATTCCTCTCTTGTGAATTCTCATTCACTTAGGACCATATAACTTTAATTTCATGATTTTGGGTTCAATATTATAAAAATTAAAAAAGTGCCATTAGAAGAAGGAAAAAGTAGCACAAATCCCACCCCCTTGTGAATTCTTATCCACATAGGACCATGTATCTTTAATTTCATGCTTCTGGGTCAATTATTACAAAAAATTCAAAAAGTACCATTAGAAGAACGAAAAAGTTCCACAAATTCCCCGCTTGTGAATTCTTACTCACTTAAGACTGCATATATGTACTTAAGTTCATTTGCCTAGGTTTAGTATAATATAAAATTCATTATTGAGTTTGAATAAAACGTAATTTCCCACTTTCATCCCCATCATATATATATATATATATATATATATATATATATGATATATAAAGGTAAAAAAATATTTTATAAAAAAATGGTAAAATTTTTATCCCTTAAACGTTCGAATTTCAAGAAAGTACCAAATTCTAAAAAATTACATTGGTGACAAAAAAAGTACCAAAATACAGTTTTAGCCATTTTTCCCTAAAATTTTCAAAAACGTACCAGACACCTGTTTACTTATATTTTAATGAATTTTGTTTGTATCTATATTAGTTTAGGAGATATAAGGTTACCGATTTCACCCGTTTTAACCCCTAAACATTCGAATTTCCAAAAATTACGCCTTAGTGGATATATTTGGCTTGAGAACAACCTACGGTTCAGATTTCATCTCTCTAGCTTCAGGCATTTGGGCTGTGGGATGATGAATCAGTTAGTCACGTTACTCTTTTATATATATTATAATTTTTCCTGTGCTTCAAATGAACCGAACTGTTAGTTATTTATCCATTTTAAACAGTTTTAAATATTTTGGAATCGATTTGTTACAGCATATTTTGGTCCTACATCATATTTTGGGCTTAAAACCATATTTTGTCATATTTTCATGGATAACCTTTATTTTAAATAATATTTTAGCAATTTAAATGGCATATTTTACATATTTTATACTTAGGAGCATAATTTTGCATATATTAGACTAATTTTGAATATTTTGCACTCAAAAGATTTTTTCATGATTTGACAAGATCATTTTTATTTTTACTGTAAGATTTTAGAATATAGTTTTGATTGCCCTGGACATTTCACTATTAATAAAACATTGTACTTTTTGTGTGTTTTATTGCAGAAATAAAGAACAGCGTGGCATATTTCCCAAAACATACATTCATATATGCGATTATAAAATTGTCAATGGTGAATATTGCATACAACGCACTGAAATTGTAGAGGAAATAACAAAAGTTCTACTAGAATGGGGCAATATATTGAAACAATATTTTTTGGTAAGTACCACTATTCTATTTTTTTATTTTATTTCAAACACTCATTGCAAATGAAAACATTCATTCATTCATTCATCAACCACATCTGGTCGGTCCATCACAAAAAAAAATTTTTTTTTTTTTTTTGTATGAATAAATTGAATTTGAAATGGAATGATGGTTTACTAGTCATTCAGTATTAAATGACATATAAATATTTTACTACATGCTACTTACTCTACATTATTTTCATTATTAAAACAAGTAAGAAAGATACAGTCGGTCAAATCCGGACATATGAAGCCCTACACCATTGTGTATGTCCATCAGAATTCGTGGAAGGGTCTTATATTAGACATGTGGCCAGTTGTGGAACGATACTTTTACTAAGTGTAAAACAAAATATATGAATACAGAATATTACATTAATACTAATATTTATATGAATTTATGTACTTCAGTGTAATTCCTGAAAGTGGCTTATGGTAAATTATGGAGCGATCCTCATAAAATTTGTCACTGTGATTTCTACTCATATAAAACTTATTTGTGTCGAATATAAACTTCATACTAACATTTGTATGTGATTTATGCATGTTAAAATGATTTTCGGAAGAGGGGTTTATATGGGAGCTATGGTCAATTATGGACCGATCTTCATTTAAGGCATTTATGATCGTTAAACCCCTACTTCGGAAGGAAATTTGTATGGTGGCTAGGCGATATAATGGATCGATCATAAGCAATTTCAATAGGTTTCGTCCTTGTGCCAAAATAATTATTCGCTCCAAATTTCATAAATATATTTTTAAAATTGCGACCTGTACTTTTTGAACAAGGTTTACATGGACAGACAGCCAGCCAGACGGACTGACATCCTTCAATCGACTCAGAAAGTGATTCTAAGATTCTTCTGGGGTACGAAGATTTTCCCTGTGCATTACAGACATACCCCAATTATCTATGGTGGTGTAGGGTATAAATATTACATTTTCATTTTATACATAATGAAAAATTTAAGGTTTAAATAACTATTAAATTGTTTAATATTAATATCTCAATCAAAGTATTTAATTTTTTATATTATTAAGTTTACCTATTCGGGAAAATTTACGTAACCAAAATTTATATAGAATTAACAAAATACTTTAACTTTGTTTTCATCTTTAAACTTCCGAAATCAAATAGATTCGAATTAACTTACAGTAATTTTTTTAAATTTTTTAACTAATAATCAAGGCAACCAAAATTAATAATGAATAACTGTTAGTTCCCAGCAAAAACTTTGCTTTCCTGATAAGCTAGCAGGTATAATTGGAAACAAAAATAAACTACTTATTTTTTGCCCGAATAACTAGTTATTTTTGTTCGACTTGTTCACAAATTCATGTAGTTATTTTTTGACTCTAGGGGTACTCAAAAATATGTACCTAAACGAAAACAAAAATAAAAAAAAAAAAACAAAAAAATTTTGCCGTCAGTGAGACTCGAACTTGGACACACACTAACCATTTGTTTTTACTGACTAACGTCTTACTCAGTACACCATCTCGCACATAGCATCCTAAGCTATAAAAACTCTATTTAGTTTAAAGTATCTTTTTAGACATTTTGTTATAAAAAACTAACAGCTTCAGAATGGGGTTGAACCAACAACCTTCTGGTTATTAATCCGGCGCTCTAGCCAACTCATCCACGTGATTGCAGTATTACTGTGCTATTATATTATTGAGTACTTATTAATGTAATACAGAGTAGGCAAATAATAATGACGCCTCATTACCAAGAAACTATTTTAATAAGTAGTTGTTATTACCGAAAACCAAAAAGTTTTCAGACAATTCTAAGAATTTTGGCATTAATTTGTTATATTAATTCTAAGAATTTTGGCATTAACTTTCATAGAAAAACCTTATTTTAGAGCATAATTTTGCATATATCACACTAAAAAGCATAATTTAGCATATTTTGCTCCCAACAGAATTTTTTTACATAATTAGCTATTAGTAAAATTTTCTTTTTACTGTCACATACGTTATTCAAATCCGATTCTTATAAATTTCATCTCATAAATTGATAGAAATGTTGTCATTTCCTGTGTAAAAAGTAAATATTTTTTAACAGTTGTTAAAAAAATCCAAGTTAATTTTAACATGTATAATATATAATTTAAAATTTATACAGAAAAAACTGTATTCTTGGTTGCCCCATTAAAAACAAATATTTTGGATAATGTTATATTTTAAACTGTATCATTAAATATTAGCATTTGAAAAACTAGACAGTAGCAGCAAAAATATCAAGTGTTGTGGTTTAAAAAAATTTAAAAACACAGCCATCCATTTGCTTTTACTATTGCTACTATCATATTTTAGTAGTAATAGTTTTAGTTGTAGCAAAAAAAAATGTCAATGTAGCAAAAAATTTATTTAAAATTTACTTAAAAGCAGCTAAATTTATGTATAAAAGGTTAGAATCATTTACACATTATCAGACTGAATGCTATCATTTATGAAGACTTGAATTTTGAAATTGGTATTTATTAGGTTGAACTCGGCTTTTTTTCGAAAATACAAAAATTTTTATATAAAATATAAAATATAAAAATTTTTAAGTTTCATACGAGCTTTCATTTTTGCTTCCACCTTTTTTGGTGGAACTTTTTTTTAATATTAATATTAAATGTACCCTTTTCTGTTTTAATTTGGAAATCCTCACTATTACAATTTTCCAACTTGAACGATATCTTATAGTGTGAAAAATAGTCTGTCCATTTAATTCTTAATTTTGATTCTACAAATTAATAATGCTGCTAATTTTGGGAACTCAAGAGAAAATTCCTAAAGATATTTTGATCAAGAAAATTCTAATTCGATGTATATCGTAAATATTTTCCATACTAAATTTTTTATAGCAGAAACCAATTCAAAAATAAAATCATTTGCTGTTCCATTTGTATTTTTTTTTTTTTTTTTTTAAGAGTAGCATTAGTTATATAAATTATAAATCTACAAAATATTAAATTTGCTATTGCCATCCCCACATTAAATCACTTGAAGCAGTAGTTTTAGCTAAAAAAAAAAAAAATGTTAAATATCATATTTTTTTATTGTAAAAAAAAGAAACATTCTTGTTATATTTTATCAATTGTGTTCATTTTTATGTAGTTATTTCTTATATACGTAGTAAATAAATATTTTTTATTACTAACATTTTTTTAATTAAAATAGGTCAATCATCCCGACTTTCATACGATACGAGCCAAAATGAATAGCTTAAACAATAATCGAGCTTTATTAATATCGGGCAATTTGCCAGTGGATGAAATGCGTACTGTCAAATTAATGGCCACCTCACAAATAGACACCGGCAACAACCTGTTGGGTTTAGATATGGTGGTGCGCGATGAAAGTGGTGACATATTGGATACAAATACTATATGTACCACTGAATTGTATGAACATCATATGAATGCGGTTAACCGCATCATAAAAGCTAATGTAAGTTATAGTATTTGTTATTTGTTTAGAGAGAATAAGTTAATAATAAAAACATTAAAATGCTTTTATTATAGCGACCTCAAACACAACAATTAGGCCCTAAACCATATAAGAATTTTTCCCATAATATACTCTTGCATGTCAATGCATTTGTTTGTAAATTCCAAGAAGATTCCGACTTAATATTTACTCTATTCGATGGTGAATTCCATCGCCCTATAAGTGAAAATTATGTTGTGAAATGGTCACGCACCGGTATTGCCAGGGACATTGATCAATTCGATAATAATCGTGTTCTTTTCACCGATCTCAGTAAGAATGATGTTAGTATACCAAAAATGTATTTGGTTTGTTATGCCGTGCGTATTGGTTCGATGGAAATGAAAGAGAATGATTCAAAACGTACCAGCATTACAAATACCATGTTGACGGCGGCAAGCAAAAAACATTCACAGCTTTCGATAAGTTCTAGTGGTTCCTTTAGCGGTTCTGAGTACATAATGAGAAGACCATTTGGTGTGGCCTACAAGGACCTCACACCCATTATCAATAAACCAGATGATTTTAAGGGTAACTTGGATATGCCTTTCATACTATGCGAAAAAGATAGCTTAGATAGCACTCTAAAAAAATTAATAGCCAATAAAGATATAGGAAAAATAGATTCTCGTATGTGTGTTACTGTAGAGGTGTTACAGGGTGACATTAAACAAATTAAAGAAGAATTTCCACGTCTATTGCATACTAATGTGCCCATAGCACGTAAAATGGGTTTTCCTGAAGTCATATTACCGGGAGATGTTCGTAATGATTTATATTTGACGTTATGTTCTGGAGAATTTGCACGCATAGCCAAAACTTCCGAAAAAAATGTAGAAGTCACAATAACTGTGTGCAATGAACAAGGCCAAATGGTGCCGGGTGTCATGAGTATTGGTTCTGGTTTGCCACCCATTGATGAATACAAGTCTGTGGTTTATTATCATGACGATAAACCTAAATGGTTGGAAACTTTTAAGATACATGTTCCAATAGAGGAATTTAAACAATGTCATTTGAAATTCGTATTTAAGCACCGTAGCTCTAATGAACAAAAGGATAAATCTGAAAAACCCTTTGGTTTATCCTATATAAAGTTAATGCAAGATAATGGCACTACAATTACGGTAAGTTCTTTAATTTGTAATCATTTTTATTTTTTATTTAATTTACTTCCTCAATTTTGATAACAGCAAGGACAACATAATTTGGCTGTTTACAAAATTGATCATAAAAAGCTGGACAAAGCCAATTCCAGCGGTATACACTTGGAATTGCCTTCTACTATTGCTGAACTACAAGGCGCCAAGCCTTCAGTACCAGGCTTATCGCTACTACCTAAAGATCAATTGGTAATAGGTGTAAATCTTTGCAGTACAAAGCTGACACAAAGTGTTATACTTTTGGGTTTGTTAAATTGGTCCGCCCACAAAGAAACTTTAGAAGAATCATTAAATGCTTTGTCCAATGTACCTGGCGAAGAGGTTGTAAAATTTCTTCAAGACATTTTGGATGCTTTATTTAATATTTTAGTGGAAAATGATGATCCCAAAAAATATGATCAATTGGTTTTCATGAGCATTATACATCTCATAGAAACTGTATCGGATTTAAAATATCAGCATTTTCTAACAGTTTTAGATGTTTATATAAATGAAAGTTTCTCAGCTACTTTGGCTTATGCGTAAGTGTTTATTATAATAACACATTTTATATATTTTTATTCATTTTATTCATTTATTCAAGTAATATAAAGCCTTAAAGCCCAAAAATTACATATTACTTAGTACTAATTAATTTTATGCCTGATATGTTTGAATTAATTTTGTTAATTTTCTTTAATAAAGCAAACTTATTGACGTATTACAAAAAAACATTAAAGAAGCTATTGAACCCAAAGAAAAGTCAGCTGATGGCATTGAAGTTGATGAACGTGTTGAAGTTAAACGTCTTTATAAAACCACCAGATATTTACATTATGTTATGAAATTTATTATACGATCACGCATTTTATTCTCAGCCATAAATGATAATTCAGATCATGATGATTTTGCCAATAAATTACATGGTAAGAAAACAAATTAAAAATCTGAAATTGTATAATATTTAGATGTTTAATGCATTTTGGTTTTAATTTTAGAACTTTTGGAAATGTTTATTAAGATGATAGCTTGTCCCACAGACCTTTTGAAATCTGAAGGAGCGTTATTAAAAAATCTACATATTATAGCTACTGATTTAATGCAGGTTTTCGATCCAGTACGCTTAAGGTAGTGTAGCTTAATATTTTTTGGGTTAATATTTTATTATTACTAAATTGTAATATTCTTATTTTCAGCATTGTTATTGTAAATATTTTAAAACAATTTCCTCCTCGTCGTTTAACCCAATCAAAAATGGGTTGCATTAAAGATTTTGTGGATTCGAAATTGTTTAATTTACCCGAATGTCGTGCTATTTTACTACCCGTTTTTTGTAATCATATTAAGGATCGTTTGGAAAGTAAAGAGGAGGTAAGTTTTTTTTTTTTGCAATGTTCTTTATTAATTGTTTGTTTGTATTAATATCTAATTGTTTGCTAACGTTTGCCATATATATAAAAAACATTGTCATATTTTTCTTTTTAAAAATTAATTCAACTGAACAAGTATCTTGTGCGAGATTTGATCATCAAATATTTGTATTTTTGTTTAAAAGTACACAAAAAACATTCATTATTATCTACTTACCCAAAATAATATTGTTTTTTGGCGGTTTTCTAATTACTTATTACTTCTTTGTGTAACATCCATAAAAAATAAAATAAAACTAATTCATTGCGTCTTTAACACTTTAATTGAAATCTTAATTATATAAATGATTTCCGTTACTTCTAAATTGTTGTCATTTCTGTTCGTTTTCATTAAAAAATTCTCCCCACATAAAATATTAATAAACGAAAGTCTCAACAGAAGTATTTAATATAATAGGAATGTATAATGAGTATCACATTGGAATTCCGTAATGTGTCCTGAAATCTTTAAAACGAATTTTTGGTGTTCAAAAAATATTGGAAACGCTCAGTTTGTCGTGGTTTTATAATATTTAAAAAAATAAACATTTGAAAAGAAATTTATAAAATGATATTTATAAAACCAATCACTTTGCTGATATTAGTCTAAGTAATTTTTCTTTCTGAAATTGTTCTTTTTTTTTTCTTTTGAACTTCCATTTACGTTCACAAACAAAATTTTACTTCAGAAATTCTTTTTTAATTTTGTTTTGAAGTATGAAAATGAAAAACAAAGTACATACAAATTTGTACCTGTATAGGTTTCAACCAAATCAAAATGGATAAGATACCACGAATGCTGATGGAGTGCGTGGCGGCACAGAAAATATGTATTCCATTCCAAGGCAATTTACGATTGCAAACTTTTTTAGTACCCTTTCATATTCCCTCTCACTTGCTCTCACACCTTGTGTGAACTCAGGCTTAGAATTAAAAGATAAATTAAAAAATTATATTATTTACATTTCATATTATTTAAATCTTATTCCGCGAAGCCATTTTGGCTTATTTGCAGGAATTTATTCCATTTAGTTTATTCTTGAACAATGTTTTTTCAATAGCAAACTGTATGTATTTAATGCGTATTTTTTTTTTTTTTTTTTTTAATTTTAAATTATTAACTTGAGCATGCCAGTGTTGTTATGTTTATGTCCATTAGAAATTAAGCATGTTATTTTTATTTATTTTTTATATAATCTGTGTATATACTACATATGTATGTCTATATTTTGTCCCATATTTTAAACATAAAATATATATAAACTTACTACTTATGTGCTGACTTTTAAAACTTGAAAACAATTTAAATTATCCTCTCTGTTCTCTATAATGAATAAATATGTAACTCTACAAAACCAGAGACTGAAAATAAGTGTTTTTTCGAGTAAAAATAATAGCTATTTTGTGTTTTTTATTTTCTTCTAAGTAATATTAAAATTATTTTCTCATGCTTCTTATATTGAAAAGTAGTATTATAAAACAAATAAAATCGTCAAATTAAAAAAAGTGCTGTCAAATCGAAAAAACGCCAACATAGGAATGAACTCGAATATTTTCTAAGGAAAATACTATTAAATACTACTTAATGTGTAATTTTTGTGAAGATTATTTTCAAGCTACAACAATCTGTATTGAAGATTGCTATAGAAACTTAGTGATTTCATCGATATATTCACACTCCAGTTTTTTAATTTCGTAAAATAAATACCACAACTGGTGATTATAACGCTAAGCATACATTCTGAGGATCATGACTGATTACCCCAAAAGGTCGTGATTTGTTTGATACAATTTCTAAAATAGGTTTGAATGTCATCTGGTATTTTGTGTGGACAAGTAGGCCATCGATTTTTTCTTATAAAAAATATTCCAATGGAGCTAGTCAAAGTTTAATCTTCTTTAGCATTATCATCAGATCACTTACCCACTATTGCTGTTCTATTGACCCCCCAAGAAATTGTTTCCCCGTCTGGGTATCAGGAACAAGGATAAATTTAAAGAAATATAAGAAATACCGTAGTATTCACTGCACAGAGGACATATCGACATGTTCTCCAGAAGAAATCTCTATCGCTCTCTCTATCAATAATTTTGATAGAAATTTAAAACTAAATCTAAGAAAGATATAATAGTATTTATTCTGCAGATGTCGACCGGCTCTTGACTAAAATAGGAAGAGTTCACAGCTCCCCTCAACTCAAATCGAGGCTAAAAGAATGCAAAAAAAGGCTTAGTAAACTTTTGGTGTATCGAAAAGCTGTATCATTGTGTAAGTATCTAGAAAAGCTGAATGCAACGCCTCAGTCAGATTTCTGGTGAACTACAAGAAAACTCAAGAGACCCGTTATAAGTAGACCTCCTTTACGCAATACAAATTGAAGATGGGCAAGAAACGATACCGAAAAAGGGAATCCGTTTGTTAGTCATTTAAAGAACGTATTTACCCCGAACGAATCAAATGACTTAATTGAGTTGCCACCTGTTGTGTTCCATTTCAGAGCAGTTGAACCCATTTACTTTGAGATTCGAGAGATTGACATGGTTATTGTTGATTTAAACTCCGAAAAGGCACCTGTAGTACAATTCAGTAAATTTTAACGATTCAACAAATATGTCGATAGCTTTTGTTATTTGCAGTAACGATTATATGATTCAGTCAAAATTATATAATTCTGTCAAAATAAACAGAAGACTTCAATAGGAGTATAAATAAATAAGAATTTGGGAATTGTAAATTATAGACATGTGTGCTTACCGCTTTTGTATATTAAACTTGTGTTTTAGTTGATAAAATAAACAACACAAAAAATGTTGTCGTTTAGTTAATGACAGAAGCAGATGTAACGATATCGATTTTGCTATAGAATAGCAAAATCTATAATTTTGTTGTTTAATTTTATGAATGATTCGATAATCGTTAAAATAAGTTACTGAGTCGCACTACTGGTATTGACAAATTCAGTAACCAGATTCTTTTGGATCTATTCCGGACAGCATTAAAAGTAATACTTTTTATTTTTAACGCTATATTTCGCCATGAATATTAACCAGTAGAATGGAAGGTGCCACTGATTACCATTCGGATTCAGAGAAAAACACGGTACTATCGAACAAATACATAGACTTGTAAATGTTATAAACAAAAGGTTTGAAGGATAAAAATATTGTTTCGCTCTCTTCCTTGACGTATCGCAAATTTTTGACAAAGTGTAGCATGACGGCTTATTATATAAAATAGAACAAAATATACTCATAAATACACAATACACACAAAGCTATATAACTGGTTGGAAATGTATTCTTAAAGAAGGTGACGTTTTTAGTACAACACAGCCTATTGATGAAGCAGGCGTGCCCCAAGATGGTGTACTAGGTCTATGTTGTACCTAATGTACACATCCGATATGTCAGCTAATAGTCAAATCTATACATCAACATTTGCAAATGATACAGCTATAAACACCCATGAATGTCCAGAAGGTGGCTAAGAAAATTAAAAATAAACGAACAAATATGCACACAGGTGGGAATCGTGCCCACCTATCTTGATAAATAATCAAGTAATACCACAGCAATCGGAGATTAAATACCTCGGAATACAACTCGATCGACGCTTTTCTTGAAAATTCCGTATACATAGATGCAAAGTTGACCCAAATGAAATTGAGGACACTCCAAATAAATTGACTAATTGTCAGAAACTCTATGCTAAGCCTAAATTATAAACTACTCCTCTACTACTCAATTTAAAAACCAATATAGAGTTATGGGGTATGGCCTCAGCATCAAATATGGAGAAAATACAGAGACGAAATATTGCGAATTATAACCGCAGCCCCCTGGTATGGCAGAAATATTAGCATACATATGGATTTAAACGTTCCTTTGGTAAAAAATGTAATAAAAGAACATGCAGGAGCATATTTGAAAACCTCGAAACATACTAATAGAAATGGTCACATCCGATTGAGAAGAAGAAATACATCAGTCCTAAGGCAAAGCTAAACCATATGAAATAAAATCGACGGTGGTTAAACCAAATAGATATTATCATTTAGATTTAAGATTTGATTACTTATTGTTAGTTCATTTTAATAAATAAAATAACTGGGAAAAAATTTTGCGACAAGAAAAAATTATAGAATAACTAATTTCTGCTTAAAAAATAAAAATTGTAAAATAATTTTTTTTCCCCGAAAAAACAAAAAGTCCAAAATAACTTTTATTTCAGCTTGAAAAAAATTCTGCTCGAAAAAATACAAATTATAAATTGTCTGTTTGTTATCATCTGACTCTTATGATTAAGGTCATAACAATTACGGTCTCTGTTAAAAACATAAACGCATAATTACAATTAAGTTACGACTGTAATAATTTTTTCACAAGTTTCGAAATTCAATAATATTTTCAGTTTTTAATCTGCTAAGAAATCGGTTCCACAAAATTTGATAATTATTTTCTTATTTTACAAATTCCAAAAATGTTTATATAACAGAAGGATACGATTAACAAAACAGTAGAGGATAATATGTCTTTCGAGAATCCTTAAAATGATAATTCTTAAAAGTCTATGCAATAAAGTAAATTGATAAGTGTAAATGGAAATAAATAGCAATAGTATTTTTTTTTCTCTTTTTCTATATAACAGACTAGTAAATATATATTTTTAATGCCATAATTGTGCAATTTTATAAATGATTTATGTTATTAATATGATTTTATCCGTTTTAGATTTTTAGTTATTAAAGAAATCACTTTTTTACATCATTGTTTAGTTGCAGTCTTAGTGAAAGAAATCTTTTTAGTTAGTTTATTACTTGTGTATGCACGCTGTTTTCTTAGGATTTTTATTTTTATTTTTTTTTTTTTTTTTTTAATAAAATAAAACACCCACCATCACCATCATAATCACTTTAATTTCATACACTAGTTTTCATCACCCATTTGCTCATTCACTCATTATTTCAAATTAATTAGCTGTTATTATGTTTTTAAGACACTTAGAAGAGAGTTTTTTGTTTACCTTTTTGTTTTTTAATAAAATATATGACTTTATTATTAAAATGCGTCTAATAATATGTATTTCTTGTGAACTTACCACAACTCATCACCATCACACACAATCATCATTATTATGTATTTGAATGTGTTCACCAAACCACCTTTATAAACATTATATACATATATTTCTAATTTATTTTATTTAATTACTTTTTTTTTTGTTGCTAATCATTACTTTTCTTTTAAATAATAATGTCTTAATTTCTAACTTCTGAATTCATTTCTAATATTGAGCATATTTTATACAAAATGATTATTTTCTTTTGATAATTGTTGCTTTTTGTTATCTTTTAAAAGAAAAAAAAAACAACCAACTCTCCTTCCTCATTTACATAAACTTCTTCTCTTTTTGTTTTTGTAATTCACAATAAATTTTGAACAAAAAAAAAAAATCGTTTTTCGTTTTATTAATAATTGAAACCATATATAAACCATATAAAAAACCTACTTAGGGTGACACCAAATCTGATATATGGCAACAAGAAAAAAATCTTTCGAAAGCAGCTAAAGTTCTTGGACAATTAAAATCTCAACTGCATACACGTGAAACAACAGCCAAACAAAAGGTAAACGCAAATCATTAGACAAAAGATCCCTCACCATTTTAGGATCGTTTTAAATTCAAAATCAATTTCGTTAACGATCGTCTATAAAATCATAAATTTTAGTTAAAGAATGTACGTTTAACTTACACTTATTATCAAAACATTTTTTATTAGAACGATAATATGCTTCCACACTTATGCATACACTTGTGGCGGAACATTATTTTAATTTATACATTATTTATTTATAAACTTTTATATTTTTATTATGATTTATTTACAAGTAGTTACACTTTAGAAAATGTGTTTAAAATGCAAAAAATGACCATCTGCTTAATTAAGTAAAAATCAAACATCAGCTTTATTTATGGAACAACTCAGTCATATTTGATTTTTCTTTAATTTTCAGCACTTTTTAAGTAGTTTTTTTTTTTCTAAGAGTAATTTAAAGTTAAATAAAATTTGAAAAATTTTAAGAGTTGTAAGCAATTTAGGGATATGTAGTTACGAGTATGTTTTTATAAACTGCTTTAGGATTTTAAATTTTATAAACTTTCACTATTAATTTTATAGTATCTAAAATCCTTTTTAATTGTTTTTGTTAAGGAGAATAATTTCCCATGTTTTATTCTTGATCAGTGGAGCAAATATTAACAAAAAATATAAATACAATAATCTTCCTATAACTATATAAAATGTGTATTTATTACAATACATTTTATGTCTAAACAAGTTAATACTATGTTTTTGTCTACTTTATATTGTTTAACTTATTAATACAACTTATATGTTTTTTTTTTTCACTACTTTTTTTTCTTACTTTGTTAATTGCAATCAATATTGTTAATTTTTATTTATTAAAAAATGCTTTAAGCTTAGCTGTTAAATTATGATGTAATATAAAATTGAAGAAGATTTTTAGGTATTATTTTATTATTTCTTTTAATTTTTTAATATATTTTGCAGACCAAATAATTTAAGTTCGTAATAATAAATGCTTCAATAGAAAAATAACCTGAATTAAACTAACTAAAATGTATATTTAAGAGATGAATTTATTATGAATTATGCTTTGCGGAAACATTCTTTAAATATCCCATACTTTATGGAAGGATATTGATGAATCTTATTAGAAATTTATAAGGGATGCGCACGAAAAAATTAGTGCACGCATTTTAAGACTTAACATTTTTATTGTAGGTAAAAAATATTAGCAGCGTTAACTTTTTTACATTTGTTGTTATTCTCTGTAATTATTGAAATGAAAATTTAATAAAATTGAAGAAAACGCATCGAGCCAAATAGTATAGGAGATAAATAATAAAATAAAAAATTTATATATATATATATATATATATATATATAATATATAATATACAATATATGATATATAATATATGTGTGTGTGTGTATAATAAAATTATTTTAATAATAATATTTTGTATAATTTTGTAACTGAGCTACAATAATTTAATTGGGAATATAGGCAAAAGTTTACATGAGTTTTAATGAAAAATGTCTCGTTTTATTTGTAACATTTAATTTTAATTTTGTATTAAATTTAAAATTTTTCAACATAACTTTTTGAAAATCACTTTATTTAAAAATAATGTTAATAAAACTTGTAGCAGTTATTCATTAAATCGACTAATGAATTGCCAATTTGATAATTATAAAATTAAACAATGGTACTTATAATTTTTTTCACTTGCATTATTTTTAATAATGGTAATGCTTTCTAATGATATCTTTTCATTAATAATTGTTTATATTTGTTTATTTTAAATATAAATTTTTTGATATTTTATTTAACAAAATCGGACAAGACATTTTCAAGATATGCTGAAATATGTGGAACAATGACCCAAATTTTACATTTGAGGGTTTATATCGAGAACTAAGTCAATTCAAAAAAGTGATTTATAGGCTTAGAGCTTCATGATTACGTATATTCAAATTGATTGAGGAATTCCGAACCACAAATTAGTAAAATATCCAAATTGTGAAAACTATTTTTGTAAGAGACTTTTACGTGCTGGGGAAGAAGCACTTCATTCACAACAAACGGCACTTTTAACAGAGAAATGTTAGTAAATGAGTGCCCTTAGAGATTTCTGCCAATTACTAGAAAACACAACGTATTTTAATTTTTCAGGCCTAATCTCAACTCTCATCATTATAACAAAAAAGTAACTGTATAAAGTTCTTTTATGTACTGATAGTAAAAAATACGAGGGAAACCACCGTATTCACAAACAACTTTTAAATTTAAAATGCTTTTAAAAAAATCCTTTTCATACAAATTTTGTCCCTAAAATCTATTTTTAATTTAAAATTGGTGTGTTAATACGTTGGATAGTTACTTAAAGCTGAGTAAAACATAAATTAGAGTTTAGAAAGATAGGGGCCCATTCAAAAAAAAAAAAAAAAAAACCGAAAACACCGAAGGGTATTCCAGAAAATATTAAATGTTTTGTTAAAATCGTATAAGAAATTAATTGTTCTTTTAAATTAAAAAAAAAGAGAATTTTACAAAGCAAAATTTCAAAAACACTTTAGTTTCATTTTTATAAGCTGAAATATACGCAAACATTTTTTCGTGCACAGTCCTTATTTATTTTTTTATATTTTATTTATTTGTAATACAAAAAAGCCTTCAAGGCCAATAGCCTTCAAAATCTTATCTTATTAGTAAAATTTAACTCGAGATTATATTTCTATTGAAACGTTCGTTCAATTGTCTTTCATATTAAAAAAGAGAAATGCTAATTACTAAAATATATTTACTACATTTTAATTATTTTAATCCCATTACTCAGGTCACAGAATGTATAAATATTATGAACAACATTCTTAAACTACTCTATCGTAAAGATATCGGTCAGACCCACAATGATATACGTGATATAATGCTTATATTGTTGCGAACTGTAATAAAAACCTCACAGGCATTGGATCGTGAAAATCAGTTGGTTGGTAATTTAGTAGCCATTATGTTGGGCATACTACAACGGATGGACGCATCTCACTATGAGATATTTGTTAAACACCTTAATAATCGCTTTGAATTGCAAGACTTTATCATTGAAATTCTATTGGTATTTGAAGAGTTGGTGTCTCCTCATCAGAAAACTGTATTCCCTCGCGATTGGATGGATATGATAATGCATCAAAATACTGTCATACTAGGCTCTCTACAACATTTATCCATTGTTATTGTTGATCATTTCTTTGAACCGTTCGAGAAACAAGTTTGGTCAAATTTCTTTCAATGTTCGATAGCATTTTTGATCCAATCACCATTGCAGCTAAATGATTTTAATGACAACAAGCGTCAAGTGATATTTGCACGCTACCGTGATATACGCAAAGATACAGCTCAAGAGATACGTAAAATGTGGTTCCAATTGGGTGAACACAAGCCGAAATTTGTACCTCAATTAGTTGAGCCAATATTGGAAATGAGTATGATACCCGAAGTGGAATTGAGAAAAGCCACTATACCCATCTTCTTTGATATGATGCAATGTGAATATTATAGTTCTAAACTAATACACGACAGCTATGGTGATACGAAACGCAACAATTCGCACTATAAGGCTAACTTCAATGATTTTGAAACGGAAATGATTGAAAAACTTGATATTCTAATAGGGGCTGGCAAGGGAGATGTGGAATATAAGGAATTGTTTGCCGAAATCTTATTGGAGAAATGTAATGCCCATAATATTTTAAATACTGAGGGTACCAAGTTTGTTAACATGGTTACAAAACTAATGGATCGTCTCTTGGAATATCGTTGTATAATACAGGATGAAAGTAAGGAAAATCGTATGGCATGTACCTTCTCACTGTTGCAATTCTATTCCCAAGTAAATCGCAAAGAAATGTACATACGTTATGTGTATAAATTATGTGATTTACATATGGAATTTGATAATTATACCGAAGCCGCCTTTACTTTAAAATTACACACCGAACTGTTATGTTGGAATGATACTGAGCTGTCACCTCTGCTAAGATCCCATCGTCACATACAATGTCGTACTCACCGAGAGTTGAAGGAAGCCTTATACTTTGAGGTCATAGACTACTTCGATAAGGGCAAAATGTGGGAATGTGCCATTGATATGTGCAAAGTTTTGGTGCAACAGTATGAAAATGAAATTTATGATTACATCAAATTGGCCGATTTATTAAAGAAAATGGCTTTGTTCTTTGAGAAAATATTAAAGGAACTACGACATACCTCGGAATATTTCCGTGTGTGTTTTTATGGTTTGGGTTTTCCACGCTTCTTACAAAATAAAGTGTACATATATCGTGGCAAGGAATATGAAAGGTTAAGTGATTTTAGTACCCGTATATTGGTACAACATCCTCAGGCGGAACTAATGCATACTTTGGAGATTCCTGGTGAAGATATAACACAGGGTGAAGGTCAATATATACAAATCAATAAAGTTGAACCGATAATGGATGAATCATGTGTCAAGTTTAATGATAAAATAATTTCAAATGAAATAATTAAATATTTCACCAACAACAATGTACAAAAGTTTAAATATTCTAGACCTTATCGCGAAAGTAGTAGTGGGGATGAGGAGGATGGTGTCAGAAACTTGTGGTTGGAACGCACCGTATTGACAACACTGTTTCCATTGCCGGGTATACTTAGATGGTTCCCAGTGGTTGATTCTCATACTTTTAAGGTAGAGAATTTTATTTTTAAATTATAAATAAATATTAATGATATTACTTTTATATTTTCTCTAGATTACTCCCATTGAATTGGCAGTTGAGACTATGAAATCTACCAACAAGGATATCAGGGATTTAATTATAGCCCATAAGAGTGATGAAAATTTGCCCATCAATCAATTGAGTATGAAAATTAATGGTATTGTAGATCCAGCGGTAATGGGTGGTTTCAGCAAATATGAAGATGCTTTCCTTACCAACGATTATTTGGATGAACATCCTAACCACAAGGAATTGGTAGATGAATTAAAAGATTTAATAGCATCACAAATACCCTTATTAGAAATTGGTATGTTAAAAAAAAAAAAAAATATATTGTAAACATAATTCTATTGAGGTAATTTTTCAAATTTAGCCATTTCATTGCATAAACAAAAAGCTCCGGAAAGCTTAAAACTTTTCCATGAACGCATGGAAAGTTGCTTTGCCGACATGCAGGCAAATGTTGAAGCCAAGTATGGAAAGAAGGTAAAATTATATTTTTTATCTATTACATTTTATAATTAGCAAACATCAAAATCTCAATTATGAATTAAATCCTATTAGTTTTTTAATTTGATTGCCATATTATTGTAATTATTTCTTATTACTTCATATTTGCAGTCTTGCGATTTAAAAATTGATCGTGATTCAGTTATAATGCGTCGCAACAACTCATTTTTACCCAACATGTTTGATAACAACAATCGCTTGTCGGAAACCAGCATGGGTTCCTCAGAGTAAGTAAAGTTTCTTTTTTAAATGAAATATAATTTTAATTTTGTTATTTATCTTTTTACTACAGTAGTGGACTATCAAAATCAACCTCTTCAATGAGACCACAAACGAATTCAATAAAATCCACCTTTGGATTTGCATTTAATCCAAGGTACGTTTAGAAATTATAAAATATTATTCAGTTTACAAAATGTTAGAAAATTAAAAATTATGATATGAAAATTTTATATATAAAATTAAAACTTAAGCCTAGCATAGGCTACATACAGCCTTGAGTAAAAATTTCATAATCATATACTGCCATATTTATTAAGAGAGAAAAATTAATATTTTTTTGTTTTTTTATTTATTTCAATTTGTTTTTGTAAATAATTTTATTTGTATTTACTTCAGTTTGAGAATTTAGCTGTGCTAAATTATTTTTTGTAAATTTGTTGCCAACTTTTCTTTCTTCAGTTTTATTTAAATTTTAATTTTTTAAATTTTCAATTTCCTTTCGTTTATCAATGTACATTTTTTGCTTTATGTGTTGTGTGTTTTTTCCTGTTTTCTTTCGTTTGTTTTTTTTCGTTGTTGTTTGTTTTTGTAACACGATAGACCCAGTTTAGGACATTCACCTAGCACGAAGAGTAAGACGAAGGATAAAACTCCCTCAAAAAGAAGATCAATTAAAAAGGTAATTTATATTTATTCAATAAAATATGTAGCTATTTTTCATTATTTTTTATTTTATTTTAGTTGGATCGTGAAACATTAAGTTTACCAGTGGCAAATAGTCAATGGTATACAACACCATTGAGTACAATAACATCTACGCCTGAAAGAGATTCTAATACATCTATAATAAGTGCTTCCAATACATCATTGTCATCTGTTAAAACGCCTGATCCAAAAGTGCTCACTGAAGAGGTAAGAATTTCTTTTTATATTACTTATATTTACAATTAATAGACAAATACATTTCTTGTAATTTTTGTTACGTTTAAAGTATATATCCGATTTTAATAAAAATATACCATTAGAATGGTATTTTCTCGTAGGTATTTTTTAAAATCCGTTCATTTTTTAAGAAGTTAGAAGCGTTAAAAATTGCTACAAACACATGTACAAAACTGACATATATGTAATTTAATAACGATAGTGAGTTCGAGTTTTTTCTATTTTTATTTGAGAAAGTTGTAAGAAAGTGATAAACAGAATAAAAAATAGTTTATTACTTTGAATTGCTTTGTTTATTCTTTGTTTGAGTCTTATGTAAAATGAGAAACAATGTAGGAAGTGTAGACAATTCCAGTTGGTTTTTAAAAATTGTTTTATTTTGGCTTTTATATCGTTCCTTTCTATTTTTAGATTTGTCAAGATATGTACATTTTATTCTTTTATTTTGAATATTTAAAAACAAAAACCGTAACTGTTATGAAACGCTAAAACGAAAAAAATTTCGAAATAAAAAAATCGCCAACGCTGAAACAAATCAGCAAAATGAAAAACGAAAAAACGACAAAATGAAAAGCGTTAAAACGAAAAAAAAGAAAATCGGAAGGAAAAAGTGAAAACAAATCGTCGAATCGAAAATAACGCCAAAACGAAAAAACGCTTTACAGATTATAATTGGTTTAGTATTCGATTAGGTAAAATCGTTAAACTTTTTTTTTTATTAGATTGTTAATAAGCTGGTTGGATTTTCTGTTGAAAAATATTGTATATCTAAAATAAGTTTTATTTACACTAAACTTTTTTAATTCAATATGATAGTAGCACCTCAGGTATAACCTAGTGTATATGAAAAAATTTTTAAATTATTTTTCACCGAAATTTTCATTGAATTGTTCTTTTTTTTAATAATAGCTATGTTCCGGTACTTGTTAAAGGCTTATTCATAATTAATCAGAAAAACAACAAAATACAGATAATTTTTTAGTTCGGAAACGGTTTCCTAGTTGCAAGTTTGACAAGTACTGGAACAGAGTTAAAATTCATTAGAAAAAACATAAAACTATTATGCTACCCTAATCACTAAAAATTCATATACCCCTAGAAAAAATTCACATGCGAACTTTAAGTAGTTGTATCTCTTACAAAATATATTCTATTTTCACGATCGACCACTTATTTGAAAGATAATTTAATTGTCTATAACGGTGATAAAATAATGTTTCATTATTTTCAAAACTTTCACGTAAAAGGGGGATAATTTTGAACAACGTAAAATAAATCAATTTTGTATTTGACCATTTAAAGTTCGTACTGCGTACAAAATGTTTAAAACATCAATTAATTCAACATTTGACATTTTCTTTAACATAAATTGTTTATAAATCGATTTTAATAAATATTGGCACTTAATACACATAATGAAATCAAATATTTCCTGTATTGTTTTGTTTCAAATCGGAAATTGTTTTTTGAAGATAGTTCGATGACCTAGTTTAATTTTTGTCGCCACTAATATGGATGAAATAAAATACATCAGGTTTTAAGAATTTTGGGAAGCTATAGTTATAATTTTACGTTTCTTTTTTGTGGTTATGTTTTTGGTATGAAGGATAAAGACACAGTTATATTTTTTCTTAGATTCTTTGGGCTGAGGACAATATAATCTGTATTTCTTAGAACAGATAATAGATTTCTGTAGACATAAAATATAAAATCTGTTTAGTATCATTACATTTGGTACTTTGCCTAAAGTAATTTTTGTTATGTAATCTTTTTGGTATGAATGTCGTTTATAAATGAATTTCACTTAATCGCAGTAAAATTGGATTAATTGTATGTTCCGTCCCACTGGACACATTTTACTTATTTGTCAGTAATAATTATTTTTTTTTATTGAAGTGGCATTATTTATCTAGGATGTGTAATTAATATATCCTTATATTGACATCAAAGAAATTATACTTGTTGTTAACTGCTTGCAGATATCTCACTCACCATGGGCTTAATTATTTGTAAACACCATTTAAGCGCTAAATTTCGTTCTTCATCATTTCAAAGTTTTCACACACTTCTTTCTGGGAAAACATTTTTAGTTAGTGCGGCGAAAATTGCAAAAAAAAATGTTTGTAAAAAAATTACGTTAGTATCATGAAATTGCTAATATCTAATTTAGACCTAGCCTCAATCTAGACTGAAGTGGAAGAAATCAGGCACATGATCAAAAGTGGTACCCAAAAATCATATACACAAAATCCCTCCAAAAAATCGTATTCCTTTACTCATAATGAAGTAATTATAAAAATGAAAGTCCGTAAAAAATTCAAATTTGATGCCATTTAATATTAAATAATATTTTATAATCAGCGCGAATTTTTAATATAATAATTTTTAATCAAAATTAGAAATATATTAATTTAGGATTTTAAAAATTCGTATCATGTTTAAAGACAACAAAATTATCTTTCCAATAAGTGGTCAATTGCTAAATTCGGATAATGTTTATAAGAAATATAGCTTTGAAAGTTAAATATGAACATTTTATAGGGGTATACGAACTTATAATGGTTGGGTTAGAAAATAATTGTTTAAAATGAAATTTTTTAAATATTTTTTTTATTTTAACCATTTAACAGCTCACACCCAAACGACCTTTACGCTCGGAAAAGGAAAAGGAGAGGCGTTTATCACGGCCCGCTAGTATTGCAACACCCACAGCCAGTATGAAGGGTTTCTCAGCTGCTGATTCACATTCATTATCGGGTGCTGAAAGCAGCAATCGTAATTCAGATTCAACATCAGAAGAAGACCTCATACCACCACCATTGCCTGCAAAAACACGAGACTCGACAGATTTCACTGGTCTCAATTATAGTTTGGATTGGAATTCCAATTCATTTTCATTATGTGGTGCCATGAGTCCAACTGGTACGATAACAAGAACAACGTCCTGTTCCACTGCCACCAGTATTGTCAACACTTCATATGAATATATTGAAGCTAAAAATTTCATTATTACATCGACTGCTTTAGATGACAAGAAAAGGCCGCCAACGCCGCCACCAAAGCCATCAAGGAATAGCAAACACATTCCATAGTTTTTCAGGTTTTAAAACGGAAAATAATCGAATTAAAATAAAAAAAAAAACAAAGTGACCAAAGTTAAGCCATAATACTAAATAAAAAACAACATAAGAAAAATTAACAAAGTAAACAAGTGCCAAAAACATTAAAACTAAATTATTGAACTAAAATAAAAAAACGAAACAAACAAATTGTCAAACGCTCGCTTTAAAATAAAAAAAACTAACTTTTTTAAATTGATGTTAACACTTTTTACAAAAAGATAAAGAAATTCTTACATTCATAATTTTTATTAAATGTCTTCCTATACTTTATTTCTACTTTTTAAATTTATATTGTGTCATTTTTCAATAAATTAAACATTATCGTATCTATAATCTATAATTTAAAGTTAAGTTATTATTTAAAGAAAACATATTTGCAAAACAATGAAAAAAATTGTACTGAAAAGAAAACTCAGTATTCGTTTAACATTAATTATGCACAAAAAATTAAATATTGTTGTTTAACTAATTTTAAGTAATGCCACAACAAAATAAGTTTTATTTTTAGCATAAAAACAAAAAACTAATTATAGTTATTTGTTTATAATTTAAAGTAACAAAAACACAAACAAAATCTAACGAAAAATTAAGTCAATTATTTTAATAAAATATTAAAATTAATATGATTATTCTCTTTAGTTATTGCTCTTTTTAGTTTTCTATTTATTAGAACAAAAACACTGGGCAATACATATATATATATATATATGTATGTATGTATGTATGTATGTATGTATGTATATATATATATATATATATATATATATATATATATATAATATTTAATATTAATATTATTAAATTTTATTTATTTAATATTTAATTTTATTAAAAATTTTTTGCAATATTTAGAAAAAATTATCGTTTTAAAAGAATTTGCGTTATTTTAAAATTTTTAACTTTTACTTTATGCTGCAATATCTTTTTGAAACATTTTTAACATTTCTCAAAGTGTCTTATTTTTTAATTAAATGTTTATTTTGTATTGAATTTGTTTTTTATTGGTTTAGTTTTATGATTTTGGATCTTTATTTAATAAACGGCCAAAGATTTTATAAGTATATATACAAGATTTTATATTAAGGAAAATGTTTTAGGATAAATTTTAATCGTTATAATACTATACACACATAGATATAATAAAAAGTATACCTAATTATATAATTAAAATATATAAAAACTGTGTTTTATTGTTTGGTATCGGAGAAATAAAACAATTAAATTTATTTTTTTAACGAATGGAAATGCCACTAAGAAGTGTACTCAAAAAAATAGTACCATTAACTTGTGTACTTGTGAACTCCTAACATCAAAAAAGAAACCGATAACACAATAAAAGCTCTTATGGAAGATATTCCAGAAAAGATTAAATATTTTATTAAAAACTAATAAACACTTTTTTTCTTTCAATTTAAAACTTTAAATATGTACCATTGCTTGCATTTTTAGTTGTAGCAACAATTCTATTAGTGGAGAAAATTCAATAGGTTAATAAAGGGTGGTCCGAAGTGATTTCTGCCATTTTCAAATTGCAATAACTCAAAAACTAATAAATATGTTTTCGTACTATAAAATATTATTACAAAAATAGTAAGAAAGGAAAAAAAGTGTAGGATATTTTTAATAAAAATTATGGTTTAATTTAAAATAGAGCCAACTATAATTCTTATGGGTACATTTTGGGAGATAAAATTATACATATGCTGGCAAAATTTTACTACTTTTGAATACTCGATACTGCTCAATACTTTTCATTTGGGTACTCTATACTTAATGGATTTTCTAATTTGAAAAATATTTTTTAATTATTTTCTTTTATTTAAAAATAAAACAAATATATTTAACCGTTTAGCATATAATTTAATAAGTTTATTTATATAAAACATAAAATAAATAAAAATGCTAATATTAAATTCAACGTTTACAAAAATCAATAAAATTATTTTCATATATTTAAAAATTTATTTCTATCTTTATACAGAGATTTATTTTAGCCGTTATATTTTTAATACGATATCTTTAAAAAATTAAATTCTCAAAATATTGAGTAACTACTTTCGGTATTGAGTACCCAAAAAAGGGACAAATACTTGGTACTCGATACTTAATACTCAATACTTGTACAGCACTACTATTAAATGGAAAAAAGTAGTTTTAACTAATTGTATATTTGATTAATCGATTATACAAGTTTATAGAATTTATGTAGAATTCCTATATTTTTTCGACGATAATGTTAGGAAATTATGAGTTGCGAAATATTTTTGCATAAAATTGAACTGAAACGAGATCACAAGATATATTTAGATATACATACATTTTTTTAAATTATTTAAACAGCTAGTATTCTTTCGGTTGGTTATTTGCTAGTATGTTACGGGTTATTTCTAAATCATGCTATTTAGAGATATCACCCTTAATTTGTACCAATAATTATAGTAAGAACTAATTAAAATTGTATCATGGTAAAGATTATCAAGTTGAAAACGCAGATATATATGTGTCGAAATTAAAAAGTGAGGTTATGAGAGTCAAGATTAAAAGGAACGTACGTACGTTTTACCGTCCTTTAGACAGCATTAATAACTTTATAAGAAATTCATCTTAATAATTTAAGTCCTCTCTTTTGCCCCAACATACTATCAGGAACATTTTGTGAGTCTACAGGTCAATTTTTTTTAACTTTTCTTAAAGAACCGAAAATAGGTGACTTTGCTAAGCCATTAACAAAAAATATATTTTTTTGCGCTTAAAAATATCAAGAAATTTAAAATTTTCTATTCATAAAATGAAACTAATTGAAATTGGAAAACGATCTAATTGCAAATTATGTATAAAATTCTCTTGAATACAAAATATGCAACATTTTGTTCTTAAGTGCAAATGCAAGTTATGCTATATTATTGTAATATATGAAAAATTATGCTCTTAAGTTAGGACAAGATATGCGAAAATAAATTGTCTGAAACAGATAAATAACCAACAATTTTGTTTATTTGAAGCTCAGGAAAAAAATATGATTTTGTGTATTTTTTCTTTACTTTAAATATTCATTTTTCCTGCTTTTAGATTATAAATTAGAGTTTTAAATTATAATGGACCGTTATCAAAAATTTTTGATTTTAAGCCTTGATGGCACATTAAAATTCATTTGTATATATATAGTGTCTACATTAGGCAAATTTTTATCAAAACAAACGTCAAAATCAGTGCGAATATACACAAGATAACCTTAATTAAACAACTGATTATTATTTTGGTTGTAAAAAGTTGTCAAACTGCATATATAAAAAATAATAATGAATACGCCATATTGTTGTTTTTGTGCAACTATTGCCACCTTCCACAAATTCGCGTTAAATCTAAGGTATCTAAGGTATTTCTCCACATATTATACGAAAATATATTTTATTAGAGTTAATTACAAAGAAATGGTATTTAATTTTGTGATTCTTTTTTAACTGAAGTAAACTTTTTTAGACCATAAAATTTTTATCTTTCGAAAAACGGAAAACATTTCCGTTAATCATTACAAACACCACATAATTATGCAACATAAATTTATTTTTAATGCACCTTCGATTTTATTGTGTAAAATAACAAAAAACTAAGTTCACGCAGTAATCCACGTAATTCCATTAGAAACTGAGAATGTGCCTTGCGAAAAACTGATTTTTTTAAGTTTCACTCTTGTTTTCCAAACTTTAAGACTATCTACTGTGTTGACTATTTAGAACACATTAACGGGATGTAGCACAAAATACGCATAATTACAACAAATATCAATTCCTTTTTTAAAAATTTGTATTTCATTTAGGGACGCACAAACCCCGTCAAAAAAAAAAAAATAATAAAAATTTAACAATTTTGTAATAAAAATTCGAATATTCTGTACTTAACAGTTGAAAGTCGGCATAATAACGAAGAAGGTGTAAATTTTATCCACAAACACCGATCAATATATATAATTTCGAATGAGATCAAAAAGTATAAACGTGGGTAAAAGTTGTTTATTTTTAAGCTCTATTTTAAAGTTTTTGAACTTTGAACAACAATTATGATTATAAAATGAAACCTATGGTGCCCTCTTTTAGTTTCAAGTCTTGTGAGTTCAGATCTGTAACCCGTTTGTTTAATATAGTATTGCCACAAAGTTTATTAAGGATTAAAGTCAGTTTCAGCCAGGTTAAAATATAATACAATAAACAAAATGTTGAAACGAACAACAGTTTTCGGAAAAATTATAAATAACAAAAATATATAAAGAAATTTGTATTTGGTACATTTTTTTCAGATTTGAAAATAATGATATCGGGTGTCCTTATTATTTTCTACATAACTGTATGTATATATATATCGTGAAAGAACGTTCAAAAATGTCCTTTAGGTCTTCGGATTTTGTTAATATTCGGCATACGCATACCTTATGAAGCCATTTGAATGTCTCCATTTCTATTTGTTTGAATTTTGAAAAACTCGGGAATATCTTCATGATTTTTATTTCATAGAAACTAAAAAAATCGAAAAAGTATGTAACTTTAAACACCAATATCTCTCTCTATAAGCTGTAAACGGATTTTAATGATTTAAATTACATATAGAAAAAGAATATGTCCTCTTTAAACACAATAATTTAAAAAAAAATAATATTATTACTTAAAAATGCATTCAATAAGCAAATGCATTTTTTAAAAATTTCTACCCTTTAAATTTTTGTCTTCCTTTAATATTTAAAAAAATTATTTTTATAATGTTTACTAAAAATTACAATACAAATTGTTCTTGCACAAAATGGTCCACTATTAAAAAAAAATATTAGAAAATATTCCTACAGATATTATATATATATAAATATATATATATATATATATATATATATATATATATATATATATATATATATATATATATATATATATATATATATATATATTATAATTTTTGTGTTTTATATTTTTTGTAAGTTTATTTTATAATTAATTTTAGTCATAACATTTCTTAATTTATTATTTGTGATATACCTTTTTGTCGGTATTTTTAACTTAAAAATTAAAATCGTGAATAAATTCGCGATTTGTTTTTTTTTTTTTCGAAATTGGAAAAAATGATGGGAAAGACAAAACGGCTTCATAAGTTATATGCGTACCAAATCTGAGTTTTTATTTTTTCATACTAATTTTTAATTTTATTATTATTTTTTCTTGAATTTTTACAATCCAGTATTAATAGACATTTAAAATGTATGTCATATTTACTCATATTGCAAAAAAATGCATTATTTTGTGAGTTTTAATACATCAAAGTAAGAACAAGAACAAGTTGAATAAGAAATCACATTTTTTTAACTTTAATTAAGTATATCTCTTAAACTAAAGTTCATAAAAAAATAATTTTTTGCGCAATCAAATTTCAAAGTGTTGGCTTTAGTTTCCTGAAAAAATAAAAATATACATATTTTGTTATACTGAAATTATGCATTTATTTAAAGACATGTATTTCTGTGGTACTTTTTCATGTGTCACTTGAATAAGGAATATTTTAAAACTAAGCAAACTTCTTCAGGAAACTAAAGCCAATACTTTGAAATTTTTCTTAATTTCAGTTTAGGAGATATACTTAATTAATATTAAAAAATGTGAATCCTTATTCAAGTGGCAGGCAGTGTATATCCATAATTTAAATAATATAATAAGATGATCTCTTGATGTGATTTTGTTAATAATTTCAGCAAATTTGTTCAAAAAAAAAAAACAAGTAAAAAACATGTCGGTCAGATCCGATCATTTGATACCCTACACCATGCGTTTTTAATATTTGTGGGGGATCAATTGTCGACCGGTTATTATAAAATTTGATTGTGTAAATTATATTTCCGTAAAACATATGTATATGTAATAATATCGTGATATTACCATTTTAATTATATTTATTATGCGCCTGATTCCCGGAAGTAGGTTTTATATGGGAGCTATGGTCAACTATGGACCAACTGTGATAAAGCTACCCAAAACTTATTTCCGTCAAATATTATTGTTATGCTTAAATATTTATGCACTTAAAAGTAATTTTAGGAAGGTGGGCTTATATGAAAGCCATGGTCAGTTTTCTATCAATCTTCATGAAATTTGGGACACTGATTTATGCATTGTTCCGAATTTTAATGAAATCCTGATTAATATAAAGCATTTATAAACATTCATTACCATTGTTCTACAAAAATATATGGATATAAGCCCTTATTTCATTTCAAGCTATTTTCAGCCGCAACATTTTATTGACACTATCCGCAAAACCGCAATTGTCCAAGAGAGCATAAAACTGTTTCTTTCACTCATTTTTCATCATTTTACAATCTGGTCTTCTATGATTTATTAATAATACGTCTATTAAACCTCACACAAAAATCGTTTATGCCCATTATTCGCGAAATTATAGTAGATAGCCTTTTTCTTAATATATTATTTTTATTATAAAATGTTCAGATATCCTGTTTTGTTTATAGAAAATTAAAGATGTTAAAGATTAATTTTTTCTGTAAAAATTGGACAACATATCAAATTTATGATATCTTACAAATACAAAGATAACTTTGATTGTTAGCGGGAGCATCCTCAAACGTTACAAATGTGTTCATAATTCAAGTTATAAATGAATACTACCAAAAAAAATTGCATGGGGAAAAAATTGAAAAAAATTAGCTGATTAAAATCAATAAGTCAGTTGTGACTAAAACATTCAAAAACCATGACACAAAGAAATAGAGGTAGACCTATACTTGCTTTTTGACGTTTAAGCGATTTTTTATTTTATTGTGCTACTACATCTTCTTAAAAAATTCGTTTTTTTCAATTTAATTTTTTATCGAATTATATTTTCAATCATTTGATACATTAATTAAAATAAAAGAAAAAAACACATTTCAATTTAGGGTTTATGTTCATAATAAAGACACACATTTATTTTACCATTTTTAGTTTTTTTATAACTTTTAAGGAAAAAAATCAATTTTAAATAAAAAATAGACTTTTTTCAAATATTGAGCACATAAATACATTTTTTGCAAATCATTTTTATTGACCACAAAAATTGGATTGATTTCTCCACTTTTCTAAAATACTATACAAACAAGTAATATAAAAAAATCGTAAATCAATTCATATAAATAAAAAGGCAAACAAATTTTGTTTGTTGTCTCTGTATGTTTTTTTTTTTATAATTTCTTTCACTTTTATTGTTTATATTATTCCAACTAAGTGGAGAAAGTCTGTTTTTCTTAGCACCTAACACTTTAAAAGTATTTTTTTTTTTTTTTTTTTTTTTTTGAAATTTGACTGGAAACTTATTTAAGTATAAAATAAATTTAATTATTCAAAGATTTTTACAAAAAATCTGTTTCGTTTTATTTTTTGTTTATTTATTTATTTATTTATTATTTCTAAATGTATGTTTTTTATATTTAAAAGCCTAGTTGTAGCTATATTTTTTATTTTTTTATTATTATTTTTTTATAAATATATAGTACATATTTCTGTAATACTAAAACTAAAAAAAGAAATTGTGTTTTCTTTTTTTATAGTCATAGTCACATATATTTGCACTTTTTAAATGTTTTGAACATTTGGAAAAGAAGTTAAATATTTGTGTTATTATAAAATATTTTGAAACAAAGCAATTTGTTGTTGTTAAGCCTGAAATGTGTAGAGCAAATTGTGGTAATTTCTGAAAAAGTCACCATATTTATTTCTGATATTAAAAAAAATTCGTATGCATTTTTCATTTCAAAAGTATATACACAGCTTTAAAAAGTCAATTATTTACGACATTTCCAAAGATGGTTCAAAATCTTGTCTTTAAGATAGTATAAAATCTTAACATTCAAACACAACTTTAATAAGTCTCAAAAATAGTTGCAAAAAATGTGTGTAAATACTCTTGAAATGAAAATTGCATACGAATTTATTTTAAATGTCAGAAATAAATGTCGCGACTTTTTTAGAAATTATCACAATTTACCCTACACATTTTAGGCTTTACAACAAAACAATTATTTCAAAATAGTTTATAACCACAAATATTTGATTTCTTTTTCTTTCGAATTTTCAAAAATTTTAAAAAAGTGTAAATATATATAACTATGGCTCTATGTTTTATTTTTATTTTTTTGGATTTATTATTTTTTAATATAAGACAATTTGTTTTATATGTATTTTAATTATATTTTTTTTTTATCGATTTTAATTTTTTTCTTGTTTTTTTTTTAACAATTATATGTAAGAATAATTAAAATAAAAAGCGACTGCTGTAAAAAAAAGAAAATAATATATATATTTTTTAAATGTAGTGAATGAATAAGAAAATGAGTTAAGTTTTTGTACTAAAAGGTTTTAATACTAAATAATAAAAAACTTTTTAATACATAAATATTTTAACTTTATAAATAAAAAACAAAAACCTTAAATAAGTTCCAAAAAAGAAGATAATTATAATAAAAAAGATATTTTGTAAAATTTTGTTTAAGGAACTTGGTGTGTGTGTATTTAAGACAGAATGTCTTAAGAAAATTTTCTATATTATTATATACATTAAAAATGTAATTTAGACACAAGTTTTTACGAATTTTGTTTCCATATTTATTTTAATTCGCTGGAATGGTTTCTGTAATTGAATTAGCCGATTTGTCAAAACTTATTCTTTACTTAAATGAAACATATTTTTCTTTTTTAGAAATTTATTATTTTTTTTAAGAAATCACAGTTTATTATTTTTTTTTTCTTTTTTGTTTAACCAAAATTTAAATATAAAAATATATAAATTTCTTATTCCTATAAGCCAGCAAAAGTTTGTTGATGAAACTGTATTAACGAAAGTTTTACAAAGTTAATTTGTAAGAGAATTAAATTTTTACGAGAAAATTATATTTTCACTTTTAATTTTATATAACTATTCTCTTTAAAATTTTCTTAAGGATCCTGCCCTTTATTTAAGTTTTATAAAATAGTTGTTAGTGTAGTGTGGGTTTTCTTAACATTAAAACAACAAAAGAGGAAAAAAATAAACTTAAAAAAAAATAACTTGCAGTCTATAAACAATTTGTTGGTTGTTTTGTATTTAATTTGGATTTGTATCGGCATGTTGTTGTAGTTGTTTACTTTGTTAAATTAGTTTTTGCATGTAAGCTTCTATATGAGCACTTAATGGCCGTTTTTTTTGATGCTGATTCTGATTATTTAAATTAACTAAGTTCTTTTTCTGTTCCGATTGATGTTGTTGTTGCTGTTTTTGTTGACGTTGTTTATACCACTTTTCGAATGATTCTTTTGCTATAACTTCACAATCGTAAAGAATATCAAAAATTCCACAAATTAACTCATTGGCGGTATTCGAGTCATACTCTTCTTGTATGGCATCTACAACCGAGTCGAGACAAGTCAGCTCATGATCTTCATGGGCATCGAGACATAAACGCAAAAGTGGCAAACAATTTTTGCGAAATGAATTTACATTTAATTGTGGTTTCTTGGAATTATTACTACTATTACTACAAAGTAAATCTGTGTTTTTCATACTACTGCTGCTACTAGTGTTACTGCAGGTACTACTGTTTTTACTTGTGGTGGCACTACTTGTACGAGATGTCGACGACGTTGTTGTCGCTGTTTTCATTGTAGTAGTGGCATAATCACAGCAAAGGAATCGTGTTAGGTTTTTTAGAAAATAACTATTTATATTTACATTAGTATTGATATAGTCTAAGGCTAAATTCGAGTCATTGGGTGAACTTAAAAGTATTTCTAAACGCTGCACATGTTGATCCACTATTGTTGAACTGTTATTATTGGCATTTAAGGGTGAGATTTCAGGCTTTGCTTTACAATCGTACAAGAATTGTAATTTATTGGTTGCTACAAATTGACGCCATTGTTGCGGATCACTCATGAACACTTGTCCTCTATCGAGTTTAAATTCATTATGCCATAAATCTCTCATGTAGTTGGCACCAAACTCTTTGGTAAAATAATTTACTAAAGCATTAATAAAGCGTTCGGTAAACGACTGATCATTGCGCCAATTTGTGTGCCAGATATCAGTAAAACTTAATAGACGTTCGTGTAGAATGGGTCCTAAGAATTGAAACACGTACGTCCAACCATTGGGCACATCCATTAACAGATCGGGAAATTCTTCGACAAATTGTTCGTATGCTCGATTAAATGTTGTCTTATTAAATGCATTACAAGTCATCAGATAGATGAAAATGTTGGCGCAAGCATTTCGTTCCAAATATTTTACATTGGCTAAATGCAAATAATCTATTAGAATGTAATATACCAAACATATTTGCTGTTTGTTGTTAGTCTTTTGCCAAGTATTTAATATTTCCTCTCGCCATCTATTGCTACGAGATGGTAGACAATCTAAATATTCTTCGATAAGGTGATTAAGTAGTTTCTGATTGTCCTTGTTAGTGCAAGAGGCTAATATCGTTTTTATGTCTGTAGTTAAATTTTGATTTTTATTACTCCAATATTGAGATTGCTGTTGTGGTTGCTGATGTTTTTGGGGTTGTTGGTGTGTTGAATTTACTTGCAAAGATGTGGGTGAAGTTCGCCCACTCTGTTGAGAATCATTAGATTGGTATGTTTGTCGACCAGCTGATGTACGCCACATGTATATCGAGCTATTTCCTAATTTGGTAGTTGCTTGTGAGGATTCATCTCCACGAGAGAAATTTAACTTTTTCAAGTCTATACTTTGTTGTTCTCGTTGGGCTAAATACTGCGATTTTGGTGGTTTTTGTTGGAAATAATTACCACCACTTCCGCTGCCACCAGATTCTTTAGTGCGTGTTTGATTATGCCGGTTATTGTTGCCACCATAAGACATACGCTGCGTGGAGCCTCTATCATAGGCATTCATGGAACCAGCCGACGACAAATTACTGTTTCTATCCTCAGTGTGTCGCCTACGCAATGCTACATGGCTACTACTATTCGAATTAGATGATTGACCCCAATTTCTTGATCTTAAATCGATTAAATCTTGCATCATGAAACGTACACGACTGCAAATTTTAGTTTTCCTATTATTAGGATCTCGAGCCTCCTTGACAATTGTTTGTATTTTTGTAAAAATCTTATTCATTCTTAGATTATTACTAAACGACTCTGTATCACTGCCCTCCAAAAGATTACCCACTGTCGTTAATAATTTGCACATGTATTCTAATTTTTCTTCACTTCCATGCTTTAGCAAGGACTCCACACATTGCAGTACACGATCAGCAGACAGTGAATGTAATTTATACATTTCACCAATAAAACGTACAGTGCCCCAGGCACGACGACGAAATTGATACTCCTGGTGTTCTAATTCGGCTTGCAGATCAATTCTTTCTTGTTGGTCCGTTGTTTCATTTAGTTTACTAATAATTTGTTGCAATTTTCGTTCTTTTGCATCCGCATTGTTAACATTTAATTCAAATTCAGACTGCAATCTTGTAATCAATAGAGCATTGAATGTTTTTTTACTTTCTGCTTTGACTTCTTCAAATAAAACTTTTGAAAATTTTGCATAAGTAGGAGCGAAATTTGGCTCGCTAACAGTTTTTTCGAAAATCAACAACATAACCTGAAGAAGAAAAGTAAGTGTACATTTTTGTAATTATTTTCATTTTTCTTCTTTTTTTGCAACATTAAATTTTTGGTATAAAATTAAACATTAAAAAATAGTAAAAAATCGGATGAGATGAAAAATTTTATTTTTGGTGAAAAATAGAACTTTAAATAAAAAATATATCAGAAATTCTAAACTCGTTTTTTGGTTAAAATTTATGTTTTTGATGAAATTTTAAGTTTTCGGCAAAAATTCGAAATTTTGATGATAATCTGAATTTTTAGTTAAAATTTTAAATTTTGGTGAAAACTTTAAATTTTGAAGAAAATTTGAATTTATGGAACAAAATTAAAATTTTCGTGCCAAATTGAATTTTTGGTGAAAATTTAAATTTTTTGTGAAAAATTTATTTTTTGGTGAAAATTTCATTGAAAATTATAATTTTTTGTGAAAAATGTAATTTTTAGTAAAAACCTGATTTTTTTTAAGAATCTTTGGTGAAAATTTTTTGTAAAAATTTGAATTTTTGATGAAAATTTGAAGTTTTGGTGAATTTGAATTTTTGCTGAAAATTTAAAATTTTGGAGAAAATTAAAAATTTTGCTGAAAATTTTATTGTTTGTGTAAAAGCAATCTAAGTTTTGAATGAAAATTATATTTTTTTTTCAGAAATTAACAAATTGTAAACATAATAGAGTAATTTACGTCACCAATTTAAAAAATAATACTTGCAAAATTTGGTACCTTTTCTTGTTATAAAATTTTTTCTTAAGGAATGGCAACGTTATAAACTGACGTTTATGCAAAAGTTCGCAAAGAAATTACGCACTTGATTATAGTGCGAAATAATTTAATATGTGATGGTTTTTTATTAAAAAAAAAAAAACTGCACTTTTTCACTTTCGTAAAATTACTGGTGACGTATAACATAATAACTGAAATAATATATTTTGCGAATTGGGTAATTATTTATTTACTTACTTTTTTCATTTTTTCTTGGGTATTAATTGTAATGCTAGTCATTTCTTTTAACAAAACGTCAAAGTTTTCGGAAGTTAATTTATTAAGGATACCTCGAACTTTTTTCAGAACATCTTCAATATCGTCATCATCATTTTTAGCATGTTCAGTTGTAGGTGAATTATTATTTGAATTATTGGTTAAAAACTTTGGCTGCCAAGCATTTTCACATTTGGACAATTTTATTTCTTCTTTTAAAGACAGGTCGATGCGTATAACTTGAAATTTTTTTTGAATTTGATTGGCATTGCCGCCAACACCACCAGCTGATGTTGGGGCTGAAGATAGACCGGCAACGTTATTATTTCCCGTAGAAGCAACAATGTTGTGATTATCATGATGCTTTCTTCCAGCACCACTTCCACCCCCACCACCTCCGGCACGACGTTTTCCAGTAACAAATTCTATAGATTCATTAAAATTCATATGATGATACGATTGATGTACGTGGTGTTGTAGATTAATTGCAGTTAAATTTTGACCAACTTGATGCGCTAAATGATGGTGATGATGATGTTGCTGACGGGCCACGAAAAGTTGAGAAATACAATCACCTTTTTGACAGGGTACTACTGGAGTTTTACGTGACTCTGGTGATTTGGCCAAAGCTTTAAGTTCTTCTAGAGAATAACGTATTAAATTAATTTGAGGCTCTTCTTCACACTCGTCTGAAAGCGGAAATAAAATTTTTAATAATTTTTATATGTATGTAATCATTTCATATGTATATTTTACTTTTCAAATCCTGAGTTTTATTATCTGATTCAGTAGCCTTCAACATAGTAGATGAATTACAATTATCATCATTTTGTGTGGATGCTAAAAAATGTAACATTTTTTTTTAATTTTTTATTGTTATTTAATTTAAAATTTATATACTTACTATTATTGGATTTATTTTGTTGTTGTTTCAACTTCTTTTGGTTTTTTTCTTTACGTTTAGCAGATTTTTTATTTTTACGACCTCCTATTATGAAAAACGTTTTTAATTATATTTTCAAATATTTAACGTTTAATGAAAAATATAATTTTGATTTACATACTTTTTGAGTCACTACCAATAAAAGAAGAGACATTAGGTTGCAAGTCTTGTTGAATTTCTTTAGATTTTATTTCTTCTTTCTTATCTAAGGAAGTTTGTACAGATATTGTACAAGGTTCTTCTTTTGATTTCACTATAATGAAAATATATTTTTAAAGAAACTTTTAATTTGCAACTTTTATTTGAGTTATAAAAAATAAGACATATTCAACTAACCCTCTGTTTCTGTTGAATGCTCAGAATCGGATTCAATAGTCTGTGATATAACAGGATCATTATTAGAGGGAATTGTTTCAGCCTGTTCGTCTCTTAATAGATTTAAAGTTAATTCCTGATCAATACAGATTACAGAGCAATTTCCATCGGTTGTATCAATATGAACATCTTCATTGTCCAATTCATGTTCATTAGTGTCGGCATCTGTATCATTGGGATCTTCAAAATAACGTACTTTTGCTGATTCACTACCACCAGAGTGTAGAGATTGTGTAGGAGTGTTGACAACTGGAATAGAAACAGCTGTTGTTTCTATTGCTAATTCGCTGGTCTGTTTAACAATATCATAACTTTCATGGTCCTCATCGTCGTTAACATCATCAACATCATTTTCAATTTGATGGTCCACTTTATCAGTGTCTGTTGCAGTGATTGACTGAGAATGTGTTGGTGTCACAACAACATCATCCGAAGGATTACTCGCTATCGAGGCAGTTAAGGACTTGTTGTCATTGTCAGTTTGCATTGGAACTGATTCTACGTTTATTTCAGTTTTTGTCAGAGGTTTTTGAGGCTGAGTAGGGACCTCCGCCATATGTTCAAATGTTATTATTTCTAAAGTATCGGGATGGATTATTGGAATTGCGTGTTTTCGTTGTTTTGTGTTTGTAGTGTGTTCGGCATTTGAAGACACACCGACTCCTACTCCCATTCCCACTGCTGGCATATTTATTTGTGTGGCTGAAGCTGAGCCTGTTTGTATTCCTCCACCCATGTGGGTGTAGGCTTGTAAAGTAGGTGGCTGTCCTAATCCAGCAGAAGCTGTTAGCATCGATGCTGGCTGTGGCGTTACTGCCGTTGGAGCAGCACCCAACAACAGTGGTGGCGTACAGTATGGTGGTGGTACATATGCTGTTGGCCCACTAGGAGCTACACTTCTAGGTGCAGTATTTTGAAGTTGTGTTGCCATAGAACCACCACTGGCGGCAGCCACTGAATGCTGAGGGCCAGCATTTGTGAGAAGGGATGCACGTGTTTGTTGTGGCAATTGTATAGCATGTGACAAAGTAAAATAATTGGGCGATACCATATATGGTTGTCGCTGATGAGGTAAAATCATATTTCTTATTTGAGAATGCTGCTGTGAAGGATGATGCAAATGATGGGCTGACATCGGAGCACTTTTCGTAAAATAATGCAATGTTTGTTCAGGATTGTGTAATCCGACTTGTTGTGTAGGGTGTGGCTGCGATTGTGGTTGATGTGTTGTCTGATAGAGGACATGTCCAGCTTGTCCACCACCCACACCAACCCCATTACCACCTGTAGCACCATGTGTAGCTGGCGTAACATTACAGAATGGGTATGCAACAAATGTAACAGGTCCTTGACGATGCTCATAATGTGGCTGTTGTTGTTGTGGTGTGTGTGTATGCGAATGCGAATGTGGGTATGGGTTATTATGACGAACTGATACGTTTGATTGATTTTGTAACGTCTGCTGCTGCGTCTTCCCGCCCCCACCCGTATTTACGAACATAGGAGGATCTTTCGAAGACCTTTGTTGTCATAACAATTTTATTTGGTCCATTAAATGATATATTTGTTACGATATCATTTTGTGTTAATATTTAATATTGGGAATTGTAAATTTTATTTTAATTATGAACCAGAAATTAGAGAGAAAAACATTAATTAATAAATAATTACATGAAAGATATTAATAAATAAATTACTAAATAAATAAAAAATTACATTGAAACAAAACTTTTAAAAAATTGCATTAAGCATGCAATAAAAATTATCAATAAAAGCAAGATCGTAATTAATAAAACATTTTGAATTAGAATAAACAAATTTCTTATGAAATCTTATAAAAGATGTGAAACAATATTTTTTTTTTAATGGAACATTTTGTACATGAAATGAAATATATAATAAATTATACATGTAGTACATTTATTTGGGTGTGAGGTAAGAAATCCCGGAAAAATGTAAATATTTCATTTCTCCGGAATTTTGTGCCTGAATTTTAACAAAAGTAAATAACTTAATACCATTTAAAATCAAAACTAGTTTTGAAAAATTATTCAATTAATCGTTGAGAATTTATCGAATAATTTTTTATTCTAAATTCAAAAATTTTGTTCGTTCGTAAAGAATAAAAAATTTGTTCCTCGAATAATCGAATAATTTCTGCTCGAACTCTAGTCTAAACATTAATGATGAACTACCAGCATCTTTAATGCTTTCTGGTCTTCCTGATGATTTTCGTGCATTAGTGATAGCTGTGGAGAATTCAATTTAACAGTAGATGCAATCAATAATTTGTTACTTCAAGATGCAACATTTTATAACAATAGTAGTGACAGTGCATTAGTGTCGAATAATAGTTTTAAAATCAAAAAATTTAAGTGTCATTCGTGTAATCAGGTTGGTCATTTTAGTAAAAATTGTTCCAACAAAAAAATGCGAAATCGAAAATAAAAAAATCAAACCTGCAGTTAAAACTAATACTTCCGTATTATTTGAAGCATTATTCTCAAATAGTAATAATTCTAAACCAAATACAAAAGAAATTATAACGAGTAGAGATGTGGTTGTTTTTGAGGATTAAAAGCAGAATGAGAAAATTACATGTAGTTACCAATACTAGAAGCGGAAGAAAATCGGAATGAAATTCTGTTCAAAATACTGGGATATATGGTACTACTGATGATGAAGCGGAATCTATACTTCTCAGCCTAGTCTTGGTAACAGGGTATTCGTAGGATCGAAATGGCGAATGAATGCTAAAGAAATTGGTCGCTTACGGATGTAACACAGACGGATAATCATATTCCTCTGGTCGAATTGTCAAATAGGAGCTTGAGAAAAGGATGACTTGTTCTTATGTGAATGTCCGGCACTGCAGGAAGTAATGTAGATTTTATATAACTTATACTCAAATTGTAATTAACAATTATTTCTTGAATTGTATTTTTATTGATTTTTAAAAATCAATAAAAAAAATTGTCCAAACATTTATTTTTTTGGAAAGTTTAAAATTTTGTTTTGCAATTTATTTTTACAAAAAAGTACTTCATCGTGCAGGGTTAATTTTCCGATTAATCGAAGTATAAAAGTCGATTTCAGTATAAAGTAGGCTGGTAAGACAAAGAGAATCAATTTTCGACTATAATCGAAATCGATTTACCAGTCACTACACCCATTCTTTTCTATAATTCCAAACTATAATGACGATATCCATTTTTAAACATTCATTGAAATCTCAATATTCTGATAGGTTTTTTCATTATTTTTGTAACTATTTTTATATTTTTGAAACCTATTAAAGTTGTGTTTGAATCTTAAGATTTTATACTATCTTAAAGACAAGATTTTTAACCATCTTTGGCAATATTAAGCGTAAATAATTAATTTTTGAAACTGTGTAAATAATTTTGATGTATATAAAATGTGTGTATATACTTTTGAAATGACAAATACATAAAAATTTTTCATTTAATATCAGAAATAAATACCACGATTTTTCAGAAATTACCACAATCTACTCTACAACAAAACAATGATTTCAAAATATTTTATAACACAAATATTTGACTTCTTTTCCAAATTTTCAAAAAATTTTAAAATGACTTGTATGTTTTGAATTTAAACTTGATATTTTTGATTTATGATACTTATTTAATAAAAGTTTTCCTTATTTCTTTTAAGAAAATATTAAAATTCTTCCTACGAATTTTATTTAATATTAACAATTTTCAATATATAATTATTTCAAAAATATAAGTTTTTTTCTTAAAAGAAACTCCAAATTTTGCGCTCACAGAAAATTTGACTAAAAAGTAAAAAAAAACGCCCAAAATAAAAATTGTCAAAAAAAATCGTCAAAACTGAAAAAAGCGTCAAAATGGAAAAATGGACGACATGAAAAAATCGGCTAAACGGAGTTACTTAGAGCCATTTTTCCAAATTAAATGTCAATTAAAAATTATTGAATCTAATCCGCCATTTGTGTTTTTAAGTACGAGATTAAATCTTGTAGTATTTATCATACTTATCATAATTTGTGCAAATACCATGTTATCATAAATACAGGCTTTTTTTATGAAGATAACACAAAGTATTTTTAGTTTTTATTTATGGAAATTTGGATTAAAATATAATTGTAAGAGAAATACGTTATAAAGGTAAAAAAAAAACTTATTACCTCGGGAATATATGTCGTAAAGTAGCTCTGGGTTGAGGAACTAATCTCGTGTCATTGTAATTATTTATAAAGTACAGTCAGGCGTGCTTTTGTTATTCTGAGAATTTTGAGGCTCAGTTTGCATGGGTATTAATATAATACCTCACATAATTACACGAAATTTGGAGTGATAATCTGGAGGAGAACCACTAAAACTCATTAACTCGAACTTATATACATATATATATATATATATATATATATGGATCGGTGGCAGTTGTCGAAGGAGACTTCTATTGTATGTTACCCTTGCAATATAGTAGCCATTTAATTGAGATTTCGTAAAAAAATACCTCGGCAATACATAGATCTCACAAGTTAAAGTTTTGTTATAAACATAATAATTAAATTAAATACATATATTAATTTTACAAATTTTATGTTTCTTTAATATGAATATTTTACCACAAGCTTAAACTCACAACATTGGCCGCTTAAAGTAAGAAATAAAACAAGTCAAAAACAACATTCAACGAATAAAATTAATTTAATCGCTAAACTTTAAGTGAAAAACTGGCTCTTAGAATTTTACTGCCCCATTCCGCCTTGAAGAAATTTAGGAGAGAAAAAAATGTTGTATTGATTAAAATCAAAAGGGGATTGATTTAGTATTTAATCGTTATTTTTATGATAAACGTTATTGTTTTTATTAAATTGTTAATAAGCTAGTAGGAATTTTTGGAAAATATTGTACACCAAAAGTAAATTCAATTTACACTACACCTTAATTCAATACTTTTACCTTTTACACTTTAACACTACTGTTTGCACTTTTTTTATTTCAATACAATGGGGGTAGCGGAATTGTAGAAGTGATTATTGTAATATCACTTCTATGAAATAAAAATTATCATTTAATACAAAAGAATTATTAGAAATAAAATGAAAATAAAATGGGAATCCCCTTTTTGCATTTGAATTAATAAACGATCCGAATTTTTCTAAATCACTTTGTATAAAATTATCAATCATATCAACTTTTTTTTAAATTTACCCAAAAATCTTAGTCATGATTCATAATGTTTAACTATATTATATAGTAACTATTGTTAAAGTAAATCAGTAAAATATAAATCAAATTGTAAAAGCATCTTTTCTATTTAAACTTAAAATAACCACTTTGTTTTTTATTGTTTTAATATTCAAAATAAATCAACACTAAAATGATAAAAAAAAGTGTAAATGATTTTTCTTAAACTTACCGCTTCCTTTGATGATTTTTCTGCTTGGGAAACGTTATTGTTGCCGTTTTGCCAAGGATTAAAAGCAAAAGATTTTAGCAATGATGAGTTAATTAATTTATTTTAGTTACAAAGTTGAACTTATTTGTTATATTAACCAACAATAAAATCCAAAATTATTAATAACGTAACAAATGCCGACGCCTGTGGCGTTGTTTTTGTAAAGACTATATGTGAAAGAAAAAATTTTGTAAGAATGAAAACGGAAAGAAAAAATTTTGTAAGAATGAAAACGGAAAGAAGAAAATAAAAATGTAAAAAAATGTAAACAAAAATGTACGTTAAAAAATATAAAAAATTACAAACATATAAATTAAGGAAAATAAATAGTTACAAAAATGTAAATTTGAACAAGAAATATTACATTATAAACTGTAAATTACTATATGAAGACTTTAATTAAATTATTTAATAAAAATGAAAAAAATTCATTAGAAAACAGCAAACAAAACAAAAAATGTAATAATAGACAACAAAAGGAAGTAGTAATAATACGAAAGAAGATATTCTAGAAATATTGTTTTGTTTTTGTATTTTCTTTGAAATTCAGTAATGCAAACTTTAATTCAGTAACAGCACAAATACATTTTTTTAAATATTAATAAAAGTGTACAATTTCTTTATAAAAAACTTAAAGAATAACAATTATTGGCAAAATAAAATTTATTTTAAAAGGATATTTTTAATTTAAAATTTATGATATTTGTGTTTTTGAGCCAAGTTTTTAAAACACAAAATTGATCACACTTTTGCAGAATCGCTTTTTGCCTTAAAATTTATAAATGAATTTTAGTTTTTTCTTTTAATCTGCACTTAATTTTGGGAAGTTGTATTAATTGATTTAATTAAGAGCACACCTTTCTTTATTATTCCTAATTTTTTTCACACACTATTTTCTTTTAATTTTTTCTTAAAACTTTCAACTCACAATATAATTTTTTTTCTGAGTCCTTTTTTCAATGCGTTTCTTTTTCTTTGTATGCGTAATATTCTTTTAGTTCCTTAAATTTTCACTAAGATTTTTCATAAAATCAAAAACTTTGAATTTACGATTTCTTAATATTATTCCAATTGTCATTAATATGTATTTTTATTTGTTTATTTTAATATCTTTTTAACTTTTTTGAATACTTTATTTCGATTGAAAATTTATTTTAATTTTTTCCATTTTCATGAGAAAGAAAATGCAAAGACCACTAGATGTGAGAAATATATAAAAGGAACAACAAAGTAAACTGGCAAAAGAAAGCTTTTTGACATATAAAAGTGGTGCCATAAAAGATTATGTTATCGTTTTGTTATCGTTAATTTTTTATAGAATGCATTGATTGCGCAAATAAAAGAAAAAAGCAAAAATCTTTATAAAAAGACAAATTTAATTTGAATGATTTAAATTGTTTTTTATTTATTACCACAAGTCTACAACTGAGATTAACGTTGATATAATATGTGAGATAACGCCGGCAGAGGAGAGTAACTATTTTGTTTATATTATGTTAAATCTTAAATAAGGGGTACGCGTATTCTAATAAATCCTATAAGATATCATTATTTTCAATTAGGCACAGAGTAAACATGTCCTTTTTATTTAAGCAATTCGCACTTTTGTAGCACAATTTTTTTAAAAATGTTTTTAACATATAAAACAAAAACTAAAAGGATACAATTTTACAAAAATTACTGTTTTTTTAGTAATTTCCAAAAAACACATGCACGCACACAAACAAAGTTTCGTTTATGAGTTTTTTTTTTTTTTTTTTTGATAGTTCATCTTGGTTGTGTAGAGAAATCTCATCACAACAGTCTCATAATACATCTTATAATACTAATATTTGAATCTACACGTGAAATAATTCTCTCAGAGAGCGAATTTGACACTCTCTGACACAAAAATATTACATATTATGTTACGTCTAGACGGGCTGTTAAGTAACAAGCCATGAAGTGGATGTTTATGTTCACTATTGGCTGTGTTTTGTTGCTCCCGCTGAGTGTTAACGTTGACTGTTAGCAAAAAGACGACATTAACCTGATTTGTATGTTCTTTATATTTATTACCTAGTGTCTACATTAGGCAAATTTTTATCAAAACAAACGTCAAAATCAGTGCGAATATATACAAGGTTACCTTAGTTAAACAGCTGATTATTATTTAGGTTGTTACAGTTGTCAAACTGCCTATATAAAAACAATAATGAATACGCCATATTGTTGTTTTTGTACAACTGTTCCCACCTTTCACAAATTCGTATTAAGTTTGACGTTTGTCTTGATACAAATTTGTCTAATGTAGACACTATGTTAGTAAATTGCACTACGAAATTTACACGTTTTTCTTTAATAAATTAAAAATTAATTCATTATGTATTTGAATTTAATTTTATTTTTATACTTTTTTCATTTCTTGTCGTTCTTTACTTGAATTTTGATATTTATCACAACACTGATAATAAAGTAGAATTTTTAATTTATTAAAAAAGTGAACTTATTAGCTAGAAAAATATTTTTACAATACATTTCATTTGCTGCAACAACGTCATAACACAAAAAGCGCAAATTTCGAGTTCACCTCATTAATGTATCTTGCCAGTGTAAAACCACTGCTATGAACAAGAAATGAGAAAATAAAGAAGAGTATATAAACGCGGCAAAAGATATTACATATCAATATAAAAACAATTTGATAATTCCATGCGGTATGCCCATCTACACGTCACAGAATATATAACATTTTTCTGTCAGAGAATGTTAAATTCGCTCTCTGGGAGAATTATTTCAGGTGTAGATTTATATTTTAGTATTATAAGATTTATTATGACACTGTTGTGATAAGATTTCTCTACTCAACTATCTTATAAGATGAGCTGTCAAAAAACATAAAAAATACACATATACGAAAGTATGTTTGTGTGTGTGCATTGTATTTTGGGAATTACTAAAAAAATTTTGTGAAAATTGTGCTAAAAAAGTGCCAATTTCTTAAATAAAAAGGATATGTTTACTCTATGACTGATTGAAAATAATGATATCTTATGGAAATTATTAGAATACGTGTACTCCTTTCTTAAGATTTAACATAATATTTAACATAATCTTCTGCCGGCGTTATCTCATATATTATATCAGCGTTATTCTCAGTTGTAGACCTGGAGTGACATCAACGAGATATACGTCAAACTTTATAAAATCACTTCGCCTTTAAAATTCTGTTCCCTATATTTAATTTCACTTATGCGCTCTAATTATGTATAAACAACAATTGTAAAATGTATTCAGATCAATTGTACTTTTTTAGTACATTTCTATTGCCAAAGTACAGAAGTACTCCAGTGAGTAATTTAATACAATTATAAAAATTTTTCTCTATTAATAAAACTATTGACAAACATTTTAGAATAGTAATTAAAATTTGCTTAAATGTAACTAAATTTATGCATAAAAGTTAGAATCATTTAGACATTCTCAGACCTGAATATTATGGAGAAAGTTTTTGATATGAGTTTATTAAGTTCAATTCGGCAATTTTTTTTGGCAAATACAAATACGTATGTTTCTTTTGTAGATTTTCTTTATCGGTAAAAAAAATTTCCAGTTTTCGATGCACCAACGTGACATTAGGCAAAGAAAGCACACGCTTCAAAATAAGCCTTACTATTATGCGCAGAGTAAACGAATAAGTGTGCCATTATAAGAAAGAAAATAATACGCATCTACGTGTTTGCTATAACTAAAACATTTGTTTCTTTTTCAGCATTGAAAAGAGCACTTTTTGTGTCAAACATTTCCTTCCAACCGGAAACTCGCCATACAAAATACAAACTATTCGTAAGGGAATATTGAATATATTCTACATTTCTTTCTTTCTACTTTATTTGCTTCATTCGGAGGCTCGTTTCTTACTGGGTTTTTACTTCACAACTTTTAATTAAACTTTTAGAACATTTTTCTTTTAAATCGAACTCATACATCTGTATATTATTTGTATTCTTTCTGTTGTTAAGTCTTCTTATCGATTTTGAAACCTGCGGTATGGTCAAACGTAATTTTTTTAAAACTTTTATCATCTCTGTTTTCACTAAATAGTAAGATGGCTATCACAAAGATATTATATATATTATGATGTATACTTATGATACAAAATATGAATTTCCTAAGTGTTGTCTCTCGACTGGTTAATAGTTTGAGTCTAAAAGATATAAATTGTCAGTACAAAACTGAAATAAATCAAAAAAATCTTCGAAAGTTTCAACTCATTTTTTTTTATTTTTTGAGATTTTACATGAAGGATTTAAAATTTTTGATTTCTTAGTTATTTTGTTAGGTTTACCAAAACGCATTAACAGTTTTTCCGTTTTTAAAACAAACTAGAAATACATGACACGTAAAGTAGGTTTCAAAAAGTTTCGAACATTTTTGCAATTCCTCATATACATACTCAGCTAAAATATTTAATTTTGATGACAACCAAATATTTCAGACTTGTTTTGTTTTCAGTTTATTGTTTATAGTTTTATTAGTTAATTTAAAAAATTTAAAAAAAATTATCAATTTTGTTAGAAAGTCAGATTATAAAAAAATTTGTAACGGCAAAATAAACGGACTTCAAGAGTTTTTTGTCAAACAGAATTGTTATTTTTGTGACAACTAGAAATAAGTGCTGTCAAGTTATCGTTTTAGTGATTTTATTGTTATTTAGTGCAGCATGGTGAAGCCATTTAACAATGTGTCTTAAATAAGACTGAAACGTCAAACAAAAGAAAAAAAATAAAACAATGATTGTTGTAATTGAAAAATAATAATAATAATAAATTCTAAGAAATTAATGTTTTTATAAATAGCAATAAATGAAATATTTCTATACAGCACCAATACATGCAGATGTAAAAAATATTGATATTTCAATCTTATACTAAAAAATGAAGCAAAATATATTCAGCTGAGCTTGTAATGACACCTTGTACTAGTTACGCCATGTAATGCAGTGGTTAGTGAATAATGCAGAAATCTGCGTGACTATCTTTACAGGAGGCTGAGTCGAGCCGCCCATTATTTTTAAATGCCGCCGCCTCTGTGAAAATTTTGACCTAAATAAGCCGCCGATTTTGGTCAAATTTTTTTACAAATATTTCATAATTCTCATGACGTCGACGACATTTTTAGCAGAGCTGCCGTCTCATGAATATCCGGGTTAAAAATTTGCTGCTCATGCCAATGAGACTTGCTGCAACTGACTGACAGATGATGATCTGCACTGATGTAAAATATGGTTTTCAAAAAAAAAAAAAAAAAAAAAAAAAAAAAACGATCAAGTGCTTCCAAAAGAGAACACCACTTCAAAAGTGAAAATAAATGTATTTTCATCAGGAAAAAAGGTTAATAATTTCTGAGAAAATCAAAATTTCACGAAATTAAAGCATTTTTATTATTTTTAATAAGGTTAAAACAGAATTTTTATTAAAAAATTTTATAAATATAGTTTTAACAGAAGTACTTCAAAAGCAATGAACAAGAAGCATAAAAGAAGAACATGCTTCCAATGACAACCATTTGTTAAAAAGTACTTCCTTCCAATGATAACACATGAGTTTTTAAAATTCTTTTCAAGATTCTTTTTCAGTTCTTTTTTTGCTGGGTAGTTTTCAAAAGCCTTGTACATAAATAATCAATAATTTATATGTAATTTCATAAATTTAACAATAACAATTTAGAGCGCTATATTCGGTTGTGTCGAATCCACCAATCTTACCGACAAATAATAAAATTTACGCCTTAAAGCATGCTTTCATATTTCACATTTATACTTAAAAAAATAATCTGCATTTTTTTCCAAACTACAAAATGCTGAGATTGGGTTCGTTTTAGAGCATTTTTCATAACATCTTTCAAGCTGTAGTACTCGAATTTCTACAATAATGTTCGCCCTGAGTTCAAAGATTGTCTCGGGCTTGTTCATATATATATTGGTTCTTCATATATATTCTGGTTCTTCGTTCAGTTGTGAATCTCTCCATTATTTATTCTTCAGGTATTATTTATATAATCTGAAAAAAAAAATTATAATATAAAAATATAAAAATGAAAAAATTATTAAATTTTTAAACCCCATGGTGACTTTTATTTTTTTTTTTTCAAAAATATTGAAAGTAAAAAATTTATAAATTAAAAAAGGCATAATTTGAATTCTATACTATTTATTCGATTCTAATTCAGTTCCTTTTATTATTGGTGATATTATATGGCTGATACAACTGATTAAAAAGATTGTTGTTCATTTATAAAAATTTGTGTAAAAGTTCCATTAACTCAAATCTTTTGTAAATAATTTCGAAATTCTGAAAACGCGCTATCAAATTTAAATTATCAGGTGGCCAAAAAGGTATGTTGGATACCTTTATTTAATTAAGATTGCTTTAAACTCATATTATTTTTTAATACGCGCAACAGATATGGAAGGAAATATTAAGCCCATTTTGTGGGGAAAACTTAAATGTTTATGATTATTACTTTTTTTTTTTAAATCTGGATAAAATTACTTCCGAGTTTTACACACACACATATATATATATATATATATATATATATATATATATATATATATATATATAATTTTAACTAACTGATATTTTTCTGAACCAAATCCGACAAGTCCTTTTGGAAGTATGTTTTAATATATGGTGCAACCTCCTTAAAAAAATAACGATTTAAAGCGAGAAACCGAGACAATATAAGAAAATTATTTATAAGCTTTGTACATCATAATAACATCAAAGTAGACAAAAATATTTCGTATTTTTTTTAATCTATGTTATTCGAATTCGAGCTTACTTTTTCAAAAAAGTTGAAAAAAATTTTATAGTTTTTGCCCTTGAGTTAGAATGAGCAAAGTTAAAAAATTATATATTGTCGAAATCCTTTATGAATTCATATTTTAAATTCTTTTTTCTATATACCAAGAATTTTGTTTTTCCTTTTTTTATTATTATTTTTTTTTAACTGAAAAGACAGAATTACTTTGCTCCCCAAAAAAAGAAGTAGTAAATAATATATACATTTTAAAGGCGTCTTAATTTTCATGATGAATAACACATGAATGTATTCACATTTAAATTATAATTTCTTTTTTAATGATAAAATTCCCATTTTGTTTCTTATTATTTTTTTAAAACTTAAAAGACTACAAAACTTTGTTTTTTTTTTGTTTCTACATAAAAATATGTTTTATATTGTTTTAATTTAATAAATTAATCATTTTAACGTCTGCATTTTCATAATACGTATTTATACATTTTTATCAACTTATAGTAAGTACAAGCTTTTATATCTACTTTATTTGCTTCAGCGGATAATAGTAAAACAAATATTTTACTCTTATTCGCTCTTTATTTATTCACACCTAATCTACTAAAGAGAATAACAATACCAACTAATAGCAAAAACACAAAAATACTTATCAATACGCACTTAAACTGGCAGGCAAAGAAAATAGATGAGTCGAAGATAAATTTAAGTGAACTTAAAGTGGTGGCAGAATATGTATAGGACGCCCAAAACGCTATTCATATCTCCCAAAGTACACCATAAAAGCCTTTCACCAAAATGCATAAAGCATGGTGATCAAAACTTATTGATATGGAATTAAATTTTTTGAGTCAAGGAAAATATGGATCACTTTCCCCATATTCTTAACAATGCAATGCTACCATATGCCAAATGTAAAATACCTCTGAAATCGCGATATCAGAGATATAATGACACTATTTTATCTTTCCAAGCACCGTAGCAATTAGAACGGCAGCCTTTGGACAAACCTCCATACACATTTGATTTACATGTGAAGCATATATGAAGGCAAGTAACATAAATACTAATAATGTTGCTGCTGCGGCACCGGGCAGAATAAGTAAAATCAGAAATTTTAACAAAAATTTGAAAATATGCGGAATTAATTATCGAAACTAAAAAAGTTCAGTTAGAAAGAAGCATATACATATACAATTCTTACCCGTTAATTAAATTTATGATTTATATTTGTCTATTCCCGGCAGATACTAAAAGTGGTAATTTATCCTTTTTTGCTGAGTTTAAATTTCAATAGTTTCTAGCTACTCATTGGCCAAGGGCCAATGTTGGATAGCAAATGTTACCAATCATGGATAGCAAATGCCACTGATCCTATAGAAGAAGACGGAAAGAAGATAACAAAAACGTTTTACTAACTCATTGTAACCAGTAAAACGATTGCGTGCAAAAATATGTTACTTTGTGTTCGTGGAATTGACAAGGTATTTTTTAAACAAAATCTTAAAAGTTATTAATAATGAATGACGAGAGTACCTGCCGTTAATTGCTAAGAAATCTTGTTAATGCCTACGAAAAACAACCGCTCCAATGAAAAATTGCTGGAACTGTTAGTGCCATGTTAGCAGCTTATCCATCGTGGATTATTTTGGTTAGTATTAAATGTGTTTACATTTGCTTTACCCCTTTTAGGCACAAACTGCAAAAACGTTATAAGTTTAAAAAAAAAACTATTTACTTTGAAATAAAGTTATTTTATTAAGTTTAAATAGAAATTTTTAAATTTTATGAGAACAAAAATAACTTTAAGTTAATCAACGACGGTGATTTTAAATGTCCTTATAAAGGCAATTTACAATGAAAATGTTATTTTTTTGGCATAAATTTAATGTTCTAACTGGTTACGATTTTTATTTCATTATTTAAACTTTAATAACATTTTCAAAGCTGAAAATATTGATATAAAAAATTTTTATATCAATATTTGAATTGCATAGTTTGGGAGTTATAGGCCTTTTAAAAATGTACTTTCTATCCAGGAATTAAAAAAAAAAAAATTGTAATACGAAACTTTTATGAAAACAATTATTTGTTTTTTATAAATGGCCATTCAAGAGCTTCAAAATGATACTGTAAACAAATAAATGGTATAGAAAATGTTTACGTCTTAAAGTGAGTTAGAGTTTTCAAAGAGTTACAACTTTTTCCATTAGTTCAACCATGATTTAAACTAATCTCAAATGAATATATCTTTACAATCTAAAATATAAAAATATTTTTGAACATTTTTTAATTTGAAGTATAACATCGATAAAGGTGAACTTTTTGGTTGTCCTAGTTATTGATCTGTGGTCTTATTAATTCTTTTCTCCTTTAAAAATTAATTAAATATTAAAAGAAGTAAAGAAGAAAAAATTATTACTAATGTATTTTATAAATTATTGAAAGAAAAAACTTTTAAATCTTTTAATACAAAGTTTCTTTCAAATCTAAAAATTATCATATAAAAACAAATATTATTCAATAAACTTAAACCCGAATGCAAATATTCTAAAAAAAACTATAAAAAAGTTCAACAAAAACTACAAATGAATTTAAAAAAAAAATAATTTTATTTATTAAAGGAGCAACAAAATTTTAAATACATACTTCCTTAGTTGTTATGAAATAATTTTATATGCGTATATTATAATTATTCAAGTACATTAAATACCTCTTAAATAAATATTGCTTGGAAATATTTTTAAACCAAATGCTTTAAATAAACTTAGGATTTAAAAATAAGCCCATAATTTTTTTTATGTTTTCACTATTTTTTAATGATTTTTTAAAATTTGTTTAATACATATTATTTTGAAAAATTTTAAAAACAAGTAAACTAATTTTACATTATTTTGTTTCCAGATATGGATTTAATATACAAAATATTTAATATAATTTATTTGCTAAAAATATTTCCATAGAAACATTTTTTAAGTGGATTTATACTCCTTATATATAAAAAATATGATATGTATAATAAAAAAATGGTAAAGGCCTTTATTTAAGCTGGATTTTTTATAAAAAATATATATTAGACAAATACTTAAATTAATACAAAATATTTAGATCCATTTAAGAAGGTTAAGGCAGTTTAGTTACTAAATTTAGAATTTAATTCTTTTTCTTATTTTTGATTTTTTTTTAATGGGATTAACGTCGTTATTGCTGAGATTGTTGCTATTCTTTATTAGAAATTTAAAGATTCATATCAACACAAATTTTAGAATTACGATTTTGTTTTTGACTAATTTCCAATACTTGGAACATTTCCTGCAAAGCATCGTTGGTTTGAGTCTTACGGCGATTACGTCTTAAGGTAACACGACCAGATTTCAATTCACGTACTAAAGCGTCAAGACCTTCAGTAAAAAAGATAAAAGAGAAAAATGTATAATTAGATATATAATTACAATAATAAAATTTGAAGTTAAAACATTGGTATTAACACAACAATATTTTAAAACAGGAATATAAAATCATGCAGTGTTTAATGAAAATATGTATATTGAAACAGCGCAGAATTAAAAAGGAAAAAAAATTAAAATCGGAGACCATAAATGTTATATTAGATTAAAAAAATAGATTAAAAAAATAAATTTTAATTGTTATTTTTGATTTTTATTTTATCACAAAAAAAAAAAAAAAAAAAAAATCAATTAAATTATTAATCAGAATTTTAAAATAATTTCAAATATTTTTATAATTAAATAAATTACTCAAAAGCAAAGTATTCTAACAAATTAAATTAAAATTTTATTTAGAAAAATCTAAAATCCATTTTCAATTACGAATTATACATATTCAATTATTTTATTAATTGAAATTCAACCTATGAAAAAAAATTTATATTCAATTATTCAAATTATCACTTATTTTTATTTATATTTAATTAATTTATTGATTGATACAATAAGAAAAATAATGGAAAGCCGATAAATTATTTTGATACAATTAAAAATTAATTGGAATAGTTTTTATCTTCGATAAATCTTTTAATAGAATATTTCTTTTCTTCTGTGATAGTTTGAAAAATAAAAATTTGTTTTGATTTTTTTTTTAATGAAAATAAAAAACAAAAATCAGTTTCTTAGTTTTAAAATATAAATGAAAAATAAAAATCAAACAATCAGTTTTATGTTTTCAAATGAAAAGAAAAAATAATTTAAGATTTTTATTTTATTTTTAAAGGCTTTTATTTTTCTATCAGATTTTTTAGCACGTCGATAAAATATGGAATATTTTATTTTTGAAAACTATTATTACTTTGTGTGTTCATTTAGAAATACTTTAAACAATATAAATACCATGTATTCAAGTTTATATTAAAATGTATTGTAAATTTACATTTTATTAATATGTAGGCGAGGTTTCTAATTAACTGCGATCATTACACGGTTTCTGTGATATCTTGATAAGATTTGGCATGCATTTATTTAGACAAATCTAATGAATAGTTTAAAATAAGTAAGTATATGGAAGTTAATTTGAAGCGAATGATCTAATTCTGAGTTAAAAATGTCCTTGATATCTTTCCTTTTACGTGTATTGCCTTTTAAACTATCATTTTACACATATTTTACTTAGTTCCAATAAATCTTCAGATACTCTTTGAAAATCCCTTTTTGACTGAAATTTTGCGAATTTCTAGCTACTTGTAGCAGTAAAAACATCAATACAATTTTCTATGAGAACATAGTCAAATGAATCATTTATGCGTTTCGCAATACTAATTTGAAGTCGTTCGGAAAGTCAGCACTTTTCATTTGAAAGTTTAAAACAAATACGTCATTCACACAGATTAAATAGCACATACACCTGACGAATAACACATAAACATTGTATATTTATCAATTACAATAATATAGATAAATGCAAAAGACTTTTATTTTATGCGACAAAAAATTAAAAATGATTTTATGATTTTTATTTCTTGTTAAAAAAATAAAAATAAAAATCAAAGGTTGACGTTGAGTTTTATTTAAAAAATTATCAATAATTGTTATTTGAAATTCATAAAATAAAAATCAGAAATAATTTTTATTTGTGAGAAATAAAATCAAAAATAAAAGTTTATTACACAATAGCTTAAATAGCTTTAAAAAAATGCAATGGTGTTCTCCGGATATTTTTTGGTTTCTGATAAAAATACATATAATTCAAAAAATCTGGAAAAGAAGGGAACAATAATAGCATTCATACATTATTTAATATAATTCCAAAATATATGGCCCTGTTCTAAAAAATAAATTTGGTGAAAGTGAAATTCTAAAAATTTTTGAAAATGCTTTAAATTTCATAGTTAATAAAATTAATATATTTATTAATTTATAATTACAAAATTTTTATATTTAATAATTTAAAAACAACAGAAATTTCTTGTAGCGCTTTTAAGTTATAACACTTAGAAAATTCCGTTTAATAACTTTTTCATTTGGATTAGATTTACTTAAAAGGGCCGATATTTTTTTTATTTTAAACTTATAACAAAACACCAATAAGTTAGCAATAACAAAATGCAACATTTAATATAAATAATGAAGAGGACAAGGTTAAAATAAAAGAGGACAAGGTTAAAATAAAAAATAAATAAATTAACAATATTCAACAGCCAAATTTTAATATTAGTTCTGTGTTAGTTGTTTAATTAGTTAATTAGTTTGGTTTATTATTAAATATTCAGCGCTAAAGCAAAACCAATTATAAAATCAAAATTTGTTTTATCATAAATCCTATTCCAACTATGAATAATAAAATATATTCTGTAGATATTTATTCATATTTTCATTGTCATGTCAACATTTATAAAGGATTAAGAAGTTGCAAGAAACGACAATTTATTTATGTCAATAGTTTTATGTCATCATACGTGATGGCGCAACATCTTTAACAAAAAACAAATACACAATATAGATAAATAATCAATCAATTTGTATAAACTACAAATACATGGATACATTCTAGGGTAATCTGAAAATAAAATTTAACTTAAAAATATACTGGCATTTAACATATTAATAAAGTAAGATTCAAATATACACTGGTCCACAATCCCTTAATTTTGGCCATAATTAGAGTAATTGGTTTACGATTCTGTAATAATAAATTAAAAATTCAAAATGGCGGATCCAATATGGCGTCCAACATTTTTTATTATTTGATTAAATTTTAAATAATCACATTTGACTGATTTGTGGTCCCTGAATATGAATTTGTTTTTCTTCCAAATTCGGAAAGACGAAAGCAATATGACGGATTATATATAAGTAACTGAAAACTCTATGGGACAATAACACAGGTATACAAGGTTTTGGACTTGAGCAATCAAAAATAGTTTCTAGGGTTACTTAGGATGCCGAGTTCGAATTTTCGCTATTTTTTTTTCAAAAGTTTTAGAGAAATAAAAAAAAAATATTTTTTTTAATATATTTGAGATTTGAAAACCAATTTATTCGATAAAAAGTGATAAATCGGAATTAAAGATCTGTCACATTGAATAGTTCGTATTATTTGAGATCTCTTTCACGCATTATTTAGAGTCCAACTGTTGACACTCATCCTTAGTAAAATTTTTCTACTCGTCAAATTTTATTATATTTGCTCTCCTTTCTCATTTCCCGTACCGACAGACTTTAAGTGAAAAATCGAAATATCGAATAAAGAAAATTTTATTCTAAAAATGTTCCAGCTCCAATCTTGTGGTATTTTAAAATAAATTAAAAAAATCTAAATATGGCTGTCAATATATAATCATATGATTATATGATTATAAGTTACAGTTCTTCAAAGTTGAAAAATTATAAAAATGTTATTGAAGTGAACCTGGGTTTCTTCATATTCTTTATTATTTTTTTTTCCACAAGTCCAAATTTTTGGTGTTACAGTTGTATAAGAGAACTGTTTTCCGAACATAGAGGAACAGTATAACTTTATATCGCTGTTCGGTCAAAAGTATATAATGGCAAAATTTAAAACTAAAATTTTATTTCTTTAAATATTTTTCTACTTTTTGGTCACTGTATGTGACCCCTCCATGAACATTCAATTTTATGTTATATACAATGTGATTTGTCTGACGTATACTATTAGTTTGGGTTCTCCAAATCTTGGAAAAATAAGCGTGAATTTTTGAAAAAAGTACAGTTTTTCGTCAGGCACTCTCTCAGGACTACTTGCAGAAAATTGGTTTCCATGAATTGAGTTTTTTTTTTTGGTTTTAAAGGCCCATTAAAACATTTAATTGGCAAAATTTTAAAGACTTTTTGAAAATTTAGCAAAATTTTCATATTTTACTTCAACCATTTTGGATGCCAAAACATGTCTTAGAATTATATAAAGCACATTTTGTTAGACTTGCTGTAGTTTATTTTAATGATAATTTTTTAATATGTCCAAATAAATCGGTTTTGACGGAAAACGAGATATTTTTATCTAAACGCATTTTGCTTGGGCACGTCAAAAGCTTGGTGTAAAACTATCAAAATGTGACTCAATAGCAAGGTTTTTTCAAGATTTATCCTAAAAAAGTAAAAGAAGCTTGTAGAATTAATGGGCAAAAATTCATTTTCATAATATCAAAAATGATTACGTTATAAAATTTTTTTAAAACAGATAATTGAGTGATCTTTAAATTTTCTGAAAATAGTTTTAAAAATAAAAAAAATCCACTTATATCGTATAGAACTGAAAAAGGATGCAGAACATTCATCAAATAGTTATCATAGTTAGTTAGTTATCATGTTAGCTCTCTAAATCGAATTAAGGATGTCAAAAAAAAAAAAAAAAAAACGACCAAATGCCAGAAGTGATAAAAGCCTGTCGTAATCAAGTACAAAAAAGATAATAATCGTATTTAAACCTCTGTAATTTTTAAACCCTCAATGGTATTAACTTAGTTTTTTCGGTATTAAATAAAGAATCTTGAAATTAACAAAAAATATTTTTTTTTAAATTTTCAATTGATAAATCAGTTGCAAATTTTTTTACTACTTTTTACTATTTTATTTTTTCTGTACAACTCATATAGTGATGATAATATTGTTAGTTTTTTTTTACATGTGGTGCTTATTTTTCCACATGATTTATTAATGTCTGTAATGTAAATAAGTGAAATTTTAAATTTAGAGAATTTTTTTAAATTTCAATTTTAGACTGCAATAATTTTGAGAAGTATTGCATTAGAATATAAAAAACGGGTAAAATCGTTTTAGTGTAACAAATCGTGGAAGATTATATTGTAGGATTTTTTATTTTTTATTTTTAGTATTATTTAGTATTTCTATGTAAAAAATTAAAAGATGTAAATATAAAAATTAATTAAGGGCCTAATTTTGTAAAACACTTCCCAGTACTTTGAAAAAAATTTCATATAAATTGCTTTTATTTTTCAAAAATTTGTATGGAAAATTTTTCAAAGTGAGGTGAAGCGATTTACAAAATGAGGAGGTAAATTTAAAAAATCGAAGAAACAAACCTGTTTTGTATTATTTTGGTTTTATTTTGTTAAAAATTTCAATGTAAAAAATTAAAAAAAAATGTAAATATATGAATGAAAGTATGTTTCGAAAAATCGAATAAAATTCAAAAGAGTTCGAATTTTAAAAGACCGAGAAAACCGTTTCGGTATAACTGCTTGTTTATTTTTTCTTATTTCAGCAAATATGTATTTTTATGCAAAAATAATTCAAGTATGTAATTTTCTGGCAAAAAGAAAAGAAATTTCGAACATATTTGTAGATATGTAGTTCGAAATTTTAGTTGTGCTATTAATTGCACCTCTTAGAGACCTTTCTTGTGATACTGAATTTTCATATCCTTTTGATCCAGCTTGCAAAAGGACGAAAATTTTGAGAAATGGTATCTTAAAATGAAGTAAATTTTCATTTGAACTGAGAACATCGATACTTCTAATGTATGTATAAGCCCTATTCCAAAAAAAAAAAAAATAAGTATCAATTAAACTTACCTTACTACCTATAAATTTAAAAAATGGAAAATAATTTACTTTGTATATGTGACCTGATAATCTAATTTTTCCCTATTTTCATTATTAGTAAATGATAGTTATATTGTGTATATAGAGGAAAAATAAATTTAAACTAAATTGAAATAAATCATTGAGATTTACAAGAAAATAAACATCAAAGGACAATTCTCTTATAGCTATGGCTACGTATAAGCAATATTACTTATCGGTTAATAATATAACGTATACGCTATGTTAAACTTAAAGTAAAAAAAATTATTCTTAGAATAATGTTGGTTACACTCTGCATATTATACGTACGACATTAAAACCCAAGAGAAGAGAATAAAAAAAAAATAATAATAAATAAATAAAAACATCAACATTAAGTACAAATAAGTCATGATTAATCGCTCAAAGAAATCACCACCATAAAATTGAAATCTAAAACTATGAAAATGTCTACTAGACAAGAATAAAGACATTTATTCATTCGTACACGACTGTTTAGTTAAATAATGCTAATGTTTTATTATATTCTATAAGAAGTTGGGAGAATAAAAAATAAATAAAGCAAGGAAATTGTCAAGAATAAAACTGTAAAATAAAACATAACAAAAAATTAAGAAATTTTATACGAGTAAATTTGAAAAAAAAGAAGTAGATTTTTTTTTTGGCGAAACAGTATTGAAAAAGTAAGAATTTCAGACAATTTTAAAAGCTAATATTTCTTTTTCCAAAAAAAAAAAGATTTTTTCACCTGATTAAAATTTAAAATTTAAAATATGTTTCTAAAAACCAAAATATTTTTTTTATTTTTCTCTGTTTTGTGTTTTCTGCTCACTAAATTAACACTGTTTTGCTTTTATTTTCCTTTGTCAGGTGAAAACGTAGAAAGGTAAAATAAAATCAATCATAAGTAGTTGCCAGATTATTTTGTAATAAAAACTCCGGAAACGAGATAAAAATATACAAATTTATTATATACTTTTTTAACTTAAAGTATATAAACGAAATGATTTAATCTCACAAAAATTAAGATATTTATTAAAACTTGTAAAATTTTCCAATCGAAATATCTGGCAATAGTGTTTTGAACAACAATTATATTTTTTGTGCAAAGAAATAATGAATGAAACCTGAGGTGGGTGTTTTGTTGTTGTTGTCATTATTATTGTTCCTCTTTATACTGGCTAATATAGTTTGATGTTGCTGTTGTTGTTTTTTTCTATTTGATGTTTGACAATGAAAATACGAGAGTTTGAACGACTATTTTTCTACGGTTCTTATTTAAGCTGTCGTTGTTGTTGTTATTATTTCGTTTTCATGCTCGTAAGCAATATATAATAGTATACTTGTATACAAGTGTAAGTGCTTTTTGCTTTTATGTGTGTATGTATATATATAGTATTTATATCGAGTAGTATTTTTGTTTTGATGCTGTAAAAGTATGAGTATATAAAGGCAGGAGGAAAACAATTTTAAATATGATAGAACAGCTCAATTTTTTGTGTTAAGTTATAATTTTTAGTATATATTCCTGATAGAGATATCCTGATGGTACATTCTATATAAAAAGACTTAATTTGTTTATAAAATGTAGTTAACATTTTGGGTGTCCTGATGGGCTAGTTGGTAGTGAGTTAGTCTGTCAGTCAGAGGGGTTGTGGGTTAAATTTCCACTAGAGACCCTGGTATGTTTTCAATAAAACGGGCAATAGTCTTCATTACTCTACTCGGTTAAAATAAGAATATAATTTGTAATTGTATTCTAATTATTCAAAGAATAAATAATTAAATATGAGCCCACTTTTTAAATTTAAAACCAGTAAAGAGACTTTTTACACAGACCTAGTATGTACATTAGAGTTCTCCCAAAATTAAAGATATCGATGTTACTAGATTAATAACAATTTATTTCATTTTAAGATACTATTTCTCAAAACTTTTGTCCTATCGTAATCCTTTCGCGAATTTGATTAAAATGAAAAATGTTATTTTTTGGGTTTTTGGACAATATAAATATTTGAATATTTAACGGTATTTTGGACTATAACAAATATGTTCAAAATTGTTTAATTTAAAAAAAAAAAAATTAAAAAAGCAAATTTTTTCATATTGATCCAACTCACAAAAGGATAATGCCAGGATGATATAATTTTGATAAACCTTTGCGTAAAAATAAACTAAATTTTCATTTGAGCTAGAAACATTGTTACCTTTCATTTTGGGGCCACTTTAATGCTCATGTGTATATAAATGTATTTATATGATTTTATTTGGTTGTACTCGTTGTTATTGTTTTTATACATATATTTTTTCTATTGCGTAGAGAACTACCAAGCTTCTAGTTACAACAAGTTGAAAACATAAACGAACGCAGGAACATTCAACACTTTGTACAAAAACAAAACAACAACATAATATTGTGTGAATACTAGTTGACTTCCTTGCCTGCCTGACAAACTGACTGCCTGTCTCACAGTTTTGCTCGGTGTTGTAGAAACAATTGTTGTTCTTGTTGTTTTTGTTATGGCGCGTCATCTGAACTTTGTTTAGCTTTTTAAAGTATTTCGCTTCATTTATTGCGCGCCTTTCGAACGTAAAACACATGTAATTTTCAAGTGTAGTTTATATAGTTTTTAAACAAAAATTTCGAAAAAAATAAAAATAAATAATAGTAACGTATAAAAAGTGAAAAGAAAATTGATGTAAAATAAATTCAATACCTATAAGGTACTTTATATGTATTATTAAAAAAAGTGCAATTTGTAAAAAAAAGAAAAATTAATTGAAATAAAATTTTTAAAAAATATATTTCTGAAAAAAAAAAAAATTAAATTACAAAAGTGGAAAATTAACCAAAAATAAAGAAAGTAACCAAAAATAAGAAAGTAAAAATAATTATTTGTATAATGAATTATTAAAAATAATAATAATAATAATAATAATAATAATAATAAATTGATAGATAAAAATATTAAATACAATGATATTAAAAAAATATTAAATGCAATAATAGAAAAATTTAATTAGAAATTTATTATATTAAAATTGTCTTTTTGTTTAATTAAGAAATAAAAAACAAAAAAATAATTCTTTTAAAGATAATTTTATAAAGACAAAAAAAGTGTTTTTATTAAATTAAAATAAAAAAATATATAAATTACGGTAATTTAAATTTTGCAATAAATTTAATATTCGAATACAAGTATTACTGACCTACAAAAAACACATATACTTTAATCAAAAACAACAAGATTCCTTCAGTGACATCGTTTTTGTCATTATTATCGTGGAATATTTGTGTGAGTGAATAAGTTATACATATACATACATATGTAAGTGCATATTGTCTAGTGTGCTGTTGTGTTTGTGTATGTGTAAAATTTAACATTGATTTAATTTACTGTTAAGGGACAAAGAGCCTATAAACGAGATGCTTTTATTATGTATTATTTTATTTACATGTATTGGTATGTCTAAATGATAATTATTTTAAAGGACATAATATCCATCATTTACTAAATAATTATAAACAAAAAGAAATATGGCTGAATGTTGCTTGCACTTAAATGTGTATTTGTATTTGAAATTCAAATATGTACACAATTAGAAACAACCACTTCAATCTTACTAAATTAGGTTTAAATTTCTATACAGAATGGAAAAGTATTATTTTTTGATTGCAAACTTGAATGTTCATTTTAAATGCAAATAGTGATATATAATGTAGAGTACTTAATAAACTCTATAGCATTCTTATAATGCTCGCTCCCCTTTTGTATTTTCAAAATAATTTTCAGATTATTTTCTTAAGTCTCACAAACATATGAAGACATACACATTTAGTAGATGTGTTTGTGACTGTATTTTTTAGTATAAATCATTTGTTTATTCTTCCACCTATGTGATTGAGTATATGATACGGTGAAGTTGATTTCTACATAAACAATAATTTCAATAATATTGAAATTTTTACAACAATAAGGAACGCGCACGAAAAATTTATGCACGCTTTAAGGCGTATAACTTTTAATATATGTGAAACAATTTAATAACCTTAACTTTTTTAAATTTATAATTATTTATTTAATTACTTTAAAATAGAAATTGAAAAAAGCTCTCGCAAATGTATAATTAATTTGCGAATTTAACTACAATTTATTATAAATTTTTCTATAAAAGCGGTGTCCTTTTTTTAATAACAAGATTAAGTTTTTAAATATTATAAAAACTGTAAACTTATTTGATTTTATCTGGAATAATTTACTAAACTTTCTATATATTTCTCCTTTTTCCCCGAAAAAGTATGCACCAAATCAAACATTAATAAAATACTTTGTCTTAAAATACATGAGGAATTTTTCGTAAAGTTCAGAAAATATTTAATAATTAAAAATAATTATTCTTAAAGAAAAAAGTCCAAGAAAGTTATACCAAATTCGAAATTTTGAAAAAAAAAAATAAAATAAAAAATATAATTAAAAATGTTGAATAAACTTATTACTTAAAACTTATTTTTTTTTTTGTGATCGATATATCTTTAAAAAATACTCAAGATTTTATAATGATACGAATTTTCAAAGTAATTTTGCGTGTTTGCTTCAATATGGAGAATCAAAGGGAAACACATAAAATAATTTTTGAAACTATTTAAACTGATCCAAATTTGACTTAAAAAACGAGTTAGAGCGCTATATTTGGCTGTTCTGATTCTTTTATACCCTTCATCACCTTACCGACCAATAATAAAATTACGCCTTACAAAAATTTTCAAGATTTTTTCCAAACTACAAAAAATGTAAGCACAAAATTAAACTATCATTACAAGAGTTGCTTCCTTAAAAAAATAACATTGATAGCTTCTGAGGACTACTAAATTTATAAACATATGTTTGTATGTAGATACATGCTTATACAAAAAAAAATAGCACTGACTCATTGTAATGTTTCTATTTCCAACTAAAAAACGTCCAAACATGCATACAAAATTATTGTGTGTATGTATATACAATCAACAACCACTGCTTGCTTATACAAAAAAAAAAAAAAAAAAAAAAAAAAAACAATAACACTGAAAGTCATTGCAATGTATTTTTATATATGTTTGTTCTTTATATACCGATATGGTTAATTAAAAAAAAAAAAAAAAAAAAAAACGAAAATTTAGAAAAATATTTACAACATATTTATACAAAAACGAATTCTGTAGCTTATATAGAAGCTTCACAAAATCAAAAGATGCGTTTTGACTGATATCTCAGTTACTAGTAAATTGATTTTGTTCATTTTTTTTCGCAAAAACATTCCAAAGAAAGATTCTGAATTTTCTGTGCAAAAACGAAGTCGCTAGCTTATATGATGTACGAGTATAAAACATAAATATCTGATAACAGACGGACATCGTTATATAGACTTCCCTATCAATAAGGATCCAGAAAATATCGGAAACATGGATCAGGAAACGAATACAAGCCAAAAAGTTGAGGCAGTTCTTAAGAAATATTCCAAATATTTCCGGAATATTTCTTAAGAACTATGCTATGTGCGCAAAGTTAAAGCCAATATTAGACATAAAACATTTCAAGAGGAAAAAGTACCAGATAGGAACAAAAAAAGAATGCTGAAGCTAAAAGAGAGCAAAGCTCCTAAAAAAACTGATTTAAAAAAATTTTAAATAATGGGTAATGGATGATGAAACGTACGTCATTTCTGATTTCTCACAGGTTCCTGGACAAAATTTTTATAGCATATGTTAGAGGAAATGTTCCAGAAGAAAATCGTACCAAAATTTCCCAAAATGTTTCTTGTTTCGAGAACTATATGCAGCTATGGTGAAAGAAGTGAATCGTATGTAACATCGGGCTCAATAAACTCGGATATTTATATCAAGTAGTTTCTACAAAGAAAACTGCTTCCATTTATAAGAAAACATAGAGTCTCAAAATTCTTTTGGTCTGATTTGTCATCTTGCAATTGCAGTAAAAGTAATTTAGAATGGTACATAATGTTAATTTTGTTCTGAAAACTACCAACTCTCCAAAATGCCCAGAATTTCGGCGAATTGAAAGAGAATTAAGGAAGACTAATACTATGCCCAAAACATTGACAAATTTTAAACATAATCGAATTACTAATGGGAAGTATTAAAAAGAGTAAAAAAAAAGTGTTATGTTTTATTCGAACCCACACTTAAAATCATTACTAGGGCAACCAAATGAACCAAACTGTAAAACAAAATGAATCAATTTATTTCATAAAATTTTAAAAATTTTGACATGAATTTTTTATAGTATATTTTTTAATATCTTTTTAATAATATTTAACAGCTCCTTATTCAGAGTATATTTTAGCAATTTAAATGGTGTCTTTTTCACTTAAGATCAGAGTTTTGCATATTTTGTTTAAATATGTTTCACATTTTGCAACCAATATAATTTTTTACATAATTTGCCATTAGTGAAATTTTCTTTTTGTACGTTTTTCAAATAATTTTAATGTTATAAATTTTTATAAATAAATTTTATAATTTCCTGATATAATGTATTAGATTTGAATGTTTTATAGAGCAAAAAGAAAAAAATTAACCAATTGACTGGAAATATTAAGTGAAGATTATAATATTTTGTTTATTATCTTTAAATTTTAATATCTTTATTAGGGAATAGATATTTGTAAAATATGTTAATTGGCCTAAGAGGGATTTTTATATTACTGTGAAATTTCAAATAAATAAAATAAAATTAACAAAAATCAAGTAATTTAGAGCATGAATAGTAAATAATTTAAAACTAAACCAGAAAAAATTATATTTTAAGAGCGTATTTGCCCTGATCTCTATTTATTTGAAGTATATAAAAGATTTGAATACATTTAAAAAGCTACGTTCTTCTGCTTTCCAAAGCGATTAGAAAATCGAAAAACAACTTAAAATTTTAAGAGCTACGAGATATTTAATGCAGCAACTATCCTCAAAATAAGTTTTTTTGAATATATCAAAATTTAGAGTTTTATTATAATTTTTTGAAAATTGGTTTATAATGTACCCAAGAATATCTAGCAGGGTGATATTCTTTTAAATTTAAAATACAACATTATTTAATAAAAACAACATTTTTAAAAAATTCACCCATTAGTTTCATAGTTGTAATCAGAATTGTTTGCTTTAATTTTTTCTTAGTTTCATCTTTTTTTTTTTAATTTTAACATTAAAACAAAGTTGACGGACGACATTGATAGTGAAACTATTAACTAAAAATACTACTTTTAGTAATATGAATTTTCATAGTAATATTTATCATCATATTTTCTAAACTGCACTACTGTACCTGAGAATGATGTAGTGCATTAGAGAGACCGCATTAAAAGGAAATGTTTGTTTATATTCGAATGAATGTTCATAATATTCCTTTCCGTTTGTGTGTTATGACATGTTTATTAAATTATATATCGGTAGTTGTAGTTTGTAGTAAAGAGTAGAGTAACTGACAGAAGCATGGATGTGTATGTGCATGTGTTGCTTCTTTTCAATATAAAATAAGAGAATAATTTTAATTTTTCAAAAATTAAACATCCCTTTTTAACGCTTTAAGTTTCTAAAATAAAAATTTTGCAATACCACCAAATTCTAATATGTTTTCATTTCTAAAAACTGTAAAAAAATTATCATTCCTATAGTTTGTAGTTAAAGTTAAATGAATAGTATTTTTATTAAAAAAAAACAAACAAACAAACAAAAATACACATTTAGCTATAAATACAAAATAGTTTTAAATTGTTTATCATAAAGTTGACAACACTTTTTTCGGTATTCCTTCCTCTAAGTATGCTGTAGAAAAGAGTTTATTATTATGTTTATATGCACACATATAACATATTATACAAATATAAGTGTATACATGTGTATTGTTCACACATACATATGTATGTATATAGTAAACATGAGTGTTGACATGTGTATTGCCAGGTGACTGTTAGTATTTTTTTATTTATTTATTTATTGTTTTCCTTCTACGGCTTTTTTCACTTTTAAATAATACGTATGAAATTATAAAGAAAAATAAAATAAAGTGACATTTATACACATACATTATACATACATATATAAAAATATCGATGTATGTATAAATCGTACATATATATATATATAAATAAATAAAAATATATATTTATGATTTATAATACCTACAATATTTATTTATTTATTTTGTATGACATTATGAGAGTAATAATATGAAATATATTATAAAATATACACAACACACAAAAATATACGTACATATATGTATATACGTATGTATGTTAAGTTTTTCTTTCCTTTTATTTGATTTGATAAATCGGTAAAGATTTTATTTAATATTTTGCAATCTGAAAGATATTTTCACACGTTGAATTTAAAGTTGATTTATAAACGTTTATTTTTGACAAATATTTAAGGTGATTGAACTTTAAATTCTTAAGGTGGTAAAGAAATTTGAAATATAATTTGGTAAAGGATTTATTTCTGTTAATAAACAAATAATATGGTGCATATACGTAGCCTTGATTTAGTTATTTATCACACGCAACATGTTTCTACCGTAAATTTTATATCTCTTTTGTGTGTGTTTAAATGGTTTTATATTTAAAAATATGATTTACAAAATATTACATGTTTTTCTTAATTAAATTTACTTTAACATTTAACCATATACCTTTGAATTCATTTAACAAAAATCTATAATGTAATATGTATGTAGTAGAAACGAATACAATTAGCTGTCAATCATAAAGAACATGAACAGTTTTTTTTGTTCCACAACAGAAAAAAGAAAATAATATTCGAAAAGAGGAAATTAAAAAAGCAAATGAACAAGTATCTCTATTATATATGTACATATTGAACATAAATACGCACACAAAAATCATATAATTTTCAAGTTGTATTCAACTTATTGTAATGTAAAAAATATATATATACATATATGAAAAATGTTAAAAAAAATATTGTTTATATCTTTGAAAAATGACTGGGAACATACCGTACACTATTGGCCTTTTTGAGGAAATCATACATCACATTAAAAAAATTTACAATACATTCTTAAAATTTTGACTTATGTTCAAGAAATTATTTTTGGGCAGCTTGTTTCCTTAATTTTGTTATTCTTTTGTTGATTTTATATTTTTAACCTTTTTTTGGGAAGTGGAAGAATACGTCTTTCAACCGTGTACATCTGTTTATGTTTGTTTTGGCCAAATATTAAAAGCAACTTTTTAAGCATTTAAAAAATAAATTTTTTATCACAAATTTTCGACTTTAACTGCAATTTATTATAAATTTTCCTATAACAGCCTATATTACGATTTCTTCATTTTTTAAAACATTTTTGTTGTACATAACTAAATTGAATTCTTATAAAATAGACAAAAATGTAGAATTTATTTCATTTATTTGAAATAATTTACTAATAAAGCTTTTCATACATTTCTCATTTTTACCCCAAAAATATGTACCAAATCCAACATTAAATAAAACTAGGTTATACCTGGGGTGCTTCGCTATCGCTATCGTATTTAAATAATAAAGTTTAATGTAAATAAAACTTATATCAAATTTTTTACCAATTTAAAAATGTTATAGATCCTAGTTTTTCCACAAAATTTGCGTGAAAAATTAAATAACCAACATAAAAATAATAATGTTTAAATAATTAAACTTTTTTTTTACTTTCTCATAAAATGGAAAAGTTGGTACTTTTTTTGATACTACTTAACATTCAAAAGTACCAAAGTACTCCCGTGAATATTTTGATATTGTCAAACGATTAGCTTGATATTCCACAATTCGAATTAACAATTTTTAAATGAAAATATATTTTGGTGATATATAATTTCCGAGTAGAAACCTATGTTTTTACTATTGGTGTTCAGAAGTAACAATGAAATTTTAATGAACAGTATCTCTGATTAAATGCTTGTTCTTCGAGTTCCCAAAAAATTAGACACGTAATTAGGACAATTCAAATAAGTATATAGGGCAAACAAACTACATTATAGAAACATTTGATTTGTAGGTTTAATTTATAAAATTGCAAACTCTAAAATATATGTACAATCATTACTAAAAGCTACAATTTTCTTTGTTCTCTAAATCAAATTGAAGTGAAAATGTTCCGAATTTCAAAGATATCAGATAATGAATTCTATTTTAACAAAACTAAAGCTGAAGTGCTCGATTTTAAGGAATTGATCTTGGATGACTTTTTTCACTTATGTTAACATCCTCTGCTTAATGATTGTCACAAAATCTTTAAATTTATATACATATACACTTTATTAAAAATTTTCTATATATTCTTTTGTTCTTGTTTTACTAATTACATTTTAACTGAGTAAGAAGTGAATATTTTGTATCTTATATTGTATATAAATGAATCTTTTGCTATCTTTTACTTTATAAAGTTAGGTGTGAGTGGAAGGAAGTTTTGGTTGTGTCAAGTAACAAAGTTTTTATTTTTATACATATTTTTCTTTTTTAGTTTCAAATTTATTTGTGCTCTTAATTTGTATGAAACTAAATAATTTGTTTAAAAGTTGTCCAAAAGTGTAAACAACAAAGAAAAAACAAACTATGTTTAATAGAGTTAATTAAATTGGGTTAAGTCTATTTCTATTAAAATCAAATAAAAGCAATAATAGAGTAGCATATATTTTTTTACTGGAAATATTATATAAAAATCAACAAATATTTTAATATTTATAGCAAATAAATAATATTAAACGCATAGTTTACTTAAGTAAAAGGAATAATTTTCATTCTTCTCTAAGATGTGTTTAATGATTCAATTGATAAAAATAAATATTTCTTATTTATATTTTAGAATTTATATTACAAAATTCCTTGCAAAAAATATTTTTTTCCTAAAAATGAATTGTTGCAAACTGTATAACCAAATTAATATTACCGATATTTTTCTATCTTTTAAGTGGGTATATAAAATAAATAAATTATAATAAAAAAATACTACCAATACTATATTATAGAAGTGAGTTTGAATATTTATGTCTGTGTGTCTGAATGTGTTACATGAATATTGAAATTTATTGTGTATTTATTGCACGAAAAAGGTTTCTTAGAAACCCATGGTTGCTGTGCTATGATTGTTTTTGTTTTTCATTTTGTATTTCGAATTCATAAAAAAAATAAATAAAATTTAAACGGTAACGGTAGAAAACAATGCAAAAAAAATTAATTTATATGTATGTATTAATATTTAAAAATATTAAGGCGAAAATTTAAAGTTAAATTTAAAGCCTGAAAAATTTTAATAGAAATTAAAAAATAGTTACCTAAATGCAAAACAGAAAAACAAAAAATCGTAATAAATTTGAATCTCCAAATCTACTTGTTGAATTCAAAGTTGTAGAGCAGGACCTAGAAAAATTATATTGTATCCTCTCACGAGATAAGATACAGGGTATTAAATTTGACTAACTCGATCATGAAAAAGAGTTAAGAGCACGAAACTTCTACAAATTATGGCCGATTTCGATGAATTTAGAATTTTTACACACCTAAGTTATCTCCAATATATTCATGCTTGAATTTTGAATTTTAAATTCATTTTAACAGCATTATGATCTCAATCCAGATATCTCGGACAAAATTGCTAAAAAATTTTCTATTATCATGGATTTATATCTATGCGTATTCGTCGCAAAGAATAATTCCTTTAATGGTCGGAACAAAATTGTAAATCAATTTAAAGATTAAAAATATAATTAGTTTAAAATTTTTGTAGGATTTAAGGTCTGAGTCGTATTCTAATATGAAAAGAAGTTAAAATATAAATTATTTAAAAAATAAAAATAAAAATAAATATGTGTATTGAAATATCAGTCAAGATATCTGATTGAGATGTAGACAATATGTATATCAGTGTATAGATAAATATGGTATTTATAATTTTTAAGAAAAATTTGTTTAGATTTGAAAATTTATTAAAAATGACCCGCGCATTAGTGTTCCGTTGATTAAATATTAATAAGATGAATATGGAAAAATATTAAGAAAATGTTTAAAATTGATTTTCAGTTCCATACCAGTCATTGAATGTCAAGGGTCTAGAACATTTTGTTCAAAAAAGTTTTAAGTTTTGTCTCTTAATTTTGAGCCTGTTGTGCAAAAAATATAAAAAAAAAACAATTTGCAAAAATGTTTGTGCATAAAGCGCAATTTTAGTACATTGTGGAATTATGCGTTTGTGCTGATGTTTGTAACCAATTATACCAATCGACTCAGAATCACAGAATCACAATCGATCTATAGATGTCTCTCCGTCCGTTTGGCTCGCTGTCCATGTAAATCTTGTGCACAAAGTATGGGTCGCAATTTTAAAGATAATTCAATGAAATTTGGTACGTGGGACTTTTATGATACAAGGACGAGGGTTATTGAAATTGGTTTTGATCGGTTCATTAATTCACCTAATCCCCGTACAAATGTCCCCCCGGAATAGAGTTTAAACACTAAAAAATGCCTTAAAAATAAGACTATTTTAATAAAATTCGATGCAAAGAATTCTGTACAAGTATAAATCTTTGTGCCAAATTTTATGAAGATTGGTAAACAATTGAGTATAGTTCCCATATAAACCCCTCTTGAAAATCACTTTAACGTGCATAAATCCCACACGAATGTTAGAATCAAGCTAATATTCGACACAAATAAGTTTTATGTAAGTAAGCTAAATTTTATGAGAATCGGTCCATAATTTATCATATCTCCCATATAAACTCATTTCCAGGAAGCGCCCTAAAGTTAATAAAATCGTCTAGATGTTAGTTCAACGCATTGTTATGTTTTTGTATATTTTATTTTACATTTAGTAAAATTGGCCGCAGGTGTAATATAAGTCCTCTTCCCGAATTTTTATGTTTTAGAGTATCATAGTATCTCTATCGACTAATCGACTATTGATAAAAATTTCATAATTTTGTTCATTTTATGGGTAAAAGTTGCATTGTAATTATGGCACGTAATAAATTATTTTCAAAAATTGTTTTCACCAAAATGCACTAAAAAGTTCTCTAGCAGAATAAAATCCCATGGGGAAAAATTAAAAATTTTCTTCGGTATTTATCTCATCAAAAGCGTTTCCTTGGGACATTCAACTGCATAAACTATCAAAATGATTTTTGGTACACGAAAAAATTGTTATCTTTCTAATACATTACATTAAAACTAAATTAAAAAAAATTGTTTTAATGTGTTTTTTGTGCACCTAAGTAAGATTCTAAAAATAAATAAAAATGATTCATAAAAAATGTTCTTCTGCCAACATTTTTGATTAAAATTATTTTTCACATTTGAAAAATCTCGCGTGAATTTTTCTCTAGCCGGATGAATTTGAAAATTTGTTCCAAATTTCACCATTTTCGACCAATGCTGAATGTAGGGTGAAATTCTTAATCAAATCTTCTTTTGAAATATGTGAAAAAAATATTTTTTACTAAATAAATTTTGGGAAAAAGTGAAAGAATTCGACCAATTTAAAGTCAATTTTAAAAATTTCTCACGGCTAGACGAATTGAGATAATTCAAAAAAATTATTCTGGAATGTATTAGGAATCTTAGGATATTTAAAAAAAAAAATTACTAAACCAAAAAAGTCAAGGAAAACAAATAGGAATTTCCAGATTAAAGCGCAAATATTTTTTTAACAATAAGAGATATCACAGGTACTTTTTCTCATTTAGTTATTTACAAAGGTTTTTAAATCTTTCAAATCGGACTTGATTGTAAAAGTTACGATTTGTTGAAACTCGATTTGCACAGTGTCACATTTAGTCGAATTAGAACGACAAGGATTCGAAAATAAAAGCTTAGTAATTGAAGTAATTTTTCGTATTTACTAGTAAACATATACTCTATGTATTCATATATTATGAAAAAAAAAAAACTATAATATTGAAAATTGTCTATAGCGCGAATTAATGATTTTCAAAGCCGCTACATTTAAAAATATTTAAATTTTATTTAACATTTATGTGAAGAAGTACTCGTACCTTAACTTTAACTGCATATATCTCAGTAATTGATTTTTATTGATTTTTTAGGTACGTAATAATAATTGTACTCAAATTATTTCATTACAAATTTTTAGGTACAATTTTAACTATTTCCTTTTAATTTTAAATACATCCTAATATTAAAAAATATTTATATTTTGAAAATTCTATTTTTGTTGGACTAGAACTAATATGTTCCATCGACTTCTAATTTAAATATGCGATTAGTATATCAAAGACCATCCGCAAAATTATATCTAAGAATATTGGCTGTGACTTTTTGCTGCCTTTTAAAATATTATAAAAAAAGTCATATTAGCAATTTGTTAAGAATTAATTCAAAATTTTAAGATAATGGTTCAAAATTTGTTATGTAATAGTATATTACAATAGTATATATGGTTTGATCACTCCAAGCCTAAATTATTCCATTTTTAATAAAATATATGTCCGATTTTCAAATGAGACATATATTTTTTTAGTATGGGATTGGTAGTGATTCTACCTGTCTATTTATAGTGGGAGTATTTACGGCTTTGTGTAATAACAGAATATACAATTTCAGTCCAATATCTGCGAAACTGGTGGCCAATATTGACTTCCTGTAGCTTATATCGTATTGTTACAGGGTGACTACAAGATGATTTTTCTGAAAGTTTAGGTCTAAAACTCTCCCATACATTTCAATTCGGTCCATCCAGTAGTTTAGGAAATACATAACTAAAATTTAAAAAAATTTTCAAGTAGCGGAAGTATGCAGCCTTTATTATTAAATAAGAGGAGCATTTTTATTTTTTTTTTTTAATTTTTTGTACAAATTTCAATTGCACAACATTTAGAATTCTATTATAAAATAGTAGGGAACTCTATATGCTTAATTTCATTACATAAATATTTTAAAATATTGGGATTTTTTGTAATTTTTTTTACATATTTTTACTAATAATATTATAATTTAGTAGGGCCTCAATTAAAAACGAAATTCTTTAACATATTATAAATTATTATGTCTTTAACATTTAAAAGTGTGTGAGTGTATGCCTATATTGTATGAGTTATAACATGCTCTCTTAACATGAGTTAAACTTATTATCCTTTTGTACGAGTAAGAGTATGTATTTCTGTAACTATTGTCTATTTATGTCTGTAAGAGAAAATTTATGTGTACGTTTATGTGATTTTTCCCCCAACTATGGTGTGGGAAAATAACGGCGATAAACCTACCTGTTGCTGCTTCTGGCTGTACTTGTTGCTTAACAGTCTCAATAAGTTTTTGACCACCGCCAATATTATTCGGTTTATGTAAATTATGCTGAGCTATGCGGTCTGTAAAACTAGAGTCTTGTATTGACGATATGCCTGCACTGGTAGTATTGGTAGTAGCATGAGTAGTAGTACTAGTGATAGCATTAAAAGCAGTAGGGACCTTATAAAGCAAATTAGCGGGCATAGGTGGTGGTGGCGGTGGTGGTAGTAGTGGTGTGGTTTCTGTTTTAATAGTCTTTTCCTGACTTTTGTATTTTTCTAATTCCTTTTCAGCCGCTTCGGCTCTTGCTATAGCCTGGCGTAATTCTTCTTCCAATATGGATAGTTTTAATTGAAATTTTTTTAGTTCATCGTTAGTATTTTTTTCTATAGCCGCCTCCATTAGGTTTTGCTACGAGATTTGTTGTAAAGTTGTAAACAGAAGACATAAGAAGGGGTTGTTAGGAAAACAAAAAATTAGTAGAGTTTATTTTTGGTTTCGGTATTTTATAGGGAATTACAAAAAAACTTTAAATAATCTTAGAAATCAATAATTGTAATTAAACCAAATAAACCCAATCTATATACAAATTTAGTAAAAAAATATAATACAAGTTTTAAAAAAAGAAACAACCATTAAAAAGAAAGCGTTTTTGTTAAACAAATGTTAGTATATTAATTTTAAAAACTAAATTGAGGTTTATTTTACTGTGTTTTTTTTTTTTCATCTTCTTCCATGGTTGTAAAATGACCGACCTTCACCATAATTTTTTTTTTCATATTTTACGTTTTATTATATTTTTGGTTTTTTATGAACGCAAAAGAGAGCTCTTTATTTTTCTTTTTTTCTTTTAGTTGCCAACTAAGGAAGGAATAGAAGTAAAAAGTGGGTGGTAGTAGAAAAGCAGGAGTATTTTCTAATGATTTTCTTTTAATAAAGTTGTTGTGGTTGTTGTTGGTTGTGTTGTCGGTTCGGGTAGTGGTGTAGGTTGAGATTGTGGTGGTTTTTGTGCGGTTTGTTCTTCGGCGTTTTGTGGAGTTGGGTTACTTTTGAATATATTTATATTTCTAAAGAAACCCGATACACGTTTTAAGCCCTAATATTTGTTCGTACATACAACACATGTATTATTATAATTAAAAAAAATGTGTATATTTTTTAAATTATAATAATGATAATAAAAGTGTAAAGAGTGATAATAATGATAATAAATATGAGTATGTATGTAAAAACGTATGAGAATATGTATAAATATATGTATGTTGATAAGTGTACTTATGTTCTAGACAATCTGTGAATCTGTGGATATAGTGTTCATTTAAAATTTATTTCATCAATTTAAACAGCACAATAATTTATTCGTTAGAATATTAAATTGTTTACTTGTAACATAATCAAACTTCAAAACAAAATTGGACATCTGGGATATCTTTTAATATTTAGGCATAGTTTTTGAATCTTAGACCAAAATATAATAAACATCTTGTTATGTTTCATTATAATAACAAGTAACTAATTAAAAAATATAATTAAAGCCAGAAATTCAAATAAAATAAATGATTGTGCTTTGGTCATCTAATACAAAATAATAATTTTATTTTTAATATATAAAAATTTGAATATAAACATTCAAAAGCAATCATTGTAACTTACCATCTCAACAATACGTTCGTTATGATCACGATTTTGTGTCTCAACTTCATCTTTAATTTTTTCAAATTCTTTATTTGTTTCGATAGTATTAGGAGAGGATATAGGTGTTGGTGAAGAGGGACCATCAGTAAGATCGCGTGTTTTAGCTGTCAGTTCATCATTACGTTGTTTTAATTTGATTAAAGCTGCCTCCATTCTATGAAAATAAACATTTGTTTAGTTTGTTATTTAATTAAATTAAAAGAAAACTTACTTTTTACTAGTCTCTACACTTTCTTTCATATTTTCAGTTAATAGTTTAGCTACTTTAGTGAGATTTGTATTTTCAGTACGTAAAGTTTCATTTTCTTCTTCTAAATGATGTTGCTAAATGAAAACAAAATAGATATAATAATTATTATAAGATTTATTTATTATTTATTTTCCTATTTAATTTAAATTTTGCTGTTTTTCATTTTACTTACATTTTCAATTAGTTCAGCTATTTTTTCATTGGCTTCGTACAATTGCAGCTCAACTGAATTCATAGAATTTTTTAATGCCAAAAATTCATCAACAATTTTCTCAACCAATTCGCTGGTTAAGGGGGTTGCCATTGTTGTATCCACATCAATAATGCTTTCCATATCATTATTGCCACTAAGTAGAGGCAACATTTTTACTATTTTGGATTTTAAACTATGAGAGCAATTGACATTGTGTGAAACAATTTTTTGACGTTCCTGTAACAATTGCAATTCTTGTTGTAACCTAAAAATATTATTAAGCGAATATCATTAAATAAAATGAAGTTAGTTCTTTTGTACACATACTAGAGTATCCAATTATTCGGGTTTTCATATTAATCGGTTAATATCCGATTAATGGCAAATTTTTCGATTAGCCGAATAGTCTTACTAATACATGTAAAACATATATATATAACACTAAATTTAGTATTTAATATATTGAAACAGTTATTTAGATTAAATTATTTCATAAAGAGTTCATATTATAAGTTCTTTGCCCATTTGCATGAAAAAAAATAATCATTTTTTGACCTAATACGAGGGCGGATCAATAAGTCTGTGACTTTTTGAACTTCCCTCATAGTTATATGAAATGCAACACTATTTCCATCAAGTACCACCTGTTAATAGACTACCGTAAAATTTTGAACAAGTGTCGTCATTTACTTTGCGTTTAATAGCTGTTCAAACATACAGCCTCGTGTTTTTTTTTTTTTTTTTTCTAAAAATGGAAGAAAGTGAATTTCGAGTGCTCATTAAACATTATTTTTTTCGAAAAAAAGCCGTCAGTCAAACCAAGGAAGAGTTCGATAAATACTATGGGGACTCTGCACCATCGATTTCAATGGTAAAAAAGTGGTTTACTGTCTTTCGTTGTGGTCGCACAAGTATAAATGACGCTGAAATTCCGGACGGCCAGTTGAGGTCAGTACACCCGAAAATGTCGAAAAAATCCACGATATGGTGTTGGCCGTAAGAAGAGTAAAAGTTCGTGAGATTGTTGATGCTATAGGCATTTCATATGGCAGTGTGGTTTCGATTTTAAATGATCAGCTGGGTTTAAGAAAGTTGTCTGCAAGATGGGTGCCGCGTTTGCTCTCAATTGACCATAAACGTAATCGTGTGACAACTTCAAAGGATTGTTTGGAGTTGTTTAACCACAATTCGAAAGAGTTTTTGCGGCGTTTTGTAACTGTGGCTGAAACATGAATCCATTACTGTACTCCGTAGGCCAAACAGCAGTCTAAACAATGGGTTTCTCCGGGTGAACCTGCTCCGAAGAAGGCCAAGGTAAGTGTGTCGGCCAATAAGGTGATGGCAACAGTTTTTTGGGATGCACGCGGGATAATCCACATCGATTAGCTTCAAAAGGGAAAAAATAATAAACGGCGAATATTATGCCAAATTATTAGACCGATTTAATGAGTATTTAAAAAGAAAACGACCCCATATGGCCAAGAAAAAGGTTCTTTTTCATCAAGACAATGCACGGGTGCACAAGTGTGCAGTCTCAATGGCACAATGAATTGAGCTACGAATTGGTGCCTCATACATCATATTCTCCGGATTTAGCCCCTACTGACTACTTCCTATTTTCAAAACTAAAGAAATGGCATGGTGGAAAGAGATTCAGCTCCAACGATGAAATTATTGACCAAACAAATGTCTATTTTAAGGATCTCTAAAAATCCTATTTTTTACGCAAAGTAAATGACTTGCTCAAAATTTTACAGTAGTCTATTAACAGGTGGTACTTGAAAGGAATAGTGTTGTATTTCATATAACTACTATTGATCCGCCCTCGCACTACCAAATATTCTCCTAATTTAATTTATAAATTAGTATTTTTAATTTTCTCTGTATGAGAATGATTTTTTGTCATAAATGTAGAAAATAATATTTGTATTTTTATGTTAGGTTTGTTGATGAAAATTAAATGTTTATTACCTATATAACTTTGAATTTACATCCTGAACTGAAGTAATGCAAATTCGGATCATTTTTAATGAATTTAACATAAGCTTGTAATTGGAAGATATTCTCTTTTTTGATACCGACATACGAATTCTTTTTTATCGGCGCAAGGAAATTAGTATCCTTTAATAATATATTCAAATGCTGTTTGTATTATTTCTTAAGCACAAGAAAACGTACACTTATTGATATTTTGAAAGTAATACAAGAGTACTTCCCTAATTAATTTGCTGTTATATAACAATCATTTAAAAAAAGACGAAGTGAACATAAATATATCTTAAAAATAAAAAAATTCTAAATTTTTAACTCCAAAAAACTAAATTTCAGTTAATCGGTTATTCGAAACAAATTATTCGGTTTATTCGTTGTTCGAAAATAGACAATTTTTAATTATTCGAACACTTGATCGACCAAATTTAATCGGATAACCGAATAATGGTTAATCGATTGGATACCCTAACACATACCCATTAATATTTTCCTGTTTCATTTTATGTAACTTATCCAAAGCATTACGTTCATTTTGCACTTTATTAAACTTTGCTGTAAGACCTTTAATTTCCACATCTAATTCCAAATGTTGTTTTTTAAGTTGATCCAATTCATCAGAAAGTTTTGTATTATCTTCTAATAATTCATTTTGTATTTTTTTATCTATTAAATATTTTAAAATAGGAAATGAAATTTAGTTTACAGGTGTTGATTACTAATAAAAGAAATACTTACGATCTTCTAGTTGTAATTTAAGGGCTTTATTTTCTTCTTTTAAGGCTATATTATCCTCTAGCAAAGTAAATAAATCGGTTTCAGGATCTTGTTCATTGTAGTCCGGTTCCCTAACTCTACTCCGACTGCGAGTTTTTCCTTCCTGTGTGCGAAATTTCGCCACCGGTATACGTCCTCTACGCTCCATGTTTAAAGATTCCTTAAAAGGAGAAAATGTAAGAGATTATTATTATTATTTCTTTTTTTTATATTGTATTGAGCAAAAATATATGATTATGAATTTGTAAGCAATTGACATGTCGATATTTTAATAAACGGACAGACGGATATTGTTAAATTGACTCAGAAAGTGATTCTGAGTCGAAAGGTATACTTTATGATGGGAGTTGGAATATCTTTACTGTGCGTCACAAACATTAGAAAGTGGTTCTGAGTCAATACACAAAAACTCAGAAAGTGATTCGGAATCAAAAGGTATACTTTATGATGAGGGTAGAAATATTTTTCCTGTGCGTTACAAACATTAGCATAAACACATAATACTCCAACCATATATGGTGGTGTAGGGCATAAAAAATAAGAACAAGCTTATATTTCCTGCATCTTGGCTATATACGGGACGATTTAGTTTTAGTCTTCAGCAATTTTTAATAGAGAAATTCTGGAAAAATCTAAGTTATCTGGTGCCTTTTTAAACTCCATTTTAACACACATCTTTATTTTGACTCCCATACCTACATATAAGAATATATAAATAGTTTATGACTTGAAACTTATTACATTAATTTCCGATAAGTAAAACTAAATAAATGTGAATAAATAATAGGAACAAAAACAAAACTATAGTTCTAACAATATTTAAAACAATTCATTATATTCAACATGCAATACCTAAAACAATTTTAATTTATTAAAAATCTTATTAATTAAAAAATATTTACAATGGAATCTTTCATTGAAATAAAATCAACAAAAATTGTTGAGGAAATAAATTTCAATTATTTACATAATTATTACATAATTATTTACAATTTTAAATGGCTAACACATTTCAAATTTAGTATAAATTGTATAATATTTAGCAAAATGTTAATTTTTAAAAATTGAATTCCTCCCATTAAAGTAAGACAAACCTCAACATACTAACTTATAAATTTTAAAATGTATTTATAAATCTAAAGAATAGAAGACTAATCTCTTTGAATTTGTATAAAGTTAAGTATTATAATCTAAAGTTATAAACCCAAGGAACTATTTGCTTCACTCATTTTAAAAAGAAAAAACTGACAAAGAATTTATTTACAATGAATGAAATGAAAACTAAAAAAAAAAAAAAAAAAAATATGTTAAACAATAAACAAAAAAGTACGTGACTCATATTGAAATTATAAAAACATTCAACAACTACAAAAATTTATTAAAATAAATTAAATATACAACTGAAGCAAAAAAAAAAAAAAAAACACAACCAGAGCTTATTTTATGTTTTTAGAAATAACTCGTAACAATTTGATTTTTTTAATTGTGGTTAATGGAAATAACTTTCAAAATTCTCATTTGTAATAATTAAATTTTAAAAATTTCCTAAGAATCTTCATACGCAATACAATTTTATATAAAATATTGTGCCATGATTATGATATCATTCCAAATAAAACTTGACCAATTTAAAAATTTTCTTGTTATTGGGGTAAGCGGGTGGTGTGGGTAGAATTTATATATATATATAAACAATTATTTTCTTATCTTTAAAGAACTTAAGTAAGCAATTTTTGTTGTCTATGGTAAGCAAGTGTCAAAGTAGAAAAATGGAAATATGCCAAATTTAAAGATTATTTAAATATTAGTTTCTGGAATGATTTTCATAACAGGTGGTTTTACTATTAATTTAAAAAAAAAATTAATATTTTTGGTAAATTATAAAAATGGAAAATGACATGAAAGAAAATAAATAAAATTATTGACTTTTTTAATGTTTTATTAAAGAAAAAGGTGTGCTTTCTTGACCCACTTTTCATTTTATTTTTTTCTATAATGACCACTTTTTAAATTATAATTGTGTTTAAAAACAATAGTATTTTAATGAATTTCCAAGTATAAATTCACACCTTTAAATTTATTTTATTAACTTCATTCTAAAGTATAAAATAAACATTTCAAATAAATATGCGTGTAACAACTACTTGTGGAATGTTTGGGGCAGTCATGCATCTTAAAAATAACAAAAGAAAACTTTCTAACATAAAACTTGTATTATTATGTTATCTCTGATTTTTTTCTTTAAAGAGATTGAAATTAATAATAAGCAACAGTGATATATTTGTGTGTGTCGAATCTAATATACCCTTTATACGTGTTGACATGAGTAATACAGAATTGTCGATTTCTTGAGTTTTTCTTTAATTTTTTGTGAATTTTATAGTTTTGTCGATTTCTTTTTGGTATTTATATATATAAAAATGGTGTAAAAAATGTATAGTAATTCATAATATGAGAACGGCTGGGCCGATTTCTGTAAAATTTTTTGTCAGTTGTTCGTATTTTCGAGGTTTTTACGGAAGAAAATTTTGGAAAATCCCTCCGGAAAAGTCGGAAAAATCGTGTTTTTGTGTGAAATTAATCCATAATGGCTTTCCAAATCAAACAATAGAAAGTTCTTAGTGTAAATCATGGAATATTTCGGAAAATGCGAAATGCGGAAAATTGGAAAATCTCTTCGCAAAAGTTGGAAAATTGGAGAAATCGAAAATTGATTTTTTTGTATGAAATTTTGTGTGCAATTATTCCTTAATGCCTTTCCAAATGAAAAAATATAAAGTTCTCAGCCAGAATCCGATAGATGGCGTTATACGTTGACTTAGACTTTGCGCAATCTGACAGGTGTCATTTTTCTACAGTAAATGTGCTATTTTTCTTGCTGCAATTTACACGACTTTTGTGTATTGTTAAACTGATTCCGGATTGTCGTAAATCACGCATTATATCCATATACGGTAAAAGCATTACAATCAATTGAAATTCAGTGCAATATTTATCAAAAAAATCAAAAATAGATTTTTTGTATGGAATTTTGTGTGGAATTATTCCTTAATGGCTTTTCAAATGAAAAAATAAAAAATTCTTAGCGTAAAGGAATAATTTATATATATGTATATTATATTACTCTAAAGTTTGTCTGAAGGCTTAAAATTGGGGCTTTAAGAACGTATACTAATTTTATATTTTTCTGAAAGTTATTTTCACGTACATGATATCAAAATTGAAAATAAAACCAAATAACTAATAGAGCTAAGTACAGATCCTGCCAAATTTGAAATATTTTGTATCGAAATTTTGATTTTAGCCTATATGTTCTAAAATCCCAAACCATGGATCTAAAAACGGAATGCTGCTTCGGAAACTGATATGTTCCAAAGATTTTACCGGCTTTTTCAGATCTGTAAAAAATGTAGAATTTATGATTAAAATTTAAAAAAAATGGAATTTTTGTCAATTTTTTTAGGTAATTGTAAGATTTTTTATCTATATCAGAAATTTGTTTGCACTTCGTCAGTTCAAATGATAAAGTCAACAATTACCGAAAATTTCGCTAGGATATCTTAACTAACAAAGATTATATTACAGATAAAATATTTCTAGTTTATACAAAACATAAATTTTTACAATATTGTATGCTTTATGAGGTTCTTTTTTTTTTTTTTTTTTTTTTGTTAAAATTGTATAAATTACAAACGGAATGACAAGTTTATATATTACACCCTTTCGACTGTGGTGAAGGGTATAATAATAACTATTAAACATATTGTTAAAATACTAATTTCCGTCCATAAAATTATTAAAAATATGGCTTATGGCTCAGGGACTAAGATATTGAATATTAATAAATAAAAATAAATAAAAAAATTTCATTGGGACCTTTTGCATTTTATTTAATATATAAAATATATTAAATAAATTAGAATTAATTCAAAGTTAAATGAAACTGACCCATTTTAACTAAAACAGTCTTTGCGTAAATTTTTTTTATTGTAAGACTAAACAACAAAAAAATTGAATGCATGACAGACAGAAAAAAATAAATAAATGTTTTGTTTGTTGTGGATATTTTGGTTTGGCATAAGTGTGGGATGGATGTACTTGACAAACTGGTTCTTTGTGGTTAGCTAGGTTGTGGTATAATACTACAAAACGATATTTATGTCGACAATAATGTTAAAAGCTAATGAAACCTAGATTTTTTTTTTTTTGTAGTATGAAATAAATATAAAATACATAACATAATAATGGAAATTAATTGTATCAGTTACATTAATATAAACAAATTATTGTTACTCTTTTTTACAACTTAAGGAAAAACATGCATAAATAATTAACAAAAAACAAAATTTTATTTTTATCAAATAGATAAATAATTTTTATAAGAACACAAGTTTCAAAAATATTACTTTTAAATAAACAATATCTAAATAATGAAACCAAGATAAATACACATGTCAATAAAATTTCTAATTAAAGTAAACAATACAGTGGAATGTTGCAAAAGTACGCTTACTCCGCCAAAATTAATGCATGAAAAAAACTTTACTAAACGTCTAGAATAAAACACTTGTTGCTCCACACAAAACTTCTTAAAAAAAAATAAGTATCTTAAGTTTATTTTATTAACTTCGGAAATTCGAAATTTAACTTTCTTTGTTTTTGTTTTATAAAGAATGCACTCACTTTGCTGTTTTCTTATTGGAATTTTGATTACGTTTTGTTTTTGTTAGTCTCTTTTGTTTAATCTTTCTAAATTAAACATAAATCTTTTTCATAAACTTTTTATCTTAACCTTTGTATTTTAGGATTTTTAAACAAGATTTTCTTTTAATTTCACAATTTGCTTATAAAATGTTATTCTTTTAATATTTTTTGCTTTTTTCTCTTCTTTAACATCATTCACTTAAAGAAATTTCAATTCAACTGATGATTTATTTTGTTTTTTTCATTCATTTTTCATTTCATTGAGAAAAAACAAAACACAACAAAAGCAAAAATAGTAAAAAAATGATAAAGTAAATAAACCAAAAACACACTGGAAGAGCTTTTTCTTCTTACAGAAGTGTATTTTAAGTGTTGCCATATGTTAACTGAGATATGTAATGCTGCCATATTAAGCTTTTAATTTCATTTTTTCACACTACAATCGATTACAATAGAAATATATAAGAGCGATAAAAATTGATTGTTGATATATTAAAAGCTTTTGAAAGACACATCACTAAAAAAGGCGGTTAAATGAAATTTGAAAAATATATAAAACGAAATTATTGTTTTTATTTATAAAAAATTTAATTTTGCATATTACTACTCAGCAAAAAAATAAAAAGTTTAACTGAAAAGAGCTGAAAAGGAAATGATTTTAAAGATGTGTTGCATTGTGCTGACAAAGAGGTGCAGAAGTTCTTTTTTTTAATCCATGGTTATCATAGGATGTAATTTTTATGATTCTTATTTATTGTTTTTGAAGCTCATAGCTTTAAGATATGTTTTTCATTTTTTTTATAAAAATTTTATTTTATCTTTGTTAAAAGATAATAACATTAGTTTTAAATAGGTGAAATTTTAGTTTTCTTAAACATTATTAACCTTTTTCCTGCTAAAAATACATTTATTTACACCTTTTGGCAGTAATTTTTAATATTCATTTAGTTGTGCTTTTGAACTGGTGAAAACGATACTTTTTCGGAAACTCTTGCTCATTTTGCTGCTAAGTATTTGTAACAAAAGGTGTTTGATATAATAAATCTCTAATTTGTACTATATTTCCATTAATTATTTTCTTTCTATCAATCTGTCAAAAGTTATAGAGAATTGGATTCGAAAAGACATTTTCAGTAATGGCAAATTCTGCAAAATTGCAATTGGGTGAAAAATTTATTATATATATATATATATATATATATATATATATATATATATATAAAACTTATATATATATATGTATATATATATATATATAAAACTTATATATATATATATATATTTTTAGTGAAAAATGAGTTTTTAAGTGAAAATTTTAATTATTGTGAAAAACTGAATTTTTTGTGAAAACTCGAAAAATTGAATTTTTGTGAAAAATTGGTTTTTTAGTAAAAATTTGGATTTTTGTTAAAAGATTGAATTTTTATTAAAGTTTGGATTTTTAGTTAAAATTTTAATTTTTGGTAAAGATTTACATTTTTTGCGAAAATTTGAATTTTTGGTGAAACATTTTGTAAAATATTTCTCGAAAATGATTTTAAATATTAAATGAAAAATTAAATTTTTTGTAAGAAATCAAAAAATTTTTGAACAAAACGATTTTAAACAAAATTCATAAACGTAGGTTTCTCAAAGTTATAATGTTGCTTTCAATTCCCATATAAATTTTCAAACAATTTTAAATAATGTGTTATTTCAAATAACATATAACAAACTCAAATAATATACTTTGTTAATTTTTAATTATTTTTAAGTAATTAAATTAGGATCCAAAGAAATTTCGATATATAATATACAAATGTATATAATATACAAAGTGTCAATTACCCTCTTAAGTCAATGCCACTTTAAAGTCTTTCATCTAAAGAGTTAGAAATAGAACCGATTCACACATTTTATAATTGGGTTTTTTTATTTATGCCGGGAAAACAACAAGGGACATAGATTAATAAGTAGATATTTATGTGAGAGAAAAAAAAACCTGATTTAACCGTCAAAAACTTAATTCATGCAACAACAAAATACATATAGTCACATATTTTTTTTATTTTTTTGTTTAAAAAGAAAACAGTAATTTTTTTGAAAATTTTTTTCAATATCACTCACATAAACTTCTAGTTCTATTCTATGGTTGGAAATTTGGAAAACCTACGTATCACTTGTTAAAACTACTTTTTTTTCTTTTTTAATTTTTTACAGTTATATGTATAACTTCGTATAAAAACGATTACCATACATCAAATCGATTGACTTTTTTATTGTGTTTAAATGCCTTTATATAAAACAAACTTAAATATTTTTTAATTTAGTGAAAAAATTATTTTTGAAATATATCTTATATTTGTTTATTTGCAAAAAATAAATTTTAATAAATAATCCACTCAGAAAGACTTGTAGTTTTTTCATAAATTTAGACTTTTTTTTATTAGAGTATCGATTTCGTAATTTTGATTATAAAAGACATATCACAGTACCATTATTAAAAATTTATTTAAATGAAAAGCTAATTAATTTTCATTTTTACAAACAACAAAAATTATTTTAGCAGTTTGATCATTTTTTTAAATCTTTTCATACTTTTTAAAACCATTTTTGTTTTAAACATTATTATACATTTAAGAAAGTTTTAATTCACTTAAGAAAAAAAAAAAAAAAAAAAAGAAAAACGTTATTGTATGTAGTATATCAATTTAAAACCCTCCTAATTAGAACAGGCATGTCCTTATTTGTCAATGGCTGCGAAAGAAATGATTCTGTCAGGTTGTAAAAATAGTTTCATACCCAAAGTTGTAATGTCCGCCCCTTCATTGTTAAACTCATACACTCAAAATTCCAGTTATAAATTCTTATATACTTCAAAGTTATATATATGTATTTTCTTTCTAATTCACTAATACATATTCATATATTTATATACGTACAGACCATTATGTACTCTACAAAATCTTAAACGTCTATTGGTATTTGTTAAAATTTTCGACATGCGCTTTAATGTTTCCATTTTTTACGATATTTTAAAGGTTTCCGTTTTATCGTAAGTTGTACGCATTTGTTGATTCTATGCACCCTGTAAATATTTATGTGGGTTTAGGGCAAAGCTCATTTTTAAGATACAACCTCTAACGCATTTATCTAATATTATTTTTAATATTGGAGTTGCGGATCCTACATCTATGGTTTTATAAGAATAATGACTTGTACCTCAAGAATAACTTAGAATAGCAGAAGCCTTGTGCGTTTTTGATTAAAAAAGTAGACAAATTAATACTTTTAGGATGAAACTATTCAAGGAGCCTTCTTCTGATCGTTTTTTAAATCTTGCACAAATTTCGCTTGTTACGGGACAAATGATGCAATTAGATCTTATCTCATTACTTTGTGAATGATTAAGAAAAAACAATTATTTTTTATAAAATGTATTTTCCGTACGTACCATGGTGCAGTAATGAATACCCAGAGAATATCGAAGTTTAATATTTTATTTAGTCACTTTTATGTATTTTTTTTTTCATTTCCTTGTTCAGTTCTGTATCTTAGATTATATGACAGATTGACTGACTCTGTCGTAGTGAAGTTTTTTCACTTATAAGTGTCCTTCTTTATACTTTTACGTATCGTATATATGTATGTATGTGTGTTTTGTAAATATCTTTACTTTCTTTTATAAAAATATATGTATGTATTAGACTGCAGCAAAATTTACCGACTTTTGAATTTTGACCGTAACTTCCCCTAGAATCGTCCACTGGGTTATAAAAAGATATTGTATGACATCTCTACAAACATTTGGAAGATACTCGTATCTTCCTAGAAGAAATTTAAGCAATATCTTCTTTTTATTATTTGGACGAAAATCATTAAAGCAATATTTATACTCTACACCACCATATGTGGTTGGGGTATTATGCGTTTATGCTGATGTTTGCCACGCATAGAAAAAGTTATCCAACACCCACCTTAAAGTATACCAATCGACTCAGAGTCACTTTTTAAAACGTAAATCTTGTTCACAAAGTACGGATTGCAATTAAAGATAATTTAATGAAATTTGGCACGAGGAACTTTTATGATACAAGGACGAAGCCTATTGAAATTGGTTGTGACCGGTCCATACAAATGTCCCCTCCCGCCCCCGGAATAGAATTTAAACACTCGAAAATGCCTTAAAAATAACAATATTTTAATGACATTCGGTGCGAAGAATTTCTGTACATGTATCAATCTTTGTACCAAATTTTATGAAGACCATAGCTCCCATATAAATCCTTTTTCCGAAAATTACTTCAAAGTGCATAAATCCCATACGAATGTTAGTATGAAGTTAATATTCGATACAAATAAGTTTTATGTAAGTAGAAATAACCCTGCTTAATTTTATGAGAATCGGTCTATAATTTACCATAGCTCCCGGATAAGCTCACTTCCAGGAATAGCTCCAAAGTGCATAAAATCATCTAGATGTTAGTATCAACGCATTAATCTATTTTTATATATTTTATTGTAAAATTGGCTACAGGTGCAATATAAGTCCTCTTCCCGAATTTTTATGCTCGTACACAATGATGTAGGGTATCATACAGTCGGTCTTGACCTACTATATCTTTCTTTCTCGTTTTCTAATATTGTATTTACTATCAGTTTAAAGAAAATTAGGCAATAATTTCTCTTCCAGGTGTATTGATTTCTTATTGCTTAGATGTATCGCCTGTTGCGCATAATCTCTTCCGATGGAGGAAACTTTCGCAATACGAATATGATTATTGCGACAATAAGCAATACGAATTCTAATAAATTTCGATTTTTTTTTTGCTTGTAGGGATATCGGAAATCTAACGGTCGGAGCAAAAATTTATAAAATTAACTTAAAAATTTAAAATATAATTAGTGTAAAATTTTCAGATTATTTTTTAGATATTAGTGTTAATATGTCTACTAATTAAACAAATGATTAGAATACGAAAAGAAGTTAAAATATAAATTATTTAAAAAAAAAAAAAAAAATAAAAATTACAAAAGATGCTCTGAGGCAGCCTTGACCAATGGAGGGTTAGAATAATTTCATGCTTGGTTAAAAAATATTGATTTTTTTAAATCGGTTTCAAAACTCCAATTTCAAATTTTTTTAAAATATTGTTAAACAAATTTCAAAAAGTTGGAAAAAATTCAGAATGTATTTTTTGAGAAATGGTTTATCTTTTTCTGTAATAATTCTGTTTAGTATGAATATCAGTTCAAAAAAAATTTACTTTATAACTAAAAAACTGGAAAAAATGCTCTTTTGTCGAAATTGGCAAAATTCAAATCGAAGGTACGGCTTAGTCATACAAGATATTGACCTAATTATTTTTTATATTTTTTTTCCTATGGTGTCTATAAATATGCATAGCTTTTTTCCGTTTCGAAAATTGTTTAACAAAATCTTTAAAAAAAAAATCAATATTTTTTAACCAAGTTTGGAAAGGGGTTTAAATTACCATGCTAAAACAAAAACTTATATTTCAGTAATTGTTGTTCAAATTTAATTAAAAATACCATTTTATTTAAATTTTTTTTTTTTTGTACAATACTTATACAAGTGATCGGAAACACATCTGAGGAATTCGTAATAACTTAAAACTTTTAAATGAATTTGTTCTTTTTATATCATGTTTTATAGATAATTATGTGTAGATTACGATTCTTTAACATTTAGTAACAAATCAAAGTATTTAATAAATAAAATTAAATTTTTCTTAAAACTATAAAAAAAAACCAAATTCGCCATATAAACGCACCCAACAAACTGCAGGTCCGATGCGGCACGGATATCCGATTATACCAATATTCCACACAATATCTTTTTACAATCCAATGAATGATTCTAGGGGAAGTTATGGTCAAAATTCAAAAGTCGATAAATTTTGGTGCAAACTAGTATGTATAGTATGTATGTTTTTTGTTCATTTGTTTTTCCACTTAAAACTTGTCCTTTTAATAATGTTTTAATACTGTTTACTATTTTGCAGAATATAAGAATCAAAATGAAGGATAGAAAGCGAGAGACATAATAGGGAAAAAGTCCTTGTGATTTAATATCACATTTTTTTCTACATACATACATACATACATACATACATACCAGGATATCTTTATTTAATATTTTTTTTTGGATCCTTTTTTCTTCTTTTTTTCTTCTTTGTTTTGTACATGATATTTAAGTTTATTTTGTGTGTTGGTTAAATATATTTTTGTGATAATTTAAATCGTATTAAATTTAATATATACATATATGTATGTACTTGTATAATATATAACTTTCTTTATATATATATAGAGCTTGAATATTAAAAATAGTTTTTTTGAAATGACAGGAAATAATTAAATATTTAGTTTTACTAACTTAAATTTTATTTCTCATTAAAAAAAATTTTGGCGATTTGGAAATCAATATAGGTCAATATTATTTACTACGAAAAATAAATTTGTAAGTTATTCCAATTTTACTTTCTTCATCATGAGTTTATCTTATCAGCTCAGAAGTTATCAAAAGAATAATTTGAAATTTTTTTCGACTTTATCAGGGCAACCAAAAATATACCCTAAAAAAGGTTTTTATGCGCATAAAATATCCTCTTAAAATATTATTTTTTCTGGCTAAATTAAAAAATTTATCTGCTACTCATGCTAAACATAACTTGATAATTATGATCTTTAATGTAATATATGCAAAATTATGCTTTTAAGTATATAATATGGAAAAATATGCTATTTCAATTGCTAAAATCTGACGTTAAACAAGGTATTTCTATGATAAAATATACTGCTAGGCCCAAAATATTCAAAAAATATGCGATTTTGACAAAATATGCTATAACGAATCGATGCCAAAATTCTTAAAATTGTGTAAAACGAAACTTCTTTTGGTTCTTGAAATTTTTAGATGATGATTATTATTATTAGTTTAACCACTAGTAGATATATTTATAAACAGATATAAATAACTCTGTAAAGAGTTGTTTTAATTTGAAATAAATTTGCAATAAAAAACAAGAAAGAAAGATATATAGATATATATGATACCCTACACCATTGTGTACGAGCATAAAAATTCGGGAAAGGAATTTATATTACGCCTGTGGCCAATTTTACTAAATGTAAAATAAAATTTACAAATACAGATTAATGCGTTGATACTAACTTCTAGATGATTTTTTGCACTTAAGGGTGATTCCTGGAAGTATCTTTATAAGGGACCGATTTTCGTAAAATTTGGCAATGTTGTTTCTACTTACATGAAGTTTATTTGTGTGTTTATTAACTTTATACTAACATTCGTATCACATTTAGACACGTTAAAGTAATTTTGGGAAGAGGGTTTTGTATGGGAGCTATGGTCAATTGTAGACCGATCTTCATAAAATTTGGTCCAAAGATTGATACTTGCATAGAATTTCCTTCGATCGCTTTTCATTAAAATATTATTATTTTTAAGGCGTTTTTGAGTGTTTAAACTCTATTCATAACCAATTTCAATAGACTTAGTCCTTGTATCATAAAAATCCCAAGTGCCAAATTTCATTGAATTATCTTTAAAATTGCGACCCGTACTTTGGGCACAAATTTTACATGGACACTCAGCCAAACGGACAGACATCGTTAGATAGATTTAAAAAGTAATTCTGAGTCGATTGGTATACTTTAAAGTGGGTGTTGGATAAGTTTTTCTATGCGTTACAAATATCAGCACAAACGCATAATACCCCAACCACCCATGGTGGTGTAGGGTATAATAAACCCGCTTTATTTAAAGTTTTTGAAAGACAAAAACGTGCAGGTATTTTAACTGACAGAAGTTCATCTGATTTTGAAAGTTCAGGTTATTATATATGTATGTATATTTTTTTGGATAATTTTTTTTTATTAGAAATTTTTAGGAAAAACTTTTAACATTAAATAAAAACTTAGAAAAATCATTAAAAATTATAAATGTTGACAATAGTTGCAAAAAGCAATGTTTCTTTTAAAAACTAAAGAATTTAATAGTCGATGACAGACGGACGGACAAATATATTGGTAGTTTATTGCAGTGCTGCCAGATATTTTTAGATTTAAAAATCTCTAAGTTGGAAATTAAGTTTAGAGTAATTATAATATGTACTCAAATAGTTTTTTTAAGCAGTTAAAAAAAACGCCAGCAAATATTATATTGAAAAATCACTCAAAAAACTAACTATTGTATGTACCTACCTAATAAGTACTTAATAGGCCATCTTGTGGACTTCACTAATCAGTAATAAAAATTTTGAGTTTACCCTCTATAATAGCATACACTCTATCTCGAAATTCACAATTTTTCAGGAGAACAAAAAAAAAAAAAAAAAAAAAAAAAAAAAAGTTTATTTCTCTGATTTTGCAAGTATTCCAAAATATTTAAAATTGCGACTAAACTTTGCATATAATTTGTTTTGCAATATTGGCAATTTTAAAGAGAAATAGAGTATTTTGCACTTCTAATATTCAATGTGTATACACAGAAAAAAGTTTGTACATAAATATAAAAATTTACTTTCATTGATTTCAGTTCATAATATTTAAGCATAATCTCTTAAGCATTAAAACTTTTTTTATATTTTTTTAAATGAATCAAAAGTCAAAAAGATTGAAAAAATTGTTTAAATTATCGTTTATTTCTTCAATTTGTAAAAAATGTTTGAAATTTGATTTGAAAAATTTTAAGTTTTAATGATTTTTAGCTACACTTTGGGACCAGAACAGAAGTGCTTTTAATCAAAATGATGTGCTGCAAAATGCGAGGAAAATTATGCAAATTTCTAAACATTATTTATTAACAGATTTTCCTTGAAATTTTACAATTTTAAGGCATTTGTTGTTAATATTTTCATGTATAACTATTTTCATTTACCATTTGCAATCAAATTTAGTGAAACTAATTTAAATATTTAATAACATTTTTCCAAAATTTCTAAAATTTTCATTATAAACAATTTAATAATATCTATGAACAAAATTTTATTTTTTATGAACAAATTTTGGGAAAAAAAGTCATGTTCGATTCATAATATTTATGAAAAAAATTTTCAAATATATGCATTTTTTTCTCTGTGTATACTTCAATAAAGACTTAATTATTTATTTTGTTTAAATTTAATAGCTGAGTTATTAACTTTGTGCAAAAATACTTAATTTTCCTGACGCCTTCTTTAGCCTTTTAAAATGATATACCTCAAAAACTAATGCTAACTTTTAAAAATTGTTAACACCATTAAATTCAGCGGCATCAATTTAGTTTCACCCAATATTGCGCTTCCTAAAAATTTTTAAAATATTGAAAAAGTTATTACTTATTATTCATATGGAAAAAATTAACGTTTTTTTGTTTTCTAAATCAATTTAAAAATTTAAAATTGACTTTTATTTAGGGAGATACGACATCTTTAGTGCGGGAACTACTTTTCCACGGTATTTCTAATTTTTTTTTGAATTTTATTCGCAAATAATTCCCGTAATATACATATGAGTAAACAAATTTGTAAAAATATCATGTAATTTCCAATATAATCTAAAGTAATATATTGAAAATTTCATTTAATTACACGGAGCAACAAAATTAAAAAAGTTGAAAGCACTAGTAATGTAATATAATGTAGTTTTTATAACCACATACATACTTATATATGGACCGCTTCAATTATAAACTGGTTCCTGCTGTCTCAGAAATGTTGACAGAAGAGCATATTTTATGAAAATAGTCCAATTTTCAGAATCATATTAAAATTGATCTTTTTAACTTTAATTTTAATGTATGTTTTAAGTGCGCAAAAAATATTAACAAAATATAAAAATAATTATATTTACCTATCCACTGATATACATCATATCTATATAGCTTTCCAAATGAAGAAAATATAGTGGCCTAATACTTAACTTCTCGAGTGAAATTCCAAAACAATCCATTGTTTTTTTTTTTTTTTTAACTTAATACTTTGTGATATATACGCATCTATAGATTTACATCTATATTTTTTTTTTGCCAATTTGACCCGAAGTATATGGCTTTAGAACACTATTATTGCCATTTTTCACAGAAGAAAACAAAATTGTTTCCGGCCATATCTAGAAATGGAAAATTTAAAGCTACTTTAGAATCTCTCTTAGAAATCATTAGTTTTTAATTGCTTTACAATTTAGAAACGAATATTTTAAAAACACAAGAACCTTAAATGGGGCCCATAAGAAATTTGGTTATGTACAAACGCCCCTAATCTGGCAGCATTCTCTAGTTATGTGGTAATGATGATAGTATTGTATGTGTACTATGTGTGTGGCTCCTTTGTGGGTTTTACTGATACTTGGCTTAAATATCGCTTTTTGTAGGTTTTGTGGTATTCTTTACATAAATACAACAACATTATTATTTTTTCTTTTAATTTAACTTTTCTTTTTCATTTTTTCGTTTGTTTTGTGTATTTTTGCATTTCCGCTTTTGTTGTTACTTAAACGAGAAAACTTTTTTCAGTAGAATTAATAAATAAAGTTTGTTGTTTTTTACCAAAAAGCTTTGGCTTCAAAAAACAGCTTTTTACAATGTTAGCTGCTTACTAATGAAACTCACCACGTTGTCTCTCTCTCTCCCTATTTCTCTGCGATGGTGTTTGTTAAGTTTAACGGTAACGATGTAGAGGAATGTTTGCTTTGTAAAGCTATATGAGTGAACAGTGATTTACAACAAATCTGTGTTGGAACTATAAAAATGTGTCTTCAGTCTGAGATCGACCAACAAACCTGACGAGTGTTTTGAAATGAACGCGGTGCATTAAATGTTGTTTTTAAGATTTTTTTAATTTTGGCGCAGAGTGGGTTAAACCAAAAAAATACATATATATATATATATATATATATACAAAAAGTTAAGAAAAAAAGTGGCAAATTTAATTTAATGCAAGAAAAAACAAACAATTTGTTATTAAAAACCAAAACTTTAAGGTTTTAGTTTTTAGTTTTTAATCTTTTAAGTGAGTTTTTTGTTTAGTAAATGAATAATATTAATTTTTAAAGAAAAAATAATGCTTAAATTATTTTAAAAATAATAAAAATATTTTATAAAAATCCTTAAAATATTTAAATAAAAAGCATATAATTAAAAAAGTTATTACAAAAAAATTAAATGAAAATTAGTGCTAAAATATAAATTATATATACATAAGGATTACACAATTACATACAAATACGCCATTTTGGATTTTTTTCCTTTTTTACTACAACAAAAATAAAATAGGACCTCCAAACACAAAAAGGAGAAAAATAACGAGAAATCTAAAGAGAGAGTGGAGCAAAAGGCAAAAAAAAAAATAAAAACCAGTAAAATAACGGAATAACAGAATAAAACAAAAACTAAATATAATAAAATCTTACTTTCTCACTCCCTGTTTTCCATGAACCAACAACAACAATAACAGCAATATAAATACTCCCGAAGGCTTAAAAAAATAATAAAAAATGAAAAATTATTGCTCATAATTAAAAAAAAACCCATAAACAAAATTTTTAATTTTTATTTTATGTTATTTTTTTAATTATTATATTATTCCCGCCTTAAAAGTGATTTAAATACTTACTACTCTTCCACGTTCTCCTTTACAATAAAATAACTTTACATATTCCTGGATAGTGTGTTATTTCCTACTTTCCAACATTTATGCCTACCTAGAAACTTCTTTTACATCTAAACAAAATGTTGACTATTACTGCTGCATCCACTAGCGAAGATTTTGGCCAACAGCAGAAAACTTTTTCACAAAATCATCACAAACATCGAAAATTTATGAAAACATCTCGTCAGGTTTCATCAACGACAAGAACACGGCGAAAACCATTTGGATTACTATTGGTCTCATCTACAAGGTGTCTATCATCGTTATCTAATGGATTACTATTGCTATGTGTCGTTACGCTTAGTTTTTGCGTTAATAACGGTAAGTTGAAATTAAAAATAATTATTATTATTTTTAATATTAATTATAATTTAGGGACAAGTTATATTTTTTTTTATTAATTTTATCTGAGATATGTTGTAGGTATATTTCAGATACATAGATACATATTTTAAATATTAAGAAAAATAACATTTAATATAATACCGGCACTTTTTTAGCCGAAAAATGTTCTTTGTAGAATGTTTTCATTTACTTAAAAATTTCGATTTTATACAATTGCGGCCTCGCTAATATACACATCAATAAATTTTCTTTAAGACATAATTACAGGTTTTTTAAACTAAATTACGTATTATGTTTTTTTTTTATTTTTATAAAAAATAACTAGAAACTATAAACAGAATCCTATATTGATTTGAAGGTCATAAATGAGTATTGATTGCATTTCCAAACTCGTTTCCAATACATAATATAAGTCACCACAATATTACTTTTAATTTAACTTTCCAGAAGCCCACTGTATTATGTGTCACCGTTAAGAAACTTTCAAAACTTTAAGTTGAACGTTGTAACAATGAATGTTTTTGCTCAATGCACAACTTCCAATGTATTGTTTCTCAGTAATTTATTTATTTTTTTTAAATAAAATTTTTTCATATTTTTTTTTTAGTTTCTTAAAACAAAAATTTAGCACCTTGAAACAATCATGTGAATGAGAAACCATCATTATTGTGTTGAAATGTGAATGTGGTTTTTTAATTTGACAATTACACAGGGCAACACTAAAAAAATATTGTGAAAAATATGTTGCAGATATTTTATGTATAGTCATTCCACCAAGAACGTTTCCGTTTTTCGCCATTACGCCACATTTTTAACCCATTGACGACCAAAGAAAATATCCTTCCCTGAGGAGTTTTTATAGATAAGAAATGGTGCTACAAAAATGTAGTACAAGTCAAGTCTCCAACTTGTCACACATAGCCCCTAGAAGTCTTTAAAGTTTCTCAATTAACCCTCATACAATCATGGAGAAATGAGATGTACAGGATACTTGATATAACTAATACATGATATTAGATCTCAAAAATGGTAAAATTTTCGAAATCGCATTGACAGAAAATGCGTAGTCATCAAAAGTTTGAAGAAAAAAAATAAAAATTGAAATTTAAATAACATAGTTAACAAAAAATTTGAAAAAAATTACATTGTGAATAATTCCGCTCAATTATTGCTCCTTAGACTAAAAATAGTATAGCCAGTTAAATGAAACATTTCCACCACTTTGGGGACTTGACTTGTACTATATTTTTGTAGCACATGTCTATAAAACATGAATGACTATTTTGTTCAACCTATTACCTAGAATATTTTATAACCTTAAAACTCCTCCTTTAATCGTCAATGAGCTAAAAGTGTGATGTGATGGAAAAGTTTCATTTAACTTCCTATACTATATCAAGTCTAAGGAATATTAATTTCGCAGAATTATTCACAATATATTTTTTTACGATTTTGTTGACCTGTGTTATTTACAATCATTAAAACAAAAACTAAAAAATTTGAAATCACAAAAATTTAGAATACAATTGTACAGTGGTTTACAATAGGTTTGGTATTTTTATTTTGAACAATTTGTTTTTTTTTTTAACTTATATTCCCTAAAACTTTGGTAAAGATCAGGCAATCTAATTGGAAGTTATTTTTGAAATTGAAAATTTTGATAAGTAACTTAGTACTCCTGAGATTAATTTTTCCTGATTTTATTTTCAAGATATTTTGAAGGTTATTGTATTTCTATACTTGCCCAAAATATTTTAGTTAAAAATCTAAAAATGTAATTTTTCGACTTAGTATAACAGCCTTATTATGTGGTCACATTAGTATAACTCTAGAACGTTTGGCTAATTTAAATAAATAGAACTCCAATAGATGTCGATTAAAATTATCTAATCGAGTTATTTTAACAATATTATTAATAGTTGTGGAGTTATTTGAAAATTAGTGACGGAAAAAATCTATTTTTCATGCAAAATTGGAAAAATTATGCTTCTTATATTATTAAATTTGAAAATTACGGTTTTAATCTTTTATCACAAAGCTAGATGTATATATCAAATTAAAATAACCCATATATCAAGAAAATTTATGAACATATAGTAACTTTATTTATAATTAACTGGTTTTATTTTAATATCATATTTTTGGGAGAAAAAGCTAAGTCCAAAAATGTTTTATCAAAGACAAGTGGCATTTCATCTTTTAATAAACATTCAACAATTTGCGGAGATATATGGTTTCCTTAAAAGTTTTCTGGGAATGCATTGGAGATTATCCAGGCTTCATTTTTAACATAATTTTAAGTTGAAATTTTTGATATTTGGTTCTACAAATATCCCTTCTTAATTTTGTTGTTACTGAAAGAATGAACAATTTCGTTTAGAAAGTTAACAAAGATTTTGACGAACATGCATTTTCTGCCAAAGCGTTATGAAAATACTTATTACTTTTGAAATTTGGTATCACATAATAGCTGTTCCGCATCCCCCCCCCCCATAAAAAGCTGGCACCCATGGCGAAAACCTTATTACTTTTTTATGGTTTTTATTTTTTTAAGGAATAAAATTTTCTCAAATGTTTGCGGCCACACTTTTTCTGGCAGCGCAATTTTGATTGTTTTGTTTCGACTCTACGATCATGCATTAGATATGTTCTATGGAAATTATATTTTATATCCTCTCTTTGGCCCTCATTTTGCCATAGTTGAGTGCGATTTAAAAGGAAAAATTTTAACCTTTTCAACTTTAAAAACTCTTAAGGGCTAAAAGGGAAAAGTTCCAAAACATAGTTGGGATATTCTCTCTAGCTCTTACCTAGCTAACCTTATATAAGCTAACACCTTGGGGAAGCATATTATTCCTATGATTAAAATTGGGACTTGATGGAATGAAACTAAAAGTTTTCTGGTGATTAGAATTCGTATCCCGAATTGTTGACTTTTTTTGCGTTCTAGGACTTGTTTGCATTTAGGTGATTTTTTGACAAATTTTTTGAAAAAATAACATACATACTCATTAATAATAACAAAAAAATCTATGTACGTTTATTCATAGTTTTTTATTTACTTAATTTATGGACCAATTTTGATAATTTTTAATAATAAAATTCTTGAAATTATTACCAATATTTTGATATATTTATCATATATCTAAGATATTGAGGCTACAATTGAGGTACAATTTATATACCTACAGGGATTCAGAATATATATACTTTATGGAATTTTATGTCAAAATTGTACAAATTTCAAATGGAATGACAAACTTATATATATGTGTACTAAGGCGACTCACTACCTATGACATAGAATATAACTAGAAGTTTATGTGAGTGTCACTTAAAACTAAATTTTGAAAAAACATTCCTCATTTTTTTCAAAACACAAAAGCAAAATATATGTGACTACATGTAATTTGTTGTTGCATGAATTAAATTTCTGACAAATGAATCAGGTTGTTTTCTCTCATATAAATATCTAGTTATTAGTCTATGGCCTATGGTAACAAAAAAATAAACCTTGGTTATGTCATATAATGTTTCCCAAAATATTTCAATATTTACATATTCCACAAAATATTCTATTTTTCAAGGTTTTTTTTCACATTACTTCAAAATATAAGATGCTGGTATTTAATTAATTCATTAGACAATTAATCTGATATAAAATTTTACATAAACATAGTCAATATGGGTATCAAAATTCTTCTTTTGATAAGATCTATCCTTATGAATTATAATATTTTTGAAAATTGCAAAAATTATATTAAAAAGAATAAAGAAATAAACTAAATATTAAATGGAATAAATAAATAAACTGTGAATGTAAAAATACAAGAAGGATTGAAAAATTCGAAATATTAATGTACTGAAAATGTTAAATGATTGCAAAACATTAATAAATGTGATAAATTGTAGTTTTATTCCAGAGATCCATGATTTTAATAAAATTAATCAAATAGCTGAAAAAGAATATTAATGAGTTTTTAAAGGACTCAATTTAGAATGCTTAGGCTACATAGCAAAATTTTCGTTAATATTTTAACTCAAACGATTAGTTGATATTAAATATGTTTAAGTAGTAAAATTTTATATCAGATTGACTGATTGATAAGCCGCGAATTTGCAAAAATATTGAAATAAGAATTAACCAGACACCAGCAACTTATATCTTAAAGCAAGTAAAAATTTAAAAAGTTGAATTTTCATTAAAAATAACAAACAAAATTATAAAAAAAACTCAAAAAATAGGATATTTTGTGGAATATACCTTTTAATTGATACCGCATTTTGTATACGTTTATTCGGGAAAAAATATAAAAATTTTCAAAAACTAAACCTTTTTTTGAAAAAGTCATCAGTAGATCGGAAATATTTTGAGAAACATTTAACTGAGTCACCTTAATCTTTAATCTACTTTACACCTGTAGGGAGGGGTATGAAAATGATTAAGGTTAAGAGTGTATAGGAGATTATTATTGTACAATAATGTAACCTTACAAGATCATCTGACTGCTTTTGCTCCTTTTTTCAAAGCAGAATATATTTTCTAAATTTGTCTACATTCGTATTTTGACATTTGTTTGCTTGCAAAAGGAAAGTGTTTTTGTTAATAATTTTATAATAAAAAAATATATTTGTGTTGTTATTAAAAGCTATTTTTATGTTATCAAAAAGCAATTTGAAAAGAATCGTGTTCTTAAAAACAATTGAATAGTTTCTGTTTTTTATAAATATAAAAATAAATAAATAAATAACATATTCCTTTGAAATTTTTTAAATTATATTTTTTGTTTTTATTTAAAAATAAGCATTTAATATATTTGCTGTATTGTTGTATCAGAATATATTAACAATTCTTATATTTTTATGTTAAAAACAAATTTTATAATGAGTAAGTGTGCTATATGTGGAAAAAAGTTGGAGGTGAGGCTCCAAGGGGCATTATAAAAGGCAAAAGTGAACCGAACTATGCGGTTACAATTTATTTGCTCGAAAAATATTAACTTTTTTTTAAATTTTAAGTATATCATTCCTTTTTCATATTTAAAATATTGTTATTGTTCAAAAAAAAAAAAAAAAAAAAAAAAAAACAGTAATATTTACATATCATTTGTTCATTAATTCGTTTTTAACTCCATATGAGGTTCAAATGCAAGACATGTCTTTTTAACCAAAATCCTTTAATGGTAGTTAATCAATATCTTATATTGCTTGAACCATCGAGTATAAATAAACCTTTTCTATTTGTATTTATTTATAAACTAAATGAGAATTATAATGAAGTTAGAAAACAAACATTAAAAATAAAATATATTTAAAAACAAATAATTCATGAATTTTTTCCACTAAGTTTGTGAAAAGAATAAGTATTATGTTTATTTGAAACATTTTATTGTCATGAGAATAATAATATTAGTATGGTTTAAAAACAGAATATGGTTTAAGAAGAAGGAAAAATATTGCAAATATTTAATGGTTGTAGAAGTAATGATATTTTTGGTATTAATAAAATTTAGTTTCTGGTAAAAATATTTAAAAACGTATAATTTTTGCAGTCAACCATATTAAAATTTTTATTCAGTGTAAACATTAAATGACAAAATTTAAACAAAAACATTGTTATCATGAACACAGAGTCATTTAAATTCAAGAAAATTAACAATGAGAACATAATATTGTTGTAGTGATAATGCTATAACCATGTTTTTTCCTCCCAACGCCTTTACTTCTATTCATATGTTTTTTTTTATTATAAACTCTTAATAGCTTTCTCTGCTCGATATATTGTAAAACAAACTCAGATTTAAATTCATCATAATTTTCAACCGAAAGCAAATATTATTTAATTCACAGGTATATGGTTAATATTTATGGGCCACAAAATATATTCTTAAAATTAAATCACTATAAATTATGTGTTAGTCAATGAATTTGTTAATTACTATCGTATTCAAAAAAAAAAAAAAAAAAAAAAAAATAAGCTAAAACATAAATTAACTATAGTATTTATTATGCATATTAAAAAGTAATTAAATAAAAGTTTTGGCTAATGATATGATGGAAATTTTTTGACCAAATCATTAAATTTCTATTAATTATCTACAACACCTATTATGAAAGACGATTCCTTGATATTATAATTCTAGCTATTAAAAAAAAACATAAACAAAGTTATTAATCACTTACTAGTAGAAAGAACAAAACACACTTTCGTAATATTATTTGCTACTTTTGAGGGGAACAATAAAGTTTAACTTTTATGTAAAACAATAAAAACAACAACGTATTTTGTAATATTTTATGTTGTATATATTTAAATATTTTTTTCTTTTGTTTTTAATTTTATATATATAAAAAATAACAACCAATTAAGCGTTCATTGATCTCTTTTGAATGGACCCTAAAATAAAATACAAAAATTATTTATTATGTTTAAAAACTGTAAAAAGAAAAACAAATTATAGGCCAACGATATTAAAAAGAATGTAATTTCGGTTCTTAAATAACTTTTAGTAAATAATTCATTTCGTTAAATCGAGTTTTTTTTTAACTTAATTAGTCACATTAATTATAAATCCGATAAAAACAATGATGATGAATGATTTTACTAAAACAAATAAGTAATCAGAGTACAGATTTAGTTTATTTTTAGAAACAAATTTTATCATTGTATTTCTGGAAAACAAATCGGTATTATCAATATAATTAGAAAAAATGCGGGTCTTTTCGTGAATTATGCTAATGAACTAGTCATCGATCCCAAATACAGTTAATAAAAATTTCACAACATTTTGACAAATATATATATATATATATATATCAGTTATGCGGGAACATTCTTACATTTTTGAAAAATTCTATTGCAAAAATGGCGATTGTTAAAAACAAAAATACTTCTATAGCTTAACTTTATATTTTTTGTTCTGAATTTTCAATGCTATTGAGATTATCATGCAAATATGAAGAAGGATTATTAATATGCAGAAAAAAAGAGGGAAGTACTTTTGGAGAAATAAAATTTTTACACCTATATTTCTACTGTTGTGTTTCATATTTTTCACTTTTTTTGCATTATTCAAAATTACTTCTATATGGCCTTATTCATAATCAAATTTTAAATTTATAAGTTTCTAGTAAAACAAAATTTTCATACAAAATTCAAACTTATCAAACTCGTATAAATTTCAAATTTGATTATAATCATTTGTTTAAACGTTTTAAATTTAACTTAAGTTCAACTTTTATTATGTTTTAAAAAATAAAAGTAAAATTAAATTTAGTTATAGGCATTCTAAAACCTTATTTCTTCTAATAAATATATAAGACAAAAAATCTTGTAATTAAATTTTCAACTTCGGATATTTGTATTTTTTTATAATTTCGAGTTTATTATGCCAAGTTGTTTAATTTTTTTTTGGTCTACTGGAGGATTAGGAGGTCGAAAGTAAAGAAAGATATAAAAATATTTCCTTATGGGAATTTTAAGCGAAGTACAACATTTCAGGAAAGAGTTTACGATATTTTTTTACGTCGTTGTACTTTTGGTATATTATGTGTTTCGGACATTCCACAGTACAGAATCGAAAATAGTTCCAAGTAAATCTGTAACTTCTAATCTACTGGATTTACATGAAATTGTCTCATTTTACTCATTTTTTTATCCGATTTCAAATATGTTTACGTCTTCATAAATCTCTCGATACTTGCATATGCTATTTATCTATTATAGTTTTTAAGTTATTTGTATTGGAAATTTCAACTCAATTTCGCAAGATCTTGGTCCAGATTTTTCATTATATAGATCAATATTATCATCCGATTTTGTAAACATTTGTTTCAATTTGTTAAAGAACAAAATTATCTTTTGAATAAAAAAATTTGAAGCCGATTTTTTTTCTGAGTCGAAAAATAAAAGATTTTGAAATTGAAAATTGCAAAAATTGAGATTTTTTTGCACAAAAAATGTCTACTCCTTTTTTTCTAAAATAAAATTTTTCTTAAGAACATATATTGATTATATTTTTTCTGAAAGGTATCTTCACGGAGATGATGATTAAAATAGAAAAAGAGACCAATCACCCAACAGGGCTAACTAGGTAAATACCTTCCCGAATTTGACATATTTTGTAATGAAACGTTGACCCAAATCCCAAAGCATGAATCTACGAACAGAATGCAATTTTGAAATGTTCTTAAGAGTTTGCTAACGGCTTTTTCCAGACCTAAAGCAAATGTCGACTTTATGGCTAAAATTGTATTTTTCGCCGCTTTCTTGGGAATTGTGGGTTTCCCTTTCAAAAAATCTTAAATTATTTTACACTTCATCATTTCAAATGAAAAAGTCAACAATTATCGAAAATTTCGTTAGTTTATTTTAACTAACAAAGATTTTATTACAGATCAAATATTTATAGTTTCTCCAAAAACCAACTTTTTAGAAAAAAAAAAAAAAAATCCAATTTTTTCAAATTAACTCTTTTGTCTAGCTTACGTAATTCTTAATTGTATCCACAAAGGTTGAAGTCAATATCTTTTAACTTTAAATTTGAAAAAGTTTGCGCTGTTGTGTATGTTGAAGTCATAAGTAAATAAATTATTTGTTGTATATTAAAATATGCAAAAATCCAATTTTTTGCCAAATACTAAATTTTAAAGTAGCGTAGTTTTGGTATTTAATTAAGAATTACGTCAATAGAATTTATTTGAAAAAATCGGAGTCTATGGTTTTCTTGATTTTTGGAATTAAAGTAATATGGAATATAAATTATAAATATTTTATCTCTAATAAAATCTTTAGTAGTTGTTAGTTTAAAATTTCCATTCTGTCCCACTGTGCATTTTTTATATTAATTTTGCAAATTAATATAAAAAAATTTTTGGGTATTGTGAAATAAGTCCTAAATGAAATAGGTCCCAGAAAAGTTGGGATTTATGTCGTTAAAAAAACCATCCCGTATATTGCAGCTTATTATTATTCATTTTTTTCCACAGGAAAAACTAAATATTGTTTCCTTTTTCTCATTTTTTTATAATTTGGAGTAATTTAATTTATTGTTTGGGGTATTTATCATTTCATTGTTTCTGTCTGTGTCATTAAAACACTTTTTTTGCTAATTATTACTTAAATAAATAATTTTTTTGAAAATGTACTTTTAGGAAAATGGGTAGGTACTTCTTGGAATTCGAATTAATATTTTTTGAAAAATTGAGAATTTTTTAAAATTGGATTTTTTTAATTTGTGCTTTTTTGAAATTTGGTACTTTTTTTGAATATCGATACTTTTAACAAAAATTACAAAAATTTGAGTTTTCTCAAAAATAGAAAAATTGTTACTTATAATTCAACGTTGAATATTGAAACTTTCTCAATATTGGAACATTTTTTAAAACTTGTGTTTTTTGTACTTAGTCTAATCATCAGAAAAAAAAAACAGTTTTATTCCATCACGTCTTAAATTTAAACCATTGACGACCAAAAAAATATGCTTACCCGAGGAATTTTTATTGTCTTGATAAAACCTTTGTTTTGTAAAGGAGAAATATTGCTATAAAAATGTTCGTCCCTATCTTGCCCCATTTAGCTCCTAGGAAATTTTAAAGTTGAAATATTAAAAATTCTTCTTTTAACACAAAATTAGAAGTATGGAGAAGTACTGAGGGAGAATTTTCATATGATACAACTAATTCATTGTCGTAGATCACGAAAATTAAAAAAAAAGAGAATTTAACTAAAAAACAGCTAAAAAAAAGGCCAAAATGAAAAGTTTTTATCTCATACGACTCGTGATGAAAAATGATCAATTATTTAATTCTTTGGAACGTCATTAGTATTTATTTTTTATTTTGATAAAATCTCCAATAGTTGGGAATTATTTATTTATTTATTTTTTCATAATTATATTTATTATCCTAGTACCAAATGTTCTCAATGTTGAATTATTATTTTTGCAATTATAAATATCGATTTGTTTTGTAAACTTCAAATAACTGTGAATTAAATTTTTTTACAATTTAAATCATAAAATATTTCAATAAAAACAACTTTTACCTAAACCTCTAAATAATTTTAAATGCTCATGAAATAGTACTTTCCATTTTTTATTAAATAAAACATAAAATATATTCAATATATGTAATTGGACCTTTCCAAAAAAAGTTCGTATAATAAAAACACTTTAATGTCTGCATTGGCAGGCATATCAAGTAACGATTACTTAATGAAGTTTACTTCAATAATAACGTGTGAAATCTTATTTTTTTATAATTTTATTTATTTATGTATTTATTTTTTTTTTTTTTTTTTTTTTTTGTAGTTACTAGGGTATTCCATTTTATGTGTAATTGTTTAAAACTGTTAATTGTATAATAAACTAATCGATTAATAACACTTCGATAAAAAATGTATCGAATTTTTATTGGATAGGGTCATATGAAATTTTTTTAGTTTGTTAAAATAAGGAAATTTAAGTATCAGGGAAATATGCAAAAAAAAAAAAAAAAAAAAGAAAAATACTTATAACTCAAAAATGTCAAAATTTTATATTAAAAATAAAAGCTATCTATAAGTAAAATTTTGTGTGAAATATCTATTAAAATTAATTACTTTTTTCATTATTTGAAAATTAACACTTTTGAATTATTCGAACCAATAACAGGTTTTCTATTAAAGGAATACCCTAATAGAGTTACATTACTTGAACATAATTTATTTTGACTTTATTTAACACATTGTTTGGTTCACAACTTGAACAAATTCAGTACTTTTTTAAAGCCGTTCAATCAGGTTAAAACTCAATGACAATTTAAAAAAGCAACAGGCAAAAAAAAAAAAAAATAATAATAAAAAATAGACAAATACTAAACAACGCCTACCAAACACTATAAATAGATATTTTACTAAAAATCAATAGAAATTAAATTTTATTTGGACGTGTTGTTTTTTAAAATTAAATGCCATCATTTGTAGTGAAAGATACTGAAATAAAATATATATTTTTAACTGTTGCATACTAAGTAATAGATAGTCATACTTATGTAGATACATAAGATCCAATAGATACTAATTCAAACATAAAAAACAAAAATTTTTATAAATGCATAACATGTCTTAAATAATAGTAACTTTAGGATTACGTTTATGTTTTTTGTGTTTTGAATAGAGTTAGATATAAAACAAACCAGCTGGCTAATTGTTATTAACCAACCGAACAAGTTGGACATAAAATGTGCAATGACGATGATAATTTATTGTTAATGGCACTGGTCTGTCTAAAAATTGTATTGGGTTGGCATTTTGCTACATAATTTTTGTAAGAAATGAGCATTACATAGATGAAAATTAAAATAAATGTTAAAATACAATTTTAAAACAGTAAAAAACAGGGTAATCAAAATATACAAAATCATGTTTTTCCTGTGCTTTAAATTAACCTGTTAATAACTGTTATTTGTTTATCCATTTTAAACAAATTTAAGAATATTGACATCGATTCGTTATAGCATATGTTTGCATATTTTGGTCCTAACAGCATATTTTTGCATATTTTGGGCTTAGCAGCATATTTTGTTATATTTTCATATAAAATATTTATTTTAGAGAATAGTACTTAACTTGCAATTTGCAATTTTTTTTTTCAAATCCTATTCTATAATAATTTTCATTTCATAAATTGATAGAAATTTTATAATTTCCTGATGTAATGTATCAATTTTGAATATTTTAGTGAAAAAAGAAAATATTTTTAGAAATTTCTAATAAAAATTATTATATTTTTAGCATGAATAGTAGATAACTTAACATTTAGCCAGTACTTTTTTAAGAGCATAATTTTGAGTTTTAAGATCATTTTTTCCGATTTTAAGAACATTTTTTATGCGTATAAACACTTTTTCATAGCACATTTTTTGAACAGATTAATCGAGGGATTGTATTCATAAATGTATACTGAGGGAAAATTCACGATTTAAACTCCACAACAGTTTTGTTCTTATTAATAATTTACGGTGTAGATTTTTTTTACACCGTTCGTTTACAACTTTTGAACACTGTGAAATAGAATTCATAATGTTATGTTTAAAATTCAACACTGAAGTTGTGTCAAGTTGATACCGATGCCTTAGCAATTTTCTTTAATGATTTGAATACTCAGTGTACATGATTGTTCCTGAATGGTGTCGTTTTGTAATGTATGTCGACTATATTTCTCTTGGCTTAAGAATCGATACATATCAGATTTAAATTTTAAATATAACTTATAAAATGACTACTAAAATTAGTTTTTAATAATAATAAAAAAATATTAAAAAAAATATCTTTGAATCTCATAATTTTAAACTAGTGTTTATTTAAAAATACCTTGACAATACAAATGCAATTTTGAGACAAATATTATTTTAGCTGACAATAGAAATATCAATATGAAAAAGAATTATATAAATCAAAATATACACAGTACATGATAATTACGTGTGTATATTATTTATATGTATAACTTGACTATGAAACTAAAATCAGACATTTTGTAATCCAAACAATTGAAATGTAACTTATTTTAATGTTGATTTTTGTTTTATTTCAACTTTGCGGCATTTTTTACACCAACATTTGTATTCAAGTACCAACATGTATTTTTTCTAATATTACAAAGAAACTATGTAGTAATTTTCGTAAATATTGCCTCATCTCAGCTCACATAAAGCCAAAAAGCAAGAAATGAAAAACAACAAAGAATTCAGTGAATACGTTTGTAAAATAAAATAAAACAATCAAAGAAAGAAATAATCTGTTAAATATGTCTGCATGATTTTTCAGCAGCTTTAAAAAGCCTAAAAAGCAAATAAAAGACAACAAAAGCAAAAAACTAACAAACTAAACGTATTTGCACGTAATCTTACGTATATGTATGTATCAAAAGTATCAGTAGCTTAGTGTATCAGTCAGTCAACCAGTAAGACATAAACGTCACACAAACAGTTTGTATCATTTGTGTCTTATGCGCGCGCACTGTAATCACACTAGTACAATGTATACATTTATGAGTACTAGTATTTGATTGTCTGCTTGCTGCTGCCTACAACCCCACTGTCCCTGACTGCCTGTCAGTGTTGCCATTTTAGCATTTTTTATACTAGATTTAGTAGAATGGATTGGCAAATTGCATATTTATTTTAAAAAATTACGCTAAATGCTTTTTAGCATAATCGACATACTTACAGCAGTGTTTTTTTTATCATACATATTTTTTATTTATTTTTTTAATTTTATTATCTGGTTTCTAAATCTCAAAAGAGGCATTATAAAGCTATGGTATTGATCCATTAAAAATAGCCAGAGCATGCCCAACTCATTGGATGTCTATAGAGACCACAATAAAAATAATATGTTAGTAGTGGTTAGAATTTAAAACGCATTTCGGTATTTTGTATAGGCATAAAAAATGTTACTCAACAAAAATTTTGTACAAGCTTTATCAGAATGAAAAAATATTTTTGTTGGATATTCATTTGAAAATCTTATTAAAGAAAAAATAATCTGAAATTAATTTCTGAAAATAAAGAACATTTTACAAAAGAATTTGTTACATAATTAGTAAATCGATTTCCAAAAAATAAAGATGTTTTAAAGAAAATAAGTATGTTTTCTATTGAAAATACTTTAAGAAAGACTATTATTTCATTTTTAATAGAATTCAAATTATTGATATGTACCAATGCAATGGGAAAACTAACGAAATTGGGACAGCAACATGAACACAACATAATTTTGGACACCAGTTTATAATTTCAAAAATTCGGTGGATGAAGATCCTTCTCTAATATTGAAGTGGAGCTTTTATTTAGCTTTATGGGTCTTGTTAAAAACAAGTTGAGAACGGAAATTTTAAGTAGTATTTTCTATATTAGAGAATGTTTAAAATTAGAAGTTTCATGTTGCTATTCCTTTGATATTCCAAATAATTTTTCTCGAAAGTAAAATTATCAGAAAAATATGAGAATCTTATCACAAGTGAGGAAGCGGCAAATATTTTAAATTGTTTGTTCTGTAAAAAGTTCGAAAAATGTCAATTTCGAAAAGAGGCTCCTGCTAAGAAAATATTTATTGTAAATCTTGTAAAATAAAACGAAAACTATGGCCCTGTTTTATATTGTTCCCTTAGTAAATACCAAGGCGAATTTAAACAGGTGACCTTACTTAATCAGTTGATTAAGTACTTTGAGCTGTCAAACTTCATTTAAGCACCATTTTTGGTTACCCGTCGAAGTGTTAAACTCCATGTATAAAAAATTTTGTTATTTTTGTAGAACTTCTGCTACTTATTTCATATCGCCATGAGTGTATACTGAAGTGCAAACTTAATTAAGAATCAAGGCCCAACCCATGAACAAAAAATCATCGTATCGCAATCAGCTGTTTTAACCTGTTTTATGCAGATATGTGTTAGTAGCTATTGACACAAAAATTCTAGGTAGCGTATCGCAGAAATCTATAGAAAATAGATTTTGACTTTTTTAAAACCCTGTAGTTTCTTTTCAAAACAACCAAAAAACAGGGTTGTTCACACAATGAATATTCAAAAATATATGATACGTTTACTTTTGTTTCACGCTCAAGTTTTCTGGTTGGGCCTTCATTTAAGTTAAAGCTTACACTTATGTAATGTTTCGTTTTACAGTTAAAACTTAAATTGACAAGAAAATAAACCAACAATTTAAAAAAATTTTGAATGACTTCAAAGATGTAAAGATATCTTAAGTTTATGGGTTGTATTTTGAAATCTATTTTCATTTATTTTTGTTTATCTTCAATAAATATTTTTTACTTAACTTAAGGAATGGAAAAAGAATATTTAAGTTTTCAATCATAAAGCAATTATATAAATAAAAAACGATAGTGTAAAATATTGCTTGCAATATATGCACAGAGAAAAAAATGCATATATTTTAAAAATTTTCATAAATATTATAAATCGAACATGATTTTTTTCCCACACTTTTTTCATTAAAAATAAAATTTTGTTCATAGATATTATTAAATTGTTCATAATGAAAATTTTATGAATTTTGCAAAAATTTTGTTAAATCTATGATTTAGTCTTATTATATTTAATTGCAAATGGTAAATAAAAATAATTATTCATGAAAATATTTAGAACAAATGCCGTAAAATGGCAAAATTTCAAGGAAAATCTGTAAAAGAAAATTATGTTTAGAAATTTGCATAATTTCGCTCGAAGAATACTTCAAACATTTTTTTACAAATTAAAAATATAAATTAAAATTTAAAGAATTTATTCTAAGTCTTTTTGACTTTTTATACATTTCAAAAAATGTAAAAAATTATTAATATTTAAGACATTATTCTTAAATATTATGAACTTAAATTAATGAAAGTAAATTCTTATATTTATGCACAAACTTTTTTCTGTATGGTACTCTTTATAAGAATATTAAAATATATATTTATATTTTATTAAATTTCTTTCGTTTGGGAATTTAGAAGATTCTCGATAGAACTTTCTGGCAACACTGCTGCTGTGTACCATTCATCCATCTCCTTTCCCTATTTCTGCGACAGATGCATTTTAAAGTTATAAAACAATGGATGGGTTAAATGTTCAATTATTTCTGATTTTTGTAGCTTTTTTTTGGATTTGTAATCGTATGAGTCTTAATAATTATTTTTGGGTAGTCTATATTAAATAGTATATAAAGCGTGTAACTTTATCTATAAATAAAATAGTAATACGAGGGTTATGATATAAAGTTAATAATGTATTGATTCGTAAATGATCTTAAATTTTGGTTTAGGAAATTGGATTTTTAAAATGTCCCAGATATCGTACTTTATTATAAAATTATTGCTTTTTATCCAAAAAGTTCCGCTCTTGAAACTCATAAATCTTTCAAATTAGTTACATATTATTTAGATATATTCTGTAACAGTAAATCTTTTTCTATAAATGTACCAACTTTAACTAATATTTTGGGGTTTACATATTTAAATAATTATTACAAATTATTTTGCAACTCAGGAGTATTTTGAATAGTATACGGATCAAATATGTATATTCTCTACATCTTTGAAAAATGGGTATGATTAGATTTATTTAACAACCCTCGTATTTAAGTGTTGTATATTGTATATTACCTTAGTGCTTTAATATATATGTATATAACAGTCCACTAGTCGTCTGTTGATATACATACATATGTTTGTATGGATCTGTATCCGGCCGATATTACAAATTTGTTTTACTTTATTATTATTATTTTTTTTTTCTTGATATTATGCAAACATACATATTCAAAAGTAAATATTACTCATTTTATTTCTTTAGTCGGGTCTTAAGTTTATTTAAACATGTTTGTTATTTGTTCACTCTGTAATTATTACGAAATAAGTTCAAAACTGCATTTTTATGCATGAAAAAAAAGCATAGGAAAAACGTAACAAACAATATTATTGGTTAATTTTTATTTGTTTATTACATCATTTTCAACTAAGTAGTTTCAATTTTTTAAGACAATTTTCAAAGTGTATTTTGTTATAATTAAGATCATACTAAATATACAATATAAATGTGACTAAAAAACTAATTTTTACCTTAATATTTTTCAATTTATTTAATGATCATAAATTTGGGATTTCAAACGTAAAAAACTTTATTGTTAGCGCTTATTCCATATATGTATGTATGTATGTACATAGATTTTGAATTTTGTTTCGAAATCATTTTACTTTCATCCTCTTAAACGTTCAGGCCACTTAATTTTAAATGCATTTCTCTGACATAAGCTAAAAAAAATCCTAAATCTTTTAAGTATTTCGAAGAATTCATTTATGTACATTTATCACACATTTTATTTTATCAGTTACTTTTCTTTAATTGTAGTTTCTCTTACTTACACACATTACGATCGATCATCTTATATTTTTCTACGTATATATTACTGTTACTTTTAGTGATTGTATTAAAAAAACACAACAAATATATATTTTTCTGTTCGTGCGTTCCATTAGTGTCTCAGTGAGGGACCTCTAAAATATATAATAATTCCCATTAGGTTTATTTTTTAATTGTATATATAGTTAGAGTTGACTTTCGGAAAGTATACTTACCTGGCGTAGAGGTTAACCGTGATCAAGAAGGCGGTTCCTCCAGGGCGAGACTTGATCATTGCACTTTCGATTTAGTTGACCTCTGCGATTATTCCTAATGTGAATAAGTCGTGCGTATAATTTTTGGTAGCCGGGAATGGCGTACGCGCCGTCCCGACGTAAATTAATAAATTTCAAGAAAGATTTCAGGGAGATTTTTAGGGCTCAAAATCCAAAAGTAGCTAACGACTTAAGAAATTCTTGAACAAATATTTGTAACCAAAGCGCGCAGGAAAAAGTCCGAAAAGCACAAAATCAAACCAAATCCTTTGATTTTGTTCAGTTTAGCGCTTTTTAGTTAATTTCTAAAATTTAAATCTGACTTTCATTAAGTGTAACACTTTTAAACATTACAAGGTCCATATTTGTTATTTTTTTTTAAATAATTTAACTTCAGCTCAAATAGTGGATTATATTTTAAATAAAATTTAAAATTGTTTTTATACCCTACACCACCATAGGTGATTTGGTTACTATGCGTTTATGCTGATGTTATCCAACACCCACCTTAAAGTATACCAATCGACTCAGAATCACTTTTTAAATTGATCTAACGATGTCCGTTCGTCTGGCTGGCTGTCAATGTAAACTTTGTGCACAAAGTACGGGTTGCAATTTTAAAGATAATTCAATGAAATTTAGCACGTGTAAAAAGGACGAAGCATTTTGAAATTAGTTGTGATCGATCCATTATTTCACCTAGCCCCCATACAAATGTCCCCCGGAATAGAGTATAAACACTCAAAAATGCCTTAAAAATAAGAATAATTTAATGAAATTCGTTGCAAAGAAGTTCTGTACAAGTATCAATCTTTGTACCAAATTATATGAAAATCGTCCACAATTGAACATAGCTTACATATAAACCCCTCTTTCGAAAACCACTTTAACGTGCATAAATCCCACACGAACGTTAGAATCAAGCTAATATTCGACACAAATAAGTTTTATGTAAGTTGCCAAATTTTATGAGAATCGGTCCATAATTTAAAATAGCTCCCATATAAACCCATTTCCAGGAATCGCCCTAAAGTGCATAAAATCATCTAGATGTTAGTATCAATGCATTATTCTGTATTTGTATATTTTACATTTAGTAAAATTGCCCACAAGCGTAATATAAGTTCTTTTCCCGAATTTCTATGCTCGTACACAATGGTGGGTCTTAACCCACTATATCTTTCTTTTTGTTTTTCGTTTTGTTTTTTATTATTTTTTTATTACAGAAATTCAAATTTTATGTACATTGAAAATTTTAGATTTATAACAGATTTTTTTTTCCAAGATTTTAAGTTTACAAAACTTGTTATCTTCGTCCATGTATTCTTAAATTAGAATGGAAAACCTTTGATTTAATTAGTCCATATTTTTTTCCCAAAAAAGGCAATTCCTAAAATAAATAGGAACGTGATTTTAAGAATGTGAAATATTACATCCTTTATTCGGTGGCCTTGGGAATACGGATAGTCACCTCAAAAGTCCATTTTAAACAGAAGAATTCTGAAGGTATATTTTGGCATTTCGAAATGAAACACGTTTTAGTTTTTGGTGAACTCGAAAATTCATAAAGACAATAATGTTCTATGGTAGAAAATGTTTTTCCCTGGTGTGAAAATTTCTTATGTCTGTTGCATGAAATTAATAGCTTTATTCTCAGCGCAGTCAATACGCAAAAATGCGCTAAAAACGCTAAATTATATTTAAATAAAATTTGTTTTCATTTTTTAGTTAAAGATGTATTTTTTATTATAAACAAAAGAAATTATTAAATATATATTTGTTATCTTAAATTCATGTGCAAATATTTATGCAGTTAGTTTTATGCAATATTAAACATTAATGTTTTTATAAAAAATATAATGAATACTTAGGGTGCAAAGAGAGATTATGCATTTTATAATAACTTTCAGTTCAAAGTTTTTATATTTGTAAAGATGTTAAATTTAAATATAAAGGGCTTAGGCCTAGTATTATACTGCTTACTTGAGACGAAATCGTACTTAAGTTTCAAACATAGTTTTATGTTTTACAACTTAAGTATTTTTTCCATACCTTAAGTTTCTTCTAAGCATGAAAACGTTTTAAAAAATATTTATTGAAAATAAACGAAAATAAAAAGAAATACAAAATATAATAAAATTATTTAAAAAATTAAAAAAAGTTAAAAAAACGCTTTAAATCTTTTTTTTGGTATATATTTTACACAAAAAGTTTTTAATTTCACTCTGCAAAATTTTTTTTATATCTTCGAAACTATTTGATTTTTTTTGAAAATTGACATAACCAAAAACAAAATTTAAAATATATTTAATAAAATATTACCATAATTATGAGAAAACATTTGAGAATAAATAAAATATGACTATATTTTTCAATTGAATGAAAAAAAAAAATGCAAAATTGGGACGACCTTATTGTTAATACAAAGAAGCTTAAGCTTTTTCTTTATTTTCTTGTCAACTTTTACCTAAAATTTTCTAAGCTCACCAATTTAGCGCTTCTTCAAGAAAAAGCTCTGATAATTGAGTTGCTTAAAAGCGTTAAATCTAGCGCGAAAACCGCTAAATTTGCAACACTGCTTCTTCTGTAACTCAAACGTTCGTTCTGTTATCGTCAATAACATAAAAAATTCATTTTTGTATTCTATAAATTTTTTATGTTAAATTTAATATAAAAAATATGTTATTGTCGAAAACCTGTCAAAAACCTAAAAAAATCGTATTCTGTGAAACGTATTAACATGAAATCAAATGTAAATTTCAACTATAAATTTTTATGAGATGATGAAAATATTGGATGGGTCATTTCATACATTAACAGGATTTTAAGGACTTACTTGCATTTGTTATTCCAAAATTTAACAAAAACATCCCTTTTTAGTATAATTTCGTCCTTATTTTTACTTTTTTAAATATCGTATTTTTTTTTTTCTTAAAAAAGGCTCACAATTTTAAACATTTTTTGTTTTTTTTCCAGGGAATAATATGTATATTTTTGAAATTCACATTTTTCGGTTTTAAGAAAGATTCACACTTTTCAAGTGTTCAAAATAATATATATAAATTTACATCACATTAGACAAAAAATTTTCAAAAAATAATTTTATAAGTAAATTTTTTCCAAAATAAACAAACAAAAAATTTTTTTTATCATTTTAAATAAAAATTTGAAATGTGTTGCCATTACAAAAAATAATTAAAATTCTTAAAAAAAATTATTTAGTTAACTATAAATATTATAAAAATGTTTTAGCTGATAATTTCAAATTACTTTTCAAATTCACAAACCAAATTAGTAAATGTTATTCATCACGGATGTTACGGAATACAAAAAGTTTCTGTTAACGTTTTCGTTACTGTACATTAACAAAATGAACAAAAAGTTATAAAACTTTATAAAATATTGACAAATTAAAATGTTTCATTCAAAAATTAAAAGTAAAAGAACGAACAAATTTTAATTTTCTTGCTTGCATTTTAAATAAATTCTGAAAGCAAGCAACAGTCTCTATTGGGCATGGACATTTAACCCTTAACTGGTGTCGCTATTTCAAAAGACATTGTTAATATCGGGGGTCCAAAATAACCCCATTTGAAGAAAATGATAATAAATAATGTTACACATTTACACATATTGTGATATTCTCTGTGTACTTAAATGAAATAGCCTTTTATTTAAATATAAATAAAATGTTTAGTCACTTTTTTATATTTTACATAAATTTTTAACTTATTTATTACATTTTAAGATTCTTTTGGTCTGTACTTCAGCCATTTAAAATTTAAAAAAGTAAAAAATAAAAAACACATTTTGCAAGGTTTTAAGTTATTATTTAAGTTATTATTTAACATATAAAAAATTAAAAGCTAAATACAATTTCAAAATTTTAGAGCAAAAAAAAAAAAAAGAAATAATAAATAACTGGAAGCATAAATACCCAGAATTTACAGAATTATCATCCCTCATTTCACCTCAGTTATTTCAACTAAAAGATTCATTACCATAAAATTTAAAACTTCTTTTCGAACAGCTAAGAATCTCCGCTTCTTATCTATCACTTATAATTTCATCGTCACACAGTCCACTTATATGTTTACATACATTTCCAGTGGTTGACGTATTGCATTCTCATCTAAATTTTTTACATTTGTGTTTCAAAGTATTGAAAAAGAAAAAAATTGCATTTTTGAACATAAATTAAAAAAAAAATACATATTTGGTATCGGGGGTCCATGTCGACCACAACTTTGTTGTATCTCCACTTCTAGTAAATTCTAAATGTCGTGCCTTCAGCACCCACTACAATACGTGCTTACTGAGATAACTAAGATGGACATATATATGTAAGTTTAAGTTAAAAAAGTGTGTACTAGTGCAATAAATGTGGACCCCACGATACTAGTTAATAGTTTTGTCAAAAATTCACTAGTCTTATGAGCTAGCAAAAATTTTGTTCACCTCAAAGCAATCTAAAATTTACTAAGAATAATATTTATATCGTTTTATACAGGCCTTAAGGTACTGTTTTTTATTAGTTAATAGGGACGTAAAAGCCTGTTCCATCCTAATCGGCAAATAGAACACAAAAGATTATGTGAGAGTAAGGTTATGTGAGAGTAAGGTTATGTGAGAGTAACGTCAAAATAAATTTTCAAAAAGATTATTACTTTCTACATGTTGTTTTTCGTGGTAGTTTACTGCGCGCAAACTGTCAAGTAGAGTCTTTATGAGCCCGTTGTTGTTGGGTGAATTAGATCTCTGACAATTGAATAAAATTTTTTTTCTCTCACACGACTATCTAGTTACTAATTTATGAATCGACATATTAATGAAAGTAAAATACGCCAATTTAGCGAGCTTTTATGAAAAAAGCGCTGGGTTGTTTTAAAGTTTATTTTATTAAAAATTTCCAATCGAATTTATTTTTATGAAGTCTAAAAAGTTCTCCGTAATCATTGGTGTCAAAGAAATGGTGACGAACATTTCGGTTTGGGGATTGTGTGATTTATTGCGGATGTTTTTTAGGTTTTAGGGATTTTTGGGGATTTTCATTTTATTTTTAAAATTTCTCTTTTTAACTTAACAAAAATTAAAAAAAAGCTTTAATTTCCGCCGAATATGATTTTTTAGTAAGATAATCCTATATTTATTTCAACTACAGTGCACAAATAAATGTAAATGACTGAATATGATTTCATAATGTTAAAAAATTAATTAAAATCTCTACAACAGGATGAAGCAACTTGATTGATTAATCATACCTTCATACCATTGAAGAAATAAAAACTTAATCTTTGATCCCTTCGTTAACTAATGGCTTTAATTATGTTCCCAAAAAGTAAAACAATATTAAATATTATATTTCAATACATAGTAAATTTGGGTAAATTTACCTACTCAAATCTGCATATCTACAAAGGAAAGGAAGTACAAATAAGAAATAATATAGTTTATACTAATCTCCAAAATTAAGGTATTTTTTTTAGTGGCGATTTTTTGGAAATTTTGATGACCGAAATTTGGTAGTTAGGGATATGGCTCGAAAAAAATCTGGGAACCCTGCTCTTAATGATTATTTTTGTTTTTTGTTTAATTTTGAAAGTAAAAAATATATATATATACTACAAATTATATATTAGAGCTGTGCAAGTATTGAGTAATAAGTATCGAGTACCGAGTGTTATATTATGTTCATATACGAGTGATTTTTATATGTTTTTTGAAAAACTCAACATGTTTAAACATCACTGTTCACATATTACGCTATGCTGTTTTTTCTTTTGATTTGTTTTCCGTATGTCCGATTTTTTCGAATATTTTCAATTAAAATGAAAATTAAGCACACATGCACTTTCTTTTGTACAAAATTAATTGTGAAATTAACGAATAATTAAATATCAACATAACTTTAATTCATAATTTCGATTTTTTTTTTCATTTTAAACTGTTTGTCACTTTTGACTTAGGGTATGTTCAACAAATTCCCGTGTACTAAAAATACCAAAAATTTCCTCCCTGTATGGAAATTTAGTATGTTTTTTGTGTGTTTAATAATTAAACAACCCGAATCGAGATGTTTTTTAGCTTTGAAATATATGAAAAAACAAATCAATTTGATTGTGTTTTTTGAGAAAACGACTCGTTTTTCAAGAAACCTCTATATGTGAACATAGCATTAGCCTCTTTTGTTGTTTTGGTACTCAGTTCTGTAAGTTACTCAATACTTTCAGAGTTAAATTTTTTAATGATATCGTATTAAAAATATAGCAGTTAAAATACAACTCTGTATAAAGATACAATATATATATATATATATATAAATTCATACAATGTAATCACATATATTGCTTAATTAACATACAATCTATGCAATGAAAGTGCTGGTTCCAGCAGTTAGATGATATAGTTCAAATAAAAACTGCTAAGAAACTATTCCTTTTAAATGAGTAATTTTTGTGACATTTCCGACTATTTTCGACTTTTTTCAGACTATCTGGCAACAATTGAAGTCTATTTCTCGAAAATTTTCAAACCAAAAAGTCGAATTCGACTTTTTTCAAAAACAAAGGTTATTGTTCTATTATTTGAAAGTCTATTATCGAGTACCCAAATGAAAAGTATTGAGTAGTATTGGGCATTCAAAAGTAGTAGTAGCAGTAGTAGAATTAAGGAAAAAAAACCTGGGAGTCTAAAAACTTGTTTGAAGTTAAATAACATATTTTTTTGAAAATATAAATATTTAATTAAAATTAAAGGAATTTTTTTAAAGCATCACTGCTTTCTAAGCTCTTTTTCATTTTTTTTAAATAGGTTTTCTGTAAAAATAAATCTTCGATAAAATATAAAAGGATTTTTTTGTATAAAAGACCTTACTTATCTCAGATAGATATTTAAAAATATTTCTCTAAAATTTCCTATAAAAAGAAAATATTTCAAAAATTTTATTTTAATAAAATTAAATTTTTCTAATTTTAATATTATCTCTTTTTAATTTCTATGATTGAAAATTTAGCGATTTTTTTCTATAAATAGAAAATAATTCGATATTTTTCATAAATGAAAAATTTTTTATAAAAAAAAAATTAATCAAATAAATCTAAATTTTCTAAAATAATTGAAATTTATCGAAATTTTGTCCATAAATTGAAAATTCTTGAAAATAATAAAATAAATCACTGGCTATAAATTTTAAAATTTAAACTATTTAAAATTCGACTTTAAAATATAAAAATTAATTAAAACTTTCATGTTTTACGAAAATCCCCAAAACCTTCACATGAAAATCTGTTTTCAAATTAAAGTATAAATCCCAATTTGAAGACAAATATCATCTGGCAATACTTCTTAATTAAAATGTATAAAATTTTTCCGAATTTTTTTAATTTCACATTTAAAAATTTTATCTTTACCATCTAGAAATCTAGAAATGTTTAATGCTTGGATATAATAATGTTTGTGGATACAGAATTGCTAGATTTTATTATTCATTTAGCTCTCAGATTAAATGATAAAATGATTTACAGTAAAAACAAAATGTATTAAAAATTAAGAAGAAAAACGCTTTTGGTAAGCGAATGTTGCAAATTTTCTTAAATTTGTTAGTTTCTAAAGTAAAAATAACAATTGGTTTTTTATCGCGTTTCTAATTTTTTTTCCTCCTATATATGCAACTAACGCTGTTCGTGATTTTCGCAACAGCAGCAACAAATTAAATTAGTCAAAAAAAAAAAAAAAAATATATATATATATCAAAAAAAAGTAAATTGTAAATGATTATAACAAATTTAATCTAGGTACACGTCCCAACATTTTACAAATGTTATCAAATAAAATCCACCCATATTTAATCCAGGCAGCTATAAAACAACGGGTGTTAAGTCAGCCCATAAATCAATGGAGAGCTTGTCTATCGCGTACTTCTCTCCTTCTATACGTTTTTTTTTCCTTTAACTTTAGTTCAGGCCATATCAAGTGCGAACAGTAACAATTTAGTTTTTTCAACACTCATACTAATCCTGTACAGATTGTCAAACAATTTGCTAAGATTAAATTAGCCCCAGCATTATGTTCTTCGTCTGGCAAATAAGAAATAAGCTTTGAATGCAATAAACATTTATTTTTATATGGTTATACTCATACTTTAGACCGAAGCGTATCGAGGAATGTGTATAGTATCTACAAGTTGTAAAAGTAAATCAAATTTATACATGTATGAAAGTAAGAAGAAGAAAAAAAAATGAAATAATAATAATAATGTTCAGCTTTTATAAACATTTTTAGATGAGTATGTAATAGAGCTGAAAGCAGGGATGGAGTTCTGAGATTTTTTAGTGCAAGTTAAGGTGTGTGTTCAAGTAAAACATAACATGTTTTTTAATAAAAGATGAACGGAATAAGTTAGAATTAAAACTAAATCAACTACTTATAGCAGTTCTTCTTCATATTTTTCTGATATATCATTTTATATAAAAATTAATTACTAACTAAATTATTTTTAATTCTTTTAGGTTTGACTTCTGAAAAAAATTTTAAAATACTTTAAAGAAATTTTTCGCGGTACCTCTCTATTAGAATTTAAAATTAATAATTTCAATTAAGCACTGCTGGGGCCTCTTAAATTCACTTTTAATTTAAAACCAATTCTTTTATAATTACCAAAATTCTGGGTAGTTTAAATAAGTAATTGTGGGACCAAAATAACATTCCCAATTCTGGGTGCTTCTACTGTAACAAAAAAATTCAAAATGTGACCACAGAATGTTAAGTCACTGCTGTATGTCACTGGTTTTAATTTAAGAAAAATCAGCAATAACGTATGTTTTCTAGGTTAATACAAAATAATGGAAATATTTTTACTTTTATCTTATTATTGATCTTTGATTTACTAAAGCTAAAGCATATTTTTAACATGGCTCATATTTGATTTTGAAGAAATGATCATTACACAGCCGAACATGTTTTTCATAGCTCTTTTCTGAACCAAGTTTCATCTCATTATTTAGATGAAATGTAATACTTTCGTAAAAATTTACTCAATCAACTAATGTTGATGTAAGTTCAAAAAAAAAAAAAACACAAAATTCAAATTTTATTTTGTACATTTTTTTTTTTTTGATGAATTCAGGAATGATATTTAAAATTAAGGTAGTAAGAGTTATTGTGAACATTTTGCGCTATATTTTATTCGAACGCACACTTTATTAAATAAAAAAAATTAAGGTTTTATTTCTTTAGTTTTTGTTTTTTTAGGAATTGTATTTAGTAGTACTGACTTTTACACTTGGGTCCACATTGGAACTTTAGAGATGTTTATTGAAATCCCATCAGCATTCTGTTAAATGTTTTAGTAATTAATAGGATTTTGACAAAAGTTACAAGAAATCCAGGTAGTACTAGCAGATTTGTATAAATTTATGAGTTTTTCCTGGCAATTTTTAAAATCATAATTCCGTTAATTACAATAGCACACAATTTTACATCGCTGTCTTACAGTCAGTCTATTATATTGCTGTGTTGCGGTTTTAATAAACTGGTGGATGGGTGGTTAGCACAACCATCTCCTCACACTTGTGGTTAACAACATTCACATACATTTAATAAGGAAAAAAAAAACATAAAAAATAACGTAGTTCATAAGGAAAATACAAAACTACCCTTGTATTTACACAACGTTCATAATATTGTATTTATATAAAGCAAAGCAGACTCCCTGTCATTTGTAGTCCTTTACGCTTTTTAATTCATTTTCCCATGTTTTTTCGAATTCGCAGGTTGTTTTGGTTGAAAGTTAATGTTCAGCAAATTTCTAATCTTTGGGATTTAAGTAGAAGTTTTATTTGCAACTCACTCACTTCCCCCTCTAAAATGATGAACCATAAGAAATATTTACATTGAATATATTTCACATCAATTGGTAATATTTTTTATCAGTCTTAACATAGAAATAAATATAAATGTTGATATCCAACTGAACACAATGGGTGCCGCCTATAAAGTAATAATCATAATCATGTGTTCTTTACCCCCCTCATGTATCATACACTTTCCCCGGTATTCCATCCAATGCGTGTATCATTTACAAATCCTTAAAAGTATAAAATGTTGATTGCATTTGTCTACCATACGAAGAGAGTTAGTTCATTTATCAGGGATCATGGTATGATAATGTTACAGATGCTTTCTATGATAGCAATTCTAGTTAGGCAACAATTCGCAAATAATGTTAATGATTAACACGTGAACACTAAATAAAAATGGAATATGGATCTTATCGTTATTCCATTATAATAATTTAGACAATTTGTAAAAATTTATTATTTGCTTCCGTTTTCAATAGAGAAAATATTGACGAGCGGGATATAATAACGAATTTTGAATTTCTTTTATTTCAGTACATAATTAATATTATAAAAAAAAATTGGTATTCTTAAATATAACTTTAATTTCAAACTAAAAGAAAAAACTAAAGCTTTAAAAGATTTCGTTACAAAATTTAGAAATACGAGTACTAACGAATTGAAAAACTGGATATTT